>OW971885.1:7500000-10000000 GCA_943193645.1 Acentria ephemerella
CCTCAATGCAAGTGTACCTTATGCAACAGCGGCTTTTAATGTACGAAATAAAATTTTACGTTATCGCGCATTTATTGTCAGTTATCACCCCAGCAAGAATCCAGATCGCAGTCACGTCGAGCGGTGACATTGTGCAATATCAATTACAGAACATTATTACTCCACGATGTCAACTGAATTAATTTTATAATCTGATTTCAATATATGTTTCAAATGTATAGAAAGGATGAATATAGAATTTATAATCTTAAATGTTCCGATCAAGAACGTTCATCAGTAGCATTCTTACAGATCGGCCTGAGAAATTACATAGAATTCAAGGCTTTCTGACTAAATAATAACTAAGGTTCAGATTTTTCTTTTATATGATTAGATTCAGAGACACATTTCGGCTGTATGAGGTTAATCTATAATGGAATAAGTGACGAACACAAACTAAATAGAGAACAAGTTCAGACCGCCAAGTGCCATACAACTGGTGACGAAATACATCAGGTCGTTTCGTGAGTGTTACTTCAGATGAAAAGTGTGTCCTAAAGCAATAAAAGTGAAACGTATAATTAGTATACTTTTATAAATATGCGCCAAATAAATTTCAAACAATTCATGCTGATGATGCATCATTAGCAAACAACACAATTTCAAATATTTAACACAAGTAAATAATACATTAAAATTTGTAGTTGCTTGGCATTAAATGTTAAAGTAAATTTAAAGAAAAACTAAATTTCATGAATCAAATTAAAAAATAGAAGAAGATTATGAAATCAAATTTCCTAGGTATGTCTATTGATGCAAATTTAAAGTTTTTGCTAAAAAAACAAAAGTTTTTGCTATGCATTGTCAATATTTGTTGAAAAATTCTCAAATGAAATAGCTACAACTGTTTATTTTGAAAACGTGTATCCTCTTAACATATGGTATTATATATTGGGGTAACTCAGTAAATTCACAGGGTACATTTTTTTTCAAATAAAAATGTATCCTCATAATTTATAGCATGTTTTATGATGATTGTCTAAGAAGTACTTTTAATGAAAAAAAAATGTGAACGATAATATTTACAACAAAAGTGCATTTGTTTCTGGTATAAAGGAGTACCTTTCACCTATCTACCGAGATATAATCTTTGGATAGCCAGTATTTTAAATCTAAAATTAAAAACAAGGCTCATAAGCAATTTTTTTGTACTCATCAAGTGTAGTGGCGCTTGAATTTGTCACATTATTATATTTGTTTTGGTTTTGTTGACTTTTCCCGAGCATGCGCGGGGTGTCCGTGTGGTGGTAGGTGGTGTGAAAATATTTAATATAAGAAACAATGGAAAACATGCAAAACTAAGACTTAACGTCTTAGTTTTGCATGTTTTCCATTGTTTCTTATTTGTATATATTAATTAATTGCTGAAATAAACGGCTGCTGCCATAAGAAAGTTATTGGTTTGATTCCAGTGGATAGTTGCCATCAAACAACAAACAAGAATATTTTGCTCATAAAACATGTTAATAAATAAACTCATAAATAATTTACAAAGATAGTATTCTATAAAATTTAGAACGTGGAATGCTCGGTTGAACGTGGAATGCTCGGTGTGTAAACTGTTGTTACTAACTTTCTGAAATGTTCAACATAATTTTTATATAGTTTTAGCGACAAACATATTCTATTTTATTCTGGGAGCCAGAAATAAAGAAATATTCACTTAAGATATAGCTGTATGAGCAATAGTTTCCTTTGCCTACCCTATAGTAGGGAAAAAATAAAATAAAAAAAACCCAAAAACCTTTGTTGTATTCCTGTATAGTTTAATTTATTTTTATAAAAAATAATGACTAATAAGTCATAACATAGTTTTTAATACAAATGTATTGTTATTTGCACTTCCGGTTGATCGTCAGCTTGCGCGGTCGTGTTTTCTTTTTGGGAAGGAAAAATATTTTAAAGAATATTAGTAATTGAGTAGTATCAGAGTGTTTTAGTTTATTCTATGTTATATAGTGAGTTGTAACAATTGTTTTTAGTGCTGTCGTGTAAGTATTTAGTGTAAAATTTGTTAATTTACTTCTATATACTGTTGACATTCTTTTGTTTATTTTCCTCTATAATTGTAATGTTTTAATTTGTGATGGCGGCTGATTCTGGGGGTAAGGACCTCCCGGAGATATGCGCTGTTAGCGAGATGGAAGACGAACCAGTCCCATCTCCTGGTGGATTTGTTTCTGTTGAGGATGACGGGTCCCTGTCCTCTGGTAGCGGTGACAGCCAAGTCCTCGTGTCCTATCATGATTTTAATATAGCTCAACCTAAGAAACGCAAGTCATCCGCGAAGCGTAGGAGACAAGCCAAGAGAGCTCAACTGTCTTCTCTTAATAATGACAATTCAGATAACCTTACTTTGTCTCAATCGACAGCACCAATACCACTCGGACAGGCAGTCGAATCACAGATTACGGTCACCTCGGAGCTGACTGATTCATTAGTCTCCCCTGACCGCTCCTTGCCCCAAACAGCTTCAATACCTTTGCACTCTCCATCTGGGAGGCAGGAGTATTTGCAATATGATAAGGGCCCTTATGTAGTTCACATACAGAAAATTGATGGTGAATCTTCTGCATCCTTCTTGCACCCAGTAAGCTTTGGGCGCTTTTTAACAAAAAATAATTTTAAGGGTATTTTAAATGGAAGTATTCAAAGCATAGGAAGAAACCGAGTGACCATAGCGTTTTCTTGTTCTATATTTGCTAATGAATTTGTTACAAGCCAGTCTTTAAAGGATAGTGGGTATAAGGCTTTTATTCCTGCATACAGTACAATCCGACTTGGGTTGGTTAAAGGTATCCCAACGGATTGGAATGAGGAGGAAATTTTGTGTAATGTTAAGGTGCCAGAGGGCTGTGGCCCAGTTATTAAGGTCAGGCGGCTAAATTTTAAAACTATGGTTGATGGTTCTGCTGTATGGAAACCCTCCCAGTCTTGCGTATTTTCATTTGATGGACAGTTCCTACCTCCTAGGGTTTTTGTCTGTTATAACTCACTAAAGGTAGAGAAGTACTATTATCCATCAGTCCAATGTTATAACTGTTGTCGTTTTGGTCATGTTGTTTCTAACTGCAGATCAAAACAAAGATGCTATAAGTGTGGCAGTGAGGGCCATGCTGGAAATTCATGCAATGTGGACAAGGCTGAAGCTGTATGTGTGTCATGTACTGGGTCTCACTTTGCTATTGACAAGGTTTGCCCTGAGTATGCTAGACAGAGGACTATTAAAATGACAATGGCAGATAAAAACATCTCATATGGAGAGGCATCTAAGTTGCATGGCCCTGTGACTAAAAGTTTTAGGGATGCTGTTAGGACCTCTTATGCACCTATCTCATCTTCTATTCCTGCACCTTATGCAATGAGTCCTAATGCATCAGTTTCTTACAAAAAGACTGTTAATTTAAAACAAAAATCTCCTCCTCCCCCTCGTTTTGGTTATGATAGGATTGTGCACAACAATCTTGTCAAAGCTCCTGTAATTTCTAATTCTAATGGTTTAGCCCCTATTCCAGATCCCTCTTTATTCACTGCTTCACTCTCTGATATCATTCAAGCTTTAACTAGTCTCTTAAACACTTATGTTTTACCGTCCAACGTTGCCAATAATTCTTCTGTATCTTCCCACATACCTCAAAATGGCCCAGGCAATTCAATGGAATTGTCAAAGTATACAAGCAAAGAAAACTGACTTTTTATTTATTTTACACAAATTCTCCCCCCTTATTGTTGCTATTTCTGAAACAAGGCTAAAGCCGGAATCTTTCCTAAGGGTTCCTGGCTTTGCATGTTTTAGAGATGACAGACAAGATGGGTATGGTGGTTCTGCCATGCTCGTCAGCACATCAATAGCTTCCTCTAGAATTATGGTTAATTCTCAGGAAGAATTCTCCATAGTGGTAGTCAAAGTCAAATGTATCAATTTTATTTCACTGTATATATCTCATCCAAGCCGTTCAATCATTCATAATTTAGGTAGCATTTTGTCAGAGTTACGAGGCCCAGTAGTTATGATGGGTGATTTCAATATTCATCATCCGTCCTGGGGTTGCGAAAAGAGGGACACTTTAGCGGATCTGGTTTTCAGCATGATGGATTCCCACAATTTGTGTTTTTTAAATGATGGCAGCCCAACACGTCGCACTAGGCCTTTTGAAAGAATTAGTGCAGTGGACCTCACCTTCACTTCAGCTAGCTTAGCTCCTGCCATGTCGTGGCAGGTATGTAGGAGTACTTTTGGCAGTGACCACTTTCCAATTTTAATTGAACTCTCTTTTTCTAAACCTGTGTATCAAATTGTCAAACCCATCTTGAAGTACAAACTCACTGACAAGTCATCTTGGGAAAAGTTTACTGTGCTTACAGAATTGTTTTCCAAATCTCTTCCTTCTCCTTCTCTAAGCAATTTAGATACTTGTTTCAAAAACTTTGTAGACTGTATTAGTAGTGCTGCTGATCAGTCTTTTCCACTTAAGTCTTCTATCCCACGTAAAAAACCATCTCCTCCATGGTGGGACAGTGAGTGCACTGAGGCTATTAAAAATAGAAAATTGGCAGAACAAGCATATTGTAAAAATATGAACCATGAAAATTATTCCTCTTTATGTTCAATAATGACTAGAACCAAAAACCTCCTGCATTCTAAGAAGAGAAAGGGTTGGCAAAATTTTTGTGAATCAGTGACCCCAGATACATGCCCTTCATCTGTCTGGGAAAGGATTAGGATATTTCGTGGATCCTTTAAAAATCCTACCCCACAATATCCTTCCAATTCTAACTGGTCTAAAAGATTTTTAGATAAGTTAGCCCCACCATATGTTCCAAGTAACAGTGATTTAACTGCTATGCTTCTTTCAGACAATGATTTGTTGGACCCATTTACCATGGAGGAACTTCGTTTAATTCTTCCTACCTTGAAGGATTCCTCTCCAGGCTTGGATGGTTTCCCATATTCGTTTTTGGTAAAGTCGGGGGAAAGTTGCCTTAAATATTATTTGACGCTTGTTAATATGTTTGTTGATATGGGGCACATCCCGGAGTCACTTAAAACGCAAATTGTTATACCTATCCTCAAACCCGGCAAGAACTCTGAAAACGTTGATAGTTATCGACCAATTGCCATGTCTTCTGTGCTTATTAAAATTGCAGAGCATCTGATAAAGAATAGGCTAGAATGGTTGGTGGAAAGCCGTGGTTTTTTATCAAATTTTCAGTTTGGCTTCCGTAAAGGCAAAAGTACTTTAGACAGTCTTGCAATTTTTGTAACAGATATGAGACTTTCGTTTTCAAGGAATGAATCTAGTGTAGCAGCATTCCTTGACATATCTGCAGCATATGATAGTGTTTGCCTGCAGGTTTTAAAGGAGAAAATGAGTTTATTGAATGTGCCAAATAAGCTTATAAGGTTTATATTTGGCTTATTTTCAGGACGTTATATCTCTTTGAGGATTAATGGTGAAATAACAGAGTCAAGATCTGTATACAAGGGCCTTCCTCAAGGATCTGTCCTAAGTCCTCTTTTGTTTAATTTGTACACTTTCGACCTTCATACTTCAGTTACTCCTTTTTGTAGAATTCTGCAATATGCAGATGACCTTGTGCTGTATTCTGCAAATAAAAGTATTGAAATTGCTTCAAATTCTGTTTCAAAAGGCATCATGTCATTAGTTAATTGGTTGGATTCTAATCGTTTAGCATTATCTCCCGAGAAGAGTTCTATTGTTTTGTTCACTAGAAAACGTTTGAGACCACGTATTGATATTTCCATTGATGGGATTAGGATCTCAGTGAAAAATGAAATAAAGTTTTTAGGCGTTATTTTAGATTGTAAGCTTTCCTTTGTATCTCATTTGGAGTATGTTATAACCAAGTGTGAGAAAAATCTTAATATGCTGAGATGTTTAGCTGGGGTTTGGTGGGGTGCTCATCCTTTTTATTTAAAACTTTTATATAATGCTATTATACGTAGTATCCTTGATTATGCATCTTTCCTACTGGAGCCGGCATCTAAGAGGCTTATGTCGAGGGTAGACAAGATTCAGTCTAGGGCATTAAGAATTATTTGTGGAGCTATGAGTTCGTCTCCAATTAATGCCCTACAAATTGAATGTGTGGAACCTCCCCTTGATTTAAGACGTCAATTCTTGGCTGACAAATTTCTATATCGGGTCTACCAACTAAATACTCACCCACTTCTTCCAAAACTGCAGCTGCTGGCTAGGTATACCTCCTCCTTAGCTTTTTGGACGCATAAAAGAACTCCTTGTCTAGTTAAGAGCTTTCAACGCTTGCAGCAATTAAAGTATCCAGTGAGACGGACTAATAAGATACCTGTTTTTGAATTCCAGTATGATGTTCTTATATTTAAGCCAGTTTTATGCCTTACACTTAATCTTGTGAAGAAGGATCCGATGACCCCGAAACACTTTCTGCGATTGAAAGATGAGTACTGGGCGGGGTGGAATTATATATATTCTGATGCGTCAAAAGATAGCCCAGTGGGATGTGTAGGAGTTGGTGTATATCATGAAAATTTTAATATAGTACAAAAAATTAAATGTCCACCTGAAACATCTGTGTTTTCTGGCGAATGTAGAGGTCTTTTAGAGGCCATAAAATATATTTTATTATTTAAACTTAAAAAAACAGTAGTATTTTCAGATTGTCTAAGTGCATTGATGTCTTTGCAGAGTAATCCATTCAAATCTTGTCACAAAAATGAACTGATTTTAGATTGTAAAAAGTTGCTTTTTCAATGTTGTCAAAATGGCTACTTTGTAGTACTCGCATGGATACCTGGTCATAGCGGTATACGCGGGAATGAGAGGGCGGATATAGCTGCAAAGCAAGCCATCGTCTGTGGTGATAAAGTTCCCTTTGGGATTTATCCGCCTGACTTGCTGGCTTTGCCCAGTTTATATCTAAAAGCTAGTTGGTCTAAAAGATGGTCTAGAAGTAGTAAAATAAAGGGCTCCTATTATGCAAAGTTTCAACCTGTGCTACCTGTTAAGCCTTGGTTTTTTAAATTTCGGGTTTGTCGAAAAATATCATCTATAATTACTAGATTACGCCTTGGTCATTGTTGCCTTCCCTTTCATCTTAAAAAGCTGCGGATTTTGAACACATCGCTTTGTGAGTGCGGGCTGGGGGAGGCAGATGTCAATCACGTTTTCTTTTCCTGTCCAAATTTTAATCATGATAAGTTTTTTGAAACTCTAATTAGGTGTAAGTTCCCATTACCTACTAGTATTGAAGCTGTATTATCTAGGCTAGATTTATCTTCTATTAATTTGATTACTGCTTTTGTTACTAGTAACGATATAAAAATTTAGTTATAATTATTAGCTGTGTGTACTATAAGGTATCATGTATTTTCGTGTCTCATGTATATAGTTTATATTTCTCACGTGTATTTATCCCATTTAGCTGTAGTTTAGATTGTAACAATATTTTTCCTTTGTTTCAGGCAAGGGCGCCTGATTACTCTTTATTTTTCGTTATTTTCTTTTTGACTGAGCTGACGTGACGCTGGCAAAATGTTTTTTTTTTAAGAAAACCATTGCCATAATCAACTTACTTACTTACTATTGTTATTTGTTTTAATTGTTGAATTTCCTTTTGTATTATTTCCATACGTTATGTGCTGAACAATGTCGTCTTCAATAGAAGAAAGCCCTATTATTAATTCTGATATTGAAAATGATGTTTCTAGCAGTCGTAGAAATCTCGTAAATAATGAACAAGGTAACGTCATTGTAACTATAATTACTTTTTTGTTATATTTATGCCAATTATAAATTGGTATAAATCATTGGTTTCGCAAAGATTTCAATTCTTTGTTTGTAGGTCTAAAACATGATTCAATGGTGCAGAAATGTGAGGATGGATAGAGATAATAGTTTAGAAACAATGTTCTATAATATGTTATTAACAAATAACCTTATCTGAGAACTACCACTGCTTTTTTAAAATAATACAAGGGGTACTGAATTATGCCCAATTATACTTTAATATAATTTTTTTTTTTCATATTTGTTATTTTCTTTATTTATATGTATATTTCTGATATTAATATATATGCTACTTTATATTTACTATGTATATTTCTCTGTTGTAAAGCACATAATACAAGGTCTTACAAATATTACTTTGGGCTAGTTGGTGTGAGTGTGAGAAATTTATTATTACATTATGAATTTTATTATTAAAATTCAATTAAATGGATGCCAACTGATTTCAGTTCCCAAAATATAAATTTTCAATGAATAACTAATATACTTTTGCTATGTCAGACATTCAGTTTATTATTTATTCCATATGACCATTAATAATTCTTATTTTTAATAACCATAGTTATAAATGCTCAAATATATGGCATAGTAAACCTACTTACTTATTTAGTTTTTATAGAATTTATAAATACTCAATAAAGAAAAAATGTAATATTATTTCTCAAATAAAAATATATAAGTATCTGTAAAATGCTTACTTAAAAGTTATGAAAAGAAATATGATAATGTATTACAATTTTTTATAATAATAAAGAAATTATAGCAATACAGTTTATATTTTGTAATTGTTATTCTATCAGAAGAAACAACAGGATGGATCAAAAGTCGAACTGTGCTTGGTATCATGGGTTTCCTTGGATTTGCAAATGTGTATGCAATGCGGGTGAACCTATCAGTGGCTATAGTGGCCATGATAAACTCTACTACCCCTATGCCATCAAATGATTCAACGTTAGATGTGTGTCCTGCCTCCACACCTAGCAATAGCTCTATTCCTTCAGTAAGTTTTTGGCCTAGTATTATTTAGTATGTGTAAACCGTTGATTTCAAATTAAAATTTAATTACTGAATGGTATGAAAAAAAGACATGCAAATTAATTGTAAAAAAAGAGTTTTTAGATATTCTCTTTAAAACAAATGTTTTTTTTTTAGAAAAATGGTGATTTCAATTGGACTGCTGAACAACAAAGCATAATATTAGGTTCTTTCTTCTATGGTTATGTATTAACACAGGTATGATATTGCAATAGCACCACATTTTTATTTATTTTATGCATAACATACATAATTTATATTTTATATTTAGATTCCAGGAGGTCGTATAGCTGAAATATTTGGTGGCAAGCTTGTTTATGGTGTGGGTGTCTTATTGACAGCACTATTTACAATACTTAGCCCAATTGCAGCATTTGTTGATTTTAAATTTTTTATTATTGTACGAGTATTGGAAGGATTAGGGGAAGGTGTGACATATCCTGCTATGCATGCCATGCTGGCCAGGTGGATACCTCCAATGGAAAGATCAAAATTTGCTGCTTATGTCTATGCTGGTGAGATTTAGTTATGTATTTATTATTAATACTCAGTAGCACTCTAACAGTAGAAAACCTATATATCTGATTTTTGGGTACTTTATAGATTAAGTTAAAGACACATTTATATTTATTAAAGCAGCTTCACTCATTTAAAGTAGCAGATTTTTGTCACTACTATCTCCTACTAGGAATTATATGGTTAAATTTTAAAATCATTTGAAATTATTTGACTTTAAACAATATAATTAATGGTATCATGGTGGCTATCATTCTAGTAGGGGAATAGTCTTACATTTTTGAGCACAGACATCCATGTTTTTTATAAATGTTGTTAATTATCATAATGTTAATAAATGTTGTTAATAAATACTAATTATCATAATTCTTTTAAAACGAAACATTATCCTTCCCTAATTCAAATTTTATTCAGGCTCTAACATTGGAACTGTGATATCATTGCCAATATCAGGGTGGCTATGCACTCTAGATTATGCAGGAGGCTGGCCCCTGTGCTTTTATTTATTTGGAGGATTAGGTGTGTTATGGTTCATAGCTTGGATGTTCCTTGTGTATGACACACCTCAGAGACATCCCAGAATTTGTCCTAAAGAAGTTGAATATATTGCTGCAACTATTGGTCCACAGGTACTTATAATAAATTTTAGAAATTTAAGACTATTTATTCATTAATATAAGGTTTAATTATGTAATTATAACTGAACCTTATAGTCATGAATAATCTGTACCAACAATAAAATAATCCATAATATGACTCATACATATTTCTTCACACAGTGTTCAAACTTGATAATTATGCCAGATTATTTATTATTCTGAATTAAATATGAACAGCAAAATACAGAACTGTTTGTTAGTTATAAACAATGATATAATAACATTTATTTATTTATTTGGAATACATGTAAGAATAAGGTAGCCATTTATATATTCTATAGAAAGTAAATTAGAAGTAATTTCAATTTTTTATTTTTAGGAAGACAAACCTAACATGTCTATTCCTTGGTGCAAATTTTTAACATGTGTGCCATTGTGGGCGATTCTTATTGCTCAGTGCGGTCAATCGTGGCTGTTCTACACCCAGCTAACTGAATTACCAACTTATATGAACAATATATTGCATTTCGATATCATTTCTGTAAGTATTTTTTGACAATTCTTATTACAATGATAGTTTTATGATATACTAACTACTTATTAGAGTAGTAGTTGTTAAAATGATTTGTGGTTGATTTATTAGTTTGTTTTCAATGTAATATTTTATATTTCAGAATGCTCGGTTATCCGCTTTGCCTTATCTCACATCATGGGTTGCAGGGATCTTAATCAGTATATTTGCTGATTGGGTCCTAGCCAAAGGATGGATGTCACGACTCACCAGCATGAAGTTATGGAATACCGTGGGTTAGTGTGCATGAAAAACATAAATAGGATTTATTTTATTTTACCAACATAGAACAAAATCTTTGCTTGTTATATGGTTGCGTGGACAGTAGATGTCGCTAGTTGCTGAAAGTCGTGAATTCAAATCCAAGCACCTCCAAACAAGACCATGATAGACAAAATACTAAATTTATTATGGCTATCTACTGAAGTTGTACACAAAAGTAATTTGTTAATGTGCTGTGGTTTTTATAAGTTCTAAGTCCTGGGTATAAATTTGGAGAAAAAACATCCCATACAATTATTTTGTATTTTAATATTATATTTATAAAGTATTTTACATTAAAATATGTTGTTTTAGCTGCGTCGATTCCAGCATTTGGTTTGTTAGGCATCGCTTGGGCGGGCTGCGACCGCATGGCCGTTATGTTGTTGCTGAGCATTACCTCTGCCTTCGGGGGTGCCGTATATGCTGGTAAGAAAACTATCATTAGTTTTATAGTCTATATTCATCATAAAAGTACAAAACATTAAGGCAGATATTACAATTTTTTTTAAAATTATTCCTGAAAAAAATTAAATATTTAATTTCGATCATGTCCCCTTGTAACTTTTTTATTATATGCAAGTTTAATATGAGAGCAGAATACATAAAAATATTTACATAATTTAGTGTGTATTCAATGTACCAAAAACAGGCAACCAGATGAATCACATCGACTTGTCACCGCAGTTTGCTGGCACTATGTACGGGATTACAAATGCGGCTAGTAATATCTGCGGGTTCATGGCACCGTACGTCATCGGACATATTATTAGCGATAAACAGGTAAGCTTCTTTACACATTAATATACTTATACATTATAACCAATTCAGAAATATTACGACATTTTTTATATTAGTGATAATGATTTTCTTAGGAAATATGGCAATGTGATATAAGGGCAGGTTTTCAGTAGCCCATACTTACTTTCTCTAAAAGTTGTCCAAAATCAATTCAACTTTCTTATACTAACAGTAAGATATTTTGATTACAATTAACTTTGGTATGTGCGTTTGTAATCCATCATACTTAATTAATTAAATGTCTAATCAAAAGAATTTTAGTCTTTTTAAAATAAAAAAGTATCAAGGTGTAATCTGTCTCAAGGTCTCTCTCTGTCATGCTGTTACTAGGGAGGGTGTAACATAGTGGTAATAAGTTGCTATTTTTTCATTATCTATAATTTTACACCCTTTGGCTGTTTAAATTGATAATATTTAAAACATTTTTTTTTCAGCAAACTCTAGGTCAATGGAGAGAAGTCTTCTATCTCGCAGCTGCCATTGATCTTGCTGCGAATTTGTTTTATTTGTTCTTCGCAAGCACAGAGGAACAGGTATTGGTTTTTCTATATTATTGTTGATTTACCGTCAAATCCAAAGTACAATTTACAAATACCAGAAAAAAAGTCTTACTCCTCTAAGTCATGAAAAAAATAACTACGAACATCCTATAGTAATACCATTATCACCATTGAATCATTTCAAGCTGTATTTATCGTATAGATTTTGGAACTGTGGGTAAAGCGTTTCTCACCAGTTTAATCTTTATTCTTTACCAGCCGCGGCGTTCCCATACAAAAATTATCTGTTAATGAGGGTACTTCACAAATTTTTCAGTGTAATGGTTGTGGCTCGTTTAACGATATTAAAACGAAGTCAGTTTAAGTTAACCTCTCATCCCTTACCAGCGCACCGGTGTCCCCCAACGCGCCGGAATCCGAAATAGAAAGTACTCCTGGGACACAGATTAAATTGGAGTCCGTATGCGTTCTGATGCTGTTATTCTTTTTTATTTATGTCAATTGGGTATTTGACAACGTTTTTATTTCAAATAGTGTGTCAAAAATTACTTAGAAATTTATTTCTTATATATTTTCTATGTGAGAGGAGTCCCAGGGCTTAAAATGTTTGGCATATTGATAAAATTAGTAATATCTTTGTAATTTTCTTATCAACATAGCTAGGATAATAAAATTTATTATACGTTTTATGTGAACCAAAGTACGATTTTGCATAACGAAAAGTTTTATATTTATTACGACTTTTTGAAAATTACTGCACAACATAATTTTGAAATCATACAGAAAGAACCTTTGAATAGCTAAATTTAATTTAGAATTACTTATATTTTTTAATACATGAGGAAAACCTAAATTTTTACCTGTAGTAAAAAATAACGTAAACATTTTTTTCAGGACTGGTCTCGTCCGGACAACAACGATATGACAGCACCAGCGCCAGTTGAGAGTATTTTATTCCCTGAGTCATAGGAGTTTCTAAGTCCCGCAGTCTGCGATACCACAGAAACGGGCCTCTAGACACGCAGGAATTCATAAAATGCTCCATAAAAGTATCTTTGTATCTATCTACATGTTTTTATTCTATGAGATGATTACTAAACACCAAATGAAATTTGAAACATTATTCAAACAGGGTCACATATACAAGTGATTTTTTATAGATTTATACGATTATTCTAGATCAGAACTTGTAAATTTTATAACTTTCTTTAATTCTTACTGTACTCCAAAATATATTTTATGTTAGATTAGAAAAACCAACTTTATTGCTTGTGTTTAACAATTTCATCTCCATCTCGACAAGTTGTCCACACTTTTATTTTGTCTGGTGAAGAATTAGTAAACTTAAATTAAAAATATTTTATTCAACATTGTTACGAATAGTAGATTACTTTGAAAGGGTTTATCAAAATTTTAAAATGAGTTCTAACGAAAAATATAGGGGCACGATTTTTATCGTAATTATTTTAATGTTTACATATTTTAAGTTACGTTTACTATAAACTTCTCTAAAATAACTCATAAAATAGACAATGCGAGATGCTAAATCATTCAAAAGAAATTAAAGAAATGCAGGGAGCCAAGCAGTAGGGACCTACTGAGTGTACATCCTTTGTGAAAAAAATTAAATGGTCTTTATCTACAATAGAAATCTTATAAAAAAAAGATTGTCTGAAATAACCGTTTGAAAATACATGTTGTAAATACGTAGGAGAAAATTATAATAATTAGGCATCATATTCCAACTATTTATTAAGATTCTACTACTACTTTTATTTACCGAAACTTATATTATTAGATTAAGAATTATGAATTTTTATTACAATTAGCGTTACCTTACTTATGGTTATAACAGTTTTATTTATGATGCAAGTGCGGTAAGTTGGTTTTTACGAATGAGTTTGTATAAATATTATTTCAACATATAAATATTATTTCAACATATAAATTTTTATTAATGCATGCATTTTAAATGGAAAGATTTTGATCTATAGACTGGTCGTAAACTGTATTGCCAATTGTCAAAGGTAACCCATTTCAATGCTAAAAAGGGCAATGATCGTGATTTAATGAGACCGATTTTTAGATGTTTTAGTTTAAAGTAAAAATTTAAAGTTTATGATTTGATGGTCTTAAATAATAAATAACCAATCTCCATACAAAAAGTTTTTCTGAATGAAAAGAAACTAAGGAAGAGTTTCTAAGACAATTTATTACACAGCTCTCATATCATGACTTTATTATAAAATTATTTTCAATTTAATTTTTATGCTTACATGTTTGTGGATAAAATATAAAAATTGATATTCTATTTACAAACTTTATTTATAATGATGTGTGTATATATATATATATGAATTATGTTAATAAGATAGTTTTGCATTCATTTAATGTGCTCTAAAATAATACTTTTGCTGCATTGATATAGAAGTATTTAAAAAAATTAAAATTTGCTAAGGAATAAAATAAACAGACGATTAATGGTGCTTTAGAAACAATAATTGTATTTGTATCTATATAATATTAGACAAAATATTAGATCCCAACCAAACATTCAACCTTTAGAATGGGCGATTAACGTTTTTGTGATTGCATCGATGCCATTTAATCGCAACGATGCATATCGTTGCGATTAAACTGCGTCCGATTGAACCTCTTTATCTTAATCTATAAAGCAGAAATATAATATAAATAACTTATAAGTCTTTAAACCTAAACAATGACTTACGGTCTGCAGAAGCCAAAGTTAAGGGTGTTAAAAATATTATGGATGTTAAGTTACTGATGGTTTTGCTTATGTAGCGTGGAATTTTTAAATATGTAACTTTTCACAATCCATGAAATCCATGTTAGATCTGTTTTCTTTAACAAATACGGATTAAAACTCTAGAAACTAGACCTTATTCCTGTGTGAATAATTTCAACTAGGTTGCTAGGCGGCTTCTGTAGTCTTCTTTTAATATAATATCACTATATTAGTGAGAAAAAGAGGTAGTGAATATGATGGTATTATTTCACAATAAAATAAAACTCCTACAATCAAATAAATGCCAATAAAAGTAATATGGTTTTTGCATTATTTTGACGCATATTTAAAGTACACAATGTTAAAAAAGACGTTTTTCATTCGTCCGACCAGTTTGACAGCGCAAATTACACTAATGCTGTTAATATAGCCTCAATAAAAAAATATGATATTTTTATTAAAAGAAAAAGAATCTCCTAGGGAAAATAGGTGATATTGTAATTGTTCTATGCCCCTATAAACCCTTAAAACCCTATGTTCTTATTTTCATAAATTTGATTTTTGGTAGTGAAATTATATATTTATTTTTCTGTTTATGCGTTAACATCTTAGCGCGATAATACAATGAGGATATATTTTTTAAGAACATTGATATAAGTTTTGTAACTTTGTTGACATATAGGAATGTAGCACAATTTTTTTTGTGGATGTTATATGCGGGTTGAGTTCGTCGATATTAAATATCGTCTTTACCACATCACTTTAAAATGTTGCTTGATATGGTAACACTATCTGTATGTGAGGTACTATTCGAATTGAAAAATCTACTTAACTTTGGATTTATATTTCTGGTACAGTCTCAAATTATCGCATCAATTGAGATACATAAGGGTTCGTAATTTTTGGGAGATAAAGATTAAAAAGTAGTCAGTATTTATGACAAATAAAATATTATCATTATTTTTCATCTCTTTAAATACAATATAGGTAAAAATTTGTTTTTGTCATTTGTAATCTAATAAATGTTATATATACAATGAGCATAACACTGAAACATGAACATAACATGTATCTAAATGTAAGTTCAGTATATATTATCTTTCTCTAAATCTGTTTAGGTGCCTTTTATAGAAAATATCTAAATAAAGTAATATTATAAAAGTTTTTGGTGAAGTTTGTAATATATTTTCTCCACTTTTTGAGTATTAGATTTCGTGTATGTTGTCTGAACTGTGTTGAACGAGCATGGATCTATAGATAAGTAAAATAATATTTGTTGTAATGCATTTCAGACCAGTGAGAACCTTACTTATCAATTTTCCTTAAAAAGATAGTTTTGGAGCAAGCAGTGTAACTTTCTATTATTCAAAGAATTAATTTATTGAGCGCCGTTATGTAGTATAACCTATTGTAAATTAAAAATTTTGATAGATTTGTATGGCATCACAGGTTAAATTTAATTTCTTTTTAATAAATTTATTATTGTTATAATGAGAATGCGCGTGAGGAATGTTAATATCTATATAATTTATATAATTAATTTATACAACATCTAAAATTGCTTCCATAATTTTTAGTTACTCATCATTTAATTTTTATATCGTATTTTTGTAAGTATGTAATTTGAACGCTTGTTCACAAGCGTTAAAATTACATTTTATTTATTGTCCTCGTAATACACAAAATATAGTACCTATGTCATCTGGAGTACTAATCATTTCGGAGCTTAGGAATTTGGTATGTTGTATCAATCTCGTCAGTAACATAGTCTCACCAACTTCATTCATAAATTAATTGAAACAATGATTATTTTTATATGTTTAGATATACCAATTAGTAGAACATGTTATGCTTATTTATTATATCCTCAGTTAATGTGGCCAAAGGATAATTCTGACAAATGAACTTGTCAAAATTATTCAAAATCGACCATAAATATATATATGTGTTAGCTTCAATATAGCGAATATAACTTAGTGTAGACAAGTTACAATCAAAATGCAGTACTTAACTTTACTGCTCTGGGTTCATATAGCATGGAATGTTTAAGCGATACTTAAATTAGAAATGGAATTTATGTTTCAGTAATGTATTGTCTTTGTAAGCAGCTTACTACTACTTATGTTAAATTTTTAAAAAATATAATATCGGTGGAATGTATATGCCACTGCAGGTACAGCCTTGTCAAAATAGTAGCTACTAAATATAATAACACTTTGGATTTGTCATTTTTGATATGTGTAGAGCACTTTATTCAATATTTTTTACGCCCAAAGCATCATGTTTATATTTTTGTTTTTTCCTTTGTTTATAAATGCACGTATCAGTATTGGCTATGTGATTGTTTGTTATGAACATCCTAATATATTTTAATACATTGTTATTTTATGTAAATTATTATGTTTAATACATGTACGTGAATCTTTTTTAAAGAAACTTGTAATCACAAAAAAAATAGTTAATTTTATTAAATTAATCATTACAGAAAGAAAATATACTAGAGAGCACATAATTATAATTTTTAAAATTCCGATTCCTAGCAATATTTGGTAAACTTATATTTGAATGTATGTATATTAGATTTTTTTTCAAACTAAACCGCTATGAAACGTTTTGATGTCTTTTATGAGGAATTCAGCCAGTGAATGTAATAAACAATTTCCCAGAAAAATAAAATGTGAGAAATTATAATCAAAGTATGCCTGTGGATGCCTATTTTCGAAGGTCTTTTTGTGTCTGTGCACTTAGACATTAGGTTCCCTTCTCGTTTATAGTTTCTGTGTTCAGGATATAAATGTTTTACTATTATATCTCTAGGTCTAGGCAGTGTAGAAATCTGGCTTTTAACAGGTGTGATATTTCTCAAGGCTTATTTTGATTCTGGCCAGGGGATGCTTCCAGTTATTTCTGGCACTTAGACTGGCCATATGTTCCGCGTAGTCATGTTTAGGAGAGTTGCATTTTAACCGACTTTAAAAAAGAAGATTCTCAATTCGGTTGGTATATTTTTTAGAATTTCGTCAGTCTAATATTTTCCAAAATAAAAGCAGGAAAAATATTGCCACTGACAATTTAAAAGCGAGCCAAATTGGTAATATTGTTTGCATATTTTACTTATATATAATCTTCTTCGCCAGGACTATTTGAGAGCGTTTAATAGTATTTTTTCTGGTCTTTTTTCGGAAAACTTAGGTTTTATACTGTATTTTAACATTCCAAAATTTCTATCACCATCAGAGATGACGTTAGCGAATTTGAAGCATCCGTTAGGTACACCCATTCCTAAACCTAAGCGCGATGGTTATATCATTTTATTATTTAACACAGAATCTCTTTAAGTTGATAATACATTACATTTGAATAGTATAAGTAAATGGTGCAATAAGGTAAGGGCAAGCGCACAATGTACTTTTCATTTGTAAACTCGTGTAAGTACTTACGTACAAATGCATAATTCGGTAAAAGGACGCAATGTTAACTACCGCGTTCTTGTACCATACGCCCTTCTATAGTTTTTGCAATTTGTCCGTAATTATTGAGTCTTGTTTATGAAAGTCCGAAATGTACACCCATCAGAAGATTTCATTTAACATAGAACTCTGAGGTCGACGATTGTCTTCAGACACTTAAATAATAATAATAAATTCATTTATCTCGACCATCTTTGATAAAATAAAAATATATACTTATTTCTTATTATAATTATCATTAATATTTCGAATTATTATTAATTTATAATTAATAATAATCAGAACAGTATTTTAAAAATATTACCTGAATCATGTTGCAGTGGTTCGGGACTGACAGTAAAATCTCTGCACTCGCGCTTCAGGACTTAATCTGTACCTAGACTTAGTGCACGCAGATGTGCAGTTTATTTCGCTGTGATTATTTCATATATCATATTAATAAACATTAGTGACATTTTATAGAGGTAATTAAATATTGTAAAAACTATATGTAATTCAAGTTATCTATTTTTGAAGAAGCGGTAAATAAATATTTTGATATTTATTCATTTATTTTATTTAAAACCATAATTATATTCTATTCTTACAAGTTGATTCAGTTACTTGCTTTTGGATATAATGATTTTATGTTGTCCTTTTACAGGAAACTTTTTTGGGGGGTGGTTGTTTGTATAGCCTGACCTATAAAAAATAGTATGCATTAGTATTCAAATAGTAGGTACCGTTCGTAAAAAACTTACTTGTGACATTGGTGGGTTTTTGGGACCCAATTCATTGAAATGCTTATTGATGAATTTGAGGTGGCCATCGTCTACTACAGCGATCCTTAGGTCATTAATATGTATCACAAATATTGGTATTACTTGACATGGAGAGTTTGCTCTCTGCGAAATTGCACCTTAGACCTCTACCAAGTTGATTATACAATTTAAGAAGAGTGTGTGTTTCCTAAAACCTTATGATATGGGGTACTCCCAGCTCTTTTAGTGAATGGTACTCATATCGCAAAGAACAACATATTACTAATATATAATCAATGCTAATATTCCTGCCGATTCTGCAAAATCCTGTTAAATGATTCCAAGTAATGTTTTTGCTTTTAGAGATTTAAATTAGTTATACAAGGTATTTCGTTCCATCAGAATCCATCAGTGTGTACGTGGTCAACGTGTATGTTTTTTGCGCCTCCCTAAGTTCGGCTGTGGCTGTTCGGGCGCGGGGAAATTATAACTTGCGGGCAAAATTGAGAGTGTGGGCGAAATTTGCCGTCAATCTTAACACTATCAGTGCTGCCCGTGGCGAGCATAATTGCGGCGTGAACGACCGCACGCCTATACTAATATTTGTTTTCACCCCGAAGTGTGTTTTTTCATGCAGGATAACTACGTTTATCGTATAACGAGGTGTGGTCGCCGTATAATTATTACAGTCCAAAATTTAAAAGTGCTCTCAACAAAAAATCGCAGGTGCATCGCGTTCTCCTGATATGTCGCAATCACGCAGTCTCGCTAAAAGCTATGCGATCGATTGTATTTAAATAAGTGCTATTGATTTTGATTAACTTATGGGCATGGCATGGAAATACCTTTTTATTCTGGATTATAGTTAAAATACAAATTGTACGCGAGTCCGTATTTTACTTGTCAAAAATAGTTAAGGCATAGAAATCAATATATATACTACTTTCTGTTAGTTTATTTACGATTTTTTAGTTGCTCCTGTGAAGAGAAACCGTAACTTTAAAAAGCATAAAATTCAGAACCGTTCATCGACTCGGTAAAATTAAGAATAAAGAGAGTTTATACAAAAAAGGCCGGTATTGGCAAACCCTTGCAATTAAGAGTTAACAATGTATTTTCGATGGTTTGTCGTGTTTGCCAAACATTCTCCCTTTGTGCTTTTGTAAACTCAGGCTCAACCCGTCAATTTGACTGAGAAGGCTAAACGTGGTAATAAGCGATCAGTGATAAAAATTAAAAAAGAATGGGAAAAGGCTGGGCTTGCCGCCAAAGGCCGCGCTAACGGGCACAACAATGGTAACGGCCGTCGTTTATGACGGTTTGCCATTTATTACATTTGAATGTTGTTAAACCTATATTTGTGTTTTTTAGTTGCAGAAAATAACGGGTCGATGGGCATAATTGCTTATTTATTATTATTTATGTATTTCAAACAGATACAGCGTAGAGACAATACCATGTACTAGATAATCCACAAAACACCACAGGGACACTTACCTATTACATGAGGACTTTTGAATAATTTTTTTTTTCTTACTATATTGGTTATTTTATCTATAATCTATACCTACCTTACCAACCTACTTACTTATCATTCATCATCTTTAATGGTAAGTCGGCAACCTATTTAGTCGGAATAGTCAAAAATTATAATTTACAAAATAACAAAGAGTCACAATAATTTTCTTGCTAACAATAAATAGTACTTTCATACATAGTTTTTGATAACAACCCAATTTATTTATTCATAACAAATTTACAGGTTGTCCAAAAATTGGTCTTTGTGGCAAAATGTTTTTTTTTAAATAAAACAAATAATAGGTCGGGGCCATATGGTGGATGCATTAACACCTCCCAGCCAAATTTAATTTTTGCTGAATTGCTAAATATGTATGTTTCTTTCTATTAATCAATCTTTGCCACATTCTCGAGACTTCTTCCTTTAATCTCATCAGTTGTTGGCAGTAGAGATCCGAATCGATGGTTCATAATCACCGGCAAAATCCTTGACTTGAATATTTACTACTGCTGGTTGCAGCATAAAATTTCTTGGTGAATTATTCAAAGTGATGTTTTCTTCGTCTCCTGAGTCTTCATCAGTAGGGTAATTAGGATTTATACATGGTGGAAGAACACTTATAATTCACTCGCTATAGTCGTTTTCATCGTCGGAGACATTTTCTAAGTCATCTAAAATTTTATTTAAAAGGTGTTTCACATGGTTACTTCAAAGAAGAATGTATTGGGAAAACTCTCCTGACACAAGAAGTGAGCTAGTTTCTCTGGTATGATGACAACGGATCGTTTTGATTTCATTTTCCGACCTCTTCTTGCTTATGAGAAATTGGACTTGGGGGACAAGTTTACCAAGTAAAGGTTACTAGTAACTTAATTGAATACAGAGTTCATAGAATTTTCACCTATTGAGGAACACAACAGCGTAGCCGAAGCAATGATACCTTATTTCGGGAGAAATGGTTGCTAGTAACAAATAAATGGGAAAAAGTTCTTTTCGTGTTCACGTACTGGGTTGGTGCAACTCGACTGGGATGTATGTTACCAGCTATTTATTTATGAAGCCTTTTATTTAAAAAAAAATTCGTACAAAAAGTAATTATTTAGTGGTTTCCAATAGCCATTGGTTTCGGTGGCAATAAAACCCGCTCTGCACCACACAATGTGGTTCACGGCGCCTTTCGGTAAACTTCTTCGAAGCACGAGAACAAATAAATACAAAGTTTTATAGCAGTTCTTTTGTGGAAAGGTTGAATAATGCAGTTTTGATTATTGTACCCGAAATTTCTACAGACGGCAACATAACACCTCTGTTGGATAATAATTTTTACTGCATTGGTATAAGGGGTACTCAAAACTTTCAAAGTGTTACCCTTGATCAGCTTAATGTTACCCTATTACTCGTACATACCTCTTACTATTATTACATAAGTTTTCATTTGATACTTTATTTATATATACATAAAACAACAAAGAAACTATTTAATAAGATACCAAAATGCATGCACAATGGGCGACTTTATTGCCAAGAGCGATCTTTTCCACATAACATATTGATTTCGGCTGTAAATTGTTAGTCATTACTCTGTGGCACCTCTTTAATATTGTAAGAAAAATGTTAAAATTCGCAGTACATAAAAACCTATAAAAGAACTTTTTCGTAACGAAAATATTAGTAATTCGTTTTATTAGTATGTAATTATTGATTTTAATTAATGTGAGTACTTTTGCAATAATTTACTTACTGTTTATATTATTATTGTTGGTAACAATCTAGTTGCACAATTATATTTGTCGGTCATTACAAATTGTTCGGTAAAAAGTAGGTAGGTAGGTGTAACTAACGGTCTGTTGGGAAAAACTAAGGACAAGACCATTTTTTATGCATAGTTACTAAAATAGCTTCATTGTTATTTTTATCCGTGCTCTATATTTGTGTCATAAAAATTAGTTATATAGAGCGATGTTTTTTCTGTGTTATAAAGAATGAATAGTAGAGGACAACTGTAACGACCGACTCTTAAAAAATTAGACCGTTAATTGAATAAAAAAAGTTTTAAAACTAACAGTAATAAATATAAGACTGTGTTCAATATTTTGTTTAATTAAGATTTTTTCATTTGTTTGGATTACATTGTGGGTACTACCCATTTACTAAGGAAGGTAAGGAAGAATAGCCAGTCTGGTTCTCCCTACTCTTTAATTTAATTAATTGATTTAACTCAACTAGCCAGTTGGGCTAATTAGTTAGTTGTTTATTATTACTGACCATTTAGTCAAGGACTTCAATGTATGGTTAAATAAAAATAAAATTAATAAAGTGTGCTTAATCAATCCTGATTACATTGATGCTTTGTACAAGTATCTTTTTAATAGATAAAAATGGCATATAGGCCATTTTATATATAGTGAGAAATACTTTAGGTATTCAAATAGACAAGGCAAGACTATTAGACAAATAAGTAAAAGTAGTCCATACAATTTTTTTTGTTGTGTTCATCATTAATCTCTTTATTTTATTAGTATGGAGAATAGATTGTTAAACAAATAGCTACTAGCAAATCTGAACTGCTATTGAAAACATGTGCGCAATGAAGTTTATAATTACCAAAAAAGTACGTTGTGTTTGGAGTGTGTATGTGGAAGTGAACGACCCATTAGTCATAGTATGTAGGCAATACTTGTCGGAGCATGTGGTTGAGATATGCGGTGAGTTTCTGAGTGTGGGTCGGTATTGTTCCATTCGAACCTGTTAACCGTCTTCAATTAGTTGCAGTCGGGCTTCGACAATGGCGTGTTAGAATAAAGAGCTGCCGATGGCGGGCGGACGACGAGGGCGGGTGGTCGCGCTGACTTGAGATATTCCGGGCAAATAATAGTGCATAAAAGCCTTATGGCATATTACCCGCTAGTCATACCACTCTTGAATATAATTGTGAAACCACCCGTATAAACCACAGCAATAATTTTTACGGTAGGTAAGTTTATGCGTTAGCAAGTTAAATAAATACTACTACAACCTATTAGTATCATTAACAACATTGGCCTAACCTATGTAACGGGAAAGACACACGATGAACTCTTTGTAATTCGTAACTCTACTTATCCAGTTGCTTAGTTGTAAAATCTGGGGAAATTTTGAGGGAATATATTAGAATATACATATCACATTTTTTAAGGAAATATCAAAATCTAAACTTACGGTAGCCAACAGCTAGATAGCTGTGTAGATTTTTTATTGTATTCACTGGTTGCTTGTATGTCTAAATTAACGTGAGAAGTTTGTTTCTGATTTTTTTGTGTAGATTTTTTTATCTGTAACAGTTGCTTGGGTGACAACTCTGGTAACACTTCATAACAATTTTCACAAAATTTTATTTTCAAAACTCACGTTTTGCATCTATGTTAAATTTCGTGGAATTAACGTAAGAAAATTCATTAATGAGGTCAAAACTAAATTTCTTTGTTTAGCGGTTTAATTTCTGGAAGTTAATACGGGAAAACTGCAGAATTTGAAGCAGATTATTATTATTTTATTCTGTGGACCGAACGCTTTTTACTACTTTAATTGTATAAAAAATTCTTTCTTCACTGATTGCTTGGGTATTGAATAACAAGATATAAACCCAATTCTTTGGTAGAGATTCTTTTCTGCACTCACTGAGACTATTCACTAGAACAATCTCTAGTATCGACATTTATGTGAAAATATTAAGATGATAATAATTTTAAAAATGTTACTAGCACGAAAACATTAGAATAACTCTGCTTAAGGATTTCTTGACTGTTAAGCAGGCTATGGTAGATAGCGCTAGCTCGAGGACTCGCAAAGGTCAAAAGTAAGTTGAAAATGCAAACTGCGGGCAAGCAAGCAAGGTTTGCAAAAAAAGATAATCCTAATTCAATCATATGAAAAAGTTTTAAAATTAATAGTAGGTTTCCAGTGATCACGTTCTTTTAATCATTAATATTACTACGCGTTTTTAGCACTAATATAAATTAACTGTGCCTATAATCTTACTATCCTTACTTAAATGGTGTTTTCCCTTTCTATTAGGTTTTATAAGTATGGTCTAACTTGAAAGACCTCTTACTCATACTAACAAATTAATTTACATGTTATTACGACTGATATGGAAGTTATAACTGCTTTATTCCGCTTCCTATTGTCGGGCTTATTTTTACTGCGTACGTACGCCTCCTTCCTTTGATGTCTCGGGCGGTAGACGTGAACAAATTTATGCGCACTGTCAATACATTAGAAGCAAGCCACGACGCGACTCGTGTCGACCGCCGAGGCTATTTAAATAACAGCATATTGACACTGTCTGTTGAGACGCGGCCGACTATTAACGTTAGAACCTTATCATGTTATGTGAACATTGACGTTTGTTGTTACAATTATGAATGATAAATGCACTAATGAATAACTCAATGAGTTATAGTTGTAGTACTTCTAGTTAGGTAATTGTAGGCTTTATTGCAACAGCCTTTTAAAGTAGTTTATCTTAACCCAGAGCTTTACTCTCTCAACTATTGTTCTAGTTGGTTAATACTTTTTAGGAATTGTTTTCAGTTTCATGTCACGTTTGGTAAGAATTTAGCTATTGTGTGTATATTAGTTTATATTCTAAGTACCGAGGATGCATAAATTTGTTCTAATAACAAGATCCTTCATAAACTACTTAATTAATGTAACATATAAAACACTGATTATTATTATTATACTAATGCTATAAGTTATAAAATAGTGCAAGAAACGGAAAATATTAGTAACGACGGAGTTGTTTAAATGGACTTAAAATTGTGTGAACTAAAAGCAAAGAATTACGGTAAAAATTATGATAAGACAGTCTCCGTATGATAATATGACAAAGTGAGAACCGTAATAAGCAGTGAGTAGACGTCTTAAGTTCGTAGAGCGGCACGCGAGAGAACTCGGTGCGTGCGGGTCGCGTGCCGTGGCCGCGCCACCGCATACCGCTCAACCACGCGTCCGCCCGCCGCCGCTCACCGCTCACGGACGGACGGCTTCCTTTTAGTCGCGCGCCGACATTCAACCGCGACGTACGCTCACGCACGCTGATCGAACGGTTTCGTGAGATATGCAGTGACTGTTTTCCAGTGTTAGTGTAAGTGTTTACAAAACTATGGTGACAGGTATCCCTGGTGGGCAGGCCCCCAACGTGGCGGTGAACAACATGGGCACGCCAGCGGCGCAGATTGAGCAGAAGAAGACTAGTGACAATAGAAGGGTGAGCTATAATTATTTCAATTATATCGTTTAAAATTAAAAACATGGTTCAAATACGAAAAAATCGATTGCGGAATTATAGACATCAACGCGGGTTTTTTTTATTTCATAATGACATCGGTTTTATAATTAATAATTTACAGGTAGGTAAGAAGTTATAACTATTACATTTTATAAGTGTAATTTTATTATAAAAATATAGGCTACTTATTAGAAATAATGTATACACAACAAATAAATAGTACTTACATGTATTTTGAAATGCTTTTTAGTAGCAGATAATGACTAAACTTTTCAATAAATGTAATTTGTATGTTGAGGCACGGTTTCGTAGAGTATAAATAAATGAAAATTTTAGTAGATATTTTTTTAATTTTTAACATTAGTATATTATTTACCCATGTCTAAAGAACAATAAATTATTTATGAATATGGCTTAGGATACGTCACCGTATCCTAAGCCATATTCATTTAGGATCGTCACCGGTCGGCTAGTGTTTAAAGTTGCAGTCAAATAAGTGCTTTACCACTTTATGAAATATGAATTAATTTATTGCATGGCATGTTACATTGGTGTACATAGTAATTATAGTCAATATATGTATTTAAAGATTAATAATCTTAGAATGTAGCCCCGTGCAATAGATATAGGGAATAACACATTACTGTGTAAATTTATACTGTATGTAAATATCACTGTAATATTAAAAGGTTCTGAATATATATGTTGTAACCAGATCTTAGAATTGATCATTTCATGATGTGGCCGACTATGTCATGAAATGATCGCATTTCATGAAATGCCGCCGGTCACATAAAAATAATAAAATAGTCTAGCTAGATCGTTCATCATCTCAGCGTTTAATGATATGATAACTAAGGTTAGACCACATCATGAAGTTCTCAAACATTAGGGAAACGCCGCAATAATCCGCCATTAAATAGCCGCCTAATTTACGGATTCCAAATGCAAGTTTAGGTGCAGAAAAATATAATTCCAACAACTACGTGAGTTCTATGAAATTCACTCATAAAACGAGCGTAACGTAAAAAAAATTACTTGATGAAATGGCCAAATGTGGATTGACATATTATGTTGATATTTAAATGATATGGTAGTTGTAGCTGACCATTACATGGAATGGCCTACCATTTCATGATGTGATCAATTTTACTATCTGACTACGACATATAGATAAACATGTAATTTTACTGATGTCTAGTGTTGTTTTGTCGCGTCCGGTCCATTAGCACTCAGCCGCGAAATACGCCAACCATTGTGTCACGATTTGTCGTGCCATGCCATGACTGTCACACATAATAATGGACTGACAACGAAAATTATTTTTCGCATAATAAAAGCACTGTTGAATACTTATTCTTCCCGTGTAACTTTACAGTGATATTATACTTCTGTATTCTGTAAGTAAGTTTAGCCTTTGTAATTAATAAATGTAATATAATGTTTGTTGTTTTTATTTTTGAATGTTATCTAACATAACATTCAAAAATTAAAACAACAAAGATACAGTTTAGATTTTAACCATGTATATAAATAAATTTATAATGAAAAAGTTTGCGTCATACTACTATTTTGCTTTATGATATAAGTAGAAAACTTCCGAAGAAAAGTATAATTTTATGATCACTGTTATTGTATTACCATCTAGTGAACATACTACCTGCCAATACTAAAAAATGGAACACACTAAAAACAATAAACAAACAATAACAATTACAAGAAATTTCTCTTAACTAAGCTACAGATATCCTAAAGAGTACCTATGCTATATTTCAATACTACGCATAGAGTTTAATCATGTTAATTGTTTAAACAGTATAAGTTATAAATATAATTTGTCTCAGCTCAACGAATTAGTCTCTATCCACCCAGAGCTTATCAATGATTCTATAGTGGCTAGGTTCCTCTTTCGTGCAAATCAGCAAGGTACTTCACAATAGGGTTGGCTTCACTGAAATTAATAACTTTATTTTTAAAATACGAGATATATAATAATCTGGGAAGCCAACTTAAACTCAAATAATTATTGCAATATATAATGTACACACACATAAGTACTAATATATTAGATAAACAATTGTTAAATTTTTGTAATAAATGAGTTGAAATAGTCTTACACATCCTTATATTATTTTGTTGTACATAAATGGTACAATTACAAACGCCAAATAGAATTCTCTCGCAGTCAATCACTGTCGGACACAAACATACAATGGCCACTGCAAATTAATGGTGAAGAAATATGAAAAATAAATATAGGCAGAAAAGATGCTAATAGTACTCTTCGTAAATAATCAGGTACATTCTGTAATATAAGATTATTTCCTAAGAATAAATCATGGTATGTAGATACGGTCAACTAGGCAGAAAAATTGTTGATGTAGGTGGCTTGTAGGCCAAATACTTCGTACATCTGCGTGGGATTAACCAAGATCTTATAGCTTATCAATAAAACGTTCTAAATCAGTAGCTCGTAATGAGAATATAATATCCTATTAGACGATATATACGGGTCAAAATAGCGACTAAGATAATTATTAGAGTATCTATAAATGTAATGTTTACTTTTTTCGAATAATTCTGATAATACAGGTAAGGTAGTTGCTATCTTTAATGAATATAAATTATCCAGGGAAATAGTTTAATATGGCTATCTAACAGTTGTGCTGGCTTAGAAATTCAGGTCAGCTATCCTTACGCTTAGCACATATTGGACGATCTCTGTTAGTCAGCTAGCTATATTTAGGTACTTTAGAATAAGGAGATGGTTCTATTGTTGGTTGACGGCTACAGCCCTGTGTACTGGCCGGCACGTAAGGCGGCGTGAGTCAGACGGCGGGCGGCGTGGGCGGCGCGTGGGCGCTGAACGCCCTCGCCTAATTGTCGTGGGAACGTCTCGTCGCCCAGCCGCTACACGCGCCGTAAACATATTTTGATTCATAGATACGACAAATGTTCAAACAGTTAATAAATTACCAACACACGATCAGAGACTTTAGATATTATTTATATTATTGAATCTCTAAAAATGAAAACCCGTGGAAGCTTGAAGTAGGTGTAAGGTAAGTAACACTTTAGTAGTAGTCCACTAACTATTGAGACTATATTCCATAGTTTTTACTATATTTTGACTATATTCACTAGGTTTTTCATAAGATCAGCAACTTTACTGATCTTATGAAAAACCAAAAAAGTGTATAGAGATATCAGGGACTTGATTTATAAATTAAACCTTTTTTATTTTATAACAAACATATTATTATTTACTAAACTGTGGGACATACTTATGTATTGAGTATTTTAGTTATCTAATATCAAGTTAAATAAATGAATACATATAAATATATCAATATATATTATATCAATATATAATATGAATATATCAAGTTTCAAATATGTATTTCGTTGGTTATGGTTTATGTTATTTAATTATTAACTTTATGTAATAATTATTACGTAAAAACATTAAATAAAATATCTAATAGGAATGAACATTATTCTAATTGAATTATTATTGTTCGTATTTCAACTTAGAATCTATTACGAATATATAATGCATATTTATAAGTTCAACAAAGAATAATTTAACATAACGAATAACAACAATGGTAAAACCAAGCCAGTTTTACGAAAGGTTTATGCAAAATACAGATTTAAGAGACAACTATTTTATGAAGTTTACAATGTAAAATGTATTATTTTGAAGTTTTTATTTTTGTTTTATATATATTTGGATTAATTAGACGTAGATGCTGAGATTTATTTAGCTATTCTATATTATATTAAGATGGTTGCTTGATAAATTTCATATGCTTGTATTATATTACATAAATTTTACTTGTATTATTTACTGAATTGAAATTGAAATTGTTTTATTTGTATAATTATTTATACCAAAATCAATAATACTTTCACTTTGATATTTAAATAAAGGTTTGAAATACACTAAGAAAAATATTCAAAGTAGAAAAATATCATCTCCTGATGCAAGAAATATACCACGAATTTTCATGATCCGGGTGGCTGCTCTGACTAAAGAACAGGACAAAAGGATACGTATGGCAAAGTTAAACTCAAGACTTATGAGAAACCTATGAATTTCTTCTAGTTTAATGCTGGGTTTTAATAATTTATCTACGGATGTTTTGCTTGTGGGAAGTAGAATATTGAGATATTAACCAATTGCAGAATGCCAAAAATAAATTTCATAAGCATAACCATCCATTGATAGATAAATAAAAGACCAGCTTTAGATTAACATATTTGGATTTGTAGATACAAGTATTTATCATTTTTAAACTAAGAATCTTTTTGTAAGGCATGCTCTCACGGTAATTTTAAGAGCTAAGTGAAGAAGTCATTGGGAAGCAAGCTATTTAAGACCAAGCGATCCATCATTAGATGATAACATCGCATGCGTGAGATTAGCTGGCGCCGGATCGAGCTCGCGTATCGCGTAGCACGTTCAACTACCAATATAAGTGATACCCGATCTTACCTGTGCACACCACTAAATGACAATACAGTCCAGATGCACGCTTCGTACATTGTCTGTCTTATATGCGTTGTTGTTTTATAAAATATGTTTAAGACTAACATAAGATTGTATGAACGGCTGTTTCAATTTCTCCATTAAACAAATAAAAGGCATCAACCAGTACAAGTAGAATGTGTTTATTACAATTGTATTTTTTTAGGTTTTCATACAAGGGAAACATGGAAATCTCGAAAAAATTATATTTTTGTAGTATTATGTAAAGAACGAGATCAGTTGTCAATTTTTAGTGAACATATCGATAACAGATAAGCCTCTCGTTCTACTGTTGCCCTAGATATGTGCTAATCCCAAAAAATGCGTGTACTGTATACCGCGAGTGCCGGAAGCTCGCGGCACCCACGCGCGTTGTTGGCACGCGCCGCCGGCCACCCGCCCTCCGCAGAATACTGCCAAGCTGCCAACTTTTGAAATGTCTGCCAACGCGCCACCAGCAGCGGCCCGCCTCCACGGCATATTGCGTGTTATTAGATATTTTAAGCAATTGATCTTCGTGATTAAATATTATCTGTTCATCCCTTATCGCACGCGAGGCGATAACCTATAAGTAAAATCTAATCTAATTTTATCAACATATTTTTTAATATTCTTTATATATTATTTTGGTAAATCATTAACTTCAGGTCATAACATATTTTGAATAGGATGCGTAAATAGTTATTTACTAATATAAAATTCTACGTTGCATTTCAGATTGCATTTTCTGCATTTGCTTCTTTCTAATTTGTGAAATACGGATAATCTACATTTGTATCATAATACAAATGTAGATTATCTGTATTTCACAAATTTAGGGCGTTTAAGTCAATCTATGAATGAACAGTTTTGCCTAGTGTGTGTGGGTGAGACATTCGTTGCGTCTAGCCACATGTGCCGATGATATGTTACGCGACGTCTATAAAAATAGTGAAACCTACACGTCGTAATAGCGATGGCGCTGGGCGCGTGCCAGGCTACGAAAAATAGCCGTCAACGAACGTGCCTTACCATCATCGGTTAAATATCGCGCTACTAAATTATATTTGTGATAGCTTATTACCTAAAAGTAATATTTAAAAAATATGGTATTTAGTATTTCGGAAATAATCAGATACAATATAAAAAATTAGTATATTTGAAAAATATTTTTTTACCAAAAGACTATAACGTTGCTTTCAATTTAAAAAATACTCGTAATAATTAAATATTTCTCAGCTTTTCTAACTGACTATACTAACAGACACTGGAATAACATTTGATAAAAACTAATATTAGTCACGAGATGATTTCAATTATGTACTTTTTTTGTTACCTTGGTACAGGCAGTAGGCGGGCTATAAAACTGCGCACGTTGGTCGCGGCACGTGTCACTGGCGCCTTGCGCTAAATGCGCCCCGCATGACTCGCCAAACGTTACATAAACGTCACGTTGACCGCTTTTGTCTGGGACACGACAACTCTGGCTGGAATCTATTTCACGAAGTCATTCTACTATTTTCAAGTAATATTCCATATTACAATAACAAATAATGATCATATCCTACACTGCGTGAAAAATTAATTCTATTTTTAATTAGGTTAGTTATTTATATACTTATCTATTAAAAAAAAATCGGGAAACAGGCAGCTTAGCTTAATTAATAAGGTTGTCTTTTATAAATGTAACATAATGAATAAATGGTGAATAAAGGTATTAATTTCATAAAACTAGATTGACTGTAACATTTGACTGTTACAACTGCTGTTAACTATTTTGGAGCAACTAAAACCATTATCTGATTCTGATGATAAATCTAGATACTTGCTTCTTGCTTATGAAACACCTTGATATTTGTTGGAAAAATATCTTATATAAATAACATCTTGAACTTTGGTTGACATCTTTTCTTAATTAAACCAACGGCGTGTTTGATTTTATGATAATAATATGATTGTTTGATTTGTAGATATTTTGCAAAGTACATATTTTGTAGGCACTTGTCATTCGTTGGATTGATTCAGTATTCAGCTTGTTTTTTATAGTATATCGTTGAAATTTAAGCGTTACTAGTATAAGATAATTCAAGCTTGATATTATTACCATTTGATGATACAATATCTACCAGTCAATAAGAGTTGAATCCAAAAAAAAATTAAAATTAAAAATATATTTTCTATATGTCTAAGTAAGTCTTTCTGCTGGCCAAGACAATCCTACATGAGAGATAGGAGAAGCCAAACATGTGGCCACATCTAATGCAGTTTCAGGTCCCTTCTAAAATACGGTGGGTCGCGAGAAAGTCTGACTGACACACTCAACCATTGCGAAAGTGGCTTTGTTGTCATAATAAAAACCAGAGCGTTCATTCTTATATTCCTTCTAAAACTTATAATGGAATTAATTTACAGTTTGCAATGAGATCTAGGATGTATTGTTAATTCTGTCCGTTTGGTTTCAATATCAGCTTTCAATATAAGAAAATATCCAACCGTTAAGTAGTTCGTTAATCTAAATGTGAAGTCGGCAACCCTAACATTTGTCACGTGGTGTAGTGCGCGTGACGTCTGCGTCGCTCCAATCACGACGTTGCGCGACCTTCACCTTGAATGGAGTCGTAGCGGCACGCACGTCACCGTGTAACGCGAGATTAATGTCCCTTTTTGTCACAATCGTTGGTTAAGATAATGTCAGATACTAAGATCTATCGTTTAAAGTTATCTTTGAAGACTAAATTAAGAAAGTGAGGGTATTATAAACATTGTTAGGCTATCTTAAAAACAGAACTTATCAATTAGTAAAGATAAATAAGGACCTGTAAAATTTTATTAGCGTTTCACATTATTCAACATAATAGTTAATTCATTGTTTGCTGTAAACGCTGTATGCTGAAATACAGGCTTCAGCCTAGTTCAGCAACAGTAATTAACTTAGACCTAAGTAAACAAAGCTCGGTGAACTAAAGATAACTAATTTTGACTTGCCCATCCGGGGACCAACCATAGCGAAAGTTACTTTGTTTTCGTAATCAAAACCAGAGCGAGCGCTCAAACAACCACGTCAACGAACTCTTACTAAGATTTAATAAGATTATTATATGACCTGAATTAAATTAATTAATATCTGTTTTGTATAAGTAAAAGCAGATTCTATACTAGCAACTATTTTAATATTTATACAATATATCTATTTTTAGTAATTTTGCCACATTCATATATTTATATTTAACACGTTAATAAAAGAAAAGAAATGAAAATTATAAATAGTTTTGCCAACTTTGATTCTTATGAAAACCTAAGAAGAGGCAACAGAAGTTTTATTAAACAATACTAATTAATTGTTACAGAGCAATAAGCCAATAATGGAGAAACGGAGGCGAGCGCGTATCAACAACTGCCTAAATGAACTCAAGGCCCTGATACTCGATGCCATGAAAAAAGACGTAAGTTCCGGTTACAATGCAATAAATTTACTTAACGATGTAGTATGCTAAAGTTCTCACAAAAACTCTTTGCAAAAAGGCTTGGGGCCCTTCTATTAAACTACACCATAAAAGAGGAAATGGTATATATATTTTGTTAAGATTCGACATTATAGACCCATAAATTATTGTTTTTCATTAAAAAAATTCGCTTTTGAATTTTCTACCGATTTATTATATGTTATAGGGCTAGCTAGATTAGATTAGGTTGTATGAAGTGATATCTCAGCTGATTTTTTTGTTACAGCCTGCTAGGCACTCGAAGTTAGAAAAGGCAGATATTTTGGAAATGACAGTGAAACATTTGGAAGGTTTGCGGTCTGAAGGCGGGTCTCCGGATAGATTCCGTGCTGGTTATAGACACTGCCTTACTGAAGTGGCAAAGTTTCCAGGACTTGAAACTGGTTTAAAGCGGAGACTGGTGAGGCATCTAGAGACTTGTGTCAATACGAGCCAACGACCAGACAGTGCTCCCACTCCACCATCTGACACAGAAGAAGCTAATTCTGCTCAACATTCAACTATTTTTATTTCAGGTAATGACCTAAAGGTCCTTTTTTTCTTTTTATCAATATCAGCAAATTAAAGTACAAATTACAGTTATTTTTAACACTGAATTACCAATGAACTTGTTATGTACGAGTATGCCATTTTTGAAATAAAAAAATTTGAAAATAATTATTGTTATTTCTTACAGCTGGCCCTGGCTCTGGAGTTCGTTTAGTCCCAACTAGGCTACCCAATGGTGATATCGCCTTAGTCCTCCCTGCGGGTGTCAATGCTAGTTCTCTCGGAAACGTGCCCACATTGGTGCCCTTATCGCCCCGAGATGTGTCGTCCTCATCCTCTTCGGAACCTAGATGCTTTTCTCCAGCCAGTTCTGGATGGGGAAGCCCGCCTCCTACAGTAGATGAACCAGCCCCATTAGCTTTAGTTACAAGAAGACAACCTTCAGAGGAAAAACCTTGGCGGCCATGGTGACATATTATTTTATAACGGAGTAATATCCGCCCTCCACCCTCCATTCCCCATATTGAATTCTGTGATATATTATAATTTTAGGGTAAATAATTGCAAGTGTACAATGCTTTTGTATGACAGAGTTTTCAAGTTCCTATGTGTGAATGTTAGATCATATTTAGTAGATCGAGATTGTAGATAAGTATATTTATAGAGCAAACTTTCTCAGTACCTTGATGGTCAGTACATATTGTGTGATATGCATATAACAATTAGGTACATAGTTTATATTGAGAGTATAAAGACGCAACTATTTTAAACAATATGTGTACTTTTAGTAATAAAATACTAGGTTTCTAATGTGTATATTTCTGGATGACATCTGAGGCAGTATTTCAAGTTTGTACGTATGTTATAGGACTACGTCCGATATTAAACATAGTGATTTATAAATAGTTAAGTTAACCTCCTTTTAGGACTTAGTGCCATGTATGTAGTTATATTCATCAATATTAGTTTGCAGATATATTTGTGAATGTTAATGGTCAGTAAAATAAACGTAATTATATAGACTTGAAACGTCACTATGACATATAAGTTTAAAAACATAGAATGAATTCTGTGTGCCTTATACAACAAAATCTTATAGTCTTCCACATTTAATTTTTTTTATGTTTTTTATATTAATAACGTGGAATTTAGAAATACGTTTAAGTTTTTATGAATGAAGTCAAGCTCGTGTAATTTATGACTTTTGAATGCGTTAACATGTTAAGAAAATCTTTTATTAAAATCCTTTAAAAAATTGGCAAACGTAATTCATTATAAGTTTGTCAATTACTATACACTAAGTTTGATAATTACAATATATAATTACATTCGTTTGACTTCAAATTTATTTTTAAAACGTTTTTAATTGGCTTTGTATTAAATTTCGTAGTATCAACGTCAGCACATTAGATCAACGCTGAATTAAATAGTTCGTTACCGAAACTAACTGTAAACTAATACCTGCATAGCTCATAACCTGTCTTCCTTTATAAGTTACCGTTCATAAATAGTACTCAAACAATTTTTTTATTTAAGTTTCATTACGTAATAATTAGCTCCTATTAATGTAAGAATTCTTCAATTTTTTTTTCTAGGTGTCTTACTGTTGTCCTGTTGCAAACTAAACTGCTCGATTTTTGTGGAACTTTTTAAATGTACCTATCAACTTTGATAATTACTTCAAATTAAGCTTCTGCTTTTTTTGTGAAAAGTAACGTGATATTATGTAAGATTACTATAATATAATAAGATTAAGACGATGTACCTAAAAGAAATACCTTCGCCGTTAACTTAAAATAAATTTGATAAGCTAAATTTGTTTTGATATTTCTCTATTACGTCTCCTAAGTGATGTCATATTGGAAAGTCATTTGAGGACACAAAACATAATAATTTTAATATTCATAAGATCTGCAAGAAAACTAGGATCGCCGCCGTAGCACAAATATTTGTGAGTCTGAAGTTGCAGTAGGCAGGGCACATTGCAAGGACTGACGGCCGTTCGGGCGGAAAGGTCATATCATGGCGGCCGCGTATCGGGAGACAGAGCGTTAGTAAGTCCCCTATTAGGTGATACGACGATCTGGTAAAGGTCGCGGGAACCCGCTGGATGTAGAAAGCGTAGGACGATCGGTTTCGATATCCTTGGGAGAAACCGATGTCCAGCAGTGGACGTCCCTCGGCTGATGTGATGATGATGATAATGATTAATAATGCTTTTGAACCTTTAAATAATAAAAATAATAAAATTTATTATTATCTAGCTCAACTTAAGCATTGTTAAGAACTTGTTCTGTGGATGCTAGTAAACCGACAAATATCCTTAATAAACATACAAACAAACATAACTCGTTAGCATATATATACTCATCATACAAATATCTGTTGTTACCGGAATTCGAACCTAGGACCTCCGGTTAAGTATGCGATCGAACAACCGATCCGTAACATAGTTTTGCCATAATTGTATTTTATCGAGTAAACCATATACCGATATAAAAAGAAAGGAAACTTATATTAATATCAAGCTAATTACAAATTCATACATGTCGAGGTATAAGAGAAGCTATATAATTAAAGTCTGACAGCTGTTACAAAAAAAACTTCTGACGAACGCTCATCAATAGCAAAATACATACACAAACTCATATTTTGAACACTATGTATTCAATATTTTAGTAGTAGCCTGCAGGTTCAAAAATTGATAACCAATTATTCGTTTGGTCAAAATAAATGTCCCTTATGTGATAAGCAAAGAAGTTTTTTGCTCTAAAACAAATAAATAATAGTCAAATGTAGGTTAATAAATGTCAATATCTGCTATTGGCCCCAAGTTTCGCTGTTTCTACTAAGTATTCAATTATGTGCAATTGGTGCAGTAAATAGTCTTCCTTGTAAAATCAATAAATAAAATATTAATTAAAATCGGGGCACTCTAAAATATAGGTCTACTTTAATAGCAATAGCCAAGTACCAAAACGAAATCAATTAGAATATCTTTATTATTTCATTAAAGTCCCAGTCATTTCATTGTCATCAGGGCCCAATTCATAAGTACTCACTCAGTCTGAAACTTAATTCACTTAGCATTGCATGCATCATGTTCTATCAGTATGATAACAATAAGGACAGCTGGTATGTCACGTGTCATTAATAAAGGTGCGTATACAATTTTCGACCTTAAACAGTTATTAAATGCTAATTTTAGTATATAGAATATTTTGTAAATTGTCTGTTTCCTTTAAAATTGTATAAATTTAGCTGATATATCAAAACTTATTCTTTTAATCCTTTTCCTATTGCGAGAGCTGTTCAGTATATACTTAACTTAAAGTAAAGTGTGCTGTTAGAATCAGGCCCAATGTTCAATCATATCACTACCCCTTAGACATATACGTTAGCTGTAGAGAAATCGGCAAGAAACACCTGTTTCCCAATATTTGTATTAAAACGTTTACAAAGTAATTTAGCTATATATGTTCAATAAGTTCTTGGTATATAAGTGATGCTCTGTTTATCTACGTCAATTGTAATCTTGAGACTCACTTGACACACTTTGCAAGAAATACCTTAACGAGTGGGTGGGTATATGTGAGTATGTATGGCTAGTAAAATAATATATTTTAAAAACAGAAATCACAAAAAATCATATTTATAAACCTAAACTTCTATCATCTACAACAACTTATAAGGATTATAAATATGTGTATTGTTTGAATATTTTGGAACTTTACACAGGTCCAAATGTATTGGATGCTACTTCAACGTATCTATTTAGGCTACCTGGTTTCTATAGCGCGTGAGTATTTTTACCGACTGTATGTATACGTATATATTGTATCCAAGAACATTCACCAAAAAAAAGAAACAAGTTTCAGTCATAGAAAGTTAATTAGAAGCTTGTAAGTAGGTTAACATTGTGTTGATAAATACTCACAATTACTTTAAATTACTCATACCAAATATATACACCTAAGTCTGTTTTTACACGGTAGATTGGTTCCAGAAGAAGCCGTGTAAAAAAAGACATTGATCTTATACAAAAATGGGTGATTTGTTCCTAATCTCTAAAACCTATTAAAATTAGAGAAAAACAAGAATTTTTAAGAACAAGAATTCATGTTTATTTTATTAAATCAAATATATAATGCTTATTTTCACAAGCATAGTAATTAATGATAAAAAAGATATGCACTCTAATCTTAAAAGTACATACATAAAATTTCAAATCGTGCTAAATGGAATAAAATCGTGTAAAAAAATTAAAAATATTCAATTTTCAAACCGTGTTATATCAAAACCGTGTACAAAAAGACCGTATAAAAACAGACTTAGGTGTACAAGAAAAATTAAAAAAAATATATCATGAAAGTTAGACTTGAATCACCAAACAAATAATTTGTTCACAATCAGTGTTGAAAAAAACATTTACTCTCAAATATGAAATGAGATAAATTCGTAAAGAAAACGATAGAATATAAACTACTCCATACACTACAAAAAGAACAAATTCTCAATGCTAACATAGCTCTGTCTTTCTACTCAAGACAAAAACATGTTCTACAAACGACTTGCTGAACTATCGTTGAGGTCAAATTACAAGTAGAGCGTGTTCTTAAAGAGGCGTCTTAGAAATGAATTACCAAGATTGTCAATATTGATCTAATTAATCACAACACCCATTGATAAGTTGGTGCGCCTCACGTGAAGACACTGCTCAATAAAAAGTGCACTAAAAATTGTAATAATTATTAACACCACAGACTTAAATGACAGGCGCAAATATCGTTAAAAAAGATCATGATTTTGAATTAATATCAATGGAGATGAAAAATATTAGTTAAACTGTAACAAGTTTCTAGAAAGTCGCTACAGAGATCTATACAGAAAGATTATGTTTTATAGTACAAAAAGAAAATTAATGAAAAGATGTTTATTTTTTCTTCGTTTTCTATAAAACTCATTTAAAAAAAAGGAAAAAGTTGGAGGCAGATTTTGCTAAAGAGTTTGTCGCACCACTTGGAAGAACTTTGAAATATGTCATAGACATATAGGTGTATAAGGAGTGCCCATAGGGGCAAAAGGGTAATCGTTATGTCATGAATATTTGCAAGTAATTATTTCGAAAAGGATACGGGTAATTTTAGTTCTGTTAAAAACAACCTAAGTATGTCACTGTGAATAAAACTTCACTTAAATACTTAATTCATCAACATAGTAGAATCTAAATATCATATTAAGTTTTGTTTCCTGAAATTGAATTACATTGCTAGCGTTTATTGGCACCGAATCTATAATTATCCGTCTGTGGCTTAAACCAACCATTTTATTATTAATTATTTATGACACCTTTTATGAAGACATAAAGATTTTGTTGGCGCATTTAATGTGTGGTCAAATCAATTTATCAATACAGTTGATTGCAACTGTGTTTGCAATGTCGCGACACTAATGGCGGGTTATTGAAAGAATTATTGCGCCGGGTGGGTATTTTGCCACGATCTGATGCGTGTGTTAGACACAATGAACAATAATAGGTTTTATTGTGAACCAAAAATTTTAAGTAGAATCATTATTAAATATTTTTTAATTATCGTCAGCCTATACTATATGGAAGATACCTACAACTACAAACTAATATTTTCATTAATATAAATTTTGAGCATTAAATCAATGCTCATATTCTCTGTTCTGAGTTCAAACTTCTGTCTCGTATCTAACGCAATTGCACGTTGTTTTAATTAGGCTAGGGGTCTCTCTTGCCGGGATCGAAACTATTTACTTAATTCAGAAACAAGATATTTTTAATAATGCTTGTAAAGTATTTTACACATTAATTATTGGCATCATTGATCGTATTTCATGTTAATACGATCAATAATTCGCCTATTCAAAGATTGCAAATCTCAAGGATTCATTCATTAAAATTTATTAGATGACATGTGTGAAGACCTAAAGTAAAAGTGAAACATGAGAATGAGACAAGTGTAAAGTGATTCTATGTAAAGTTTAGCATCATCATCTGAAGAACCACCACACACACACACACACACACACAGAACAAAGGCGGTCGGCCAGATCGGCGGCGGAGTTTTAATGTTTGACTCAATGTAATTTACCGTAAGTAGTGGTTAATTTTATTTAGCTTAATTGATATATTTTCTAAATTAAGCCATTACTGAAATTGAGAAATCGGCTTGGAAAATATTAGGGTGTAAAAAGATGATAAAGTTAATGCGCTCAGTGTGATCAAGGTACCCACTGCGACTTTATTACCTATCATTCAACCGAGCCTGGAGAAGGTATCGAGTTGCATATAAATTGGAGTTGTCAGGCGTACGGTCGGTGGAAGCGACCGGTCGGTGAGTGACGGCACCTCGTTACAGAAAAGTCGATGGTTGCTCGTTGTCATTCTTATCTTTTTTGCTTGTGTCAGCAGACAGAGGCCAATTAATCAGTGTTATGACGCGTGACACGACGTAATGAGAGTCGAGGTACAGATAGCATGCAAATGGCAGTGTTCATTGTGATCATTGCATACTATATGATGTGATGTTAATTGAAATATTTTTATTACATTGAAGAATAACGAAGTTACAATAATGTAACATTTTAAAAGCATACTTAAATTTCTAATACGAGATACTATCTGAAGAACACATAAATAATAAAAATCTGATGAAATGCATCAATTTCTTGGTGGCACTACTTTGGCGATCGTATGCGGAAGTTGTTATATTTATAGTTTGTTTTTAGTTGTGAGCATAACATAAGGATTTACAGAATATTAACTAGATATAGAGCAAAATAAATTATATTCTATAGTCGTAGACACGCCAGTAGTTTGGCAAGGGATAAACATTGGATTAACATTGTTTTGTGGCATTCAGCGTCAGTCAGTGTCAGTCTAGGTGGTCGTTACATGATGCTTACTTGCTAGCGATACTTTTTAACCATCAAAACCCAGTTATTTGTGGTATTCGTTGATGAGTTCTTTTCGAATAAGTTTTCGTTTTCTCGTTTCGGAAGTTTCTAAGAATTTACCACACACAAATCATGCCTCAAGTTCTTGCTACCTGTGTCTATATTCGTTAAATGGTTGGTCCTCTGATTTTTTTCACAGCGGTCTGATCTTGAAAGAATTACTGATAAGTATTTGAGTTTAAACACAAATTTGTTTATCTTCAAGCATAATAAAATGTATTGTTAGTGATGTAATGATACTAAATCTCAGCGTAGAGCTTTTACCTCCTCCGTATTCATCTTTGGATAAATTCACCAGCAAGTCTAGTAAACGGTCCAGGAAGTAGTAGGTGTACGTATAATTATGCCACAATTGTGGATTCTACAACAATCATTAATACTTATTTAATAAATTATATTTTTGTTTGTTTGTACGCAAATATATTGTATGTTCTTAACCTGTCCGCCGGCCTGCACACACAATAAAAAATCTATTGTATGCGATATTTATTCCACAAATTAATATCCAAACAAGTGTGGTTAAATAGTAGGGTAAGTTTGAAAAAGATTAATGTTTGTTTTTGGTCACGTTATACACCAAAATAATACATGTAACAAAATAATATTAAAATGTAGAAAAAAAAACCAAAAACGGAGTAAATAAGGTAAAAATTTAATACAACTTCGGTGGTCCTCCATTGCAGTTTTTAATAATGGCAATTTGAGCCAACCCTAATTGACCACCTCGGGTTTTCAACAGACAATTTCTATACCAAATATGAGCAACCCGTTTGAATGCGCGATGTAATAAATAATAATCATCTATTATTTGATAACAGTTGTATTGATATTCCTAAAATGTAAGTAGTACTACTAAAAATGTGTTTAAAATACAACATAGGTAAATTTTGAAAAAATCCTTGTTTTTCCTTTTTTGGAATAGGAGAAATTTTACCTACCAAGTTAAAAAATATAACAGTACCAGGGCTGCCGTCAGGAACGGTGCTTAAAAGGCTGGCAGCATTGCCATGGTGAATGGCAAGGCTGATCCTGATGATGATGGCCAAGATGCAGCCAGTCTATCGATCACAAGACACCTCGGTGAGCCTGTTGGATAGGTCCTTAAAAAACGAATGAGCAATTGGGTCCCATGGGCTCATAGTTTCGACTCCAAATTCCTCCGACTCGTCAGTAGAGGTCGCTTGCAGCATGGGAGGCTGGCATATAGACAGCAACAAGAGCTCTGCGAATGACGTCATAAGATAAATAAAAAATTTACAGAAAGTCTACCAATGTCAATTTTATTGTCTTTATGTTCAGTCAACTATATTTTAAAACTATAAGACTATTTATGATTTTGAATCAGTTTTGTCCAAAGTTTACATAATGCATTCATCTTATAAATTGGTACGATTTTTTTCAGAACACTAATAAAATATTAAAAAGGTTGGCCTAAAAAAGCGATATTAAATTCTTGTCTTCTACATGTTGACAAGTATTTTAGTGTTAGTATGTCGCTTTGACATGAGGCCACATAAATGTAGGCTGTTTTTTCGCCAAAGTTCGGCAATGTGGTTGGTCTCGGGCTGTTTATATGATGATCACGTGTCACGTTTGCATTAGATAAAAACTCGCAAAAACGAAGACAAACCACCCACGGAGCGGCCTGTAGCACGTGCGCGTTGCCGACGCTTGACAGCAACCCGTGATTAGACCTCAGACACCACTAAAAACAAAACAAGAATGTTCTGATGAGAAGTAGTAAAATATGCGTGTGGAATTAATGATCGGTCAATTCAGTGAATCTGTAGATGTTTTCTCGTTCATTTAGTTTGAGAAATCTCATAAATTTATGTGCTATACAACCTTACTCATGAATATGTTGTGTCTTAATGTGACTTTATTTAATACCTGCTAGTTGCCAGTATCGTCAACATCTCAATTGCCACAACCGCAAAAAAAAAGTTGGCGCAACCGCCACCGAGTTGGGAGTTTTAGAAATTACATATGGACTAGGAATAAAGAATGACAAATCTTTAAAAAAGTTCATTAAGTTTACGTAGCAGCACACATGATAATTATTTATCTACGTTACCCCATAGTACACTGTCTGACACAGCCCTACTATGGGATGGGCGTAACCGACAGACGGGTAGTGAACCGAAGACGAAAGTGGATAAAGCCACAATGCAAGTAAAATAATCAACTCAAGGCCAAAACACGTTCCAGATAGTAGCGAACTTCTTTAAAAGGATCAACATATTAGATGAAATCGATGTTTTTACATGTGCAAACACCCGGGGATCTTAAAGTGCTCGAAGACGTTTTACCTATGTTAGTTATATAATTATAATGATACAGACAGAAAGATTTTTGGGTGGCGTATGAATTTATTGAAAGTTAACAATAAATAAAGTAATAAGCAATGAACTTTAATTTTATTGAAGAGTTAATGAAAAAAAATTATACTATAAGGATCTACCCACTTCTAGCACTAATAATCGGTTACAGTAGCCTAAATATAGATTCTCTCAGCAACATAAATACTAGTAGCACAACGATATAAAAGAACTTAGTAATTGAGTCAATTTAAATAAAGATATTATGACTGACTCACGCGTTGCCTTTAGTTGTTGAAATAAAAGGAAAGCTTGACAGTATTGAAGAAAAGTTAAAGGCTTATTCTTATTCTGAATCCTTACACATTGTAAATTTCAGAATTTAAATTATTAACTTATGGACTTATATTTTAAGCTCAAATCTGTATTAATAAGGTATAGCAAAAACAATTTGATTTTATCTCAATAAAATGGAAAGTTCTATGATAGTAGGTGGGTAAGCAAGTATTTCAATAATTTACTTAGGAAAGCTACCTAATATTACGTACTACATACCCTAGATTACTGGTCCACATACTTTTATTTCGTGAAAAATGGTAAGACCGTAGTTAAAAACAGTAGTTTCTTACGCAATAACTAAAGGACCTTTAATTGTACTCACTCGCGTCTGAGTGCTTCATTATCGATTTTATCTCTATATGAATGGCCATGGTTTCAGTTCAGCTCATTCCGAACATGCCTTCAATATGTCCGTTCGCTATACAAAGAAAGAATCGGAGCATTAATCGTTCCAATTACGGTCGCACGCTTCGTCAAGAAGTGGCTATCGTTTCAAATTAATTGAATTGATTAACCAATTCACTTTTTGTTCGCATCGCGAGGTGCAACGCGGTGTCGAATGCTTCGTGAAACACCTTCCACAATAGTTTAATTGAACTTGTTCGAGTTGTTCATAAATCGATGTCCAAAGTGATTATTTTTACTTAAAATAAACCTTACTTTTTTATTTTTACTTTTGTTTAACGTCACAAATATCTGCAGTCAACGCTATAAACCTGAATTGGTTATCGAATTTCATTTTCACGCGAGCTGCGGTAAGATTACAACTTACATTATTGTTGGAATGAAGGCTTTTGCTTATAAGGGCATTTTTCTTTATAGTCCTGACTGAGGACTACTTGTATGTCATTGGTGTAAATCCTACTTGTAATTACGAATTTGTTTTATGATTCAATGATTTCAGTGATTCGATGTATTTTGTCGATCATTTCTGTTATGATGGTATATCAACCAGTATAATTTTGATAATAATAACGGTGAACCATACCATAACGAGCCATATAAAGCCATAGCATAGGAGGAGTTTAAGCATTAATAATTTTCAACTGACTGTGTCGAAACGAATCTTTAATTTACAAGAGGGAAAATATGGTATTTTGCTAGCGGTATTTTCGCCTCAAATTTCGAGTTGCTCGGCTGATGTAATGCTCACCTTATACAGAATCAACACAAAGCTTGCTTCATTTGGTAACGTTGTTTTTCTGTGATTATCAAAGCGCCTTAAGTTTCAATATTGTTGCTTGATGTATTGTGTCCTGTTGTTGTTACCGTCCTGTGTTCAAATTTTAGTAAATGAATGTTATATAATCGAATTAAAAAATAAGTACAAGCTGCAAAAACTCATATACATATACTTTTGATACTGAAATATCTATTCTAAATATAAATTGAAGGTTAGTGCATCTCGATCCTTTAAATTATTGTAAAAGGACTGCTATCATGTAGTGCGAAATATGGAAAAATAAAGATTAATCCAGATGCCGAAAAGTGGCAGCCGGAAGACAGAAGGCTTGTAGCAGGACTCATCGATTTGTTTGGTTTGCTGATAAGATGATAAAGATTTCAGATGACCGTCAAAATTCAAACCCACTGTGTAATACCAGAATTATTAAGTAATTAAATTTTTTATATAACTATTTACATTTTTTTGGTAATCAAGCCTTGTAGGAGCAATATACATCTTGTTTCAAGAACAACTTATTCAGTTTATTAGCTTAAACAAAAGTTCAGTAAACAAAACAGGTTTGATGTTATGAATTTTCATAGTTAAAGAGTTAGCATTAACTGGTTGAATAGTTACTTATGAATCCTAAAAAACGGTGAAGAAAAACATAGCATTGAGATTACTGAAGGCTTTAAGGCTGAGTCATTTAACACATTTAAAATTCACCGTGTCGTAAGTAGTTCCAGATTAATCAAAATGATTGTTATTAAGCGCTTATCGTACATTTCAGAATTAGTATTAGTAGATTTAAATGGTATGTATTTTCAGTTTCGTGCAATATAGAAATATTATTATTTGCATAAAAACCAATAAAAATTTAACAAACACAAAGCTGTTTAAATGAGCGGCCTTATGGCAATTATTCCGGACAACCAAAGGTGAAATAAATTATACGTAGAAAAATACCTCACTGACTCTGTTATTTTTAGCATAGTAATCGGGTATGCATGGCTAAAGTATCTTGCTATTATATTACTCTACTTTGACTTACAATAATAAAATACACTTTATTGGAGAGAGAGAGACATTATCATAACAACGAGCTGATGTGTTTAGTACAATACAATATTTTGAACTCATATTTGACAGAAAAAGCAATTGTACATATCAAAGTATTTATTATTGACATGCATGCTACTGAGTGTATAGAATATACGTTTAACGTTTGTAGTGCGTATACGCCTTAAAATGGCCCTAGTTTAAGTACAAGCATGATGTACTCCACAGCGAGGCTGTGTAATTACTGAACCGTTCGGAGTCGTGACGGGCGCGTCCCTGTGGTCGCACGCAGCCTGCGCGCGCTCACGTGCTGCACGCTGCACACTACGGAAATACGTACCCAGAACCCAGAACCTTGCATTGTCTCTTTATTATACTACACTCGCGAGGATAAGTATGGAATCATTTACTTGGAATTGATTCCGCGCGATCTTGGATACTATATAACTAGTTAATAATAATAAATATGGCCCCATTTTAAAGGTTAAATTTAAATTGATACTAAACTCATGGAAATCACACCAGTATTGGATTTGAAGAAGCATGATTTCTGTTTCAGCATAATATCGGAAATACAGCGGTCTGAAGTTAAACCACCTCTTCGTCCTCCGTCAGGCACGAAAACCAGTTCCTATTCACCGTCGAAAAAAATACCGACCATACAAAAACTGCCACCATAAGCCACTTCCCGATTCCCGTCTTCCCTGTAAACCCGACCTCATCGGTTGCTTTGCATAGGACTGGCTTCCCTTGCTCGGCTTCAAATTCGCTTGCTTGAGTCTACGACGAACTTACCACACGCTGACAGCTATTCTACGAACATTTCTGAGCCCTTACTGTAAAGTCAACACCAGTCAAATCACAACTTTGAAGATTGGTTGACAATCTAAAACGGTCATCCCTCTGCCAGGCCTGATCTTGGCATCAGGATAACACAGCATACAGATAACACAGAAGCTTTCGAAACACAGGACTACGCTTATGTGACAACATAGCTTATTAACGCTTTATCCCGATGTCAGCTGTCGCTGACATGCGACAGTCCACTGGCTGAGGCCTTCTTGCAATAGGGCGATAATTTGTGCTGCTTCTGTAGTTCAAGTATCCATTTTCGTTCAAGGCCAAGGGTCAGAAGTAGTGTAATATGTACGGGCCAACGTGTGAAAGTCGAATGATAAACGAAATCCACAACACGTGCTTTTATAGGGGGTCAGTATTCCGCAACCTGTGATGTTTAAAAAATTATGTCTCTTTCCTTACTTATTCACGTAATCCGGATAGCTTCTTAAATATTGAGTGATTTGAATGAATTTGGTATAAATTTAAAGTTAACAGTAGATCCTCTAAAATGGTGCAATTTTAATTATTATTAACAAATTATTTAGTACTCAAGATCGGGCGGAACCAATTTCAATTGATTCCATACTTTTCACGCGAGTGAATCACCGTCAGCTTCGTTTGCGAGAACTTAATGTAACTAAATCACAGAAAATATAATTCAACGTTAAATTATGGATTTCTTTTGACCAATTACACCGAAAAAATTAAATATGCAAAAATACATTCTTTAGGAGTGCGAATCTAAAACTAAAAATAAAGGACATGCCTGGAATTATAATATTAGCCTTCGACTTCTACTATATAAATGTGATATTTTCTGGCCATAAACCATAATTATCACTAAATAGAATTCAGATGACATTTAAATTAATTCAATATGATATTGAAGTTTATTCGTTCTTAAAAAGGTAATTTATTAATAATTAAAGTTATAGTTAGGTACGCAATTTAGGACTAATATGGAATAATACCGGACTAACAAATTAACATCTAATATTTATAGACTAAATATGCACTCAGCAATCTTTGAGGCATGTTGAAATATTTTTTAAATTCTTTAAGAGCGGATTAAAATTCTTTCAGTATTGGTCGGCACATTTCATTCGAAGTCTTTATATTTAATAACAGGGACCTCATTAAAATTCCAAACAATGTAACAAAACTAATTATTTTTTTTAAACCATCAATATGAACTCCGATCCCCAACTAAGAAATTTCAGCAATAATAAGTTTATTTGAATTCTTTAACTCCTTATTAACATTGTTTAATTTTTTTATTTGATAAATGGTTATAGACTATTATCATAAAATAAACATTTCAAGGTTATGATTATAAAAAAATTAGGTAAGTAGGTACACATCTCAAATACCTACTGAATATTGAAAATAATTATATTTATAAGGTCAAAGTATAAAGTCGATTGTATACGGAATTATTGAAAAGTGGGTGGGTGACAAATATACTGTACTTCGTTTTATGATTTCAATAAGGTAGACAAAATTTCCTGTAAAAATAAATGACTTAAAATAAAAAGGTTCATCCTGACATTGGGTATTGACAACATCTGTAATGGTTTTTTTGGTTGAGTTTGCGTCGACATGCTCTATTTCAGTAGGCAGTAAATAAGCAAGGTTGTAAGGGCTTACAACCTATAGGTGCTATTTAGCCCTCAAGGTGGTGCGGGCCACTTCGTGACTTACCGCCGCGCGCGTAGCGAATAAAAAATAAAGGATACAGCGGCCGCGGACGTCTTAAAAATGTTAAAATAAATAAAATGCACACGTCCCGGCTTATCTGGCTGCGTGGAGCGAGGACAGTGAAGGGCGAACGCATATTGCGCTCACAATTATAAACATATAACAATCCGCTAAACAAGTCACGATATAAAAATCTATGGAATTACATTTTAAAGAGTCAAAGTCAACATCAAAGATTTCATTTTTTTTAACTTGAGCTGTGTTTAGCTTATATGATATCTATCTTCCTATCATCCATCCATCTTTTTGATGGAAGATAATTAAGAAATCTATTTTCATCAATAGCTTCTCCAGAAATTATATGGAAATATTTCAGTGAAGGAAGAAGTTATATTTATGTCAAAAATCGTTTGACATTTTAAATAAGATAAAAGATTAGAACGGATGACGAACAATTTCACATAGTTTCATTATCATAGTTCATAATCATGACCTGCCCTAAATAGCTCAACAGGTAGTGTGTGTGTACATCCCACATATCTTTTTTATTATGTGAAATATTTTTATTATCAGTAAGTATACCGACGTCTGCGATTGTAGTAATTTGAGTCGAGTAACTGAAATTTTACTTTCTTGATAGCTCAGTGTGCGTCGCCGGCGAGTGGCGTGTGCCGGCGGCAGGTGCGCGAGCGACCGGTCCGCACAATACTGTACACGGCGCATGCGCCCGCCGCTGCTCCTATCACATAATAATGCGATTTATCTATCCCGTATCCGTATATAAATAGCTATACAAATGATTATTTTATATGTATGCAAATGTAGTGATGCTCTTTAGTAAAAATAATCCTCGCTAATTTCTCATACATTTTGTCTGATTCATGTTCACTAAAATATAAAGAAAAATACAAAGATGTTATAAAATAGTGCTTTATTCATTTATTTTCTTTATTTATTCTATTCTTTATTAACTAAGAAATGAAAGAAAGAAATAAATGTGTAATTAAAAGTGTGTCACAGTGCAATTTTGTTGTAATAAATTCCTATAAATGTAAATAAGTTTAAAAATAATTTGTTAATTACAACTCAATTGATAATTGATATATTATTTATGTACTTACAAACATGATTGGCTGTTCCCACTAGTTTTACCGATTTTTCTTCAGGACTTCGTTTCTCTCGATTTTGTAATGACGAAACCTTTGCTATTCAAAAAATAATGTTGACTCGTGATTATATCTCACGACTCAACACTGTTTTTCTTATCACTAATTGAGTATATGAAAATTTGCGACTTAATTAATATTCTGACTAATGAGGTATATTTATTTCCGAAAAATGAGCCTCAGTACATTATTTGCTCCATTTTAGCGATCTCCTTTAAACTAGTTATAAGTTGTCTGTCTGAAACAAAAAAAAATATATTTAACAATATATATTTAAAAATAACAATAATTTCTACATAAAATTTTCTGTTTTTATCCGTTTCAGTCTGCTCTACAATCTTTCACACGTATATAGCAGTTAATCCTATGTATTAGGTTGGGGATGGATATTCTAATCCATCTACAGAGAAGAGCAGGATAGCGACATATTTTATAAATCGTATATAATATAAGAGTATCTTCGAATGTTCCTGATTCTCAAACTGCAGGAATTTATAAGCTTGAGATCCATTCTAATAAGAATAATTATTTTTACTAAAAAGTTTTTGAGAGTTTTTAAAATGTTAATCAACTATTAGTAAATAGTTATATTTTTATATTCTTTGCACATTTAAAACTATTCTTTAATATAAATAGTGTAAAAATTATAATTTTCTAGTTAATTTGTAAAACGCATTTGCTATTTTCTCGATTCGAACGCATTTTAAGTCGTTTTTTCTCCATTATAGTGAAAACATAACTCACCATTGCTTTGCAGACCCAAAGAAGTGTTGCCAAAACCCATAAAGTAGAATGTTGTTGACTTGGATAGAACTTCCCTTTTGATGAAGTAATGTGTAAATTATGCCGCGACTGCAATTTTCTTTTTATGCGAGTGAGAGTTAGAGGCTTAATATATTTCGCCGGGGATAGTGCAAAACCGTGAATGTACTATAGGTAAGGACCGTGTATCTGCACTAATTTTAGGCTCACGGGGACCTTATAATTAGATTATTTTCTTATTTTAGAAGGTTTTGCCTATTTTATAGAATTGGCTTTATTTTGTCTTTACTATTTACGCTCATTTGCACTTTCCGCGCCGATTTGATGCTTCTGAACCATGATTTCTATTTTCACGTTTCCGGCTTTTTCAACGTGATTCAGGTTTTTCATATTAAAAATTTGGAATATAGACCTCACAATTCAGACAAATCTACGTGCCAAAGAAATATACCGCAAGAGTGTAGGTATATACATAAGAGTATAGGTACTCGAATAACAACCGTCCTTCTGGCGCAGTCACGTAAAAATAATTGTACAATATGTAAAAATTATCATAACACTAAAATAGGATATTAAACAGTAGTTTATTTGTATAAAGTTGTCTCAGTTCCAATTGCATTCATGTGTAAACATACGCTTTATAACTTTCTTCTTTTTAATTTACCGCTCACAAATATAGGGATAAATTCACAGGCAGACACTAAATGGTGCATGTGCAATGACTTGCGCTTACATACCTTTTAAATCGCAAGTTCCCAACGGAATAAATCGGACCCCTATTAAGGTAACGAATAATTTATAAAAAGCGAATAATGACTTTGCAAGTTAAATTGTGGACTTGATCTTGATTTTAAAGAATGCTTTTATTTAAATATATAATGTTAGCATGGTACTACAGAATGAGTAAGATCTATTTAAAAATTATAAACAATAAAAATATCAAAATGAATAATAAGTTACACAAACAATTCTGACTTCTAAACTGGTATCTAATTATCTAGTATGTATTTCAGGAACCAATTCTTCCCAATAAAATTAAAGATTTTATTATTAAGTATAGCAAGATATACATTATAATTATTCATATACATAAAAGATCTGCAATGGAAAGGTCATTTCTGAAGATCGTGGCAATTCTTTTTTATTAATTCCTTTTACGGCACAATAAAATTAAAATTACACACAATTACATGTTCTTTATTGGCGTAATTAACAAAATCTTTAATAAAATTAAGTTCCTAAATGCAAACGATAGGTTCTGGACAAATAGACAAAGCATCCATAGCTAGTTCGTGAAATATTATTGAGTGCACATTGTAGCACAGTGCCCAAAAACAACAATATGTAATGTTCGAAATACAAAATGTAAGTACCACTTGCGAGTACTACTATAATTACTAGATGACGTTGTAAAGGCGTAATATATCAAAAACCTTATGGGTCTCGAAATCACTCGATATCGGGACTCGTGCGTCTAAGACTGTTTTTATGATTTATGCTGCTATAGCTCTTTCCAGGTGGGTTAGTCATTGTCGTGTAAAATATATAAAAGTGTTTATTGGTTCGATCGATCGATAGTAAGATCGAAGATTCGTTTAGAATAGTATAGAATATATCATATTTATCTTTAACTCGTTTAGCTGACAAATACAAGTATAACTAGTAGTTTCAAATACTACACAAAAGAGGCGCCTCTGTCAATTGCTTTCCGTTTGACAGCTGAGGACAAACTTTGAATTTTAAACACCGAGACGGTTCAATTCAATTTTTTCAAAGTCAAACTCAAAATAACTTTATTTAAAAAGACTAATTTACTAAGTTCTTTTAAATCGTCACAACAGGGAATATGTATGAGAAAAACAATTAAATATAATTAAAGGCAATAGTCATAACTTTAACTGGATATCAACCGGGCATTAACAAATTGTCCGAGTTATTATAGTATTTAAATATGTACTAAATAAATTGTTAAAAATAATACTACTATGCATATTCCCAATTAACCCTACTACCGCTTCGACGAATTAGTAGCTGTAGAGAAGAAGCGGCGCAAGAAACTCTCAGCCTTTAGTATTTATAATGACATTTACAAATCAATTATGTCATTATGTATTAGTATTACAAACGTATACATGTTTTGTTTTACAGTGCAATCAAAAATCTATTTTTAAATGTTGCAAAATATAATAAATAAGTGCAGAGAAGCAAATTATAGTGGCCACAAATCTTTATCTTTAAAATAATCTTCCACCTTGTAATACCCCTTTTTCATCAAACAACTTTTAATAGTTGACTTAAATTTATGCAGAGGCAATTCAATAAAACTTTGTGGTAGCATATTGTACATTTTTATACTTATTTCTATAAAACAATTACCGATTGATACTCATACTAGGAGTAGGTGTACATGAGTAAATTTATTAAAGGGTTAGCATATTAGATCAATTCAATATATAGTTATGGTATAGATACAATATATAAGTATTCAATATTAAATTAAAAAACTTGTGGTACTACTATAACAGACGTAAGATATTTTCTTATGTGTGTTTACTTACTATTAGGTAATGGTGGTTGTATTGTTTGTATATAGAAAAGTATTTCCCCATTTATAAACTTTATTATAATCATGATTGATAAGATAACTTGGTAATTCGTAATAAGATTTGTAATTAAAGCTAGATGCTTACCTGATATTTCGTTTCGATTTAAGCACATTTTTGAGTTTAATTACACCTCAGGTTTCTGCAGAGAAAGTAGTCACGTTATTACTGTCTGTCAGGGAATTAGTTTTAAAGAAGTCAAAATAGCAGAAATCTTGAATTAATCTAAGTTACTTGGTTTTAGTGGACGATATTGTTAACCATAGAATAAATAGTTACTTTACCTTCTAAGTATTTCTTTTTATTAGTTTCATGAATTATGTTCCGATCGCCAACTATTTTGTACAAGAGACAATGAAACGACAATCAACGTATAGTACTGCTCCTTTTTTCATTCGTAAAACTGCCTTATTTCAGTTAATTAAGTGAAGTATAAGTTCGTGACTAGTACTGTGGGAGCGCGGTGAATATCGCCGAGAAACGTGACGCCGGTTTCTCTCGCGGGACCTCCTCATATCATACATAAAACGATTTTTATTTCATTCATGCAAAGTATACAATTTTTGTTTAAAAAGAATTAGGTACTTACTTACACTCACGGTAAATTGAAAAAACTACAAATAAACCATTTTAATTACAATAAAAACATTACATTCGGCCTAAATATTTTTCTTGATTTTTTTCATGACACGTGACTTATGGCGCCTGAGGTACATATTCTTATTACAGTTATTAGCTGCGCTGGGCCGCTTCGAATTATAGAATAACAGAGAACCAGAATGAATGGCCACTTTTTTGTTGGTACCGTTTCTCCCCGGGGGAAAGCGCGAATGTAACTACACATGCGTACCTACGTATTATACAATTTCATTTGGAGCTTTCTGTAGACGCCTTTAAAACCGTTACTTAAGTTTTAATGTCAGTAAAATTTATGAAACATAATGATTATAGAATAATACGTATATAAGAAAGTTGAAAAGTAGAATTGAATAGATAATAAGAAATTTATAAAATGTAAACAAAAGTAATCAGTAAGTAAATATTTTAGGACCCTGGGTGAGATGCTTAGTGATCTCAGATAAATGCACTATATTACTACTTACTTTAGACCTAGACTCTATTCTCTCAATAACATTTGACTGTAGAGGGAGCGGATTTTTGACATTACGATCATATTCCATAAGTCACATAAAGAATCTGTGTACTAATTTTGGAGTCAACCTTCCCAGAGTATAAGAAGTTTCATATTAAATTCAAGCTTCTTGTAGGTATCTATACTACGCAAAGCATGCCCTGGAAATTTTGTCTCTAGAACCATATATATGAGATAGTGTTTGTATATAATATTATATTGGTATGAAACATGTAATATGCTTCCGGGACTGTCTTATGATTGTATTTCTTGAGATGAGAATTATGAATATAAAGTGTACCTACAAACGAGCCCTGGCTGCAACTTTCTAATCTTTTATTATTTAAAGCTTTACGTCTTGCTTTTTTCCCTGTCAGGATAATTTCATGTTAAATATAAAAATATTATTTGTAATGGCAATCATTAATTCTAACATTTATAATGAACATTGGATAACGTACATTATATATGATAAAATTAATGATTGCCGGTCTATGGAGCCATCAAATCACTGTCTCCTCAGTGTCGAGTAATTTCATTACTCGATTCTTCGTCAAACCGCCAGAGCGTGGTATTCCTTACCTGCACACGTACACCACTTCATACAGTCTATTCTCCTAATTACCGCTGCCATCTACGAACAATTTTAAAATTCCCTCCCCATACAGCTGATCTCTGTTCCTTTTCCTTTACTGCTCATGCGGTAAGATTATGTAATTCGCTGCCACCTTCTGTCCGCGATTGCCAAACAGTTACAGCTTACCATCTTTCCTTGGTATAATTTACTAGTGTATCCTTTATCTTATTTATTATTGTGTTATTGTTTTATGTATGTATGTTGATATATGTATCATTATATAAATTATGTATGTAATTTAGTTTATTTGATTCATTTATATGTATTACCAATTTTAAATTTAATTAATTGTGTTAGTTATAAGCTAGTTACTGCTACTTTTGTACAATTTATCCTTATAAATTTGTTTCCCGGAAATTTATTGTGTAATAACATTAATTGTTGAATATATATAAATGGATAAATATTAATAGGATCCTTAAAATATACGAGAAAAGGCACTATTTGGGGCAGCTAGGTGAAGGTAGCGAGGGCAGTATATCGCATGCTGCACTAGCTATCTTCGCTTATAGGATCCTCCGGTTGCTCACCGTCAAGCGATGTCGTGTGATTTGCTGTGATTTATAAATATAAAATAAATTAGAATTACCAAATGAGAAAAAAATATATTAGGAAACTTCTTTATCAGTATTTTTACGCCTGCCTGTGATGTGATATGTAAGTAATCTAGTAAAATAATCTACATTACAAATTATAGTAACGAATTACGAAGCTTCTCATTTCAAATTATAACCAATTTGGCCTAAGTGATTTGATAGGCGTATAAGGTATTGCGATGCTATTTTGAAATAAAATATTTCATAATAGCATCTCTCGGAGTGGCTACCTTTTATCCGATTGCAGAGATACGCTAATTTTACAGCGCATTATCCATTTTTAGCGCAAATCGTGAGTCATTATTGTTGCGGTCTCTGTTTCAGTTCATTAGATGTATTAGACTTAATATCTGATATGCATCAAAAGGCCTACAGAATTAGTGATATTTAGTGGGTTTGTAGTAAATCATACTAGCTAAATAGGATTGAATAAAAACTAAGAGCAAACCAACTATTAAAGATAGATATCCGCTTTTGCCACTATTTTATGCAAAAATACTAGTCAACATAAGGCAGAGACGTATCATGTTATTATTCCAATTTATATCTGGACGTTTGTTTCACGCTGTGTCGGTAAAATAAATTGCTTGATGATGCAGTGTAAAAAGATGAGTGTGGCCGAGTAGTGAGCGTGACCGCGGCCTGTCCATCCGTTTGTTCCAAATCAGGCACGCTTTTCATCTACATTGGTAGGGTTAGCACGTAAGTACTACTGCAAGAAAACCGAAGTACACACACACTCACACATACAATATATATATACACACGTATATACGTATTACTGCGGGGCATAGGCCTGACATGACAGCTTCTCTTGATGTCGTGGCCAGGATCTTTATTTTATAAAAATAAAAATAACTACAGCAAAGTCATTGTAAGTAATAAGAAGTGGCGTCATTGCATCTAGATGGAGATAATGCACTTAATCGCACGTTCCGCGATCGCCGCTGCATAATAATATAGAATTGTAATGAGTGCGCGCAAATTTTGTTACTGTCATGGACCATACAGACCCAATGAAATATAAAGAGAAAGAAAGAAAAGTTGTTTAAGGAATTTGACCTCTGATTCCGTTGTATACACACTATATTAAATTTAAGTTCAGTATTACTCTTTCAGTTCAATGCAAACAAAAAAGATAGATGACTGGTTTTCACGTTTCTAAAACGACGACTGTTAAGTATTTTTGACTTATTTTAACGCAATACAGAAGTGTATGGATCGTCTAAGTGTCGTATTATGTGGATCTTATGTTATCTGTAGTATAATACTTCCTGGATAAACAATATATATTTATCTATTACTATTACTTATTTTCCGATGTCTCGTCAATTGTGTGTCATGTAGAATAAAACATATGGTTAGGTATTGATCTTGATCAAAAATATCAGGTTAAAGTGCACTGTGACTTGTCACAATGTACTTTAACCCATGAAGATATTTTGCGAAATTGACTCTTTCTGTACCTTGAACAGCCTGTTTATGACCAAATGCAGTTAGCCTGCTGCGGCTTATGGCAAAGCCCTACCTACTTTTATATGTAGATACTTAACAGATAACCGCAAAAAAAGCTTTTTAATATATAAATAATATTTTAACGACTTTTTCCATTCACTTTTAAAAAAGTATTTTTTATCTACATACATTTAAATATCATAAAAACTTATTTATATATAATATTATCCTGCAACAATTACAGTCTTGATATATGGCTGCTGTAAGAATAGTGGCGATTGGCAACCATATTATTGTAGCAGAATTTAATGAAAAAATTACTTCGCTAAATATTGGTGTCCACTGTTCTTGGAGGAAACTAGAGTACTACAATTTATGTATTAAAATGTACAGGGGTTCGATTTCCTATTTTAATGTATGATCTGTGCCAGAGCATGCTACTGGTATTAACGTTGTGCGAGCTGCCCCTAATGCTACACCCCAACGTAGGAATTAAGCATTGAACAGTAAAATCCCGATCACCTGGACTATTGCCTGGAACTTCACAACAACGTGAATGTTAACAACTACAGATGTTCGTTATAATTTCAAATTTACTAAATATGTACTAGGTCTGGACAATTATGATAACTTAATCTATGAAAACTAAAGTTACCATTATTGTAAATAAAATGATTATGCGTTTTTTAATATTTTTTCGAAATTTTAAACCTTTAACACCTATCTTCCTACCTTACCTTATTAAATATACAGTCATTTTTGTAGAATGAAACGTCGGAAAACGGGAAAACTTTATGGTAGTATATGTATAGTTTTATTACCTAATACACAGATGTCAAGGAGCAGTTTTGATAACGTGTGTGTATTTTATTTAAAAGGAATCTCAGGAAGACTCAATTACTTATTTTTAGCTTTAAACGCTTCTCAAGTATATGTACGGTTGCGTTACATTGAATTATCAATCACTTCTGATTGACTTGTGGTTGTCGCAATTTAGCATTATATAGTGAATGTTAATAAAAATATGCGCTAGTTGTGTAATATCAGATAGTTGCCCTATTTGAACATTAGATCGTGACTTAACAGTAATGTTACTTCTTGTTAATGCTTCAAGATTTAAATGAACCCCAATATAATAATCTTACAACTTATATTAATCTGTTAAAAGTCCATTATCCTAATTAATATGGAAAAGAAGAGATCTCCACTAACTTGAGACAACTCTGGTGACACCACCGCATATGTGCTATTACAAAATAACAACGCTCAGGTTAGACTAGCTTTCTATGAGGCACAAGAAATTAAGTATCAGAAAAAACCTAAAAGCTCTCAAACTAAGCCATTAAAGGCTTACATTAATAATTTGTTTCATGATGGTTACGTGCACCGATGCCTTTACTGTGGACAAAATAAATTGAAAAGTGTCAGAGCTCGATTATAGACCGGCTTGCCGAGTAATCATCAGGCTCCCAAGCTACATGCTACTTTCTACTGTATCTTATATTACAATACAAATATTATACAATATTAAATTATTTTTTTATAAATAATAGGCGTGATCGTAATAAATATTGTAATTAGAAGGAAGATGACGACAGACAAAGATATAGGTATCATAAATCATTAACATTTAAATTTCGCCACCATTCGTGATTTTACAAAAATCTCGATAACGCCATTATCCTACTACGACATTTGCAAACTCAGATACATGAATTTAGTTACAAAAGTGCAATTCTATATAACTTCTTATGAGACACGACGATGCATAATTTTTTTATCACGGACCGTCGTTGAGTCAATCAAGAAGTTTCTAATTTTAAATTATTATATTTACACGGGTAAGTATAATATGTTAATAATTCTATAAATGTGAAACAACAATGTATTCACTATATGTTTCATTAGTTATGTGTATTAATGATATGTATGAAGTGTGTATGTATGATAGACAAATAAATAATTCATACCATATATTTATCCGCATTTTGCAAAATGATTTTTACATAGAAATGATTTGTAATGAATATTTTTTACAAGCCCAACTTTTTTACTAGAGTGCTGAACATAGCTATTATTTCTTTATGTTGGATGTTTAAATGGTTAACCACATAATAAACAAAACCTAAATTGCCTTGCTACCTGAAGAAGTCTTATTTCATAACAGACTACATAAGGTAACTTAAAATTTTACACCGCTTATTAGATATACAACGTAGTTTCTTCGACATGCTTATGATTTATAATCTGTCGCTCAATTACTGAAGAACGCGTACGTTATACTGTGACGGCAGAGCAGTTGTAGAGTTTAGGTTAGTATAGATTTGTAAAGAGAAGAAAAAATTTAAAACAACATTTTCATACATTTTCTGCTGCGTACATCTCAAGCCTAGTTGGCTTAAAAATGATGGAAATTTATAAAATTTGAGTTCATAGATAGCTTTTGATGACAGAGACGGTTAGTTATGTTCCGGCTTTCCGTATAGTGCGATAGAGTAATATATTATAATATGAAGATATTGTAGACTTCATCGAGAAAAATAAAACCAAAACCGTTTTATGATATAGCAAGCAGAGATGACCACAAACGATGATGATCATTAAGTAATCAGTTGATATTGCTGGTGTGTTAAAATTCAGGAGACAAGAGATGTTAATTCGTTTTATGCCTTGTAATTACACTGGGAACCTATCCTTTCACATCTGTATTTACAAACCTGTAAGTAGGAGTGATGTTGACTAAAATAAAGTAAAAGTAAATATATTGGTTCAAATATTTATTTTTAAAATTGTATATATTTTAAGTCTAATAAATTTGCAAAGAATTCTTTTGTTTGTGCTATTTTCTCGGTTTAAATTATTTACAAATAGTGGTGAAATAAATATTAAACAATTCGTTAAAAACATTTTTTCTAAAGTTCTCCCATACGCAACGAATATTATTATGCCAACATTGCGCCTTAACGCTCATATTAAAAAGGTATAATTAATTTAAAATAAAATTTAGGTACTGATAGCCACTTCTATTTATATTTTGCTTAAGGCGTTTTTAGACGACTTATATATATTAAAAACTTATATACTATAAACTTATACTTAAACTTATAATATATAATATAAACTTATACATTATAACTATCATTACTGGTAAAGGTACTGTTGCTACCTGCAATATTTATTATTGATTGGCATAATATTTATCTGTATAGGTAGTATAAGTGTACAGAACGTTCAGCTCTTACTGGCAAAGTATCATCCCACGAGCGTGCGGCTGCGGCTATGGCCGCGGGGAGCGGCGGCGGCGGCAGCGGACGGCGCGCGACCGCGGCGACCTCGTGCGCACACGGCGCTGCTCGTCTGCGTACACCCGCTGGAGGTGATTATGCTGACCTGCACCATTAATCCATGCTCAATCGATATTTAGTAAAACTATGAACTAGAAATAAAGTATTGTATTTATTCGAATACCACTCAAACATTATTGTGTAGATTAAGAAAATCCTCTATATAACCGTATAAGGCCCAAAGAAAAGTGACAAATAATTGGACGAATGACATAGGTAGTTCTTAAGTAAACATTATATTTTAATGTTATGGGAACCTGCAAGCTTTTGATGAAAACACATAGGCTAGGGTAATTTAGAAATTATCATTTATTTAATCACTACACCCTTGTTAACTACAAAAAAAGTAGGTAAGGTATCCAGAAATTTGCTACACTTATACTGCTCACATTAGGTTGTGCATTACCTGTATACTTTTTTAAAAGATATCTCTTGTATTGGAAGTTCAAACGATTACGTTGTTTGTAATGGAAAGCTTTTACTTTTAGCTTTTCAACATATGACAATACTAATGAACTTGTACAAACACTTAATATACTAAACCTGATCAAAGAATATTTTTTTAACAAAATATTATAACAATGAAAAAAAACCAGATTAAATATGTGATTTTTACATGGCCTTTAAGTTTAGAAATATGAATCATCTAAAAAAATTTAAAGCTCGTCACAAAAAGACATATTTATTTTTCTATTGTTAATTAGCGTCAGTAATTTTCCGAGATTCACTGCCAGCAGCGCGTGTGCTGCGGTCGCGCGCTGGGCGCGGGCGGCGCGTGCCTGGGAACCGGCGGCGCGCGCGCGTTCTCACGGCCTCGCTGACCTGCGGCCCAAGCCCCTCCCGCCTCACCTCATTCTCCGCACTAAGGCCAGGTACAGACCTGGCTACTTAGACAGTCAGTAAGGTCACACTAATAAATAATCAACGAGAGTTTCGCCGGGATAATCAGCGTCAATTCATCAGGGAATTATTTAATTGCATTACATTTGCAATCTTTTTTAAGATTTTACTACCTACCAGAAATGCAACAATTACTGGTTGCAGGTATTAAATATTAGAATAGAACGGTGCCTAATAATAAGAATAATAATCAGATTAGGGTTCTACTTTTTAATTATTTTATGATCGGAAGACAGCATTAAGTCTGTCCAGCATTTTAAATAAGAAAGATATCCTACTAGCATCAATACACAAATAAATTTAAAAAATTTAATGTAGAAAGGGAACTATAAAATATTTCTTAAGTGACCAACCAACTTAACTGAGAATCGAATTACAAAGCCGACGATATAAAATATAAAGGTTAGTTGTACAACATACTAACCTAACATAACCGACAAAAATACTAATTGCTGCACAGAAAACTGGCGAAATTGCTGCCTGCCTACTTGCTGGACAATTAGTTAACTTAAAGTATGAGGCCTCCCAGATTAGAATTCTCATTTTAAAACTTATTATTGTTTTTGCCTCTTTTGTTTGGTTATATTGGTTTTATTCATTTTTAATAAATATCTTTTAGTTTTTTAAGTCTGCCAACTGCCTAAAAACAACATCCTCGTGATACGTACGCCGCGTGAAAGGTGGATGGTACTATCACACGCCGACGACGCCGCCACCTCGACGTACCTTCCGTGTCTCTTCTCCTAATGTGCTTATTTATCATGTCGAGCTTCACTTATCAAAGCTTTGCCACTCTGTTATGTACAATATACTGTGTAGAGTTTTAAAACAATCGAGACGAGTTAATTAAAACGTAAGCATGGGTAGACCCATGCTTACGTTTTAATATAGATATTATTATTTTTAAATATAGATATTTACGTTATAGACGTACTTATTATGATATAAACGTAATAGAAATAAAGACACTTCGGTGCCTGAACTGTAGTAAAATTGTTTTAATAACATTTTTATGGCTTACAGAAACCATGAATAAAAGTTATAGTATATTACAATGATGCATCATTTATTACACATAAATTACTTTTAATGACTTTAATCGAAAGGACTCTTAGTTCGATAAAAATTGATAAATTCGTACGCGCTGCAACAAAGATAGTTTCTCATAATCAACTGCTATCAAGGGTACAAGGGACGGCCGTGTTCTTTAGTAATAACTCGAATGTACATTTTTTACGAACATTTAAACCGAACACAGAACCCTTGCAATCTGAAAAGAATGTTATGAAGGTTCCCACGAGAGAGGTGTGTATTATCCAGATAATAGCTACAAGGCAACCGGAGCCTGCTTTTTGTGCTTCATATTTCACCATAATTTCTCTGGACTGTAAAAACCATTTTAAATAACTCTCAAGAACGAGTAGCAAATCTTAACGTCAAAACATTTAAAACAATTTTGTCTCAAGTCAACGCAATTACGGTCTTATTACATTCAAAGCTTATTATAAAAGTTCAGCCACTAATTGGTGCTTCATTCCTCTCCAATAAGTTTATAAAAGAATAGATTTTTTATTGTATTTGATAACAGTTATATCTCAGAAAATAAACATTAATAGACAATCACTGCCCTCAAAATACGCCAAAATAAACGAGAATGTAAGTAATTAAGTATCCTTTAATATTTTCAATAATTTTATTTAATAGCTACGTATAATAAAATTTGTGTAAGTACATTTAAATTTTAATTAACGTATAAGGCCTACCTAGAGCACCTATACGTAGCTTATTTTAGAGAAACAAAATTATATTTTTGCGTTAAAATATGAGAACATTTGGGTTTCAATTAATATTTATAACGTAAATACGAATCCACATTCCAGCATGGTTTATGCAGGCGGCGTATCCGAGCACGTACGACGCGACACTCAGATGCAATCTGTTTGCTTTATGCGCCTACGAGCCGGCAGCCTTTACCCGCTGCCTTGATTGTGCCATTATATAAAACGCTATGCAACCAGCGTAGAAATAAAGATTTCACTAACGAAGTTGTTTTATTTGAGTTCAAATTTCGCTGCTCGAGCATTGTGAGCGCAATTTATGTTTTACTTAATTACCTACATCCTTCTAGTTTCAATAACTGATTGTTATACACTAGAAAAGTACTTGAAAATAAGAGAAGATTTCTATATCTATATTTTATTTCATTATTACAAATCCATTATTATCATTCAATGCACCTGGTCAATAAATAATAACATATGTATATGTCATCACAAGATATAAAGCACTGACATTAATGAACAGTACGCAGGGCACGTACGCGGTGTCTTCATCTACATCTCGGCACGGCACACAGTTAATTTAACCAAGACACAGCCATAATAATGCGTATAATGGTCATGGATCCCACTTAAAGATACCTTCTTGAAATATTATCGTCTTTACGCGTACATCGCAATCGTGGGTGCATATGGTAGTCACGTGTCGAGCTCGTGCGAGGTCATAAAATAAACAAAAGAGTAAAGCCCGACACAAAATTAAGTGAGACAAGTCTGCAAAAACACGCTACCTGGGCATCGTCATTTTAGGACCTTATTATAAAGATGCCGCCTTGCACCATCTAAACAAAATGACGATGCATCATCGCCGAGAGAGGGACGAACTGCCGCCCTTTGTTAAGGATAGACAGAAACGTTCGATCCCTTCTAATTCAAGGGTTATGTCAAGAGCGGTCGGTAGCCGAAACAAGTTATTTAAATTTGGTGCATGTTTGAGCCGTTTGTAGCTACGCCTACGTGTAACCCACAGCAAGTTCTCCTTCGTTCCAAATTGGTGGTGGCATGCTTCTTATACAAGAAAGTAGACTTTATTGATGGAACAATGATAAATATTAAATATTATTCCTCGAATGCATGTTGTGCAGCATGTGCACCACTACAACGGGTGGCCAATAAAGCAATCATCAGGATGGTCTATCCAATTACTATGAAGCCGACTCATTCGCTGGCGATCGAAAATTAAAATTTAATTGATGGCGCACTGCGGACCATAATTCGCGCGCACTACAGACAGTCGGTGGCTATCCATTTATGCAAAATATATTGTAATTCAATTTACACTTTTAAACACGCCAAATGCTTCACAAGTCAATAAATATCATCCCTCTTTGGAATCATAAAAAGTTTCCAGAAGTACTTCTTTTAATTTTGACTCATGGGTTTAATTATCCTTTCATGATAGAATTTTAAATTTATTCAGAAGAATATTGCAGATTTCAAGTAATTTTAATACATGTTGCATTTATAAAAAAGATTTGTTACACTTTTTACTTTACATTATACCGTCCAGAAAGACATTTTATCTTCAGAGAAGGAATTTAAAATGTTGCCCATAAAGACAGGTTAAGTGACTGAAACCGTGCATCTCTGTAGTAAGGGTACACAAATACATCTCTTCAATTCAAACGAGCCATTTTCGTGACAATGATTGACTTTTAAATGGACTTAAACATCGGCAAATCTGCGTTTCTCTGAAGTCTGTAGGTACATTCCGTAGAGTTAGCATCACCTCCTGCCCGGATGAGTTGTCAATTACTCATATATTTGATGGCACAAGTAGGTACTTGAAATACACACTAGTCGTGGCTTTTTACCTAAAAGGTACTCGTTCCAATTTCACAAAGAGAGGCCACTGGTTAAGGCAATTTGTTTTGGATTGTGCGGCGCGGATGAATGGGCCCGGCGGCATGCGAGCGGTCGCATTACGCATACTGATGAGGATCCGCCGTCGCCGACCTCCCGCCTCTAAGATACGGCCCAATTATTTGTCTTCCCGCATCTATTGTGTTGCCTTTTGGATAGGAATAAATTACACACCCACCAACACAATAAGTTTAAGCAACATTATTATATTGAATAATTTTTAATATTACTTTGAAAAGACTTCAACTGTATTAATTATACGAAGAAAATTTGCTGTACTCATAATCTGAAGTTATTTTGTATCTTTAATTTTAATTCAGTTTTCTTCATGTAAGCGAATAAATAATCATGGTCGTGAAATAAAATTACAAGAAAAAAACATTGTCAAGTTCATTAAACCTTTTGGCTTTAACCGTCTCGTATAATCAATTTCGAATCAGAAACCAAAAACCTCACGTGCAGTAATGGCCATTCATTAATTACATTTTCAAGCCCCAACTTACTTGTATGATCCAAAAGTATGATTAAATTGTGTACAATTTACTCTCATTGGCCATCGAGATTAATACCACCAACCTGATGAGTGAAAAATAAGAATCAAGTAGGTATTTTCAAAAATCGATTAAGGGAGACATGATTAAATAGATGGGTTTTTGTACTGTTCATATATCACACGTGATTGTACTCGAGAGTTCTTTCAGTTAAATGTTTGTATATGTGGAAATGAAGAAGTCTTTCGGTAAATGATTTCGTTTTGTTGGTCATCATAATGTTGGTCATAATTAAAGAATTATTGCAATTCAGGGCAGTGTCAGCCATGTTGGTAACAACGACATATTTCGCATGATATTAAAATAATTTTCCATGCGAAATACAGACGCATATAATAAATTAGAGTCAGTACAAAAAATATCTTTATTTGGAGTATCATAATAAAGCTGCTTCGTGGTGGGTTCAAAAAAAATTAAATCTTTTGACTTTTTCAAAATAAAAGATCAATGAAACCAATAATAAATTCAAACCAAAAAACGACTCTTGTCAAAAAAAAATCAACGGAAGTGATAATAAACGTGGATTAATCGATAAGAACTCGGCACGCCCACCGATGGGATTTAATTACAAAATCAATAATCGAATTGCCGCGAGTAATTTCCAGATTGTCCGATGATCCCGTTATCGACGTGCGTGCATCGGTGTCTTCGAATATAACCAAGATACTGCGAATAAAACAAACAAACCAATGATATTGAACACACGCTGTGCCCACGAATGTTGGGGTAGATCAAGAATTGATACTGTGTGCATACATCTTATATTTGAATTTATTTATGACTGCAAACGGTTGCTTTTCTACTGCAACTATTCTCAAAAGTGGTGTATTCTCAAAAGTTTTGTATGATTAAACTTCCACTTTTTTACCTTTAAAAATTGTTACTATTTCCATAGTTTTACCCTAGTGGGTTCAGGTAAGTAACTGTATCAGAGCATCTTTTTTGCCTAGGCGTATATATAGCATTTCAGGTTCATTTTTAGATCATCACACCATTGTTATCATTATAGGGGAGGTAGAAGGTTCAAATTAGTTTAAGCACTAAGAAACAGTGTGGCTATGGTATTTATTTGAAGTCATTAAAATCACATTAGTGGTTAATAAATTATTTTATTAAATGTCGATTCACACCTTTGCCCCCGATGGAGCGTGCCTAATCGATAGACCTTGGGCTTGCTTTATGACGGTTCATTATTTCGACGCTGTGGTAACTGAAGAGTGATCAAGCTGATGTCGTATATGATATATAAAAGATTACCAAAGGAATTTTTGTAGATGTATCATGTAAAATCGGATTCATAAAGTAATATCTAATTACCTGCCTATTTACATACAAACATTAAAGGCAAGTATTATTTATGATGAGTAAACCTAACCATCACTTATCATAAGTAATACTCAAAACTGATCTGGTGAAAATTAAGAGTTCAACATTAAAATACTTACAACTCATTGGTAACAATCTTCCTCACAGATATATTTTTATATTTTAGATATTAAGCAAATAAAACGCTTCAAATCGGTGGAGCCGACAACTTACAAAGAAATATCGGTCATCTTTTGTTTGAATTTTAAATGTGATTTAGATGAAATTAAAATGTCTTTGGTAACTAACAATTTGATCACTATTTAGTAACATTTAGTTATGGTCTTTATCTAAAATAGCTAGATAGGCAATGCTGCTGTGATGGCATATCCATGAACAGTTGTAAAAGTGAAGAAATCACTTTTAATATGCCAGTTATTAATTCTATCTTTTGTTAGAAGCACAAAATGCTCGAACAAAATCAAATATACCAATTAAATAATTGTAACTTAAGAAAAAAATTAAAATGAACATAAAGGAGATATTGCGACTTCTAAAGGATAGTAGTAAATGATCTCATAGTGAATAGTTAAACAATAAATCATTTAGACCGCTACAGTAGCTATCGTTAGCAACATCAAAATAAGATATGTAAAATTTAATGAGTAGCAATTACATGGTAATTACAAGAACTTTATCGTTTAGTTAATTAGCAATTAATATGAGACAAGTATAGGACATGCATATGCACCGGACTACCATACAACTGCGAGCTAAGTTTCAAACGTTTATGATCTTTATAGCAATGCATGCAGAATACATACTTTTTGAACAGTTTTAATGCACTTATTGCTTATTCAATATAATATGTTTTAATTAAAAGCCTAATGTTGAATTTAATAAATTATAACAGGCGGTTGAGGCTAATAATGTAATATTTCCAACGACTATTGAAAGTGTCGTACTGACCGGTCATGGCCGCTGCAGTTACTACCTGTGCCATATCGCCCATCTGGAGAAGATGCCGATGTGTCAACACTGCGACTCCCCATCAACTCCGCCATGTAGAGTAACTCCCTGGCGACACTAGCGGCTTCGGTTATCCCTTACAACATCATCATACATACATCCAACATGGCAGTCTATGGTTGGTACTGAGATCGTATGGGTGGGTCTTGTCTCCTTTTGCGAGACTGTTCTCACTAATTTCCCTTTTTTTCTAACCAATATCACATTTAGTTTTTAACCCTTCGTAATTATGGAAAAAAAATGTACTCCTTATATTTGAAAATAGAGTTTTTAAAATTTTAATATTTATTTAGAAATATAAAATTTGGTTTATTAAAATAGAAATACCTGAATATGTATTTGGGAATTGATTTTCCATTAGTTATTTATGCCAGCCACGTAAAGTGAATCCTATTTTACTAAGGCTAACCATAGACGTACCTTTTTTTAGTCTCGCTGTGAATGTCCATGCATACTTTTCATCCGGGGGGTTCAAGACTCAAACCGAATAAAAGCGAGAAGTGAGACCCTACTCTATGCGTACTAAATCCGTAGGTTATCGTCCAAAGAGCGGACATTGCTCCAACGTATATTGAGCGTTATCCTCCGCATACCCGCATTAGGCCCAAGCACGACCCACTCACTTCCCTGCTAATTCCGTGGAGGAAGGTCTTGTTTTTTATTTAAATTTAAAAAATAAAAGACATTTCTGACTTCAAAAAGATTTGTTAGATTAATTAAATAATGGCCGACGGAAGGTGACAAAGGTGACAAAATTCAATTTGTATAGATAGTTGTACGTCTTATCTTTACGCATCTGGTTTAATATTATACCTTCATAATACCATTTGTGAGTTTACCATGAGTTAATTTTTAAATAGGATAAGCAAATGTCATATTTAAATTCATACATATTCTTAAACGTAATAGATAAAAAATAGTCTGAACTAAACATAAAATATTCCCGTTTTTTACTGAATTGAAATACGATTGGAAAGTTTTAAATGAATTTCGTGGGATAAAATTAAAAGTTGTTTTTCTTTACATTTGTGAATTTTGTGATATCACAGTTTGATGACGATTTTTCTTAAGATTTTGTCTTTACAATTTAAGTCATTATATTGGCAACCCTAGTATTGGCTCGTATCTGATACCAATCTCCGTGGAACAGCACTCTGATTCACGCGAACTATTTTAGATTTGCTATCACCTTAATTGAATGCTTCATTTCTTAAAGCGATTTTAATCTTTCGTTACAACGCAGCAGATCTCTAAATCAATTTCTGTACACTTTAAATTATTAAGAATATGAACGTAATTAAAACTACATACTTTGCTTATGTTCGTAGCGTCATTGAATACAGTAGCAATGAGACGTATATAGGCTGTTAATGAGCTTAAAAAAATACTGTCGCAACCAAAATAAAACTATTATAAACTGGTTGTAAACTTTAACATTAAAATATTAGTTTTATAATATATACGCCCTATAATATATACCCTATAAGAATACGTCTCTCGTAAAATATGTCGATTTTTATTTCGAAGAAGCTTGCTACTTCAGCCAAAATTAATTGCCTTCCCCGGTCTGAATAATAATCTAATCATATCTAAAAGAAAAGAAAACTTTACTGAACAAGTCAGTGAGTCAGCCGACTCCGTATGCAATATATAAGTATAAGAAAGTATAGGAATTGACTGAAAAATTGCTCAGAATACTTAGTACATATTTATTTATAAATTGTTTTATCTTGCACATTTACCGATTTATATTATAATACTTACATACATATTTACTAGAAGTACATATATAAATATTGATTAAAATCGGTATGTGAGAAGGAATTGTGAAATAGTTTAGCTAAGGACAATATTGTAAAATAAGTTTCTTGCTAGTATATACTACTCGGCCAGGGGTCCCGGGTTGGAGTCCCGACCGTTGTTTATGTGATTGACAAAATTGTGTGTTATCATATGATGTAATAATCTTATACAAATGGGTATATACATATATAAGATATTAATAAAATAAGTACTAAAATGAAATATATTTTTTATGTAATATGGAGACTAACACAGTGTTTACCAAAAGAGTAGCCATACAAGCATATCACGAGTATGTTGGTTCACTCCTACTCTATGTTGTTGTATACTTGGGCATTGTACAAGAGCAATTAGTAATATTGGCGCCTTAACAACTTGTAGACTGCATTTTAGACAGTGTTAATAGTTCCGTGTATATACATATACGAGGTATTCAATTTGGTAAAAGTCACCCCCACTTATTTGTTATTAAGAAGGATCTTTGTAATTTTAATACAAGGCATCCTCAAATGATTGTTTTACCTATGAAAATAACTACTTTATACGGTATAAATACGTACTGTATGGCTTTACGTATATATAACAGATTACACGGACGGAAAATTAAGGGACTGGCTCTGAATGCCTATAGAGTAAAATTTATTTACTAGTTGTTGGTAAATTGTATTTATTCTGATGACGAATATTTTAAACATTTTGGATCCCGATTGTTCTCACCTTCCTATTTTCATTTTTCCTGGTACAAATAGTAATCATAAGAAATACATATTGATATTCATATCTCAAAGGAATACGACCTTTTATAAAAAATAAAATAAGTTAATAATAACACCAAGAGGCACGTAGTGATTATTACATTTATCATACAAAACATTGGTAATGGCTAAGGTGTTTAATTAAACGCTTACTATATTTGCACAAGGGCATTATTCAATAGTCGCCCATCAAAGAGGTTGTAATTACTGTTGTTAACCTCCAAACAAATTTATAACTTCAAAAAAAGTTTAGTTACTGCTTTCATTATTAGTTAATAATTATGGTACAAATAGATACCTACCAAGAGTCTAGAAATACATACTTGACATTCTAGAGAAAATAGTCACAAAGTGAGATTAAAAGTTAAAACGTATACTTACTTATGACGTATACTTATTTGAATGAAAAAAGGTAGGATCTATTGGATCAATAATCAATTTACGAATAGTTTTGCTTACGAGGCGTTTAATTTTGTCACACAAGTTTCCGCCGGGGGTTGCAACCATGCTGCTACGGAATCATGACGCGATAGGTAAATGAGTGTTTATTTACGTATTCGGGCTGCCAGCGATTTCTAGGAAGCAAGTGCCAATCAATTCTTTTTCTGAGCTGTTGTATGTAATTGCAATGCAGTAACTTTTAAAGTTATAACGCTGTTCAAATAAACAGTTTTGCAAAAATTAAGATAAGAGCGGAGAGTGGCAACTCGTATACATTGACTTAATCGTACCAGAGCATGTGTAATACTTTAAGTGTTCAATTAATGCTCGCTGTATTTACATAAAGACGCATTCGGTGCTCAACTCCGCGCGGTGCTTGTAATTAAAGCAGCCATTAGTGTCGCTGTGCGCAGGCCTTAATCTGAGTAAGATACGAGATTATAGTTTACGAATACTCAAGTAGGCACCTATATCATTGAAATATCCATTCTGTAATATTTGTTCAAGCCTGTTTTAAAAATATTTGCGTTTGTATTTAATATATAACATATTTTTCTTCTGACCTGAACGATCATTAGATTTTTGCTGATGCGTGTTATAGCACAAACTCCTCATGTATTATTCCTGTATAGGAAGGCCTTTTTTGGCGTAAAGAAATCGGCATGAGAATACTGACCTACGCTGAGCAATTGGCGTAGTTAGGGCTCGCCCAGCGCCCTACACACGCTCATAGCAGCACTGAAAATTCCCATCAAACCCCGATAGCTTATCTGCCCTTCGTGGGGTGATCTAGGTTCTGCCTAAGCAATTTACAAGACCTTTACTTTTCCTACAAGGGTGGGGACCCTTGTAGATTTTCTTATGATGATAATAATGATAAAGATAACTAAAATACCAGACTACTGAGAAAAAAATTGTTATGTGTAGGTTATAAATATAAGCAATAAATACACATACACCCATCCATGAGTAGTGCAAATATGTTCACAAGCACCATACAAACATCGGCCCCTATTACCAAGATTCGAACCAAATTTTAGTGGAGAGAGCTTAGTACTTTGACCACTATACCAGACGGCAGAATAAGTGGAGTATCGACATAAGCCTCTTGTTTTGTAAATTCAAGTTCGATCAAGTTTATAGCAGGACTAATCACTACACGGAAGTCATCTCCATTGACAGCATCGTCCGATGAAGAAATTCGGAGATCCCATTGATTTGATATCAAGCTTATCATGTCCTATCCCAAAAAGGTTTAGTTTTAATAAAATATAATTTATCATGGGTACTAGAGAAAAATAAAATATCGATGTAGACAGTAACTTTCTCCTAATGCTACAGAGGCTGATCGCGAGATGGATCGAATGGGCTTAGATCAGGGTAGATATTATACTGATTTGATACTCAACTAGTAAGAATACATTATTATCAAGGAAATAATAGCAAATTAAAAAAAGAACTTATTTCAGTACTTCTTGTCATTTTTTTATATTTGTAGGTAGTCTATCACAAGAACAGTCGTTTTCTAACATTTGCCAGGCCCAGCATCTTCTCTAATGACAACGACATGACGCGAATATCCAATCATTTGTAAATAACGGCTTCTTTAGCGAGGCCATCAGAGACTTTGCAACGAAAGTGTACTCGACGAGTTTATTAGTTCAATTTACGAGGACCAACTGCCAGTACCTGTCTTCATTTTGAAATCAACTTGCGACATTTAACGTTGGCGATACTGTGTTAGTGATTCTGCGTTTCACTTAACTGAATATTATTTAAATATAAAACAGATTGCGTTATTTTTTAAAAGAGTTTTCTTTTAAAATAAATCTGTATAAACTAATTATAAATATATAATAATGATGATTGATATTAATAGATTAATAATAATTTTACAACTGGGAAAATATACTACTACCTATATTGGCTAGCTTCTATAATTTTGTATAGATTCTACTCAATGTAGAATAACTTCTTTAGTTTTAAAAACAGATAAGATAATATACTTCCTACTTTCTAAAATATATAGTGTAGGAATGTCCTTGCATTTTGAAGTCGAATTATCAAATAACTTATTTAATTATCGTCAATGTAGAGTCTCTTGCAAGTCTAGGCGCTTTATTATATAATATAATGCAATAATTATCCGTATGTTGGTGTGTACATGCGTAAAGTTTCTGGATAAATTCGTTTCCAAGATCGTTCTTTGTTATCGGCCGGCAACAATGATACAAACGAATAGTAACAATCACGTCACTCCATTCAAATCACAAGTCGGATTCAACACACGGCCATGATTGTTGTTACTCCTACATAATGGACGGTTACTACAGCTAATAATAAACCTTCAAGCAAATTAAGAGCTAATGTCAATTGAGAAGGTTCAGACGAGCAACAACTGTTAATTACCAAAGTAATTACTTTTCGAAATTATGTTATTAAGCTTAATGATCTGACTATACAAATGGCGGCTGAACAAAACGAACGAGACTATTTGAGTAGATCTGTGGCTATTCAGAATCAAAAAGATGTGGAGTGTTCGAATGGGATATAAAAAAAGCAGATACGTAAGAGTATGGTGATATTAAGACATCGCCACTCTCTCCCTCTCTCTTGCTTGAAATAATTATATTAGATTAATTTAATTATATTAGATTTTTTTAATTTCAGATCTCCGGATCAGGAAGTCCGGAGTTCAATTCCCAGTAAGGGAAGATACTTTCTTCTTGGTTTAGTTAGTAGTAGGCCTTTTACTAAGGACGCTTAGCTCAAGCCACCACCGTCATACCTAAGTCTGCCGACATGACAATAATGTTAACAGAATTGTGTTCCACCAGTTTTAGCAATAGGCAGTTGCTCCGTAGTCGAGGTGACCGGATGTGGTACGCTTCCATCTTCGGCCTTATCTTCACTTACCATTAGACTACCTTACATGAAGCCCTAAAGCTACCTCGTTAAGAATGTTAAATAAACTTCCGAGTTAGTAGTGACCATCAGTAACTTTCTTATTTAATCATTTTAATAAATTTCTTGCGGAACGAAGCATTACTGATTACTTATTTATTTAAATTAATCTTACACAGATTATTCAATCTGCGAGATGAATCGTATGCATCCGCTGCGAAGAAACACTTATTAACATACATCGTACTAAGACAAACTTGAAAAACTTGCATTTTAAACATAGAGTCTATTAAATACTAACAGGTGTTATTTAGTTTATTTTAAATTACAATACAATTCAACTTTAAGAACAAAACTTCTATGGTGTTTCAACACATATACATTTTTTGTTTTAGGTCTTACAATAAATTATTAGAAGTGTAAATTATTATACTGAAATAAGACTTCTTTTAGGATTCTAATTTAGTTTTGGTCGACTGTACCTTCTTCTGACTGTTTGCTACAACTAATTTCCTCATACAAGTTAACATCTCTTCAGCTGAAACTGCCCAAAAGTAAAGTAACTCTAATACTATAAATATTTTAAATATAATGAAATAAATTGGATACAATTATTTTTGTCGCGAAATTTAGACAACAGCTCTATCAAGCGAAAAGTTTTGAACTTTGAAAATGATCGATTCCTTTTGAAGTCTTGATATTTCCTAAATTGATTGATACTTTCAAAATAAGAGCCACGAACTATCCAAAAGTGATTACGTTTTCTGATAACGACTGTATGAGTAACGGTTTTTAGTACAAAGCAAAAAAAAATCAAAATATTCGTACTATATAATATTTGACCATAAATATATGCAATAGCATCTCGTGTATCAAAATGATTTAAATTGAAATAAAAAAATTTCACTCCAACTTGTTTTTTATTCTGCTCAATATTTTTTCTTTCTGTTATTAATAACAGTAATAATTTTTACTGCGTATAATAACAACTATAATAACAATAACCAACTTTACTTGTTATTGTAGTACACTTGTATACAAAATAAAATGAATTAGATAGAAGTTAACTGTCCATAACCGAACCTATTACATTATTGTCTATATATCTATTCTTCCATTGTTTAGATATGTATGTGGTGAGATGCTTTTATGAACGTAGGATTGATACCTTCACTATATTTATTTAATATTAAATGAACTTCTAACTGTAAGTAAATAAGTACATATAATAACATTAACTTTCAAATATGTTATCAGTTAGTATAAAATATGTGTAATAAAGTATGTATATGTTGCGCGCGTATATAAAGTAAATATATAGGTCCCTTGCGTGCCTAACTGTAGGTCTTCAGTTTTATGCTTATTGTTAACATAAGCCGTTAATGTCTGTATGTTGCCTTAAACAAATTTAAAAAATCTATTTCATCTTTGAAGTAAACACTACAATAAAAAGGTTATCAAAGGAAGTGCATGTTTTATATTTCAAATTAGGTTAGCGCACTATCACGTTGGCGACGCTTAGCGGCAATTTAATATACCTTAGTAACTTAACTTCGACTCAAGTTAAAAGTTAATATTTAATATGAGTGCGGCAACCCTACACAGTCATGGGTTCCGGTACACGAGTATTGTTCTGCGCTAATTGAATCGATGCCACTGATAGATTACGCTGCAGAGCCTGAATGGCCGACGTTATATTGCCCACAGGGCCAACGCTACCTGAAATTTTATTACTTGTCTGTGCAGTGGAGTGCATACTGATGCTAATATTATTGTTCTAAGTAGCATATCTTCAAAATTATACAATAATGAAATAGGTATTTTACTAACTATGTGGATGTAAAGGATGCAAATATTCACCCAAAGTTCTCATCATTACCTTGTAATTATCAATCGTATCGAGACGTCACAAAAATAGTTTCTAAACTTCACTATAGAAACGCTGCTGTCGTTTTCATACGTTTTGACAGCTGACATTAAAATAAATCTAGACGGTTGAATACTATAAAAATTTTCGCTATTCTTATATTATATATTAATTTATGGTAATATATATTATAACATAAAAATTGATTGTATTTCCTAAATTATAGCAGTAATATTTTAGTTATTTAACTTGAATTTTACCAATTCTAAAAGACTTCGTTTTCCAGTTGGAATACTTATTTCCACGAACAAGTATTGTCTATTTATGAAAAATAAAAATGGCTATAAAGCTCTCTACGACATGACAGTTGGTATTATCTTAATTTACGCGTGAAAAATATATATAAACAGTTTTAAAAATTCGTTTCCAATAATGAAAAAATACCATGTGTCGTATAGTTTCAGAGCCAGAAATAGACGGATAAATATCAAACAAAAACATAAATTTTAGTAAAATACTGTGTGCTAAAACTGCAAATATAATAAGAAGTCAGCAGCTGGATCATAAGTCTAGTACTATTTAGAAGATAGTCACAAAGTAGTTAGTGATATTCACAAAATAAATAAGGTTACTGGCATACTCTTATATATTTTTTTCATTTAACGGTACATTACCCATAAAAATGCGTTTAACAATTGAACAGTTTTATCGTTTATTACCTACTTAAGAACTAAATGTGTTATGAAACCAATAAGTACACATATTTCAATTGCAATGTCAATATTGGCCAGATTAGCCTGAACAACATTGGATGGATCAGGTAGTAATGCTGTAATATTCTTTCACTCACACCTGTTATGCTATGATAGATAACAGTTATACCAAATATGATACAAGTTATGAATACTATTGATGATATTGTAAAACGAAAAAAAATCTTAAAGGAAATCATAAACATATTGCATTAGTAAAAAATAGATAAGTCCAATCAATACGTACTCTCTAACGACCTTGTTGTAGGTATAAAAAAATATAAAGCGCAAACAGCTAATGGCTACAATCATAGAGAAAGTTAATATTTAATTAAGTAATAATAATAAGAGTAGTTAGACATTCTAAATTTTCAATAACCACGTCCCAATATTGAGGTACTATCAAATTAAGCACAATCAATCTCGATTCAATAATAATTGATAACGGAACAAAGATTATCTTGATATCGCATAATTGCGTCAATCCACCGCTACTGTCAGTCATCGTACAAAATATATTACCCCAGGCCCCAGATGAACGGGTAAATATCCGCTACTTTTATTAATCAGATCTCAAGATCTTGTTAGAAAAATACTTAAGTTGCGTTACTTATTTAAGTTTGGGTAAATTCGTTTTATGGAAAACTTTTTTACTGGCAATACGATTAGTAGGATGAATTCCAACCATTACATCTGTGTAAGAATTTCTGAGATGATCGTTTTAAAATTAATAAATTGAACAATGTACCAATTACATAAATCACTTTAAAAGGAGTGATTGAAATGAATTATTTAAATGGAAATAAGTATACCTACTATACCTATATATAAAATAAAAGGTATAAAGGTATATTATAAGTATATATAATTTTAACGAATTAATAAAATCGCTATGTAAAGATATGAATAAGGCAGAGAAATGAGTCTTCAAAGACGAAGGCGAGCAAACAGAGCCATCCACATCGTCCTTTATTTACCCGCAGCCGAGAAGCCGGTAATCCTTGAAGCAGGCCGAGTGGGCGAAGACACCGTACACTTAGTTATACAGGAATGGCATCATTTTATCCAGGCATTTAACAAAAAATATTTACCAATATCGCTACAGAATAAAATGGTTAATGGAGTAATTTAGAAAGTGGTAGAACATTATTTAGCTTTTGTATACAATTTTGGGATCGTTGAGCTACAATTACAAAATTTAAAGTTATTATATTCACCGTACGCACCGTAATTTTTAGGAATATCATATAACTACAAAATTATATAATGTGCATCAGATTTTAGATATCAAACAAAATGTTTGATAGAGTTCTGGTTATGTAGTAACTAGCGAAGTTGTTTGAATTTCGGTACGGGCAGATATTAATTTAGGCTAGATGATAGATGTAATTGCGTTAAAAGTCATAATTATATGAAATGACGCTGTTCGTTTAAATCCCCAGAAATCTTAATTAGTAATTCTATGCTACTAAAAATAATGTTGAAATTGTCTTTCTTATTTATGAGAAAAACATAATTCTAAGTCGCTTCCATTACAATAAAGTTACAGTTCTTTGTAGTACGCCTTTAAAGCGCACATTAACTTATGTCAAGCACTGTCGCCTACGTCCAGGCATTATGCTCGTTTTTCAGCCACATGCAACCTTTTCGCTTTAAAATTATTGGTAGGTTTTGAGAACAATCTATTACATTTGGCAATGAATTAATTTGACAGAGTCCCGAAGTAGGGATTATTGGGAGATCGAGAGATTAGGGTGCGAAGACGTTAAGTGGCGCTTTGTGAAGCATTTACGTGCTCTGATGTACGGCACCGTGTCATAAAGAGTGTTTACACACGTATTAATATTGAAATGGCGTGCCTAAAAATATTCACAATAATGTTCCCTTATAATCGGGCCATTTGATATAAGTTGCTCTTTAAATCAAGTTCTTTGTAATAATAATTTATGCAAAAAAACATTTTTTTAACAAATACATTTTGGAATAAAAAACAATTTAAGATATGTATCATTCGAGTGTTATAAAAATAATATAAATATTTCTATCTATGTTAAAAATAAGTGAAATAATTAGAAATACATTGTGGATAACATTTCTTGAATTCATTTCGTGAGATCCTTAGCATTGGCTATGACTTGATTGATAGGCCCATAATGACCATATTGTAATTGCAATGTCCGCTCATAAAAGCATATTATTGATTGCAACCCATTATACTGCTAACAATAAAACAATTCATCTTTTGATGGCATGAGTGATCTTGTTACATGAATTATATTAAACACAATTAATTTTAGAATTATAATTGCAAGTAAGTATTTACATAAATTGAATACTTGATTATGTGTCGATAATAATGATGGTGACCTGCTGGAAGGAAATACTTGACCTTTAGCTAGCCTTAAGCTGTCCTATTTAGCGACATCGGAGCTACTTACATCTATGATTAGATAAAGAGTTAAGCAAAAAACAAAAGACATCAACATCTCTTATTTAAAACCATTAGCAGCCAAATGTAATAACAAAAAAGTAAATAACACAGTCTAATAGCATAGATCTCTCTGTAAAATTAATATAAAATATTTGTAATAGCCCAATTAAAGCTTTAATACCACCACCAATAGCTTGCCGAATACGGATTGGTAGGTGATTAATAAAGGACCTAATAAGTAGTTTCGAAGAATGAGGGTTAAAGATTATAATTTTTTCATCCAAAATCAATCACAGTAAAGTTACTTTCTAAAATAACAGATTCAGAATTCTAATTCTGAATTTGGCAAAGCAACTGTTCAGCGACGCTGTCTCATGAAAATGTATAACGGTACTCTGTTTATACGGAATAGAACTCTCTTTCAGCAGCTCCAGTTCAGGCATAAAAATTAGTCATTTGAAATATAAAATAACGTAAATGTACTAATGCTCAGAAAATAAAATTATAATATAAACTAGATAAGTTTTGTTCTAGTTAAATGCAAACATCTTTCTCTCTACAGGCGATAGCTTAAGCACTCCTCACATTAGCTTCAGAAAAAAAATATCAAGTTTTCCAAGCTTTCACGTGCATACAGTATTGTCAAAAACGAAAGGTAAGTGATAAAACCTCAGAACATTAACGGGTACGCACGTTATCGTGGCATGGCTTAACATTTCAATTAAAGCTACGATTAAGAAATTAAATGTAATAAGTGCCGGTCGCGGCAGCGCTGATTACACATCCAATGGATTTACGATGCAAACCAGAGCGGTAATTGGTGGTATTTAGAGTCCATGACCACAGTTCATTCTTATTTTGTTCATCTCCAGCAGCGTCTTAAATAAAAACCCATAAAAATAAATTATTACATAAAATGATGGATAGTATAAAATAATGAAGAGTCCTTATTGAAAAATAAAGTTAACTTAAAAGTTGCTGCTCATTTTTGAATTTATTGATTCAGAAGATGATAAGCTAAATTTTTGACATAAAATTTGTATTAAATTTATTTTAATGTTTTTGTGTAAGTAAGTTATAGAATCAGTGCAATTGTTTACATTAACAATTGCACTGATTCTATAACTTTACTTTTTTGAACTTCCAATTCCACATTCGGGTATTCAACTCCTTGCCTCTATGACATTTCTCTAAGGTTAATGTGAGTTGTGAGTTGAACGCTATCTGATGTATCAGTAGCCATGGTTACTAAACCAGAGATACTAGTTGAAATCCGTGCGTTCAGGTGTTTATATGATGAGAACGACTATCTGTTCACAAATCATCCATATTTGCGATCTATGCATCTAATAGGATAATGCTTACTTGCTAGATAAGGTTAGGTTTGAATAATTTTAGAATACAAATATAATGATTTTATTTTTTTTGTTATTTGGCTGACTGTTAAGAGACACTAGTTTGATTAAAATAAGTAACGAGACATGTCTCAATCATATGTCCATCCGAATTTATTCATTGAACATTGACTTTAATAATTTGTTAATATATCTTATATTCTACATTAAATTTCGTTTCAACTTGGCGCGTCAGATTGCTAGGACCAACGATAGCTTTAAAATATTTTTTATGTCTGATAGTTAAATGCGCACTTTAAGGTTTAAACTTATCTAAGTGAGTAAAAACTACTTTGTACGAGTAATAAAACTTATATTTGTGCTCCTTTTATTATATTATTTATAGGTTTATGTAAAACTATGCGTCTTTACTCAAGGGATAACAAGGCTCAAAAAATGTCATTAGCGATAATAAGTACTTACTATATTCAGTTTTATGGTCTTACGCTGACAATATGTCTTTAGCCGGCCGTATTAAAAGCTTCATAAAAACTTCGCCATTTGTTTAATGTATTTTTTGTGTTGTATATAAGATTCGTTATAATAACTCGTTGCTATAAAGTACAACAATAAGATTGCGGAGAACAAAAAAGTAATAAATATAACTAAAAAATTAAATTTCCTAAATTTACAAAAGTTTTCTGTTTTGGGTACTAGGCACACTACTTCTCATTTACATATTGGGCTAGGAAGCTAAGCGTTATGAAATACCGTAAAAAACTAGAAATTCCAACTCAGATTTTTTAAATTTACCTTGGCATCAGTTTTTATAAATAGCAGCAAAAATATTTTTAGTAATAAATAGCATTATTAGTTTTTTTTTTGTTGCGATGTATTAAGGTAGTTATTAAAACCTATTTTCAGTATCGTAACTTTAAAATACATAGGTACTTACTATTTGGTGAAATAAATAATTTCGAACAAACGAGAAACAAATATTGTATTCTTTTCTAATTATAGTCATAAAATTCAACACATTTCTGACACCAATTATTCCTCTGTCTATAATAAGACTAAGCTTTATTCTTTTACCCTAAGCACAAATAAAGTGTCTAGTTATTCTGTTCTGCAAAAATCTTTCTTTGGAAGAATTTTTCTTACTCTCATAGCTAGTTTCTTCCCAGCCTTCACAGGAGGACTCCAAGTTAATTATATATATAATCAGCTTTGACGCCTTGCACAAGGTTTTTTGTCAGTAGTAATTCAAAATGTTTGACCCAGGAGTAATTTAAAAATGAGGCTGGTCAATGAACAGCAGTGAAAATTGGTACCATCTCCAGCAAACAATTAGTTTTGCTATTAGATTATATGAATACAAAGTTATCACAATTCAGAGTAGTCCAGTTTCATTCTCACTAAAGCTATAAAATTGCAATCTACTTCGTGATTTGTTAGCCTTTACTTATCCAAAAATATGATTAAAAAGTGATTTAGATATAGATATTTTGTTAATATTCAAAAACGGCTTACAAAATCTTTAGACATTAACGAATATAAAAATATTAATCTTAGCAAGGACTAGGAAGAACAAAAGCGACAGCAATATTAATAACCTTATATGTGCATTAAAGTTTCAGCGCTAAAAATGCACTCGAGCCAACCGGGCGTACACTCATTAAAGTGACACGAAAACAGTTGATACATTTACGGCAATCGGTAACAAAACACGTTATGCATTGTTCGTGGCTCCGTGCGTATGCGTCGGTAATTGGATGAAGCGGACGCTTTTTGAGGCTGCGTATAACTTTATATGGCATTTTCACCAAAAATCTTCAATTACTAACTAATTGACCTATTAATTAATAACGACTGACAATATAGTGAAATTATAACATATGTTTAAGGCCAATATATTTAACAACATCCTACACTCTAAAATCGCAGAATAAAAAAAGTTTGTGTTTGCGATTTTGTCTATGCCATAAATAAGATGTAGGGATGCGAATGATTAGCTACTTGGTATATACCATGATTTTTTTTTAATAAAGCATTTTACTATAGAATGCAAAGTGTAACAAAAACTAAAGATTCAAAGTTCCAAAAAATATCTTGTTTTAGCTAACGTCTCATAATATGTTGGTTTAATTTTAACAAGTATCTAGCTATGTATATGTAATGACAGATTAGTCACGACAATAAAGGATTATCAAGGAATATTTGCGCCCGTTGATTTGAGTCAATGTAGGACATCGATACAAAAGGAGGTGTTTTGACGTCCCATATTTATATGTTTGCAACTTTTGAATGCCGTCAAATTAAAAAAAAAATCTAATTCTGAGATTCGCGAGAATTTCTTATACTAATGATACTAAATAAAACCGGAGTCGCGGAAAAAAGTTATTGTTATTCGCTACCCACCTTCGTTACATGGAGTTTGGTTAGAAGCTATGCTAGGATATTGCCGTAAGTTTAATGAGATTAAGCTTTATTTTGTTATTCTAATAATCATCAAGAATAGGTAAACAACGTAAAATCATTGTGTCAGACGTGATTTTACGTTGTTTACCTAAAATAATTTTACCTGTTTAAATAAAAATAAGCCTTTTTGAATATCGCAATGTCATAAAGATTTACCCTTCATAATAGAATTTGTTAGAAATTTTGGAAATGTTTAATTTAAACTATTCTCATTAACATTAAACTATAATATTATATTATATATTCTATTCTATTCTATTTTTGACAATTTGACTTTCAGTAAAAAGTATGTAATGTACATAATGTACTGAATGAACGTATTTTGACTTTGGCTTCACCATCTAAAGAACACATTTTAGATAATTTCAGGGACTTAGAATACTCAACAAGCTTAAAGTTTTTATTGCAAGTTTATGTAACATCTAAATCCAAATAAACAAAACACGTTTTTGTATATAAGCGCTCGTTGATGTCTTTTATGTGAATACCATTAAAGAAGCTTTTGCTTGTGTGTGCTGACTTTCAAGGGCTATTAATTAATTTGGTTTTCATAACAAATCAATACAATAAAGATAAAATATCAATATATCAAAAATAACTTGGTCATTTTAAAACATTTAAAGGAAGGTCGGTACCTACTTTTGAAGGTATTCCAAAGTTTTGCCAATAATTAAAAATATGACCTTGCTTCTTAACATGTATAGCTGTGAAATTTGTAGTAAAATATAAACTATATTAAGGGACGTTCATGGAAGCATTTTTGCTAAGTGTCGTTAAAGTCGCCAATCTTGTCGCGTCCGCGTTTCTCTTGCTCAAATTGAGATTAAACACCGAGCCTGAATATTAAATTAAATTACTTGATGGGACACAGTAGCTTTTAACAAAATTATATATTTTTCTGCTCACGTGTGCTGCCCATACTAAGAAAAGTAATCTTAGGAACGTATCATTACTGTGCTGAAAAGTGTGCGAAACGAAGTGACAAATTGTAGTGGGGTAACCATTAGACATGTCAATAAATTTTGTGTCATCAAATCGTATTAAATAAAAGTAACAAAACGAATTCTGTGTTCCAATAATCTATCAACAAATGGTTTTGCTTATTAGGAGTGGAATTTTGACAAATAGCCAACTTGTACCATATGTCAACGTAGTAAGACATTAGATAGATTCTTGAAACTTAGGATAGTAAAGTTGAAATAATTTACATAGAGCGTTTAGTCATAGAAATGAGAGCCAAAGAACCAAAAAATATACATTTATCATAAAAATACAGCTATTATAGCAGCACGTGATTATTGCGAAATAACTAAATATAATTACAAAATAATAATTATTTATTTAACAATTTTAGAGCGTACACACAATTTATATAAGTAAAATAGTAGTTAACGGAGAGAACGAAACGAAAGAAACCACGAAAGGGCAGCTTGAAAATAGGGCAGGCTCAGTACTTAGAGAAAAGCTTTTTAAATCATAGTTTTAACTTTATAATAAAAATAATCAACGTTCACTTTTAATATTACCTGTTTATAGGCAACAAGTTTTACGATTCGCTTAATCATTAAAAGATTATGGTGGAAGTGGTGTTCAACAATAAGATACCTACACCTCTTAAAAACTCGAGATAATTAGTGCCCAACTGCGACTTCGGCCTATAAGCTATACTTATAAGCTATACTAAAATAATGAAATTTATAATAAAAAATTCGCAATAAAGTGCAGTTAAACCATGCTTCGCGATTTTGTGGTAAGGGCTACAATTATACGTAAGTTGCCGACTAAGCAAACACTTACAAGGCTTACCTGCGTTTAGGAGGCGGGCATTTAATATAGGCACATTTATTAATTTGGAGTGTACCATTATCACGTTGCCTTCAAACATCGCGAAAGATATAAAACTCGACTTTTCGTATCAATCATAAACTGGCTACAAACGCTTATACTTTTTCTTATTAATCATTGATACTCTGACTTTATGAACGTAATTTGGTACTAAATTGGGGAGTTGTCAATTTCAAGAAATTTTTATTGGACTTTATTGCTCAACGTTTTCGCAAAAGTTCTTAAAATATTTTCGAATGTAGGTACTAATGAGGGACGTCCATAATACACACTAATAACTTAAACCCTTATTTTCAAGTAACGAAGGTAATCAAATGTGTGAGAAAATAATATTGTCACAAGTAATAATAAATTTTGTTTAGATTTAACGTTTAGATAGATCCTAGATAGCATCCTTTTCATTACGTCTGTTTTATTTAAAATTCTGTTTTCCTCATAAGTGTACTGATTTATCTTATCGGTTTTCTTACCATTATTAAGTACTTTCATTTAGGTATCTCCAAGACACTCTCAAGAATTTATTTTCGTAACAGAATAACAATTCTGTCCATTGCGACTCAGAATTTGTCTCTACATCACTGTGTAAATTCCAAGGGACATTGTCGATGCAATTAAAAGCTTGCCTCACCTCAACAAAACAAAAAATGATCACGTCCTTGTTGAAAGCGTCGGTAAAAAGTGGCAATTGTAGTTTGTCTGATGTATTTGAGGCGCGGTCAGTTTTTACCTACCTAGGTATCAATGGAAAGCTGAATGGCTAACTTGGCACTGTAAAAACGTCGCCGCGTGTCGCCATTACTATGTGCGGTGGGTTCCGAATGTGAGCATTAATTTATTGGCAATATTATATTGAATAATGCACGCGTCGGCACGCAGGCGCGGCTTGAGCACGCGCGGTCTTCCTGTGGTGTGCGGTCCCAGTAGCGGGTCGGGGCAAGTTTCGTGCCTCGACCATCTGATACAAAGTGCATTGACACAAACGCACAAAACAACGGTCATAATTGTAAATTTGACATATTTAATTGCACCTTCTACACACTTGTTGTGCAACTTATTATGATGTAGTAATGTAATGTACTTTTTAAGCCGTATTACACCAATATTTTTAATGATTATTAATTATATGAAAGCTTATTTATTAATGATAATGATTCGAATAGTTTAGTTTTATGATTAGGTCAATTTTGACCTTTTAGATTTTAATTAAAAAAAGCGATCAACTGTTGATACACCAGATATCTTATACATTACCTGCTTTAATAAATTTAATTACTTCGTCATTTGAATAATTTGTTTGTCAAATAGTTCATTGTATCACTGAAAATTTATCATTTTTAAAAATATTGTTTTTATATCAGTCTTTAGGTTCTTGCTTAAACCCCCGCCATAATCAGCGGGATGAACTGGAAATTTATGTGTCCGTGGTGTGGCATTAATTAAAATACTTGGCGGGTTCTCACTAAGGCACCGCACACACCGCAATCTGTCAGGGACACTTGTTAAAGGCGAGCTTCGATAAAAAAGGTAGATAGCATGTTTTTGCAACCATTTCTCTTTACCGTATTCGTGGATAAACTTCGAGTGCGTGAAGCGATACACGCGAAAACGAATGAGGCCTTATCTAAACGAAGGTTTTATTTAAATTTTTCTTATGTTATGTATATAAATTGATAATAAACCATTAAGAAAACACTTTCAAAGTTTAAATTACGAAGAGTCAATGATTTTGCCATCTATTTTTATAAGTAGTACCTACCTAATTTTAGTACGTAGGTTTTTTTAACTGATTCTTTTATTGTACCATCAAAAGTGGAGGAATAACCCAATTGAGTAGCTATTAGGGTCAGCAGTAGCCAGTGGAGTCTAAGAGGCGTAAATCGACGAAGGGTTATTTTTTATTTATTATAATTATCTACACATCATACTATATCTTCTTCTTTGTATTTTATATTACTTTTGAGTTTATTTGTAATGTCTAAGTGTGTCTTTTATATAGTATATATTCGTATGTGTTGATGAAATTCCTATTCGATTTTTATTTCTATACTGATGTAGTCTCCTCTAGTCAATTTGACAAGCCATGTATTAAACTGAGAGAAATAGATTATAATTTCTATATTTTTATATTCTAGAGCCTATAGACGTTTGCAATAGGTAGCTCTCACACATTGCTGACTATGTTATATTTTTTTGACTAATGCTATTAATCGTTCAAAAAAGAATTTAAAATCGTCCACATATTATGTTAACCATTTCATAATTATCCTTTTAAGAAATGTTACGTGAAATATTTTGATCAACAGTGTCAGTAAACATATTTTTGAGTTGAATATTTTTAAGAAACATTATGGCGGCTGAGAAGTTCTTTACATTAAGACTTGTTTTGCATATCAGGGCTCGCAGTGACAGACAATCGATAATTAAGTCAACTTATTCGATTCCCGACTTCGTTTATCGAATTTCAACAGGGATTTCAGATTTGAAATTTATTTAAAAAGATTCAAACGATGCATGTTAAACTCAAATAAGTTATATAATTTTTTACTATCAAAGGAATATTTGTTTGTAATATTTAGAGCGTTTAGGGCATGTACCTTATTTTATGTTCTATGTCGTAACAGGTAAAAGTTCTGCTGCTTCTTCCATTTTAGTTTTGCTGCTTGTATAATACATTAATAAATCTATTCATAATTTTATAACATAAAAGGCCAGTTACAGCCAACTTAATTTTTAATTATTAGGTAGTTTTGTTTTAGAGAAGTAGACGTTACAAAGTTTTGAGTATTTACATATTAATGTGACCGCTCTGGGATTGATATGATGATGATTTATATTGCAGGGCCCCCAGCTTCTTGACGCTGTGTGTTAATTTCCACCTCGTAACGAGCCAGACGTGCTCTGTCATTTATAACTGTCTTAAACTTGTCTTTATATATCATACATCAAAGTTCTCACATAAACCTCTTCGGAAACATTAACGCTATGATAATTATAGCATATTCCATCGGTTACATTAATGGCTTTCTTTTTACCTTTGGACCATTTACAAAACTTTAATTAAATGACTTAATTGCAGAGAAGACAATAAATTGTTAATAAGCAAACACGAGTTGATTCCATATCCGGTATTAGTTTTGAATTTTTTAAGCTGCTCTTTGTTAACGCTTCATCAATTCTGCAAAAACCATCCAAAATCAATGATTCTGAAATGAGTACGAAGATAAATAATTTTAACAAAAACACGCTTGTAAGTATGCTATTGAATTTCTTGAATCATTCTTACAATGTTGGCCTTCTTGAGCGAAAACAGACACTTGAGAAGATATTCAATTTTTTGTTGGTGCTATTTTCCATTATTATTGGAATCACAGTTGTCAGAATATTTATGAGCAAAGACAAAAACAAAATCAAAGACAACATAATTTCTATATACCTTTGTTACTAAATTATTAATGGTGCTTTTTTATTAACGGCTGAATGCGCGATTGTCTTATTATTGTTAGTAGTGAAGTCATTATTCAGCTTCAGCATAATTCGACTGGATTAAAAAAAAATCATAATCACTATTCATACATATAATCAAATGCAATTCTTTAAAGTTGTGTGCAATGAAATTTATTATTATATAGAAAAAGGAAAGTTACTAAAACAATTTATTCTTAATGGATTCTAAAACAAGATTTGAGATTACATTGTATTGTAATGATTTATAACTCGTTCGAATAGGTCTTAGGTAACAATTTTACAAATATTCTATTCTTGAATAGTTTACGCCAGTATTATGATAAGTTCCTGGCAGTGCCGGTTACTTACTAAGTGGGCGGAAATTTAAGGATTAACTAACTGACGAAAACATTTGTTAACCTCCAATAGCCGAACAATTATTTAAAAAAACTATTTATTTATTACAGTATTTAAAATGTATACTAATATTATAAAGAGAAAAGATTTGCTTATTTGTATCAAATATTCTGGGGGATTTTAAGAATTATTTCACATTATAAATCCTACATTATTTCCGATGAACATAGGGATCAGAATATTTTCAAAAAGTTAGAGATCCCTCTGCAAATTTCGATAATATAACCCATAGTGTGCAAAACTACCAAAAAACCTTATATAGTGTACGTTGACAGATTTAAAGAAGACATCAATATCGATCAACTTTTTGGTCGATATTTATGTCTTACTATTCCAATTAGGTCACGATAACTAAGTTTAAATTAAGTTGTAGACATTACATTATAAAGGTGTCTATAATCTGTTAGAAGGAAGTCCTAAAATGACAAATCAGATAGTTACTACATAGAAATCAGCTAAACGACTTATCAGATAAAACTTTGCCTTAGTGTTCTAGGTACCCAACATAGCTTGTAATTATCCGAATTAATTAATTAGTAAACGACGTGCGAAACAAGTGAATTGATTTTCTCTCTCTTAAATTTGTATTTTTACATTATTTTCTGTGGGGAAGGAATATTGTGCGACTTTTTAACAATTTAATTCCTCATTTTAATAATTTAATGAAAATTGACGTAAAATGAAAAAAAATCAAACTAAAAGCCAATTCATGTGAATTTAAAATTGTAATTATATTCCATTACTGTTATTATAGCTAGCTCTTCCAAGGGAACGAGTAAATAATGAAAGATATACTGCTATAAGATTTTTCAACATGATTGCGGGACAATTTTAAGTGATCGAAATACCAACAGCGTTATTTTACGTATATTAAAAGCGGACCCGGAATCCGAGGCATCGTGGCCGACGGCCACCACAAAAACCTGTGCCCAATCCTGACCAGTTATTTGTCAAAAATAAAATTATGTTCTGATTATTATTTCAAGAGGCGGACGGTATCCGTTTGGAGTAAGATCCGCGATAAAGCGACAATAAAATACATAAATAATTCATATGGACGATGTAAGTATTGATTCACAAGAACGTGTTTGAAATGTTTTATCGAAGGTCCATTAATAAATGGGGCAGATGTATGACACTGCATGATTGCTCCCGTTGGCAGATCAATTAATATTATTTGTTATTTTTCTGCATTGTTCCGTACAGGATCGAGATGTGACGACTTATAATTTGGTATTTAGAACATTATAACTAAGTAAAGTCTACTTGAATCATGTAAAGCAGATGCAAGATTTATTTTTTTCGTTTATTTAATCACAATTCTTTGCAACAGTCCAGTACAAAAATGCATTTGAATCAAGTGTTAATTATGTTTACATTAAATAAGCTTTTTTAGCACTGGTGGAAGAGACTTCTATCTTTTTAAAACTCATTTTCCATTCTTATGAGTAAAACAATTAAAATTAAAGCATACTTATATAGGAAATAAATTAATACATGACAATCAACTCAATCAAAATTAATAATTAAATCAAACAATGTAACTTACAATATCACAACAGATAATATAACAAAAGACAAGCAAAGAGTTGTTGAAAATGAAAAAATATTAATTTTTGATACCAACATTTCAGATTAGATAGACAACAATACTATCAGTAAGTTTTAAAACAAACAATTTCAATTTAAAATCTCTCGAAAAATCTGTCAAAAATATTATATAATTTATATTTTAAAGTAAACTTATTGTAAAGGTATTCTTTAAATAATTTTTCAAAAACTCTGGCTCAAATAAACGGAAAATGGTACATAAGCTCTTCAGTGTTGTATATACGACATCTTGTATATACGACATCTGTTGTCATACACACCTGCGTGAAAATAGTTGTACTTGAGAGCGGGCCAATCATCATTGAGGTACAAGGTCATAGGAAGGCGGGACTTATCTTCATAGTACTGACTGGTATTAAAACAATATTAACAAAAAAGAAAAAAGAACAGGAACCGGTCTAGATACATGCCCATTATTCAATACAACAATCGCACATCGGCTACCAATTAAACGAATGGATTGGTACTTGTTTAATCTACTCGAACAATTCCTACATTTAAATTGACGCGAGACGTTTTTGTGATGTGGTTTTAAAAATTCATTAAAAGATAATTAGTCTTTTATTCAGTGAACTGTAATTAATGTAATCGTAATCTTATCCATTGAAATTACTTTTTATTTTTCCCGGTGAATAAAGCTAATTTAATATCCATATCTCACAAAATAAAATAAACATGTCTTGCTAACTAATGAAACTTTTTCATAAATTTAAGGACGTTAACTCTCTTTTTTGTAGTATTTAAACAGATGGTTTTCAGCGATTTTCATAGTCAAACTGCTGAACTCTCTTCAAGGCTTCGCTACAATACACGTTCTGCTTTCTGCAGTCACCTTCTGCCACCTTCTTCGGTCTACCTAGAAGAGGAATGCCCTAGACTAATTTTACCGAGACGCGATATATCTAGCATTCGAGGACTTACTCAACCACTCATCGGTTTTGCGACAGATATGGGTGTCCCACTAGCTCTTCAGCTTACTCCGCTTCTGGAAAATGTTAACCACTTAACCGTACCGTATACACCGTAGGGTCACCCTGGGCTCTCATCAAATCAATTTCAAGTTGAAATGATTGTTTTATGATTTGTAATTTAGACTTAGTGACTAAGTCTGAGAATCATAAATAAGATTATATTCATATTATAATCGCTTTTACCAATAGGAAAAATACTGTAATATATAAGTAACTGAAATGTTTAAATAAAGTAAATACTTTTAATAGATATTGCTAATTTTATTATGCGTTAAAAAAATTTAGTTTACAAAATATGGTTAGGTATTAAATTTTATTTTTCACATCTCTTTAATGTTGGCAAAATCTTTGAAGTTTAGTTAGTATTTCTAATTTTGCCAAATGGAAAGATATTAAATTTAAAAATATTTAATCTGCTGCACCAGCTATCTTTGCATATGAAGTCCTCCTTCTGCCATCAGGCTGTGTCCAGCCATTTGCCGTTCTTTTAAATTTATTAAAATGTATCACAACATTCATCCCGATTTTTAAATATATTGGTGACATATCTATTATGAATGAGGAGTAAATTCACAATGGTTGATCTGTCAAGAATCGATATAATTATGTGACACTTGGTTTTGGTGATTAGTTTCTTTATTCTTTAGACTAAAGGCTAGCACTAAATACATGTTTTAACTAATGTTGCTCTAGCACAACACGTGTCTTACCTTAGAACAAATATCTTATAATTTTACGAGACTTATTAAGATCCGGCAGGAGCGGTACCAGAAAAAGTCGCCCTTCCAATTATATTATTTATAGTGTACGAGCGTACATCAAAAAAATAATTTAGTATATACCATCAAAGGCGCCGCCCGGCCGCCGGAATGAACGTTTACTACGCAAAATGTCAACGAGTTCAGTTTTGATTCTGAATTTCTTGACGAGATTCGAATAGCAACTATCCCGCTCACTCTTACTCGCTCACTAAGATGAAAGAAGAAAGCTTTTGATGTGGAGAGAATTTTCTCGCGGTGCATTCAAAGGAGACCAAACGAAGAGAATCCGTGGACTGCTACGTTTATTTGAGAATAATCAGCTAATTGTGCGGTCAACGAGTTTATGGAGTTGCCACTGTTTTTGTTTATGGCAATTATGATAACTAATTAATTTAATTTAGACGCCTATTAAGTAACTGTACGTGTATGATTTTATAAGCTTTAAGAGCTAAAAATAAAAATTTGAATGCTTTTCTCACCACCATTCGCGCTATTCCCAATGTTCACCTACTGTTCTGTCCACAAACGGCCAAGCAAACCACACGCAGCTGTCAGAACACACCATAGATAATGAAATATTATTGCATTGTAGCCATTTCATAAATACAACTTTAATACTGACCATGTCAACTTATTCACCGAGAAATGGTTATTCGTGGAACTCCACGGCATCTCTTAGTAGTTCTAAAGCATCAAATCAAGAGTTTATTAGATAGATAGCATATTCCCATAAATATCTATTAATTACAGTATATTCGCTAATGCAGCGACTTTGCTTATGAAATGTTTTCTATATGCAACGAGAGCATTTTGCATACTTTGCGTAATGAGTTCTTATTTGTCGATAATTATTGAAATGGTCGTTTCGGGACCACACACAGCGTATTTACGCTCTTTGAGTGGTTGTTTCTTAACGGCTTATACAATATTTCGGTCTTATACTGACAGCCAATTGGCAGAACTAAATTAAAAATACTTTTGTAACTTTCCAAAAATCTAATTGAGTAGTTACTAAAATGTGACACTCATTACAAGTCAATTAATAAAAATGTATCTTGTCATCAATTTGTTTTCTTTCGTAAGAGGTTTTGCATTTGTAAACCTTTCATGCAATGTTGGAATTGCAAATATTGTTTTTGTGTTTGATAGTCAATTTATCGAGGAAGGTTATTGTATATAATACCATTTATGGGAGACCGCAAGGGCATCCGCGGGCGGAAGCTAATATACTATAATTAATATTTCAAAGCTACATTCCCAAAAATATTAAATACCTTATATTGGAATGAATAAAATTATGAAGAAGAAGAAAGCACAATAGACGCACTTATTTAAAGAACTATATAAAATACCTACTTTTTAGGTACTTAATTATCTATTTAAACAAGGTGAAATTACTATAATACCAAGATTCAACAAAGTCAGTTTGCGTAGTGTCTATTGCTGGACAATAATAATAAGTTTATAAAAAATATTTGTATTGAATATTATAATAAAAATTAATCATAATACACGACGTACGAAGAACACGTGATGCTTTATTAAAATCAAATATGTACACAAAAAACATACTTAAAATGGTAGACATAACCAACAAAATATAGATATGCAGTCACACAGATGCAATGAGTTTGCACTACTAACACACACACATAAAAGTAGTATAAGTTTCTTTAGTATTATTATATATCTACTTTTTTCGTTGGAACGCTGTTGCCTCTCTGTGGTCAGCGTTAATGTCTGTGACACAGTATTCTTTACTAATGTAGTTACTATCCTAGACCAATGTTGTTACGAACCATTTTGTAAAATTGTTACTAATAAAATATTTTTATTATTTTTTTATTTATGGTAGGCTTGAGCCCCTCAGTGGGGAGCTGTTGTAATGATGAGTATTATTTTAAAATCAACTTCAACTCTTCCCAAATTAATTAATTTAAAAATATATTCAATTATTATTTTTATTAAATTATATTATTTATTTTGTTATGTGTGCATACAAAAATTAAATATATAAAAATAAAGAGAGTGGTGCAAATGGGAATGTTCCGCCCGTAATATCATTGACATGTGACGACGTTGAGCGTAATCTCCTTTATCTCGATTTGGAATTCGATTAATCCTTGATTAAAATAATTAGCTATTCAGCACGCAGCCACTCATGCTAACCGCGCCGCACCCGCCCGCGTCACGGCTATCAACAACTTGCATTTTGGAGCCGCTGTCTCGTAATTAAAACTTAAACGAGCTTTATTAAAAGATTCTACCTACAACATTATTGCACATTAAAGTCTTTTAAGACTTCGAGTTAATTTTTTCTTTATTTATATGCAACCTTTGTTTGGTTTTGATGTCCCCGCAAATTCTATTATGTAGGCAAACTATTTGTGAATTTATATTTAACCCAAGACAAGTATAGTTAATTGTATGCTATTTGTACAAAAAGATTTTTAAAGTAAAATGTTTTCATTATTTTATTTCAAGTGGCAGTCTTAAATTAAACTAATTTTCAATTTCATTAAGCACATGAACTCATTTGACTCATTTGTTTGCGAATAAAAGTTATCTTCGAAACAATAAGTGAGCATTGCAGACTGATTGCATTTAACCGCAGCTAACGATATTAAAAAAGAACATTAATTAATATTAAATAAGTAGCTGAGGATAAAATCAATGATTATTAAAAATAGGCTGTCTACATTCGTAAATGAATATAGGTATTGAGTTTGTTTTTGACTCCATTGTTGATTATCATGATTCCGTGAATTTTAAAATGTATTACAATTTTCCTTGAAAGAGTAGTACTGTTCTGTGGAGACAAGTTAAATATTTCAGCGATTGAACTTCTATCTTCCTTGACGAGTGCCATTCTAAGGTATATATAAAAAATGAATTTACTGACTCCGTGACTCGATCGTTCCTTTGACGCACATGTGCATGTGCATGTTGCACTACCGATCTTTGCAAATTCTTCCACTTATTACACTCCACTTATTTGTAGTACACCTTATTTTATATAATTAGTGAATGTAATGAAATATACCTGATAGGTACTTACTATTTAAAGGCAATGTAAATTTCAAAAGAAATTGAAGTCTTTTGACTTGCTTTACTATACATTATTGGCTAAGTTATGACTAAAACATGATTACGCAAATTGATTATTAAAATTATAGAATAGAAGTCCATTGTGCATAGTGCCCTTTTTACGAAGTGCGTAGATAATAAAAGTAAGACCATCAATCCCCCCATCGACAGTACCGGCCGTTAAAATAACTCTTATAATGATTGTATGAATATTCAAAAGTAACAATTGAGATAATCAATATTAGCAATGATCTTCAATATCGATGAGTCACGCGATTATAATTATCACGTTCTGGTGATAAATGTCTACCTATACTATTTAACTGAACCCTTCATTGATAATGAAAGGGTTAACATTAAATATTGTCCTATACAATTTGCACCTCCTGGAAACGGGCCCCTAGTCGCTAGTCTATTCTGTGGCACAAGTACGAATTTTTGACTTTCATAAAACATTACTTTTGCATCCACGTGTGGCTGTAAAAAAGCATGAAAATAACAAGGACGTCTGATGTGAAGTAGGAAACAGAAATCAAACTTTTATTAGGGATTCTATACAGTAGATAATTCATGAATTACTAACCTTAATATCAGACGATAGATTTCCCATTGTATGAGCGCCAAGACTAAGGAAGGCAAACTTCCTAGGTCTAGATCCTCCATTTCTTGGGAGATTAATGTTAAAGGAAAAACTACAATACTAAAAGTAATAAATTAACAAAGGTTAATTATGTAATAGGTAAATTATAATATTCGTTTTTTCGCAAGAATCAGCTTGACAAAGTATAAATCTACGTTTATAATCAGAATGTTGTTTGTAGTCGTGAATAAAATGCTGCACAACCTATTCAAGCTACTAATGGTTACTTAGGTATCCAGATTTTAAAAAATAATTTTGATCAAAATTAGGTGGCAAACAAGCTTATCAAAGCGTTTCCTTGTTCCTTATTTATGCTTCTGTTCTTAAAACAGCGTTAAAACGCGGGCCAGACGATGTGCTTCCATGCAATGAGTGTAGTGTTCATCCCATAAGCGGGGGCTCCCGAGGGTAGCTCTGCAACCTATCCCAACCGCGGGCACCGTCACAGGTGCAACAATTCTATCTCCCTTCTGTCTCCTTATAATATATTTTTGTATACCATTATTTTCTCACTACATAGTTTAAGCGTTTATGTCACTATGTCAATCTGATTTAAACTCATAATATTTATTTACAATTTCCTTCATATGTTGGGCGTCACATATATGTAACATTTTAATGCCCATTTTCGGATTCGGAAATTGGATAACTTCAATTTATAGATTATTTTACATTATAAAAATAATTATTAAAAACGCGTATCAAAGTTGAATTTTATTGGTCTTAAAACGAAATACTTATTTAATCTTGTTTAGATGTATAGTTCTTAAGGAAATTGAAATTCTATTTGTACAAGTAATATGAGAAACCAGGGCTACAGTAGCTAGCATACAACCGACTACCTAAGCTGCCTAGAGGTAAACTCATATATTTTAAGTAGGTACTATGGGCCAAAACCAGAATAGGAGTTGTCAGTAAATTATGACGCTATAAATCTAAAACTAATTACACTACTGTGCGTATGTGTATGGTTTAGGAAAAAAGTAGAAAGAAAGTCAACTCTTTTCATTATTATTGAAAACTGTGACCATTCTATGCAGTCAAAATTAGAATTGTTGCTTCTTTTTACCTAATGTACAATAATACAATGAAATAGTTTTTATATTTCATGGTGAATTATTCATTCGCAGAATGTTAAAGCTGTTATTGAGAAAAACAAAAACTTACTTTATAAAAAAAGAATTTATTCATAGACTCATTGGACAAAAAATGATATACAAATGGAATTATTTAAGAAATATACATACTTAGCCTTATTACCATACAAAAATGTATCACACGTTTTACATTAAAGTGTATACAACAATTTATAGGATAGAGATATGTAAATAAAAACATCTGTTCTCGGAAAACATATGTTACGAACCAATCTGTGTGTGCAGAAATTTATCATACATAAAAAAAATTGTTTAAAAGTAATTACATAATTTCAGAAATTTAGTTCAGTAAGCAGAATGCAATTTTTTGAAATTGCATTCAATACAATACAATTTGTTGTAAAATTTTCTGTACAGCATAGATTAAAGCCCTTCAGAGTTTTGATATCCAATCTTGAAGGGCTTTTATATCAGCTGGATTATCATCATCACCAGTATTGGCAGAACATTCAGCCACTTCAATTTTACAACCAAGGTGAGAGAACTCGAAATCCTTCCCAAGTTTCCCCAGATATGTGGAGTTGTTAGACTGAGACGGATCTACTGACTCCAATTGGTTTGATTTAGTAACTCGAACAAGATTGCTGAAAAGATTATACCGAATAATAAAAACAAATTATAATGAATTATGGTTAGTTATGCTTAGTTTCCTTATATTTAAATATATCTTATCACCAACTGGTGATGAGATATATCATAAATGGTAAAAACAATGCGCCCTGAAGATTATATTAATAAAAAGGAAATATTATTTTAGTTTTATAAAGAAACAAGATTTCATAAATGCTTTTTTAATTTTATTGCTTCAACCAGAAATTATCTAAAAATTAAAATATAAATAATTTCCAATTTATTTTATTAATTCATACGATAAAAACAGGATAAAAACTCTATTGTTACACTTTAGACAGTAATTTAACTGATGAGTTGTAAATGAGACTCCTTGTTCTGGATGCACAAGTTTTTGACATTTACTTCAAATTGCTTTCTGCAAAGTGTTGTGGTGTATACCAAAAACATTTATTTACCTTAACATTCCAAGAACAAAGAGTGTTAGAACATTTTCTACCTCAACCCTTAGCTTGTCTAGTTTCATAAGACTTTTGTGAATAACATTTTTTATACAGCCACATAAAAAAATATTGTATAGAGTAAAGTTACTTAAGAAATAAGTAAACAAACTCCTACTTAATAGAATATTTTTTTTGTATTGAAAATGAACAGTACAGTTTAGTCTAGGTTCTGTTGCTAGCATGTTTATATTTAAAATTAGTAGCAAGTAGGATTCCTGGTTCTGATGAGCTTTTGAGTTTTGCTTTGCCTCTTTGAAGGAAAATGATATAGGATATAGATTTAAAGTGCAGTCCCATTGCAGCCTATTTTTTATTCACTTGTATAATTTTAAATATTTAATTTTTCTGTATGAGCAAGTATAATGATTCATAAATGTTCATAACTGACTATAGATAGCAGCAACAAAAATATAAATGAAAATGGTGATCGTTAATATCAAACAAGGCAAACATCTGGTCTCACAGACCAAACTGTAATATGGCACTCCCATCAGCAGTTGGGTTCACAATCACGACTATAGCATTGTGACACTGCAGTCCTGATTTGCAGCCTTCAAAGAAACATTGTATAATTAATTTAAGAACTTTTTAGTTATTGTTTATACTTACATTTCTTTTTCTAACAAACTTTTAATGACATGACTTCCCTTTGCTAATGGTTGGTCTTGTTTGTTGCACAGAATAAGCAGAGGTGGGCAATTACTCTTCATTACTGGGTCCAACAATATTGTGTACAGGTATCTGCAGAATATTAAATTCTCATTTGTGAGAAAGTTTTAAAATTTTGCTGTAGTTCAATTTAAATTAGCTAAATCTATATAAATACAAAATCTGAAATGTATTCATGCACATGATTTCTGAACAAATACACCAAATTGGATATTACTTTCTTGTGTTTTTTATTGAGATACAATAATACAAAACAAGAAAACAATACAAAAAGCTTTATTGCTAAAAAGCAATCTCTTCCACCTTGGGTAAAATTTTATTTATTTATTTATTCCTCTCTATAAAAGTACATTTTAAATCATAAAGTAATTACATTAAAGTATAAGAGCAAGTAATTATTTTGTGAAGACTGGTTCCCGAATTAGGATAACCTGTCCTACAGTACCAGGCACTCCACCCACAGACAAAGTTACTTACTATGAACTTGTTATTTTATGCAATTATGCTGAAGTAAAATATATATTATATATTGTTCAAAATGATAACAGATTAAAATTTTCATTTTAATTTATTTTATGGAAATCATGTGGTTTGAGTGTATTGTGTAGAGTACAATTAAGTAAATAAGAAAAAACAGTTTGAGTGCAAGAATATAGAGAGACTGTAATATAAAATTGATCATGCAAATATATAACATAATGTTTGCATGATCAATTTTATATAATCTTTTGTTTTGATACACCACCTCTGTGAAATAAAATGGTAGCTAATTGTATATAAAATGAAATAAATAATGTCATGTATGTAATGCTAATTAGAAATGGTTTTCACATTTATTTTAAACTACTTAACAATACAAAATTTGCAGATGATCTGATGCTCTTTGAAGAGTCACTGGAAAAGCTGGAGATAATGTTGCCATCCTTGAATAAGAGAAGCAAAAAGGTTGGATTGTACAAGCAAGATGAAAGTATATACCTATTAAGTAAGAATATACCTATGTAAAATGTCAAGGTAAATGGAGTAAAATAATAACCAACCATATCATACAATACAGGTTACCTATGAATCAGAAACCAAGCCCTACTGATGAGAAGTTGTCAGAGAAGGTGGCACAGGGTAACTTTGATTAGAACTTACTGAAAAAAGCTGGAAGAAGCTTAAGCAAGGAGACATGGCAAGAACTAATAGAGAAGCTATTGAATGAATAATAATAATGCTATTGTTAGCAGCATTAGTACATAAAAGGTATTAAACCCTTTTATGTACTCACATTGCTTATATTTTAAATTCATTAACAGCAACATAAACCCCCATTAATCTAAATATTTAGAACCTAATATTTTATAAACATAAATGAAGTACATATTATAATTATATCCACATCACATACAATGGCTGTCACTAATTTAATGTTTATCAGTTATTGTTCATTTTTTTTGTCGGTTACTAAGCATTTATTTTTTTAATATATTATTATATAGTTAGACAATAACAACAAAATAATTATTTTCAAAATTAGGTTATTATTCAGAGACTTGAGTTATGAATTTTCTTGGTTAACTAAGCAAAAGTATATCTTCTAGTATTCATTTGATACTAAGTGCTACGGTATTAATTTGTAATTATTACTTACTCAGCAACATCTCTTATTTCTTTCTGTATAGTAACTGCATCAATTACATAAACGATAGCTTTGGCAGTGTGCTTGTATTGGTCAAAAAATTTATTTCTCAAACGTTCCTGACCAGGTAAATCCACAATTCGAAGCGAGTGCTAAAAATAACCATTTATTAATATATCAATAATAATCTATAACAAATATTAGTCAAAATGCTTACGTGTGACGTTATATATTCTTCAACATTCTCCTTCATGGATGTAAAAGTCAGTCTGTATTGAGAATATGATAACCTAACGAATAATAAAGTTTTGCCAGAGTCCGATAGACCTGTAAGTAGGACACATCTACGTTGATGACGACGTCTCGAAAAACACCACCAAATAACTGTGAAAGAATAATTATTTAATAAAAGTTAAGTCGGCAATGTGTTTCCAAAAGTATAAACTACGCATTAAAGAACTCACGCAGTGTAAATATAAGAATAATCACACTAAGTAAGGTTATATACCGCGGATCATTTAATAATGGCTCAGTATGTATTTTCTCTTTAATTACTTCAGAATCCATGACTGCTATAATTATAATTCTGTTTATTAAAGAACAATTTCACGCGAAGCTCAACTTTGAGTTAATTACGAATCAACAATGTGAAACCGAAATTTTGTTTAAAAAACAAAAACTGACACATATCTGAAAACGTCGTACTTGGGACTTCTTTTTTTATTGCTTTTTTTTTGTTTAATTCTCGCTGCTGTACGGAAGGTAAAGGAAACTAATTCCCATACAGCCATTTCTTATAAAATTATTTCATTATTTCTATGTATTGTATCTTTATACAATAACCACCAGAATACCAGTGTATTGTATCTCTTTGCCCTAAGAAGTTTTTGGCAACCAATAGAGGGTCCTGCTATTTTGATAATGAGTTTCGAGACAAATTTTTGAAAATGTAATGCCACATTAGTGGAATTCAATGAATGTTACGATAAATTGATACTAAAATAAATCGTTATGTTAATAATTACGGTGAAATGATAAGTAAATTAGAATGAAATCATACAATGTTGTTGAGTAACCAAATGAATAAATGGATATACAACACTAAAAAGTTTTGTGTAAGTTATTAACCAATGCTAAATGATGTATTTCATATATTGCACGTTATATTGATTTTTTGGCATGAATCATTAATATAAATTAAAAAAGCAATGGCTCTAATATCGATCCTAGGGAGACTTATTTATGACAACTTTTTGAGTCCCATTAAATAATTTTTAAATACGACTCAACAAGCTTTAAAGATTTTATTAATACACTATGATGTTTAAATTTACCTCATAAAGTTCGATGATCAATAGAGTCGAACGTCTAAAACAAGTATATATATATGGAGCATTCTGTATCCTCACTAAAGCCCATACAGCCATGTCTGAAGTAACTATTTTGCTTTATTTTGGCCCCAGGATACTGTGATAACGTATCTCTTTCCCACAAGAGTTTCTAACGACTAACAGTTTTGTTCATGACTTAGAAATTTTGAAAATCGCCAGATTATTTTTACTCATTGGTTAAAAACAAATACCTATTACCCAATAGTATTGATATTATTTTATTGAGTTTAAACCCCACATCCATCAATTTGACTACCTCATTTATATCTGATAATAATACCAAAATATTCAAGACACCAAACCAAAATATTAAGTTAATTTAATCTAGTACCAGTTCGTTGGTCTCTTGCGTTATAGTTATTGAAGTTATTATTATTTAGTCTAGTCCTAGATAATATAGTTTAGTGCTAGCTTTTTTCCTTTATCGAAAAAATTCTTTTCCTATCGTTCCTATATACCCTATATATCTGTGCTGACGTGACGCTGGCAGAATGTCTCTAGTAAACCCTTGCCATTAAAGAATTACGTAGTGTTTATATGCTCAGTGGAATTACTTACTCTAATACACGAGAAGTTAAGATTACCTACTTAAAGGTTTATTGTTTTTGTAAAAAAAGTGATATTGAGTATTTAATTACTACTTAAAACACTAAGGTCAAATCTCTAAATAGACATCATTAAGGAATAAATTTGTGCAAGAAGCATGAAGTACCTAGTTACTTAATTATAGATTGACTAGATATTCATTTGAGTATAATTGCTTATTTATACAATGATAAGAATTTTAATTAAGCAACGCACAGTATAAGTCGTGGTCATTGTGTTTTGATTAATTGAAAGAGCAGTAAGTACAATACGGACTACTTGTGCGAGTAGTACAATATTGGATAGATACGTATTTAACACTAGTTAAAAACAATTTAAACAGCTCACGTATGGGATTTAAGGGTATAGTATCCCGAAGAATAATTTGTTATTTACGTAAAGGTCACAGTGTAATAATATTGCGCAATATGAGTATTGACATTGGAGGTAAAATTTCATTTATTTACTTTGCTATATAATTTTTTAAGAAAGCCATTAATCGAAAAACAATATTTATAGGTATGAGGATTAAATACAAGGACAAGAATGAGACTTTTTTGGAAAAACATTTAATCTCTAAAGAACCCTTTGGGCAATTCAAAACATGGTTTGAGGAGGCCTGTAGTCACAAAGAAATTCTTGAACCAAATGCAATGTGTTTGGCCACAGTATGCAAGTAATAATAGACATAAATTGCTTTGATAATCTTGACTATAAGAATAAACCACTTAAAATTGAATGTATATAAAATTAGAAGTAATATATAATACTGTAATTACTTAAAAATTATGTTATCTTTTATGTTTAAATTTTATCATTCATTCATAAATTTAAAAATCTTGTATTAAATTTTAATCAGCATTGTCACCGACGTAAGAGATAAATATTTCTGGAAAATTTAGATAATTAATATGCTGGCTTTTATTAGTTCATTGTGTTTGTTGTAAAGTGATAAATAATATGATAATATTTATTATCTGTGTTTTTATTAGGAATGGATTTCCATCAGCAAGGTTTGTGTTGTGCAAAGGCTATGGAAAAGATGGATTTAAATTCTTTACTAACTATGGAAGCAGGAAGGCTAGAGAAATGGTATTTTTTTTTAAGTTTGATAATAAATGTAAATGCAGCAACTACAGTATTTTTAGTTAAAATATATTTTTTTTTCAGTCTGAGAACCCTAATGTTGCAGCGACATTTTATTGGGAAGTGTTAAATAGATCGGTGAGAATTGAAGGTTATGTAGAAAAAGTAACAGAAGAAGAATCAAAAACATATTTTCATTCTCGTCCCGTTCCCAGTCAGATTGCAGCTTGTGCGAGTTACCAGAGTACACCAATTGAATCTAGAGACATTTTGTGCCAACGTGAAGCTATTTTAGAAGCTCAATATTTAATTCCTCAAAAAGAAGTTCCTAAACCGAATTATTGGTATGTTAACAGATTTCTTATAATTAAGTAATACAAATAAAATTCACATGTTTATTTATTTTAGGGGTGGATATATAATTCGACCAAGAGCTGTTGAATTTTGGCAAGGACAACGTGATCGCTTACATGATAGAATTAAGTTTCGTAAACTCAAAGAAGGGGAAATCATTGATGGGAAATTGTTACACGAAGGTGAAGATGGATGGGTATATGAAAGGCTGTCGCCTTAAATTAAAATGAATATATATGCCATAAAATATATTAAAGTTATTAAAAATATGATTAGAAAGAATAAAAAAAAGGTTTATATGTTAATTTTTTTTAGTTATTTTTATTATTTCTCTTTGTATGCCATCAACATTTTTCCAACAAATTTCATATTTGAATAAATTGCTTTTGCTTAAAACAATCTCAAATTGTCTAATACCACCTCCAACACCAAAATAATAAGTTTTGGCAGCAACATAAATGGTACCTTTCTTACTTAGTCTCATTGCAAATAATTTGATCAATTTATCATAATTGTTTTCATTATATATAGTTTCTGAAGTAAGTATAATATCATAAGTAATATCATCTTCTAATTTTTCATTGAATGATGCCCAATCACCAGAAAAAAAATTACATTTTTTAATATGTCTCATTCGTTCTTCTTCTTCTTCAATATTTAGTAACACATTTGGGATAGTGATATACTCTAATACTTCCTTATTCTGTGAAAATAAATATCATATATTGTCATTTTATTAACTATGTATTACCTTACAGATTATTAGATGGCTCAAACTTACATAATCTTGAAAAGTGACTAAAGAACCTTTCAAAAATGTGTAAATCCCTAAAATCCCAGCACCACAACCTAGGTCTAAAACTTTAACATTGTTAAATTCAATGTCATTTTCATATTTCTCCAAGTATGCAATAAGGTCATGTGTACATTCCCAAATTTTAAGTCCTCCTGTTAAGATAAAAATTATTTTTATATGCTTCAGAAGTTTGCTGTTATTCAATCAATTTGTTAAATTTCGACCAAACAAACCTTCATACTTTCCTGCAATGAGATCACTATTTTCTTGCTTTGCTAGTAATGAGGCATTTGGAAACACTTCTACATGCATATTTGAAATTGCATTATTCACTAATAGATGTCCGATCTCTACTTCGTTACATACGAACATTTTTGCATGTGGGATCATAAGGTCTAGCTCTTTTATTTGTTTACTAGTCACTATTACTTCTTCGCATTCGAGCCATTGAATATTATCTTTTGTTTCACCTAACAAAAAAGAGGTAACTATTATTAGTATGTGTGTTTAGAGTTAAACCTATAAAATGAAAAATTAATTACACGATTCAGTTTCAGATTCGCTTTCACCACCAAAATTAAATTTAAAAGACATAGCAAATAAACTGTTGTATTGTGAAGTTTTTAAATGAAAATAAATTTTGAATTCGTTATTTCCACAGATTTATACTATTACTGTTTAACGGAAATGAAAATATCGAATGGCGAAAGAAATTTAAGGGTTTTGGAATTATTCCAAAGTAAGTCTAATTTAACACGTATTAAGGGTCATTCACAGAAGATATAGCGTGTAGGTCACAGACTACTAAGTAGTGTAGGATAGATTGAGAGATCTAAGTCAAAAAAGTTTGCTTCTTTCTTGGAAGTTTAATTCTCCGTATTTTAGGGAAGGCAAAGGAAACTAAAGCCCTAACAGCCATTTCTTATGTAATTATTTCTTTATTTTTGGCTCCGACATAGCAGTGTGATGTATCCTTCTGTCCCAAGAAATTATTGGTGACTAATGGTAGGTCCCGACATTTTTTTATTGATTTACGAGATTGATTTTTGAAAATGGAATGTAATGTTAGAGATTAGGATAAAAAGATATGAAAACAGAATGTTATGTTAATAATTACGATGAAATGATACCCAAATGAAAATGGAATGATACGATGATAGTAAATAAACTTACGCTATAATTGAATGAATGGAACGCAGAATAATTCCACGTAATTCAATAATTAGCGCTGAATGATGTATTTCAAATATTAAACGATGTAACCATCGTTTTTGCCATGAGACCACACCAATTTAATAACAAAAACTTCACTACAACATAATAGATATACAGCACTGAACCGCCCGCAGCCATTACGCGCCAGAAAACTCTCCTTTCTTGGTTAGTAGAGGCATTTTGAATAATGGTACCATTTGCCATAAAAGTTGTCCCCAAGAAAAAAGGTTTATGAAGAGCATTCCTAAGAAACAAGTTTCGTGTCCAGTGTGTGCTTGCGTTTTTTATTACTTTCTGCAATAAAAATCGTTTAAACTGTAGTAACTTTTCTATACTTAGCTTCAGGCTGAATACCCCTCATCGCATACTATGCGGATAATGACGCATAAGTTTATATTTTTCCAAGCCTAATGAAAAATACATATTGTAGGGAGCACATTGGTGGCGATATTGTTGTGCCATTCAGCTCACTGATAGAAACCAATGAACCGTCTAGTTATTTGCGATGTTTTATTGAGACGTAATGAAACCGAACTGTTTTTGAAGAGATTGATAACTGGTGATGAAAAGTGGATTACGTAGGACAAGAACGTGCCAAAAAGGTCGTGGTCAAAATACTGTCAGGCTTCACAGACTGGGGCAAAACATTTTTTTTTGTCGCAGGGGAATGCATTTACGCATTTTTCCCCGATTCGCCACAACAGCGTCGCAGCAAGCCCTTGGCGGGCTTTTCCACGAGGGGGGATGGGATACTCTCGAAACAAAGGGTTGCAGATACTGTGCAATGCAGGTACCGTTCCCTATTGGTCCTTACTTAGCGCCGGCAGACTTGTATAGGAGAAAACTCCCAATCAGCCCGCCCACCAGAACGGGCCACTTCAGGGTGTAAAAGGCCCTTAAATAACCTGCCGAGGCGGGTCCCCCCAAACACTGTCATAATAGGGACGGTGGTGAGTGGGGCCTCGCTTCCCGTGATCCATTGGTGACAGGGGCACGCTCCATTGCGGTCAGTTGCCAACGGGCACTGCGGCTTGATCAGCCCCACACCTAAGCAGCGGTAGCACATCATGGGTCGCTGATCCAGCACGACAACGCGATTATGTTGTCTAAAATTAGCTTGACTCTTTTAATTTAAGGGATATTTTGACATAAGACTTCTGTAACAGAATATGGAAGCTAATGAATACATAAAATAACTTCAATCCTGTCAGATTAAAATTAAATTAAGCCCTGCCTTAATCAATTCAGTTAAGTTCAGTGTAGTTTGTGTCGACAGAATCGCCACCTTTAGTACAAATTAAGCATTAAAATCGCTGCGTATATAAAATATATATATTCGTTAAAATTTTTAAACAAAAATAAAATAACTACGATTGAAATATAATCGAAGACTTATCAACTATAGTTGCCGCCTGGATTTTTTCTGCCCAACTTTATTTGCCATCGACATTATTAAGATAATTTTAACAAAAAGCCTGATTAACGACGATTATTTTGATGTATTTAGTGTATATTCACATTTAACACATTATTATAAAACAGACCCAGACTAATTAGGGATATAATAATAATAGTTTTGCCTCGTTGATGGTTGGTAGGTACTTTGTTAAAGTACTTGCCGGAGCTAGTGCTAGAAACGACTGAGTTCGGTTGTACTGGGACCGGTCCATCATTATGTACAGGACTGTTTTAGATAACAAGCTTGATATCGTACTGAAGGATCGATTAGAATCACATGTGTTCTTAGTGGCTCTTACCATTCCGTTCGAAGAAAGCCTGGTGACGGCTTTCAGACAAAAAGATCAAGTATCTGAACCTGGCACACGAGGTTACCGACAAGTTACTTGTAACTCGTATCGTAGTCTCAATCAATGACCTCTTGTCCGAACTTCTCTTCGCGACCATCTGAAGAGATTGTGACTGGGTGATCGTGATAATTGCACACAAAAATTTAATATCAGACAAAAATCGTAAATGGCTTGCTGAATTAATACAAAATATGTGTTTTATACATACTACTTCATGGACAAAACAGAAGGAAACAGATAGAAGACTCTTTATGGTGGGAAGGAAATTAAATGACTTGTTACTTGGGTTTTAGAGGATTTTAACGTGCGAGACCACCTGATATTCTCAGAGAGAGTATTCCACAAACGGATTACAAGAACGGAAAAGGAATAGGAGAGGAAATCACTAGTTTGAGATAGCATGTCTAAAGTAAGATTCAGGTTAGGTACGGCTCAAAGTACAGGAACGGAAAGAAAAATATGGTCTAAGGAGGATAATACAGGAGAGAGAGAGAACCGGTAAGACCCCGGCCAAAAGAATAGGGGGCCAATTTGAGTGAGAGCGGCTGGACGAAAAATGGTAAAAATTTGGGCAAATCAAATATAGATCTAATACATAAATTCTGTAGACGCCCCAATTTCTTAAGAAGTTCCTCTGACGTCACGTCACGTCATTCCGTAGACGTCAGCATAGTCAGCGTCTATGCTGACGTCTACGGAATTGAGACAAAAAGCTTTTGGTTTTGACTGGCAAACTATTTAGTTTGAGTACGAAACATATTGAGTACGCTACGATCACTTCTTTCGAACAGCCTCAACTGCAGTTTACATTTTTTTAATTAAAATAAAATTGATATACCTAATAGTTTAATACTCTATAAATAACGTTAAAGTGTTTGTAGCGTAAAATAGTTAGATAAAAATTGAAAAACAATACATGAATAACGAGTGAAACGTAAACTATAAATACCCTGAACCCTTGAACGGGTATGTATTAGTTTATATTATATTTTTGTATTATTTAATATTCTTTTTCTTATATATTAAAGGCGTAGTACAGTCGATCATGCGTTAACTAGAGGGATAAAAAGGCAGATATCCTCTTCATTGACCTGTCCACATATTGTTTGATATAATTATGACGTAGAAATAAAAACAATAATAATATATATTATTATTATTACGGTGGAGCCACCAATGATTTAATTACAAGCTAAAAAAATTAACATTTTAGATATAGACTTATTTATATTAATTATATATTAATTATACTGTCAATGTAAGAACCTACAAATACTCATTGGTACAGCACGTCAAATAAAAATTTAAAAGTGAAAATGACAATCCAATATCACACAACAAGGAAATATTAAAAAAATTGCAATGAAATATCATTTAAAATGGGTACCTTTTATAATTTGGATGAAATTTTAAGCAAGGTAAATCCTTTTCATGTATATGGATTACGATTCGGTAAGAAAAATGAATTTAAAAAATGCATCGAGTCGAACATCAAAAATAACACACCATTCATTCAATATAGAATGTTCATTGTGTAATTCACTCATAGTATAGTAATCTGTGGTTATCCTCATCATTCATTCAAAGTGGACGGACACGAGTCGTTGGAGGTTTTATAATTTGTTTTGTTGAAACCTTGAATTTATTTCACTAATCAAGTGGAGTTGAAATACTAGATATTTTTAAATCTGCTATATACATGAACAGAATGACAGACGTTGCTAAAAAGGTACTATCTGTATATTTTGAATTGTAAATTGCTTTGTTTGATATCGATGATTAGTGTGCGTGTCTTATTCCGTTTTAATTTATTTCTTTTCAATTCTAGATAAAATGTTGTAATTCAATCTCAATTGACTATACTTTAATGATTTAGTTACAAGTACTATTCATAAACAAATATATTTTAGTTCGAATCAACATAACCTCAAAGTAGTCGGCCATAATACCACGGCGTTGACCGAAGAATTATGATAATTTTCATAAAACCTATACTTTTGTTATATTGTTATCAGGTCCAAGACTATAAGGACTCTTTGAAGCAAAAGGCAGAGCATTTATTAATTAAAGGATTTCCAGAGAAGATAGTTAAGTTGAATGAATTATTAGAAACCCCGAGTTTTCAGAATCGTGATTTTGCTGATGTACATCAGGTAATGTTTAGTAACTTTTAAAAGAATAATTCAAAATTTATTAAGTTATTAACAACCATACTTATATTTTGCTACAGAAAAATATGACTAGTTGTTAGATAAAAAGTGTGACCAAATGTTATACCGAAATACTGACCAGGATTAGATTCTGAATAATAACATTTATTAGGTAATTAATAACAATATTCAACTCACGAACTTGTGCAAAAATGACTTATTTATTAATATTTTGGTTTGAGCTGCACACAATGACACCATTGTTGAGTCTCTCAGTATCTTTCAGGGGCAGGTGTTTCTCATAATAGCAAAGAACTCGTCTTTGTAGGATAAGGTAAATAGCATATGTGAAGAAGGATCCACATTTGGTTTCCAGACAAACTTTATATTACAAACTTATAAAAAAAATTAAATGATCAATAGATGCTTTAAGTATAACATACAAAGACATGTTTTAAAAGTGCACTGCATGTGTACACAACTGGCCCTTGGTATAAACCGGTGTCTAAAGAATGCAGGATATAATCAGGCAGAATATAATCCACCAATACTACTAAATATAAATTTTATTTACTTAATTATTTTTTAAACTGTTGAGTATCAACCAACATAATATGAGACACTTGACAGTATGACAGTATTTGTTGCAGTAAAAAAGGAAGTTTTGCTGACAACACAATCCTGTATTTAATATGTTGTGATATATTTACTATAACAAAGTCCTGGTGCAGAGTAATTCAAATTTAGTGATGATCTCTTTATCTATATATTTTTCAGGACTTAAACATTCCAGTACCTCCCCCAGTGACTGGTATTAATGAACCAAATGCTAAACGCCCCAGGGTGGACTCGTCAGAAGTGTCGAGTAACACTACTATAGAAGGGACCAGAGTGTATGCTCTGCCAAATGGGACAGTACCATGTAATAAACCTCTAAGTGACCTCATCCATCTTGTAAAACCACATATAAGGGAGCTTGTTGAAGATTCAAATTTAGTGAGTATCAATAAAAATTTTATTCGTGATTCAAAATGTACTGCATAATTTTATTTCACTCATGGTTTAGTATGAGATTTAAGTTGGTTTGCATCATTTGTTACATTCCTCAAATTTTTCTATTTCGTACTACTCTTAATTCAAGTAAAATGATTGTTATTACAGTTAAAAATGTGGATTTCATTTATGATTCCTAAAATTGAAGATGGAAATAACTTTGGAGTATCAATACAAGAAGACACCCTAGCCGAGATCCAATCTGTGGAGGCAGAGGCGGCTGCATTCTTTGACCAGATCTCAAGATACTTTATTTCACGAGCTAAAATTGTGTCAAAGGTTGCCAAATACCCACATATTGATGACTACAGGAGAGCAGTTAGAGTAAGTTTTATTTTTCCATAAGAATAATTTAATGTTTAGTCCAACATTATCTTGTTAAATATTTCTACTGGACCTCATATCAAGTCCTTTTATAAAGTTATACTATTTATGTGTTTTCTCTATTAATATTATGTCATTGTATAGCTTAAAGCTTCAACTGGAGAAGTCCTGTAGGCAAAATATTTGAAGCTATAATAATATGAGTTTAAAATAATCTAGCCCTACTAGGGACTAGTTACTGGTTTCTGTTTACTAGTAATTGTTTATAATATTAAAGTACTGAAATAATATCTGTACACATAATAATCTAAGACTTAGAATCTAAGCCTTAGATAGTGAACCCATTCTGGATAAGATTCTAACCCAAAAGTTGAAGCAGTCTTGTCTATAGTAACAAGATATTTTTTTCTGTACTGATTAATTTTTTATTATTATTAGGAATTGGACGAAAAAGAGTATCTCTCACTTTGGCTGGTGATGTGCGAGATCCGCAACCGCTACTGCTCTCTCCACGACATCGTAATTAAGAACCTCGAGAAGATAAAAAAACCGCGCTCCTCTAATGCGGAATCCCTATATTAAGGCTACACAATCTCAATTAGTATCTGTATAGTCACATGTAATTGTAAGTATAATTACTTGTGGACTTAAGAGTAATATTGAAGCTGTGTTATTTTGTTAGATTATTATTCACTAATCTCCATGAAAGGTAACTAATAGAGGTTTGACCACATTGTTAAAAGTATATCCACTTTACAGTATAAAATAATATTGTAATAATTTGTTCAAGTAATTATATTATGACAATTAAACACTATATTATATAGTGAATAAGCATGGATTCTATGGTTTATAAGCAGTAAAGAAAAAGTTATTAAAATGAAGTGACCTGTATTTAATATTACAAAAATTTGAAACACATTAGAATTATAATGTTCTATGTAATATTACTAAGTGAATAAGAAATGACACAAAAATATTCAAATTGATTCAAAACTGAAGTTATTATACTTTGATAATAATATACCAGGCTGGTATCTGCAATAAAATACAAATTGTTTGATATCAGTGATTCCAAACTAATTTACCTAGACATTATTTTTAAGTTCAAAAATATAATGATAAAATGTTAATAGATACTTAAAAACAATCCCCCTGTATGTTAAATGTGAGGAACTAATTTATTTTAATCTAGAAATTTCAGTTATAAAAGTGCCTGTAAAGTTTCGAATTACCTATCCCATCTACTTTTGAAGTGATATTGATTGGCTGTTAGTCAACATTTAATTTAATATTATGTACCCTGTCAATAACGGTAAAAATTACATTTTTATGAATGTGTATTTGTCGTTTTTATTATGATCCTTCTTAAGTTGCAGTTGCCTAGGTGAACGATGCCTTCTCTGATCTGTCGCACATTGTTGTAGCAAAACGTTATATAACATGATAAAAACCATAACATGACATTTAGTAATCCCAACCCATTCTATCTTTTTATCTATCGCAATTTATAGTTTTAAGGATTTTATTACAATATAATAAAATCCTTAAAACTATAAATTGCGCAGGTGCTGAAGCAATGAACACAAAATTATTAAAGCAATCATCCTTGCTCATTGCTGCTGTTCTTACTTTTTTAGTAAATTTGTCTATATAGTCTGGGAATTTCCCTTCTAAGCTCAAAATTTCTATCGTTACAGATTTCAATAGGTTTTAAGAAGTGCTCAAAGAATTTTTAACTTAGTATTCAAAACGCATACTATTCAATTAACTAATATGATTGACAAGAATATGTGAAGAATATAATGTATGATTTTGTGATAAATGGCTGAAGTAGTAATAACTTGATATAAAAATAACATTTGTTCTCTAATTATCAATTTAATTTTGACATATTTACATTGTGTAATTCAATAATATTATAATGTACTTATATTCACAAAATAAATATATTTGATTTGATTTATGTTATGCATACTAGATAATGGAGAAATATAGACAGTGAAATAAATTAATAAAAAAAACCTGTTTAATATTAGGAATATGCTTAAGAAACACAAACATCCATAACTTATGAAGCAATATTCGTGCAATATTCGATACAAATATTTACCTCTAACGGGAGTCGAACCCGTGACCTCTTGGTAAGAAGATAGTGGTACAGACCACTCAATTGTAACATACGGGATGTCCCAATTAACAAGTATTAACATTTGTGTGTTAAGTTTTATATTACATAATTTATTTAAAGCTATTTTGGTACATCTATATATCAGAAACAGCACCTATGGGCTTGTCAACTCAAAGCGAAGTTGTCAATATAGATGGCGTTACTAGCCCGTGATCAAGACGATTATATTCGATTGAAACTTTACCCTACTGTACTCAGTAGGGTAAAGTTACCTGTGTTACATAGTAATGTAACACAGGAAGTATAGTATCCTTTGTTCATTTTGGTTTTGTCGTTGTCTTGGTAGGTAAGACGGTACGTGTACCTATTTATTTGACACTGGCCATTTTGGCTAAATCAGAGGTGTTTTGAATTTTTTTTAGACATGATATGACATTTTGACATAGCTTTCTTGACAGTGATAGCAAGCTTCAACTTATATTTTTTTAACATTTATTTTAGCATTGATTTAGTTTACCTACGATTGTGATCTTGTTTCCAGTGTTTTAATTTTTTAACGTGTACAAAAATGACCAGTCCTTACGATAAGGGAAATTTTGGAGACAGTGCTCGTAACAAGTCCGAGTGGGAGTTGATCACTAATAACTCCAATCATGTATTCGACGGCGCTGGTGAAAATATTCAATACCACAGTGACTCGGAGTCTTTAGGATCCAGAAAGAGCAAGACTCGCTATATAAATCCGGCTATTTACATCGAAACAGTGGAATCGACTCATTCAGTGACGTCACTGCAAACTGACTCTTGCGCGGAGGATATCACACCACATCCCCATAGCACATACCGAAGTAACTCTACGCCATTTCTGAGTGGACGAAACAGTGATTCCTCAACCAGTATAAAAAGGAAATCATGTCAGATGCCTAAGAATATGATAGTAACTACCGAGCAATATGAAGAGGAGGACACTCCTCGTTGCCATCAGACATATAGAGAGGATGGTGCAGATACATTTAGATTATCTGTAGCATCGCTTTCGACAACTACGACAGCTAAGGAGGAAAGAGAAAGAAATGAAAAAAAGAAACAGGATGCTTTTAATCAATGGCTAACTCGAAAAGAGAAAGAAGTTAGTAATAAAATAATTTGATTGGATTCCTTAGCGAAACTAATACCCTATTTAACCCTACTATTTATAGTTACGCTATTCGCCAAGTAAAAATGACAATTTGTCCGTTTTTAGAATTATGAAATTTAATTTAGAAGTAATAAAAACTAAGAACAATAAAATTTATATTCTATTGCAGAAAATCAAGGCTATTTACTCTACACTTTGGTAGACTTTGCATAGATAAGGTTTTTGTAAGGTTTTTTGTTTTGTTCAATAAAAAAATTATTAAAATAGGATTTAATTACAATTGGTGCTTTTAAAATATTCGACTCCAAAGATATCGATTAGGAAATTATATTGATGGTATAACTATTACATTATTCCGATAGAACAATTAAAAGACTGTCATTAACTGGATGTTTTTACTTGATTAAAAATATTAGTTAATTACGTTTATTATTATTTATAGAAGAAAGAAAAGATAAAGATAGAAAAAATGAAGAGGCAGTCTGTTCAAACACCATCAGTGGAAAAGCGAGAGGAGTCGTTTCGTCGATGGCTTGATAGCAAACGTAGTCAGACGGAGCGGCGCCGCGCGGACGATATCGTACGCCAGTACCGTGATACAGAGAAAATAGAGAGAGAACGTATTAAGCGCGAGAGAGAGAAGGAAGAAAAGCTCAATGAGTGGATTAAGAAAAAAGAAGAGGAAATTAAAGGTAAAACAAAATATTTGTGTTATAGCAGCTTTTTCTAACGCAACTTCTTCCTGAAAAGTTATTAAAGATTTGCAAAACTTTGGACTCTCTTTCAGATGATAATATTTATTCACTTTCAAGATTTATGAAGTCGGCAATAAGAGTGCTAGTAATGTTACACGACTGTTAAATTAGTCTGTTAATGTAGTCTCGCATTACTTTTGAACAATATAACCTTCACCCACTACGAGCTATACTATTTTTTACTAGATACAATCAGCGATGAGGTCATCCATAAGAAAACGAAAGCCAAATGCAAAGTTCCTAAATCTATGATGCAAGATGAAGGGATAATAGGAAGGGCATTATTGATGGGCGTTAAAGTTCTATAATGGTGACCACGTTGGTATCACTACCTTATAACTATAAGGTAGTGATGTGGGTAAGCTCCCACAAGATGGTTGCATGATCTGATCTCTGATTTAAAACTGTCAAAAAACAATTAGAGGAAGGATTCTAAACCTGTGACATTTTACTGTAGTGCGTAAAAGCGTGATAATACTATGCCAGTCGAATCCGCTATCTGATAGCTGTGAATAAGGGGTGTGTAGCCGATGAATGCAGAGTATGCAAAACCGTTTCCTTTGGAGGTCGACTGGAGAGGCACAATGACATCATGAAGACATTAGAATTAACACAATTCCTAGCGAGAAATGGACAGCTGGTCAAATTGCCAAATATGCCATGACTTTATTTACCTGTGCAATGACTACGTCAATATATTCATTTTCATAAAAAAAAAAACAATAAACCCTTTTTGTTTTATAAACTTGTCTTATTATGCTTAAATACTGTTTTGTATAGTGATGAAAACCCGCGAGGAGCGTAAAATAGCGCGTGCAGCGATCGAAGAAGAGCGGCGGCGGTCGAACGGAGAGCGGGCGTATCGCGACTGGTTGCGCACCAGCAAGAACAAGCCACTTCCAGTGCCGCTTAATCAGGGAGAGCTCAGTAAGTACTTTCATTAATACATAAATTTGCGAATTCTCGACAAAAACAAAGGATTCCTTCAAAAGAGGCATGAAAAAGCCTCAAGGGCAAGGTGGAGGTGGCTTAAGAAGTATGTCACTAGCTATCTTCACATATGGACTTCTCTACTGCTTATCATCAGGTGGTGTCGAGTCATTTGATGAGCTTTTTATATAAAAAAGAGATAGGCATCATAGGCTTATGCGTAATTTATATGTAAATCCATACCAGTCATACAGGTTTCAAAGTAGAATAATTACGAAAGGTCGGTTCGGTGTTTTTACCATTGTATAGCGCACTTGGTGATGAGCGGTTAAAAATTTAAAGCTTTAATTGAAGGCCTACTTAAATATTTTAGGTATTTTACGAGTCAAAGAATTGTAATGGACATTACTAGACTGAACGTTTCAACTTTGTAGAGCAGCGGGTCATTATTTCATTATCTGGAGTATATATATAGACATAGCTTTAGCTTTCATAAATCGTCTGAAGTAATGATTGAAGGTACCGTCAGTGATAACTCTTTTTAATAAACAAATATTACCTACCTACATAAAACCTACTTCTAAGATCTTGAAGCTTCTAAGCTTGTTACTATCGGCATTTGTCTGATTACTTCTTTAAATCTAATATCTACTCCTTGTAGATAGACTGTTACTTTATGCTATTTTGGGGTCAAAGTTTTATTTGATACGTAACAGAAACTTTTTAACGTCTATTCTTGGTATTAGGTATGCGTGGTTCGGTGTCACAGATGTATATTAATCCAATACCTTGGCAGTCCCCTACTTGAAGATTTTACAAGACATGGAAGTTAGCGGAATTTATAATTACCTACATATGTAATTTTTAATCATGTTTTAATATATTGGGTATTTTTTCTAAATTGATAATGATATTGTGGCCAAGTACTGTTAAGTCTTGCCCGTAACGTATTTTAGATTAATTTTCATTTTTAAATTAGTTTTATTAAACTTTCATTTATATAGTAACATGGTTGTTATTAGGCAGATCGTTTAAATAAAACAAGGTTTATCCTCTTATACGATGTTTTATTTCAAAATCTATTGTTACTAATTTTTATCTAATTTCAACAGGGTCCCATCAAGTACAAATTCGAACAATACTTATATAAATATCACAAATAACTACCTACTTGTAGATACAAATAACATTCGGCACACGAGCTCTAAAAACATCTAAATAGTTTCACAAACATTTTCAAATTATATTTTTATGCAATTAGATAAAAGTGCGCATTAATAAGCATCTTCCAATCAAGTATAGCTTTTCAAACAAACAACTTCCTGCAATACTCCGCGTGTTATTTGGTTTATTATTAACATTTAAAAGAATATTCTTAGTCGACAGTCTATCAATAGGTCTCCTATTAATCTAGTGAACAAAATTGTATTGTATGGACCTTTCTATAATAATATAATTATTATTATCCTTTCTATGAAACGAGTGTAATCTTTCGTGGCCGACATTTAAAAGGCCTAATAAGTGTTCAAGCGCTACATATTTTATTTTATTTTAATCGATTCAAGTAAAAGTGTACGTATGTATATCTATTGATATTTTATTCAATTTTATTATGTTTTATGAATTCCTAGTGATTATTTCAAAACGCTTTAAATAAGATAAAACATCGAAACTTCGAAATGAACGTATAAGTGAATTTGAACCTTATATTTGGAATAATAGAAAACTTTCGTGAGTATATTAAGGAATAGGGTTTCTTGATAATTGAGAACTCATTACGAAACACGCTTTTGCCCGAAACTTCGATAACGGTCCTACTTCGGCATACGGTCAACTCGAATGTAGGACCATATATTAAAATATAAATAGGCTGAGATCATAAGTAATCTTTAAAAACAGTTTTGATATACCTATATAACTATTAAACTCTGTAATCATTCAGTTCCTATTTTCTAATCTGTCAAATTAGGATAAGTTTGTAATGAAGTGGGAGGAAGTTTCTGAACTTCCGTTAAATATCAAACCAGTTACGTAGTTACATTAGGAGTTACGCCTAAAATTTAACTGATTTCTACTCATGTATTTGACTCGGTAAAATCATAGTATCGTTTGTTTGTAATTTAATATTATCAATAGGTTTGTTCTTCCTCCTTTAGTCGTAATATGTCTGATTTGTTCATGAAGTAGTAGGAAGGTTGGCGGCCCTTGAGGTCCTTGAGGACGCGTTTGGCTCCAGAACGGATCAGCACCCTGCTTAGACTCTCCATTTTTTCCACGCCCATTGCATAATGTAACGGGGTACGCTCCAGCTGATGTAAAAAAAGGGGTAATTAATAATAATCAAGACTACTGTCGCGGTACGTTTGTATCTTCATATTGATTTCGCTTTAATTAAAGATAATTATTACATAAAAAGTAACTTAAAGTACGCATTTTATTACTGTATGATTAGGTACCTACTAATATTGACTAATATTTTCTTGAGTTTTCGCGTTATACTAGACCTCACTTATTATATATTAATAATTATGCTTGGAACTTTGATAAGTCATCTCAAATTCTATAAGGGAAATCATCTATGAACTTAAAAAACCATTCAACTGACATTGTCTCCAATCTTCAATAGTTCTGGGAAGGTTTGTGCTAAGTAAGCCACAATCTCCTCATGCTGACCCAACACTGCGATATGAAGCGCCGTTCTTCCGAAGGAATTTTGTCCTCGTGCTAGTGTTCTGCCACCCTCCACTGATAGCTGATCTTGCACTGCGGTCAAATCCCCTCGCCTGATCGCTCCGTGTAGGGATTCTCTGGATTCCTACAAAAAAATATATTGTTTTTAAGTTTATTCCAGATTGCAAGATTCTATTGTTATAATAAATTAACTGTATTAAAACTGATTTTTATAATATTTATTATCTAAGCAAATGCAGCCCTTTTGGTTGTTGATTTATGAATACAACGTTGTATATGTATACTTACTTCAAATGTGGGTATAGAAGCTAATAAACTAGCCATGTCGTTGTCACCGCGCTGCATAATTACTTCCATTAAAGGCACACCTTCTTCGTCAACCACATCCAATATATGATCGTATCCCTCTAATAACAATTCCATTATTTTTTCTTTATTTCCTACAATGCAAAGAAGAGTAAAAATACCTATCATATATCTGAGATCTTCCTGGCGAAATTGTTTGAGTATTTTAATAACAAAACGGCATCGATCCTGGGTAGGTTAAATATCATAAATGTGTAATCAAAAGCTGCATGCTTTATCCCATTTCATACTGACAACCACATATGGGATGGTTATTGAAAGTGGTGATAAGTGGCCCAAATTTCCAATTGTTGCTCTAATTTGGGAAAGATTATGCCTTGCAGTAAAACTTAAATAACGGTACCAAGTTGTGGATGATGATGATAAGTTACAACTCGTGGTCTTAACACAAACTGTAACTATGTATATGTAAATGTATCACGAAGCATTTACACTTCATGTTTACGATGATAAATAATTACTAGTTTGAATGTACTTACATAAGTTGTAGCTTACATCATCAACTAAAATTATAAAATATGGAATAATTATAGTTAAGTAACTTTTACCTCTAGCAGCTAAATGTAACACACATTTGTCTATCTCTGCAGTGTTCTCTGGCACGTTAGCTTGTATGGAAACGTCCCGTGCGGTTCTGTACAATTCATCTCGGTAACCCAGGCTCACGTCTGATTCTTGGAGCAATTGGAACAAAGCATTCCTGGTATGCGTCCGAGCTGCAGCGAAGTGTAGCATTGACTGTCCATGTTCATCCTACAAGTATAAAAAAAAATCCTACACATCAGCCTAAATATCATTGTAGATATCATTATAGATATGTAAATGACCATACGATTGGTCGTTGGAATAAAAATTTGGATCATCTAATATAATATTGTTTACTTCTTCATTATTTCCTCCGAAAAAAGGGATAACATAGGTTCGCAGAAATATTAATACTTTAAAAATACATATAATAGTAGTCGAGGCTTCAAATTAATCAAGTCCATACCCTATTGATACTGCTGAATGCGGCTTCTGGGCCGTCGGGCGTGGGTTCTGGCTGCGGGTCCACAGTGACTACTTCGATGGGCCTGTGGCGCGTAGCCGTCCGTGCGCCGTTGCGGGTTGGCACGGACAGTGATGCCACCGCTGGCATCACCGTCACTGCCGCATGCATTGAGGGTGGCTGTTCGTTATCCACTTCACCTTCTTCACTCGTCAACATCACTTTCGATTCCTGTGCATTATTAATATTTAATATTTTTATTCAAAAAGGAATAGTCATTACTACAGATATGTAATCACGTCGGAATACTAAGCAGGATATATCATAAAAAATACATAAAATTTTGAAGTTATTATTACGAAAATCGTCTAAAGTAATCATAAGTAACAATAAGTTAATTTTTTTTAAGTGGTTATCTAAAATAAACTGTTGGCTCACCTGCGTACCTAAATGAGGTTTTTCATGGTCGGGAAAGTTATGTAGAAAACTCGCCAGGAATGCGACTGGATCTTTTGGTTTTACGTTGGCCACTTCGGTCAGGCCTTTTATTAAAGGATCGCCGAGTGCTGCAAAAATTTCGCCCGTATAAGCATCCTGTTTATCTATAAAATCCATTTCACAGTTCACTTAACTTAGCACTAAATTTGAACTTACACTTTGCAAGGTATCTGCCCTCTTCCGTTTGAAAGATGGGAATGTCCATATGTCCATTGGCGTCGTGGGTTGTACCTGAAATCGATATATTATTCATTGACGGCCTTGTATGTTTGTGTGAGAATCAACAATAGGTATATGTTTTTTCTATATTGCGACGTAAACTCGGTGGCGGGGTAATGAGAAAGGGAGGGGGCATTTAACACCACACAATTATTATGACTAACAGAAGTGGAACATAGGTACTGAACATATACCATCTGTTAACACACGGGTAGAATCGTTATAAATATTGCGACACGGTTGACTATAATTGATATGACCTACTACTTGGCAATCGATCGGTACGTACGACTTCCAATAAAAAATTGGTAAGTAATGCTTATTCGTTAATAATAAATCCCGCAGTTAATATTTGTTTTGTCATTACGACGACTCTTTGGTGTATAGTATTTTTGTGTTTCATGTGTGCTTTCGTTCTTTTCATAATACATAATTTCAATTGTAATATCAAAAATGACAAAAATTTGAATTACTTAGTAATAAAAGATGTAAAGTTTTAATTATTATTGTATATTTGATATTTCTACTGCAATACTTTTTGAAACCTCCTTCCATTTAACATGATTCATAATTTGAAGGTAACATAAACAAAATAATAAACACATCAGTGTACACACACGCTATCTAATGTTGGAAAGACATGTGGCTGGCGGTGAACGTGCAGTAAAATGTAAAAGCTTCATTATTTATAACTGTTTAGTGAATAAGCGTGAACGTAATGCAATCACGTCACTCTAAAGAAACTCACACGAACACGCGAACAACTGTAGATATTTTAAGTGAATATTTTAGTACTGACCTAAAAATTTTGACGAGGTATCTTTTTGCAATATCTTCAGACATTTGTAGTGAATTATTCCAGCACCTAAATCTTTCCAACATTCGATGTAAATATATTATAAAAAAATAAATTATTAAAAGCTATTTACACTGAGTACAAATATTAAATTGTAAAAATATTGTTTACTCGGAATTGTCTAAGTCTGCCAAACTGCTTCGTTTTCTGCGAAAAATGTTTGAGAGCATTGTAGCAATATGTGCAGAATTTTGCATTGTTAGATCTTTTTCAAGATGTAGTAAATTTGATGCTGCAGTAGCGAAGTCATTAAAACAATTTGTTTCTGTTATACTTAAGCATTGGTAGTTGCTTATTCTTGCTATATCTGCACTTAGAGTTTCGCGATATTGTAACCCTCTCATTGCACACAATTGTTTTATGTTGTCAGGGTCTTTTGAAAGTCCAGGAAAGTTGACAATGAGACTAAAACGAAGACCAGCTCCTAAAAACGTAGGTCTACTACTTAAATGACCAAGCTTTTCGTCCCATACAAAGTCTATTTTGTCATGTAAATAGGCCATAATATATGATAATTTGCTAAATGGTAAGCCAATTTCTCCAGGTGCGTCTACAGGATTGCATACAAGCACCCTGATATGGTCATGAACATTTATCCATATGGCTACAGTTTTATCCTCACTCACAAACACTCCACGCCCATAAGGCCAATGATTTCCATGAAGTCTTGTACAGTCGTCAATCTCTTCTCTGTCACACAAGGCTATTAATAATCCACTTGATGCTAATGTAGCACATATTTCAGACGGTTTTTCAATTACTTCATTTAAAGTATAATAACTACCTCCTTTTTGATCGGACTCAGCGTTTAAATTTTCACTGAATTTTGTAAAGTTTTCTTGCATTAGAACCGTTGTTACTATTCTTTCTATCTTTTCTAGTTGTCCAACTTTAAGGTTAAGAGGCAACTCAAACCCATCCATGTTTCTAGAACATTCTATTGTTCCAGAAAGAATAAGTTCATCATTTGGATCAATATTTAATTCTACTAAAGGTTCCGATCTAGGAAGTTTTAAGGACATCGTCGCAAAGTCAGACGGTGGGTGTAAGGGCAAATCCGCATGGACATTTATATTATGCAGGTCTTTAATAATTGGAGTTAAAAATTCTTGAAAAACTTCATAGACGTAATAGTCAGGCGCTGTCAATCCCCCTGGAAAGTCTTCTTCAACTGTCTGTACAATATTTCTATTATCTGGCAATTTTTTTACAGCTGGCCAAATAACATCGAAAAGGTCATGATCTAGTTTTGTTACTCTATATTTGACTACTTCAAAAATAGGTCGCTTTAAGAATCTTCCTAAAACAACTGGAGGAGTTGCTTTGTTAGATGAAGCTGAAAGTGGTGTTCGGTTTGGTCTAGCTGATGCTAAAAGGCGATAGCAGCGTTCTATAGTATCCATCGCTTCAGGGACATCCAATACACGTCGAGATGAAACTCGGTCATCGGGAACTAAACATAAGTCAAGTTACGGTTAAGAGTGTAAAAAATTTTAGCTTCCGCGTTATGTATAAATAAGTTGTATATTGGAACTAGAGTTTTTATTAAATATCTAAAAAAATAACAGTTCTGCGTATATTTTAGTACAGTAATGCCTACCGTTCACAAGAATTCTCGACGAACACAACACTAATGCAAAGGCAGATTTACTCGAATGCTTATAAAAATAATTATATGAGCTTAATAACAAAGGATCTGGAAGAATATCAAATACTTAATTTAATATAAAAATATCAGTTCACAAGTCATACCCGTTTAACTATAAGTTTTAAGTTTATATTACCGGCTGTAATTATTTCAAATATAATAACTTTTAAATACATTAAACATGAGAAATAAAATCACTTACCTTTGTCCGACAACATATCACGAGCTGCTTCCTCATTTATTCCATAATCTGCTAATAGATGAGTAAATGGTAAATGATTTTTATTTTTAAAATAGTCTTCAGCGGATTTTCCAGTCTGCAAAAATAATAATTCATCTTTGGTTTGATAAGCCCCACAATTTTTTAAATAAAACCAGCTTATCACTCAAAACTGCTTAATGGTAAGCAGTTGAAGGAGATAGATAGTTAGTGTAGCATACTGCCTTTGCCATCACCATCTTTCTGACGCCAAAAAGTGCTTATATTATATAAAGGAGGGAATACATGAGCTGGATTATGTAAAAATCTCAATGAATTACGTCATCTAAGTCCTTTGAATTAGCACCAAGTTGCTGCAATAAATTGTAATAGTGGCCATTGTCTGGTAGTACAGCAGCGTAATGTAATGCCGTTCTTCCTTCAAAATCTACTGCCGAGAGTGTCTCCGGAAATCTAAGTACAAAACAAATAAATATTATACTAAATATTTTGTAATTGTTATAAATTTATAAAAAACGATTAAAATTCACCTTCCACCGAGATATTTAATAATATTCGTTTTACCAAAAACTGTCGCGACATGTAATGGAGTGGCGCCATTAGGTGATATCGGATCGCGAGCTATTGCAAATTTTCGTCGATCTAACGCTGCCTGTAAATCTTTTATGTTTCCTTCTCTCGCTGCTGCATGAACCTTGTTGATTTTTTGCTAAAATATGTAAATAGACAGATTTGGATGAATTAAAAATCTTTTAAATTATTCAATCAATGTTAGGGATTCATTTAAAATAAATGAACCCCTAACATTTTGGATAATAGAATAAAATAATTACCATATAAGTCGGTACGTTATCCAAAAACGCTTGTAATTCCAAGTTTCTTGATTGTCTTCCTACTAACCTTGAACCTTCTCCATTTAGAACTAATGTAGCCAACATTTCCATGTTTGCATTATTGATTAAATCTGTTACTTCTGGGTCTATTTCATTGTCCTGTCAAATTGTAGGATAAGAAAACTGTAGTGTATGATGCGTATTCTATACAATACATAAACTAGTGTCAGGCGTTCGCGGACTAATTTGATTGTATGTAGAGAAACATATAACTAAAAAGCTGGCAAATCATTTGACGGTGGTGTTACGAGGTGTATGACAAATAATCTGTGCTACAATGATGCTGCTACTCTAATACACCACAACTGAGTATATACTTTGGGGGTTACCTTAACATTTTGTCGTATGCTCATGGCTGATAAATTATACTTACAACAATTAGTATATCCTCATGTAAAGTGCCCTCTCTGTGCACACTCGCATCTTGCGTTTCTTGTTCGGCGTCACCACTAATAATGCCTTCTATGAGACTCTCTTGCGTGTTTCGGCCGTCGGACACGTTTCCTTAATTAGCAAAATAATGAAAAATATTGAACTTGTCAGGGACCCTCTTATAATTGATTATTAGTATGTAGGTTATGTTTTTATTGTTTCGTGTACAGTGCCAGTAGAGATGTCAGTTTTACCTCTATTGGCATATTCCATTTCAGTTACATCAGCAGTACTTTGGTGATTTATGTCACTGTATTCGGAGTTTGAGTTTCCCTGTACTTGAACATCGTCATCATCTTCATTGTGTTCAATTTTGTAATTACCTTCTTTTGATGTGGGTATATGTTCCTCAGTAGTATTGTTATTATCAGTCTCTGCACTGTTTGTGTCATGATTATTATCATTGACATTATTTTTATCGGATAGTGCGTCTTTGTTCACCTTAAGGCTTTCAAATTCTTCTTCATCGTTGTCAGTTCCGTCGCTTTTATGCTCTTCTTTATCCTCAATATTAGGTGATTTTTCGGTATTTTCTGTTTTATCTTCTAATAGATCTTCATTGATATTAAGTGTCATTTCTATACGATTATTCACTTCATCATTGTTTTCAATTACTGGCAAATTATCAAATTCATCATTTTCTCTAGTATTTGCTACATTATCTTGCTCCACTTCATTATTTTCATTGGTGATATCAGCTACATCTTCATGTTCAACGTCGGTGTTTTCTATTCCAGTTCCATTTAATAAGACTTCTTCATGTTCATTATCTTGTATTACTTTAGTTTCACTGGTTGGATCTTGTTCAGGAATATCTTCAATATTATCTTCCAGTTTTTGATTCTTAGCACTTTCTTCTGGATTGCTTTCATCTACAGTATTTTCTTCCTTGATCTCTGTTTCCTAAAATGTAAAAGTTTTAGATTCATGCAGATGTTTATAACAAGCATAGCAAATCAAACAAAGTTAAATTGCATTTCATGAAGTGGCTTGTACTCACCTGGTCATCTTTCATATTATCTGGTTTATTATCGTCTAAATCAGGCAAATCTTTTATTAATTCTCTCGTACTGCTAGATTTCATTCCGAAGTTTGTATCAGTGTTTTCAGATATTGTTGTCGTATTATTTTTTGACGAAATATTTTCATTAGATGTCTTTACATGCTTCCTTCTAGATTTTTTATTCAATTCAGCTATAACTTCTGTATCTAATAATTTCCAGTCCCAGCTAGTAGGGTATGCACTAGAAGGTGTTCTTGGTGCATCCGGTACCGATTTAAATATGTTTTTGTCTATATCTTGGGGTCGATTTATATAATAAGCAGATGTTCTATTTTTCTACAATTAAAAATGTTATAAAGTAAGTATACAAAATTTAAAAACTTATATTTGTAATATCAAAATATGTAACACTTACGTTGTCCGTTATACTTTCATCGGCGCCGAATCCAACAAGTGTATTGTATGTATGTTGATCGTCTCTCACTGCTGCTGCGTAATGTAATGGGGTGCGTCCATCATTATCTACATCATTTATACCTTGAGGATACCTTTCTACGAGGTATTTTAATATGCCACCATGTCCTAAGCCAGCAGCCTGGAAAAAATATTTTGTATACACGGAAACCATTAAACAAACTTTATATTTTAATGAGTTATTTGAGTTTGTAATAGCTTTTCATAATCATTTTTTTGTGAATTATAAACTCACCTTATGCATTACAGTCAAATTGTTTATATCTCTACTTGACAGCGCTTGTGGAGGCACAGGATCCCCAGAGTGCTTCATTAGGCCCTCTAAATCATTTTCGATGACTGCAGTATGAATATCCCGGATTGTATTCTGGACAAAAAGAACCACTAATTTAGCCCTGAGAAAGTCTTTAAAAATAATTTCAAAATCAATAATTTAATTTAAATTTAATTTGGAATTAATATGGATTTTATTTGAAATATTTGTTTTTTTTAACCGACAAAAATGTATTCGTGTTTTTTTCTTAATAAACTAATCGAATAATATAAAAAGTAGACATATAAAGTACTAAAGTAGATATATAAAGTATACATATCTATAAAACCTTTTTAAAAGTGTAGCTCTTACTCTGGACTACCATGAAAAGGGGGAAATATTTCAGTCAATGTATCCTAACTTACAACCTTTACCCTGAGTAAATTATTGTTTTATTAATAATTGTATATTTAAAAAAAATTAATATTCTGTTGACTACCAGTGTTAATAATGAATAGGTTATTAATAGATATAATATACTCTTAACTTCTCTTAATATTCTGCATTTAAAATGTATGGGGAATTGACCATTATTCTTTATTTTTAAAAAGTGAGAACTGAAGATGAGTGGTGTGTTTATTAAGGTCATAATATTGTTTAATACTAGCTTCATGTAGAATTTTCGTCTTTTCAAAACAAGCTGAGTTCTTTATTCAGGTCAGAACTAACCATAATGTATGGTACAGCCTCCAGAAACTTTTTCACGACCGGTTGATTGCAAACCTCGCTGAGCAGCCGCGAGCCATGTCCTTCCCATACAACGCGCTGAAGGCGTGCCATATCGCAGTCATGGCACCAAATTCGGATATTGTGACGTTTTATCACTAATCCTGTAGTAAAAGAAAATAAATAAAAATATATTTATTCAATAACACCGTGTTTTAAAAAATGTCATGACTTTTTTGTAAAATTGTAAACGACTGTAGTAGTTATTAACTTATTAATCAAAAAATCACGACATTACATAATTCCACAGATAATCGCTCTGTGTATGCTACCACACTGGCCACTTTTGTTACCAGTATTTAGTTAGGTTATTTTCGTATTTAATTTGATTTTTTTCGAATTAGTGGTTAACTCCCACAAATTTAGCATATTAATTTGTTAGTGCCTTCCTTGCGCTGTATGTATCATACACATAAATGCATCGCTACCAATTCTCAGCTGGCGAATATAAACAAGTTTTGTATATAAACGTCAAACCTCTCACTTCATTTTGTACTACAGACACAGAGTGGTCACAATAAATATATTTAAGACATTAATGAGTTTCCTTTTGGAAATTCCATATGTCCACACGAGACATAAATTATTATTTTAATAGCTGTTTATTATAACAAAAATTATTTTACGAAACGTAACTCTCATATGTATTTTTAATGATATCATTTCCAAAAAATTGTAGTAACAACAAATATTAGACTTAATTATAGTCTTTGACAATACACAGCAAACAAAAATGCGATCTACCTGATGTAAGCAGTTAAGGTGGTATAAAGGTCTTTATAAAACAATAGTAAAAATCAATAGGAACATTACGCATGATGTAAGAATCCAGACCATCCTAATGTCGCCTGGAAGAGATCGTTCTTAGAGATAAGGCAACCCATTGTACAAACATTATCTATCATAGAAAAACTGTTTTATATTTTTGTGTCATGTGTGTGCCATCTAATGATACTTGGATGGCATTAAAATTTATTATACGTACTTAGTTAATATGTCAATTTCCTAAAAAAATTAACAACATATCATGAACATAGTTTGTTGCCACCACAGTGAAATTTAAAGAAAAACTTTAAATTGCTAATGCTTCATGAAAAAACAAAAAAATCGTTTATAGTCATGGTCTGATCAGTTTAATCGAGTAGCTATCAAGTATCGAACTTCTTTATTTCAGTTGCCTGTAAAAGTTTTATAGTATATTCTTTAGGTAGTTTGACTAAATTTCGATTGGAATGCCACGAAAGTAAATTAAGCAAGACGTTTGCGTGATCTTATAGTACTATTTCATGTTTGAATATAGTTAAAATTAATTTGGTAATATGTTTAAATTATTTAATGAATAAAAAGTCCAGATCATAATTTTACACTTGTGTTTTGAATATTAGATAACGGACAAACAAATTTAATGTTTTACATTAATAAAAAAGACCCGAATTCCGAACAAATATTCGTGTTTCTCACACAAACATTTGCCCCGACCGACGATTGAACCTGTTACCCACGGACTGAACCCATGAACGAGTAGCCTTTAGCTAGGGGTACTGACCACTCAACAGTGTTATTTAATATAAACAATTGAAAAAGTCTCTAGAATCAAAATTTAATAGTTTGCTTAAACGTTGCATTATTTTAGCTTTTATTGTAAAAATATGAAATAACTTACTCGTCCATTGAAATTAAAATATATTAAATAGAGATAGTAATAAAAAAGTGCTTAAAAGATGTTTGAAAAAGTGAAGCTCTTAGAAATAAGACCCCAATACAAGATATAACTGAAATGGGGTGATTTATGATACATATATGCCCTCAATGTTTCGACAATGGCTGGACACGACAATAAGGTCTTCAGTAAAGTGTCAAGGCCGTCAGTACCTACGATATTCAGAAGTACAGACAGACAGGCTTTAATATTTAATGAGTGAGATATCGATCGGCATACACCTGACTACGTGGCCCATATGACGAGTAGGACAATCAATTTCAGTATCTATAGGAATGGGTATCTGGAACGTAGTTCATTATCAACGATATCAATAACAATTTGTTCTAGAAATCTTTTAAAAACTTTATAATATGGTCATGAAGTATTTCAAATGGGTTTTAAGTGAATTAATGTTCTAGCCAAAGAAAATACGAAATAAACTGATACAGAGATTTCAAAGTAGATTGATGGAGAGCTTCCGTAAAATAGCTTTTTACATACAACCAGTGAATAAAACGAAGATGGATAAGTTACACTATTTTTTACTCACAAATGTTTGGACTGATTTTAATGGTTGCTTTTATTTCTGCCTAAAATAGCCGGAGAGTATAAAAAACTATGCAATAATTTTTAAAATAAATTACTTTTATTACACCGCCATCTTTAGCAATTGACTGCTCACGTTATAATGCACGCTTATAGCTATTATATTACACAATTTACAGATTACTATTGGAGAAATGGCGATTATGTACATTGTAAATAATCATCAAAAATAAGCGAAGGTAGCTAGGGCAGCATATCACATAATGCCTTAGCCACCTTCACCTTGCCGGCACAAAAAGTGCTTGTTTACGTCTCCTTTGAATTAACCCATATTGTATGAAGGAGGGAATTCGTGTACCTGTAAGGAATTCCACGCTCTAACTGCGAGACAGAAAGGAAAGTAAGAAAAACTCTTCTTTTTTCTCTTTCTTACCATAAGTGGGATGGGAAGGTTGAAGTACGTTGGATTTTTGTGAAGCAGAGGTGTATCTGTTCTGTCATAAATTCAGTTAAAATTGCAATGGACTAATATTTACAAAATTTAAAATTAAGCCTAACTGAATATTGGGTTAATTTACTAATAAATAAATGTGGACCAAAGTGTCCAAAGATTGTAGTAATTAATAAAACTAAACTAAGTACTCTTGGGAAAGCCTAAGTCTAGAAGTAGGCGTTTTATGAGCGTTATGACTATGGCGATGATTTATGTTGTTATATTTTTGAGGCAGTGAAAGTAGTTAAATAGTTTGTTTATAAAAAAAATCATTTGTTTCCTGTAGGCCATGCATACGAAGCCACGGTCAGCACTTAATTTGTAATAATTTGTCAGATGGTATGACGTTCTTGGGGTTGAAATGTGGGTGATATATATGAAGAAAGTGCGATATCTCGTAGAACGGGCATCAGAAGAATTTATTAGATTACAATTTATATATGTAAGATTATTTTAGCAATTCAATTAGCAAAAAGATTATTACTTTTCTTTTAGTAAATTTAATTGATAATTGGAGTAGGTAAGAGATTGAAAAAATTGAAAGATAACGATTATGTTTGGAAATTTTTAATAGCCTGACAATATGGTAGATCACTACTAATGAAGAAATAAACAAGAGAGAAAGCTTTGAAGTTGGCTTTAAAAAGGAAAAGAGTAACTATAATTCTCAAGTATATCATTTTTCAAGAACTAAATAAGCTGTCAAATTAACTACAGGTTTTATATTAGTTCCTAATCATTATTGTTTTCATTATTTAGGTCGAAAGTTCTACATAAAGTAAACAACTCCAAATGGACACCCGAATGTATTCGCTAGTTTCACTATGACGACAGGTTGTATTGATCAGCCTACACCATGAGACATCGCTTTTAGGTACAAAATACGCCATGCTCATCATCGTAAGTACCTTTATAATTTTATATTACATTTTTAGACTCTGATAGTTTATTAATTTTTATCCGATTGTCCTGATGAGGAGCGTTGTAAACTCGTTTGTTATAAAAATGGAATAAAAAAGAAGCACTGATTGAAGTGTGTCTATATAGAACAATTAGTGGTTTTATTTTCTTTCTTCTATTTATTAAACAATTAATATTAAAATTCGTCGGTATTTCCATTTGCTAATTTAATAAGGAAGGTAATGTTTGCTGCGTTTTTGTATCTATGTGGGTGCAAACGCAGTTAAAAGATAAACACATATCTGTTCGATTGTGACCTACTCAAGTCTAAACGGCTGGGCCAATATTGAAAAATGAGGTATGATTGGTTCGTAATCCTCCCCGAAGTGTTATAGTATTTATCCAAGTTATACAAAAATATAAGTTATACAAAAATTGGAAAATAAAAATAATGGATATTGTAGGTAAATTAGTTATAGTATCTACACAATATTATACATTCATAAAGGAAGAAATGTTTGGTTATGCAAAACTATGCTAACCAACTAACTAAATCAATAATTGCTTTAGTTAGTTGGTTACAAAGAAAATAATAATTTAAGTATAAAAATCAAGCTTACGTTAAATTTATAGTTAAATCTTATAATTTAATACTAAGTTTTACATTATTATTAAAAATTATGCAATTGTAAACGAAGACTTCTTATTTTATTGTTTCTCACGTCTCGAAAACAGTGACGTAATAAATTCTTTGAAGCAACAAGTTCGCGTGCTGAGAAGTTTCTATCGTCACGATTAACATAATCGGAACTTTTATGAAACACTCGAGAAACCGACTTGATCGTTGAGCGATAAGCCTTTTATCGAATACTAAAAGTCGCGCCGCCGTCGGTGTAACTATTACGACCTATTGTGCTATTAAATACCTTACATATTCTAGAAGACATTTAACTAGTTTGTAATAAGGAGCTTGGCTGGTTTGCACGGGTGCAATATAGATACGTATAAAACTTCATCATGAATCACGATTAATTGATGAATACTGCAACAAAGTCTATTGCGAGATTAGTCAGACTTCGGTTTTATACTGTGTACTTAATCTTTTAATAAAAGTTAAGTTAAAATTAACAATAAAAACTGTACAAGAATAACGGGAAACCCTTTACTCGCCTAGTAGAAAGTGTTTATCGATATAGTAGAAGTATTATTAGTGACATCTTCTCTACTAATGGTATTTCTCAGGCATTGCCCGCCATTAAGAGGGTTGCGACCCTCTTATTTATCTGACTTTTTGTTACTTACTTATGTACTATAGTGGCACAACTCTATATGGTAGTTAAGGCTACGGTCTTCTGTTAAGTGAAGTATACACTATTTATCCTTTTTAATTCGATGAGGTATCCGTCTATGGATCTATTTTTACGTTTATGGAACTACCCATCACTGGCTCAGGACCGGCCATGTGTGGGGCTCCCCCAGTGCCTCGTCAGAGCGGCACTGGGAACATCCACTAAACATCCCCGGTAACTCCATTACCTTTCTCTAGGATAATTTGGGTACTGCTGAGCAATTCACAAGGTCATCTACAGACAGCCTAGCCTTACAACCGGGCTTTAGGCCGATGGTGATTGTCCAGATTTACCTGGGCAATCCTAGACATGGCGGCCTATGCAATGCGAGTGTGAAAGCCACCCACAAACGCAACCACGCGTAGAGTGATCATCGCCTGCCTTCTCGATCCCATCCGTCTATGCCGGAAAGGAGAGGCTTTAGGATTGTCCTCCCGCTCCCTCTCTACTGCCTCCTTCTGCAAGAGAATAGTCTCGCAGATGGAGGCAACAGTCTCGAATACACTCTCACTACCAAACATAGCCTTAGCCTTAGCATGGTTGGCAGTGGGATTAACTCGGCCTGGCGAAACGAGCGCCGCACATAGCTTGTGACGCTCGCTTCGCCAAGCCGAGTCAATCCGAAGATCATTCAGTTCTTGAAAAATGGTGTACTTAAGAATCATTGTTACTCTTTTTCTTGCCTTTTAAGTGAACTTCAAAGCTTTGTAATCTGGCGTTTGCTTCTCCAGGCTGGGCTTTCAATAAGATTATGCTTGGCCGTGTCATCGGGGAGTCGCAATGATGACACCGCGACGTCTCCTCCCGGAAATACGGTACAGGATGTGACCAAGGCACACACTCCTCCAAATCCAGACGGATCGTTTCGATCGTGCTTTGCCCCATTAGTGTAGAGCCTTCCTCTGCGGCAGGATACAGACCCACCTCTCATCTTCGAGAACGGGTAGTTTTCCCCGCATCCTTACCGCGACCCGGTGTTGATGCAGTCTGGATATCGAATTCTGCTCATCTCGCCATATCCTTTAAATACCCACCTATCTTCTTAAATTAAAGAAAACTTCATTCTACCACCAACCACATAGCATAAGATTTAAAGTTTCAAACCATGTTCATATGCCGCACTTAGTAATAACTTGTCCTTTACCAGCCAACTATTAGGCCAAGCAAACATTAATTGGAGTAGTTGAAATATTGTCAATACTTTACAAAAGCAATTTGGTATCCAATGTCTGTGTAATATGTAGAAAAACAAGCAAAATGTAGAAAATTAAAAAAAATTGGAATAACGATTTTCATCGTTACAAATTTCACTAAATATGTAGGTTCTGCCTTGTCTTGACGATGATTAAGTTTTGCATATAATTTAAAAATATTAATTTGACTAGCATTTTTAATGTATTAATACTCCAATATATGGTAATTCAAATTATATTTCTATTTTAATTGCCAAGGTGGTAGTTTGAAAGCCTTGTTTATTTAAGTTACAAGATTTATGGAAACTGAGATATGAGTCGACCTTGGTGGTCAACTTCACCGGCTATTTATAAAGGAACAAAAAGCGTAAATAGGCGTGCCGTTCACTATAGAAAGGTTTTTACAAAATAAATATTCATGACCACGCAACCACCGACCCCACCTTGGAAGCCAAGCCTTTAACGCGCTGATGATATAACCTATAGAGCTGGTAGGTAATGTGGTATATTAGAAACATAAAATTACTAAATTAATTTACTTAATGATCACTATCTGTAAATTTTTAGGAATATTGAGGATATAGAGCTTCGTTTCCCAATATTGTGAATCTTCAAGAGACTATTAAATCCTAGATACACTGGAAAATATAAAGGTGAGCTTTTTAAAAGAAATTACAAGTATTATATAAGATAGTTCTAGAAAGTTCTTAAAGATTTAAGGTCGCAATTTATTTATTTAATTGTTGGGGTTTTGTCGCATTATCATTTTATTTCTCTTTACTGTCCAATTATATCAAACTAAATTAGTAACTTCTTTCCCAGGTGATTTAAAATGGCAATAAATATAAATTATCTATTACTTACCTATTATTACGTTATGCGAAAAACAAATACAGGGAAGATATTCTATCAGTTTCATCGCATTTTATATAAAGTAGTTTTTGCAGTCCTCTCTTGATCCTAACTTGACACTGTCTAACTAATTCTGAAGGCAGTTTTATTAGCATTTTTATTTAAATACACACATATTAGGCCACAAATTTTGTATTGTGTGTAATCAGATTAGCAGGAGACAACAAAAGAGTAATACAAGGAGTTAATATACTTTAATTTCTAGGTTGGTTCTAAAATAAAAGCGTTGCGTAATAGACGTAACGTTTTTATGCTGAAATTATTCTTAATTGGTTGGCTTAACGTCAGCATAGAAGTATACTGGATTTTTAAATACAAAAAATAGTCAAGATTTATGTTTAGCCAATTACTTTACGGTTGGACTTGTCGTGCTGGCTGTATTAAGTGAACGAGTATATTAGCATTTTTATCAGGCTTTTATTTTGTGAAGTGGAATTGTATTTTGATAATCCTGCTTGTGCCAAGTAACAACAAAAAGGGTCAGTACGTAAGTAACTACTTATAATTAGGACGGAACTATTACGGAATATTAGTATACACAAATATATGTAAATAGTACTGAACCGCGCATATCAAAAACATTTCAATACAAATAATGTTGGAACTAAAAAAAGAATATCAAATAAAACAGCAACAATTATCCTTGTTAAAATCCTATGAGCCCTTATTTGAAGAAAAATTATTGATATAGATGATAGATCTATTTGTAGTCACAATTCTTTTCACTATTTGTTTTATGTTTTTAAATATAGCAAATTTTGTATTAGGATTTAATACCACTACAAAATCGATATAATATTTACATTTTTTGAGTTACTTAAGAGGTGATACGAAATAAGCAAATATTCGAGTCAATTCAAGAGAGAAAAGTCATTCGTAACTATAAATTTTTCAGCAGTGCAGTTTCTTGTGCTTAATCCTAATTATACGATATCCGTAGCATCAAACTGTAGCATTATTTTCGTAGCTCGTAGTGGCTCGTAGCATGTAGTAATTCCGTAGCAGTGCGTATCGCTATATTAATCTCACTATTAATTGAATGTAGGATTTGACCTGCTACGTAGTAATTAATCTATAAACTACCCACATATCGAACATAATGTACTGAAATTGTGTACAAAACACTATACAAAATATAGTTATATTTTTACATGCAATCTAAGTGAAAAACAATTAAGCACACATTTTATAATTATTATGATATTTTAGGATACGATATGATTGCTAATGACATTTCCTAGTCTAATAAATATTGTATCATACTATATGCATAGGGGTCGTAGATATACCTTACCTTTCGAAGCTAATTAAAAAAGAAGTGAATTTGTAAATACTTTTTGATAAGCAATTTACATTATTAAATATTAGTAGTAAGCAATTGTTCTTTTTATAAACCATCTTTTTTGGAAGTCATGGTAAACTTATTATTTATCTATATTTTATGATACTTTATTATATTAGATGTTATTTGAATTTATGTTAGAATCCTTATTGGCGTTCCTAATTTCGAAGTGATGTCGATAATATGAGTTATATTACTAAAGACATTTCCAAGGAAGTTACAGATAGTATCAATGGAAAATTTCAATTTCCTAATTTATTGGTTAGTCTGTTATATTATTCTTTCTAAACTATTTAAATTTTATTAATAAAGTATATAGTACTATTTACCAGAACAACTAAACACTTATTTTTCGTTTGCATAGAAAGTGTATATATGTAAAAAGTTTTCTGACCTGGTGGGTTATTGCCGTTGCTGCGAGGCATGTCTTCGGGCGCCGGAAGCGAGAGTTGAGTGCGCGCGGCACCACGGTAGTGGGCGGGCGTGCGGCCGGCCGCGTCCCGCGCACCCCGCGCCGCGCCCGCGCCTTCGAGCAGCGCCGCTGCGAACGCTGCGTCACGGCAAACTGCCGCGTAGTGTAGGGGCGTGCGTCCTTCCTAGACACATTTTAAATTGTATCAAATAAAGTTGAGAATTGATTAACACATCACGACATCGATATATCTAACTTTGCACATAATTATGCTAAAACTATGGTTCCATAGTAAAAGAAAAGCAGAACGACATTGAATACAATTTAGTTGTCATTGTCAATAATGTGGTAAAAGTTTTACTACTTCGAGTACTCGCCTAATTTTAGTAAGATTATGTATAAATAATCTCATAATTATAATACAAATGAAAAATATACTAATTTTATAAATGAATTTATGATTATTCATAAATTCATTTAATTAACTTTCTTGCAACTGATTCCATCTGGTTAACAGACTGATTATATTGTTTTTATTTTTTTATATGCTATTCCTATTGTGCAGTAAGGCAAGGTAGAGATATGATCCCGTTGCTGTAGAAATTTAGGGAATTTTGATCAAAAAAACACAACAATTAATTTTAGCAGTCCTCTCTTGATGTTAACCTGACACTGCCTGAAGAATTCTGAAGAAACTGAAACAGGTGGAAATCTGAATGTTCAAAGTCAGGGCTATATGGCGGATGCATTAACACCTCCAGCCACACTCTCACAATTTTTGCTGAGTGGCTAAAGATGTATGTGGTTTAGCGTTAAAGACTACATTCTCTATTAATTAATCTCAGCCGCTTTCTCTAAACTTCTTGCTTTAATCTCATCAGTTGTTGGTAGTAGAGATTCTGCCCGGCGGTCCCAGTATCACCTTATTGCGAGTTAACCTAGGTTTTGTCACAGTCTGTGAAGCCTGGTCGGACTTTGACCACAACCTTTTTCGCACGTCCTTGTCATTCGTGGTCCACTTTTCATAACCAGTTAGTTATCAATCTCTTCAAAAATGGTTTGATTTCATTACCGAATCGCAAATGAGTTCATTCATTCAATTCATTTGGTTTCTTTTAGTGAGCTCGTGTGGCACCCAAATATTGAGCTTTTATGTGTATCCAGCTTTTTTCAAATGGGTCAAACTTATTTGTGGACAATTGCCAGTCCTTCGTAAGTCGTAACTGTAGATATGCCGAAATTCAAAAATAGCGTCCATTTTATATGTAACAGGGCAACCAGAGCGAGGTGCATCTTTGACCTCAAAATTCGTGAATTTAAAACGCTTAAAGCAACTTTGTGCTACTCTCACTGACACTGTATTAGGTCAGCTTTCATTTAATTTTTTCCTTTTTTGTAATAAGATTTCAAAATGTATCTAATTTCTTCATTCGATTCGCTCATTTTGACAGAAATAAACACAAATGATATTTTTCAATTGTTTTTATTTCATTTGGGAGAAACAAAATTTTCCTAATTTTATTTAATTACCTGAAATGTCACCTATTTATTGTCATGAAAACCAGCCAGATACAAATAGTACATACTATATGCGAAAAGACTTATTCCCCGACCTAATATATAAATAAAGTTGTTTTTAAATAAGAAAATATTTTATCGACGTCAGGAGTGCGTTACTGGATTTATTTATTGAGCAGCAATATACACCTGGGTGCCTCTAAACAATCAAAAATATGTCTGAATTGTTTGGTTTGGCAAAAAATTTTATAATACTATGGCACCCAGTAGTAAGATTTAAGAATCTCAATACAATAGTTAAATGAAAATGAGGATTATTCCTTACTTTTATTGCTTCCTTACTACTCTTATTAAGTAAGCGTAGTCATCACACTGCCATTTGAACAATGAACATTATTATTGAAATGGAAAAATAAAAATGTACAAGGTGGTTTTTTATAGTAAGGTTACAATGATTGTCTATTATTGAATTTTCAATTAATTTCGGCGTTATAATAATCGTTCAACTCCTTATATTAGTGCAGAAATGATAGTCTCATTTCATTTCTATGAAAATAAACTAGTTACTAAAAGATACTAGTTGACCTGGTGAACTTTGCATTACCTACCACATGCGCCATCTATTAAAAGAAACCCAAAGGAGTGGTGGGAAAAATTACAGTTTCAATGTTTCGCATATCAATTAGGTGATTTTCCATATAAGTTGTATATTTTTAAGCTTTTTTAACAGTTATTTTTATTTTTAAATCACCAATAATAATGTGATTTATTTATAAATCACAAATAATCAAGAAATTGGTCAAGTCAATTTTGAGTTTCAGCGAAATTAACGAACATCATTTTCTTATATCAAAAAGAAGAAGAATATACTCACAGAGTCCCTTTCATGGACCAACTCAGGACATTGGTGCACCAACCATGTCGCGATATCCATGTAATCGTAGAACACTGCTTTATGTAGCAGCCCCACGCCTGCCTCATCGCGACACATCAGGTATTTGCGACGGTTATAATCCGAGTCTAATAACTCCTGAAAACATCTTGCTTATTAAGTATCTTGTAAGTAAAAACACTGAACCATGTTAATATATTAATTATTACTACTGTGACTTCAACACTATCTCAGTAGCGATAGAGTAAAATAGCTACAAAATGCGTAGCTGCTATATATGGCCTGAAAATAAAACGTATGTTAAAAATATGCACACTGTGATTTATGTAATAAATCACACGCAGTAGCGGAATATTAAAACGTATATGTACTCTTATCAAGGTGGAAATAGAGTGATGGGCTTTAAAAGCAGCAGCAATAATATATTGCAATTTCAAACTATATATAGAAAACCTTTGTAGACACCAAGCAGAATCACTTTGACATGTAATAACTACGATAAGTGAATCGATTGGTAATTACCTACTATAACTGTAGCTCTAGTTGTTTCATCGTAGCACGCTTCATTACATAACGAACTATTATTTGTTGATTACCAAAAACAATTATACTTTTTTGTCATATTGTCGCAATATTTGACAATGAGTGTTTATAGAATCGAGTCAGTGATATTCAATTGATTATTGCCAGATAGAAATAGCTCATTTTAAAATTTTAAAAGTACCCATGCTAACTAATAACGATTCTTGCTGGAACTTTGCCAGTATTTTCTGCTTCTAAATCACAACAAGCACGTCGACCTTGGCAACGAGGGTAGGTATGTGATTTTTTTATTATTTAACGGGGTCGCTTATAATTTTCATCTCACCTGATGGTAAGTGAAGATAAGGCCAAAGATGGAACTAAACTATACTCTGGCTCCTCATCCACAGAAGATTTTATGGAACTACCGGAACACAATAATGCTGACAGCGCAATTGTTGAAGCTAGCCAAGAGAACTTAAAAAAGCCCTACTACCAACCATAACAAGCAAAAAATTTCTGCCCCCATTGGGAATTGAACCCTGGACCTCCAGATCTGAAGTAGGTGGTTTCAGCCACTAGATCACAGAGGCGGTGATAACAGAAAACAACCACAGCTTCGAAATAATAATAAAAATCTGGGAATATTATAGAACTTATATAGCTCTGAAGGTCAGATGTTCTGTATTGCTTGTTCGAGTGGGATAAATTTGGTGATAGGGGTGGGCAAAACAGATACCTGGAACTATGCCAGTAGGTCACGCTCCACTGCACGGGATGCTTCTACAAATGTAGAATGAGCGACAAAGGTTTTTCAGGGCCACATAGCTCTATACCCTTAGTGTGAGTTTCAATCGCGTAAGCTGATAATCAAATTATAAAAAAAATCGTTTCCAATACACACGATAGACACGATCGAGACAGTTCAATTTGATTGAAACTCACATTAGGAGTACTGATCCGATACAAAATAATTAGTGAGTGTGATACAGAGGACAATATGGTTTACCTACCCATTGTCTGGAAAGCAGGTCATTCTTTAGATTTTCTTTTGGCACCTATGATATATAAGTATAGGAGACGCAGATATTTGTAGTTAGCAGTAAATGAAAGATGAATGAATGAATTACCAGTAATACCTGCAGCTCTGCCAGTGAGCCTCGTTCCACGGCAGCGTGAAGCGCGTCTACTTTGGCGACAAGGGCCGGCAAGTGGTGCGACAGTGGCAGTGCCTCAGTCACGGCTAGCAGCCGTCGGCCCTGGCCTGCCAGTACGGCGCGCTCCAGCCTACTCTCCGAGCCCCCGCGCGCCCACTGGCGAAGTTGTGCTTCTGATGTTGCTCCAATCACTATAAATAGCTTATGGTTAGAATTATTACTCTGTCTTAGTGCAACAGGATTTTTTCATTTTTTTATGTTGCAATAAATCTTGTGCTTATCAAGGTTTTATCAAGTTTATTAAACTGTATGGAAAATAATGGCACAGATATCATCAACAGTCCAGTCCATTAATTACGTATCTTCCATTATAATAGTTATGGTTATAGTGGGTTTCACGCTATTATTGCGTAGGTATCCGTTGCTGTTATACAATCGCGTCAATGTATATGATATTGACGCGATTATGTTATGGAAAAGTAGTAATGGATTTCACATGTAACATATTTCCATAAACAATTTTGATTTGAATAATTTGGCTTCTTTGGGGAATCTTTTTATAAACCCAACAGTTGTAGTGTATATGTACATATGGTGAAATGCCTCTTTTGACTATAAAATGAATTCTCTATCCCTATTTAACGGAAACGATTTAACTATACTAAGCACCATTATTATTTTTAGATGCGGAACGACCAATGCACAAGCTTAAACTGAAAATGAAGCTCTTCGTTTGAACTACGTTTGCAAGTATCGCGGATTCGTGATATCGTCGCCCCGTCATGAGACTAGCGATTAACAGATTATTTACAGTATGCTGCTTTTTGAGGTTGAAAATAAACTGCGATATTTCACTTGCATGTTGTGCGGTTCCGTCATAATACTCGAATATTATTTTAAAATGAGTTCATTGAATAAGAACTTTTATTTTGGTTCGGTTTAGGAATCCTTGGACAAAACTATAAAACAAATATGGTTAATTTTGTAAAAAATATTCATTCTGAGTAGCAATTCCTTGTTGTCGTCATGGACATATATGTCGAATATCAAATGTAAAAATAATATAAATCATCGAATTTCTAATCCAAGGAGTAAAATTTTATTATCTAAGGGCAATATATCTGGTTGCGTTGTTGGGTTGTCGGTATTCTAAGATTAAATCCTAGTATATATATAGATATAAAATAGTTTATGCCACGTTCTAGAACAGGAAAAAGAGGTTTTTTGAGACGCTAATTGTGGTACGTAACTGTGTAACAAAGTGAGTTAAAGATGTGACATGAAACATGGATTGACCTTTCGGTTGACTTAAAGTAAGACAAGCACGGTGTAACATTTTGGCACATAGAGGACAAGTTCTTTTCTTGCCTTGACGAGTAAGAACCACACAAAAGTAAAGGTAAAAAAATTGTTTGCAAATTTTCACCCTTATCTACTTAGGCAAACCCAGATACTTAATATGAAGTAAGGTATGCTAACGGTTAACTGGCTATCGCTTAATCTGACCTTACACCTTTAACGGAAGCTTGTGACAATTTTTTTTAAAACTTTACTCAACGTTCATGTTGAGTCCTATTTAATATAGTATAAAAGTGGCCTTATTGCGCAAACCATATGCTAATTTATTAAATAACGGGTAATAGGTAGTAGATAAATCTTTACAGTAATATAAATATATATTTTATTCTTAGATTCTGCTTCTTAGAAATTAAAAAATGATTTTTTACCAATTTATAACAAATAAATGTAACTTAAATTACCAAGTTTAAAATTAAAACTGTTTGTTAGGTCTGATAAAGATGGTGTCGGCTTAAGATTAGAACATATTTTCAAACATTTCAGATTCATCGCGTCATGTATTTTATTTTGTGTGAATGATATATTGTACGAATATCATAATTTTTATGTATTTCATAATGTAAATGTTTATTTACTTTTGTAGAAATATTTATACTTTTGATGTTTGTCACTCAAACTTAAATAAAGATAAGATTGGATAAAAGTAAAACAAACAAAAAAGAATTGCCCAAGACATATATCTTCTTTAACATTTTTAATTAAAAGAATCCTTAAAATTAGGCATATAAAATAGATAATTACAAACAACATTACATTACAACTCAATGAAACATATTTCAAAATGTTGTATTAATTATGATATTTCTTGTAACAAAATTAAGGAAATGAATACACGTAATGTAGCAACATCGAAACATCGATATGTCCATTGGTCACTGAACTTAATTTCGTGGAAACATTGTATTGACGCAAATAGTACTGCTAACGAATAAATCAGTAAACTATAATATTTTATGGGGATTGGCGACATGAAATTACGAATAATTATTTCCAGCATTCATTATAATAAAACGAAATGGAGACGAAGCATTAATTTACTCAAACCTTAAATTATAATATAGGTTTCAGTAGCTAAAATAAATAAAATTAAGGTTTACAAATTGAAAAATTAATTTGAGAATAAATTCAGTAGCCGAGTCCTTACCTAAGTGACTGATTTTTTTTCATTTATTGGCCTGGTAACTAAGACCTTTAAGCCATATCTTCATTAATGTAGTTTTTATCTTTATTTATGGCTCCAGGATACTGGTGCAATGTAGCCCATGAGTAAGTCACTAATCAACGCTGAATGATGTATTCCATATATTGCCATGACTTAACGATCCTTTTTGCCATAAAACTACACCAATTTCATGACAAAAACAACACTACAACACAATATATGAAATAAAACACACAGCAACAAACCGCCCCCCGTCATTACGCGCCAAAAACTCCTAAAGTGTGGATAAGTCACAGATTAATGTATACACAATTTAAGTCATGGGTGATTTGACGTGCAACTTGATGTGTAATGTTTTATTTTGATATTAGATAATATTTGAGTACAGAGTAATAAATAGCTAAATAATTTAAGCATGAAACTTGAACTAAATGAAGGTTGAACTTATAAACGGCATTCAATGTCAAGGTTGTATATTACTAGAAATCTAACTGATATCAATACTTTATTTAAGTTATGAAGCTTCTATACCAATATTAGATCTAACTTTATAGTATCGTGGGGTCTGATTTCTAAGCAGCTGTGTACCCGAGCCATATTATGAGTGTTAATGGTAAAATATTAATAAATTTCTAATGTAGTAAACATTAAATTTTTAAATCCTACTTTGATTTAAAAAGATTTTTTTTTGTTCAACACAATCGATTTTAACAATTCGAAAAAAAATACGGCCCACCCTTTGCCAAGTGGTAGCCTTGATATTATCAAGTTGTTGGACACTAACTATGCTGCTAATTCATTGTATGTATTGTTTTCCATTGATTTTAAATGGGTGGATCCATTTAAAGTCAACCGAAGAAAATAAATAATAAATAAAAATCAAATACAGCATAGGTGACAGTTCCCTTACTCTCTGATCAATTATGTTTTGTTTTTCTTAGTCATATATTGTTAACACAGTATCTGTAAGTAAGTAGTGTATCTGTAAGTTTTAATCGTATCGAGATATTTCGATCGTAGTTGCGTTTAGTTAATAATTCCTTCACAATAGAGGTGCTGTTGACGTTTGCAGACAATTTGACAGCTGAGTACAAACACGATCGAGGCGGTTTAATTCGAATGAAACACACTCTAGGGGTACTGAAAATAGATCAACTATGTAGGGTTATGTGAATTGTATTAATTTTATTGAATTTATTATAATTATATTCAAAATAATTGTATTCATTTTTAAAATACTGTATTTATAAATTGTAAATTCCGAAATAAAAAGAAAAATGTGTCAATTAATTTATGAAACCCGAGTAAAGTTAAGAACTAGTTAAATAGCACGAAAGAGATGAATGCAAGAAAGAAAAAGTATGCGGAATGAAAGTACGAGTGGTACCAAAAGCGAGAACTGGCATGAATGGACAGTAAATAATGACTCTGATTACGTCAGAGAGTAAAAGCTATAATAAAAATATAATTACTCGCTGACCCCAATTCCTAACTGGAATAATTGGTAGATAAGACTTTACGAGGAGCACAAAGAAAGAGTAACTGTTTTTGATGGAAGTTTTTGAAGCATTTCTTTATAAAGAAGAAAATTATAATAGTTGGGCAAGCAAAAACTTCTTCATTGCTAACCAATTCATATAGGTTCAACAACCGAGTACATGAAATATGATCCAAGCGGTCATAAAGTGCTTCGATCGCGCCCCATGAAAAATGTTGAATATTCTATTGCATTTTCTATTGAGTAGTTAGGTAATCTGTGAAGTAGTCACTTCCCGGACGCAATGATTTTCGAAGAATCGAAAAATTAACTGTCATAAATTTTCTGTTCCAATTAACGCACATCGCATATAATGCAAATTATTGTGTGGGATTGTTTTAAACATTCCATTCGTAACGTAACGTCACGTTACTTGGACTTGTGAGTGCTTTAAGTTCAGTATCCATTTTTTTGTCAATGGATAGGTCAAATGCATTGCATACACATTATCACTGCAGTACGGTGCCAGCTGTAGTGGTATGTGACACTCGGGCAAAAGGCATTCCCCCACTACCCACTAACGTCCTCCCCAAGCTAACCACCATAGCACATGACCAATTATGTTTTTTTTACTCAGTCATATATTAACAGTTTTCCTTGTGTAAGTTTCAATCGTTGCTATCATGATCGCGTTCAGCTGACAATCGCATATATAAAAAGTCGTTTCCAATACTTCACAACAGAGGCGCTGCTGTTGTTTGCATACAATTTAAAAAGAACACAATCGATATGGTTTAATTCGATTGAACTCACACTAGGGATAGGATCCGTGATATCAGGATCATATATATATCCGATATACAGGTACGGGATATGAGCCGATCGTAGTGTACACGCTTGCCTCAAAAATATCTATAAACCAAACGTAAAATAATCCAGTATAATAATAGAATAGTCAGTACAATTGCATTTTAGGCACATGTGTAGTCACATTCTGAGGAAAAGTAATTTAAATTTAGAATACAGCATTACTAGAGGTATCACCTACAATAATAAATAGAATGAATAAATATTGACGAATAAAGCATTTTTTCCATGTTTGTTAATCTGGGCAGTATGGATTGTCTTCAGGAAACGTTCCTCGACAGGCACGCGAGCGGCCTACGGTGCTGCAAGTATTTTCGTGTGCCAGCAAAACGTTGTTTACAAAACACTTTGGTCCTGGCATGCGGTAGTATGTTAACGTTAAATTTTGTTTTATTTCATTCGCTTTATCGCTGCTATAACTATACAATGTTCTTTTGATTTACCTGTCAGTATACTTTTATTATTTTTGTCTGCCGCCAGTATGAGCGATCAAACTACAAAACACTGTTTTCTTAACCAGAGCGGGTTAAGCCGCTGGTCTTGGTTGTAATGGCAACCGCATTTTCACACCAACATTTTTATAAGGACATGGGTGTTTGTGAAGGTCATAAAAATTATTATAATTACATTATTACTTACGTTTAGGAGGACTGTAATGCAGATACAAGCCGTTCTTCTTTCCCGTTCTGTCAGCGAGCCATTTTTTAACGCTTTCCATCTCTTTCAGTCACAGCTGAATGTCGCATGGTGAAGTCCTTTAATGAAAAAATTAAAAATCGTCAGAGCTCCCTGCTACTAAACTACTATTATAATGTTATTAACGAAAATAACTGTATAAATAATTAAACTAAACCGAGATACAAAGTTTTAAAAAAAGTTTATAACGTAATCGATTTTGTAGAAGTTAGAAGCTTGAAGTACGGTGGAATATATCACCTCATAAAATATTTAAAGACGTGTCCGACTAACCGCGGCGCTTGTTAGTCTACCTACCTACCAGTAAGTAAGTAAGTAGGCTAACAAGCAACGTGGTTATTTGAATTGGTAGAAACGTCATATTATGACACTTTGAAAAACTTATCAGGAAGGGTTTCCAATTTTAGAGGAGCTTAATCGGACAGATCAGGAACGGTTTTGCAGCAGAAATGTCCAAATTTAGTATGTACTAAAAAAATGCATGTGAATACATGTGACGTTATAGTATATTATATGATACAAGTGAGTCAAATTGCCTATTTCACATGAAGTTGAGGGTGGCATCACAAGTCGCAGGCAACGGCATTATTCCGCTGAGTGTGTAATGAACACAGGTCACCAATTTAAAACGACGGTTGTCAACAATTTTGCGAGGATAAATTTATTTACCGCACATCGACAAATACGTACACCAAAAGATGAAAATGATCAGTAATGGCGCATAAGTTTTTTTTACGCGCCCAATGCAAGGTGCGTGAACATACAGCATACTTCAAAATTATATTTTAAATACATTAAAATAAATGTATTTTAACAAATAATTTGATAATAATAAATGTTTATATGAAATGAACAGAACATAGATATATATTTATTCTAGATGTATATGGATTTTCAGCGACAAGTTTTATGCCGCCTTTGTTATTATTAAAAAATAACTGTATTTCCCGGTTAAATCAAGAATACTTTGTTTATTTGCTTCATAACTTGCAGTAAGGTACTAGTTTAACACTGTAGAGATAATTTAATTAAGCACTAGTACTTGCACTAATAAGTGTTATGTCTTTGAAACATTGCTCTCGTTACGAGCAAGGGTGGTGAAAACTTATTTTAACCTCCTTTTAAAGATAATAATGCGTTAAACTGTCATCAACAATTTATAATATTGCTAGTGAGATAAAATAATAACCTTGTTTACAGTTTTACAATGACTTATACACATATGAATAACTCAAACAACAACAAGAGGATGAACTACCTGATATTGAGTGGTAGGGACACCAGCATTATCAAGAGATCACTTAATATTGCAGATGCGTTGACTAGAAAATATCCCTTTTAAATATAAGCTCACACATGCCCAATTTTTTCGCAATTTATTTTTATTTATGTGTGCAACAAACTATATAATTAAATTATGTGTAGGAAAGCATTAACTTACTAAAACTGAATTAAAACACTGCTTCTTCTTATACTTATTTTTAAGTCCAGTTCCAGTTAACTATTGTTTACACAGCAATTAAGACAGTAAAATGTATAATAACTTAGTTATACCAAGAATTTCTAAACCGTGACTTATATGGTCGCAGTTTGAAAATAGACTAGCAAAATGGGCGATGAGTATACCTATATTATAGACCATGAGTACAGACAGCTGCGAAAATATGTGAGACGTTTATTGAGGACAATAGATTGGTACACCCCGCGTCAGAAGTTTAATTTAGAGACTGTATTTATCCGAAAATATCACGTATACCTTTTACCAAATTTAGGCTAGTGTAATACTCTTATTTTGAGTGTGTATATTTTTTATATTCAATTAAATCAGATTATTTCTCCTTTTAAGCCAATAATTTTAATTGTGCTTCGCTTTGAAGCAAAGTTCCAATTTCATATATTTATAATGTTTTTTTTATTGTATTCTACAATAATAATTAGAAGAAATTAACTCGTGAATTATTAAATACACAGATTAAAATAAAAATATTGAAAATTATTGGCATAAAGTAAACATGAAATGCCGTTTATTGTGCAAATAATAACCAAAACGAGAGTAATTTTGTTAAAAAAATAATAGGTACCACAAACAACGATAAAAAATAAACCAATCAACATTTGATCAGATATCGTGGCGAGGATATCGATATTAGGGCGCGGATATCAAAGTAAAAAAATATAAAAATAATTGATCTGCAGCGTTTTAATGACAAAAAATTACATATTTTACCTTTTATTTTCGTACATTACACAGTTTTAATATATTATACTTTTAAAACTTTTCAGGATGTAGAGACTTCATGTGACCCCTGTTCCTGATTCAGCAGGATTTTAAAATATAACGATACAATAGTTTCCTGACATTATTATTAATGATTCCGCGATGCGGTATTTATAAGGTTTAAGGCTGGCAAAGCTGAAATGGTTAAAATCTAATCTTTGAATAGGTATACTTGATTAAGATTACTTTAAGTGGTAGATAAACTCAAACAAAATATTTCAAAGAAAATTAGTTTGGAAACTTGCACATGTTTATATTTTTTATTAATGTAAGGCTTGCCTATACTTATACAGAACTGAGAGTAGTGCTTTAGGAGTTATCAAGGATTACGCAGATCATTGTTTGAAGTCCAAGTTAACAAATTACCAATACTCGGTGTAATGTTTGCTTTTGTACTGGTAATTTTCTTCTGAAAGTAGGATGTGTATATAAATAGCTATTTACTATGGTCTAAACAATTACAAGCAAATAAATTCTCTTTAGTGGCCTGCACGTGACCTAGCTAGCGTGTTTCAGCGTGCATTTTAAACAGGTTCAAAATATAAATAAAACAATTAGCGACCAAGTGAATTCATTTAGATTAATTGTTGCTCCATAGAGGTTAGTTACAATTTTTGATTAGATATTTAATATGATCAAGATAGCTTTAGTATGTCATGTGTGGGTGATTTAAATGAAAGTTATTATATTATAATAATTGTAATTTATATTAGTATTCACTACAATTAATGAATCTGATGTAATCTTTACATATACATATAAAACTGTAGACATCGCGTGTCTGGAAATAGAATTTAATCACCAAATAGAATTAAATAGATAGAATTTAATCAGTGCTATTAAAGAAACTTTGCTGTATGTCTGCATACAAAAATCTTTAAAACTGTACTGAATAGAATTTGTTGCACTATACCAACATTGTCCGGAGCAATATATAGCCTTTGTTTCATCAAAATCGGATTTTGGTAAAAAGTTATCATGATTTAACATCTACGCAATATGGGATTTTGTTACGAGCAATGCTTATTTTGAATAACTGTTTGGAAAAAATTAAAAAGAATGATAAATTAAAAAGCTGTTTGTTTGTCAACAAAAACTGACATTTTATGTCATTCAATTTTCAACGTTTGCATTTCAGAAAATGATACTCCAAAAATGCTGAGTATTTATGGTTACTAATGTTTGAAGAATTGGGGTTACCGACGTAGCCCGAATAATAGTGAGACTGAAGTAGCTATGGGACGTGAGCTAACAGTGGGGACTGATGGCTATGGCTGAGCGAACGAGAGAAAATCGCGTTTCGGCCGCGTACTGAAAGACCATCTGGTAAAATTCGCGGGAAGCCGCTGCATGCGGTCAGTGGGTCCGATCAGTAGATCAAATCGTAAAATCTGATATCCAGTAGTGGGTATTACCGAGATAATATAATGATGTGGATTTATGTTTGTATGTTCAATTGAAAAAGATCTTTTAACAGGCCACCCGGGCAGATATTAATAAAAAAGGTTTTTAAAATTGTTAAAATTAATGAAACCGACAAGAATAGACCGCCTATTTGTACTGTGTATGTCTATTTCCTGCTGTATATTATTTTTGTAAAATTAAGTTTTTGTTATTATATTGATATGCATAAACATGTTCGATTACTTATTCAATATAAATTAACTTACCGACGTTAACTTTCGAAGACCGTCACATGCAGAATACGTTACGTTCCCATGATCAACCTTCATTGATTATTATAACTGTGAAGCTGTTTGACCTTAAATTGTGGTATCGTAATGAGATATTATGAAATAGTTTCCAAGACTTTTTTTCTTTAATGCCATCAACTTTTAAGATGTACGTAAATTTTTCATTTATGTAAATTTGTCATTGTTTTTCAACCGTCTGTAAATATCTTCCGAATATTACTCCCCGTATTACACCTTTTGTCGCTAAGCAGAAGATAAAAAATCTGAAATAAAAAAGCGTCTGCTTCTAAAAATAGAAAAACTAGCTCATAACGTGACTCCAATGATAATGGCAATAAAATTAATTGAAATTTATTTCCTATCCATTCCTTCGCCATGGCTTTACTACAGCGGCATTGTGTTAACTCTAAATACAGCAGCAGTGTAACAGTAAATTTCAGGTAGTTCCTTAGTGACTAGTAAGGGACTATCAGAAGTTTACTTTATATGTTAGCAGTATGTACCTGTATTTACCGGAGAAGTGACCAATCATTCTGTCAACATATAATCGCGCGACCAAGTTCTAAAATCACATATCCGCTATAAAACATTTCCTTTGAAAATCCAGAAAAACAACATTGTGAATGAATCACTATTTTATTTTACATTCTTAGGGGTATTTTAAAAACATATTTGTAGGTAAATAATGTGTATCTTTTTAATCTTGTTCTTGATTTCAAAGAATTATTAACTTTAGGATAATTAAGGCTATAGCTTATTCGCTTCGTGCAGATCGTTGGATAATGTTATGTTTATATTGAATCCAATATCCTTTTTTACATTGGTAATAGAATTTTGTTCATCAGATTGAGACGCTTCGTAACCATTTTGATCTGAAAAAGCAAAAAATATTACAGTAATCTATAATTTAATTCTGAAGTCTTTTAGATTTAAAATCGAACGTATTTTTGATTAGGCGTGTTTGCAACAGTAAACCAAATTTTTAAAATAGCTTTTATCACCAAACGCTTTGATAATTGGGGAATATCTTCATTACAGTTTTGGTCTTGGCAATTTTTTTTAACTATCTATTAATTATTACTTACGGTTGTCAAGCTGACCATTCAGTATACGATGGTACAATTCATTAAACTTTTTCTGGCGTTTAACATTAGAAGGCGTGCGTACTACTAATGTTGGCAACAGTATGTAATGCTCCAGATCTGGACCTTCTTTAGAACAGTATTTTCGACGTGATGGATCTTTCTTCACCACTAGCCTCGGATTTTTCATCTGAGGCTTGCAAGTAGAAACATTACAAGCACTAGTAAGATCTTGTTCTTCGTGATGATTAACTGATTGCTCTCTCATTACATTTCGGTCTGCTTTGATATGGTTAGATGTGTGGTAACAACATGTTGCCTCTCTATTAGTAGGTGAACGTGATGCAGCATAACTAGGCCCAGGAATATTGTCCTCTTCTCTGTGATGACGAGTTTGTCGGATCTCCGGGAACATAAAACGATCATGACTACGAGGGCTTCTCCGCTGATTCCGTTCTTCATATTTTCTCTCTCCCATCATTCCACTCGTGGCATTATGATCGCTCATAGTTATTTCGTTATTTTCATTTGCCTCTCTATTTTTATGACTAGCCACTATAATGTCACCCGTTTTTCCAACCGATCTGCAATTCTCGTGGCGGTGATTTAATTTCACTATTCGGTAATGACGACGTCTTCTCCTTTCAACATGCGCAACACGTTCTCTAAGCAAATTATCGATCAACCGCTGGAGTTCATACCTGGTGCTACATCTTTCAGGATGTGTTCGACGAGATAGGCGCGTATTTGGCCAATGTGTGCGACATACATCTTCGTAAATTATGTCACTTAAAACTGCTTCCCTTGATGGTGTCAACTTTATGCCGTCATCGCGAGGTGCAAATTCGCCTTGGGCTAAGTAATGAACTGTATCCATCAATCTATAATCACGCACTGGATTAAGTTTATGGCGTATTTTATGAACTCTTTCTGCCGCCAATTTAGGAACATCATTTCGTTTACATGGCACAGAGGCACACTGACGCCTTCCTCGTGCTGTAATACCATCGTAGGTAGTAAAATCACGGCCATATTGCTCAGAATTGTGTTCTTTATCTAATGTTGTAGCTTTACTTGGTGATAACGGTGCAGTTTGATGAGCGTATCTTTGAAAGGCTGATGTTTCTGGAATATGACTGTATTGCTCTATATAACTACATCCAGGGCGTGCTGTTTTAGGCGTACCTTTCATTGTATTTGCTTTTGATTCTTCTTCTGATGAAGATAAAGGTAGATTAGCCTTCATCGAACGAAATACCATTTCCTGTCTCAAAAGTTTGCGTTCTATATTTTGTATTCGCTCACTTAATATATTAATAGTACTGTTAAAAGTTAATTCAGAATTTTCAGTTGATGACTTGGCACTTATTAATGTGGCAATATCAATTTTGCTTGCATTAACTTTTGTTTGATTAGATTGTGTTTCAGTTTTAGGCATGTGCATGGTCAATTGTGGTTGAGTGGTAATATAGTATTTTTCTGCTGACCTTTTTCTAACATTGTAAACCATTTGGGATGGGATCTGTGAACATTTCGAAATGGCTGCTGATGATTCTGCCTGATGATTCACCGTGAACTGGGTAATTTCTACGTCAGTCTTAGAGTCTGGCTCGACACTGTTCTCAGGATCCAATGAGTTGTAATCATCCTCAGTAAAATCTGTAAGTATTATTATAAATCAATTATTCAATAGAATTTTGTAAGCCCAATAATCAAATAAAATTCTTACAAGTGGTGAAAGATGAGTAGTCTCCTATGCCCAAACGGGATCCAGATTTCTTAGAACCCTGTAAAAATGATCTTATACGGTGAGACGTTTAGATTCTTCCATTATAATATAATAATACGTAAAAGGTTGCTCACCTTTTTCGAATGAAAACGACTCTTTTCAGCAATGTATAATGTTTTAATAGCAGGACTACGAGGTTTTATTGACACGAGAACTCTTTGCGAATTTTGGCTTCCGGATGTATTTATAGGTAATATTTCTAAATCTGAAACAATATAAATTGAAAGCATTAACACACATATTATTACCTATTATTTGAAAAATACATTATTACCTAAAAGTACTGGCTTTTTGGGTGATTTAGTACTTTTTACTAATGATTCGTAGTCAATTTTACGTAACAATTTTTCTTTTTTGATTGATTTTAAATTCTTCTTGGATGGAGTCTGATTATTTTCCATCACATTTCATTTTCCTTTTCCCCGTCATAGTTAAAATGACTGCTGAGTTTCCTGCAAAATGATAGTAGGTATTATGAGTGCACAATAATTTTGAAAGAAAATAAATTTTTCACATTACTTTGACAGATTAAGAAATAGTAAAAAGGTCTACGGCTTTGTTCAAGCTTTGTTCTTCATTCATAAGTTTAGAATTTATGGTATGTCTATCGAACTTTTTAGAATTAAGTAAATTCATCAGTTGCTGTATTTCAAGTTTCCGGAGTTGATGTAAACGCTGGGAGAAAGTGCTTGGCAATTATGGTGGGAATAAATTTCATGTTTTCTTCTAATTTTTGTATAAGGCGGGTAACGCACGAGTATCCCCGGCGTTACCAAAACCTTTAGGCTATCTACGTAAACCGCGTCAGAGTTTTATCTGCTTATTATCTTATAAGCTTATTACCATTAAACGGAACCTTGAGATGAACGCAGCTTATTTGTAAAAGTTAAGTTTGTTGTTAGCTTTTGTTTGTAAATAAAGTATGTTGAATGTGTTGAGTATTCTATACAGATTTTATGTATTATGTATAGAATAACAGACAGAATAAGACACGAATCAATGAAAATGCTTGTTGAGTATATATTTATTATAGAAACAGTTCTCAATATCAGTTTATGTCATGCCTCTGTCATTAACAACTTACAACTATCATCTTTAATGCTTAAATTGATCAATAAATAATATTGTGATAAAAATTTCATAAATGGGGAAAGACTTTTAAGTAGACATTAATACTTTTGTATGTAGCCGTATTTCAAAAATGGAAGATGCCGAAAAACAAGAAAGTTGTCTGTCAAAATTTACAAAGAGTGACGTTTCACGTTTGTAATTTTCTAAAAATCGTTTGCCGTTTTTCTGGTGACATATTTGTAGAGTTTCGGAGTATATGATACTTATGGATGATTAATGATTAATTGGTAGAAAATGTCGGAACAAGAGAAGAAGAGTGGAGGGAGTGGGGCTTCGATGGTGGTAGTGGAGAAGACAGCGTCCAGTCGTCATAAGCCGTACCGGCCCACGGAACTGCAAGAGGAGCCGGTACCGGACTTGCACAAAAGATCGAAGGCTCCAGCTGTGCCATGTGAGACGCTCTACTTTCATCATCAATCTAAACTTATTATTAAATAATCAAACCAACACTGCTAACTTAACTTTACCTAGATTACATAGAATAAAATTTTAATTTCAGCTGTAGCAGAAGAACTTAAAGACACTATCGTTAACGAGACCTCAGACACAGTAGAACGAAAGGAATTGGATCACGGTTAGAAATTATAGCAATTAAATTAAACTGGAAGTGAAAACTGTCAAGTGTCACTTTCATTACAATATTTTATCTGCAAATAGCGATAGGCTTTCAAAAGTTCAGTTACCAAGTAACTTTTTAAGTTTATATTTCTATTACTAGTTCATTTTTAAAGAATTCTAGGCAACTAAACTAGTAAGTTTACATATATATCTGAAGATAGAATACTAAATCCGACCGTTTTAAGGCAATCCTTTCGATCGATATCTTTGTTGGGACTTCGTCCCTGACAAATAGACGCTGCTAAAGCCATTTCGTATTAATTAAAAAATAAAACCCTTCCATTGTAGCGGTGTCTTCTGAAAAGCAAACACATGTTTCGAAGAAATTACCATCAAATAAGAAAAGGGGCTCATCACCAGAGGAAATAGCAATGGTACTCATGGATGCTACGGTAAGGCCAATCAACTTATTAACACGCCTTACAAAGTTATAAGTGATCATCACTTTACAGAATATGCAGTGAAACATCATCATGTTTCTCATTACCAGCTATTTTTATCACTAAAATAAATACATTCCGCTTGCTTTGAATTCCTATTGTCATTATTTTAAAAAATATATTTTAAAATATTTCCTACACAAAATTCATATCAAAGAACATTTATTCACATCGGAAAAGAAGCACTGAGTATCGAAAATAAATAACATGTTGACACGTTAAGATATTTATATTAGAATAGAATAGTTTACAATATAAATACATCACACACTCGGACAAATATTATATTTAGACATATAAATTACATTTAGGAAATGTGTTGGTAATAAAGTTGGGTCGGTTGGTGGTAATATTAAATCTAGATTTATGATTTTAGAAAGAAAACCTCGCCACAACGCCAAAGCCAATCTCGGCACAAGTAGAGAAAATAGCGTCTGAAGGTTCCAGTCTCAAATCTGTTGAGAAGACTGGGAATAAAGCAGGCGATGACAGCATAACAGAGGAGGTCGCTGAGTTGCGGAACTCCGACGCGACTAAAGAGCATTCAGAATGGGTAAGACAATATTAATTCTCTATTTTCAACTTCAAACAACAATTATTAAACATCTTTGACTTTTATTAATAGGCCACTTTTACAAAGATCAAATGTGTTCCAACGTTCACTTAAGTCACAAACACAATGTAGCGGTAGGCAGTAAATCTTCCTACAAAAACAATACAATTTTTTTTAAATTCTGGCTATAAATGTTAACTTTATGTCGAATGAAATGTTCGTTCGCGGTAGCCCGCACGTTTTCTACTCATAAGTATGAAATTTCTCGAAAGTAAAATAAAATTTCTGAATTTTGTATGTTTGTTTATAGTCTGACGATGAAGAGGCGGGCGGGCTGCCGCGCAGCGAATCGCGCGGGTCTCGCGTCTCTCGTGCTATGCGTCAGCTGTTCTGCTGCGGCGTGACATACCACGCACCCTCCGAAGAAGACATTCCTCCACGCGAGTTCAGCGGCATTTAAATCCACACCCGCTCACCACCATACGTCGGCAATGTGTCCATATCTGCCAATGTCATTGAGGCTGGCCATTTCTGATTATTGATCTGTTTGCGATAACCAAATAAAACTAAATTATGCCCTTCCACAAGGTGGTGATTGGGAATGGTCAGCTAAACAAGAAACTTTTGAGTGAATTTTGCGCGTGTATTTAGTGTGTATATAAAATGATAATTTAAATATAGGTCTTTTCTTGATCTTTAAAATTGAGTTTATTTACTTTAGTCTTTTGTACAATTACTTACTTGAATGAACTAGTTTGGGATAAAGTTAGTTACTATCAAAACTATAATAAAAGGTATTGCTAGATTTGTGTTAAATATTTTTTTAGGAATAATTATTTTCCGTTTAATCAAATTTTTACTTTAGAAAAAAAATTATGCAAAAGGATTGAGGATCGTATAATAAAAATTTTCTCAATATTTATGTGAGTGTGGTCACCCATTGAATTCCTGCTATAAGAAAAATGCAACCCTTCAATTATGGTTTCTCATTTCTCACGACTCTCGGCTAGTGTTCAATTACAGACCTTTGGTAGGCTCTACAGCTTATTCAATAAACATTGATAAAAGGTTCTATAACCAAAGTAGTCAAAATAAAACCAAACATCATTTACTCTGGTCTCTAAGTTTTATGTTAGAAATTACCTGCCAACCCGTAAATACAATAGTGTGATAATTTCTAAATTTTTACATATTTTATCATAAAGATCATACATAAGGCAGTATATATTGTAAAACCATAAAAGAGGCGCTCATTGGCGTAGTGTTTCAAACGCTTTAGTTTCAATAACGTAAATAAAGCACTTTCGGCGTTGTTGGTCAGGCTCCTTCATGCTTTTGAAGAAATGTTAAGCCGTTAGTCCAAGTTGCTATGGCAACCGCTTTCATCCACCAAGCCACATTGGGCCAGCATGGTGGAAACTCCAAACTCCTAATGTATTTTTTCCTTCTAGAAAGGTCTGTGCCCAACAGTGAGTCGTGTATAGGCTGTTAATGTTTATAACGGTAATGATACATAATTTCCAAATAGTCACAAATCATATGCGTCTAGTGAAGCAGTTGACTTATTTCCAGTATTTACTCTAAAATGTAATTTCAGACCGATCAGCCCACAAGTTCTAGCGTAGTAAAGAAAAAGGAGATTTCGTGGAAAGACGCCGAATATTTAAATAAAATTAAGTTACAGGTAAAGGTAAAATTTTAACTAGTTAAAGTCGATTTATAAAAACATAGCTTTTCTATAAAGTTCTTGTGGACATTTTAGAAATAGCTCGTTGTTTTATCTTAAACTGTACTGAACCAGAATTTTTGAAAGAATCTAACATGGAAGTTAAAAAATTAAATACCCGCCGAACAGAAAGAACGGAATAATATCTTTTTAATTTTTGTGTAAGTAATCATGTAATAAAGAATGAACATTGGTTTCATACATTTAGTACAGCTATCAAATATATATATATTCTAGTTTTTTTACAGACATAAACTAGGAACTGAGTCATAACCAAGGACTAATCTATTAAGAAAAGAAATGATTAATTAATTTGAAAATCCATAAAATTAGGTTTTTTCAGTCTTTTCAGGTGTTTTGAGATTTCTTATTATCTATTTTACACACGTTGAATTTAATATTTATTAACCTTTATACGTTTTTAACAAGGGATAATTTACTTACTTGAATTATTACCCAGGTTATTACCTCAGAATCCCAGGTCCCAGGTTCATGAAAAGTAGGTAAATCTAACATACTTATTATTGAGCACGATGTTAGCATGTTGGCTTAGCAACCTCGTCACAGTGTAGTTTTATGAATGAGCTGAATGTTTCACATATTTTCAACAGGATACGAATGTTAAAAGTCAAGCTACACAATTAGAGAGGAAAGCATCTGTAGGTCCTTGTTTTAAGCCTAACATGCTCTATGGAGGTCGATCAGGCATCACTGTATGTGTTCCTAAGGTAGGTATAAGGTATATGTTATTAAGTTCGTTATATTTTAAAAAATATATAATTTTTAAAATTGATTGTTAAATTGCTAAATGCGTGTACCCGCTATTTCGTTCTGAAAATGTTACTTAATTACCTAGGTTTATGGATATAGATACATCCCTACTTTTAATCTTATTTTTTTAAATTTGAAAAGATAATGTGTACGTAATCGGATAACTGATAATATCAATATTATGTAAAAGTTATAGAAAATTTAAAATCATGGCATTTGTAAAGAAACTGAAATGATTTAACTAGCGTCCCTCATTAAAAGTAAATTTAGTAACTTCGTCAACCTCGAGGTTCTTTTAATACATACACTTAATGATTGAGGGACACTAAATTAAACTTTGAAATTTTTCTGTTATTAGTGATTCCACAGAATTTTTGATTAATTATTGTCTCTTTTTAAGGATTGAGAGTAAATAAATTAATAATAATAAAATCGTTTTACTATTATTAATTTGTTTCCAGATTCATACTTAATATTGATAACATCAGTTTCCCGATTTGAAGTAGTGGACCTCAATCCTTACGCAAACAAAATACCGCTCTAGAAAGACTGTAATTAAGTATATAATTAGGTATATTATTCGATAAACAAGTATTTGAAGTAGGTCTCACTCTAGTTTTTTATAAAACAAAATAAATAATTATATAAATAAATACAGTCATAAGCCCACCTTTGTTACCTTCCATGTAGCTATATTGTATCTATTCCGTGTTTCTAAACATTTTTTAATTCAGAAATCTGTTAAAAGTATGGAAGAAGAATTTAATCCAATACAGTCAGTCATCAATATAAATGTTTCTAAGGTGAGAAACTTTTTAAATATTTCTTTAGAATTATCTATCGTCATAGTTTTACAAATATCGTGCAATAAAGTCGGTAACAGGGTATTTGCTTTAGAATTACTGGATGGTTTTTGATACCTTCTAATGCGTAATTTTGTTGATTTAAAAAATATATATAATTTTTTTTGATATTAATGCTTCTTTAAATGAGTTTCCTATGAAAAGTTTTCCAATTCTTAGGCCAAAGCGTTGGCACCATGGGCAGGAAGAATTTTTTTTGTTAACTTATGGGGGATTTGTAACAGTTCCTCGAACTGACGAAAAATATTGATTGCTAGTAATACAATCAATATAATATAAAATTATTGAATGCAGATAATGCAATCTCGTATGCCTAGTTTTTTCATATAATGCAATCAATATTTTCCTGACAAAGGCTTGTGCATTTTTTTTAAGATTATACTGGGTAAAAATATTTTGTCTAACATTACATTGTCTGTCTGTGTTTTTTAAGAGTATTAGTTATAATTTGTTTACGTTAATAACATAATTGCCAAATCCTAAATTATTTATGTTGGTGACCTAAATTGTTTATCTTGTTGCACCAATAATTGTGAATATTCTGTTTTTTTACTTACTTTTCTAGAAATTTGAAGCAAAATCTGCTCCTCAAGTAAATGAAAAAGAAAAGAAAATTTCAAAGAAAAGCGAGAACCTAAAACATAAACTTACTCCAAAAAAGATAGAAAAAGAGGTAACGAATAGCGTTAAATTATTTGTATTTTTTCTTACGGTCATGGATTTTAATATTTTCACTTTTCAGCTCAAGTTAGATGAACCGCAACCTAAACTCTTCGAAATCCTTCAAGGAAAAGTAGATAACATGACCTCAAGGATTAGAAATTTACTTAAAATATAATAATGAGTCATCCTTATGATATATTTTTATGCTTATATTACATTGTGTGTTCTCACCAAATTTTCATTGAAAATTATTAAAACAGCTACGTTTGTTTCATTTTGACTTCATAATTTTGACTTCACCAGAATTTTGCAAACAAATCTTTATTAGACAACTGTATATTTTTCTAAATTATACAAAAGTCAGCTTAAAATGAACACTAAGACCGAATCATTTTCAATTCTTTTAATGTTCTGTTACAATGCGTCTATAACGAACCACATATAACATTTACAATTTTTATAAATAGGTTTAAACAAGATATCATAACAAGCTTACAGGATAATTGTACCTTAGAATTTATTATAGGGTTTTATTATTATTTTCTATGTACAAACCATGACAAAAAATCTTAACTTGAACAAAACCATCAAAGACAATTTACCATTGGTTTGTAGTTAAGCGAGAGTTCGGCAAGAAGGTCGGAACTTTCTCCTTATCAATTACTGAATATGTAGTTGCCGAGATTTGTATTTTGCACCTGCTCTAACAAGGTGTCCAAAGTTCAATCTGGCTGTCAGCCGGGGCTTTAGTAGTAAGTTATTTTTAATATGACGTCTCGTTCAATGCATATAGGACAAGGATGTAGTCTAAATCGTTCAAATGATCGTAGTCCACCCTGATCAGATGGATCTCTACATACAAGGATCTTTTGCTCTGTCTCTGATCTCTCTTTCGATACGCACGGAGCGAGGTACATGGCAAATATTGCATGAGGCGCCTTTGGTTGGCATCTGGTGCGTTAAATTTGAAGCGCGGGCAGCGTCGTAGTCCACATCACGTGGTCGCCAGCATAGTTCTGTTGTGTTGCATTTACACGTCATCTCGCGGCAGATCTGCAAGATAGTTTTATAAAATATAGTTGTACAAGATGTGGTTTTACATATTATAATAACTGTGCAATACCTGCTTACAAAAAAAATCGGAGAAAATGTATCGATTTTTAATAATCGATATTTAATTTGAGTGAAACAAGAAAATGCGAATACATGGTTGTAATTAAAATTAGCTAAATGTACTGCTATTGTAGTGGCATTATGTTGTGGTGTACCTGAGACAAATATATTGCTGTTAAGTAAACTTACTGAAGCAAGATACTCGTCGCGGCAGGTGTCGGAGCTGTCACAGGTCCAGTTGGAGGGTGGTACGCATGGCACGTTGGGCGGCGAGTAACACGTGTTTGGGTGTGCGATGCAACCCGCGCAGCAGCATTGGGAGCACATCGAGTATACCTGTCATTACCAATTAATCTGTATTTTTTCCGCTTATGCGTTTAGTGGTGTGTATAAAACCTTCATAGATAAGAAGCGAAACACTTCATGTGTTTGGAATTTGTATGTCTACCCGAAATAAATTCAAAATAACAACAACAATTTTTCAACTTACGAGACATATCGCTCTGCATATCTCATTCCGTACATATGGGAGACAGTTGCACAGTAAACAATTCTCAAATTTCGTTAGTTCTGGTATGCCTAGATTTTTTTCTATTCCAGACGGTCCTAATATGACCTAAAAATAAATAACGGTTAAATTATATTTTAGAAAAAAATATAGAGTGTAGTCTCTGTTAAAATTTATAACTCAAGATTTAAAATACTTTTAAAAGTTGTAACTCATTTAGAACACTGCAGCAGCTTTATCTATCGAATGTAGTGTGGGGTGATTTTTAAAAGCTTCACAATTTAGGATTGTGAAAAATAGTGGCTTATTCACTTAGAGGTTTGTCTCCATCCTCCATATATTTCATTAGGAAGAGAAAAGTAATTTTTTTACATCTGCGCTGTGTAGGTACAAAATAGCGCAGAAGAAATTCGAATCTAATAATTTATTACAAAAGTCGTTTACATTACAAATATTTCAATTCGCTCTAACCTCACTAGCAAAGTACTGGCAATCTGGAGCGCAGGTCCCCAAACTGTCCACATAGGCACACTGTACGACGTTTTTACCGCCTTGCAAACCTTTAACTACGTTGATCGTGGTACGAGCCACTGCGTACGCGCCAGCAAAACAAGCTGTTGCAGTGAGGCAGCCTTTGGCAGCGCATACGGCTTCTGTCCCGCTCATTATACAAGATGTTACGCATTCAACCTAAAAATGTAATATGTGTTAACTTGTTATTGGCTTGCTGTATATTATAAATTTATATTTCCATTGTTCAAAACTAGCTATAAATTTACCAGAAATAAATAAATAATAAACTTAGTTTTGGAGTACACATGTAAAATAAATACTAAGTTGTAGTAGTAATATCTCATTCATTCGATACGTGCGCAAAAAGGGCAGCTTTGAAATAATTTGTTAGTACTAAAGCGTATTCTGTCTACCATCTTGGGGTGGAAAGGTCTTTTCGAGTGGCGGCCACGTACGATGAGACCCAGCATTTGTGGCCTACAAAGTGAACCGACGATCTGGTAAAGGTCGTAGGAAGCCGCTGGATGCGGACAGGGCAGGACCGATCGGTTTGGAGATTCTTGAAGAAGGTCTATGTCCAAATGGACATATTTTGGCTGATATGATTATGATGACGAAGGTGTATTCTATTTTGAGTTTTGATCAACTTAGTTGATGATTAATTGTCACTTAAAATATTCCATAGTTTATTCACCTGTTCCTGTGAAAGTATACAAGGGTGAAGTGCGGCTGATAGCACTGGCACCATCGTATTCGCAGAGGCCCCACCAATGACTGGCACTCTGACAGTTTCGGGAGGCACCCTCAAGAAATCTGATAGCACAGTGTTAGCGCGGACACAGTTCAGCTCTACGCACCCCAGCAGTGTGCGCGGATTATAAACACTTCTAAGCCGTTGGATCTCACCCACAAGAGGTACCATGCTTTCTACTGGTTCTGTTGCTATTATGGTGAAGCACTGTGGATATTACCTATGTTAGCAATAGATACAATATTTAACGAACAATCATCTATTTATTCAATTCATAACAAATTTTTAAAAATATATCAAATATTTAAAATGTGTTATATTAAATGGAAATTTATTTGGATGTCCAATCTTGTAATTTATAAAATTGACTCATAAATTATAGGAATATAGACTTAATTAAATTAACTTGTCAATGAATCGGGAGTGGTCCTTTTTAATTATATTTGTGTGTACATACAGCGTTAAATAAATAAATAAGGAAATAACTGCCCATCTCAAATTATTTAACTCCATTGGTAATTGTTATACTTATGCTTCATCTCAAATTTATCTTGCCTTCTAATGCAATAATGAGTACACGAGAAGAAGCCTATTACCATTGTCTTTGGTGTGTTACATAGTGACAGTGGTCACGAGTCACTAGTTTAGTATTGTGTATGAACTCTCTTCATCTTTCCGCGACGAGGAGAATATACCGTAAAGGTATTTACTGAGCTCATAAATCATCACTTCATATCCATATCATATCAAAGTCCACCGCCGCACTTATCTCTGCTCGTGATAACCTCAAAATCTACTGCATAGATTTTCATACGGCTTCACCGTCATAGTGATAGATGAAGGTTTTGGTATATATACATAAGTATTTTTTGATTAAAGTAACTTACTTCCGGACAGGTGTTACATATCTGTAGTGCTATTTCAGTCAGAACAGGTGAATTATTTTCGAATGTGTCACATCTGTCGCGGGCCACGATTACCACAATTTTAGAACCCTGTTGAGAGTAATAATAAAAACAAAGACTTTATTAATACAATTTGAGCAAAAATTGCCGCATTAAATAATGGTACTTTCAGTGTAAAATAAAAGAGAAAGCCAATAAAAATCATTTCTTTTTTTAATGTACCGAACAAAAAATCTCAATTCTTTCGAGCGAAAACAGTTTACAACATACATCTTTTTCGAATAGCCAGAGCTGAATTTTAATTTCAATAGTTGATTTTTTTACAAACTCATATTCCCACCATCATATAAAATGGCTTCTTTAAAAGAGGGTTTGACTAGGGCAATACAATGAACTATGATGCTGCACAAGCTATCTTCACATATGGCCACTCACCATCTGGCGAGGTACAGGAAATTGCTATGCCTTTTATTTAAACAAAAATACCACGATTCAAAAAGACAAAAAGAAGAAAAACTTTTCTTGACAGATTTGAATAATTTGACATGAAAGCAATGATGGTAATTTTTGTCTGTTACTTACTTTTAAGGCGTCGCATAGCATGTGGCGTCCGGAATATGAGGACACTTTGCACTTGGTATCAACGTGACTGAGTTCCATGCCATAACCGCAGGTGGCACAAATATCGTATAACGCAATCTCATCCAGAAGTGGACATTGCTTCAGTAATAACGCTAAAGGTTGACCTGGCGAAGAGAAACCTCTATTAAATCTATTTACAAAAAATACATAATACAACCTAACTAAATTTATTACTAAGCCAAAAAGCGGCTTGTAACACTGCTAGTTATATGCGATATCTATGAAATAGCTGAATTGAAGGTGTACTGTGTTCTGCAATTACAAGAAAGGCGGTACTTATACCAGGCTCACTTTGCTAGAAGGGCTTGAACTAGTCTATTTTGCTGTTACTTTCATTTTTATCCTCTGTTGTAAGTACCTACTATAAATTATTTACTTTTTATATAGGAATTATACCTGTACATCCCGCCGCACCACAAATAGTGACTTTCATACCAGCAGGACATGTGCTGTACAATCTACCCTTTCGATTATTTATTATTGGATTTAATCCACCCCATGATACTGTGTAAATATTTCTGGCTATTGGTATTGAGTGGCATACGTGCCAGAAAGATTTCAAAATGAGCATATTTTTGGACTTTTTCTGACTTTTTCTATTTTTACAGGAATTTTTGGATTGATTTTGACAATATAATAATAAATGATACCTTCAAACGTCTTTTTGACCTTTTTTTTCAGAACTTCAAAGAAGAATTATAGAATATAGGTGTTATTCCAAAATACACGTAAAAAGGGAAGACTCACTGCAGGCTACTCGGTACGAGGTCCAACTAATGCACTCGAGTCGAATAATTTGTTCTTGGTTAATGGTTGTATATTTATTTAAGTGTTTAATATACTTATATGTTTAACATTAAAAATCTAGTTTGCCTACTAGCAGCACTTAAGGATGTTTACTTTGGGGTAGGATAATAAGTGTCATAATGTGGGGTAGATAATAAATAATAGACTACTTTTTGTAACGCAAACCTATATGAATATTAATAACAACCCATCTGAAGTATCTGTTAAACAACGATAATTGTCAGTTTTTGGTATAAACCACTAAAATTATACAATCATTAAAAGAATTTTAAATAAACTCATTAGTGAAAATATGCATTTGACATGGTCACCATATGAATAAATAATAGAGATACTATCGCAGTTCTGATAAAACCACCTGCAATTCTCTAATGACCGCAATTGTGATACCCTCGCAGTTGGTGACGAACTTCTCACTGTTTCCCTTTTTTGTTTTTTGTAATGTTGTTCGGACACATAAAAATGTATTTTTTTAATGAATCTGAAACGTCAATACTTGAAATACTCAAGCCTCTTTACCTATTACTGTCTATATTTGGCCTATTTCCATATAGCGTTAAGTTCAAGACAAACCATAGCTGCGTGATCCGGCAACGCTCAATCTACATCAACAGCATGTGCGCTATATCCATAATTTTGATATTATTAGCTTTTACGGCCCTCCACATCCGAGGTGTCGTTCTTATGACTGACGGGAACTCGCTAACAGAAGCAATTATGACTCAAATAAATTACATTTTGGAACTTCAAACTCTAACTCTTACATGCTTAGTGGCATATTACTGTGCATTTTCATATCGCTACCAATACGTGAAAGTTCTAAACAGCTTGGCGTCTTTGTGGATGGAACTGCCCAATAGTGACAACGATATCTTGAAAAATCTTAAGCAAGACGTTATGAAAATTTTATTTTCACTTGTATTTGCTCTACTTTTGCAACTTGCGGTAAACTTTTCTCGACATGACAATTTGTGGAAGAAAATTTTAGTGACTTTCTCATTTAATTTCCCGCAAATGATACAGTTCATAGTGCTTGCCTTTTATTACACTCTTGTAATTACGGTTATCGCATTGCTCGCGAAGATTGGAGAAAGATTAAAAAATTTGTCGAATGATAAGAAAAAAAAAGTTCAATACTTCATAAAAGTGGAAGCAGTGCAATCCGAGACCAGTTTGAGAAGCTTAGAAATGGCGTATGTTAAAATTTTTGACGTGAAAAGGGATATCAACAAAGCATTCCAAGCGCCGATACTTGTCACTGCAGTGCAATGCTTTCATTCCATGGTGAGCGAAGCACACATAATATATCACGGGGTTCTCATCCACCACGTGTTAAACACACACGAGATTATTAATTGCTCCATTTGGATTGTGTATCAAATACTAAAAATTTATATATTGGCGTATTCAGGAAATCTTCTTAAAAACGAGGTAGGTATATAATAATGATAGCCACACCAGGATATAAGTTTTAGTTGTTTCCTTTTTTGTTCAAAAAATGTCTTCTTTTTCAGATTTATAAACTGGGACAAATACTTCACAGTGTTCCTGTTGAGGAGCGCGATTTAAGATTATATTTTCAGGTCGGTTGGAGAAAAAGACATGCTTATTGATATTTTTAAACCTTGTGCTAGAGAAAAATGTTATCATTTATTTATTGAGCTAATGCTAAATGTGTTCCAATATACAATACTTTAAAAGTAATTTCTATTTCATTTATTTATTTGAATTAATTTTTTACATCACCAAAGTATCAGGTTGGGGAAAGAGTATTTTGTTTTTTTTCATTTGTTTTTCTTTCTGTCAAAATTAGCAAATTGAATGAAGAAATTAGATACATTTTAAAATAATATTACAAATAAGGAAAAAAATGCTATGCAAGCAGCAAAAACGCTGGACGTTATTTTTGAAAAAATGGAGCAAGATCGGCATATCAGCAGTTACGACATAGCTGAAGAACTGGAAATTGACCACAAAACAGTTTTGACCCATTTGAAAAAAAGTTGGATACACAAAATGTACAGTCCATTAGCTTTCTTCCAGTGATCTCGTGTGGCACCTCATTTGTGATTTATTGAAATGTGATGAAATCGAACCGTTTTTGAAGAGATTGATAACTGGTGATGAAAAGTTGATCACGTATGACAAAAATGCGCGAAAAAGGTTGTGATCAAAGGTCGGTGAAGCTTCATACACTGTGGCGAAACCTGGGTTAACTTGCAATAAGGTGATGCTGTGTGGGATTGGAAGGGCATTGCTCATTATGAGTTTTTACCGCCGGGCAGAACCATCGATTTAGATATTTACTTCCAATAACTGATGAGATTAAAGCAAGAAGTTGAGAGAAAGCGGCCGGAATTGAGTAATAGAAAGGGTGTGGCACGATAACACAAAAATTATGAGAGTTTTGCTGGAAGGTGTTACTGCATCAGCCATATAGGCCTGACCTTGCACCCTCCAGATTTCCACCTGTTTCAGTCTCTTCAGAATTCTTTAGGCAGTGTCAGGTTAACATCAAAAGAGTACAGCTAAAAGTACTTGTTGCGTTTATTGATCAGAAGTCCCAAAATTTCTATAGCAACGGGATCAACCTACAAGATGGCAGAAAGTATACGAACAAAATAGCATATACTGATACACTGTACTTAAATGTAAATTAATTATAAAATGACTTGAATTTTCATATAAAAAGTGAAGAACTTTTTCCCCGACCTTTTATTTATAAGACTAGATTAGCCTGGGTTGGTTTCGGCTCGCTAGGGTGATGTCGTATTTTTAAAGTTTAAAACAAAAGAACACATTTTTTATTTATTTTATTTCCAGTTGCTCGGCCTGCCATTTGGCAAGGTTTTCTCCAGATATTGTATCTTGCTGCAGCGTGTGTATCTACTCTATGGTACTCTAGCCTCTTCGGATAACTTCTAACTTGAATTACTAATCATTTTAAAAATTGTTGATTTATATAGTCACTTCTCATAAGTTACTATAAAAAAAGTTTGAAACAAAACTATAAATCGACTTCAAAACACTAAAAAAGCTAAAATGTTGCATTGTAAGAATTTATTCCATATAATATTATTATTTTTCTAGTAGAAGGTTCGCTTTCTATTTTTGAATACAACCAACGACACTAAAATAATTTTGAAAATCCATTCACAATTCATATAAATCTTATACATACACAAAATAATACAGTAGAACATAGAACTCCTCCTTTTTTGAAGTCAGCTAAAAATAAATGTTATCGGAAAAAACAAACTTTTTTAGTTTTTAGCGAGATTAAAAAGCAGCTATATAAGGCTAAGACTACTTATGAGGTATCAGAGGATAATATCACTTTAAGAAAAAAAAAATTTGAAATGGCAGTTCAAATAAAGAAGTAATTTTTTTACAATTTTTCAGGTACAGCATTTTGCTACTCTCATGTCGTTCCAGGCTACAGATTTAACAGTTTATGGATATTTTCCATTGGATGCTACTTTAATGTTTAAAGTGAGTCCTTTGCTAATAAAGCGTGGAGAAACAAACTACACACACTTGCTATTACCTTACCTTACCCTACTTATTGACCCCACTTATTCATTGATAATTTCTTTTCATTTCTATGAACTAATACAGTCACACAGTTCTCTTCACACCTGTCGTAATTTGACATTTGTAAATGGCGACTCTAAAGCATGTTTACTTTACTTTAACGTGGATCAAAATATTATAAAACATGTCGATTCAAATAAGTCACAAGTGTATGAACCGTCTAGACCGCTTAGCCGATGATTTCCCAACCACAGAGGAATTGGCTATCTCCAATTACAGAGTTAAGTTCTGTGCTCCAATTACCGGAACCCGACAATACTGTTAAGATTATAGTTATTGTGACAGATGTAGGAAAGATGGTGTTAACTAACAAGTCGAACTCAGAAGAGACCCTAACATTAACCAAACTATGCAGAAAATTCTTGCCCCACTGAGACTTTATCCCCTAACTTCTAGATCTGTGATAGGTGGTCTCAGCCACTAGCCGATAAACGAAGAAGCCTGGTTCATCGAGTTGGTAATATTTGGTTTTATATATGTAATGTATTTTTTTGCAGGTAATTGCGTCTGCTACTATGTATTTAATTATAATGGTTCAGTTCGACAAAAAGGAATAAATATGATGTCATCAAAATAAAAAGTTTTAAGTTTAAAAAGTTTAAAGTTTTTTGTTTTTAACGTAACAGAGCTTTATATAATGCTAACTTACCTGCAATAAAAGTATCAAAAATTTTTGTTGTCTTTAGAAAAAACTTCTTGTTTTCATATAAAACAAGGTGAATGGTTGTCACCATGTGATAAAAGTAGTTAAACAAAATTAGACAAAGTTAACAAAAGCCTCGGTGTTTTCAAATTCTGCTGTAATTAACATGACACTAACTTCACTTTAGCTATCAGTCGTATGGTGATACGTGATCACCAAAATTAAACGTAACGTAATTTAAATTATTCCCCCATTGATACAACATGGGTTCCTTCAGAAGAATCTTGAAATCAAGCGGTGTCAAGTTATATCCTATGCTTTTTATAAAAAAAACTTTTTAAATCAATTATTATTCATTAGATAGCCTGAAAATATTGTGTTATTTTTTAAACAAATACGATTAATATTAATTCAATGTTACATGATGTTCCTTTGTCTAGTGAAGTTCGTAAGTGGCGGGATCCCTATTTTTATTTTGACCGCATAGTATATATCTTAAATTTTTGGAGTAGATCGTTTCACTTTCTATTTTATCTGAAAACGATACGAAAACGAAACTACAACAAAAGATACATTCTATTAATGTACTTTAGAATGTATGTTTTAGTCTTGCTTTAAAACCTTTTTATTCACAAGTTATTGAAGATGAATAGCTTGTAACTTGTCTTTCTGATTTTCACTCATGTGCACAAGATGTGCATTAGATCAAGATTTTGTGATATTTTCTTTTTGACATCATACCCTTAGGTAATTTTATCAATAACTATTGAATTTCATCGAAATTAGTTATTGGTTTGTTACAAATGAACAAAAGTACAAACACTAATAGAGTCTATATGCTCAGTCAAATTAACTTTGTATCACCTATTAAAGCCTTAGGTCCCGCCACCAACGCCATATATCAATAGTATTACTATAGTTTTGAAAGTTAGTTATTTGTTTTTCTATAATAAATTACCAATTTAAATTTTGATTTTTTAAAAGCTTTTCTTTTAAATCATAAAACCTCAAAATAAAAGCAAACAAAGCACAATAAAAATTATTTAAATCTGTCAAGCTACTTTTTAGTTTTAGCGAGATAAACTAACGAAAAATTATTTGCTTTTACATTAGGAAAGAGAACAAGTAACATAGATAGGTTCATGAAGCGAAAATAAAAAGGATATTTCATTTTCTACATTTTTTAATCTACAGGCTCATTAAAATAACTCATCGTTTTTAAAATTTCTAACTAAAATATGTCAGCTTTATAACGAGTAAAACCTTCATATAGATCTTCGTCTTCAATTCAAGACAGTTTTTAAAAAAGTTGTAAAACGTCACTTTAGTTCGCTCCCATATCAGCCCTGGGAATCAAACATTCATTATCCTTTGCTTTAGTCAAAACGGCAACTATTGATTTTGACGTCTTGAACTGACAGCCCAAACACTGACGCAATTTGATTTGACATTTCAAATCAAATTCTTATGTGATGCTACTAACGGTTTTTCACAAAGTATATTTCTTCAATTATATTTTTCGATTCTGTTTTTTCCTTGTTTTTGTTTTTGTTTGTTGCAGATTTCATCAGCTGGACTGTGTCGTGTAATTGCAGTTAAGTAACACAGACAAGAACTGGAAATAAATCCCCCTTTCGCTCACCACTCATAAGTTCAGGTTTCAATGAGGTGTGTATTTATAAAATAAATTGTAAATACTTGTAATATATTTATTAAGGATACAGTTGCTCACTTCTTGTTTTTAATTACATACAGGTCATGGTCAAACAACGATGTTGCATCCCTGGATGCAAATCTACGATGTTATCAATGAAGTTGTATAAATTTCCATGTCAAAAACAACTTTCTGAAGCCTGGGAAAACATATGGTGCAAAATGTACCCCAATGTGAAAATAACAAGAGGCCTCCATGGCCGCTGCCAGCAGTGGTGTTCCAGTCTTAATTTTGAGGCTAAATATTTGCGTTTAGATAGCCGTTGAGTTAAGTTCGCCATACCCACACTTTTTATACTGTCTGAAATTGACTCACGAAAGCCTGCACAGCCAATCTCACTATGTAAGTTGGTTTGGTTTAAAAAATACCTAGATAATCTTTGTGTTAACAATTATACCATTTATTCATAATATTTACTTTACAGCCTGGGAAACTATAGGAAACATTAAAACTAAATAAGTTGATACTAGTAATATCTGCAAGCAGGCTTTTATTTCAAGTAAGTACCTTAAGCTATTAATGTATTTATATTTGAATTAGATATATTGTTATATAGCATCTTACTATGACCTATAACTAAGACCTGATATTAAATTAATTATGAAACTGATGTATAATTTTAATGGCATATATGAATTTTTACAATTGCAAAAATCATTAAATTCAAAGTGATTTATTATTTTCTGTGAAAATAAATAAAATGAACATTCCATACCTCTATTATCTGATTTATTTACATGTCGAATTCTATGAGTAGAAAGTTTTGTGTTTGTTAAAATATTCCAGGATTTTTAACACTATACATATATATATACATATTATATTAATTTAACAGTTGACTATGACCATGGTTATGGCCAAAATAAAAAGCGCCAATTGATAGTAAAATGTGGTAACCGAAAATGATTTTAATATACTTACTGTTTTCATGTAGATTGAGTAAAATAGGGATATTGTCAATTCGGTTATGTTATCATCACATATATAAATATATAAATACATGACAATAATATATAGTTATCATTGACTTTTAAATACAGCTAATGTATTAAAACTCATGTATATTAAATTCCTTTCATTCATTGAATTTATTTGAATTTCGGTAATTAAATATTAAGTATTTAAATTTTGATACTTTTGTGTATGTAGAGAGTGGGTGGGCACTGACTTCTGTAAAACAGGTATATACACTTTGTGCTGGAGTCAGGGGTTTCACTTTTAAATTTTTTTGTTGTTTTATGTCAATAAAAGTTCTATCATTTATAATGTTTAGGATTTCTATTCTTATAAAATAAAGTGCCACTTTAGAAAATTATACTTTTATTTAATATAGTCAACATCCCTATTGATATAACCTATTAACAGTAGATTTGATGTTTTAATGTAAATCCATGTCACCAATATATTATATATAATTTTTATTATTTAAGTTTTTTTGCTCTGAAGTAATATGATTTGTAATTTCTGTAAAATTTCTTTTTAGTTCGGTGTTTGAGACATAAATTTCCTTCTTTATAGTTTCTTTTATGTAGGACATTAGCGATTGTTTATTTTCTTCAAACTTTAAATCTAATAGTATTGATATTTTTTCTAAAGTGATGTCTTCTTTGAAATTGGTGTCATGACTATTTTTTTCTTGTAAAAAGTTGTTTCAGGACATAAGGTATTGCAGTCGGATAAGTTTAATTCGTTTATTAGACATTGTCGTATCATTTAAAACTAGTTGAGATCTTATATCAGTATTGTCGTTTGGGTTTCGTCGAGTTATATTTTTACAGGAGGCACATTTCCATTTAGAAAGTTCGGTCTTATGGTTGAGGTAGTAGGCAGAAGTCATATTAAGACACGCATAATGAAATTTCATCATGCATACTTGACACTTTAATAGTTCCGATTCATAAATAATTTGTTTATTGCAGGCTGAGCACTTCATTTTCAATATATTTCGGAAATCTACTTACTGCCAGTTACGTGGTTTCAATATATCCTGTACGCTACACTTAATTTTTTAAATTCTCAAAGAGGCGTTTGAAATCAAAGAATTGAATTATTATAATTTTGATGGCTTAGTATCTTTTTCAACTACAGAAGCAGAGTTTGTAGCGGCGTGTAAAGCAGCAAAACATCTTCTTTGGTTGATACAGTTTCTCATTGATATAGGCGAAACACAGTATAGCACGTCATTGTGTATTGATAATCAGAGCACTATTAAGCTGATATATTACTCTGTATACCATAAAAAGACTAAGCATATAGATGTTAAATATAAATTTAGTCGTGAAAAAGTAGCTCAAGTCTTGATAGACTTAGTGTTTGTGTCCAGTTGTGAACAGTTGGACGATATAATAACAAAGGCACTGTCTACTCAACAATTCGAAAATTTAAGGAGTCGTATACTAGAATTTATAACTTAAAATATATTGTTAAATGAGTTAGTTTTATTTTAATTAGTTTATGCTATTTTCTTATTTTAAAACAAACTATAATATTTATATTTATGTATAAAAACTGGATATTTAAATATTTTTTTATAAGGGGGCTTATACAAAAATACTTAAATATCCAGTTTTTGTGTTTGTTTGAGTTTTAAAAAAATTATTGCCTAGTTACTTGTCATTGTTGTAGTAAGGTCAGTTTTATTTTCTCTATTAAAAGTGTATTTAAGAATTCTTGCTTTATTTATGTAATATCTCAATTTTTTCATGTTTTATGAAAAAAGTTTTTAAGACGTACAGATGTATGCGTATAAATACATCTGTGGTAAAACCACCAACTTTTATATTTATTATTATTACTCACAAAATTGTTGTAATTTTTCAGAAATAGAAGCAGCAACTGCTGCCACCAGTTCACTAAGAGCTTCTTCTCCATTGAATCAAAGAAGGAGTAGGATTGTGAAGTCAGTCATGAAACTAACACCCCGTTGCAAAAAATTTTATCGGAAGTGCCTTGGTATTATTAACTCAAAAAGAATCTTTGCGATTCAATTCCGAGATAGGCTACAGAAAGCTGAACACTTGAGCAAACAACAATCATTCAAGTCTCCCATATTGATACATTCCTGAACATGCAATTAAGCGCAGTTAATAAACACGTCAAGAGGCGGCGATTCACCAATAATGAAAATTACTTGCACTGACACTGTTAAAACAAAGTCCAAAGGGGTACAGATTGCTACGAAAGCTCTTCGTTCTGCCTTCTCGAAGAACCTTGACTACCTTCACCCACGAATTTACAATGTCCCCAGGGCTTAACACTAATGTTTATTTATTTATTTACATAAGACACACCAACAGCATACACATTAATCTGTACAAAAACAAAATATAAAAATATCCTATTACAGGCGTGTACAGCTTTCCTTACATATTCATCATCGCCAAAAATTTAGTAAAGAAAACAAATAAACAATAAATATTAATACATGACCTTAATTTCCATAATATAAAAAATAAATAGAAAAAATATAAAATAGAATATAGTAATAATAAAAATATTTCCAATTTATAGTTCATGTGATTCCAGTATCTTATGCTAAAAGCGAGCCAAAGAATCATGTATAATTATTTGCTCAATTTATTGTATAGTTTACTGTATGTTTCTCAAATGAATAAAAAATATTATAGTTTTATTTTTGTCAAGATCGTTAGTTCGTAGTTAAAGGGAGGTAGTTATTTTTAAAATTATACTGTTTTTTTCATTTCCTTATCTACTAGGTTAAGCTTCTTTAATACAAAATAATTTCGTCTAATGTTCTAATTGTTTTACTATTTATATTTGCAGGTCATAAAATCAGCATATATGGGTATAAATTGAATATTATTTATGATCCCCCTCACCTCATAAAAGGTATCCCCAACAACTTGTTAACTAAGGATCTGTCATTCTCTGGAAAAACTGCCAGATGGAGTGATATAGTTGAAGTGTATAAGTCGGATTGCCAATTAGGTGATATCAGAATGCTGCATAAAATCACTGATGACCACATCCAACCAACATCATCACAAAGGATGAAGGTAAGTTAAAAATATTTTAATATTAACTGATATATAGTTACTTTTATAAGAACATTGAGTGCATTTGAATAAAAGGTTTTGTATTATTGCTTCTATTTTAGGTCAAGCCCTGCACTAAGGTTCTTAGTGAGCGCGTGAGTGCAATGCTTAACTTTTTATCAAGATATGATGAGTTGCTGGCTAACTGCTGACATAATATTTTTTAGTAGTAAAATATATTTTTAAGTAGTAACTTTAATTTATTCTTCTTAATTCTGTAAAGTATGACACTCATATACTGTTCTTACATATACTAGGGGTATATATAAATAGAGGACTATTGGAGTGTATTTGTTATCAGAATAAAATAGAAAATAATATTGTTACAGAAACGCATCCTGATGGTACTCCAGTTTCTATGACCATGAAGAATACTGCAGACGCTATTTTGTTCTTCGACCGTCTGTTTGACAGCGTCAACGGGTCTCGCCGCGGTGTTGACGATGCTGGGAAAATGCGGGGTCCAGTCAAGGATATCCGCGGTAACAATAAACACGTATCGATCTGGGTAGAGACCATCGGTATTCTCGAATATTGATTTTTTTCGAATCCACATCAAGTGGACATCACACAAAAAAGTGGGTGCCTTCACTTAGGAATTGGATTACCACTTTAAAAAGTTATATAGATATCTATATAAGTAATTTAAATAATTTCTTGCTAAATTTAACTGTCAAGCTTGCAGGCGTTCTATCTTATGATGAAATATCGGATTTGTATACTTGGATTAGTGTCAGAGAACGTAAAAGTTTACTAGGACGTAACCTTAAATACCCTTCAGCTTCATTTGTAATGCTGTTTAGGACCCTTATTGAAATTATCAGTAACTATATGGACAAACATCCTCACAGACCTAACGTACTGGCAAACATTAAAAAACTATTTTTAAATTCTGCTGATGTTGAATGGCTTTGATGCCGTCAACATCACTTTCATGTATTACATTATTTTATAATTTTAGTTAGTAGAGTGCAAATCCATAACTTTTGTACAATCATCAATAACATTTTAAAAGGGTCATTTTCCGAATCCCGCGTTAATAAAAAATACGCTATGCAAGTCTTGGCATTTGATAAGCGCAGAAGGTTTTCTGGCACAAAAAGACACAGCATGTAGCATGTAATTTACTGGTCATTATTAGTATTTAATTTTTTAGGTAGACGGTTTCAAAAGTAGGAATTTAATCAGTACAAAAATAGAAAAAATTAATGTATTAAACAACACCCTTCTGATGTATTCTTTTTGATATAACGTAAATAAAAATAATTCTTGAATGGAGAAAAGGAAACGTATAATTTTTTTTAGGTAAATGTATGAATCCACATTGATATAATTTATATTAATTTTGATTATTAAATATACATGAAAATTATCTAATTGTAACAATTAAATGGGACTGTCAAACCTCTGTATTGAATCAATTTCGTCTGTTAGCTATCATTTTTTTATTTGAAATTTATTTGCAGATCGAACATCATCAGTATTATTTCATCATCGCCACAATTGTTTTTAAAAAAAGTACATTTCATTGTATATATCATTATTATTAACCTTATTCAATTCTCATTAACAATAAGGAAATAAATTTGTATTTTATTAAGATTTAAATACATATTATTTAAAGCGAATTTCGCTAATTTTTTCAGCCTTACTACTACTGTGATAGATATATGTATGTACTGGAAATACCTAATTTACTGGAAGAGTTCTTGAGCTTGTTTTTTATACCAATATTCTTTATTACCTTTGTTGTTCCTTAAATTTAATAAAAATATATTTATATCTGTATTGTTTTTCATTTATTTTAGTTGCCTGTTACTATAATTTAGGGTTTCACTATTCATATCGATAATTAAGAATTAATCGATATTGATACTTCTAACTCGATTATTTACATACATTATTATGAACGGTCGCCTGTCATTCCACTATCGATTGCTCGTTTTAAGGAGTGATTCCTATCTGTCTTTAGACATACTCTCTAATCTGTGTCCCATATCCCCTTCTAACATTATATGTATGATTTATTTTTCATCTTCATAATATAAACAATTTTTGTGTTTAGCTGTTTTACTGTAATATATCCAAAATGAATTATGAAAATAGTTTCACAATTAACAGAGTAATCGCATAACAAACATATCAAAGAACACAGTCGAATAGAGAAGCTCCTCTTTTACTAAAATCGATTCAAAACTGTGTGGCAACATAAGTAATCCATTAGTTTTGTAATGTATATTTTCTATGTATAACTTAATAATATATATATTATATTTTTATACTTTATATGAGGACATGTAGCATTCAATAATCGCATTCGAATCGCTTAGTGTGAAAATGTATGGGATTTGACATCGGCTAAGCAATCGAGTATTATTGCCAATTCCCATATATTATTGATTTATTGAAATTATCGAAATGCACCATGTGTAGGCTCTCTGATTTGTTACCGATTAAATAATAAATAAATAAATCAATAATTGTGCCCACTTAAAATAAATATCAGTAGCTCAGTAATTTATCAGTATTGGGCCCCAAAGATTGATTATAATGTAAATTAATGTGTGATTCTATAATATTAAGAAAGCTAAAATGCTACACCCGCATTTCAATGTGTTACCTGAAAAAATAATTACGTTAGATAAACTCACTACATCGTTCAATGTATGAAATACATAATACAGCACTTGAGTGACACGTGAGTTTTTTACTGTTCCAATTTCGTTCATTTATTTGTATTATAAGTTAATTTAATAACCTTACAACGGTATCCCGTAACCATTCAAATTAGGAATGAAATAACTATATAAGTCTTGGCTGTCTGACCTTTAGTACTCTTGCCTTTCATGCAATAAGGAGAACTGAACAAAAATTACTTTAAAAATTATTTTGACTTATAATGTCGGTGTTGGTAGCGTGCTGTAGATTTCATTTAGTATATTGTGTTTCGTTATTTAATTTTAATGTGAAAATTGTTAGTTAAAATCCAGAAAGGATTGTTACATCTATACTGAATCTTGAAGTATTGGTTGGTGAATAACGTGAGATTTATTATTCATTTATTCGTAGGTTTGGTTCATTTCTTTAACATTACTAGTTCATTTCATTCTTATTGTAGTATCATTTCATCAACAAAATGACGGTGCCTGAAACTTCATGAGGCCGTGCTCGCTGAATCATTATCATATCTCGTGACAATAACTCATGAAAAAAACCATTTAAAAAAACTTCATGAGGCAAAGAGGTATTCCGGTATACCAGGGCCAGAAATGAAGGAAAATAATTACTAAAGACATGGCTGTATAGACATTTTGTCCTTGTCTTCCCTGGCTGAAAGGCCAGAATGAATGAATAGTTCCTTCTTGCTTTTGGTTGGTACCACAGATTACTATTTGCTATTTGAGCTATGGTCATATTCTTGGTATAATATATAAATCTTAACCTACTTATTATACTCTTTGGTTTGAATCAATCATTCATTCTATCCACAGACTACCAATAATTCTATCATTCATTTATTTCAGAACCGGTGACTTTTCTCGTGTGGTTAGTTTTAGACAAAAAGGAATGATTTTTCTACTTACTGTTATTACTAGGACCTAACCATTATAATCATAACTAGACGTAAATAAATATATATTTTTTGTGCTTCCAGTGCTGCTTTATTTGATTGTCCTGCAGAAAATGGTAAGTGTGGTTTACACTTAACGTTTTCATTGGATAGATCAGCTGTACCTATTTATGTTTAAATAGAGTATCTGGTAATATATTTATTGACTATTATGACAATCAGTAACACAGTGTAGTATCAATGAACGCTAACCCGGCATGTGGTGCATTGTGCAGCCATTTTGATATCTTGTAATGGCCGGCGGCCGCCATGTCTTCACACGTCTCTCGATGCCAAGAGTTGTGATGTGAATTAATGCATTTTTATCATACATTTGACTAGTAATTTATGTTGTAAAGTACTTCTTTGTGAGCGCGTATAACTTGGATTTATTTTAGAACTAATTTTCTTACAATGTTTGTAAGTACTACCTTGCCCATTACAAATTGCGAAAACTTTATAAGCGTTCGCTCTAGGATTTCTAACAAAAAACTAAGTACTAACCTAAGTATCAATATTATTTCTCATTTTAATTTTAGTATTGTTATCGTGAAGTATTAATAATATGATAATAATTTTTACTGAGAATATTTTCAATTTAACTTCAAAATGGATAATTTTTTTACTGAAGGTATTTTATAATTGACATAGATTATTACATAGCTATTCATTTTAGATGGACGGGAATGTTGTTCATCCCCATCCTGGTGTGGTCCACGGAGTGCCTGGAGTAGTTCATGGATTGCCTGTACATGGAGCTGGGCCAGATGGGGAGCATGCACCTCATGGACCCCGTCGTCGTTACCAAAACCGACCTAAACCTTCAAACAACCTAGAGCGCTTGCCCCTTGATGAAGCGGCTAAAAGAGTAAGATCATGATATTAATCTATTATTATTATTAAATTTTTTTTGTGATGATATTCTTGTCTGTAATTTATTTTCTAAATATTGAACATTCATTTTCTCTTTCGCTAGGAAATGGAGTCACTACCAATGAAGACTCCAGTGTCTGTCCTTCAAGAATTGCTTGCTCGACGTGGAACCGTGCCTAAGTATGAGCTTGTTCAGATTGAGGGTATGATTCATGAGCCCACATTCCGCTATCGGGTTACTGTAGCTGATCTGGTTGGTGAGTAATTTTGTATACTTGGTGGAAAAAACTATTGTGGTTGGAAGAAAGGTACACTCAATATTAAGGGTAAATTTTACTGAAACATTCTGTTAAATTCAAAAATTATTAAAATGGCATTTAGACATTTTTCAAAAATCACCTTGAGCTGAATGAATCAAGTGAAATGTGAAAAAAAATTAAACGAACTTGATGTAAAACGTGACACACGGAATTAACATGAACAATTTTTTGTGCATAACAATGGAAATGGGTCACATTTTGAGCAAATTCATTATGAATTCACTTCTGCTGTGACCTATTTTCTTTAGTGTGTCAGTTTTACAGTAAAAAATATATTTCTTTGTCTTTCTTTAATTTAAGATACTATGTTGTTTAAAACAATAACTTAGTCCTCAGTTGATATCATAAAACACAGGTGTTTTTTTTATTTCCCATTTTAATGTTTAAGTTTACAAAAATCTTTAAATACACTGTAATTGTTGATTAAGAAGTATGATTAATGACCAATTTTTCTGAAAAGAAACATTTCATTAAAATTTGTCATCAACAATATTAAGGTTATTTTTCCTCCAATCACAGTCTTTTATCTGATATAATATAAATGTTTCTTCTATTTTAATTTATCTACTTTGCTTGTGCTGACATCTATGAATTGAATTGAATAATACAGTCTGGTTTTGTTTTATTTATATGCTCACTATCCAGTCAAAGTTTAACATAATATTTTTCATTTATTGTAGCTATGGGCACTGGTCGTTCAAAGAAGGAAGCTAAACACTCTGCCGCTAAAGCCTTGTTAGATAAGCTTACTGGAGCTGCCCCAGCTGACCAATCTACAAATGGCAATGTTCCTGAGACGTAAGTCTTGTTAATTCACAATTAGTACTAGGAAAAGATATTGAAAATGGATAAGATTTTATTTTATAATGTTCAGTCGTTTGTTTATATTCTATTGTAAGATGTTCAATCTATTGTGGCTTGCCAGCAATAGGTAAAAGAAGTGTAGCTACTGGGTTTAGGCTGTTTACTTTGGGCTCCCATAAATTTTAGGATTAACCCAACTTCAACTCCAAATGTGGATTTCTATGATAGCTTTGTGGATGACATGTCCACAGTTTATATCAGTACCTGCATACATAACAAACATTTAATGATATTTTTTAAGATTTTGCTTAAAGTAATAAGATAATAAGACAACTAGAGTGAAGTGAAAATATAAGTTACAAATTCTAATGAATTACAATTATTATGTTAATATGTTTTATTAAAAATAATTCTACTTCATTCAAAAATATGCAACTCTTCATAAATTTCCCCTTAATATGAGTGATTTCCTGAATAATGCAATGGGAGTCCATTACAATTTTTATCTATTGAATTTATTTTTATTTTACAGAGGTACTGTGGTGTCATCTTTTGAAGACAAACTGATGGGTAATCCTGTTGGGTGGCTACAAGAGCTATGCATGTCGCGCTTCTGGCCACCCCCTTCATACCATGCTGAGAATGATGATAATGTCAATAGGCGTAAGTCTTTATTTCTATTTCTAGCTTCATATTAACTCATACTATTTGTATGTAGAAATGAAAGTGGTCTGTCAAAATTTGGATTTTGATTGAGCTAAAGTTTTGCATACATCTTTAATTCTGGTAAAAACTAACACAACAACACTAAGACTCATATTAAAAAACATGGCTGTGAAACAGTGTTCAAGCTTGAATTACGCAACGCTAGTTTTAAATATAGATCACTCCGTAAGTGAGCACTTATTATACGGATTACATTCTAGTAGCGAATCAGCTGAAACTAGAATTAAGAATTGATTTGAACTATGATAAAATTTAGCTATGATTTACATGTTTTCAATTACATTTTAAAAATTACTTATCCCCAACTCCAATTCAAGCATGCTTTATATTATTGATAATGTATGAAGAAGATAAAAATTATATTTGTAGTATAATAGGTTCAACATGAGTAAATGTATGATTCTTAAAAATAAGTAATTATTTTAATTTTCCTAATGGAAAATGTTGCTTTTGTGATCATTTATTCAATTTGCTCTGCGTAAAACGATTCTAATTTCCATTGTGACATTGATACTGCCACTGTCAAAACTTTAAATGTTTATTGTTTCAGTATTTTTTATGGTAATTGTCAAATCCCATACACTATACGATTATCGAAATGCATCTTTTCAAGGCTCTCAGAGCTAATGCTTGTCAATAATTTCTATACACTTAACTCATAACAATGGATAATTAATGCTAATAAGATAACAACAGTCAAAATTTGTTTATTTGGAACTGAATCTGATGAATCAAATGTAAAATGGTCACAGATACATAGACCAAAAATTATCCTTGTACTGAATAAAATATCGTAAACTTTTGATGAATGATCCTGTGATACCCAATTTTATTTTCGATAGCATATATATGTAGTATTGTAGTTTAAGTATTATTATACATCTGGCAATGCTGTAATGAATAAAAGTGCAAGTTTTAGGTATAACTTGTATCCTGTTGTAAATATATTAAAAAAAGAATGGATGAAACTAGCAAAATAAAAGATAAATAACATAGCGTTATATCAAAACTTTATTTGGGAGTATAAGACGCAATTTTTTTCAAGAATGGTGTCGACTAAACTTCAGCAAACAGTAATTTACGCTCCAGCAATGATTCAGCATATCATTGCTAGAGCGTAAAGTTTGTCGTAAATGCCCTTATGGAATTAGTAATTACTTAGCTGAGTTTTTGATCAAGTAAATTGTTTTAAGAAACGTTCGAAAATTAAAGCTCGCATTAAACCTACTTTTAAAAGTAGATTTCTTACTGGGAAACATTCCATAATACGGGCCTAAATATTGTACTTATTGGTAAATATTATTGGCAAATGAAAGGGAATTTGAATAGTAGAAAACGATAGTTAGTAATATCACACTTAAATAAGTCATTTTCAAATGAAAATGACCGCCGTTTCAATATGACGGACGATATTTTTTTTAAATATATAGGAACCAACTAAACAAATAACTGACTTCAAAACATTAAATAAGCTAAAATAATTCAAGTTAAGTCATTCAATATAAAATCTTAATAGTGTCTTATTTAAATGACATATTTTAGGGTGTCGAAGTTTAATTTTTGCATAAAGGTTTTTATCAAGCTTAAAAATTTCACTAAACTGGGATTAATGTATGTTATTGTTCAAAATTAATTAAATATATAAAATTTCATCAAAGTTAACAAATAATTCTTTTAATGATAATATTTAGCTCTACCATTAAATCCCAAGGAAAAAGGGCTGTAAAATATTATTTTCTTATCTATCTCTAAATATTATTATCAGGGTTGCCACATGAGCGACAGTTCACTATTATATGCACCCTGCTAAAGCGTCGTGAAGTTGGGACCGGCAAGTCTAAGAAGCTGGCTAAGCGTCAGGCTGCTTACAAAATGTGGCAGGCTCTCCAGGACAACCCCCCAGAATCTTTCCAACCTGAGGAAGAGGTATACAGATAGATAACATTTTAGGATTCATTGTTTTTAATACCTACCTAATAATTAAAAAATTTTTTTTTTTATAAATTAAACAAAATTGTCATTACTGTTATTATTAATTCATTTAGTACATTATTAATAAGGGTATCTATTGCTTTTAAATTTAAATTCTAATTTTAACATTGTTGTTCTATAGACTGCAAGGTTACACCCATCATATCATTGGCATATCCGTAGACACCAGCTAGCCATGTTCGATTGAGTGGCTCTTTTGTATCATTCATGAAAGGGTTGCTAGCACTTGGCCAGGTATTTTACTATCTTTCGGTTGGCTCTTTCAAGCTCGAATGAACAGGAGGGTCACTTGGATATTGGATTGGATTATTGCTTATAACAGTGTTTGATTTCTAGGGCGGAGTCGCAGCCCGTTATGCCGACCTGAAAGATAGTAAAATCTCCACTTTGACTACCAGTCACAGCCACAAGGTGTCGCAGTTTCACAAACATCTCAAACAGTCTGTCGGCCCCAACCTGGCCAAGTTGCAGGTACGGAAAATTTTATACTTTTATATGCATGGATCTTACAAATGATTTAGTCATACTAAACTCTTTTTCACATCTTCTAATAACTCCAGAATCTACACATTATTTTATGTATAAATGCATTTTTTTTTCAAATTTTAACTTGCATGTATTTAAATTTCATCATAAAATATAGTATTATAAATTAATAAGTAAGTAATTTATGCGGAGTTTATGACAACTAGTAAATAGTCGATAATCAGGGGACATTTCTGCTTGTATTATATTTGAACTGTCATTGGTCTCCATAAGATGTGAAAAAGAGTTAATGACAGTGAGTTATCAATGTCGTTTTTCATTTTATGTTTTATCAATGCATGAAAAAGAAGAATATGTTCATATTGTAGTTAGTTTCTTTGTGTCTTTATTTCAATAAAGACAACACAAATGTTAAAGATACATGTCATTAACAGGTTACTCCATTAAACAACAAGGACTTCAATTTCGTCCAGTTCTTACAAGAGATTGCATCTGAGCAATCGTTTGAGGTGACTTATGTAGACATAGAGGAGAAATCAATGAGTGGCCGGTGCCAGTGTCTGGTACAGCTGTCGACGCTGCCGGTGGCAGTTTGCTACGGCGCGGGGCTCACGAGCAAGGACGCGCAGTCATCCGCCGCCCACAACGCACTGGAATACCTCAAGATCATGACCAAAAAGTGAATGTTTCAATATCTCGCGACATCAAACATTCACTTCTAGTGCTCACCTATGTTTCAGTTGTAAACGAACCAGAGGAAAAAGGTCAATTTTGTTGTTACATTCTATTGAAAAATAGCATAGAAAAGCGTCTGAGTCTGAGGTTGATGTCGCTAGGTTTTGAGCCTATACTTATCTTTATCACCACTTCCCATTTGAATAATGGCATTTTGCCTGTGTGCCAGTAGCACTTCGGGCTATGCTTTATAACTGGCATATTTGCAGTATCTTACTTGTGATTTTTTTTAATGGATTTTAATAAAATTACTATTTATTTTCAATGTATTTAACCTTTCAGTATTTTCAATTTTTATATTTTAATGAAATAGCAAGTGAATCCTCACTTGTACTATTACTGCCAATGTGCGAGGATAATTTGCATAGCCCGTAAACTTAAAGATACAAAGTATGGAGTGGTCATATAACAAAATACAAGCTATACTTTGCATAGAATTAGTGTAATTTTCCCAGCGTGGAAATTACTTAAAAAATAATAAAATAAAATAAAAAATAAAAAAATAATAAAAAATACAAAAAAAGTGTGGACTATATTTCCAGTTTAATATTCAGCATTAATTATTAGGCATAATTTTGCATTAAATCATATTTAAATAAAATTATTGTATACTTACCCAAAAAACTTGACCTTAGCTTTTAATGTATATTATAATCAAGGTGTAGCCAATCATGTTTTTCTTACGTTTTAACAGGCATCTACTTTACACACGTGTTTAGTTAAGTATGGTGTATTAATAAGAGTTATTTTACATGCTGAGCATTAAACGGAAAAATTTTCTCAGCTAGTATTGTCTTGTTGACGAACTGTCCGACCTTTGCTTTGTAACAAGCTCCGAGAATACTGTCACTCACTTGAACTTAGAAAGAACTTCTTACAAAGTGCAAGGGTTGGTATTTGAGACGACGCATGTAACATGTGGAAAGGCAGGATTGCGTACTGTTTTTGTCTTAAATTAATGTCAGTGACTCCTTAGGTTTTCTTTTAAATACATGATTGAAAACTTTGCAGGGAAGCTGAGAACTATGTGTTAGAGTGATATTTCACTGGAATAAGTGGTTGCGAAGTTAGGATCCCTTGCCTGTGAAAATGGGCATTATTTTAATGCAAAGTATAGAGGTTGTAACAATTTCTATCTGTTCAGTGTCGTCGTCGGTGCTTTGCCGTTCACGCCAGGCAATGACGAGGATCCTGCACGCACCGAGTTTCTTTTAAATTGAATGGTGTGAGTTCAACCTGCCCTTGTAAAACATCGCACTGTTCAAGTTAGAAAAGACTAACTGGAGTAAAGGATTGGAGTTCTGTTCAACCAAGACCAACTAAATAAATTGTAATGTCCAGCCAGTAGGCCGAGATTTTAAATATTATTTTATGTTTAGTGAGTCTTGGTTTTACTTGTTCTTGTGATTATTCTCGAGAACAATTAAACATAATGTTAATGTAGTATATCAACACTTAAACTTAAACACTAATCACCTCTTGCCTAATAATATAAATTTGTAAAATGTAATGTACGTATTTATTTTGCTAAGCATTGTTTCCGCATTAACTTCAAATAAATTTTTGGTGTTGCTTAAAAATATTGATTTTTATTCCGGAATGAAGAAGTGTTATTCCTACCACTTATGTAGTTTATTGGGAATTCAAATTATTGATAGTGTAAATGACAGTTGGTTTTATATTTTTTAATTTGTACCCTGATATTCTGGTCAACCTACACCCATATACATATATACAAATACATGCTCTCACGGTATTAAAATAAAATCTATTGTGGCTCCTCAATCCATGCGCACATATTTCTTTTTGTTACTATTATTCATTAATTAACAATAATTTTGAACCAAAACTATGTAACCCCAAACAATGATAAATGTCTTCCGAAATAGTCACTTATCTATTCATAAGTATTTTTGTGTAGTCTGTGCTAGACTGACTGCGTCTTCTGCACTCGGTCTTCGTAGCCATGCAGTACGTATTACTTTGAGCGTCGACCGTGCACTCGTTGGATATGGATTCTAACTGCACATCGACTAATGCAATCGGGCTGCACATCGACTGATGCAATCGGGAAAGTTTATTGAACTACATTCGAACTTCAAATTTGCATTCAGTGTGTAGTTGAAATGCAAGCTTTTTGTTTAGATTTTAAAAAAAAATTATCAATGCGAGATAGTAATCTTGTTATGAATGTTGGGAGTAATAGTTTTCTAATTAGATTTGGGTTATTTTTATACGAGGAGGTGCAACTAAGGCGACGTTTCTTGAAACAGATCATCTGTCTGCGATGTCGGCTGAAGGTAATGCATTTTAAGCCATTTAGATTCTCTATGGAGGAACTTTACAATTTTTGTGAGCTCGTTCAGGAGGTACATTTTATGAACTACATTAAGATTATATAAAACAATTTATGTAAACGAAATGGCTCATTACTGAACTGATTTTATTTCTGCAGTACATGTTTTCATGGTTATCAACTATATACAAACACACACGCGATGAATTTTTTTTTGTATTTTATCTAAATCGTACTACCTTATGGAAGCGCGTGACCGCTGAGTATTCTGTATACTTGATAGCTCTTTCCTCTTTGCTTGGTAGGTTGGTCCCAATCATTTTTAAACAACTGTAAGACTATATGAATATACAATAAACATGAAAGAGCCTAAGGCGAAAGTTTTATTCACTGATTTACAATTTTTGTTTTTGAGTACCCGTTATTTCGGCACTGTTGCAAGCGACATCCATGATCACGGACTGATGACAATTTTACGGGTGAGGTGTTATCCATTACCTTCGTTTGAAGTTTTATTGCGGTTAATGCCTACCAAAGCGTCAGTTATCTCGCTTGCAACAGTGCCGAAATATCAAAAACAAAAAGATGCATGGTATAAATCCCGTAAAAAACTACAAGTTAATGACAATTTTAAAACAATATTTCTCATGAAAACATTTTGTGGGATTTTCCTTTTTTTTAATTTTTTTATGTCATTCTTCTATTATTAATATTATTTGTGGTTTCGGGCTATTTAATTCTTTTGAACCGCTTAGTCACGGCGACCTAAAAGACCTATGGTACCAGTGGTTTTACAATAATTCCTTGATCTGGGTACTGTCCAATAACTTTAGGATTTTCCTAGGTTTCTTTCCTAATTTCATTTGGGTCGATTATGTGTCTCCACAGATGAAAGCTTCGTTTATGGATTAGGGGTTCCCAATTACATAGAAGGTGCATTGGGGTTTCACGCTCCTGTTCATAGTACCTACAGACCTCAGAATCGCATAATCTCTTATTCAATAAGTGTCTGTTTAGTTTGTAATGTCCCGTCAAAGTGTTGTTCCTGCTGTTGCTCCATGTTGCTCCTGCTGAGCTTTATCAGCTTCAGTGAGTTTGCCACAGTAGACTTGTATTAGAGACTGAGTGTGTGTGTCAAACCAGGCGTTTTACTCACTGTTCTAATGAATAGCATGAGTTTGCTTTTGAGAAGGTGCGAGAGCTGGTTCTTTGGGATGCCACAATGTTTCTGGGCCTATTTGTGGTCTCTGAGCGCCTGATCTAGTAGCCTATCGAACTTTTCATTACCTATGACACCAGAGTGACTAGGGATACATCTCAGAGTAATTCTGTTCCTGAGACACAATATGTTTAGTTTTCCCACGTCTTTTAATAGTTTTGTATGCAGTTTATTTTCATATATAGCTTTAAGCTCTGCTTGGTTATCACAATATATGTATATTCTCTGATTAACATAGTTTCGTAGGCGGTTGGCTAGTACACATTCGATGATTACGTCGACTTCCGCCTGGAAGATGGTAGCGTATTTTCAGAGGTTTACACTCATAATAAACCTTGGTCGGACTCCATATACTCCACAACCTACGTTATTGTCCATTTTGAAGCCGCCTGTAGAACATCTAAAGTTAGATCACCCCTCCGAAGCCGGAAGAATCGAAAGTTTGTGGATGTACATTATTTTGCATTTCTGCCCATTCTTCCTTGCTTGGTATTTCCACTACAAAATTACTTTGAAAGTTGTATTGAGGTAGCATTACATAAGTGGTAATTGCTAGTGGCGTTTGTTCAATCACTGCTTGATGTAAGTAATGATCAGTGATTGGAGATGTCCATTGTACTTTGCCAGTGTGGCTTGCCCTATATATCCCAGCAATCAACTCCATTCCTATAAATAGGTCCAGAGGTGGAAGATTGATTAGGGCCTTAATCGGTTGGAGTATACAGCACCGGTTGCCATCAAAAACTCAGCAACTTTTATTTGCTTGACTTTCTCCCAGACTACGTAGGCTACTAATAGCTCACATATCAAATTTCAGTTTTCTTATATTTCAGGAAATCCCCTAAGAATATTGATAATCATATAGTAAAAATCAAAATCTAAAGTAAGTCTGTTTTAGTAAGCTATGCAGTTAAAACTATTGAGATCATATGTCGCGAATTTTGTTAATCTGCGAGCGAAGACAAGATGCATTTCGATTAATCGCAATTGATAAATAATGATAATTGCAATCGTAATTAATAATATATCACTAAATGACAAATGTATGGGATTTCACTATTACGCTCGATAGCTAACCGAGTGTTCCCTCCCTTACATGTTGTTACATTTAGCGATTCAATTACGATAATCGTAACTCATCTTGTCTACGCTCTGTGGTATAATCCATACCCAAGTTATGAGGGTTCAAAAATGACGAAGTACTTTGAGAAAAGGTAGGTAGCGCTCTAGCGCCTCGCTTGGCTTGACTTGGACGACGAAGCCACATGCTTATAGGTAAAAAATTTAAGTAAAAAGCTTATTTTACTATATAAAGTTCTTTAATGGTTTAGTTTAACTATGAAACCGATACAAGATTTATTTAAAACAAGTTGCACATTATACCTTTTTAGAATTACATGACATAGTTATACACTGCTAATACATAAGTAAATTTTTGATAATGTATAAGTAATTTATTATTTTTAACGCAGTTCTAAATAATCTAAATACTTACACTCAGTTCATAAAAGACTATAATTTAAATTTATTTTTACTAACAAATTTGAATTGTTTTAATTTTCCCTGCCTGGAAGAATTAGTAGGAATTGAGACACTATAGTCGTTGTTTTGAAAATAATGCCAATTTTGAACAGTGTTAGATTGCATTGGGTTTCTATCAACAAAGGTTTCAACGCCTGTGGATGGTGTTAAACTTGTCTCAACATATGGTCTTTTTTGTAAAATGCTACTTAAATAACTACCTTCCTGAATATTTTCTTTACGTGGACTTTCCTTTAGTTCAAACGAGCAATTTTGACTTATGAAACTCATATTTGATTCATCTTTATAATTTGGAGAATAATTATACTTATCGTCTGAAAATTCCGGCGGAGGTGGAATGATTTCTGTTCCATCGTATTTGTTGAAACGTTCAAGCAATGTCTTTGGGTCTAACATGGAGCAATCTATATTGATGTCCGCTTGTGAAATTTCATTAATGTGAGGTAGTATAGGGTATTCCTCATCGTGATTTAAAGTTGTTTCGTGCAGTGTTGTATAAACCAAAGGTTTATCATCGTTTTTATCATGATCTATTAATGTAGTAGTTGCCTTTTTCTTGATTTTATTCATTACTGAATCTTCATTCCATGTATTATCAGACTTGGGAGGATCGCATAAGTTCAATAATGGAATATCTATATATGGAAGCTCACTAATTTTGAAAGGTTTTTTCGATTGAAATCTTGATTTGCTTTTTCTATTCGCGTTCAAATTTTGAAGATTACCTTTATTAGGTTGGACATCTTTGATAAAGCTATTCCTAAAATAAAATAAAATAGAGTAGATATTTATAATTATGATAATATACATAAATTTTTATGTTGTTATGCCGAAGAGATTACCTCATAACTTTGCTGTATTTTTGGAGAATAGATTCAATGGTATCATTTGAAATCTTGGGTTGTTCAAAAATTTGATTACTGATTAATTTGTCTTTATTTTTATCTTCACTCGCATTTTTATGTATTATATTATCATCTATGAAGTCAAGTGTATTAATGGCATTTGCACTTTCTTTATAAAAGTTTTGACTTTGTTCAGTTGACCTGTCACTGTTAAGTTGCTTTAATTCTGAATAGAGATTATTTTGAATTTTTAAGGGGTCCATATTATGAATGTTTTCAGAGTTTTTAGGATTCTTTTTTTCATGAATAATTTCAGTTACATCTAAATCTAGTTTAAGTGTTCGTATTATACAAATTTCATGATCTGCAGCAAACTTTGTGTGGACTTTCGTTTGTTCCGTTGAAAATGAATATTTTTTTCTTTTCTCACTTATTTTATGTTCACTTGTTTGTTCTTCGGATGGATTACTTTTCAAACTTAAATTAAGTGAAGAAGAATATTCACACGTTGGGCGAACCATTTCACTTTGTTCAGAAAATTCAACATTTTTTATAGTGCTTTCTGGTAAGTATTTTTTAAAATAGTTTAATTTGGTTTTTACCACAGGAGAAAGACAAGTATTATTCTGTATCATATTAGATTTTCCAACTTCAGAATAATTTTCGTAATTTGATATTTCTGTACACGGTTTTTTTTGCTTTTCTATAGGTATTGATATACTATTTTCGCTTATTTCTTCGTCTTGTAATAATACGTTTAAAGTATTATTTCCAATTGCTTTTTCTCTAATATCATACAAATTGCTAATCGATTTATTAAAGTCATTTTGTATTTTCCCAGTAGCATAAAATTGTAATTCTTTATTACTACCTGTTTGAAATTCATGTAGTTCATTTCTTAATCGAAATGTACTATTTAGATGCTCACTAAAATCTAGGGTAGAAACCGTTTGATCGGTTTCTATTATTGGTTTATAGTTTATTCCCTGTGTGCTTTCTGAAGTTATTGTATTGCCATTAGACAATCGTAATTTATTATTTTTATAATCATGTTCAGAAAACGCCGAAGGAAGGGGTTCAAAAATAATATTATTTTTTGTGTTGAGGTTTTCATCATCACGATCTTTTAAACTGTCGACTTTAAGAAAATTCGGATTTCGTATTATGGTATCATGATGTAAATTCAGTGTATTTGAATCTTTGTTTAAGATGAAATTAATTTTGTTTTGAATATTTTCTTCGTTATAAATTTCTTGTATTCCTAAATCAAAAGTTGCAGATTTTTTATTGAACTCTTGCAAATATTGTTCAACGTGTAGTTTTATTGCATCTGAAAATCCATTTTTTTTTATTGGTGGTTCGTCTTCGTCGCTAAAAGTTGTATTTTTCTCCAGTAACTCCAAAAATGTATAGTTTGATTTAGGTACATTCTTTCGTTTAATATAATTTTTTTCAGCAGAACCAAAATTTTTATTTTGTTTCTCGTTATATATGTCTATATTTCTATTAGCGGTGTCTTCTTTGTGAGTTTTATAAGGGATGTTTGAAGATATCTCACATTCAATTTCATTCAAAATATTGTCTATTTTTTCACTATCTAAAATATCTTCATTAAAACTATCATCTACATCATAAGTGTAATCCGATATAGTTTTATGGCAAAATTTCTCTATAGTAACTTTTTTATTGCTTTGACATAATATTGTTACATTATTGTGAACAGGTTCTAAGGCGCTGTCATTTTTTTGTTGAATATTTTTTATTTGATTTGAAGCTTTTGTAAACGACTCTTTCAATACTCGTAATTTCTCTACTAGAGCATTATCACGTTTCTTTTTTTCTTTTGTTTGAGTTATTTCGCCGTTTAGTTTTCGTTTTCTGTCTTTTAAATAATTTGTTTGTTTCTTTGCAGTAATTTCTTCGTTTAAATATTTTGATGGTGTATTACTTAACCAGGATATAGATGGCAACAAACTCATGAATAAGTATTCACATTGCACATCAATGCCAGCTGTGAAACAGATTTCCGATTTTTATTTTTTCATTAATGTCATAATAAATGACTGTTATCTAAACTTACCAAAAGTAGAACTAATACAGTGTATAAAAATTTTATGCTCAAAATCATGTTTCCTCACAATTTCGTATGTTATAGTTCCATCGTAAACAGATATAAAGTCTTTGTCCCTGAAAAGAAATGAAAAGAGCATGAATTTTAAATAGTTTAAGTCATTAAAGTAGTATCAATTCGGATTTAGCTGACCATAACCTTTACATTTTTTATTATAAATATATATCGTTTATTGCTTTCAAATACCCAAATTATAAAGTTATTTTCCAAAGATATTATCCAAATATGAACAAGAAAGAAACTGGAAGAAGTTGGAAGAGGTTCAGCACATTTTTTCTAGTTAACGAGAGGTCACGAGGATCTTTAATAATTCAATCACTGATCTGTTTAAATTGTGGGACAAAAAGTAACCGTATGGTACCATAGACATTAAAGATGTATGTATGTTTGTGTGTTTGATTTGAGACTGTGTTTCATTTGTGTGTGATTTCATGAAATAGAATTCCACTAGTCACATCACGATATGGTCTCTAATAAAGTTTATATGAACAGCTCATATAATAAATTAAGGAGGTATAATTCTCTTACTTGAATGTTGCTAGTAACAATACGTGATTTTGTGAATCTCCAGCAACAACATAGCACTTGTGGGAATCTCCCGCAGTTAAGTTTTCCATGTTTTCGGCCAAATAAGATTGGTTTAGTAATATAAGTTTTACAGATACTTTTCTTTCGTCAATCGCTGCCATTGTGAGCTGGTATTTAGGTAAGAGACTTATTTGCTTTTTAAGGAAATTACCCGCTGGGGGCCCTTTGTTCATAATCTAAATAATACAAAAATATGATTATAGTAGTACCAAAGGGCGCCTAATATATTGAGCCATCCTATAAATTTTTAAATTGATATATTTTAATTCAGCCACGAACCTGTGACTTACTTAGGAAAAATTTTACATAGATATTTGAAATTTATGATACCAATTAAACAAAAATTACGAAATAAAGGGCAGAAAAAAGTGCAATATAATAAGCTCCTCAAGCAACTACAACTCAAGGAACTAATACGATACGGTATCGAGATCAATGGTGTGTAAAAAATTATAAGATTCTCGTTGTTGAGATATACTTTTCATTTGTATCACAATTTTGTGATACATCCATAAAAAGACAATATATATTAGAGGTTGAAAGTAAATTGAATGAATATACCAACCCTTTCCAAATCTCTCGGATGACTCTCCTCTAAGAGCATGATGTTCACTTTTCCAGCAGTTGCTAGAAGCGTGCTAAATGTTGGTCCAATACCTTTGAACTGTTTGCTGACGAATGGAGAGTTTTCCCACAACTGTGCTTCTACACATTTCGCTAAAATTATTGAGTTCAGCACGGCAGAAAAACATTCTCGCTGTTGGGAAATTACTTCTAAGCGAGTCACATAAGCTACGAGACCTGGACATATTATTATGTTGCAGTAAAAAAACAATAATTAAATAGTTCGAGAATGTATATTACGAGCATAAACAATTTCGCTTAACATTTCTGGTAAGGTTCAGACTAACTTAGTACTGGATGATATTATTTCCCCATGTTATTAAGCTAAATGAGATTCGAAAGCATCAAGAAGAAAAATTAATAAATTATTACGTAATTATTTTAATTCTACTTCTTGTCAAATTCTTACATTTGCAAATTCTCCCAGCAATTCTCATAACTTTAATGGCTTCTTGATTTAACGAAGGATCAGCAATCGGTAAACATCCAAGAACTGCTTGAATAATGCTGGAAAATGAAATTGTTTCAGGAATGCTTCATGACACATTAACTTAACGTTACAGTAAAGTCTGAGGATAATTAATTGTGTGGATAAAATATTTATTTGATTGAGATTTAAAAGACCCTAATTTTGTATTCAGCCCCAACATATAAATATTTGTCGGTTAAATAAAGAAATCATTTACTATGGTAGCATAAAGACAGATATAAATTTAAATGTCATTGATCATAACAGAGATTGTTTACGTAATTGTTTGGACGCTCTTGTTTCGATAACGAAAACAAGGTAAATTTCGCCATGGTTGGACCTTGGATGGGTCAATTTAAATTTGATATCTCAAGCACCGGCAAGTTAAGCTTTTGGTCCCGGTAATTGTATTGGGCTAGCATGGTGGGGTGAGGTTATTGTCCAAATTCTTCGTGTCTTTCTCCCATGTAGGATAGCTGTGGGACGTATATAAGATATCGATTATGTGCATAACTATCTTGGGATTTGTCTCGATTGAATTATAATTTTTCTCAACCTAAATTATAGTCGTTGAAGTCTTAAGCCAAAATTAATTACATTATTAATCTACTCTTACTACGCAAGGATGTCTACTTTACAAGACTTTAAAAAGACTGACCAGTTAAGTTTCATCTGGCGCGAGTTGATTTTGCCTTTCATGGGGAACCTGATAGTGGCGGCGGCGTTATTCCTGTTCAGAGCGTTTAGGCATCGGCGCTCGTCTACACGCAAGTGCATGTCGGCTAATTCGTGGCTCTCGCAAATTATCGACAGCAAATTTTCTAAGCTCTCGTTGCCTTTGATCTAGTAATTTACATCATACAACAAGTAAGAATATAAGGGTAGGAAGTATTCCATTCGAGGAAATTCTTGGGAAATAAACGTAATAGTACACATGGAACCTCTAGGATCTTTTGTGCGTACACATGCACCCTTTTCGTATAGATAATTTTCACTTGAATATATAGCATCTAATTGGAGAAGACCTTACAGAAAATTGCAGATAGTCACACTACAACATATTTCGTGACTGAAGGAGTTGCTGCTTGTGTCTTTGACATATTATAATGCGGCCAAGAAAAGGTCCGCAATACTGACTAATTTGACTCTATAAAGGAAGATCAACAAAACATTCAATCGTGGTAACTTAATACTTAGTAGTATTTGTATCAAAAATCATTAGGCATTCTAAAAGTTATCAAAAAATATTTTATTTTAAAATTCAGTTCTAATTTTGTTGACAACTCTATCGTATTTTGACCGATTTTGACGAAGGTAGAAAGCGACATCACAAACATACAAACTCTAACGTTTCTTAAGTCCAGGTTTTGTCCACATAATGCTTTCACTTTATTTTTACAGGATAGGCAACGGGTAGATAAAAACTTTGGTATTATAAGCTTTTATTAGGCTTCGGTCACAATAACATACAAAACCCGAAAATTTATTTTTAATCTTGTAAACATTACCAAGTTTTTGACGTTTATTGCAATTCTATCGTTGCTTAGTTATAACATCATTATGATAATTTTTCATGAAACCATGAAATGGATAGATTGGTAATAACTTCTTAATTTAAATTTCATCGGAGTCAAGCAATTATGTAAAGGTCCGGATGAAGGTGCTGGTTTACCATTCTAGTTACATAATTATATGTTTCATTCTAATCATATAAGTATTTCTAGTATACCTTCATTATCAGCTTCATGGTTTCCAAATCTAAATAGTAAACAGACATGAGACGGCCAGCTTCTGTGGATTCGATACAGCTGGCCTCGTCCATCATTATGAGGCCAGAGGTCGCTAGACTATTCATCGCTCTGACACACATTTCTGTAAATAAAACAACTAAGTGCTTATCCTATAATGTCTCTGAAAATTTATTAGCATTTATCGTCAAAGCTTTGTTCGTCTATGTTTTTTATTTACCACTCATATAATCAAATTTAAAAGGGGTTTTATAATTTGTATGTAAAGTAACTATAATAATTCTTTATTTTATTAGACACAGCTAATTATACCACTCAACTTTTTCAATCAATTTAAATAAAATATGTTCAAACAAACAAGTATAAAAAATTCTATTTTGTAAACTTATATGTGAGATGAATAAAAACCTGTACGTCTACTATAAAATACGTCATTTAAAATCATAATGTATTTTAATCCTATCGTTACGAGATTACATATATTCGTACAAATCTCAAGTTTAACAAATCAGCTATATGATAAATAAATTATATCATAAAAGTTAACTACACAACGGAAGATAAGTATTATCACCTTATATAGATATCTTTTCATTTAACCACAGTGGTATTCTCGGTGGTGTTAACAAGGTCTCGTCCTAAGATTTAATCCATTTTTATTTATGATTCTTTACAAAATTTGAAATCTTGTAAAATGGTTGTGTAGCAATAAAACTGATATTAAAAGAAGTAATACTGAGTTGAGCAATAATTTGTTTATAGATAAGAACTTATTATTTCCAAACCATAAAATTTTTAAACTTTTACAATGTTAATTTTTGTCAGTTGTCGTCTTAACCTGTGAAGCCGTACAATTTCGATACAATCAAAAAGTTGTCTCGAGGTTCCCAGGAGAATGTCGAGGCTAAACAAAAACTAATTGAAAATAATTTGATGTTGTTTAATGGTGTCTAAATAAAATTAATTTTTTAAGCATTTTTTATTAAAGAAATCAATTAAAATGTTTTTTAGCGAAATCAGGAAAAAAAATTATCGAGTTTTTTATCTATTTTTTACAAAAAATAAATAATGGGAGGAAACATTATTTTTTTGTTTTTACAAAAAGTATATATGTAATGTTTACTCATTTTGCTACATAATTATAATTATGATGATCATGATAAGCTGATTGTCACCTTTTTATCCTTACTTTAGAGATAATTTTATATGGATTCATGACTTGACAATAAGTTCTACAGTTCAATCAACTATGTATACCTTAAACGAACTGAAGATGAGTAAGTTAATGAGGCATTCCTATTATTTTATATCTACAAATATTTTTACGACTTAGCACAATCATAGACACATTAGAGCGACTGCAGTGACAACGATGCCAGAAATACCTTTATGCGTAAAGGGCAATCGATGCGGCGGGTGTCAGGTACGAGTGAACCGCGAATAATATAGTGATAAACATATGATTATTATAATTGTTAATAGATATTGATGACAAGCCTGTTAGATATGTCAAATACTGCATTTGAAAATTATACAATAATAATACATATCAAAATAAATTTTTTGTTCAGATTGCTCTCTGTTACTTAGCTTTTAATTTTTTATGTTACTTTTAAAGACTGCTATCATATTTTTACTACGCTTAGGGTTCTGTATACAGCACTATCGTTTGATTCGATAAAAGATTTAAAAACCTACAGGACAATAAGTATCAACAACTAAATTTTTCGATCTATCTGTACATTGCATATGAAGCACAATCAAATATTACGTAACATAGCTATAAAAGACTACCTAGCATTTGTACACGATTACTTCTTAATTTAAATGCGTACAAAATATTTAATTCTATATAATGATTCTAGTTTTGTTAACCATCGTTAACTTCTCGATTAGACCAAGAGAATGCATCGCGTGCATCAACAAGGCTCATCCATCAATCACGATCCGGAACTGGCGAGGTCATATGCTGCCACGATGTTTATTGATATTAGTAAATTGGAACGATTAACTTATCTATTAAGCGATTCCACGGTTAAAGTTCAAGACACGGTGCTGAAAGAGTACATTTTGAAGCAAATTTTTTTTCAGGCAAGTGTATGTAGGTACATTTTTAAACGCTAGCAACTTGAGAAGCTTAATTTGTTTTGTTACGTAAGTGAAATTAGTAAGGTATTGTTACTTTTAAACATAAATACTGTAGATAATAAAGATGATACATATCAATATATTAATAATTTAAATTGTGTCATTATTCTCCAGCAAATAGAGTTCCATGACGGGAACTCTGATATTTATAATTACCATTTTAGTTTCTTATCCATTAAAGTAATTAAGTAAGTAATTGCTAACATTTATACGTGTTAATATACGGTGTGAAGTTGTGTGAACAAATCATGTGTGTTAGATGCGCGTGAATGTAATGTGACCGGATGCCATCGGAAATATATGTACGAAAATCTACACGCTGTACATTATAAGTTTTACCTTGATTGTTTGTATTTTTCGTTTCGTTAAAAAATCAACATAATTCTTATATTTCCTTTTCCGTAACCACAAAGCGGCAATAAAATAGTAACGTTTATAAAACATTTATGTGTCTTACCTCTTACACAACCTTATCACGTTCAATTTATCAATATCACCAAATCATAATACGCGAGTATTTTGATATGTTTATCACTATATTATTACAGGAATGTTTTATTTAATTCAACATGAAAGTATTTGTATATATAGCTTGAACGCAAAATGTAAGTGTTATGTTGGAAATGAAAAACAGTTTCGCAGTATTGCAAATATGATGTAAACCCTAAAAACCGAGTATTACGATTGCGTTGACAAACTGAAATAAAGGATTCATCAATCACTGGTTGCAGCCAACAAAACTTCACGCTTTTGTTATTGTTTTAGTGTAATACATGTCTTTATCAATAATCGAAATTAGACGCAACATTATTATGGGAAACGTTAACGACTATATCAATTAAGTGTTTATTAAAGGTTTCACAGTTGCACACAATATCTTATTAGGAGAAATATAAGTGACTACTTCAAAGTTTAGTAAATACTTTTTATTGATCTAAGAATACTGAATAGTTTTAAGTTAGGGAGTAGGTTACACTGAAATATTAGCTATCCTCTTGTGCAATTTTACTTTCAGTATAACTTTTAGTAAGATCCCAAGATGAACCAGTAAAAAACCACATATATTTATATTTATTATTTTCATATGAAAACATTTTCATATTTGCTATTTTCATGTTACAGAAATCATTTACATGTATAAGAAACTTGTGGGACACCGCTTGATACAATAATGTACTCGCCGGTAAACTATCTTTTTTTGTCGAAGAGGTTCAATGCATTTACGCATCACCCCTACGTTACGGTACCAACTGTAGGGGTATGTGGGACTCGGGGTAGAGGCGTTCCCCCACCACCCACTAAACTTCATCTCCGGGCTGACCGCTATAGCTCATGTCGGCGATGACTCGGTCTCGCCCGAAAATATTTCACCGGGCCACCGCCTGCACCTGTTCTTACAGGCATGAAAAATCAAGCAACGTCACGGCTACGCTTCTACGGCCAGGACCCAAATCTATATAGGATACTATATATAGCTAGGGATACTAACCACTCGTCAAGTCGGTCATTATAACACATTCTTAACTACGTTATATATTAGTAATGGGCCATAAAGCCTGCCTTTTTCGATGGTAGTCGTACGAGGACGACGATCATTTGCCCTTACAAAACCATCAACAAGGACCTGAAAATACTTTGTTATCAGTCTCACCTTCAATTTTCTTAGAAATCTGTTGAGCAGGAGCTGCCGAAGGCAGACCGAGATATCTCTTGGGATCTTTGGCAGCTCGTACATAGAGGAACGTAGATCGGAGCCATTGCACGCATTGTGCGACGTCTCCTACTGTGCCCAAAGCCGCTTCACTGTTTAAATTCTCTGCCAAGCGTTTGTGGAGGTAACTCTGTAGGGGTTCGCTACCACCCACAAGAGCTTGGTAACGAGCCTGTTTAGGGAAATAGTAACTATTAAATTAATTTTGTCTACATGTCAAATTAACATACCTATAAGCACTGCAACATACGAAGTCAAATAATATAATTATTTAGTCATATACCTATTCAATATTATTAAACCTTTGTTTAATTTGATGGAGAATAGAAATGTTCGTGTCACATCAGTGACATGACTTTGACATTTGAGATTTTTTGTGAATTTGTTATAGATTGGAAATAATTTTTTTACTTTAATTATTGAAGTAATATATATTTTATCATAATGGCTCTTAGCAAGGAAGAAAAAAAGGCGAAAAAAGAAGCGAAAAGATTGGAAAAGCTCAGGGCCGAAACAGAGGCCCGTAAAAAATTTAAACGCGCAGAATTACAACGGGAAATGGCGGCTCAGGCCTTACAAAGAGGAGTATTGGACAAAACATGGAGGGAGCTGATGCTAAAGATTAAAGAACCTGTATTTAAACAAGACATTGAAGTTGTGTGGCACACTTTTGAACGAGCCTATGACAAAAAAGATCATCTTATAAATCATACTATGAAACTAATGGATGTAGCTGATGACCAATTTCAACGCACTGTTGCTAGTTTTTGCGATACAATCGATACAATGATTAATAAATTCTTGATAGATTTGGATGATTTGTCCAAAGAAAATGACCAAAGAACAGCAGCATTATTAAACAGGGGTGAGAATGACGCGGCTCGTATAATGATGGACCACAATGCCGCTGAAACTCATTTACAGCTACTTTTATATCATGGGCATACTACCGCAGATTCACTAGCTTGGACTACACGTGGTGAAAATCTCGTTAAACAAGATGACGATTGCACTAAATATGCTAGCGAACGTGAAAACTTACGATCATTTCTTGAAAATAAATACAATTCCGTTTGGGATAATTATAAAGCTGTTCTCAAGGCTTACGTGGTTGAAACTGCCGATAATCAGAAACAAGTCCGTAAATTGCGCCGCAAAGAAAATCTAATGGCTGATATTATTGCTTCACAGGGCAAGAAAATCGCAAATAGTGACGGCATGCTTAAACGACTTCGTACGGAACTAGCAGCGTACGAGTCTGGCACAAAACAAGCGGTTTTTAGGGACCGTCGTAATAGACACCGTGCCGCATGTCACAAACTGAAAAAACGGCTTATTAACGGGTGCGCTCTAGACGTCAAACAAATGGCCCTGTTAGTGAAATCATCGAACAATACTATTGAATGGCTTGATTCTGCTGCTAAAAAAGGGGAAAAGATCCTTCGCTTGGCTTCTCTTTGCCGTAAATTTGAAACTTTACGGGAGAAAGTTTTGCCTTATGGATCAAAATTGCCACATTCTCCAACACAAGTTAAGACCAATTTACGCCAGCAGAAATCAGATGATTCATTGGTTGTAAATGCCATATCTACAACATGTGGCCTGACAAGACTATGGCAACGAATCGCAAAAGCTGAATTGGATAATAGAGCTTTACTCAACGAAAAATATTTATTAGAACAGGAAAACGCTTACATAATAAACAAATTGCAAGAGTCAAAAACCAATAAAACGGGACCTGTAGCTAAGATATGTGAATGCAGTCCCATGATAAAAAAAGAATCACCAAATTCAATTGTGGCGGTGGAAGGCGTTTTGGAAATGAGTAAATATAAACAAGTACAGCATTAAAAATTTAAGTATTCCATTTTCATTATTGTTTCTTGTAGTCTACTTCATTAATAAAAAGTGACAAAGGTATTAATTTAATATTTTCCAAGCAAAATTATTGTCTTTAACGAATGCTGTGTCGCGTGCTGTTGCAATCACGTGAGACGAACACGAGGCGCAAACGGCGCTTCTTTGACCTCACTCAATTCGGAAATATTGCAGCAAGACAACCAAACAGCAAATCTTATTATAACTCAACATTGATACAGAAATGTTTTATTGAGAAAACAAAATTTCGGTTTACTTATTTAAGATGATTTACATATTGTTAAAGTACTAAAAGGTATCCCATATTAGATACAACCTCATACATTTTAATATAAAATGAATTGAATAATAAGATCCATAATTAAAGATATTATGAAAGTACATAGAAATATATATCACTGTCAATTTTACCGAACTCGAAGGGAATTTTTTACAGTAATATTCTTAAATAAAGTTCCAGTTCATATATATAACAGCGCTGCTGATAAATGCTGTTAATATTATTGTTATGGTGACAGACTTAGTTAAGATGTGGTAACTAGCCAGGCAGACTAAGAAAAAACCAACCAAACTAAACAAAAATTCGAGCCCCATAGAACTCTCAGAGGTCTCAGCCGCTATGCCACAGAGTTGGCTATTGAACCTCAATTATGCCGCAGCGTCATTGATAATGTGAACAATCGGATAGAGGTGTGGCGTCGAAGCTGTAGCGACCATTTGGCCGATATTATGTTTCAAACATTTGTCATATAGATACATCGCAATAACAAAAAAATTGATAATACTCTGAAGTTTTGTTTTATTTGCAATTAACATTGTGCGTTATGGTTGGACCACTCATTAATATTTAATATAATTTTATTAATAAAATTACTACTGCAAAATAGTTCGGTGCTATTAAGAAAATATAATAAAAATATTTGTTTAGTTCGGTGACTGAATAACAACCGACCTACTAGTACTTGAGTAATGTTTTGAACTAAGGACTTAATTTGAAATTTACAGTGTATGGGTGTTAATACTGTGACACCCATTGAAGTAAACTGAGAGAGCGTTAGCGTTATAAAAATGATTCGTTAAGTTTCAAATACCACTAAAAATATCGATATTTTTTTCTAAATAACTATATTTTTAGTAGTGCGATACATAGAGTTATGTTTTCTGTGCGAATTATAGACAATATGGATATTTAGTTTTATAAGTTTCATCTAGGAGGCTTTCTACCTTATTCACCGTCAAGGGAAATCAGGGACAAAAAATAACAATAATATTTCTTGACAGTTATTTACAGTAAGGCAGTGTAATTATATATACGAAGAGAATGGTTAATACAAAGTATTTTTCATTAAGTGACAACAATTTACAAATGGTAATCAAAATGTTGTAGACATATTACGTAACTTTTATGCATGTGAAATGTTTTTAATCCATCTTACAATCACCGATTCACGTGACGATTGAACTTTGGAAGCTGAAACAGTATGACGGAGTATACGTACTATCTCATCTTTTAAAACTAACAACTACCTTAATTTTTGTTCAAAAATAAGATAAAAAACAACAGCTCTAATATTATATAATAATTGGAATCAAGTAACCAATCCAAATATATAAGACTCCAGTGTTGTATTAATATATTTGATACAACAAATATGATACAAAATAAATAAATTGTAATGATCAATGATTTTTTAAAGTAATTTGCTTACAATAATTGATCAGACTACGTAGCTTTAGTGAAATAATAAAGAAAATCTTAATATATGGGAAGTTGCTACTATGGGAAGTTATTGGAATACTTCAAATAATGCAGCTTGAGTACTGAATAAATCTTACATGTTTTAATGTCAATACGAAAGATCAAAAATTTTAATTTTAATAAATATACACATTTAAAATAATACTCGTAACCTACTTTCTTTGTACGTAATACGAAGTCATGATGTGGTATAGAATCAAGATTTGAAGAACGTGTAAGATCATAAAGACATAACTTATGTGAGTCATTTCCTCATCATGAACGGGGAATGACAGATAATACAGTTCGCTTTCACCAACTGATATGGCAAGGATTGCTACTAGGAAGAACGGCTGCCCTACTTAATTATAAATTGTATTGTAATCCCATAACAAAATATCCTCAATTGTTGTTAAAATTTGTTGCGTATTGGCATTATATTTTTATATATACAGACTAGATAGATACAAAGGTATTAGAAATATTCGTAAAACTATATCAATAAATACTATCGAATAACGACATTGATGAATTAACACAAATAAACTAGCTAAAGAACAGTTTTAATGTATTATACGTTATGTACGTATGTAACATCATGTATGTACCTAGTCGTAACTCGAGTTGAACTGCATGTATTTATAATAAAGGATTCGTCATCCAAACGTCGAGCTTCCCAATAATTAAAATTAAGGTTCATGGCCACTCATTTTATTTTTTAATTGGTTGACGACCGTGAAGGCTAACAAAACTATTGCATCAAGAAATAATTATCGTTTATAGTACAAAGTACCAACACATTACGAAAATTTTTATTTGGCAAAGCTCAAAATCACGCGATAGAAATACCTTTGCTTATTATGTTCTATGACATTTTATGAATATTATTGATTGATGTTTAGGTGACGTGATTTCATGGCATTGAATATAATTTTGCAGCATTGTGTTTATCATTTTTATTGGGTAGCTTTTTAACTAATTTTTACTTTTTTTATGATAGTAAAAAAAGTAAAAATTAAGGAATTAGAAGACAGTTCAAAACATCCTTCAATACAAGAATAGTGTCTAGACCAAAGTTAAAAATCTTATGGTTGTGTGGCAAAGCGGGAGCTCAGAATATTAGTTTTTGAAAATTATTATTTATTTATTGTAATGATTACACAACAATATTGGATTATAAATAGATATATGTTGTTTTAAATCTCGTTGGTACAAAACAAAACGGGCTTTATACCAAAAAATTAATAACCGAATCTCACATGTTTCTATTTTGACTAAACAAGTGTGGGTTAAATTCAGAAACTAATATTTTCAGTTTAATATTATAGAATCTGAGATCTAAACATACTAGCCTAATACTGTACTAACCTGATTATGACTGATAAACAGTTGTTCTTAAACGAAAGCTTTCTTAGATCTTTATGAAAATATACAAAGAAACTCTCTAGGAAACTATTGTCTTAAAGCAGATTTCTGTTAGATATACCAAGGGTTGAAGTATGAAATTGCCTTTAAGAACCTTGTGAAAAATTTACTGGACTTGGAAGGTTGGCGAGTACAGAGGACGATGTATCCGTATATATCGAAGTGCAGGTTCTTTAATGCCAAAATGGTTTCTCAAGCGATGTGAGTTCTTGCGTTATCATGGAGCAGTAATGGTGAAGATAAATTAATGAGTCGGGGCTGTTTTGCACGAGTTTACTCATCACGGTTCGAAGTTCTGTTCAGTAGATATCAGCTTGACTGAATCTAAATAAGTTGTAGTGGATTACACGAAGGAATGACCACCAAAAAGTTGAAAGGGCCTAAGTTTGCGATAATTGAAGAGAATTCATTTTTCTTCACACGTCACAATCCGCTTCAAAATCCCTTCATCAATTTCAATGTGCGCTTTTCCTTGCGATTCAGTCAGCGGCACCCACTTTTAAGCTTTTTCAAGTTTTTTTATTTTGCTAATTTAGTCCAAATGTGTCAATATTGTAGATAAGCCAACATTAATCTATACCACTATTTCCTTGGTAACTTGACATGAATCGGCTTCCACCGTCGTTCTCAAATCGTCGTTTTTTGCTTTTATAGTAGTTCTTTCTCGTGGCTTATTGTTCAAGTCGAAGTTTTCAGCACAGAAATAGTTAAACCGAAAATGCACGTTGCGTTTATTAACCATATCCTCTCCGAACACAGCATTGATATTGCGAGCTTTTTCCACTGCACTAGTTCTACGTCAGAACTCATATCACTCTAATTTTTTGTGTATACATCTTTATTTTTAAAGTAGAATCTATAAACAATTGAAAGGTCAGTTTTGATTGTCATATTTTTTAATATTGAATGTTGTCTTTATCGTGTGAAAAAAGTTTAATTAAAAAATATGACACAAAAAATTATAATTTATTATTAAATTATTATGATACAACTGAATGAAAATAAGTTCAATATCAGAAGTTAGTGTGAATGTCGATAGGGCGATGCGTTAGTACCGTCAGAGCTTGGGGTGCGTATATAAGGTGGGGCGGACTCGGGGCGCATACCAGTCATCTTTGAACCACGACCACTGTAACCGTTAGCTATTGCTTGCTTGTGTTGTGTCGTGTTTTTGTGTTTTGTTTACAAAAAGGTGAGTTCTCACAACACATTTAAATAATTGATGATTTTATTTATTCATCGTTGCTTGTGTCGTAGTAATTAAACGATTCTAAACTTTTTATAGCGTCGCTTTTAGGTTATGAAAAAAGGTTTAGAATCGATTAATTACTGTAATAATCTCATGATTGAATTTGTTTATTATTTTAATTAAATAATTTAATTAATTACATAATTTAATTAAAATAATAAACAGATTCATACATGAGATTATAAATAAAACTATTTATTACATAATTTAAATAAAGTAATAAACAGAGTCATACATGAGATTATTACAGTAAATGTTTCATAAAACTATGAAAAATTTAAGTACCAAAGAGTCTTTTTCATTAAGATCAAGTCTCAAGTCTTTTTCAAAGATCAAGTCTTTTTTATATTTTAATTGGCTATGAAGTAATCATAAAGTTCATATATAGTTATTATAGTTGTAGTATTAGTTAGTAGTTCATTCATATTTGAAATAAATAATAAATAGATTATTCAAATTATAATCCATAAATTCAGCCATTAAAGAATTATTATAAACTCTGTTTTTTAATATTTCAAATTTTATTTTCCAATTTACAAAAGATAATAGAAATTACGACGCAAGGGCTGTGAAAATGGTGACAATCTGTTTTCAGTCGTGATTTTGCATACAGGCAGCATCGATCTGAATAAAAAGTGGACTAGAGAATGCCATTAATACACATTTGTTTCTTGATAGCGAGTTGGTTCAACATAATTTTTTGATACCTCCATAATAATGGTGGTGCCAGCCTTCTTCATCAAAGTAGAAACCAGCTTACATTTGACATATTTCAAATGTTTGATATGTCAAAATTCAACATCTCTTAAAGAAAACAATCCGTAGATAAATTATTGAAAACCAAGAAGTTTCTTAAGTTTATATATTAACTATGACTATCATCATCATATTGGTCGTTCTCGAGGTAAAAAATCAAAACAAAAAAATAAAATTTTAGTGTGCACAATGTTCTCTATGAACATTTTTCTTATAAAATCCACAGTATTGTTAAGAAAACATCGGTAGAATAAATCAACATCTATAATATTTTACATTAAGATAATAATGTATTAACAATCAAAGACAACATATAACTTCAAATTACAACAGTAATTTCACAGATTCGTATGGCGGTTCAAGGCGGAAATGATTTCCACTTCAAATATACTGCTTCTCAAATATATAATTCACGTGAAGAAAAGACATCAACGAAAAACGAAACACTATTGGAACTCACAATTGAAATAATATTAAGGATTATAAAAAAAAACAGCATTTATAGAAAAACGATAAAGATACCTATTAACAATGTCCCATCACATAATTTACTAGCAAACATGAATTATGTTTTTCAATTATTGTATCAGGCTATTTTTTCGCACACTATATAACACAATCGTTTTAGTTGATGTTTACAATTCAAAATGCGTGGAATTGTTTGCTTAATTTTTTTATCCCACCTCTTGTAATAACCTTTGATCCATCAGTTCTGTTTAAGCTTTTTTACCATAGAGCTCTAAAAATACATGTCCTTAGTATATTATGTCAACTATTTTTTATACGGACAAATTACAGCATACGAAATGTTAACTCGTCTAGCATTCCCATCATTTAGCCAACAAAACGTGAGAAATTTATCTATTTTAACTATTATATTATTGATTTATTACATACTACTATCGTTAAGCATCAAAATAAATTAATCATGGACACAAATTACATTTGACAAAAATACAATTAGTGATACGATTTCGAATTGTTTAAGAAAAGAGAATTTAAGAGAGTTATTTTCATCGGGTTAGGGACTTCAGCTATTTATGCGTTTAACAACTTCTGTGGTTTATTGATTGAGACCAATTTCAATTCCCAGAGCGAGCAGAAATTTTCTACTGAGTTTGCTTTAGGGCTTTATTAGACCGGGTGTAAATCGTTTCCATCGACCTTATTATTACTTATCAACAGTTGAGATGAATGCTATGAGCTATCACGTTAAGGAGAAAAATACCTACTTATAAGTACAACGTGAAAGCGTAAGTCTCTCAAAAAGAAACGGGTATTCATTAAAGTAACGTTAACTGCATAAATCTTTCACTTTATTTCTTAATAATATTTACTCTACAAAACATTTAAAGCCACAATAAAACTATTAATCGCAAAAAGTAACTATATGTTAATTAGGGTATACAAGGATGTAAAAATTTCAATCCTTTTGGTTTTCTACTTTTTATTTTTTTTTAGTTAATAATAAGATGCATATAGCACAAAGAGCAGTTTGCTTTCCTAATATAATGGAATACAGATTTTACTGTTTTCTTATAATATAAAGAATAGACAATAATGTTGTCATATACATTAAATATTATGTTTATATCAAACATGTAATTTTTAATGTTTTTTCTTTTTAAATTTTATGATTGCACTTCAACATAATTTATATTACGTGCTGCAACTCTATACAATATGACAGCCTATAATTTGTATAATTTCATTCTGCAGCTTTTCATTAGCAAAAAGCGTCAGATAAGTGTGCAATAACATGTCGCGAGATTGCGGCCCGACTACAAAGGGAATTGCTCGTAAGACTGATCACACGACATATTTCAAGTATTATTGATCCTATTATACTAATTATTATTCTTACGAGTAAGCAAATAAAGTTCTTAATGAAGTATCACTATTAACAAGTGGGAGTTTTTGTTGTTGAGTTTAATCAAAGGATTAAAATTGTTTATTTTCAATAAAACAATACTTTACTATGGGAAAATTTTACACTATATCTTTTTGGTAATCTTTTTGTAAAATTCTATGACAAACCCGTAAAACGGTTTAAACACGCAATTAATCACTCATGTGTATTCTTATAAAATTAAATTAGGTTATATTTTCTCACGTCACAAATCCACAATCGAATCTTTGTTTGATTTGTATTCATTTAACTCACGTAATTAAATGATTATCTATGAATAAAAAAGAGCAATTAAATATTTCTTTAAAATAGCACTGATCACATTAAAATAATAAGAAAATAGCAAAATAGTCACTATTTCATCAAAGGTTATGCCAGTACCTTATAAGTAGACAATCTAAGACCACATTCTTTACCCGTATTAGCATACTAATCGCTCATTGTTTTGTTGATTGATGAAGAATCCACGGAAATCTCAACTGCTCGTAAAATTATAAAAACATAAAGACGGCATTGCAGCTAAATAGTATCTCGTAAACTATTTTAATGATAATGACCAAATTTTTTATCAAAAATTTAAGTTACTTGATCATAAAAATTACTGTCCGATAATAATAAAACACTAGACATTAGACGCTAGAATTATGATAAGCCTTATAAATTATCATAATTCTAGCAACCTACTGAAATATTAAACTTTGTTTCAGATGTCGTCAGGAAAATTGTTTTTATGCGCTCTAGTAATCGTATGCGTAAGCGTGCGGCAAGCGTCATGCGCTCCAGCTCCCCAAGAGGACTCGCCGCCTATGCCGGTATATTAATATAATACCTATGTAAAAATTACTTTTAATTTGATACTCAAATTAAAAGTTATTATAGTGCAATATATATATATATATATATATATATATATATATATATATATATATATATATATATATATATATATATATATAGATAACTTTATTTCAAACATATATACACAAAATTCACAGAAAAAATGTAAAGAATTGGACTATATTTTACACTTATTTTAAAATAAGGAGTGTGTTCTGTTTTGTAAGGGTACAAGATCATCACTGTTTCAATTCGCCTAATTATTAAATAATGATTAACCTATCTAAATTTTTCCATTATTAAAATCAAATTGGCAGTCTTTACTTAGAAATAGTATTAGCTATAAAGATATTAATCATTTTATCAAGTATATATAAATCTTAAGGTCTATTTCATGGTCACTTTTGTATTCACAATATCACAATAAGCTATATTTAATATTTCATCATGTTAATTGTGACCCATAAATATGCCTATTATCATCGTGTCATTGAAATCAAAGTAATTTTATTATATTGTCATAGTTGTGACGTTAGCTTGATGAATCTGACATTTGATTGGCTTAGAGTCATAATATTGGTAATCATGGTCACCGTAATAAATTATCATATTCATGTGAACAACCAAATTAAGTAAATTAAATATTTAAATGCCTTAAATGCTAGCAATTAGCAATATTTTGAAAGCCTTTAGTAAAATTAAATTCATCATTAATTAAAAATATTTATTAGGAACCTATAAGTTTTTATATCAATATAGCAAGATAGAAAACGAGCTATAAGCCCGCTTTGTGAGAAGTGGTTAGAGTGAACTAAAAAGTTATATTTAGACTTTAAAAATATTTAAACACCTTAATACTATCATATTAAAGTCCTTTTTGACGTGAATAAACCTACACACTACTTACATGCGATTGATGAGATTCTTATGACATAATCCATTCGTATTTTTAATGAGTCTGAGTTAAAAGTTGTCTACCTTAACATTATAAACGAGGAGTGCAAGGATGCCCTGGTGCATCGGTAATAATTTAAACAAAACGTGCATACCTTTGACCTACAGCATAGCGGCTATAGATTTAGACACAACTGAGCATTGCAACACGAACGTCTCTTCGTGCCGTATGACACTAAAGGTATAATTTGAATCTTGCATTTAAAGTGCAACGTATTCCAAAAAGGCAACCGATTACAATATGACAAAATAAGCAAACTTAACAAGCTTCTAAAAATCAACAAACATGCATACCATTTCATTGCAGTAATGGCATACCTGTCTACTAATAAATAAATTATTACATGTATCTTAATTTATTTCAGATAAAGATATATAAAATATGGACATTATAAATACGAATCAGTCGCAATTAATAGGATTCAACTTTCAAAGCAAATGTTTAACAAATATGTTATTAAATCTCTGAAAGGAACGAATATGTGAGAATCTACACCGGTATCTTCGCGAATAGTTTATCATTTACATTAATTGCTTGTGAGATGCCTGCACATTTTCAAGGTAGATCGCAGACGATTGTCTGATATGGAGGCAACATGACTTCACATGCAGTTTCAACCTCTGTGATATAGTATTGTTTGTTCATTGTACTGTATGGTATGTCAGTCTATAGGTGCTATCAAGCGCATCTCAACTATTATGCTAATTATGTGAACATTCGCGCCGTAAACTCACTAATTGGAACCGATTGGCTGGCCGCCTTTGTGAGTGAGCTTAAACTCGTACTTATCTAGATTTATTTCTGTTAATTGCAAACACTATTCTGTAGAAACCTAATTTAATTACATTGTCTGAATAAAACATTCGTTTTAGTGATTACAGATCGAGATTTTACATTAAATGAGCATATTTATAGACGTTAACATGATTAAACTCCGGATTTGTTACGTTAAGAGTACCTACTATGTAAAGCATATATGCTTGAATGAAAAGGAAAAGTAAAGCTTCCATATGTAATAGTAATAAATTGGTTCCTTAGTACGGAAAATCTTCTTACTATATTAGGTTTTCATACTTAATATGACAACATAAACTGGCGCGAAAACTTAAATAGTTTTTTTTTCAATTACAGCCCATTTTTCTTTATCTACATTAAGATTATTAAGATCCTATAACACGATCATAATATACATTGTCAATTAGTAACGAGAAAGAAAGTAATGTCGTAATTTCTTATCAGTATAAAAATGATTTACGAAAATCTAAAGTTATATCTAAATGCTGTATTTTCAAAGACAATTAATTTAAATATTAAAGCACGATACGAACTCTAGCACACCTTGGCCGTTTTTCTCACGAAAAATTCCGTGAAGCAATTTAATTTGAAACAAAAAACAGAAACAATGGAAAATAGTCAACTTATTTTAACAGAAACTTTGATTCATAAACTAAGACACCGGCATGGTATATTTATTCGTCTAATTAAAAATTAAATTCGTAAACGTTGCGACATTATATTTATATATCTTATATATATCCTAACCTTATTTTAATTCATATAGTTTTATTTTTTGTTGCAGTATGAATATAAATACGATGTAGAAGACCAAGAAAAAGCTCTTTACTTTGGAGCGAACGAATCTGGAGACGCTCAGGGCAAAGTGATCGGCGGGTACAAGGTGCTCCTTCCAGATGGTAGACTGATGTCAGTTGAATACACAGTCGAAGGCGAGAGTGGTTTCGTACCTAAGATTTCTTTTGAGGATAACGCAAATCCATTTGGCAAAGGGAAATAAGCAGGACTGTTCCGTTTAATAAATATTAACTTGTTTTCTATAGATGTAGTATTACTTCAAAAAGTACAAATAACATAATCTGTGGTAACCCTTGTTCAACAATATTTATGATAAGAAAATTCCTAAATCATCATGACATCGTGTCCTACACTTTTATTTTAGTTAACTCAAAACCGATGCCGATATTACTCCTCTTAACCGAAACGCAATAAATATACAAATTTAAGTTTTTTTTACTGTATTAGTAACTTACCTATATTTAAATACCACATTGTATTTTCTTTATAAAGTTGATGATAAATTTTTGTAGTGCAATTTTAATAGAATTTTGTATATTATATGATATGTGGGTGTAACACATCCTAATCGATTTAGATTATAATACAATTGAGTTTTCTCCAGATGTTACCATTCCTGTGATTTTATGAGATGGTAAGTGAAGGTCATTATTGCCATTATTATATAGATATAATTAACGTTAGTTTATTTGTATCTTTATACTTTATATTACTGCAAGCAGGAATTAAATTCTTGTCGCATTATATGAATTTTGTATACGATAAAAGTTTTATACACTATTATATTGTTTTTATTACCTTGTATATATTCTATTAAAGATTGTATTTCTATCAAGTATTGTTACTTAAATATTCAAAACTTATGGGCACTTAGTTTTGACAAGGCAAAGGAAAGTATCTTATGTTGAAAACTTACTATATAAACCTTCTCACAAAATATGCAATATAGAACATTTCGTTCTATTTAGAGACAAGTTCCTTAGCTCCTAACACAGTGCATTCTCAATAGACTCTGATAATCTTGCATTGAGGCAATAGTCAAATGCTTTAAAATACCTTTAACACTGATTTCATATCTTCAATCTGCTTTTACAAGTACCGCGGCCTATCAAATATTTATAGTATAGTGTCCTATCAGATTCTGCTATGTGAAAATGTGCATTTATTTGGTAAATAGTTATTTATATTTTAGTATATATTGCTTAACTGCACATAACATTCATATCACGCATAATCAAAGGAATAGTTTTTATAAGGTTTTTGTAGTTTGTCTTACTTTGTCTTTTTGTCTTGTCATGATAACAGCTGTAGCTTCGGTGTCAAACTGAGGACGGCCAGCGCGACCAACCATTTGAAGTACCGTGCTGATACTGTACTCCTGCATAAGACAAATAAAGCTCTAATAAGAAGATAAAATTTAATAGATCAGACCTGGAGATGATCACTATTAAAATTCTAATTTTTATACCTTACACAGCATGGAGACGACAATATGACATTAATTAAAAATATCAACTCTATTGGTAAATATAAATGCGACAAAACAGTCGTATCAATACTAGTAACTTAATAATTACATAACATTTCTATAATATTTGAAAGAGAATTTTTAAAATTTTATGTCATATTGCCTCCATACTGTTATTATACCAATCAAATCGTATCGTTCTCTTTCGAATTTTCTTAATATCAGATAAACATTCTTATAAATGGCTAAGTGTTTTTGAGCCTATTATCAGAGATATAGCACAAAGTTGACATCTGTCAATTTAACCACAACCGCAATTTATAACTATTTCATACTATAAGTTATAATAAAACTCAATTTTATATAAAATTGTCACGTGTCATGTGTAACATTAAAGTATTAGATATGTAATATATAGACTTGACCTTTAAAACCACTATACACCGTGATATGTAAGAAAAAAATATCCAATATACTGAAATAATACCTTACTTTCGGAAATTCGAAATGAAAACGATGTATAATTAAGTGATGATCTAAGATGATGAGTAGATGATGATCTTAAGTAATGTTAGATGTATCTAAGCAGATCAGACCATAGATAAAAGACTTGGTGGTGTTTTCTTCTTAATTTTACTATCATAATTTAGGCGGCTAGCTTCCATCAGATAATAGGGAGTGTAATTTTCGTCGTCGAAATAAATTTTACGACAAAAAGTATGTCTTCAAAAAACTTAACCTTACTTTAACATAGTTAAGGGTATAAAAATATCACTAATCAAACAAACTTTTCTGACACAAATTTGAGACGAGATAGTCGTACAGCCATTATTGTTTTATTATTCGTAAAGAGCTGGTTGTAAGTCAACTCTTAGGTGTTAATGGTCAGTGACAAGCATATAATGCGTTGAATCCCTCATTAAAACCGTTGATATAAAATCACCGAAATAACGTAGGAATAAAGAACTGTATTGTTACACCAAATGAACAACATATTTTGTAATATTAGTAGTAATTTTGTAGTATAAGTTATTTAAGCACACATTTTCCTAAATTTCTTGAGTTAGCTTATTGGCTTTACATAGAATCATACCATTCAAGTGTAGCCATCCAGTACCAAAAAGTAATAACTAAATTTTTTTTTTATTAAAATTAATTATTCCTATAATATCATAAAGACAATATTTGAAAAGCATGACATCAATTATTACTTCAAAAAAGAAAATTTTATCGCGAAATATCGGATGCAAAATGGACTGAAATTTTGAATTTTATTTTATTGTGGAAATGACTGAAAAAAAAATTAAAAGCAGCACCTATTGAAATATCGCCATGATTTGTTTTGCAATTTGTAACCAATTACAAAAAATAATTGCATAAGTAATTGTAAAAAAAAAACACTTGGTAGCAAAAAATTGGGCTACGACTGTTATATTTTGGTTTTCATAATTCTTCATTAACAAATATATTCATGAATGAAAAATTTGTATTACTAGCCAATTATTAGCGTATTACCAGCTATTACAGTCCATTTAATTATGACTTTATTAATAAAATAAGTATATATGTAACCGGAAAATTGTAAATATCGTTAGATTATAATCTCTATCACACGATTGTAAACTTGCAAAAAATTGAGGATCTCAAGACACTACTTAAAATTTAATTATTTATTTTTTGGGAATCTATCGAAGCGAAACCGGTCAATTTTGAAATGACACGCATAGGAATGCACCTGAATGGTGGAATGTCATATGTCCCGCGCCGCTAGATTTGTTTGTTTTTTCATTTGTTGTCAGATGTAAATAAACAATTAAATTTCGAGTTGAAAATAACTTACAAATTTTTAAGTTATTTAGATTTTGTTTAGTTTTAAATTTTATGTGTAAGAAAATTAATTCTATGATTGACCAAAGATCACTTCATGTGATCTTTGGTCGCTTAAATTACATAAATTTTCCATGTATCAATATTTTTATGCATGTAAACCTTGTGATGACTATGTGATCTCATTTACAATGTTAGGCCAACCGTTTTACAGAAATAAATGCGTTACATTGTAAGTAGTATGATAATAATTTCGCGAGATAGATTGTAATCTAGCGGTATTGAAAATTTTACGGTGACATATATATTAATATAAACAGTTGTAAATATCTAAGAAATTCTTCAAACAAAATCTTGTCGATGGCCCAGTTTTTTGATTTAACGTTTATTTTACAGCACACACCTGATAAGCACCATTCACGTATTGTTGAGTATTTTTGATAATGACCAGATGGGCTGGTAGGTTTACCCCCATTGCTGTTTTAAAAATAAAAATCATGTTAATAGCGTCTATCTTTTTCGCTTCAGTACTTAAATTATAATACTAATACTTAACGGTAAAATTTTGTTACGATTTCTATAACACTGCAAGATTTCAAAACTTTATCGTAGTCGATGGACTTTGCATATACCAGATCTATCTATCAATGAATAACATTAAAATATCCGAAACCATACTATAACGTTATATGATAATAGCTGTACTCACCTAAAGTAGTGGTGGTGACAAGGATAGGCAAATCTCTATTCCTAAATGCTTGCTCTATATTAAATCGCTCTTCATAAAGCATGCCAGCATGGTGGCATCCTACGCCCGCTAAAGCTAAAGACTGAAAAAATGTATACATCCCATAATATAGCTTCGACATTGTTTTAAATCGTCTGCGGCTAAATCAAAGTCAAAACTAAAAATTTATTCAGATGTCTGGATATTTCTTTTTTTTTTTTCGTAATATGATACATCATTTTAGTATGCCTTCTGCGACCAATTCTTTGGTAGCTTTAGAAACTTCAATTACTTTTTGATATAAAATAACCCCATACATAGTATTAGATTATTTTCAATCATGAGTTCATTGCCATGTCAAATTAATTCATTGAATTGGTGCGAAAAAATATATTTCCTACACATATCTCAATTTTCAAACATGCAATGGCATAATAATAAATAACTGCTGTATGTAACTTCGCACGCTTGGCCTACAGGACACCCATACAGCGTAACTGTTAAATAACGAACACTTTTTATCACGACATCTGATTTTAATGAACCAAATCTTAAATTTTGCTCAGGGAAAAGCTGCATCTGCCAGTCAAAACTATAACAATATAGTTTAGGAGATAATGGCGCTGAGACAGACAACAAGAAAATAATTTTAAAATTGTTTTTTTTTGTGTTCTCCTTCTTCTTTTATCGCCCTGACTCAATTTTTGGTGATTATATTCAATGCACAGAATCGTGATTTCAACAGTTTTATTGTATGTATAGGTTAAACTATCATAAAACATACCTGCAATTTCTTGTTCTTAATTGTGGACGCTAGTGCAATGAGCTTCGTTTTCTGTTCGGGGTTGAATGTAATCGTGATCTCTCGTGAGAGGGTCTCGGCTGTCAGTAAAACACTTTTCCGAGTGTTGCAAAATATCTACAAAATTTTATTGTATTACAATTAGGTATTATTATCTTTGCTTTTGAATCAATTTGACAAAGAAATTAACTGTTGAAGAAACCATGTTATTAATATTATGCTCGAACACTAAAGTAACTAAAAATTAAATTCTTTACTCATACATTCGAAGTAACAATATAATGAATTAACTGAGAAAAGCTTTTTTCTTACGTGTTTTTTTCAAAAGCTATATAAAGCATTGACTATTTTAAGGAATACAACGTTAATTCCCAAACTGTTTTACTAAGCCCATAAATTCCTCCGGCATTGAGTTATAAGCATTTAAATTGTTTTCAAGGTAATGTACTGAAAAAAACATTGATCATGATCTTTGAAAGCGCTAATATTTCCTAATTTTTGTAATTTATAAAGGACTTTGGAAAGGGAATAAAGAATACTTTTGGTACGGCTGTATGACTCGTATCCCACTATGCAATAATATTAAAATTAAACAATTATTTCATTTCAAAACATCACAATATATCATATCATACGAAAAATGATAATAAATGAAATAAAAAGTGCGTGCCTTTTCTATCCTGAAGAGTTTCGGCAAAATAAGCATTTAAATCTTTTAGATACTTCAGACACAACTAGTTTCGTATTTACGATTACTTACCAAAGTAGGTTTGCCGTTATGGTATTTTTGAATTATGGTCCAGATTTTGTAGCTGAGAATGATATCAAATTTGAAAATACTTGTACCGTCTGCACACGGATAACCTTCTACAACGCGTCTTAACTTCACAGGGCGACATTCGTCCCCGAACCTGAAATTGGTTATATATGTAGAATAGAATAGAATAGAATATATCTTTATTGTACATCGGCCAGTTATTGTCATCAGTTAGTTGGTAAATGCTAATCAGTGTTGTTCGTATGATTTTTAGTATTTAATTTTATTGTAATGTAAATGAACCGAACCGTATAAAATATTAAAAAGACAATTTAAATTTTTTCACACTCTCACCTATGTATCTTCTAGCATAATTAAGAGCTTATGCTATTGACATTAGATGCGCCGAGAAATATAGATAGCAATATATAGGTATCTTCATAAATTAAAGAATATTGATACTAATTATACAAACAAAGATCTGTGACTTGTGTACAAATTTTCCTTCTCATCATACTTCTGCTCATCATATAAAGGTACCCTACCGGTTTTCAGACTGGGGACCCATGATTTACTGATTGACCACTCTAACAGACGGACGCCAAATAATTAATTTAAAATATTCGTATGATTTATTCATTAACAGGGTTACATAAATGAAATAAGTATCTATATCATAATTTTTTATCTAAACGTACGTAACTTCACATTTATAAATTTGGAAGTTATAATAATACATAAATAATATTAATATTATACAAAATAATTCAGTAATCAATATGTTTTGTGTCGCTTCTCTTACTTATAACATACAGCCTGCTTGTCCGGTGTCCCCAACCACGCAGCTACGTCCTCGGGATTATTGACAGTAGCGGACACGGCTACAAAACGAATTCTCGGTGGCGAGATGACTTTGGACGGCGAAAGCAAAACACAGTCAATATTCTGTTGATACTGCTTCTGAAGTTTCTCAATTCTATGAGCTGATTGTGCTGAAGACTTAAGTTGTACCAATATTAGATGTGACAATCACATAACAAAACACATATAATAATTACCCAATAACCAGATACTATAGATATTCTATTGTTGAGAACAACGGGCGGGTTAGTACTGGTAAGGAATAAAGGGTTCACTTGATAGTATTGGCTAATTTAGGAAACAAAAGATGTAAATTATTTCTCCAATGCCCTATGTACCATGTTTAGCTTGCAACCTTAAAATTCACACAAAAAAGATCGAACTATTTAATGACATTTTCCATAGGTATTTAGGTAAGACGATGGTAATAACTTTACATGCAGGTTTACTTTAGTATGGCAAATAATTTATGACATAGGTTAATTATTATAATATAAAGTATTTGAGGGTTTAAGATCCACCCACTTCAACAGTCTTCATTCTGCTCACAACAGCCTCTAGCACAGGTCCTCTGGCTTCATCATTCAATATATGGACCTCGTCTATGAGGAACAGTTTTATCATCTCCACTAAGCCCCTGTGGTCGCGCCATCTTCGCGTCAACATATCCCATTTTTCTGGAGTTGTTATTATAATCCTAAAACCGAATCTAATTAATTTTGAGAATGTTGATGAGTACTTTGCTGTGTTCAGACTTATTCCTGTACTGTTATTGAGATGTGGTATGTCCATATAAAGCTTTCTGTCTATTTTTCGGTAGGCAACGCGTAATAGTGCTAATGAACCTACGATGCTACGAGCGCCGAGCGTCTATACGTCACGGTAACCGCTCGCCGCCCGGCGGGTCAAAATTTTCGTGAAAAATAATATTTGATTTTTGTGTAGGTGTCAAAAATTGTCATAAGAATATGAATTTCATAAGCCAAGTATTTAAAAAATATGCATTTTCATTTTTTATAAAAGAAATAAGACGCCAGATATACATCATATGTTTCCTTCATATTAGGTACAATGTGTGAAATTTTTTTTCATTGTATTGTATGGCAAATTGAATGTAAGATAAGTATACTTAGTTACAATTTGTTAAAAATAATTAAATTAAAGCTATTCTATCAGTAAAGACACAGTTTTTAACTGCCAAATTGTTATGAGATCTATTGTATTTAAATATCTATTATTATATCTATTAATATTTTATTAAGATTCTTAAATATTCAAATTTCAAATTCATCTAATGAGCGAATATTTTTAACTACTTAAAAACATTCAAAATTACTAACTTGTACGGCTGTAACTGATTAAAGTCAACATTAGTATCGCCAGTTACTTCTATGCACAGGAGGCCTAACTTATTATACTTTGAATACCATTCAGTCAACCTTTCGGTACAAAGTGCTTTCACTGGAGCCACTGTAATTTTGGTTGTTTATAATATCTACTTTGTTCAAATAAGTTTTTAATACAATGTAAAAAATATATAATGACATCAAAATAAATAATTAAATGTTCAAATTTACTGTAAATAATTTTGAAGTCTTCAGTACTATCTCTTGTTTCTAGATCCATCAGTAACTTAACTATAGCCATTTCAAATATAACCGTTTTTCCGGATCCTGTCGGTGCGCAGACTACCATAGATTTATCTGCAATTGATTAGAATTTATATGAAATCTTTGTACTCTCATGGCGAATTTTAATTTCACTCAAATCTATCATTCAGGGTATCAATTTTTTACTCTACGAGCCATATCTTCACAATTGGTTATATTATCTTTTATCACCGTATCTTCCCAATACTGTTATCTACATGATTCTATATTTAAGCTGCATTCTGCTGAAGCTCTATGAGATGGAATTTAAAAAAATAAAGATTAAAATATCGTTAGAGCGGAAAGTTACCTGAGTATAATGCGTCGTCAATGACACTAGATTGAACTATATTAAAAAATGGGTAAATGAAAACATCCCTGTACCTTGAGCCTGAAAAATACATAAACTAGGTGTTTAAACGTTAAATTCTTCCTCACAAAATGAATTTCTTTAAAAATTTATTGTATAAAAGGAGCAAGTAATGTTAAAAAAAATAAACTACCAACCGATTTCTTCCACACTCCGAAATTTACCATATTGACCTGTGCCCTTGGCTGGCTGCTGTTGAAAATTTCTATCAAGTATAATACAGTCCTCTCGGTATTGTGATTCTACGCTTGAAGGAAGCGATAGGGGCTGTGAGTTGGGAATTTCATCTCCCAAGATGTCAGTAAAACTAGAACTAATTATACCCACATTAATAATATAATATAATTAAATTAAACATTATCGTGTTATTTATTAACAAAGAAAAGCATTTTTCATATAACTTTTATTCAAAGATTACCAGTCCATCCTCCAATGCATGAACAAATTATAAAGAATAAAAACGCTATCGCAACAATATAAAATCTGTCTTCACCGGTTACAAAATTGGTGCTGAACATTTTAATATTTTTTCTACCTTCTTTCTTAAAAAAAACCTAATTTAATACTCACAGATTCGTATTCATTTCAGCTACGGTTACTTCTTAAAGATTTACTGATTACCTATAATTTATATTTCGGTAATTGAACAAGTAAGTAGACTCAACATTTAAAACTGTTAAAAACTTAGATTTTCCCGCCCTTTTACTTTTTTAAATTTATTCCTATTAAAGGGAACGCAAAAGAAACTTAAATTCATACAGCCATATCTTATGTAGTTTTTTTCTTTATTTATGCCTCCGAAATACCGGTGTATCATATTCCTTAACCCCGTGGAGTTTTTGACGACTAATGACAGGCACTTTGACAACCATTACGTTAAAGACTTACGAGAAAAATTTTGTAAATGAAATGCAATGTTAGCGATTACGATGAAATGATACCAAAGTGGAATGTTATGTTAATGATTAAAATAAAATGATGTTAAAAATATGAACTGGCCCAGCAAATGAACGAATGTAAAAGTAACACTGAAAAATCTCTTATAAGTCACTAATCAATGCTGAATGATGTATTCTTTATTTTGCACGATATACCGTTCATTATTGATATGAAAGTACACCAAATTCATAACAAAAATACTATAGCAGAATATACGAAATAAGATATACAGCATCAAACTGACACCGACATTAGCGTCATGAACTACTTAATTTTTAGCCTATACTTTTGTAGTCAAGTCCATTAACACGGCTAGCAGGGCGAAGACGCAGATCAGAAGCTATCATGCAGTTCTCGCAGCATCGGAGTGGTGATATAGTGCTATGTTAAGAAATTTTTCTTGTGCAAATGAAATGCCTATCAAAAATTGCCGTTATTGTTTGTTTTACCACGTCAGGAAGCATCTTTAAACGATGCCGTCGATGAAAACGAAAATAAACAACATAAACTTTAAACTCATGATTGTGCGGGCACTACAATTCCATATAAATGAAATGCCGGAGCTCTAGTCAGTCCCGCTGTCTACTTAGCCCGAAATCCCGGGTTTAAATCCCGGTAAGGCCAGATATTACTATGATACTAATTATATAATATTTGTTCACCAGTCATGGATGTTTTTAATGTTTATTCAGTATATTTATATACACACTATTTTATATATATTTATATCTATATTTCTTTGTTATCTAGTATCCATAACAAAAAATATTTAAGATTCATATTTTCAATGCTGTTATAAGAGTACGTTACTGAACTTTAGGACATCCCTCTGGCAAAAAATTATCAGTGGCATTGTAGAGGAGTATTATATTCTTTGGTCAGTAGGGTGTAAGGTCCACAGATCATAAAAGACTTGCATTCAGGCCTTTAAAAAAAGTCCACAGATTACGATACGATATGTCAGTTGTCAGTGTCATGAGATTTATGCACTAAGTTTTCCTCAAAGAGTAGTGTATTTGTCCTCGTCAAGAATATTTTTGAAGATTTATGATTTGTTAGTGTTTTACTTATATAATAATGAAAACAATAAATAATGTAAGAAATTACTTTTGAAATATAGAATAGTTTTATTGAACTATGTAGTTTATAGAAATGTTTATAGCTTGTAATTGTACGTTTCAGGGATATCCATAACGATTTCGACGATTTAGACACTGTCAGTGTAGACACTTTGGCGTTAGAAAAAATATTGATTGAGGAAAGAACCAAGGAAATAGCCGAATTAAAATCGCTAAGTAAAAAAGTATGTTACTTACACACAAGCTTACTATACTATCGGAACACGAAGACGAAGATGGGGTCTGTTTGCTATGAAGCTTGGAAAGTTTTGATAAAGAAAGTGGGGGGATCCCAGAATGGATGGCGAGATCTAGGAAACTGTCTACAAATTTCTAAAGCGGATTTAGATGTAAGTCATTTAGTAATACTAAATTATTTACCTCATAAAAACATAAGCCTGTAAAAGAACAGGAAAAGTGTGACTCAAAATATACCAAAATTTTCTTTAAAACTTATTCTTAGTGAACAAAAAATTTGGGAATGTAGAATTTGAAAAATTATAAAAACAAGTGTAAAAGTATGAATAAGAAAGTTGTGGTCCAATGTGGGAATATATTCTTTAGATAGCAACATGTACAAATTATCTGGTGAAGGTTGTGGTAGATAGTTGGATACTGGAGTAGTAGGAAATATTGAGATGAGTTCAAAGACCCTCGGGAGAGGCCTATGTCCAGCAGTAGATATTTCTTCTTGAATAATAAATTAAATTCACAGACTCCACTTAAGATCTCTGTTGAGAGCTAGGTAGTTAGCAGTAGGCATTAAATATATTTTTATTGGTTTATTTATTTATCTTTGATTTCAGTACATTAAAAATTCTGTAAAAGATGATCCGGTGGATGTTGTGCTCAAAGTATTTATGCAAAATGAGAAAGCAACTCTAGACAAAGTAGTGGATGCATTTGTAAATTTAAAAAGGTATGATATTTTAAAAGCCATTGAAGATCCATTTTTAGATTTAGCCCAGTCTTTCAATAAAGATGATAGTGGCTATCACAGTAACACAAAGAGTAATGGTTTTAAAGAAATAATTAGTTTATCAAAAAATGTACCTAATGACCTGCCACCAGCTTTAAATAAAAATGTTGTCATTAAAGACAAAGATCCAAGTAAACCTAATCAACAAAAACCAAGACCACCTTTAAAGATTCTTGACAAAGAAAATCAAAATGACACACCAATTTTATTCCTAACCTTTACTGAAGATGGTCATCAAACTGCACTGAATATTCAAAATTATGTTGAAGAATGGACTGAAATGACTCCTGTGACAGTAATAACTTTGAGTGACAGACGGGAGGAAGTATATCAAAATCCTGAAAAATTCATCAGGGAATACTTTGAAAAGGTATTAAAACATTTATTTATGTGATTATGTGGATGAGTTTGTAATGTAGATATAGAATTAATTCTTAATATATTTTGTATGTATTATGTGTTAACATCTCATAGCAACTCATTGAGGACTCAATAGCATTGAAACAATGTCAAGCACAAATAGTATAAATTTCAAAGTTAAGTTGTCTTTGATAAATTTTACTTATTTGTTAACATGATTTCCAATTATTAATAAGCATTTATTGCCAAATTGGACTTCATTATTTTATTTTATTGAAAAAATATTCAATTAAATTAAATGTCTCATATTAAATTTCCTTGACATGTCCTTTAGAGATAAAAGCCTTCTCCAAAATTTCCCAGCTTTTCCCTTCTCTGGCATTTCCATTTCAGTTGTCAAGTCGGCTACTATATTAATTGATGTTGTGATGTTATTGAAGTTCATTATTCTTTTTCTGTCTCTTTTTGTGTATCACAGCATATTTCTCTACATAACCTTACTTTTGGAAATATCTTTTAGAAACCAAATTATATTATGCATTTTCAAGGTTACATCACCTCTAATACTCACCCTTAAATGTTAGACAAAATCAGTTCACTAGCATTTGTGTACGGAAAAGCTCGACACTGGTATTATTGGTTATGGTGATAACTCTCTTGAGAAAATTCCAGGTGTGTGGTGCTCTTAATTTGGTGTTTTATTGTAAATTTTATAAAATAAGGAGTTCTGCCTTTTATGTTCATCTTTTAATATACTACATTTCAAAGGTTAAAAAATTTACATAATAGTAATACCTTTTTTTCTTTTCTTTCACTAATTTGTTACTGTAAAATGTAATATGAAAGTGTATTTCATCAGATAAATATAATATCATCTAAACATTAAATTATGTTTCATTATCAGTTGATGTGTCAACTAATTATGGGTATAACTATCATCTAATTTGCTTATTTTTAACACACTATTTAGCTTTTTAGTGTAAACTTGGTTTTTCGGTAAAAGTACATCAACATCAAGCAGGCATGTGTGATAAAAGTTTGTGGCCGTAACACAGAAGAGCTCAAGACATCTAATTTTGATAAACCCACCCTGTTGATACAGTTGGTTTATTTTCTCAATAGAAACTCTAGGACTACAAGCGCAGCAAGCCAATAACTACAAATAACAATTAATTTTTTTTTGTTTCAGGCTGATTTTGTTGTGCCAATCATAACTTCAGGTTATCTTAATGAAATACGATCATGCAATCCACATGTTTCCAATATAACAGACAACTTAGATTACAAGTATGTTAACTTTATATATACTTTGATTGTTAATCACTATATTCATGCTACTGGATGTTTAAATAAAAAAGTGAGAACGGTGCTGCCACAGAAAGTAGATTTAGATGTATTTAGGCATATCAGTATGTACCCAGATTTAATGCCATGGACTCATGAATCAAAATTCAATGAGCAATTTCAAGAATTTTTACGTAAATAATGGTTATGCTAGAGCCGTTCTTGCGTCTATCGCCTCTAATCTTTGCGCTAGAATAAGATATACGCAAATAACCAGCTATTTTCGGTCGTGTACAGTGGCTGTGGATAAGTTATCGCGCGAAGGGCGGATCAAAAATTTCGAGACTCATCCCATCATGAGATCTTTCTTCACAAAAAGTGATCTGAAATCATGTTTTGTATTCAAATCCTCATTCTATTGTAGACGTTTTCTCTTTCCGTCCTTATTTTATTTTGTTGTTTGAAGCAGGTGCGACTCTAGCTTTAGCATAATAGATTGAAAAAGCAATTGGAGCCATGAAATATTTTTCCATGCTTGCCTTGTAATTGTAAGTACTTACTAATTAATTATTTAAAATTTTAATAGTATCACAAGTTTAATTAGTGTTATGTTAAATAAATACTAACAATTTTCTTAAAAAGAATGCAAAGGCAAATTTGCAAACAATAAAATTACTTTTATAACATAAATGATAGTTATTCACCATTAAAAGTGCTTGTGTTTCGTCAAATGAATGTAAATAATAATAATAATAATTGAATTTATTACAATGAAAAACACCAAGTGTGAGAGATGACTGCAGTGCAGTAACAAATCTGTCTCTTAAGAATAGTCTAACAAATTGGTCGGCTGCACTGTCTAGTTCCCATTACAGGTCAGCAGTATCAAAAACCTTGGATGTACCAACACTAAGCTTAGTTATGGGAAAATAAAGAATGTGTCTTATATTTTATCTAACTGAACTAGCCCAGGTGATCTAGAGGTTGGCAATGTGCCAGATTTTTTATGGCAATTAAATAAAGGAAGATGAATATACTTTTACTTTTATTTATGTTTCCTCTTAACAAAGACCTAAATTTGACACAGTTATATTAATACAAATCTTCCTAGCAAAAGAAATTGATACTTAACTAAAAAGAAAGAGAAAAGAAAATTCTTATAAAGATAACAAAGTCAAACAGTGTAGTAATGGCTATATGATCAATGAAAAATTGTGTTAATTTCAAAACCACATATACTTATTTTTATGAGATTTATCATAAAATATGATTTAGGATTTATAATACAATGATGATCTATGATAAACAGATATGGTGTTTAATCACAGTTTGAAATTATGTATGTATGAAATTGTAATCTGCTTCAAATTAAGCATAAATCTATAACAATAGTTTCTGCATGAGAGAATATAATATCCTGTTCATGTGGTAGAAATATAATGATAAAAAAATTGTAAGTTAATGTAAAAAATCAATAAGCCCTGAAATACTTCAAACTCCAAATATTGTCATTTAATACTAAAAAAATATTATTTTCTAACTTATAAAAAAGGAAAGATAGTTATTATATTAAGCAAATACTTTAAGCTATTTAAAACTTCATTCTTCAGCTCTTTGGATAGAGTAAAAAAGCTATCAATTTATTTTTTTGCATCTGTATCATCTGATTTTGCATGGTCTTCCTTTTCATCAGCAGTACTGAGATCATTGACATCAATACCAGTGTCATCGCTGTTATTTGCTAATTCCTCCTGGAAAGATATAAAATATGACTTAGACTGGATGACATAGTATTCAAAGTATAAGTATTTTACAACTTAAGATCCCACCCAGCAGACAAAACGAATTGATTGTTTGTTGTTTGTTTTGGCAGGACAAACAATAAAAACAAAAAGTAAAATTGTCTTATTCAATGAAATTTCTATAGAGAACTAGAGTCAAACATGAATATTTAATAATAATTTATTGGCCAAAAATTAAAGCATACAAATAACAAACTTAAGACTATAGGATCATTAATAAGCATTAAAAACCTTTGCTGCCATACTAAGCAATGCCTGTATTTCAGCATAAACCTCCACGATTGGCTCTATCACATTTTTTTCCTCTAATAATTTTGCCTTGTGGGCACAACAAGAACTAAGATAATACCTTAACAATTTCAATGAAACTATTTGCTTCCTCCAGCATTTGCTTGGTTGCTTTGCTTTCTTGCTTCAGGTCTTCAATGATTTTAAGAAGCTTTTGGTTCTCAATCAAAGCCTCTTCAAGTGCAATACTGTAAAACAAAACTATCAAGTTCATAATGATTATAAAACAGGAAAGTATATGAATAAATCGTACTACACTTACCGACGCTTCGCAGCTAAAAGCTTCCAGTAATTTTCCGAAGCTCCCTCAGGATTAGTAAGATCATCTACAGATACATGAGTGTCAAGATTTGCTTGGGATTCCTTTGTCGACAAATTTTTACGTTTGATTTCCACACCACTGCAATAATCAATAACACATAGGAAACACTAAAATTAAAACAAATGGCATACAAAATAACAAAATACATACACAGGTGATTCTTGACTAAGTTGATGTTTCAAACTTTTAGCTGGTCTACCCACTAAGTTTTCCCGATCACTTGCAGTATGTTGTAGAGTTTTAAGGGATTTCCTAGCACTCCTTGAAGCTTCCTAAATAACAAATAGACTATTACTTGCTAATCGAAGAGTATAATAAAAATAAACAGTAATGAGGTAATCTAACCTGTAATTCTGTAGAGCTCATCGTGAAATTGTTGTCTATCAACAGAAATTTAGTGCCTGGTTGTATAAATCTTGAACCAAAACCAGAAAAGGTAACAAGTCTACAAACAGAAATGAATGTAATTAAAACACAAACAACAATCCTCTGACAATCCTTTTTTGACAAATTATATTGACAGTATAACTATTTCGCGCCATTGGTGCCATTAATTTTTTTTTCTTTAAACGAAAAAGCAAAGGAATCATAATCCATAAGCGATGGGTTTTCTAAATATTTTTTTTTGTTTTCGTTAAATCTTGGCATACTATGTTTGCTAAGGGAGAACTCAAAACAGCTAATGGAGTTTTGGTGCGTCATGGTTAGATTGGTTGGGTGTTTTATGGTATGTATGTTGGGTATTTTATTTCGTCGTGGTAAACTTTTTTGTAATAGTACAGTATCATTCTCATTTTCATATCATATCATCACAGTGATTTTTGGCGCTTAATATTAAGGTTGGTTGGATACTAACATGTAATACATAATTCAGTATTGATGATTCATACATTTGTATTTTTTAACATTATAGTATCATTTAATAGTAATACTATTATTTGTATTCCATTTTCATAAAAAATACTCATAAATTTTTAATCAAATTAATAATTGATATCTCAGCGCCAATATATAAAAAAATATTATGTACATTATGGCTGTATGGGTATTAATTCCCTTAGCTTTCCCTGTTTGAGAGCAAGAGAGAAAGAGACTAAAAATGTAATAGTTTTTGGCGCGTAATGTTGGGGTTAGTTGACTGTTGTACCTATGTTTTATTGAGTTGTAACGAATTTGTTATGTCATTGGTTTAGTTTCATACCAAAAAGTATCAAGTATCGTTATATCATGCAATATATGAAATACGTCATTCGGTGTTGATTAGTGGCGTACATAAGATTTTTCTTTTTTTTTTCTTTTTTTTCGTTTATTTGACATCATTGTACCAATTCATTAGCATTTTTGTGTCATTTTATTGTAACCATAAACACAACATTCCATTTTTATATATTTTTAATTTTTTTTTTGTAAGACATTAACAAAATGGCTCAAGGTACTTGTAATTAGTCGTCAATAACTCCATGGGGCATAGGGATATGTTATACCGTTGTCTCGGATCCATTAATAAAGTAATAGTTATAACAGACCTATCTGTATGGACTTAAGTTTCCTTTGCCTTCCCTGTAATAGGGATAATAAAAAAAAAGTCTGTCAAGCGTCTGTCAAACAAAAAACATCTCACGTCCGTCGGTATAGTGAGAATAATTTCTCACTAGCAAATAAAATCATTGTTTATCAATCAGGCGCTGACAGAGAAATTCAGGAAACAAAGTTTTCATTGATTATTTGCTATCTATCAGCTATATTATTCATTTTATTAGTCTTCAAATTGTTATTTGGTGATCGTTTATGTATATTGGGTTAATTATTGGTACTTATTCCGTATCAATGACTTAGTTTTATCTTATCTTGGATTTTACTTATGTTTTTGTGCTAGTCCTTTCGTACTATTTAGAAGTTTATTTTAAAGTGCGGTGAAATTATATAAGATGGATACTTTAAGGTAAGCAAATTAGTTCACTTGAATGTGAATAGTTGTAGAACTTAAAAATTTGACGTAGGGCTCTATCGTCATGGCAATGTTTAATATAAGGAGAGAGGTACCTGCTTGCTAGCCTCATTGGTACAATGATATGTCATAGTCAAGGTTATATTAGGAGAGCTTTTACGGTTAAAATCTGGACTGGTAAAATTATTCTTATATAATATAGCACAACACCATTGTTAATTGAAGAAGAAGATAGTTGTACTGGCAATGCATGTAAATGGTTTATTGAGGTACAGCTCTTCTTACTTTTAATTGGGTCCTTTCCCTTGAAAAAAAATCTAATGTTTTATTGAACTTATTTATTGATAATCTTTTTGAAATACCTGATAATAACGTTTTTCGCTAGGAAGGTTTTAATATAAGCTAAATGGAAAATTAATCCAACCTCATTTCATTGTGGTTTTCCCTATTTACATACACAAAGTATATAAATCTCTGCTCTGCAATATTATTCATTAAGTTGGTCACAAAATCAGTGTCTTTACCTGATTTAAGAGTTTTGTTTATTGACATTGGGACTGATTCTGAATAAGTATTATTCCAAAAAAGAAACTGCCATAATATGTGACATTTAAAATATTTGTTAATTTTTTTTAATTTAAAAAATGTATTAAAATGCAGGACTTAGGAAACATCTCCATGTTATGTTCATCTTTTACTTAGCTTTTATATATACTTGGCTTATAAAGTGTTACACTTGACTTTTAAAATTAACTATAGTTTTTTTAAGAACTTAAAATAACTTTTTTTGACAATTCAAAAAAATTTTGCTATGCTTTATTCCCACACGAAATGAGAGTGGCACAGTATCAGGCATTCTATTGCGGATAGTACAAATCTGCATAACTTGCATTAGATCGTTCCATGTATCTGACAAAATGTAGTCAATTGTATTGATTAGTTAAAAGCTTTTAAAGCCTTTAAAATAAATTTTTTATCAACTATTATTCTTCTCTGGGGCGACTACATTTAGTGCAGATATGTAGTGTTTACCTCTAATAGATTCATAATATTTTCAAAGACCTCAACATTTTCTAACTACAATTTATATTTAAGGTATATTCCAAATCGTGTATATTTAGGCACTCATAGAGCTGTGAGCACACTGAATGTACCAAATGAAATAACTTTAAGTGCATTCACAGTCTTGTGAGTAATCATGAGCTTGATTTGGAATGAACCTTTAAAATGCCCCTATTATGTCAACTATATCTATATGTTTGGTTTTTGATCATATCACACACCTATCATCATATCATTTGATGCATTTGAAGCTTGTTTGAAAAATTTCATATTGTATGTTTCTTAAACATAAATTTGCATGAATGTCATTTGCAGATCGATTGTGATTGCTTTTATTAAAAAGTTTTAAAGTAATTTTTTGTTTCACTTTATTATGTATAAGGTAAATTTTATGTCATAGAATTAAATACTAATGTATTAATAAAAAAACAGGTTCTACTTTGTGACATGGAATGTGGCCACCAAATCTCCAGGACAAGATCTTAATTCCCTATTAGATTTTCCTTCACAGTATAACAAGAATAAACCTTTGCCTGATTTTTATGTTTTGGGGTAAGTGCTTTGAATGAAATTGAGATGAGCTGTAAAAATTGCTTCCTCTTAACATCCGTAAACAAAAATTCTTCCTGTTGTTTACTGACTTCTACATTACTGCATACCCAATTGCTACATTACCACTAAACACAACACATGCAGAACTGTATAGGGCCGAAGTGGATGAAGTTTTGTTTATAGAGGGAGTATGCACTCTGAAGACACAAAGTTCTCTTTTTCTAGTTAAAAAATAAAGTTCTCTGATTTTATATTGTTTTTTTTAGTTTACAAGAAGTAAAATCTCAACCACAAAACATGTTGATGGATTCACTTTTTTCTGACCCTTGGACTTCAACATTTAATAAAATATTATGCAGACAAGGCTATATAATTGCAAAAAGTACAAGATTACAAGGTCTTGTATTATTAGTTTATACACAGATGAAACATGTCACACATCTTAGGGATATTGAAGCACAGTACACTAAAACTGGATTGAATGGTCTGTGGGTTAGTATTTCACTATCATTATATTATAAATGAAAAGTAGTAGTATGATTATTACTTATTTTATAGAAAAAATATGGGTGAATAAGACCTCTTAAGTAAATGTTTATTTCAGGGAAACAAAGGTGCTGTGAGTATCAGATTCAATATTTACGGCTGTTCAGTGTGCCTTGTCAACTGCCATTTGACAGCTCATGAACACCTACTTGCGGACCGCATCAGTGACTACAATGCCATTATTAAACAACACGAATATCATGTCACAGAGACATCAAACATCTTATACCATGAGTGAGTATCATCATCTCAAGGGGGACCCCTTACAGATTTATATCTTACAGATTTAAATCTTGCAGTTTTGGCTTTCGGAGCATGAATATATATAAAAGTACCTAAACACCTAGTCAGGTTGTTATTGCATTACTTTCGCCCACTAACCCATATTAAATCAGTGTGGCGGTGTTATGACTCGAAACTGCACATGTGTTTCATTCATTTAGGGATGTCTCAGTCCAGCAGTGTAATAAGATCATTTATTTTGTTAGACTGTTGTTGCTCAAGATCAATGGTTTGCTTTGTTTTTTTACTTTAATCAATCACAAAATGTAGGTAGTTACGTATTACATTAATGAAAACATTGCCTACATTATCTTTTATTTATTTACTCGGGAACGGTTCAGTTTTACCTAGGTATTAGGCAGACTATTTTTTTAAATGTTTGGTTATCGATTAGATATGCTTAGCAAGGCTACAATGTAAGCAATCCATATAGATAATAATATGTCAGATATAGGTTTGTTTCTCAGTATCTATAGATCGAGACATGCTTAACTTCAAGTCTGAACGCAGGAACTGACCGATAATTGGCACAACTATTATTTTTACATTAATTATTGTTCATAAAGTCCCTGACAAACTCATCTCCAAGACTGCAAATACTCAAGTACTTAAGACGTGTAATTTGAAGTTTTTTTTAAATACTCACTCATTTAAAAGGATAAAAAGAAAACTTCCCTGTAACCTTCACTACTTTACCTCGACCAAACATTGAAAATCCAACCTTTGGTGACCTTATACACTTATGCAGGATTAGTTGTTGTACGGCGAAGTAGATGATTTTATCTTTGACGCACATTTCTTGCTCGTATGAAGGCACTATGAATTTATTTACTAACGAAATTATTTTGTGATTATCGATCTGGGCCAAGTTTCCATTGGGCTGTTTGAAGTATTCATAAGCATAGATTTGGTTAAATATTTATATGTGCCTGACCTAGTAAAGAAGGCCTTGACTTTAATAATTAAATAGTTACGGCTGTTAAGACTCACTAATGACGTTATTTATTTAGTTAGGTAAGCTGAAATGGTTTACGTGTTTTTCTGAAGCAGGAAAATACTGTGGGGTAATGTTTGTAGTAAAGTCTTCTATTACGACTTAGGACCGTATAACGTAAACGTGCCAGTTTACTTAGGCCGGCTAGCTTTTCTTCAATTAATATTATTAGGTACTTATATTTAGTAGCCTTCTGTGAGGAGTACGAAGTTTTCTTCGAAATAATTTTTATTATTATAGACAAAACTTAATACGGTGTTATAAGTATAAATTCTGAATTCACGCACTTTTTTATTTTAGTGCATTTCGCTCTATCAATATAATTTTAAAAAGATAATTGTCATGTTAAATGACATTTAAAATGTGTAAAATTTTCACCCATAATGAACGTTTTAAAATGTGTTTTATTCAAGAAGAACCTTAGTAGTATTTCAAAATTGTTAATGCTTTCTTTAAAGAAGTCTAAATTGAATTTATTCGCAACGACTAACTTTTGCTATCCTTATTCTTTACATAATGAGAGAACGAGGTTTGAACTTAGAATGAAATGTGTGAAAAAAGAATCACACCTTGTATAAAAAGATATTATATTGAAAGTCTGTTTCTGTGCTGCCACAACATTTCATAAATTTTTATACGTAAAAAATATGTTAATAAAATAAAAAAAATCACAAGCGACCATATCTGGAATCAATATTAGCTTCTATAATACAAGTCGTCCAAAATACTCCTTGCGTGTGACGTCCCACTTCACACGCAAGTACACAGTAAACACACACACAGTAAAGTATGTGGATAAAATTAATCAAATTTGTTAAATGTTCAATATGGGTAAACTTGACGGAATTCTTTGATAATTTGTACGCTGTTTTTAGAAAATTACGAAATATATTTTTGTAAAGCTCATTTCATTTAGAATAACTGATATTTTTGAATGAAATGCTAAAAATAATTTAATTTTTTACTTGTAGTGAACATCCCTTTTTCTTGAGTCTCAACACATTTAATGTGAAAGTATGCTCTTATTTATTAATGAACAACAAATATTTTGCAGCTATGTCTTCTGGATCGGTGATCTTAACTTCAGAACAAACTACCCCGTGGACAACTCTCCTAAAGCAGAAGAGATTGTTGAAACCCTGAACAGAGTCGAAAAGGACAAATATTCTAATCTATTGGAATATGACGAGTTGCTTGCTGTCATGAAAACAGGTGACGCGTTCTCCGAATTCATTGAACCCGAGATTCGATTCCCGCCGACCTACAAATTTTCAGTAGGGCTTGATGAGTATGACGCGAAGTAAGTACTTGTTGGTAATAATGCTTCTATTTTCTTTAACAAAATATATGTTTAGCTCAAGTTATGCCTCATTCAAAGCTTGTGTTTTGCCCAGTAGTTTATAAATATTAATATTATATGTAAACATATATATGTGGAATCACTAAAACACATAATTTACTTTATTACTTAGAAGTAACGTGATTAAGTACGTAGTAACGTACTTAGTAGTAATTAAGCAAATTATGTTTTTTAATGATTCTAATACAATCAAGTTCATTTTAATGTACTTGTAAAAAACCTTATGTAAGATTAGGGGGCGCAGTGTTTTAATATATCTCACCAAGAGTTGTTAGAATTACCTCACGTAATTTATGGATGCCTTCCAGTAGGTTAGAGCGGTAACATCCATATGTATGAATGCCTTATGTTTGTGTAATATGATAAACATGTACAAATTATCTGGTGAAGGTTGTGGTAGATAGTTGGATACTGGAGTAGTAGGAAATATTGAGATGAGTTCAAAGACCCTCGGGAGAGGCCTATGTCCAGCAGTAGATATTTCTTCTTGAATAATAAATTAAATTCACAGACTCCACTTAAGATCTCTGTTGAGAGCTAGGTAGTTAGCAGTAGGCATTAAATATATTTTTATTGGTTTATTTATTTATCTTTGATTTCAGTACATTAAAAATTCTGTAAAAGATGATCCGGTGGATGTTGTGCTCAAAGTATTTATGCAAAATGAGAAAGCAACTCTAGACAAAGTAGTGGATGCATTTGTAAATTTAAAAAGGTATGATATTTTAAAAGCCATTGAAGATCCATTTTTAGATTTAGCCCAGTCTTTCAATAAAGATGATAGTGGCTATCACAGTAACACAAAGAGTAATGGTTTTAAAGAAATAATTAGTTTATCAAAAAATGTACCTAATGACCTGCCACCAGCTTTAAATAAAAATGTTGTCATTAAAGACAAAGATCCAAGTAAACCTAATCAACAAAAACCAAGACCACCTTTAAAGATTCTTGACAAAGAAAATCAAAATGACACACCAATTTTATTCCTAACCTTTACTGAAGATGGTCATCAAACTGCACTGAATATTCAAAATTATGTTGAAGAATGGACTGAAATGACTCCTGTGACAGTAATAACTTTGAGTGACAGACGGGAGGAAGTATATCAAAATCCTGAAAAATTCATCAGGGAATACTTTGAAAAGGTATTAAAACATTTATTTATGTGATTATGTGGATGAGTTTGTAATGTAGATATAGAATTAATTCTTAATATATTTTGTATGTATTATGTGTTAACATCTCATAGCAACTCATTGAGGACTCAATAGCATTGAAACAATGTCAAGCACAAATAGTATAAATTTCAAAGTTAAGTTGTCTTTGATAAATTTTACTTATTTGTTAACATGATTTCCAATTATTAATAAGCATTTATTGCCAAATTGGACTTCATTATTTTATTTTATTGAAAAAATATTCAATTAAATTAAATGTCTCATATTAAATTTCCTTGACATGTCCTTTAGAGATAAAAGCCTTCTCCAAAATTTCCCAGCTTTTCCCTTCTCTGGCATTTCCATTTCAGTTGTCAAGTCGGCTACTATATTAATTGATGTTGTGATGTTATTGAAGTTCATTATTCTTTTTCTGTCTCTTTTTGTGTATCACAGCATATTTCTCTACATAACCTTACTTTTGGAAATATCTTTTAGAAACCAAATTATATTATGCATTTTCAAGGTTACATCACCTCTAATACTCACCCTTAAATGTTAGACAAAATCAGTTCACTAGCATTTGTGTACGGAAAAGCTCGACACTGGTATTATTGGTTATGGTGATAACTCTCTTGAGAAAATTCCAGGTGTGTGGTGCTCTTAATTTGGTGTTTTATTGTAAATTTTATAAAATAAGGAGTTCTGCCTTTTATGTTCATCTTTTAATATACTACATTTCAAAGGTTAAAAAATTTACATAATAGTAATACCTTTTTTTCTTTTCTTTCACTAATTTGTTACTGTAAAATGTAATATGAAAGTGTATTTCATCAGATAAATATAATATCATCTAAACATTAAATTATGTTTCATTATCAGTTGATGTGTCAACTAATTATGGGTATAACTATCATCTAATTTGCTTATTTTTAACACACTATTTAGCTTTTTAGTGTAAACTTGGTTTTTCGGTAAAAGTACATCAACATCAAGCAGGCATGTGTGATAAAAGTTTGTGGCCGTAACACAGAAGAGCTCAAGACATCTAATTTTGATAAACCCACCCTGTTGATACAGTTGGTTTATTTTCTCAATAGAAACTCTAGGACTACAAGCGCAGCAAGCCAATAACTACAAATAACAATTAATTTTTTTTTGTTTCAGGCTGATTTTGTTGTGCCAATCATAACTTCAGGTTATCTTAATGAAATACGATCATGCAATCCACATGTTTCCAATATAACAGACAACTTAGATTACAAGTATGTTAACTTTATATATACTTTGATTGTTAATCACTATATTCATGCTACTGGATGTTTAAATAAAAAAGTGAGAACGGTGCTGCCACAGAAAGTAGATTTAGATGTATTTAGGCATATCAGTATGTACCCAGATTTAATGCCATGGACTCATGAATCAAAATTCAATGAGCAATTTCAAGAATTTTTACGTAAATAATGGTTATGCTAGAGCCGTTCTTGCGTCTATCGCCTCTAATCTTTGCGCTAGAATAAGATATACGCAAATAACCAGCTATTTTCGGTCGTGTACAGTGGCTGTGGATAAGTTATCGCGCGAAGGGCGGATCAAAAATTTCGAGACTCATCCCATCATGAGATCTTTCTTCACAAAAAGTGATCTGAAATCATGTTTTGTATTCAAATCCTCATTCTATTGTAGACGTTTTCTCTTTCCGTCCTTATTTTATTTTGTTGTTTGAAGCAGGTGCGACTCTAGCTTTAGCATAATAGATTGAAAAAGCAATTGGAGCCATGAAATATTTTTCCATGCTTGCCTTGTAATTGTAAGTACTTACTAATTAATTATTTAAAATTTTAATAGTATCACAAGTTTAATTAGTGTTATGTTAAATAAATACTAACAATTTTCTTAAAAAGAATGCAAAGGCAAATTTGCAAACAATAAAATTACTTTTATAACATAAATGATAGTTATTCACCATTAAAAGTGCTTGTGTTTCGTCAAATGAATGTAAATAATAATAATAATAATTGAATTTATTACAATGAAAAACACCAAGTGTGAGAGATGACTGCAGTGCAGTAACAAATCTGTCTCTTAAGAATAGTCTAACAAATTGGTCGGCTGCACTGTCTAGTTCCCATTACAGGTCAGCAGTATCAAAAACCTTGGATGTACCAACACTAAGCTTAGTTATGGGAAAATAAAGAATGTGTCTTATATTTTATCTAACTGAACTAGCCCAGGTGATCTAGAGGTTGGCAATGTGCCAGATTTTTTATGGCAATTAAATAAAGGAAGATGAATATACTTTTACTTTTATTTATGTTTCCTCTTAACAAAGACCTAAATTTGACACAGTTATATTAATACAAATCTTCCTAGCAAAAGAAATTGATACTTAACTAAAAAGAAAGAGAAAAGAAAATTCTTATAAAGATAACAAAGTCAAACAGTGTAGTAATGGCTATATGATCAATGAAAAATTGTGTTAATTTCAAAACCACATATACTTATTTTTATGAGATTTATCATAAAATATGATTTAGGATTTATAATACAATGATGATCTATGATAAACAGATATGGTGTTTAATCACAGTTTGAAATTATGTATGTATGAAATTGTAATCTGCTTCAAATTAAGCATAAATCTATAACAATAGTTTCTGCATGAGAGAATATAATATCCTGTTCATGTGGTAGAAATATAATGATAAAAAAATTGTAAGTTAATGTAAAAAATCAATAAGCCCTGAAATACTTCAAACTCCAAATATTGTCATTTAATACTAAAAAAATATTATTTTCTAACTTATAAAAAAGGAAAGATAGTTATTATATTAAGCAAATACTTTAAGCTATTTAAAACTTCATTCTTCAGCTCTTTGGATAGAGTAAAAAAGCTATCAATTTATTTTTTTGCATCTGTATCATCTGATTTTGCATGGTCTTCCTTTTCATCAGCAGTACTGAGATCATTGACATCAATACCAGTGTCATCGCTGTTATTTGCTAATTCCTCCTGGAAAGATATAAAATATGACTTAGACTGGATGACATAGTATTCAAAGTATAAGTATTTTACAACTTAAGATCCCACCCAGCAGACAAAACGAATTGATTGTTTGTTGTTTGTTTTGGCAGGACAAACAATAAAAACAAAAAGTAAAATTGTCTTATTCAATGAAATTTCTATAGAGAACTAGAGTCAAACATGAATATTTAATAATAATTTATTGGCCAAAAATTAAAGCATACAAATAACAAACTTAAGACTATAGGATCATTAATAAGCATTAAAAACCTTTGCTGCCATACTAAGCAATGCCTGTATTTCAGCATAAACCTCCACGATTGGCTCTATCACATTTTTTTCCTCTAATAATTTTGCCTTGTGGGCACAACAAGAACTAAGATAATACCTTAACAATTTCAATGAAACTATTTGCTTCCTCCAGCATTTGCTTGGTTGCTTTGCTTTCTTGCTTCAGGTCTTCAATGATTTTAAGAAGCTTTTGGTTCTCAATCAAAGCCTCTTCAAGTGCAATACTGTAAAACAAAACTATCAAGTTCATAATGATTATAAAACAGGAAAGTATATGAATAAATCGTACTACACTTACCGACGCTTCGCAGCTAAAAGCTTCCAGTAATTTTCCGAAGCTCCCTCAGGATTAGTAAGATCATCTACAGATACATGAGTGTCAAGATTTGCTTGGGATTCCTTTGTCGACAAATTTTTACGTTTGATTTCCACACCACTGCAATAATCAATAACACATAGGAAACACTAAAATTAAAACAAATGGCATACAAAATAACAAAATACATACACAGGTGATTCTTGACTAAGTTGATGTTTCAAACTTTTAGCTGGTCTACCCACTAAGTTTTCCCGATCACTTGCAGTATGTTGTAGAGTTTTAAGGGATTTCCTAGCACTCCTTGAAGCTTCCTAAATAACAAATAGACTATTACTTGCTAATCGAAGAGTATAATAAAAATAAACAGTAATGAGGTAATCTAACCTGTAATTCTGTAGAGCTCATCGTGAAATTGTTGTCTATCAACAGAAATTTAGTGCCTGGTTGTATAAATCTTGAACCAAAACCAGAAAAGGTAACAAGTCTACAAACAGAAATGAATGTAATTAAAACACAAACAACAATCCTCTGACAATCCTTTTTTGACAAATTATATTGACAGTATAACTATTTCGCGCCATTGGTGCCATTAATTTTTTTTTCTTTAAACGAAAAAGCAAAGGAATCATAATCCATAAGCGATGGGTTTTCTAAATATTTTTTTTTGTTTTCGTTAAATCTTGGCATACTATGTTTGCTAAGGGAGAACTCAAAACAGCTAATGGAGTTTTGGTGCGTCATGGTTAGATTGGTTGGGTGTTTTATGGTATGTATGTTGGGTATTTTATTTCGTCGTGGTAAACTTTTTTGTAATAGTACAGTATCATTCTCATTTTCATATCATATCATCACAGTGATTTTTGGCGCTTAATATTAAGGTTGGTTGGATACTAACATGTAATACATAATTCAGTATTGATGATTCATACATTTGTATTTTTTAACATTATAGTATCATTTAATAGTAATACTATTATTTGTATTCCATTTTCATAAAAAATACTCATAAATTTTTAATCAAATTAATAATTGATATCTCAGCGCCAATATATAAAAAAATATTATGTACATTATGGCTGTATGGGTATTAATTCCCTTAGCTTTCCCTGTTTGAGAGCAAGAGAGAAAGAGACTAAAAATGTAATAGTTTTTGGCGCGTAATGTTGGGGTTAGTTGACTGTTGTACCTATGTTTTATTGAGTTGTAACGAATTTGTTATGTCATTGGTTTAGTTTCATACCAAAAAGTATCAAGTATCGTTATATCATGCAATATATGAAATACGTCATTCGGTGTTGATTAGTGGCGTACATAAGATTTTTCTTTTTTTTTTCTTTTTTTTCGTTTATTTGACATCATTGTACCAATTCATTAGCATTTTTGTGTCATTTTATTGTAACCATAAACACAACATTCCATTTTTATATATTTTTAATTTTTTTTTTGTAAGACATTAACAAAATGGCTCAAGGTACTTGTAATTAGTCGTCAATAACTCCATGGGGCATAGGGATATGTTATACCGTTGTCTCGGATCCATTAATAAAGTAATAGTTATAACAGACCTATCTGTATGGACTTAAGTTTCCTTTGCCTTCCCTGTAATAGGGATAATAAAAAAAAAGTCTGTCAAGCGTCTGTCAAACAAAAAACATCTCACGTCCGTCGGTATAGTGAGAATAATTTCTCACTAGCAAATAAAATCATTGTTTATCAATCAGGCGCTGACAGAGAAATTCAGGAAACAAAGTTTTCATTGATTATTTGCTATCTATCAGCTATATTATTCATTTTATTAGTCTTCAAATTGTTATTTGGTGATCGTTTATGTATATTGGGTTAATTATTGGTACTTATTCCGTATCAATGACTTAGTTTTATCTTATCTTGGATTTTACTTATGTTTTTGTGCTAGTCCTTTCGTACTATTTAGAAGTTTATTTTAAAGTGCGGTGAAATTATATAAGATGGATACTTTAAGGTAAGCAAATTAGTTCACTTGAATGTGAATAGTTGTAGAACTTAAAAATTTGACGTAGGGCTCTATCGTCATGGCAATGTTTAATATAAGGAGAGAGGTACCTGCTTGCTAGCCTCATTGGTACAATGATATGTCATAGTCAAGGTTATATTAGGAGAGCTTTTACGGTTAAAATCTGGACTGGTAAAATTATTCTTATATAATATAGCACAACACCATTGTTAATTGAAGAAGAAGATAGTTGTACTGGCAATGCATGTAAATGGTTTATTGAGGTACAGCTCTTCTTACTTTTAATTGGGTCCTTTCCCTTGAAAAAAAATCTAATGTTTTATTGAACTTATTTATTGATAATCTTTTTGAAATACCTGATAATAACGTTTTTCGCTAGGAAGGTTTTAATATAAGCTAAATGGAAAATTAATCCAACCTCATTTCATTGTGGTTTTCCCTATTTACATACACAAAGTATATAAATCTCTGCTCTGCAATATTATTCATTAAGTTGGTCACAAAATCAGTGTCTTTACCTGATTTAAGAGTTTTGTTTATTGACATTGGGACTGATTCTGAATAAGTATTATTCCAAAAAAGAAACTGCCATAATATGTGACATTTAAAATATTTGTTAATTTTTTTTAATTTAAAAAATGTATTAAAATGCAGGACTTAGGAAACATCTCCATGTTATGTTCATCTTTTACTTAGCTTTTATATATACTTGGCTTATAAAGTGTTACACTTGACTTTTAAAATTAACTATAGTTTTTTTAAGAACTTAAAATAACTTTTTTTGACAATTCAAAAAAATTTTGCTATGCTTTATTCCCACACGAAATGAGAGTGGCACAGTATCAGGCATTCTATTGCGGATAGTACAAATCTGCATAACTTGCATTAGATCGTTCCATGTATCTGACAAAATGTAGTCAATTGTATTGATTAGTTAAAAGCTTTTAAAGCCTTTAAAATAAATTTTTTATCAACTATTATTCTTCTCTGGGGCGACTACATTTAGTGCAGATATGTAGTGTTTACCTCTAATAGATTCATAATATTTTCAAAGACCTCAACATTTTCTAACTACAATTTATATTTAAGGTATATTCCAAATCGTGTATATTTAGGCACTCATAGAGCTGTGAGCACACTGAATGTACCAAATGAAATAACTTTAAGTGCATTCACAGTCTTGTGAGTAATCATGAGCTTGATTTGGAATGAACCTTTAAAATGCCCCTATTATGTCAACTATATCTATATGTTTGGTTTTTGATCATATCACACACCTATCATCATATCATTTGATGCATTTGAAGCTTGTTTGAAAAATTTCATATTGTATGTTTCTTAAACATAAATTTGCATGAATGTCATTTGCAGATCGATTGTGATTGCTTTTATTAAAAAGTTTTAAAGTAATTTTTTGTTTCACTTTATTATGTATAAGGTAAATTTTATGTCATAGAATTAAATACTAATGTATTAATAAAAAAACAGGTTCTACTTTGTGACATGGAATGTGGCCACCAAATCTCCAGGACAAGATCTTAATTCCCTATTAGATTTTCCTTCACAGTATAACAAGAATAAACCTTTGCCTGATTTTTATGTTTTGGGGTAAGTGCTTTGAATGAAATTGAGATGAGCTGTAAAAATTGCTTCCTCTTAACATCCGTAAACAAAAATTCTTCCTGTTGTTTACTGACTTCTACATTACTGCATACCCAATTGCTACATTACCACTAAACACAACACATGCAGAACTGTATAGGGCCGAAGTGGATGAAGTTTTGTTTATAGAGGGAGTATGCACTCTGAAGACACAAAGTTCTCTTTTTCTAGTTAAAAAATAAAGTTCTCTGATTTTATATTGTTTTTTTTAGTTTACAAGAAGTAAAATCTCAACCACAAAACATGTTGATGGATTCACTTTTTTCTGACCCTTGGACTTCAACATTTAATAAAATATTATGCAGACAAGGCTATATAATTGCAAAAAGTACAAGATTACAAGGTCTTGTATTATTAGTTTATACACAGATGAAACATGTCACACATCTTAGGGATATTGAAGCACAGTACACTAAAACTGGATTGAATGGTCTGTGGGTTAGTATTTCACTATCATTATATTATAAATGAAAAGTAGTAGTATGATTATTACTTATTTTATAGAAAAAATATGGGTGAATAAGACCTCTTAAGTAAATGTTTATTTCAGGGAAACAAAGGTGCTGTGAGTATCAGATTCAATATTTACGGCTGTTCAGTGTGCCTTGTCAACTGCCATTTGACAGCTCATGAACACCTACTTGCGGACCGCATCAGTGACTACAATGCCATTATTAAACAACACGAATATCATGTCACAGAGACATCAAACATCTTATACCATGAGTGAGTATCATCATCTCAAGGGGGACCCCTTACAGATTTATATCTTACAGATTTAAATCTTGCAGTTTTGGCTTTCGGAGCATGAATATATATAAAAGTACCTAAACACCTAGTCAGGTTGTTATTGCATTACTTTCGCCCACTAACCCATATTAAATCAGTGTGGCGGTGTTATGACTCGAAACTGCACATGTGTTTCATTCATTTAGGGATGTCTCAGTCCAGCAGTGTAATAAGATCATTTATTTTGTTAGACTGTTGTTGCTCAAGATCAATGGTTTGCTTTGTTTTTTTACTTTAATCAATCACAAAATGTAGGTAGTTACGTATTACATTAATGAAAACATTGCCTACATTATCTTTTATTTATTTACTCGGGAACGGTTCAGTTTTACCTAGGTATTAGGCAGACTATTTTTTTAAATGTTTGGTTATCGATTAGATATGCTTAGCAAGGCTACAATGTAAGCAATCCATATAGATAATAATATGTCAGATATAGGTTTGTTTCTCAGTATCTATAGATCGAGACATGCTTAACTTCAAGTCTGAACGCAGGAACTGACCGATAATTGGCACAACTATTATTTTTACATTAATTATTGTTCATAAAGTCCCTGACAAACTCATCTCCAAGACTGCAAATACTCAAGTACTTAAGACGTGTAATTTGAAGTTTTTTTTAAATACTCACTCATTTAAAAGGATAAAAAGAAAACTTCCCTGTAACCTTCACTACTTTACCTCGACCAAACATTGAAAATCCAACCTTTGGTGACCTTATACACTTATGCAGGATTAGTTGTTGTACGGCGAAGTAGATGATTTTATCTTTGACGCACATTTCTTGCTCGTATGAAGGCACTATGAATTTATTTACTAACGAAATTATTTTGTGATTATCGATCTGGGCCAAGTTTCCATTGGGCTGTTTGAAGTATTCATAAGCATAGATTTGGTTAAATATTTATATGTGCCTGACCTAGTAAAGAAGGCCTTGACTTTAATAATTAAATAGTTACGGCTGTTAAGACTCACTAATGACGTTATTTATTTAGTTAGGTAAGCTGAAATGGTTTACGTGTTTTTCTGAAGCAGGAAAATACTGTGGGGTAATGTTTGTAGTAAAGTCTTCTATTACGACTTAGGACCGTATAACGTAAACGTGCCAGTTTACTTAGGCCGGCTAGCTTTTCTTCAATTAATATTATTAGGTACTTATATTTAGTAGCCTTCTGTGAGGAGTACGAAGTTTTCTTCGAAATAATTTTTATTATTATAGACAAAACTTAATACGGTGTTATAAGTATAAATTCTGAATTCACGCACTTTTTTATTTTAGTGCATTTCGCTCTATCAATATAATTTTAAAAAGATAATTGTCATGTTAAATGACATTTAAAATGTGTAAAATTTTCACCCATAATGAACGTTTTAAAATGTGTTTTATTCAAGAAGAACCTTAGTAGTATTTCAAAATTGTTAATGCTTTCTTTAAAGAAGTCTAAATTGAATTTATTCGCAACGACTAACTTTTGCTATCCTTATTCTTTACATAATGAGAGAACGAGGTTTGAACTTAGAATGAAATGTGTGAAAAAAGAATCACACCTTGTATAAAAAGATATTATATTGAAAGTCTGTTTCTGTGCTGCCACAACATTTCATAAATTTTTATACGTAAAAAATATGTTAATAAAATAAAAAAAATCACAAGCGACCATATCTGGAATCAATATTAGCTTCTATAATACAAGTCGTCCAAAATACTCCTTGCGTGTGACGTCCCACTTCACACGCAAGTACACAGTAAACACACACACAGTAAAGTATGTGGATAAAATTAATCAAATTTGTTAAATGTTCAATATGGGTAAACTTGACGGAATTCTTTGATAATTTGTACGCTGTTTTTAGAAAATTACGAAATATATTTTTGTAAAGCTCATTTCATTTAGAATAACTGATATTTTTGAATGAAATGCTAAAAATAATTTAATTTTTTACTTGTAGTGAACATCCCTTTTTCTTGAGTCTCAACACATTTAATGTGAAAGTATGCTCTTATTTATTAATGAACAACAAATATTTTGCAGCTATGTCTTCTGGATCGGTGATCTTAACTTCAGAACAAACTACCCCGTGGACAACTCTCCTAAAGCAGAAGAGATTGTTGAAACCCTGAACAGAGTCGAAAAGGACAAATATTCTAATCTATTGGAATATGACGAGTTGCTTGCTGTCATGAAAACAGGTGACGCGTTCTCCGAATTCATTGAACCCGAGATTCGATTCCCGCCGACCTACAAATTTTCAGTAGGGCTTGATGAGTATGACGCGAAGTAAGTACTTGTTGGTAATAATGCTTCTATTTTCTTTAACAAAATATATGTTTAGCTCAAGTTATGCCTCATTCAAAGCTTGTGTTTTGCCCAGTAGTTTATAAATATTAATATTATATGTAAACATATATATGTGGAATCACTAAAACACATAATTTACTTTATTACTTAGAAGTAACGTGATTAAGTACGTAGTAACGTACTTAGTAGTAATTAAGCAAATTATGTTTTTTAATGATTCTAATACAATCAAGTTCATTTTAATGTACTTGTAAAAAACCTTATGTAAGATTAGGGGGCGCAGTGTTTTAATATATCTCACCAAGAGTTGTTAGAATTACCTCACGTAATTTATGGATGCCTTCCAGTAGGTTAGAGCGGTAACATCCATATGTATGAATGCCTTATGTTTGTGTAATATGATAAGCACAATTATGATTTTGATAAGTTTACGTACTACTTGCAGGAGAAAGCCGTCATGGACCGACAGAATATTATATAAAGTGATAGCTAATAACTATGAGAACGTCACGCTTCGCGCCGAAGTGCTTTCCTACAACCACATGCCACATTATACTGTTAGCGACCACAAACCGGTGGTCGCTCTCTATAATATCAAGGTTGGTGTAATATTATACAAATTAATGGTATAAATGTGCTAACATTATCAAGTTATTTAAGCAAATAGGATTCTTGCTTTGATTCTAATTGAATTATGAATTAATTATATTAAAATTATAAGTAAAGAATTATTTTTTTTTTTCACTTTTGTGTATTTGAAATAATGTTAAACATTATTTTAAATCCATCAAACTATTATTTTCAATTCATGTAACATTATTTCAAATTCTTTCAATATTCATGAGAAAAAGGCAGTAGCCGGATAATTTATATTCAGAATTTTTGCTCAATTTTAGATCAATCGCATTAACGATTGATATAAGTTTTACGATGAAAAATAAAGAACATTTAAAAGCCATATATTATTTTAAAAGTTCTTTTATTATTATTTAATATTAATTAAATAATATATTCTTTAATTATTATATGTAAAACCTAAAACTTAAACTTATAAAATTTTACAATAAATAGAACCTAGTTTCTATTCAAGACAAAGTCGCCGTAAAATTTCTTTGATTATTACTACCGAGAACGAATTATATCGCGTTCCACTTCACGTTTAAAATTTGTCATTAGCTTAGATTAACGACCTAATTTCTGTTTTGAACAACTAAATTCGAAACTATGTACGATACCCCCATTAAATACTTTGGAATGTTAAAACGGCCCAACTGGATAAATATTTATTATTTTATTAAAACTTTATTTTAATGACCCGATTACGTTGTGCAAGGTGCACTTATTAAAATCCAAATAGAAAAGAACAGTTTACCAGTGACGTAATTTGACATTTGCAAAGATTTTTACGTAGGTAAACAATGTTGGCACAATGGACAGCCTTATTCCTAAGAGAGATCTCTTCGAGGCAACCTTAGGAATACAGAATGTACAATAAATTAGAGAGGAAAGGAGGCGATATATGACGATCACTATGGAGGGCTATCTAATTATTGAAATTACAATACCTTAATCTTCATCATAAAATACGTTACACACTCCAAAAATATATAATATTATATAATTACAAGCATATAACAAACTAATGAATGGTCATTATAAGAAAGCATGCAAGGAGGTGCAGCCTTTTTTAAAAAAAATCACAAGTGAATATGTTTGGAAGACATTAACTAAAAATCGGTGTCAGATATATTGCATGTGCTTGCCTTCATACTAATTAGCAATATTTAGTGGTTGTATATTCCTTTAGATTTATATATACTTACTAGATTTCGTTTCATGTATTGCCGATGGTGTTTTAAGATCGAAAGCTTTGCACAATTTTATATCTCTTTTACTGCATATTTATAAATGTTATAATAGGTTTAGTTTTTAACAAAGAAGTACTTATTACTTAAGAAGATTACTTCAGTAAGTTTATACTTTTCACTAGAAGATACTTCAATGTCAATGACGTCTGCATATTTATTTTCTCATTATATGCATGTTAACCACACAATGTACCTACAAGTTTAGCTTCGCTGTCAAATGTCAAGGTAATGCAAACAGAATGGTATGTACCATTAGTTCGCATCGACAGTGTTTTCGCCTAGAAAGAATTGAAAATTATAAACATGTACAAATTATATCGTTAAAACTTATCTTCTTTACATTAAAAAAAAATTCCTGATTCGGGATCGTCAATATTAACCTAACCATCACAATAGAGCTAACCTTTGCACAAATGCATGCTAGATCCGGCACGGCTTCACTCGTTCAGTAGTAGCTGACGCGCCTCGCGCTGCCAGGGCCTCCATAAGGATGCGGTCAGCTATATTGATGCCTACAAATGAAGATATAACATCAGCGAGTCCTATATCAATGCCTTTCGTAGCACTTAACGAGGATGGAAGTAATGTTGTGGCTGTCGATTCACCCGACGGTGCTGCAGCACACTCCTCTGATGCAGAGGATCAGGTAATGTGTTATAACGCTTTGGCAACTAAACTTAATTAAGGTAATTTTCATCATTTGTAGTTGCATACAATCTTATATTCATTAGGAGACAAATATCTCGTAAGACATGCATGTTGGTCTTTGTTAGTCTACATTTATTCTTGCCATGCATGAAAAAAGTTTGAGAAAAGTAAAAGCCTGGTCCAATTTCTCAAGCTTTGACAAACAAATGAGCCACAGAACAGAACACTGAACACTGTTCTGTGGCTCATTTGTCCTATAGTAAACATGAAGTATTGTTGTTAAATTAGAATCATATTGCAAGACTTATTCTTCTATGTTTTAATGTTCATTGTGATATCAGTAAGTCGCGTTGCGCTGGAATCATGCGAATAAGTGATTTATTAAATCTTCGTATTATTTTATTGTAAAGGTCAAATTGAAGTTACATTGATTTAAGTTATTTGATTTGAGTTAGAAGTCATCCCTAAAATGCAACGGTATTTATTTTATAAAAAAATATCTTTTTAGTAATGTAAACTGCCTGTAAGTCGTATCTATTTGTTGAATTATATAAGTTCACTAACAAAAATGCATGGGCGTATATGGTATGGGCATGGCAATTATTGGAGTTTATTTTTAGTTACTTTAACCATGAATCTCGCTGATATAGATACTTCTTAAAATGATGGTAAGTATTTTGTTTCAGGCGTTCTCGAACTACACGGTAAAGACAGTGGAGTTTGCTCCGATCAATAGGATATGGTATATTGGTGATGCTGACTTCAGGACGGAGTGTACCCTATCGCACGATGTAGAAGTTCACCCGAATGATTGGATCGGTATTTACGATGTACGTATTTTATTTAATGTTAACTCACTTTGGATATTACAAATTTGCTTACGCTGCGTATCTCGTACTGCTTAACACAAAACAAAACAAACTTAAAGACTAGTTTGCGCCCGTGGGTGTGCCCGCGTAGAGTTCGATCTCTCAAAAATGTTACATAGCCTCTCTCTTCTCCAATAAACGAACTATCCAACACATACATAATTTTCAATTCCCATAGTTCCAAACTAAAAGTTCTAGAGATAACCCCTTCAACTTCACTAACATATCTTTATAATATTAGCATAGATAAGCTATAAATGTGACTGAGCTATAACTGCGGAAGATGGCGGATTTGCAAACCTATTTGAACAAATTCTGCAAAATAAATTCATGGCAGATGTCACTAAATATATTATATATACAATATTTAGTGAATTCGGCCGGGAATTTATTTTAATTGTTATTCTGCTATAATCTGCTAAAATCCAACAAATAAGTGATTGAAATTGGTCTTGCTGTTCAAAAATATCAAAACTAGAAAAAAATCCTTGTGAGGTCGTTGAACTTGAAATACATAGCTTCTACCTTTAGAGATGATGTTAGTCTAAAACGTAAAATAATTTCCCTAAAGCCATCGTAGTTCAGCGGTCAGAGCTGTCATTTGTTTGTCCAACAATAGTAAGACACGATTTTTATGGATTCGTTTTATTTTTCTAAAGCAATATAAAGATTTTTTCAATTCACAGGCCAATTTTCACAGCTTAGACGACTACATTGCGTACGAATATCTAGCTAAGTTGAGCTCATCTCAAGCCTTAATGGTGGCTGGGCAACCTCGAACCATTACTCTTAGCTTCTCCATAGGCAGTGGCGTGCGGACTCCAGGCTTCTACAGGTTCATATACTTCAACCAGCCAAATAATGACGTCAGAAGTGTTTTAGGTAAGTGTATATAAAATGAATATATCCACGAAATTTGACCTTTATTTTTGGTTAAGAAATAATTTCAATATTATTAATCGGCGCTTTAGAATAGAAGAATATATAAAGTTATAATACTAGATTGAACTAGTTGACTTATTTTGTAACCCCAAATACAGGGTTAGCTTGAAAGTAGTTGCCAAATTAAGGTCTAGTGAATAATATAGAGATGCGACCTTTATTATTTTTTTCGACTTCTATTTAGTACAAATTTTTTCTAACATCTCAATAAAAAGACAATGCGATGCTTTCAATCATTAGTAAAGGCAACGAGGGAAGCGAGAGAACAAGGACCTTAGGATAAGTCAATACAGTGCAATTTGATAATCGTGGTCGAGTAAGATAAGATAAGATTTAACAAATAACTACGAAAGCGGTTTCGTAGTAGTTATTTGTTAAACATGATTAGTAGCGCAGCAAGTTAATCCTGTTTAATACTGTAAAATGTAACTGAGCTGTAAATGTACCTAACCTATCAAAGAATAAGGCTCATATAAGCACACTCTTATAATTTATTACATATCACTACATTTGCTGTATATACCGTGCGTATTTTCAATGAATTACTTCTAACTTAAATTATAACAGCGTTGCTCATATTCTTACAGGCATATCGGAGCCGTTTGAGGTTAGCAGTAAAGAGGACAAGTTAGTTGCCATAGATCCTTGCAATCAGCCTTCCTGCAGCACTTCCCCGGGCCAGACTAAACCTAGCACAGCTACCACAGATATCTTCACCGACTTCACTGGTCTAGACGTTGCGAAACTCTCCCGCCATTTCTCCAACGATCTCAGTATTGACTGACTAAGGACCTACCTGCCTGGCTCACCGGCCTATGGGAGGAAGAAACAGAATGGTGTTTAAATATGTAAGTTTGTAACGGTTTACAGATAAAATTACCCTTTTATATACTCATATTTTATTTATAATCTCTAAAAAAATTTAAAGCCTCTCGATCTGTTCACTTCTCATTAAGAAGTTGTTTGTCTATGGTACCTCACATCACATGGGTTTAGTGTTATATGATTCAACAAATATTAAGCACTGTAAATAATTTCTGATAATTATTCTGCTCAGTTTTTAAGCCAAAATCAAGCCAATTCACGAGTTGGTCATAATCAAGTCAAATTAGCTTCAAAAGTAGGGTTATTTTATCTGTAAACATCTAATTTTATATCACTAGATGATATATTCTTGTAAGATAAAGGCCGTGTACATAAAATACTTCGAACGTTATCACCATAATATATGCAATATAATATAAATGTAATAATATAATAAATTAAATTAAGTACACTACTAAATTGTAAAGTTACCACCGTGTCAAGATATAGCTTTAAAATGAATTTGGCTAGTTTATTCATCTTGTTTTCGTATAGTCAATGAGTTACTTCCAACATTGACAGGGTTTATCAAACTAATTTGATTACAGTACAGTTAGCTGCGTAACAAATATGTTTCTTACAACGGATTAGGGTAAATGCCACGTTTCTTGTCCTGAAAATGGATATAGTAAGGGACAGTTATTAGGAAAAGTAAACCATTGGTGAGTTCTATTTTATTATAGCCCTTACGTTAGGCGTTTTTAGGACGTAACTTACGCCTCCTTTAACAATTTAACGAACACATGTTATTTCATTGTAATGTTGGTAAATTTTATTATTTTGAGTCCTAATATCGTTATCCTCTTCGTAATTTGTATCCTATAATTATTATCCTTTCGGTCTTTGATTTTTGTGAGTCTTCTTTTTTATTAAGCTCTATAGAACTATCTACATTGAGAGGCGTCCATACAATCTATTTTGTTATCAAACGATGGCGACATATGGTAGAAATTACCCCATTCAAATTAAAAAAATAGTAACATATGGTATTAATATGTACATTTTATGTCAAACCTCTACTTTAGGTTATAAATAGCGAGCAAGAGGCCTATTGTTAAAATAATTTAATTCTTTTTGTATTAATTTAAGTTATAGTGATCGATGTGATAAATGCATTATGTAATCAATAATCAGCTGACAGTACAATATATTTGTGTTACTGTGAATAGTCGCAAAGTCTGTTACTTAAATTTAAAGAAATGTAGGATTATATCAATATTCAAATTTATGTTGGTACTCTTATTAGGGTTTACTTTCAATACTTTTTATAAATGCATAAGTATTATTTGGTTGTGTGAAATATTCATTATTCGTTTAAAGTATTGAAAACCTATTATTTTGCAGATTTTTTTTGTACTTATAGTAAATTTATTCCAAAATATTGTAAGAAAGATGTCACAAGTGAAAACAGTAGGTAAGTTTTATTTATAAAATTCAATAAATGGTGTAGGTTTGTTTTAAGATTTCTTATAAATAAATCAACTGAAATAAGGTATGATGGTAATAAATAATGGATCTCTTGGATTTTAAATTGTTCATTTTTATATTGCTTTTAATTGACAAATTATTTGGTATGTAAAGTCCATGTTAGGTTTATTGAACTATATTTTTGAACTGGGTTTTGTAGTACAATTTATTATTTTATTAGCTATAGAACAATACTAAAAAAATTTAAACGAGATGGCTTTTTGGGCAGTACCATGAAAAAGTTAAATATTTCCCTTTTGGACCACTATAGACTTATAATAATAATGTTTGTACATATAAAATATTTTTATAGAACTTGGCAGCTATATATTAAGTCAATCAAATTACATTGTGGTATTTTTATTTCAAATAAACCTATTCTTTGATCAAAAAGAAAGAAATAACTGATATTACAAACAGGTTGTGCCTGATTTGTTGAAGTTACTATTCTTAATAATTACCTAGGGTTCATTGTAAAAGTGAAAAGTCACAAAAGTTCTCGCTCTTATGCTAGATGGGTTCTATTAGCTAATCCTTCTAACTAATTCCCTATCCATCGAAACGTAAAGATGACAATATGTTTCTATACAAAATATCCATAGTTTTATGTACGTAGATAAAAAGTCGCCTCTTCAGTCCATGTTTTTGCATATCTAGATAAATTTGAATATGAATGCTTCTTATTAAATAAAGCCTTATAGTAGTATAGGTAGCAGAATTGACAATATGTTATTTAAGAATTCTGATTGAAACCCTTAGATGTAAAGTGAATTGTATAGCAATTTCAATGTTTCTGTTAAGTGATTTTTGTTAGTACAATATGTAATATTAAAAAAAAATTAAATACAAAAGTGCAATCCTTAGTGATAGTTGTGTAACAATTTATGTACTAACTTGATAACATCTGTATGGGAATTGATATATTGTGTTCCAAATGAGCCTGTTAATGTTTAGCTTTTAGAATTGCCTATTTAGAAGTGAAATGTATATGATAATTGTTAGAAATTTTATATATATTATATCTAATAATTGTACTCTTAAGGGATACATATATGTACTTATAATCAACATGTAGATAATCTTCTGCGATATTTTATACGGTATTGAGTTCAGTTCTTTGGGAATACAAACGGAGACCGAGTTTTAAATGATAATTACATTAATGCTACTCAATTGAATATTGGGATTGAGAAAAATTGCTATTGCTATTTACTACTTCCATAGTCGATTGCAAGTGTGGGTAATACGAAAACGGATTTAAAAGGCATAGTATTGTTCATTCGATTATTCAAAGGAGACTTACAATTGATGACCAACACTTTTCTAGATTTTTAATCATGTATTCCCGTTTTCTCTTCCACAATATTGCGTCTTTTGTAGTAAATATATCGGTACCTGTATGACGTGTATATTTTTTCATAAGAATATGTGTTTATCAACTATTTCAATTATATCAGTACGTACTTGGAATTAAACTTACAATACACACACACACACACACACACACACACACACACACACACACACACACACACACACACACACACACACACACACACACACACACACACACACACACACACACACACACACACACACACACACACACACACACACACACACACACACATATATATATATATATATATATAATATGGGGTTGCCACTTTTCAATCTATTGAAGTGTTGCTTTTTAAGATTATAAAATTCGTTTTGTAAATAATATTGGCATTGAATCTCCTCACATCGTCCTACACTAACAGATAAAACATCATGTTAGAAATACTGCTACTTTCGTGATTAAAACCCTTGACATCATCAATCTATCCACACAGTAGCTGGTAAATTAATATGCCATTACCTCTTATCTTTAATATCTTGGGATACGCATTAACTGGTTTTTCTTTAACTTATAAGTCAAACGCGTTTATGTCACAACCAAATCTGGTCACAAGTTTTAGTCAAAACTACTTCTTTCTCGACCGTCTCAAGTTCTTTCTCAAGGAGTTATTTAGATTCATGAAAGTTGTAAGCATATTTTGTAAGCCTTTTTTATTCAGAGTGTCTAATGGCAGTTCCTGTATGATGTATGCTCGAAGGTCAGTGATCACGTGTTGAATTATATGGAGATTCTGTGCAATGATACTAAATTTATTTTAAAACAACTATTGCCACAAAAATATTAACTATCCTATCTACATATTGCTATCCTGTTCCTAATTCTGTGGTACACCCGGTAAATGCAATGTTTATAAATCTATTATATAAATGTAAAAAGGATAAAAATATGTCATAATAATTTACACATAGAAAAAGTAGGATTTTCTATTTAGACAAAACTTCCCTACTTGCTATCTAATTTTTACTATAGTTTGGATTATACATACTAAAATATATGTGGATTGTGACTTCAGAATTGTTTCTGGTGTCCCATATTGTCTGTAGGTTATTTTTCTTAAGTTGCACTTTTTATATGTATACTGATATAATATCGGTGTCTCAAAAATTAGCTCAATGTCACAGACAATAATATAAACACTACACGTAACTTTGTTATCGCATACTATCGACTAAATTATAGTGAATGTGTATTTTTTGTATCCTGGAGAAAATTTTAAAAGTACAATACGAACTACCTAGTTTAATTTTTTAGTTAATTTTAAAGGTTTGACAACACCACGCTAACCCCACAATTGGTTAAGATTACCAATTGAAACTAAAACATGACATTAATTATTTTACCAAAATAAATACTTAGTGAATTTGAAGTAACCACATAAAATTTTAGTCGAAAGATTGAATGTTTGTTTTTGTTGACTAAATATTGGATAATTTTGCTTCAAACTTTACACATTATTGTTATTGTATCAGTCTTGCCAATTTCTAAACTGCTAATATTAAAATTGCTTCAATGCAGTCGTTGTTTGAATAACAAAATTGAAAAAAAAAACGGGAAATCGCAATAAATTTCTATTAAAAAATTCTATTAAGTGTTCTAAAAAAAGAAAAAAGAATGAAGTAAAAGTTAAAGTACAGTAAATTCATGCGTATGAATTTACAGTACTTTAAATTTTACTTCATTTAGTGATTGGCGACGGACGGCATACGTAACCGTTGGGATAAAATAGCCCTTTAAAGTTCAGAATCAGAGTGTAAAAAAAGCAAACATTATAATAGTCTCTAATTCTTATTTTTAAGGAAAATTTTATTATTGTAATATAATAGCCATTGGTAATTCATATCAAATGAATCCGAAATTGAAATACACAAGTAGTTACATGTATCAATTAAATTCGGTCAATATTATTGTGCACTAACAAAATCCGATATAAAAGGAAAAGGAAGGACTAAATAGATAGGTAAGTATTATGAAGTTTTTTAAAATGGTAATAATGAAATATGAATACACCTAAAATAATGGGTTAAAATACTTAATTCTTTAATGCATGGATCAGCCTAATGAGTCCTTCTATCCCTTTCTTAAATAAGTAGTATAAAAGATAACTCAATTTTAATTTTGATGAAAGACACCATTGTAGTATTTCACTTTCGAATTCATTTGGTATTTACGTTACAAAACAATTTGTGGTTGATTTATCATTCCATTTAACATTTCTTACAACAGGTTATGTGAAATTTTTTATATTTACTCGCAATTTAGTTCTATATAATTTGATTTCATGTAGTTTAGTGGTCCTGATAACTTAAAATTTATTTAGGATTTTTGTTTGGAAACATTGACAATGTAAAAGTATTAAACTGATATAGTTATATAACTTCTACGAACTAACCAACTTAAACCTAACTTCCATGTTTGCAGATGTAGTACAAAATTATATAATTTGTAGATAGTTAAATGTCACAAAATTTGTGTTGATTTATGTCAATAAATTTTATTTAGTTGATTCATTGTTTTATTCAATAGTACACATCGTACACAGTTTAGGCACGCACTACCAATCTTTTCGTCGTGCAGGCCAAAGTTGCCCACCATGGTATGATGCTGATAAATGATCAGTTTCAATTCAATTCAGTCCTTTATTTTGCGTTTCATAGTTACATAATATGTAGATCTTAAGACTATTAATACGATATTGAAGACATCAAATCCAGATCATCAGAATTGTTGCTTGAAGCATTATTCTTTCAAAGGAAATTGTAAATGTTACATAACTGTGAAACGCTACTACGTAGTGCATACAAGGGTTTCCCAAAATGTTACATATGTAAAAACGATTAACTGCCGCACCGGAAGTTAGTTTTTATAGACTTCATCTTTATGGTACAATAGAGTATACGACATTTTTTATTTTATATATATAAAATGCTTTTTGCATTTGACGTACGATGTGGCTATCAAAATGTGTGGGCGCATTATGAAAATTTGTTAGAAGTCCCAAAATCTTTATTCTTACCCTACTTTTTCCTTTACGACAGAAAAGAAAACTATAGCATACCTAATTTTAAATAAGTATTGTCAAATACAACGATTTGTATGGTAAAACGTCTTATTGGCACTCCTATCGTTCTCAAAGTTTAAGTAATCAGGCATTTAGTATTTAATAAAAAATGTTTTAATTCAATATCTAGTTATTGGCTGATTTATCTTTCAAGAATCGAAATATGTGATACATATTTTATTCAATTTTTTTATTGAATAAGTTATGTTGAAATTAGCTTTTTGTCAAGCATTTCTGTTTGAGTTTGAGAACCAATTTCAATAGGTTATTCTAGACTGGAATAGTCATAAATTAAATGCTCTGTACAATCGAAAATGGGACCGATTGTTGGTCAAAAACTTGTGTAATTATGTCAGAGTCGGGCCGTAGCCGAATTACATTATTAAACCGAGTGTTCCCGCCCCTTATCAAAATCCGCTAAGTGGTTTAGTCGGGCGAACGGCGATTGTAATTTATGAGATTATTTCTTCCAATAAATATTTACATAAGGACTGATTTATATCTGTAAGTACGTATTTATGGATAGGTATAAATCCATAAATATTAATTTTCTCATTATATGTTTTACTAAACTTTTACAGTAACGCAGGCAGTGCTGTACCCCTAGTGTGAGTTTCAATCGAATTGAAACGTCCCGATAGTCACTGTAGTTTACCGTCAGCTGTTAAATTGTATGAAAATGACTAGCGCCTCTGTTGTGACGTATTGAAAATAATTTTATATATATGCGATTATCCAGCTGAACGTAACCACGAACGTAAACGTCTCGACACGAGTGAAAATTACACTAAGGGTACTGGATTAATTAATATAGCAATTGCGTTTTGTCGGTCATATCACAAACAGATCGAAAAATGATCTCGAAGGTTATATAATTGTTGATACACAAGATTTAAACCGCTTGTGTGGTCTGTATAGTGTTTGAGAACCCATTTACCATAAATTGGAGGTCTGGGTTTCAGTACTTGGTGAGTGTAGGAATTTCTGTTTGTTTTGGCTTGTGGTATGGATTTTTTTAAGTCTGCCTAGTCAGGCAGACTTAAAGCTAGCTAGCTTTTTGGCTAGTCAGCTACCAGCATGTAACCTAAGACTGTCGCCATAACAATAATATTTACAGATTTTTTTTATGTAAGTCTGTTAATTTCAGGTGATATGAAGGTCAAGAGCTTCCTTGATAAGAATTTAAAAAACCAGATATTTTTTCTTGGCAGTAGAATTTAATATTCCTTAGTTCACTGCCGGCGGAGAAACACTGCATTTGCAAAGATTAGCAACGGTTTACGGCATTATGCTAACCGTTGCTAATCTTTTAGTGATAGGTAGATAGGTAGGTAGATTGGTTAGTCCGTTTTAGTGATTTGAAGTCCGTTTTTAGTTTTGTTTACAATTTTGAGTGGTAGGTTTTTAGTAGTCAAAGTTAGATGTGTGACCGTACTGTCGTCTTGCTTGTCTGGTTATCGTTCGTTATAATAATCATATTTATTTCGCAGTGAACAAACAAGTGCTCGAACCTAACGTAAAATACAAACAATTGGAAACAGTACTATTTACAATCTAAACTACTTAAAGGATACGACCAGCAATCATCCATCAGCTCGAGGATTCTTCCACAATGCTGCGGTGATGATGGAAGGTTCTGATCCATGAGTACGGGGTAGTTACGGGTTAGTTTGTTAAATATGATATGCACCTATGTTGTTGTGCAAAATTTAGGAGTGAGACAATAGTATTTTTGAGTATTGTATGTAATATTCTTTCACATGAATAGTATATTCTATTTTTTCTTTTAGAGCTATGCAATTATTTTTACACGTTATACAGATAGGTAAGTCTATAATACTGACTTTTACCCATCTAACTTTGACCTTTGAAACTTACCACTCAAAATTGTACAAAACGTTTTAAACAAAACGGTGTTGCAAGCTTCCATAAACCACGGTAACCACTTTACTTCACCAAGACCGTATATTTAAAAGTTTAAATAAAAACCTTAAAACGAGTTGACTACAAGATATCTCTAATAAGGACTCTGTACATTAATACTATTACTAATATTTGGCACAGAAAAGAATTTATAAAATAAAATAAAAAACATTTAAATTGGCATTTCCGAGTCTGTAGCTATTTCTGTTTTCTTTGCAAAAGCACAAAATATTTTTCGAGGAAGGCTTACGCGCTTAGACACACTATTTCTATGCGGGTTGATAGGTGTTAATGACCTTTATCTCTGATAGTAAATGGGATCAACGGCTTAACCTGCCTCCCTGAGCACGATAAACTTTCGGTCGAATAGGATTCAAACCAGGTTCTACTAATTTATATGACCAATACTATAGTATGGCAATAGAGTGTATAGTTGTTGATATAAGTGAAACACACAATGAGTTGAAAAATTACTTATTGATGGTGGCGATGGTTTTACTATGCGGTAGACCATCATGTTGGATCGTTTGGGTATTTACGACCATTTTTCCTATTTAGGCCTTAAGAGTCACATACCTAAATACAATCTAGATTTCTAAAGGTGGTTACCCCCTAAAACTCCGGCTATTTAAACAACTTCATGCATACTAAGGTCCAATATCGCATACCCCGATCCAACATTGTATGGCATAGAAGTAAATGATGTAAGTCACAAAACTTACTTTCGTTAAAGTATATTTCGGTCAACTAATTGACCGAACCGACCGAAACATAATTTTAGTTAGTTAACTTTTATTTCATACCGAAACACAGCGACCTTTATATATCTCCCTAATTTGTCAAGCTATACTATATATGAAGATACTTCTTTATGCTTATTAAAATAATCAAATAGTAACTGGCTTAGTACAATATTTATACTTTAGATTAGTTTAGATACTAATATCTATAGATACTTTAAATACTAATATCTAAATATTAGTATAAATAGGGAGTAGTATAATTATAAATTAGGGAGATATATAAAAGTAGCTGTGTTTCGGCATGAAATAAAAGTTACTGAAATTAAGTTTTATGCATCTCTTTCATTCCAACATAATATATGAAAGGGATATAATGTCTTCTAGGAAAGTCAAGTTAGTTGACACTTAGGCGAGCAAGATACTTTTGACTTATTTTAATCGGTTTGTTTTATGATGTGTGTAAGGCAAGCATGCCAGAGAGAGAGCATGTAAGAGTCGCCATTTCGGTTATCTTTGTTTTAATATGGAATACTACGAAGCTGTAACGTACGTATACGTTGAAAAAGGATGCCGTCACTTAAAAAAAAGTTACTTTGGACCAGCGACAATAATATATTCTTAACAAGAAAAAAAAATGTGTTTTTTAATCATTTACTACATATTCTTATTTTCACATTAAACTATAGAAAAAGGCAAGTTATTTGGTCAATATTATTACGAGAGTGAAGATAATAAATCTTAATATTGAGCTAAAGCCATTTGGCTAAATATAAATTTATCATTCCTAAAGACTGGTTAATGTATTTAACAATTAACAAAAATACCTTCATACTAATTAAATGGTTACTCAACTGTACTGTGACTGTATTGTGGTTGCTAATGGTTTTCCCGTACAATTTTATTACATACACTTTTATTATTAATTTAATTCAACAAATATAAGTATTCCTTATGCAGAGCATAGTCATTTCACACCGTGAATAATCAAGAGTAATCTTCATATTAATTGCATATGTCGCGAATGTCCCGAATTTTCACAGATAAAGTAATACATATTACTGTGGTTAAAAGTAGTCATCTACCATGAACGATCGGTGGAAGTTCATAATGTATGTATTTACTCTTTATTTTACACTTGGCCAACTCAATACCTAGTACATTATCTACCAGTTAAGGAGTAAGGAAAGAAATGTATTGCAATTAAAAGGTAAGAAAAAAATATCAAAAAAATAAGATCATATTAACACTAAAGCAAAATTATATACAACCTAATATTATTACGCAGATGCAGACCTTTGTCAGCCACGGTAGGTCCATTTTATAGAAGTTAGTGAAATTTAAAGAATTTTTATTAGTTTACATTTGTGAATTTCATTTCTTCTTCTTTTGTTTAAAATGAAGCCTAGTTTTTTAATGTTACAAATTTTTACGAGTTTTTTTATGTATTCTCATTTTAGATCATTAATTTTCTCTCAGCGTATCACAGCATTACATCTGAGGTACACACGATGTTTTATATTCTCAGATACTGTTAAGATTATTAAATTTATATCAGTATACTCAGATATGATGCTTTGTGTCCAGAGATACAGATTACATTTTTCAGGTCTAAGAAAGATATTCTCAAAATACTAACTACTGATTCAGTATCTTGAGAATATATTTGTTTAAAAGTATTCAGTAATAATGTAATGAAAGGGAAGGAATAGGAGACCACAAGTCCGCGGCCCTTTTAATATGTTATAATGTTCTCAGCTCAGAAAATAACCTGTGGAAAACGATCCCGATTCATAATCGATCCTTAGCATGAATGAGACTAGCTTAAGTTATCATTTCATTCTCATTCAGTATCTCCAATTATTACTATAACGTGGTTGAAGCGGGTCTATTTTATTTTCAGGTAATAGTTTGGCGACATCGTGTACGCACGCAAGCACGGCTAGTACTTCTGAAAATCCACACAAGACTGCAAATCTTGTTATGCTTCGATCAACTATTAATTTAAGATAAAATCTGGTGTGTTTTGGTCTAATTATTTACTAAAATTCGCTTAGTTACAGCTTAAATTTTAAGTACAATGAATATATATGGTTTTATAGGTTTTACTGTTAGCTGATTAAGAGCTGTTAAAGTCTAAGGTGTTGCTTGTGTGTGATACCTACGCTTACCTACTTTTTCCAACTATAGTTCTTTCAACTATATAGACATAAAGCTGTTATCTCTGACATCATAAAATCTATAAAAATTATTAATGAACAATCTATCAATTTGATAAACGCAGTGAAGTACCTACCTCTAGTTATCAGAGGTGCGTTGATGTCGAATGCGTGCCAGGCCGGCGGCGTCGTATCTCGTTCGTAGCGTTATCGGAAAAGGCGGGAAAAGCGCTCGCGTTGTCTGTCAGTTCAGTTGGCTCGCGCCCGTCGAGAGAGATGGTCGGTTACACGCACTTGTTTTCGGTAGCGTTTGTTGCGATCGCACTTGCGACCGCTCGCGCCCATATACCCTCCCACGATAACATACTCAGAATACAATTGTGGGACGCCGAAGGACTTAGTCGAGATCCTATTACGACTCAAGCTCCCACCGTTCTTTTGAAGCGCAAGTTAGAAGTGAATTTAGAGTCGCTGAACGATGCGATGTTAGAAGAGTGGTACGGAAGTGGCAAATTTACTAAGCATAGAGTTCGGCACAAGCGGCGACGGCCGCGGCACAGTGGAAATTTTAATTGGCAGTTTCACGGTGGGGAGGATACTATCAATGTGCACGTTTACAACTACGAAGTGCCATGGGAAGTTATCGAATCGGAGAGCATGGTGAACGCGAGTGCAGTGAGTGACAGTGCCAGTTCGCCGGAGGCGCCGGAAGTGTCCCCGCCGATGACGTTGCCCCTTCCCGAGGAGGTAATGAGTGGCAAACAAAACTGTTTGTTCTTGTAGAGGGTTCCTTTCAGCGTTATCGTCGCCCGAGGTGGTTCATAGCCATTCACTCAACTGATAGCCTGCGGCATTGCCGCAGGGATTCCTATTCACGGCACCTTTTCAAAATACCCTCTCGAGTGACGATGCGTTGATAAAAGTGAATACCTTTCATTGTTTTAAAAATATTTTCACGCATTCAGATGCTATCGCTGGTTGAGGGGAAGAATTAAAGGGGAAGTCTGCTCTTCACGGTTTGTTATCAAGAGATATGACGAAATATTGTCTCTAGGTGTTGCGCTGATGTATGTTTAGTAACTTATCTAACCAATACATGAAAAATTTTTACGATATCGCTTTATCAAATGGAGTTCAAAAATCTACAGACGTTATCGACTGAGCTCTATTCTATGCTCGCTACTTATAAGTTGTTGCTTACAAAACAATCATTACCATTATTAATATTAAATATTAAATTGATGTTTTTTAATAGTTTTAATTAATATTTACTATACGAAAAAGTTTCTTGATATTTTTATTGAATTAAATCTTACAGCCACAAATGCATTTTCAACTGTCTTTTTTATAACACATAGTCCTTTTTGGGATAAACATTGGCGAAAACACTTATAAAAGATTTATTAATGATATGAGTATATTATTCATGTTTAAGATATATCGTAAAATTTTTAATACTGATCGTAAAATTTTTAATTTTTAATGACTGAATCAGTTATATCAAGTTATACAATCATAATTTCTATTAAATTCTATACAGCATGCTTTGTATAAAATACAGCAATACACAAGAATTATCAAACGCTAAAGCAAATATTAGGAATATAGTGTAATGGAGAAATAGTAGTAATGTGGTAATTACTGGGTAGATACGAGAAATACGCACTGTAATCAACAATTATCTAAAATTTGATACTTTACTTCATTATTAATCTTGCACAATCTTCATTCAAAGTGTTAGATATTAGATATGCAATAATGAAATCCGACTCTGTTTTATTGTCAGCCAAAAGTTTCATCGTAAATATTAGGTCTGCTACATATATCTGGAACCCCCGGACTTAAATAAGTTCGCTCATGATTGGGATTTTGGAGTAATTTCACCTTTACGGTGAACTTTTACCGAAACTAATATTTTCTATGCGACGGAGATTTTATTACAATTTTTCTGTAGCTGAGAATCTATTGAAGCTTTTTTAAAAGAAAAATTAAAATTGGTTGGATATACGCAAAATAAGAAATAGTAAAAAAGTCGATATGTGAAACCACCATATAATCATGTAATACAATTTACTAAATATGCTTTATTACAAACATTTATTTATTTATTTATCTCTTTAAAAAATATTTGAATTGCTGGACGATATTTAAATTTTTATCATACTAATAATCGTTAGATTTCCTATTATTTTTACCTTTATGTCTAGGTCAAAATACTCATACCTATCTATGAATATATATACATTTCTATTTGAAATGGATTCATTAGTGGTATTATTTGAAAGATTCATGTTATTGCCTGATTAGTTAATTTTTTTCTGCGGAAATTTATGACAAAAATATTTTTAGTAAACCGCCTGGGAATTAAAAAGAAATCATGAAATCTTTGGAAGGTTTACCTTCAGCGTCATATTTTCTTATATTTTAACGACGGTCTGGTCACAGTTCTCATGCTGCTTTTCAATTTTTAGGTTTGCCTTACGATGCCTTAAATTTGGCATATTTTTCGTGAAAAATATGTGTATACCTAACTACCCGTAAAATTATTATTGAAATCCACCATTTAATACTTATAACTATATATTTGTTTCCTTGTAGTTAATGAACTGGTGTTGCTATTATATATATTATCTATTATTCTAGTGTCTATCTATCTATATATATTGTTAGCCACTTATTTTTTTCTTATTAATAATCTTAGGTGAGTATTGAAAATAATTGAATTCAAAACTCTATATTTCAATTACTTGATTCTATCTACTGAATTTTTCATTATTTACGTTTCAAGACATCGCTCACGGCGTGGTGCCATGCGAAATTAAATCAGAGACGCCAAAACTTCACAAACGAGGTGTCTTCGTGTAAATAAAGTTACAACAATTATATGAATTCTAAACAACTTACTAATGAAACTGTCGTAGCCGAGTTCATAGAATAGAATCCGAAACTTTAACATATCTAGACGTTGGATTACTGTTAGGTTATGCATAAACTTCATCATTTTTTGTTGTCGGATTTAAATATATTGATAATAATTGATCACCCTCATCATACCGAACTACCATTTGTTTTTTAAATATACTTCGATTAATGACAAATGTAGATGTAGATGTAGATGTCTTCTTGGCTGTTTTGATAAGAAATAAACTAACGTCAGTATAATGCCAGCCGAATAATCAGCCAGAAGACGAAGTTCTGAATAATCAGTCTTATATTATGTTTGTTTGCGGATACGGTGAATTCATACCTCGCCCATTTAATGAAATTGTTTGTGTGGGTCCGGCTTAATTTGGTTTTTTATAGAAATGTCTACTTCGCAAGTGTACAACATATGTAATGAAGGTGTTTGAACAACAAAAGTTTTTGTGACAATGGAATATAAAAAAAATACGAGTAGGCAGTGCTCACTCACATACATATTACGGTACTCATCGTGATAAAAACTATTACTTAACAATTTAGACGAAGGCCGTTTAAATAGCGGGTTATTTCCTTTTCATGATAATAATCACTTCTCGCTTTAATTAATGGTATACTCATAATGTGAGCACATGAAAGAACCACAATCTTGTTGGACAAATTATCGTCTCCACAGAACATGCAATTCTTTTATGGGAGGCTTTTAAAACAACTTCCAATCAATATTAGAGAGCTACCTTTAATAAATTAAACCAAAAAGCGAGTCTGCCTAAGAAAGGTAACTATAAAATTAATGGGTAATAATGACTGACGTCAATAATAATAAATGTTATGTATATATAAATGTTTTATTAGTAAGAGTATTGACACTTAATGATAAAAATAATTTTGTACATGTCATTACGAACTGAGGAGTTTCTTGCGTCGCTGCTAATGTTTCCAATGCTAAAAAGCTAAAATATTCATGCAAGCGGTGGTAAGGTAAAATTTTTACGGTTGAAAACAACTTAGTAACTGATTCTATTTGAATGAAGAGATTTTTATTTTTATTTGATTTTTATTTGTATTATGTACAGATGATAATAAGTTGGTAAACATGGCTGTATAACTCTGTCTAAATTTTTGAGTAACATTTCCTAATAAGTAAAACGCTTCTTCATTGTATTGACGATAGCATAAGATGTGTAACAGTTACATTGCGAAAGTTACGTCTATTACAAACGGAGTACCATCTTAACGACGTTACACTCGTTAGCTGTTAGCTCTGCGTTCGACAATCGGATTTTGGTTTGATTATATAATTTAAAATATTAGTAAAGTTAACTATTGTATCTTCGAAAGATAATTATGTCAATTTAAATTAAAAACGTTAATCATTTGGAGAAACATTAAATTTTGATAACGGAATTGTTATATAATCGTTAGAGCTATCTATATCGTATGGTTAAATTCTCTTTGCAATCTACAAGCAAAAATAGTCACATAATATTTGTACAAAACGTTGAACTGTATGTTTAAATAATTTTTTGGTCAATCGTTTGGTCTGATGACCTTGATTGTCGCAGAAACTGTACAAAAGTAAAAAATAATATATTATTTCATTATATTTAGTTGATATAGATGATTTTTTGATTAATATATTTCAGTTGTTCGGCTAATCATATTTAAGCGGCAAAATATTAATATGTTTAAATATCTACCTATCTTAAAAGAAAGTTAAATAAATTAGTTTTGAAATATATGTTAAAATTCAGCATGGATATAAAATTATTTTTCATGCTTCAATTGGCAATTCGGAAAGTTGTTTGTGTAGTGCAGTCTAAGTTGGCTTTTGTATACACGACAAAACTTTTGTTGGTTCGGCAAAGTGCGCGAGAACTAACTAACCTACACAACTTTAGTTTGAAAAAGTCTTTGAGGGACTCGGTAAGTAGTAGGCATATTTCACTTCACAAGAACTCAGAAAAACACGAACATTTTCAGATATATGATTAGACACCATCTTTTCTATATTACTAATTGACTATGCTGATGATTATTGCTTGTTTTACTATAATCTCTGCAGTAATGAAAGTTGATCAAGGTGATATGAAGACCTTTTTTTTTGGTTTGAGTCTAACTTTAGGTTTAGCTGTTACAACGACAATATTTTTCATGCCAAAAATAAAATAGAAATATCAGATTTTGATCATTTAGCAAACAATAATGAACCTCTGTTACAAGTAAGATCACAAAAATACCTCGGCCTCACCCTAGATAGTCGCCTATCATGGACCACACATTGAAGAAACCTGTAAAAAATTAACATTTCACGTATCTAGTCTCCGAAACAATGTACGCTGCTTTCTTAAGCCTATGCGATACACCATAAAAAATTCAATAAACAAATGTCATTTTGAAGATTTAATTGAAATATGGCAGCACTGCCTAAACAAATACAAAGAAATAACAAATAGCACAGAATAAAATTATAAAGCTTCTGTTTCATTTACACAACCTAACTCCAACGTCAGACATAAACAAAAGAATCAGACTAATGTCATTAACTCAAAATGACATAAAAAATATGATGCCATATCTTTTTTTAAAAGTAAATTAAAAATAAATTTTTAGCCTCCTTCTCGGAGTTTACATGAATCTTGACATCATGTAAAACTGATAAAATTGTAATGTCTGTAATAATGGCTACAGGCTATTAATAATTTTTGGTTTAAAAAATTATTAATAGCCAGGCCTTAATAGCCTAAATTTTTGGTTGAAATTATTTTTGGAATTATTTTTGAATAACTTATTTCACAAAAAACTTCACCTTAAATCACAATATCTATTTGCTGCAGCCAATTTCTGTAGTAGCTTTTTCTAGATCCCGTTATTAATAAAATTCTATATGGTCACAAAATTTAATATATAACATAAAAACATTATATTCTTATTACTCAAAGAAAAAAGTCAATTGAAATAGATCGTGTCACGATACGCCAGTTTGACAATTGTAAGCATATCATCACTTTGATATCATCGGTATGACTAGATCCTGCTTACTCAACCGAAACTTGTTTTGATAGGTGTTAAGTATATTTAAAAGGTTATTAATTATTAAATAACGGATATTGATTAAGTTGTTGAACACGTGTTTCCTAACATTTGACTACATTATTGACTTTAACTTATGCTAATTGATGATAGCACAAACTTTAAATAATTATTTATGTTGTGATTACAAAGACAAAAGAACTTATAAGCGATTTACATATTTAAAAATCTACAATTGAGTTACATACACACAAATACTACGTAGGTACTAATAAGTACCTTCTTAATAAGTTACAGTTCACTGTGGCACATTTTTTTTATGAAGTAACTTATTTCCGGCTTATACTCCGGTGGATGCTATATCTTCGTATTAGTGACGCTTTATAAATCATCCATTAAATACAGTCAAGTTCAATCGAAATGTATTTTTCAAGTTTTTATAAGTAGTTTCCGTTACCGAATCATTGTATTGTAGGTTGCCGCGAAGGCCTTCAGTTAACTGTCTCATTATATAGGTAATTTGAGTGCATTTATATTAACATTGAAAAAGTTTTTGTGAAGTTATATTAATAGTTACCAAAGTTCAAATCCTACTGAAATTTTATACTTAAATGATCATTTAATAAATTCATACTTTTTTCTATATACCTATCCTGTTCTGTCCATTGAAAGATTATCTGATGTTATCGCCATTTAGCGATAAGGCTGTCCTCGTACTCGTACATAGTCTAATTTTAACTATGATTATGCCGAAAGTAAAATAACTAAAAAATATAACCATGAATATAAGTAATACTTTCTAGAAAGCGAGTTATGAAATTAATTTCTTACTTTTAACAGTTAAAATGTTTTGTTGATCAAAGAAAAACAGAGAAAAATTAACATAAGCTGCAGAAAAATAGCACTACAAATAGAAATATGTCACCATAATGGTTTACATTCAGCAATCTAGTACAATTGGTCACTATGATTATGTTGATTCATAAAGAACTTGTACAGTAATCACGAATATGAAGTTATCCTTATTACATTATTAGAAGGATAATAAAAGTGACCACAATAGTGTTTTTGCTGATGATTGTACAGTTAAATTAGCAATGAGCAAAAAGTAATCTATGGAACAAATTAGTAATATGATGTCATTTCGGTAGGTGGCAACCCTGATGGACAATACGCCTCTGGCGATAGAAGTACAATTTACATGAATAAAGTGACATGATTAATATTCATAAGTATCTTTAACTAACAAAATAAGTTTATTATATAAGCGAGCGTGTTTAATTCATATAATAAATCTGATTAACATTATAAGAAAGAACCTTTAAAAATTAAACTTCACACATAACTTAGGCCCTTGCAAAGGAAAATAGAAAAAGACAATATATTATGTACAAATAATAGTGAAAAGTGAAACGTCATTTGGATATTTTCATAGCCATTTTTATATAACCATAACATTTCAGAATAACAGAACACTGCAACTGTATTTTAATTGGACGATGTCTGTGTAGGCTCTCTCTTCGGAATGAAAAGTTTACTTTGAACAATATTGAAATCATTTTCACCAACCTCTTGTCAACAATATGGCAAGCCTGGGCTCAAATAACTTATTGGGATTTTTGATGATCTATCTTAAAGAGTGAATGAATAAATGTAATTTAACTTCTTAGTATCTTATTTTACCTTATATCTTTGATCTTATAGTCATTAAAACATTAAATAATATAAAAACAGAAAAAGTATTTCGTAAATCTTAAATAGAAGTACAAAGTATTTTGCGATAGTATCTTGGTATAAGTTGATTCATAGAAATATAACTGTAGGAACCTATGTACATGCTCATCTTATATAGTTTTTCACATAACCCATTGTGCTGTATTCTTATAAACTATTATTTCTCTTCTATTTTCATACGGACATTCTGTCCTATTGTGCATTGATACTCTTAATTCTGGTCCTTCCGTAGTTATGCTTTGTGTATTGGTATAGCAACACCATATATATTGAGTTTATTGTATAGAAATTGGTCCAATCAATATATTTATATCAACCGTAAGTCGAACAATCTCATATGTATAAAATTGTTTATAATATTTTCTTTATCAACTGATAGTAACAAATCTGTATACTTAGATTTGAAAACCATTAGAATTTTATATCTCGCCATTCAGTAATAAGCAGATAAGAGTTACTATTTAAAATGTTATTAGGCAGAGGTATTATGTCAAAATTTCTATTAATTTATTTACCAATAAATGTATTTATAATTATTTTATATGTATCAGAAGTACTGCTGAATTTCATTTTAAGTACTGTACACAATTAATATGAAAAAAATAATTTTTGCTTTCTTTGACATTATCTTACTCGGAGATATTATTTTTGATAAGTAGCTATTTAAATTGATTTTCAATATAAAAATTTACCAGGACGTTTTATTAGTGATAATGAATACTTGGAATATTGTTAATTAGTAAACAGTTGGTCATAGCTTAGACGTACCTCTTATAAAAAGTAATTTACTCAAATAAAAAAAATGCTATTTTAATTCGAATTAGAATACAAAGTATAAAAATATGTAACATATAGTTAAAGCAATCAGCTTTCCAATGCTTTGACGTATCGAGAAGCCAAATTGAATATTATATGTGTATGTATAAACTGAGTTACTTACAATTTATCTATATATATGTTGCACATCCGTTTTGTAAAGAGCTTCTTTTATAAGAGTATCTTTTATAAAGTTAAATAATAAAAAAAAGCATCTGCCCTGAACAGCTCCCCTTAATGTACGTCATATTTCCATTACAGTTTAACTGTGTATCATTGTGACATTTCGCTTTAAGAAGAATTAATAATTTTAAAGATGAAAGCTGTGCCGATAGATATGAGGTAACATAAAGAGTTCCCTGGTTCTGTTTTACAAAAAATTGTAGACCTTAAAACGTCAATTGTTGAATATAATAGAGGGCCGTCTTGTCGAGTGGTCGTTACCTGTCTACTCGTACTGTAATATTTGTTCACGAGTTATAAGAATGTTGTATGTTTATTCAATATATTACTGTTGTTCATATACGTATTACTATCTTTATTTCAATGTTATTTTGGATCCATAATTTGGGCTAGATAATAGATGTGAGTGTGAGAAATATTTATTTAAATCTTTTTTTTATATAAAGCACAGCAAAGGAGTCCATATGTGAAGATAGCTAGTGAAGCATGTGACATACTGCCCTAGCCACCTTCACCTTGCCGGCCCAAAAAGTGTTTTTTCACGCCTCTCACGCCTTTTTCATCTTATCAGTATGTCGCATTTTCACGGATTGATTGCTGCAGTACTGTCCTGTACGGTCCTGTCAACGAAGGCTTCCTCGCCCACGGCTAGATCAACGTGATATATTTCACATATATTAATAAATATCATGTATCTTATGAATGAAAAAGTTGTCCAGGTATATTATGAAAGGTCTACGTTGATTACACAACATTGATAATAAATTTATGTTAATCGTATACAGAAAAAATATCTGATTTACAATATCTTTCCTAGTGACTAACAAGAATGTACAGTATTTATTTTATCAGCATTTATTATAGACATTACGTAACATAGTGGATTGTGCTCTTTTTAAAACTGTTTCAGGATAACTAGGCCCGAGCGAAAGAAGTGACTTGTATATTTTTACTTGTATTTGATTTTATAAAAAATACAAAAATAACTGAAGGTTTTTTTGTATTTTATTTTGCCCATATGTTTTTAATGAAATTTAATAGTGGCATGAAGTGACATACTTTTAACCACCTTTTATATAAATACATGGGTAAATCATTTCCTTAACCCAAAGTTTTTATTCAACTGACAAACTTTTTACGTAGATAGATATGTGAATCTTCAATTTTCAAACAGGAGTAATTATGACGTTAATGTTACACTAAGCTTAAGTTTTTGAAGAAAGAAAAGAGGTTAATACATTTTTGTTTTTGCAAAAATCATCAATCAACTGTACCCGTCACTGTATCACGAGTAAATGAAACACCTGTTTGCGTTCGATTTACAAATAGTATTTAAGTAGATCACTAGAAATGTACGTAGTATAATTATCGAGTACAAATAATTCACATGTTTTTAATTTGGAAATATGCTTTGAAATTTGTACAATGATAATTTTCATTTCTAACTAATAAGGTTGTTAAAATGAAAAAAAGGTATATACGTGAAAAGAACAGTTACAATGAATCAATAATATTAAAAGATATTAATCTATAAACTATGAATGAGACGCATTAACATCTCCAGTCCCCAGGCAGACATCGTACAAAAAAATGTGAAGTATCTCCTTGATATTGCCTTTGTCCATAGATTATGGTTATAGCATTTACATGTCTAGCATTTTTTGACATAAAAAGCAGCTAGTAGTTTTATAACCCTGATTGTAAAAATAAATCGATGTCTTTGTCTTTACAGTATTAAAATATGTGACTTATCTAATGTAGCGTTTGCGCAACATATAGGCAGGTATATTTATACTTACTTGTAGTTTATAGAAGAGTTACTGAACTCTTTAATCATGAATAAGTTTTTTAAACCTTTACATGGAGAAAGTTATTAGGAGATACCGTATCACGTCATAGGATAGTGTCTTTCCCTTGTGGGCGCTGCAAGCCTGAAGGGTAAGAGACCCAGAAAAAAATGGTGGCGTTGTGTAGAGGCTTGGGGGGTGAGGGATTTGTAATTTCATTTAGCTAGGAGGCCTCTTAGACATCAACTGCATGAGCTCTTGATTCTCCACTACAATTTGTGAACATTAACCAATATTATAAAAGTTAAGAAATGGGGGCGCTAAAAAAATTTTATTAAAGTGGGTAGCACAAAAAATAAGTTTGGGAACCCCTTTCAAATGTGTTCATTTATTTTGTGTGTGAGTTTTTTGTGACGCTTGATACACTTTTAATTTACACCTACTCTTATACTAATGTTACACAAAAAACCTTCAATAATCATGTATCTTGGTGCCTTCTGAATTTGTAACCTATAAACAAATGTATTTATATTCCATTTGGTTATTTGTGGTGTTTTCTTGTATCTGATATATTTATTTATTTCATCTTGGGAACAAAATGAAAAAATAAATATAAGCTCTCACCACCAATCGATGCTATATAACCCAACCAAAAACAAAGTATCGCACTTACCATTCAAATACTCATAAATTTATGTAGACTGCAAAACACGGATAATGAAATCATAAATGCTGTTGATATAGGTATCACGTTTTGTAATTATATTAGTCCATGCCTGTCTGTATCTACTCCCGAACTTCCAATTTTACGTAGAGAGCTTGACCGCGCGTACGCCCTCCGCCCGCAGCGATCGCCGATCGGACGGATATTAGGTGCAAATCAATAATTTCCCGCCAATACTGTCCACCTGCATATCGTCCTCTAAATAGAGTCTGATTGGTTCGCTTCGTGCTTTGCAAATCGTTTCACAAATAGATAGATACTATGAAATTGAAAATCTCTTTGATTTATAAGAATTTGAACTCTATATAATAGAAAGTTCGTTATAATAGTTAATTTGAAATAACCTTATTTATGATTTATTTAATTACTAATTGGTTTAAAGCCAAATAATATACAAAAACTTCTATTAATAAGCTATAAGTTGATAATATCTTTTATGTTTCCAAATGTTTACATATACTTCGGAATATATCCTTTCATAACCCGTAGCGAAGGTTACGAGTCTTCCACTACTGAAATCGTAGCCGTTGTTTCAACACGAAACTATTATTTTTTTAAATCTTGTTTCGGGTATGAGTGTTGTGACGATAAAACTGACTTACAACAACTGTGAGATCTTTTACAGTATTTCTTGTCTAGTCCCGAAATGTGTCCTTAAAGTGCAATGTGAGAACACGATTAAATTACAAACTTGATCCCTTTATTAGCTTAATTATTAATGAAAGCCTCAGGGTTTTAGCTAACAATGTCGTGTGCTGTGTACCGCACATAATTCGGTAATTAAAGACTAAGCCAATGGTGTAACTGGGAGAAGGCCTAATACATGGACAAAATAATATTATGGAGTCACGCGAAGGCCTTAAAAGTGGTAATAAATGCTTTTTAAATAGCATAGGGTGGATTACATTCAACGTATTTCATGCTTCATTCTTTACATTAATTATATCAACATTGCTATGGGCTTTTCTAATTAAAAATAAAAATGTATTCACAACAGACGGTATTTGAGTTAAAATGGATAACTTTTTTTAATTACTAGTCTTTTAAATACCTTACATGTTATAAATTAAGACTTTTGTAATTCACGTCAAATTTTTCAGTTATTACTAATACGAATCCATTGTAGTATTCTAAGCTTATATGCTATTATATATCAAACACTAACAAAAACTACTTTTTAGATTTCTTTTTACGTTTATGTGTTGAAAAATAAAATCATTATATTATAGATGGATCCATTCAAATATTTGTTTAGGACTCGTTGTCAGGATTACATAAAAGGGTATTTACTGTAGTTTCAACATTTTCGACTATTTTTGTAATAGGATAATAAAATAGGAAAATATTTTTGTTTTTCTGAAAACGACTTAATCTCATTCTGAGGTATTTTCTTCTGGTGAAGCGTTGTTGATTCAATATTATTTTCTAGTACTTTTGTCCAGAATTTACATGCATTTTCTACTCCTACTTCAAGATGTATTTCAATGAAATGTGTGTCGATATATACTTATAACCGTGTTCATTATTACTATATCCGTAAAACTTTTTTGATGAATAGTAAAGTCTTTGTTAGGCAAGTCGTAATCGTAACTTGGGGTAATAATGAGGCCCCTTAACGCAATGTTGTGGAATCAAACATCTGCCTTTGAAATGTCGTCTTCGAAATAATTATTTGTCTCCGGCCCCCTAATCATAAAGACTGAGGCGTCTTGGGGAAAATCAATCAAATAATTTTGCTTTGTTTGGGGTTTAGTGGTGATATTCACTTTTCTACAATTAAGTTTCAATATTGCACACAAGATTTTTAAGGATTTAGTTTAAAAAATCTAATTCTTTTTAATAACTATGTTATCATTTTATAAGATTTAACAATCTGAGTGATAAATAGATAGTGTTTTTGTGATTTAAATATATATTTTTAATTGCGCATTTAATTCAAAATTAAGGGTGAGTTTATTTGTTTCCTCACGAGAAGGATAATTTGAAATAAATTTGCCACGAAGTGGAGAATAGAGTGGAAAATATTGCTTATTTCGTAACTTCAATAATAAATAGGTTACAAAATTATTCATTGTAATTACGCTATGGTTAGAAGTAGCCTCACTCAATACGTCATCGCGGTATTAATCTATCCATGTATCAACATAATCAATGGAGTTATTATTCAAGTTATCCATTTGTCTGAATTAGCAGTTATGGGCAGTACATAAATCAGTGTGGCGTAGTTTATCGCTTAATAAATCTTTATTACGCGTGTAACTTTGTTTGGTATCGTGAAATAATATTTCCTAAGTTAGATGCTAGCAAAGATTGCATTATTGGGGACAGCAAAGGGTGGAATTGATTACACGTATTTACCGTCACAAGTTCATTTTTTGTTACATTTAATACTTGTAGCACAAAAAATAACGACCTAAATAAAATAAAAAACTAAAAACAAATCATCCAATAAATTGCCTGACCGATTAAAAGCACGAAATTAAAACTAGATTTTCTTGTATAATTAAAAAATGCTACTTTTAGAGACTAATTTTTTTTTATTATATATTATAATAATATTGTAATAGATTCTCCGGGTAAGTTTTTGTGCCGTTTTAATAAAATTTAATAGCTGATATCAATCGTGATCGAGACGGTTCAATTTCATTCAAACTCATTTTAGGGGTACTTAGTATAGAAGCATTGACGACGTCAATTACGATTTTTTTTGTATTTTTCTCCAAACCAAATAATAAAGTACGCTGATATTGCTTTGGGTTTGAATCCTGTTAGAAAACTAGGGACCTTTTATGATGAGTATATTCGGTAAGCTGTGTCCGTGACTTCTTTCGCGAGGATGTAGGAATATAACTACCATGTCGTACGTAGGTGAATAGGTTACCTTGGCTGATAATGCATTATTTTAGAATAGAATTGATTACTAAAAACAGTTTTTGCTACATTGTTTATTAATGCTGAGATCATATTGGTCATAGCCTTCTTCCATAAATGAAATATTTGACATAGAAAGAAATTTTCACTTTTAATCATTAGTTCCTTAGATTAGCGCGTTCAACCAAACAATATTAGTATAGATTAAGGTATATCTAACAGTTTTTGATTATTATTAATTGTAAATATATGTAATGATGATAATTCGGTTGAGTGTGGTAACGTTCTCACACTCATTTTATGATTATTATTATTTTAGTTTTTCTTAAAATACTACTTAATCATTCCCTAACCCAGTACCTCAATATATGTAAGAAGTACCTACATAAGACACAATTGATTTACAAATGAGAGAATATATAAATAATATAATATCAAATATTTGAAAAGTTTATTTTCCTTCTATATTGTACAATTATTACGGGAGGTAAATATTCCTAATATTTATTTTACCTTTATGAGGAAAACACAACATTTCTACGTATAGTCATATAATAAATAAAGATACAGAATTATGATACAAATTATGGAAATTAAAATTTAAATTTAAATATAATTAGGAAATATTGAACTGGGAATCACGCGTGTCAAAAATAAAGATGAATTATGTTGTGTTAATTAACGTAAAACTCATTTAAAATTCGATTCCTCGCATGTATGGTCTAAGGTTACATAAATGTAATATAGAAAATAATATTTTTTGTATACTAAACGCAGTATATTTTTTAAAAATATCTAATTTCTATGGGACATTACTCGAATAACGAATTAGAATTCGGTACCTCATACTATACCCAAATGATTTTTTTCTCAGATTCAATTTCGTGTGACTTTTACAAATTACCGATATCATTATGAGTGAGAATATAAAAAAAACATTATGTAAATATAAAAGTTGCAAATTAATATATGTGCTTAAAACTGTACCCATCTAAATAGTCATATAATAATAGTATATAATAGTAGTAAGTATACCCGCCCCAATAGTCATATGCCATTAATCGTTGGTTGGCTGGATGAGAAACTCTTACTAAGATAAGCCCATCTTTCTATCAGTATTTTAGGTTTAATTTTGTATTTTATTTGTGTACAATTAAGGATTTTATGTTTATATGAACGTTGTAGCTACTCAAGATGGTTAAATTTATTAATCAAGTTACCAAAAAGTATGCAAGCAATTAAGAACCTTAAAGTTGTGAACATTTTTAGTGCGCGATAGTACATCTTTATCATTGAAGGACGTGGGCGGCAGAGCATCGAGCCATGAATAATATCATCTCCCGAACAATACCATTGCGTATAATTTGAATTTGAATGACATAACTATGAGATTTCTTTGTAATTGTTCATCCATTATGAAGATTCGGTATCGTGTACTTATTAAAATTTAGATCTGTATTTACGGTTATTTGATTAAAGCTAGCTATTGATACGGTAAATATTGTTATTTCCTGTATATTTTGTCAGATTCATCCAATGCTTCTAATTTTCTCTGGATCACCCTTAAGAAGAAAGATTTGTTTTTTTTTAAGAAAAAATTTGATACTGAACACTAGTTAACTCTATTTACAAAAGTACTATAAATAATTCCTCGTGGAAATTTATGTAAATGTTCAAGCAATCTGATATAAATGAAAATATATCCGTCATATTAACCTTTCAAGACGTGCAATGCAGACACAATTAAATTTCTGATGTCTCATGGGTCCCGGGAGTAAATTAGACAAACACTTATTCAATAAACTAAGCAATTCTGATGCTTGTAGTAAATGTGAACAGGTCAACTACAAACGAAGTCTTCATTTGGGGACACAAATATAATCGACCCAAATGAAATTGAAACCCTTGAGGTTGGGAAGATGGGAAGATCTTCAAGTTTATAGAAAATGCCTAAATCAAGTCACAATAGACCATTGAGGTCGCACTGACGAGATAGCCTCCAAATTGTATAACAGAAAAATAAAAGTTATAATCATACTTCCCGGGAGTTAACAAATTGCGACTCAACAAATTAAAGGTATATATATATATATATATATATATATAATACACAGGAACAGACGTTAAAACATGATTACAAAAACAAAGTTTGTTCAAAAATTAGAAAAGAAAAAGCAACCGCTTTCCTACCACAGACTGCCAATGCACATGTTATTGTGGTTTTTACATGCTCTTTTGTGAATCCAACCATGGGCTAGCATAATTAAATCTATTTTTTTATAATACGTTTCATTAAAAATGGTTATAAAAAAGGTATTAATTCGCAATAAATTACTTTAAGTAATTTCAACAAATTAACAAATAATTGGACCTTTTAAAGCATTTGTTCCAATTACTTGTATGTTTATTGCAATAAAAAAGTTAATTTGGATCAAATATTTGAAAGAAGATCGTATTCTATTTTATGGTAATTATACCTACTTCTTGGAAGCTTCATTACCAAATTTATTATTTTGATTTCCATCAAATTATGTTCAGAAAATTGTGTTATATTTCTATAAGTTTATCCTTAACAAAAGTTATCTAAGTAAGCTAATATAAGACAGAATTTATATTGCGACAAAACATACAAAAATTACCCAAAACGAAGAGCAAATTCTCATAGGGAGATTCTTGTCTATAAATATTCTTATTCTTAGCAATTGCAAATAGAGACTGTGTTACTCGTAATCTAGTTCACATTCGCGTTACGAGCACGTCTATACACCATATTAGAGGGTTATGTCTTTAAAAGTATTTTTATAATACTGCATTTGCTGGACATAACACTGCTTCGGATTCATTCGCGGCTTTAAAGGACTTAAATTCCACATTTTCTCCCTGAGCAATTGAGATGGATATACCTACTATTACATGATGATTATTATTAATGATTTACTGATACAATTTTGTACAGCGGTGCTAAAAATAATAACACAATGTCGCGAAATATTTGTGTATCAATGAGTCATCATTTGTGATGATATAATATATATCATACATATGATAGTGACTAATGTTGCCACTGTTGATTACCTTTGTCGTGAAAAATAAGTTAATATAATACGTTTGCATTACAATGAGGTTTTTATAATACCAATCTAACATTGGGGCTTCAGAGGATAATCCGCATTTAAATGACTTAATTTTAGCAAACCACTTAAGTCATTATAATCCAAGCAAAGTAGCTTGTTCAGTGATAGTTTCATTCTTGTGTAACGTCTATCTACAACTATATCTTACAGACGAACACTCTGTCTTCAAATTTGAATGCTTTGTTACCATTAAGTTCTAATATCAGTCATCAGTAACTCCGTAACAACTAAATTGAGCTCCCTAAATAACATTCATTAGAAGTGAAGAAATGAATCTGTCTAGATACTCGGACTCGGAAAAAAAACTATCGCCCACCTGTACCCAGTTCAAGATTTAATCGTATCATATAAAAAGCAGTTTCCAATACTACTCAACAGAGATGTTTTATACAATTTGAGAGCTGACGTCAAACATGATCGAGACCATTTAATTCGATAGAAAGTAACTCTGGAGATATTGATGATAAGCATTAACAATTTCCTAAAGACGATCATACTACGCTTGTAAGTGACTTGTAACAATCATTATAATCAACTAAATTGAGTCACATACAATTGGATGATTTTGGTAAAATTGCGTAGTAAAAGTAAGGTCCACAAAAATTTGTACAACAAGTGTTACAAAAATAATTAATATACTCAAATACATAGCTGTAATGACTGCTAGCATCATGTCAACTGTCATTATTTGTGTATGATTTGTTTCATAAATAGTCATTGGGTATAAGGAATATCTTTTAGTTTAAGTTAGTTTCTTTAGGCATAAAAAAATATGGACGACAAAATACACCATATTTTTTTAATATAGTGTTCGGGTTGGTTTACAATATGAATTCATTTATTTTTATAAGCTGTGTTGATATTACGTAGTATTTACTTTATGTAAAACAGATAAAACCGATACGTGACTCTTAAATAAAAATATAATCTTTTATTTAGGGGTTATATATTGTAACAAAACTTATTAAGTACGTAGGCGTCATCTATCATCAATATTTATTTTCCTATAAAGACTTATAGGGATATTTGTCTTCTTTAAAACGTCGACTTTGGAGGTAAATTATACTATACAATCAGTCGAATTATATGTCAACCAATAAATAACGCGCCAAGACACGTTGAAGCTACTAATTAAGTTCTTGTGCGCTGGTACTTTGCGTGGGCGCAGCGAGTCTGCCCCTTAACGATGCACTCTTTTCGGAATCTCTAAAACACACCGTGTATACGTATATTTTAGGTCCTATTCAGTTCCTTCGTATTTAATTTATGAGACCCTCATGCCAAACCATAAATATTTAGAAGCCAGATTCATTTCAACAGTTGATAAGGCTAATGAAAAGACTAGTAATAAATATGCACTTGATTATTGTTTTCTAAATGCAAATCAGTTAACTGTAAGTCGTATTAAGTAACGTATGGTAATTAAAGTAATAAATACTGAGATGCCAGTCATTTATCACGTTGAGGAAATAAAATGTATCATAGTTGCAATCATGTATACCCTGGGGATAGTTTGATGTAGGTAAGTGTAAATAAAATCTCGAAATAAATACGAGAAACGTTATATTTGAGGACACGTAAAAGAAATAATGATTTTATTATTTGCTGAGCAACTGTAGGTTCGGTTTGAAATTCATAATACAACTATTAGTATTTTATTGAGCGCCCCAGTGTGACAAAAAAATTTTTAACGAGTAGGTAGTAGGATATTACAGGAATTTCAATCATCTTTACTAATAGGAGAATAGTTTGAGATATTGTCCAAAGCATCTAGAAATTTTAAACTCTATAAGTGCTTAATTCGTAGTTTTCTTTTTAAGTTACAACTTCTTTAATTAATACAAATTTCAATTATATTTGTTATATTGTTTTACATTTAATACGCCATTGCTTTATTAATATGAAATATGTGTGGTATTGTATTGAACGTACAGTCAATTATAGTAAACTCTTTTTCAATAGTCGTATTGTTAAAGTAAAACCACAATACAATGCATTATGTTGTGCTTAACGAGAAGATTGGGAATTAATTCTTGACAATCCACTGTCAGTTGTTTTTGTATTGAACTATTGTCATACGACTGGTTAGCGTGTTTTTGATTAATGATAATATTGTGAAAGAATAGAAACGTTTGTTTTTCTTGTCAATTTTATTTTTAGATCGCTCTAGATATTTGTCTTCAATATTAATGATGGCGGCTGGAAGATGTAATCGCTTCTGGATACAAGAAAGGATTTAAGTTTATTACGATGCTTGCTTCAATATATTATGATGAAAATATTGAATTATAATATATGTTTTATATCAGATTACAATGATTGTTACTGTTTACTTATAATTCTTGTAATTATTAAGCTTGAAATTCCTTACCAGCGTATTTCTTTCGTGATACATGAGTTCCTTCAAGAGAGGCGTGAAAAGGTAACTTTTGGGCCTGCAAGGTCCGGGTGGATGCTGCAATATGTCGCATGGTGCATTATTATATTTGCATATAGACTTTTCCTGCTACTTACCATCAGAAGTAGACAAGTTATTCGCTGGGATTTTTGTAAAAAAACCAAAACAAAAAAAACTTGAATAACAAAATTGGTTAAAAAAATCGTTATTATATTTATTGTAGTTTATTATTGACGTCTTCATGTGTAAACCCTGATGCATATTAAATGAGATAATTTTTTTATGGCTCTGTTGCACAATAGCTATCTAATGCAAAATAAAACAGGGTTATAGCTGTTAGGAGATAAAGAACCTGACTTTATTAAAAATTATGATAGCCAAATGACAAAGTCGATGCTAGATAGGTGTAAAATACAATTGATATATCTGTATAAATAAACTAGTTGACCTGGTAAACTTTGTTTGATCGAAAAACTACCACAATCTACCACATGACTATCTATTAAAATAAAACCGAAGTAACAATGGAAGAAATGACAACTTTTAGACTAACAAACATCAATTTATTTTATTTATATCGGTTTCGGAGATTTATCCATTTATGATTTACCGTATACCGGTAGATTTATAAATAATGTAATTATTATTCTGTTACGATTGTCTTACGATTAAATAACATAATTTATGAAGTTGAAATAATTAAAAAAAACTACATCTATACATATAATAAAGTCGTGATGTCTATAAATTATCGATTTCGGAAATAATTATAGAAGAGATACAAAAGCCATAACAACAATTTACTTATTCTGTACACATATCACGTTCAATTTTCACAGATAGAGGTCCTACTTAAAATACAGGCTCCATATAACAGCAGATAAATATCTTATTTAAATTGATCCCCACGAGTGAAGCGTAGCTGTAAAATGCCGATAACTTTTTACTCGACATCTAATTTTATGAAACAAAGCCTTAATGTTGTTCGGGGCTACAGTCAAAAACGTTGGTACAATCATAATAATAGTAACATTAGCAGAGTAGATTTAATAAAAGACTAACTATGACGTCACGACCACATGGGAAAGCGGCTTGCTTTATCTGTATTTTCCAGGTGTAAATTAATACTATATGAGGCTATTAATATTTCTAAGGCTAAAGCCTAATAAGTTGCGAAGTCAAAGGGCATTGCAATATTTATCAGACAAAATAATATATCATTTCTGTTGAGTCATCTATTACGTTATCCGATCGATTTTTATTGGAGAAGTGTATATAGGTATATTACGCTTTGTCAATAGTGTATTAAAGTGGCCTCTTTTTTATGTTCTGTCAAATTAAATTGAAAATGATCAGGTTATAGTACAATTACCTTTTTATGTATTCTTCGTCACGCATAAGACTAATAAGTTACAATCATTTTTGGAATGGCGTCAATGTCTAATTTATACACACGCGCATGTATATAATATATAATATACGCGAGTGTGTGTATTATTTTGTACCGCGTGTACTATCGTATTGTGTATATATGTAGGTAATGTACGCGTCCTATAAGACGCGATCAGAAATACAGCAATTAAATTGGTCGTAGCTGCGATACTTATGCTTGTTAAACCGATAAAATTATTTATTTATTATTTTTGTCTATTAATTTTATTTAAATATACCTAGCAATTTTTAATAGGTAGAGCAGGGCGTTTTTTAAGAAATGTAATTTCCAAATTCCATTCAATTAATGGCTCGTTATATTTTCCATGTCATGAACTATTATAGCCTTAGTGTTCATAAAACAGCCCCAGAAACTATTACTTCGATCTTAAGTCACACTTTTCTATGAAAAGTACAGTCTGTTTAAAAAAATATGTTAACTATATCATCGGTGCTTATGTTTACGCATAAGTGTGATTAAAGATTCCACAGCAAAGTATGTGAGCAAGCTTTATGGATTTTCACCCTTATTACATGTCAATAAGTGTTATAAACTGGGAATAATGAACACTTGGTTTTAGTGGTTATTGTAACTATATCGTTGACTCACGCAAGTTGTAAGACTGAAAATTATTAATGATGGCGTGTTGTTTCATAGGTAGGAGACTTTAATTCTACTATTCCTTTTAGTATATTTCCCTTGCAATTATGAATCTAATATTCTTAAAGTATATAATTGTGTGGGTTATAATGGTACTGAAATATTTAAATGTAAGAACTACGATCGGTCTCAAAAGAAGATAACTTTATACTTGAGTTGTTATAAGGAAATATATTCTCACTTGGTATTTTTAATAAATTCGAAATAAGTCAAGTATTTATTTTATTGGGTCTATCAACCCGAGTTTATTGCTAACAGACGTCATTATAAGTAATCTTTAGGAATTAGTCATAAACAAACCTCAAATTGGTTAAATTACTCGTCATATGAATTAGAGCGATTGACTGCGCAAATCGAGTCATGTGTCGACTAAACTCAATGCACTCTGCTTTACGTATTCATAAGTCAATGGAAGCTTTGTGGACTAATTTTAGCATTTAATTCTGTCCAGTATTGCATTGAGATCTGCCAGCTTGTTCCATGTTCCATATATTTGGTGCCCAAAATAAAGAAGGAGGTTCTATGTTCCATTATGTGTTTGTTTTTGTATCTGCATTTACCGATTTCTCTAACGATTGTGGACTGATCTTCACGTATTTATTTTTATATTTTATAAAGCACCTGAGGTGGTCTCATTGCCACCAAGTCGGGATTCGGTGATGGAATTTCATTGAAATAGAGTGCAACCCTTAAAATTTACTGGCGTAAATATTTTATTTTATTCAGTTAAATAGTGCAGAACTAAATGAAACATCAGTGTTACTGTTTGTAAACGAACACAGCTAGTAGGGCAGCTAGTAGGGTTTATAGGTAAATATATAGAAAATAAGGATTTTGAAGAAATGTATTTAATGTAGTAGATTAGCCTGAGCTCACAGAAACTAATGTATCACTCAAAAACCAAAAAATAAATGAAAAAGGTTGTGCTTAACCACTATTCAGTCAGTAAAAAAAACTATTTTCAATATAATGTTCATTATAGACACTAATAAGTTATAATGAATTTAATAGAAATTTTGGCAGTTTTACATCGGGCGATAGATGCTGGATTTGAAATTCAGCCTCGGGATACGAAGTTAATCCTCTTTGTTTTATATGTTATGACGGATGGGTGCTTATATAGAACAGCAAGTTGATTGACTAACGTTTGGTCGGTAACTAGGGTCTGAGATCAAAGGGAAAATTACTGAATTCAAAAAGTTCTTGCTACTCGGGTAAGTCATCATTTATTAATACACACACACCACTTAAATAACTTCACAAGTTTGTTAATAAGACTAAAGAATGTGGTTTTATAAACAGAATATTCCGCCTAATGTGATGTTAACTGTAATGGAATTATTATTACAACGTCCATTGACAACTCGAATTCGTTTATGGGTGCAAAATCACGGGCGGTTCAAAGTTATGATGAACGTTTGCATTTATCACTATCGAGTAAGGATGGAATAGTTTTAATTTTGTCTAGAACAAGCCATTAAAACTTTACTGGATATCGTGTAAATCTGGATTGGACACATGTCGTTACTTAGCGCTATGCACTCTGTCCTCGTTGTATATTCATTCGAATTTGTTGTTCTTAAGAGGAAACACTACGGTTGAGAAAATTTTGAATTGGCTATATCTAAAATCTATTTCTAACGCGCTGTGAATAAGGTAACTGAAGACTAAGGGAAGAGCTCGATAGGGATAACCGAATCTCAGAATGAGGTCCCCTGTTACCTCCTCCAAAACGACATAATAATATATTTAATTAATTTTATGCATTAAAAATTAAAGAAAAGATTTGGCTGTGTTTCTATTTTTTCGTATTTTTATATTTAAAAATGCATCTTGTCAAATTTGATCAATGGTTTTGAAAGATTTTTTTACTATTTCAATAATTAATTTATATAAAAGAAGATAAAGGAACATGGCAGTAGTGGAAATAGAATGGTTCAACAAAAAATATTACTGGAATGGAACAATTAAGGGAGGAAACAGGGGAAGTTTGATATTAAAACTGTTTAGTAAAATTTGACATGTTTTCTTAAACAAGATGGAGTATACTTCTTTGAAACTACAACGCAATATTTATGTAGCCACCTCTTATGAAAATTTTAGACATTTCTGTTACCAAGCCTCAGCTTATTGAAGAAGTGCTTCAAAGATCAACAATACGGAGAAAAGAAATTTTTAAGCTGTTTTTGTTATTATGTTGTCAGCCCTAATATCAGTCAGCCAAATTTTTCATCCTGTTTGAACCCCTTTTCAAACTAATATTAGCTGTGTAAAAATGTTTGGTTATCCGACGAACTCGTTTTGATTGATCAGGGATATGGAATTTCTATATTGAAAATGGTTTTAGTGATATAAGTTTGAAAGATCTTTTCACCAAATTTTTAAGTGTAGTTAAAAATTTATCAGTTCGTAATTTTTATACGTTTGCTTAATTTGAAAACAGAGCCATAAGTTAAAAAGGCTTGAGAAGATCGTAATTAGCTACCCACTACCTGCTACTTGGAACGGTATTAATGTACCTTTCGAACATTAAACAATGTCGTGTCTGATGTAGTTATTTCTTCTTTAGCAGCTCGCAACAAAGTTTTATGTAAATGAAAATAATTTTGGTAAATGTTGTATACAAAGTAATCGTTGCATGAAAACAGCGCGTCTGCGGCCCTTTGAGTGTCACAAAAGCTAAAATTAAAAAGTATGTGTTTTTTAATTTTATCTTTGACTTTAAATATTTTTTTTAATAAAAAGCACACCAAATGACTCGACACCACCTGATGATAAGCAGTAGACGATAGCAGTAGACGGTAGCAGTAAATGATATTTGTTATGACTTTGAGTTTATTTGTAATGTCTTTAATTGTGTCATAATATAATATATATTGGAGTATGTTAATAAAATTTATTTTCTTTCTAAAGAGGTTTAAAATCACGTATTGAGGTAATGCGTGTTTTCCGCAAACTTTTTAAAATATATTTTTTATCATTCATTATTATTTAACATTAAATATATTTTTGAAATTCTTGTTAAATACTTTAGAGAGTATTAACTTTTATAAACAGGTTAAAATATCATAACGTTGGCAACTATTTTCACCTCAACGCTTTCGCCTTAATGTTTAGCAAAACAAAAATTGTTGCGAAAAAATAAGCTCAGGGCAAACACGAAAAATAATGTAAGGTAATATCGCATGGGTTGGTTGTCGTTGGTGAACTAACAATTTATGCATGGACCCTAATGGCCCGCTCCATCAGGCTTTGTTTGCGAAGCTTTCTCTGAAATTTTATTCGGTAATAGCTGTAGGCCTTTACCCTCAATTTCATGTCAATATGACTCGTTAAGTGATTTGACAAAGTATCGTGTTACATCTCATAAGATAACGTTTAAACATGCCTCTTTGTGTTCGTTTAATTACGTTTTGAGAGCTTATGAAAATTTATGTTACTTAGAGACTTTTCCCCTATATGTAAATACATTTTTGGGGATTTTGTTTACCGGCGTATTTCATTCCGCTTTTGTATTGAAGTCCGTCTTGGTGTTTTAATATAAAAGCGGGAAAAATATATAAAACAAAGGCCATTAAAAATATGGTTTATAATAATATGATTTAATTATCCCATTAAAACAAAATTTTTTTGGAGATTGGTTTGTCCTTTATAAAAAAGGTATATGAAAATGCACAAAATAAAAAAAAAGCACAGAAGGAAGACAGAGAGAAAACTTATAGGTATATCATTCTCAAGCCAAGACAAAGGAATGGTTCTTTTGTTTTTAATTGACATCGCCTTGTGTAGCTCGGCTTTATTAATTTCTTACAATATTATATTGTGAGATGAAATAAAAATTACTTTTATCAATAACTTTAAGGTTGAATGAAGATTAACGGAATTTACAATTTTAAAATTACGAAGTTTAATGTATATTTAGATTAGCATTAATTTTAAATATGCCTTGTGGTTTACAATGTGATAAAACCTTCATATACAATAGTAGACTAACAGGACGGCCAAAACTTATCCAGAAGTATCATCTCGGCTGGGAATGTCTTGAATAGAGTTCTTCTATCGCCGCTTTTATCGGTCTGGTTGCACTGGCCTTAGTAGCTAGGGTTGCCACTTTGTTATAAAAAGGCACAGAATATAAACAATTAATAGCCTTCTACTGAGTTTTGTATGCTGATTCTTTTCTTTTATTTTGATTTTAACACGTCACTAAAAATTAAAGATTAAACAGGAAGTCAAGGCATCAAACGTTAGATCGTCGCAGGAACGGTTGCCTAATATTTTTATAATGTAACTTTACTCTCTTTAAACCTTCTCATGTCAGAATATAAACTATATATTAAAATTTATTAAACGTATAGTAAAGTATGACCTATACTGTATTAATTTATTAGTAAGATATACTCAAAAGACGACATTAACATAAAATCTTCTTTTATGTGTTTCCTATCTCCTTTGATTTTATTAGATACTCAACAGATTACTGTTACAAAAGCTGAGTTAAATATACAAATATAAAGTTCTAAACTGTACTAAAACATTCTTTTATCCTCAATTAAACAACATTTTCCATGATTACAAAAACTATCAAACGAATGTTGACGAAACTTAAAAATTGACCTAAATTATCATAATTATAGTATTTAATATTAAGTAAAAAAACATAATATATAAATTCAATAAACAAACATATATACATTATATTATATTTAAAAAATTAAGAAATATAATATATTCTTATATTAATATTTTTCCATAACTTTGGATCGAAATTTACAGGTTATTACAGTTTCTCATCATAGCGATCGATGTATTAATATTATGGACAAGGCTAGGGCAACATTTTAAAGTTTTTGTATAATTAATTGTACTACGGAGTATCGCGGTAGATAATATATGGTTTAGTGTCGGATAAAGACGTGTCATGGCCGAGTTTGTTGTTAAATTTTTAAAGCAGGTGTTGTGTACATTTTGTAAGACATTATGATTTAATCAATTACTTAATAGTTGTTGCATAATATAAAAATTTAAAGTACAAATTTACAACAATTCTCTCACTTTTATATACTTTTCTTGAAGAGCTTGCTTAAAATTAATCAGAAAGTCTTGTTGATAGAGTCATTAACTATTATAGGATCCAAATAAAAAATAACCTACAGTTAACCCTACATTTGCCTTTTCAGAGCGAAAGAAGGTAGGTTAGTATCGAAAGGTACTCGTGAAGTTCCACTGTCCCGACTGTCAAACGTGGAATTCCTTAACGATAGTAAACGGGTTGAATTTCATTAACTTCGTGTCAGGAGCTTGCAATCATGGCAGTGAGAAATGTGAATTATTCGTAAAATTAAATTAAATTTAATTAAGCCTGTCTGATTACCGATCCTTTCACAAAGGTCGATTTTTCTATATTGTATTCTTTGATAAATTATTAAATTTCAGTACCGAATTACGTTTCGGTCTAATGCTTATTTCATTTGATTGGACACTAAAAATAATTAAACCTCATCATTTCATATAATCAATAAATTAACTTCAACTCATTTACTCGAATTTACAGATCCGTGGTAGTATAATAACGTAATTTTACGAGGGCTATCGACATCGGAACCTTGATCGGTGACGAGGTTAAGTTACAACTCTCCTTTGTAGTAAATTATACGGCCGAGGTCGATAAAACTTTACTTTCGTGGTGACTGGCGATTATATTTTTTAACTTAGGTAATATTTACTTTTTTATTCATTGCTGTGTTATTTCTCTAGTTCAGTACTTAAATGTAGTTAAATACATGAATTTAATTTTCCTTTAGAAGTGTAGTATCAAGTTTTTGATATTATCACTAAGCAATTGCTTTTTACTGCTAGCAGGTATTTATGTTTCTACATTCAATAATTAATTGTATAACAAGTTCAATATGGTAACATAAATAGCTTATTATTGCCCTAGTAAGGTCACAGGTCTGCCTACCTGGTAGAAACAGATACGGAGTGTGGTCTATAATGCCCACTAATGTTTTCAATCGTTTTTCAATTTGTTGTCAATCGATTTTACCCAGCGGTGTGCTGAAACCGAGACCAATGGCTTAAGGTGCCTAATAGTCTGGAAGATCTATAGATCTGTAACACATCCCAGGAGTAACAATAGCGACAGTTGCTTTGTTTTTGTAACCGTAACTAGAACGTTCGAACCACATCAGTAATTAACTTTTAACATGATCATTGCAGGCGTTCAAAATAAAACACACCGAATAATGTATAACCGTAAAATTGAGGTTGGTCGTTGTTGACAGTCATAGCCGAAACTGTTCAAACGGAAGCGGTTTTCTAGCTGCCTAGTATAGAATAGCTTTCTGATGTTACCATAAGCACAAAAGATCCCATTGGGTCGACGTGCTCCGAGAGTAATCCTGGCCCTACATCAAGATACCGTAATGTCGATGGTGTGTCAAAATAGCTAAAAATATATTAGCACAAAATTGAAGCAAAAGAAACAATAAGTATGTCAATAAAAATATAATTTTATTAAATAATATTACATAATATATTTATTAATAAAAAAAAATAAACACAATTCAATAAAAACTCATACAATTTAAATATTATAATTTTTAAGAAGTGATTTTGAGTTTGTTTCAGTTACATGTAACGTTGTTACAGCGGGGGACTCCCTTGATGAAACTAAAATCGAGTTAGTGAGATCAAAACGCTCTAAGTCATAATTGGAAACTGAATATTCGTCGCTCATATCTTTTACAATAAAACAATTGGTGGCACAAAATCAGTTCTATTGTTTCTCCAGACGGCTTGTTCCCTGGGGCTTGGGGCAGCTTCAAACACTTACAGACCATCCCACAGATCCTACAAATTTATTCGGTTCGGAAATTGTATAGAACTGTCGTCGATTTTGAGTCCCGGCATGTTTGTGCAGGTTTGAGACCAAATTCGACAGACAAAAGCGACCATGAATATTATTAAGGAATGTCATAAGTTTCTATCAATAGAAAAGATGAACTGGAGGAAGAACGATTGCTGTGTGAGATTTTTTGTATAAATATGCAGTGTAAGAAGGTTTCTAATGGTTATTTTAAGTAGTTACTTACTTGCATAACGAAAACTAAAAGTATTTCAATTTCTCCCATAACATAATATTACTATTTTGGGTTTTGAATTGTAACGAAACGATATTCTCGAAATATGAATTTAGTAAAACCAATACAAATAGGCATTATATTAGATAAAAAACATTGCCATCATCTAGGTATCTATTCGGTATTTTTTAGTATTTACTTAAAGTTATAAAATATAACGTTTGACTTAATTTGTACGACTGAAGTATCAAATGTATAAAATTAATAGTTTCGAACGGTGGCAACATATGGCGCTGTAAATTGCGCAAGCGAAGTTTACGCTTGGAAATAATAAATAGGAATTAATTTTTAATATCTACTCATTAAACTCGTTGTCTAGATAATGGCTATTTATCTTTTGTACACTCTAAGTGGGGAGTGGTGGTGGTGAGGACCTCGATGACAAGGTAGTCGTACTATTTACTTACATATTTGTGAAAATATTAATACTATTAAAATACATTCTATAATTAAACGAGAACTGTACGAGAACCAGCTTCAGCAACCTGTATTCGATTGGAGCCAAAATTCAATATACGGAGCACAAGTCAATTCGGAGCACGAAACGGGTTCGTTGTTTCCGCAGAGGCCTCCCAAGGGCTGTTCGTTGTCAGGGCCATTTTAGTCAATCGTCTATTAGGTAACTCTAACTATTGCATTGAGCGATTAAGCAATCAAAGCATTTGGCTAACTTGGCAAAACTTATTTGCCGCCCAGTGTAAAGTAGAATTTAACAGAACTAATATTGAGGATTTTTCTTGCGAATTTAGAATTTTTTTGATAGCATTGATTCTAATACCTAAGTTAAGTTCTTCAAAGTGGCTTAATACAAATTACAAACTTATCCTCTTTAAATTACGATTGTAATGTTATTTTATGTTATTTTTTCATCCAAATTATTATACGATACTATATCCTTATTTACTTTAGTACAAATAGTTTCTTTTATTGTTGTTTCCAGATGAGGGTACCGAGCTTTATCTGTTACAATAGAAAGCCAGATGTCGTGATCCGAAATTGGAAAATAAGCACGAACACGAAGGCGGCCCAATTGTTTTCGTGGACCTCTTAGTGACTTGTGTCTACTCATGGAGGCCGACTCAGTTCTAGTTGTCTCTCTCTGTGTTCGATTTTTAAATCAGGATTTAATTTCGAGAAAAAATAATAGTTTCATTGAGGTATTTTGAATTTCAAAACTATAATTCACCAATTGGATCAAAATTTCCAAATAAAAATCCGAAAAACTTGGGCTAATAAAAACAGTTTTATGATGTAATGCGTTCATCCATTTACAACATTATGAACTATTTTAACTAGATAAATTTTTCATTGGCTATTGTTTATTTGCACTCAAAGGTATGAAACTAGCTTGGTTACGAACATGATTGAAACGGACAGCTCAATTAGTCAATGCCTAATGGGCAATTAAGAGCTTCGAATACTAATATTGATGTTGGTTACCAAATAATAACTATTTTAAATAAGTTTTAATTTAATTAGTTTTTACTAATATTTAGACACTGAGTGCACTGAGGCTGATATAAATTATTTTCATAACTAAATTCAAAATAATTATTCTGCTTAAATTATTTTCAAAGCCTTTTTTTGTTTTTAATCTTCTCAATTATTACTCGAAAATTAAGTAATAATCTATTTTGCTCTTTTCTAAATTACTTTTTTAATATCATAGGTTATATCATTATTATTGGAAAGACTAGCAAAAATAGTAATTCTTGTACTAAATCTGCAAGCCATTAGCAAGATATTCGAGAAAAAGAAACGTGTTGAAAACAGCCTCAGAGTAGGCACCATTTATCTGGAGCTATTATTTAATATTCCAGGCTATTCAGCACATTTTTATAGCGCAAAAGAGACAATATAGGAGAGAGCAATTTACACATTCTACTGTTTCACCTTGTTAACAAATTCATACGTGTCCCGGCAAAATGTCAGCATTAGTGTGGAATATGCCACCAGGAAATATATTTTTCTCTAAGGTGTAATGGTCATGTTGCGTAAGCGTTTTCGTTACACGAGGATTTTGTGATTTTGTTTTAGCTTTAAATATGGGTTTTCCGGTGGTTTATGTTTTTTGTATTTCTTTTGCCGCTGGGAAAGTTACACGTCTGCATATAACTCTCAGTCTTTCACAAAATATCAACAATGTCGTCATAATTTAGACGGTTTTACGTTATTACGGCATTCATAAAGAGATAGGGAGCAGTATCTCAGACTATTTAAAGGACTCTAATGTGCAGCTTTAAGGTTCAATGTCACTTACACCGCTTGAACACATTAAAGAACAATAGGAAATGACGAAAGTCATAAAACAGATTTTTATTAAATTTGTTGGTAAATATAGTATAAAAATTCTGGTAGGCAATTACTAATTATCTAATATTATTAGTTACGAAATACGTAAGACGTAATATTCTTACAAAATGCACCATTTTGAAAAAAGAAGGTATTGTAAAAAAATGAATCACGTTTTGTTTTAGTTGAGTTTTATTCAAATATATATAGAACCATATACTTAAATTTCACTTATATAAAGTGTCTAGGATTTGATTGAGTAAACTTCTTATAAAATCAACTCAATTCAAAATAAGGTATTTAGGGAGTCTTCATCTTTGAGACATTTATTATATAAAAGCCACAACCATACAATCTATGTGTATGTGAATTATATGACAGGTTCAGCCATTTATGACTTGCAGTCTTTGAATGCTTTTACTGCTAACTATTTGATACGTTCAACTTTGCGTTCCTTACGTGGTTTTATAATCTTATCCAGCTTTTTGATCGACACAGAGTGAATTAAGTTTTTAGGGAAAGAACAAGTTTGTGTGTCATGTTAAATTAAGTAGAATACGCATTCTATTGTTGAGTAAACTGTAACAGTAGATACGTAGCTTTTAGAACTATGGCAGAAACACGGATAGGTAACGTAGGTATTAAACATTGAAATAGTTTTGTAGTAAATAGGTTTCATACTGTAAGTGTAATTAATTTGGAAGAGGTCGAAACACTATCACTTTATAGTGGACTGTGGTTGCTTGCTCAAAAAACAAATGTAATTTTCTTTAAGATATATTTTAAATTGATGAATTAGTATCGCATTGTTCAAAACTTGAACACCATTTGATAATATTAAATAAAACGATTGCTAGTATGAACAAAAACTAAGTTGCCTTTATTTAAATGATACGAAAACTGTTTGCTTAATGTTAATGCGCCGTGATGAAAATATACTCATTAATGCAAATAATACCTCGGTGTGTTGTTCCAGTCAGGGAAATAGAACCGGTAATTAAATGGCTCCAGGAAAAGTTATGAAGCTACTTTCTTGCCACTTTTTGTAACAAATACTTAATTCAGCGTAGAGCTATCATAAAATATTCTTACATTTTCCTTAGTAAATTCTGTATTCTTAATACTTTTTCGAAATCCTATTAATTACTTTTGTTAATAAAAAGCTGACAGAAGAGTTTGGTGACGTAGAGGTTCAAAGGCTTTGGTTTTGAAAACAGAAAAAAACATCTTTCGCCAAGGTTACTCCATGGATGGTTTTTAATTTTAGTTCGAACATCCTTTTGAAAAAACGTTAAGCTGTTGGTCCTGATAATTACAGCAACTTTCATCCACCAAGCCACATTTAATCAGCATAGTGATATTATGGCCTAAACTCCTTGTTTTTTCGCATTCAGGATGTCTGTGCCCAATAGTGGGTCACATGTGAGCTGTTGTCACATGACGATAGAAACCTACTACATTCTTTCATTTTTTATATTCAGTATCAATTTTCATGTGGTCCAAACAAACCATTGATAGAGGACTACATGGGCTACCTATACTATCCATATCTATATTCGGCAAAAATATATGTACGTATTCGAGGAAATTTCAGATTTCATTTTTGATGGTGGATTTCCCGAAGTTTCATTAATTTATTTTATTTTCTTCGGAAATATTTGGAGTATATGGGCTCTAAAAGTAGCAATTCAGATTCTAATGAGAACTGTAATTAAAAAGAAGATCAAAATTATCGTTATTATTTTTGAAATGGTCCCATGATTCCGTTACATGGTTTTTTAGGAAAATTATATGATTAGAAAGTTTGTTTCATAAAGGAGAACTTTTTGAGATCAATGTTGAACGGTTTTTACTCATCACGGCAAGAGTCTCTGATCCCAATATAGCACAATAAAACAAATACATCTTCCACCATGTCCTCTGCAGACCATAATGTAGGTACATAATATTAAGTCTCTGACAAAGTACATTTTGTAGATTTTTCTGACATTACGTAACCATATAAAATATTTCAAACGAGAATAATTTTTACAACATTAGATTTGAAGGAAATGTGATTTGCCACGCAAATGAAAAAATATTTTCTTTGGTACACTCAAAACCAGACTAAGGTTTGCAGTGTTGTTGCAAAATAAAGCTTATTATAATCGCATAAGATGTCTTAGAGCTAACTTTGAAGTCGGGCTATATTCAGAAAAAATAAGGAATAAAACTGCCATGAAATTCGTTATATGGAGGCTGGGGATGTAATTTAAGACAGAAAATGAATGAAACATTAAGATTTAAAAGCCGGATATGAATTTATATATTTTCTTATTAGTATGATCATAAATTGATGTATTTGATGATTGATGTATTTCGTCAACGCAATCTTTTAGTTACCAAATTATTATACAAATAGAAAGACTCTCATAAATCTATATAATATATTTTAATTCAAGCGTTGTGACATATAACAACTATTTATACGTTTTTTTAACACGCAAGTATTTTTTAAGACTAATCCTATTTTCTTGCTTTTGTCGGTTAATTTATGATGGCATGTCGTAAATTATTAAGCTTCATATATTAACAAGCCATCACTGTATTTGAAGGCTGCATGAGAAAATGTTGCAGTAAATACGGAAGTACTAACTCCAATATATGGTTCTAATTAACGTTTGATGGTAGCGTCTCATTAAGGCTCTTCCTTGATGAAACTTAAATGAAAATTTAATTATTATTTTGAAGTTGAAGCTGTATTTCGTCAGTGCATTATTAAATAATTCAAATTGTGGCTGATCCATTACTAAGATCCTATTATTATTTTTATTACCTCGCCAACTAAACGAGACGATATATGTTTTGGAGAATAAATTTATTATTTGTTTAGTATTTATTAAATTAATTTATTTTGAATCAATCCAAAACTTTTATATTTATATCATGGTATTACAGACACTTTAAATAAAGCTTCCGTTTTATTTCTATGCGAAGCAATAAAATAAATCCTAATGTTTATTCGAAACAGTATATAACCCTTGGAAGGGATTACTAAGCTCTCAATGAAATTGAAATAACAGTTTACAATGATAATAATGAAATCTGTCGGACTTTTTTCTCTAATTATTCACAGTTAGAAACTCAAGAATCGGTCCGTCGAAAGGAAGGAGAAGTAAAATTAAGGAAATTTACTTTTTATAATAAAAGTAGGCTTTCTCGCTCTTGCAAATGACGTTCCATTAATTTGTGTAATGTAATTAAGGAAAGTAACAAATAGCTCTTTTGGTATCTGGATGATACTTGCTTTGTTTCATTTTTGTGCTATTTTCCAATATTGAGAAAAGATTTTTGAAGAGAAAAATTTTAACAAGTCGACATAAATTCTATAGAAAATTTTTAGTAATTTCAAACTATAGATATGTTTCAATGGAAGTCTAAAATAGCTAACTAAATTTATTATTTGAATTTAAATGAAGTTTAAAATGTTATTAATTTGAAATGTAAGCATAACAACTGTACAAAATTAAAATAATATTGTCTAACTCAATTTATTTGCAATGTTAACGTTTTAGAAAACATAGCTCGACACATATCTTAGAAGATCTCTTAATCTCATCGTCTGCACCAGATGTAATATTTTAACCAACTTATGCAGCCATGAAATAAAATTTATAATCTTCAGATTAAACTAAAATGTAATATTCCGATAGCTATCTTATCAGAGATTTATCTATATTTATGTCTTTGGTGTAAATACTTAATATGAGAGTGCGTAGGCGTATTATTTTTGTTGCAGAGTCTTCTCAAAGCATCTATAAAGTGCTTACTTTATTTCAAACGCACGCACCTGGGTACAAGCCGGGAACATTAAAACTCGTATGTAAATTACAAAGTCGATATCAGCGAAAATTTATGCGCAAACTTTAAGATAATGTTCAAGCGTCTCTCAATAAAGAACTTGTGATATGAGGTGCTGACTTGGATTTCACGTTTATTACCGTATTTGCTGTTTGCACGATACGAGCTTTTCTCGTCTGTTGATTGACTGTTGCTAATTGTAAATATGATACTCCCGGGAACTTGACACAGCAACTATAGTGTCTGGATTTCAGGTCTTGATAGATCAAGGTTCTTATTTGCAATATTTTGTGGTTTTTACAGTAAATAGTAGTATAATTTATATACGATTTTAACTAAAGTTGTATAAGTTTTAACAAATTTCACTAAAGTTCTCAAAAGAATCAAGCTTCCCAGATTTAACTTTGTACATACATCAAGATAAATCAAACGTTACCGTTTTGTACATTTCAAACAATTTGATTCCGATTCAAAAGTCGTGAACTCCCAATGGACACTTGCCCATAGAAATGTTAACGAGATTATTGAACACTGAATAAACGAATGAATATATTTGATCGTTCAATTTGCTCCCAAGATTCGAAGTTTATTTGCGCATTGACTTTTATTTCCATTTACAGTCGAATATCTTCGGTGTTAAGCTTAATGAAGACATTTTATTTGCATTTTATTGAATGAGTAACTAGTTTTAGTTGCGCATACAAACACGTTGTTGTGGTTTGACTTTGATGTGTACTTTTTAATCGTTAACGTTGGCAAACAAGATTATGGTACATGTGTGACTTTAGCGAAATGCAGATTGTAGACTGGGCTATCTTTTTAGATACTTAAGTAACCATAGATGTTTAATGACATCAAGATTAAGATGCATTAAATAACAAAGTCACTTAATGACTTTATTAAGTGTATAATGCTCATGCCAGAAGAAGTCGTTCGTCCAAAACATATTGAGATCAAGTAAATAATACAACCAAAAGGCGAACTCTTAATAAAATTGTCCACTGCATTTAAAGTATTATTATAAACGAAACATTTTATATTTGTAGATGTTATGTGTGTGATTCGACTGTGTGTTTAGTTTAAGTATTTGCTATGTCAGTCACGAGTGTCATTATGTATTGCGGTTTTAACACATCAGCGTCTAAAATCTTGTTTCCTATTTCAGGCAATTGAGCAGATTATCGTTGCGCTTTCTATACAGATAGTAATTGCTATTGACATACTCTCGTGTTATTAGCCCATGACTACACTGCACTATAACTCATAACCATACCACTAAGCTGACCAACTCATAAATTATTAACTGGTGACATTCGAATGTGAATTCAGGCATTAGCTTCGGTACCCGGCTGCGGTGAAGACAGACATGCGATTTCAATTTGTGATAAGATTAATTAGAAATCACAATGGAGCGTGGTATGTGTACTTACTGTGTGTGTTTGGGATTTTGGATAGATTCTGCAGCTCATTATGTTTGAGTGGTTTAAGAGGCAGAACGATTTTTGAGACCTGGACGCCTACAGCTAGTTTAAAATTCTGTACTAATACGCTGGGTGGTCATCGTATGGACGCAATTCGACTTAGAATTTCAAATTTAAATTTATGCATTAATTTATTAGTTACAGGTTTTTTTCAGAGACAGTTACCAATAGACCATTTATTTTATTTTGTAGTTTTTTTCCGTTACAGCTGTTTGCAATATCAATTTAACTTTTCAATTTTAGGTACCTCAAATTATTAGAGCACATATAAACTTTAAACCTTAATAGGAAAAGATTGATTACAAACCACGTTAAGATAGCAGAGGAGTAGATTTTAACGTATAAAAGTGTATAAAGGAAAACGCTGTATTTTTGATTAACATAGAATTATAAAAACAAGAAATATAGACATCTGATTTTATTTTATTCCTTCCAAATGGTAATTTCTTAGCACACTGACAGTTATTGCAGGCGAACAGTTATTCTTCAGTTGATATGTAAAAATAATTAAATCAAGTATATTATCATCAAAAGACTAATGTTTATATGTAATTTTAATTACATTTTCACACTGACCTCCTTCCCATATTCTTGTTAACATAATATTTTAGTATTTATTATAAGCCTGATGTTCCCATTGTTGTGGCGTATATATTTATAAAGGTCCCAGGGGATGCGCGGTCCCTACACGTCATGGACCGACCCGAATTAAGAAGGAATTAACGTATTGTCTCTGTTGCGTTGATCGGCTTACCCAAATAAATTAAATGATTTATAGTTACAAACTTAATATGGAAAGGTTGACTTAAGCTATTGGTCGTAGATTTGGAATTTACTGTATTATTCAACAAACGGTCTGTCAAACTATTGGGGCCTTTAAGGTAATAACTACTCCAATATAAGCCTTTGAGCTTTTTGTAATTAAAGACGAAATATGACTTCATTAGAAATTTTCTTGACAGTGAATAGGTCATTGTTCATATGTCTCACTTTTAGAATCATTTTAATATTTAATTTAAAATTTTATATAAAAACTTTATATAGAGAAACCAATACCAATCTTATATCTAAAATTAAATCCACTTTAGTAGTTTTCGCATACAACAAAGAGAGGAGTTTAAATGAAATTGTAATTACAAACGTCCATTAGATTATCCTATTACAGTTTGACTCTTGAGCCACTAAATACTCGAGAGCACATCGTGACAAATTAAATTATGTCTAGATATTACAGCTTGACAGGTTTAAAACTTCATTATATAACTTGCTTTTTCATTTCATACACGAGCGAGAGACACAAAACATAGGCCAATAATGATTATAAAAAAGATATAAAGGTTATTTAAGTGTTTTCATTTCACGTAACTAAATGCCACTTATATTGTATTCTTAGTTAATAAAAAACGGAGAATATTATCTTTATCAAGTGAATGTCCTCGTAAATAAAAGATGAGGGACTTTCGTTTTAAACTCAAGTTCAACTAAAGGATTGTTTATTAAGCCAATCTGAACTGAGATATGAGTAAATTTCTTAAATATACTTATTATTATATAGTTTTCAAATATGCAGATTGAAGGTAAAGAAAAAATATGAATGATTAGAAAAATAACCGAGTTGAAATGTAATTTTAGCTGTATGTTGTGAAGTATGTTATTAATTTAAGTACGTGTAAATTTGAAGAGCTTTTCATATTAATGTCAACAGAAATTTAATTAATTTTGGAGAGCTTATTGACATAACCTCACTTATAACGCTATAAGTTACAGTTATAATGTTCAGATATCTAAATATTTTTTCAAGACGACGACGAGGGCTAGATCTGTCAGGTGAAATATACAAGAAATATTAGATTTCTGAAGGAAACCTTTCGGCGCGTTCAAAGCGGAAAAGATGTCAAATTTCCACAAAAATAGGGCATGTCAAGTTGAAGTTAAGAGTCCCAATGCCCGGAGCGGTGACGATTATGTAACCAAAGCTAGTAAGATCGTTAGGGGTGTCGCCAACACTCATCCTTCTGTGCGTTATTTTGCGGAATGGTAAAAATTGACAGAAGGTATGAAATAATAAAGTAAAATATAAGAAATATATTTTAACGTTAATCATGACTTTGAGATCTCTAAACAGGCTTTAAAGCCTTTGGTCAGCTGTTGAATGTAATAGTATTCTTCGATACTAGCCATGACGTAAACTACTTTTTTTTGTCATCGAAACCAGAGTACTGGAGCTACTAAGCCTTGTAGCTCCTTAATAAAATAATATATAAATGAATAAAAACATAAATAAATATGGATCCCTAGATACACGAAGATGTAATAAAGATTATAATATAAAAGATAATAAATCAATAAGATATAAATCAATTAGCAGTAGCAAAAGATGAAGGAAGGATCCTTCATATTTTGAAAGGAGAAGTGCCTAAAAAAGCAAACATTTCTAAATCTTTTAATGTAGTTCTACAAGTTCTTACCAAGTTGGTAATCCCTAGAGATTTGTTATTCTGTTTTTAGTGACAGATACTTGAATACATTTCCGTGACGTGCTAACCCTACACAGGGCATGCCGATGGGCGGCGCGGCGGCTCGGAATGAAAGCCTGCGACCCTCGTCATCTGAAGGAGTGCGACGCAATGCGCTCCACATTTCAACAGAATGACCACGACAACCTTATGATATTACAAACGATTTATTTGCTGTACCTATTCGTTCATAGACGATTTAGCGGTGATCCTGAATTGATTAGGTAGCGAAAATGTAAACGGAAGCTAATTGTTTTATACTCTTAACGCCATCTATTGCAAGATTTTAGTAGTGTTATCACTGTTCAAATTTTCCATTTGTAGATAAACATTTTATGTGAAAGTTATTGTTTTAAGGTATTTTTATTACTGAAAGTTTACTGATCGTCTAAAACTACTTCTCAAATATAACTTTAGCTAATGCGCCATAGTTTTAAAATTTCAGACAAACAAGAGTATATATCTTTAATTGCTAAGTTTTGTGCTTAATCTTACGAAATGAATCGTTTTGGGTGATAATGACTGTGGAAAACGGAAAAATATTTCCTGTCAACTGAGTAACATGAAACCATCTCTGTTAACTTATTTTAGATTAAGGTAAACACTCTCTATTCACTAGGTAATTAGAGCTATAACAGTATCACTAATGATGAATAGTGTAGAACCTTTTCTGATTTCATTCGGTTATTTTGGATTGATGTTCTCTATTAAAGATGCTATAAACATTTATGAGTTATAAACGTTTTCTTATGATGAATGACATGACATAAGAAGAACCTTATATCACGTCATTGATTTATATCTAGATCTACTGTACTATGACAGTATAGATATAAATATATGTCTAGTACAACATGTTTGTATCTTATATATCAATAATTGATACATATATATCTAATATCACATGTTTGAGTTCCACGGCGTTTGATATTTACTCTATATTCCATTTTTATCTGACCAGCTTTCTCAAAGATCAGTGGTATCCGTTTGTCTCCAGGGAATATTCCATAAGACCTTTCCTATTATATGTGAATGTTGCATATCTTAGTTTACGTCATTGCAATCTATTGATTTATCGTTATGTTGTTTGATAAATCATGCGCTGAACTAGATTTATAGTAAGCTGGGGATTTGAGGAAGTAAGTCGTGTTGTACTGATTGTAATCGCTGACGTCCAATAGTGTCGGTGTTATTAGCTGAATATCAAAGCTGACAATATATAATCTGTTACGTAGACGCCTAAGAATATATTGCGTTAAAATATCAATTATGCGTTAAAAAATAAAAAATTCTTAGTGATCGGTACCACTACAATGACAGAATATTGTAAATTGTTATAAAATATACAAAATAACGTAAAGCTGTTGGTGATATACAATCCAAATGCAGCGATAGAGTACAGTATATATTGCACACAGCACTTCTAGTTTAAGCTTCAATTAATTAAATATTAATTTAATTGTTACATATGCATTAACATTTTTTTTTGTTAGTTTGTATATAATTTTCTTATAGTCATTCAAGTCATTTTAATTAATTTAATTCATTAAAAAACCACTTTCATTGGATAACAAATACAATTTCTGCAAAGTTTTATAATAAAACCATTTACATTAACATTATTTTTAATGTCGAACAGAGTTGCTCGACGATGCATGTAAAATACTACTCTGTGACGTCATACTGTATTACGCGTTTCTTAGAAATGTTTTTGGGAGAGTCACACATGAAACCATGAAAAAAAAAGCAAAGTCAAAGTCAAAAATAACTTTATTTAAATAGACTCATTTACTAAGTTCTTTTAAATCGTCACAACAGGGAATATGTATGAGAAAAACAAATAATGTAAATGCCATGATACATGCATATTAGACATTGTTTTCAGAACGTGCTTATCAATATTTTATATTAATACAACAAATTAGGATGAAATCTTTGTATATTATTAGAATATCAACTTCCGAATCAATTAGTGTTACGTACACACGTTGTGTTATCTGATATAATATAAGCAAGTTTCTTTCCCTTAATTACCGATATTACCTCTATAATATTATTGTTAATACAGCTATATTATATACATTATGTATTACAGCTATAGCGAAATTATTTTTATTTCTAAGCTTTAGTAAAATATATTTCAAATCATTCATTAGAGTACCGGTAATTTCAAAGTACTTACCTGACTTTGTCATGTCTGTAATTAGTGGAAATATCAGTTCAAATGCGATTAATTTTATCTACACTCGAATGGTATCATTGTGTTCACCGTCGTCAATTTTATATCAAGGCTTGTGTATGGAGATAATAGCCATGGACATAGACTGCTATTAAGTAGTGAAATATTAATGCATTAATTTTTTCTGTACCGATTAAAAATATTTTCTTTCTTGTTATTTCTAATGAGTGAACGGTAAATATTGTTTTATTAAGTTTATTAGCAATAATCCTTTTGTATTTAGTTTTGCATTATTTCATTTGTCTGTTGTTGTTGTGATTAAGAAACAATTGTAAATATTATAATGATTTCTATAAATTTTGGGTCGAAAATTATCTTTTGTCAAGCAACTTTAAATAGGTGAGCTATTGATTTTGAAATCATAATTTGTCTAATTCCAATTTTGTCTTTTTATATGATTAACATTCAGATTGTATAGTGGATAATATGTGACAATCATTGTTTAAAAATTTAATAATAACTGGGACGGAATAAACATAGAAATATAGCATGCACTTGTACATATTTATATATTTTGTTTGACTATATTTCCCATTTAAAGTATTTAGAAGCATAAGCAAATATAGAAAAAGAGTTCAGAGGGTATTTTATGATTTAAGGTTTATATTGTCAAGTATACGAAACAAATTATTTTAATTTGATATTTTTGTTCTAAGAATATTCCTTTCACTTAAATATATACTATTGCTCTAGATAGAAAGGTGCAGCTTTCTAGTGAAGTAACGAACTCATTATCCTTACTAATTTATGTATTCGTGTTTCTAGCTTATAATTATGCTTTGTTGTATAACGATGCGATTTCCATGTATTATCATTAAGTTTGCTTAATTAGATGCTGCTAATGTACGGGGTTTAAGCTAATTGGGCGGAATCAGGGGAATTATGTGGTTTGCTCGACGCAGAATCTGTCAACACTATTTTAGTCTTGTGCGTGATAGTTTACTGTAAAAGTAACATATATATTTAGACTAAATTTATTGATTTACTATGTTACGACATAAATGCCTAATTTTCTTATTTGATGCTATTTAGTTGATATGGATTTGAGCATAATTAAACGTTACGAATCGTTAAAATGTTCAAATAATACGATAAACTTTGATTTATTATTATACAATCATTAGTTTGTTAATGTTATATAAATACATTTAACCACGAAAAAACGCTATTATTTGAAAATAACTGTATTATCATAACACTTTAATAGGTAAATAAAGGCGTCAGACTTATAGGTGTGACAAATGATGAATAGTAAACTAACAGGCGTAAAAGTAAACATTAAAATGTCATTGGAATGTAATCTAAGATTAATGTATTTACCTAACGATTATTATAATTTTTTTTAAATGTAAATACTTACATAATACCTATAATAATGTCTAATCTGCGTAATTAAACGCTTTTAGCACAAATCCCTAGCTCACTCTTCAAACGATATAGGTTTTATCTTTTTATAAGGATTCATTAAGCTGTTTTGATTGGATTATTTTACTTGAGTTTGGAACGTCGTTCGCATTTCAAATTTAAAATTCGTATTCCAAATTAAAAATAAAATATAGCCATCTGTATCGCTTTCATCCTTCTTCAACAAGGAAGAACGAACTAACCATAGACTTTTTTTGTTGCTATGAAATTTTTATTACTTTTCGTTATACTATACTGATATTTATTATAAGAATGTTTGTTTATGCTTTGGCAATATTTATTGTTAGCATGATGGTGTTATGACTCAAACTCGTCAAGAGTTTTTCCCTTGTAGCAAGATCTGGATCCAGCAGTAAGACATATATTTGCTGTAAATAATGATGATGAAATGGGTACTTGTATCACTGTAACGCGTAATTATTTGTGCTCACACAATTTTTTAAGTAAATGGCCTATATTAAATGAGATTGTTACAGAATGTCTAAGAAGTAAAAAGAATTTTAAATGAGTTTCCGCTTTAATTCCATTACATTACAAAGTCGCAAAAGAGCACTCAGTTCAGCTTCTTTTTCCCAAGAACATAATTATTGGCATTTAAGAATTCATGGAACATGAATTGTAAAGGCGAATAGATACTATTATAGTTAATAATTGTAAAAGTAAGGTTTAAAGACTACTTCTATGAAAATTAAACGGTTAAACTCTGTTACGAGAAATGTAGTTAACGTTTGCTATGATTCACTGAACAAACACTGGATATTTTTATGATATTGTTTCATGGATTGATAGACTATTTTAAACCTTAATATTTTTTATGTTATGTATACCTAAAAGTTCTGTGTAGTGGCCTATACAGTTAAATTATTTCTTTATAGGTAGTAGCTCTTGTGAATTGATTCTGAATATCAAAATCTATCTGTCGTCAGCTAAATTGGTTGTGCTTAAGCGTTGAATTTTGATATATTACATATGTATAATATGTTAAAATATAACTCCTTGTAATAAAAACCAAGAGACCGACTTCAGACACAACCTTGAATTTCTTCAGAGATGTGTCCAGGTTTCCTCACGATATTACGATTCGCTGTAAAAGAGTCGAATAAACGTACATATAAATAAAATGTAAACACATTGGTACGTGGCGATGTTGGAATCACGGTTGGCCAGTATGGTTGATTAAGACCTAATCGGGACGTACATGCTGTTGATGATGATATGATCAATACAATCAACTGTCCACAAACTATTGCCTGCTTGTAATATGTTTGCTTTAACCAATTCATAGCGATAACTATAGATACATACTATTTGAATATTACTAAATGGACCTACTTAGACTTGATTATGCACCGAGCTAATATTTTTTTGTACTTCTGTGAGACGTCTCTATACTCCTTTTCACTGAATTTTTACTCATTTAGTATCTTGAGAATGTTATTGCTAGACCTGAACACAGAAATCTGAGTCTGAGAACATCATAAGTACCTATGATATAACACTCAGATATAATGATCTGATCAATCTAAATTGAATTTGTGAACGCTTATAAAACCAAATGCTGAGATAGCTTCGCGATATTCTCAATCCATTAGAACAAAATTTCCTAAAAAGTAATAAAAATAAGAGCCCTTAACAGTCTGCTCTTAACCAAAAAAATATGTAATACTTTGTCTGTAAAAATTGTACCATAATTAAATTATGTAAACCCAGCAAGTATGCGATAATAATATTTTTACGCTCACACCTATTATCTAGCCCGAAGCCATTCTCAGTTTGTATTGTGGATACTACGTAACCGAAAAAAATGTTTAAGAGTAGATATTTTTTATCGGGTTTTTATGTAACCAATTTTCTGACAAACGTGAATTCCACACTTTGAATTCTCGCTCATTGTAGAACCACATGAACCAATTCCAGTGTATTGAAACTCTGTTTATCTTTTGACACATTACTTTATTATTGGAGACCATGTCTTGTATCGTACCGTGTCATTGAGGTACAGGAGAACGTGTCTGACCAGACTGTATAACTGATAATACGAATACAAGGCCATGTCGAAACAAGCAGGTGCATCTTATTGATGCCCTTATACGGCGCGTTCAAATTCCCTGAGAACTAGTTAATTAAGTTCTTACAAAAATTAAACAAAAAACGTATTATTAAAGTTACGTTAAGCAGGTTGTTAAAAAAGCGTTCAATGGTTAAATTACTATTTTAATGTCCAGTCTCAATCAATTTGTATTTCCAGATAGTACTAATGTACTCGAGCAATAACTCTTCATTCGAATAAATGACTTTAAAAACGCGTCGAGGCCGTTAGCGCTGATTCACAGATAAGTTTTTGCGATCATGACGACATCATGTTCCGGTTATTGACATTACTGTATCACAATGATACAATAACTTTTTCAATACATATCCTGTTTCTTTGAAGCTTTCGTGGTAATAAAAGAACAGTTAAGTTAGTTTTAGTGAGTCAAAAATTCTTTACAGCTCAATTTTTATCCGTATTAGAAGCAAGGAAAGGAGGGTGTTAAAATGCCACAGTGAGCTTATATTTACACGCACTTCACAACACGCCTTAAATTTAGAATAGAATATATCTTTATTGTATATCAGCCAATTCAAGAAGAGAAATACTCAAAAAAACTTTTTTATTTAAGAATTTAATTTAAGAATGATTAAGCAGCTACCAATAAATAAATGTCCAACTACAAATTTATATGTCGTTGCCTTTGGCCTAATCCTGGCTAATTGATAGACTAGAGTAACGATCACAAAAAGTTTACTGATATTTAAGTAATAACAATAGTTTTTTTTGTTATTAAGATTTATGAGGCTTGTTTAATACCCGGTCTACAACAGTTTCATAAATTTATGTTATATTAAATAATAATTTAATTACTCACTTAATTTGATTAGTTACTCAGTAAAATACATAAAATATTTCCATAAAGTACAGCCTTACTAAGACTAGAAGTAAAATAGTGTATTGTATGGGGAATTTAAAACAAACAGCAGTTGTGAAGTGTTACTATTATTTGATCTCTACTTCACGTAAACTATTAATCATTATTATGTGTAACATCTCAGTGATAACAAAATAAGTAGCTTGTGCTATGGAGACTAAATACCGAAGAAATATATATATATATTGAATTATGTATATAAATATCAGAAATAAACTAAACAAACATATAATCATCCATGACTTGTGAACATACACACTTTTTATACAAATATCTGCTCCTTCCGGGATTTGAACCCAGGATCTCTGGCTGAGCAGATAGAGTTACTGACCACTCTACAGATAGCCGTCATAAGAGTATGTAATGTACTGAGACTGTTAATAAGAGTATGATTTTCATTTTGAATTCGAAACGCAAAAAAGACTGAATGGTGTAAACAAAGGGTTACCTTCTAATAATATATCAACTGAGGAATCGTATATTGAAAGTACAGACAGTTGAATTCTAAGAAAAAAACTGATAGCCGTAATTCCGAGATTCCGGTATCCATAGTATTATTGAATGATTCGTTCGGGAAATAATTTCAAGGCGGACCTCCGCATCCTTATAAAACTGTGACTCATGGGTAGTTTCTTGAAACACTGTTAGATTTGATTTATTGTATCAATTCACATAAGCCAGTTGAGAGGCTGAGCTCTTATTTTATTTTAATGGGATATGAGCAAGACGTGGTTATTTAAAAATGATGAGGCTTAAGTAATGAAGACATGTAACTATGACATTGTAATAGAAATAAAAGAAGCCCTTTTTGAGAATACCTACATAAGTCTAAAACAGTTATATTAATGTTGTTATATATCTTTATAATTCTTTTACTAATAATGTTGGTTGGTTTTATAGCGAATGACTCGCTTTAAATTTAACTCAATGATATACGAGAATCATGACCAATATACCTTTATTATCATGTCAATACTGATATTACAATTGGGCTAAATTGTAGAATTGTTTATTTTGATTTTTTGCAACGTTGTCGTAGGGCGTAGGCTTGTAGGACGAGTTGATGAAATACTCGATACAAATAGAAGTGAAATTTAAAAGATATTTCTTTATTTTTTTACAATAAAAATAGTCACCAAGTCGCTGATACAGATAGTAGTTACGTGTACCAGCAAATAACCATTAGAAGCAATTGTTAGTTGCTACAATTTTGTATACGGTACAACGATTCTTAGAAACAATCACTAGCCGGATTTCGAGCTCCTTGGGCAATTATGACAAATTGTCACTCAACATACCTACTGACACTGAAATAACCAAATGACATAATGATGTTGACTATGATAGCACGTAGAACACCCATTATCGGCTTCGATACAATATTATGACGATGTTACACCAAGTTTGTATTATGTTTTTATTATAAAAATATATTAGACCTTCGAGACTTTTTAGTTACACGCTTTAAGCAGCCATTGCCTATTTTATTATTATTATTATTATTTATATTTTAGTGCTACGCAGTGTTTGAGACTGTTTTATCACTGCGACCTGAAAGATTTATTGTGACCTGCCACCAATAGAAATAGCTCCTTGTTTTAAGCATATTCCATAAACTTTAGGATCTATCCAAACTCAAGTGTATTAATTTCATTTACGTCGAATTTGTGTCTCTCATTATGAAGGCTTCATTTATGTATTAAAGATTGTGATTCGTTTACATGTGTTTGTGTGCAATGTTTGAGAATGAGAGAAAATATGCATAGATTGCAGATAAATCCACCAGCTCACAACACAAGACTACATACTAATTGTTTAGATCCGTAAGCTTTATGTTTCAGTCCTAGTTAGGAGTTTAAATACTTCAATATTAAAGTGTAAAACTTTATTTATCTTAATGCGATGAAGCCAATTAATTATATTATTTTAGTTTAAAAAACCGTTTTTTGTTTCAGGTAAACCATAAACTTTTAGCTGGGATGACACTTAGCTTGATGACTAAGGAACAAGAATAAGTAAAACCTGTATTTAAAACCAATTTTGCGACAGTTTTCGACAGAAAATGAAATGAATAAAAGTGCCAATGATAAAAGAAACAATGAAACTACAATATTGCATATTGAACCTTACACCACACTTATATCATAAGTTGTTTATAAATTGTGCAAACTTTGATACTGGGACTCTGTATTCTTTTTACTGGAGGTGGGCGTTAATGTCTGCGACACAGTTTTATTTTAAACTAATGTAGCCATTATCGTTTACTTTTTTATGTATGCCTATTTTTTTTGTTCCAATAAATAAATAAAAAAAAAAAATTCAATATGAAAAATATAAAATAGGGAATAAACTAATGATGATGTCATCATCGTCTGTCTTTTTCTGATCGGATTGTAATGAAAGTGTTGTCTTAAACTGAAATTAATTTTTTATCTGTGAACAACATAATCATGTGGATTAAGTAAATGGTTTGGTATCTGAATTTTTGAATTTTTGGCTAATTAAGAAATGAGAATATTCTCTAGTGAAGGATATGGCTACGATATAGTTTAAAAACGGAATTATTCAAAGTTTCTTAGTAAAAAGATGCATGACGACGAATGTGAATGTAATTTTTTGCGATATGTAATAATGCTTCAATTTCTATTCCTTCTTAAACTGGCCTAGCATCAAACAGTTTTTTTGACACCTTATTTGTTAGTTCTTTCTTTTCTTACTATCATACCAATAGTATAGTTAATGCACCGAACATTTTCCTCACAGGTACAATGATATATTAAGGCAGAGGGTAACATGTGGCCTCAAAACAGTGAGCAGGAACGCTAACACAATTACTACTAATGGAGCTATTTGTTTGTTTGTTCTTGCTAGCACCAAAATGTTCCAGTGGAAACTTTAATCGCTACTTATCGTACCACCTACGATCTTACACGATTAAATGTTAGAGTCGATAATTGCTTGTACACGTGATACTTGTTTACGTTGAATAGATAATGATTTGTATGTTCATGTAATGGAGACGAGGCGATGGCAGACTATAATAAGTAATGTCGTTCAACTTAAAACTTATTTTAAGGGATAATCTAAATTTAATTTTAGTATATGTCATTTTGCCAATACGTCTTAGAAAAATGTAACAATAATTAAAATTGTAAAGTAACTTCAATTTAACAAAATTTCATGTGAAAAGACAAAACTCTTTCATACAATCATATTGACAGAACGAAGTGACAACTGCAGTGAATTTCATCATTTGGAGGTTTTAGTAATGAAGTCTAATAATGTTTATAAAATGACTTAAGAACGGTAACAGAGTATTTACATAATCTTGTTTATCAACGCAGAGGGTAAATAGATATATGACGCCCATCTCGAGTAAGATGACGGCGTAAAGAACTTGCACCTACGCCAGTAAAACATCAAAGTTGATACATTGATAACGTCCTCCTTTTTAGTCGGGTAAAAATTAATTATTTATTATATGCCCATTGTTTCCATTCTCTATCTATAAAGATCTACATCAAATTTATAAAAGATTTATGTGAGACGAATTTGGTGGTATATTTATTCGAACACAAAAACAATTATGGTAACGTTCATTTCCAGGAACAAAATAGTAAAATAGAAAATAGAAAACAAATCATAAAAAGAAATCACCATTTTGCTACTCCTTTAATTAATTGAAATGGAAGGAGTGAGGTCCTCCAAGGTTCAAAGCAACAGAGATAAGGTACATAAAAAGGTTCCATTATTTTTGCAAATCACAGTAAGTGTTTTTGTACCAATTTGTAGATAGCAACGGGACTTTATGCAATTCTATTTATAATTTTACACATTTATCTTAATATAAAAAGTACGACTTGTGATTTATAATTTAACTATTATACATATTTAGCTTAAAAGCTTATCATATAATTATAAATTGTATTTTCAAAGAGCTTTGCAAGAATTATAACTGAGTTATTTTAAATTACAATGATTATAAATTGTTTAAATCATAAACAGATTTAGAAATGTGATTATATATCTTAACCGAAATAAATTTAGAGTTATAATATTTGTAGCAGAAAAAAATATTTAGTTTTCATATAGCATTTTTGTAGTAGGAATCTACAATATACTATGAACAGGATAAAGGCTTATTAAAACGACTACAAAATAATACAAAGCTCTTCAGAAGATTAGCCCCGCATTTTCCTTTTATCCAAGATAACTGTGTAACATAAGGCCTGTCTAATGCACTCAATGCTCAGTTCGGAGGCCCATTCCTCTATGGTCCAATGTTATTTCTTTGAAGAAAACTATATGTGTGCTCTTTATCGTACTTTAAATTTACGATATAAAATTATAGAATAAAAACTGAAGCAAGGTTGAACTTATTTTATAAGAGATTTCAACCAGCCAACTCGTCAATGTGTGAGACATATTCTAAAGCAGGCAACACTTACATCATGCAATAATTTTAATAAATATAACAAGATATAAATATTCCAATATGAAAGATATATTTATATCTTGTTATATAAATAACATTGACAGAAAGAATACGATTATAACTTATAATTGTGAATTATAACAAGTAGTCCTTGACCTTATTTTACGATATATACTTATTATTTATTTATTATTATAAATTAAATTAAAGTAAAATATTCTTGTAAAATTTGTTACAGGCATACCGGTCTTTCATATAGTGCCTCTTTAAGATACAGTTAAAATTTAAGCTTAAAATATCGCAAATTATTTAATAACAAACTAAAACTATAAGAAATTAAAGATTCTACAAAGCTAATCAGTTACGCAGTCACTTTAGAATTTTTCACTGTTTTATCATAGTGAAGAAATCGAGTTGCCGAGGGATTATTATAGTAGCCTCGTTGTTAATATTATTTGTTGTATTAACAATGAGCTTGTTTGCGAACAATTAGAAAAATGGAAATTATAAAATAAAAAATAGTAGTAGGCTTTCTTCTAAACAGACACACGCCGCTCTTCAATACTTCAAGGAGGCGGCATGTGTCTCCCACTACGAAACCTCCTTGCAGGTTTTTTGCGTGTACACTATTTCTTGGATAAGTAGATAACTAAGTACTATATATAAAAGACTGATCAGAGATATAAAATTATATTAAGAGTCCAGAGTTTAAGCAAGCATATTGTAACCGTCCGACACTTTCTTGGTTCTAAATACATGGTATTTAGAACCAAGAAAGTGTCGGACGGTTTTATTCCGTATTATATTTTATATTCGATACTACTCACATTTAACTGGTAAAACTATTAATTTTATGTTTTACACATAAAAATACGCTTCAGAAACATATGAATCCTTCATTCATTCATTCATAAATACTTATTGTCTTATAATGATAATTATTTAATATGTACAGTGAAATACGCATAAATTGCTTTACGAATGATTTCAACTTTTTAGACATTGTATTTTGTGTATATTTTACATCAGAAACAATATTTGTATGTATGTATGGGTGTAGAGTGGAGTAAGTCAGTTCGTAGTTGCTTGTTATCTCCATAATATCAAGCTTTAGGGCATCGCTAGCTTAACATAGGTAATGCAGTATCCTATGTTCTTAATCATGAGGTCATCGAGTATAACTGGAATATTTATTTGAGGTAAATGTCAGTTCTAACGATATTTTATGACCTCCTTTAGCTGCATAGTGGTTAGAAATTATGGATTGTGTGTGCAGTATGTTTGGTATTTACGTAAATAAGCTAAAAAATATTACCTCTCGCTTAGTAATACTAATACTTGCAACCACAATGAAATGTTACAATTATATAGCTAACTTAAGTAAAATAATTGAGACTGTCACCCATTTCTTTGTTAATGCAACACACGCAAAAATATAGGAGTAGCACTCAAAAGTGGAGAGTGACTGAGTGTGACTAATAAATAATTATAATAATGAATATTGCAGAAAAAAAAATCTCAAAGACAAATACAGTATAATTGTGCTTGTCTTATCTCTAAAGACCCTTTTTAATACATGAATATTTGATTTTGCACAAAAATAAGAAAGAGATATTTATACCATTCAAGTCCGAACAAGTCATGTTACTAAAGAATAGAGAAAATAAACTATATTTCAATAATCATCCAACAAAGAATAAACATAAAAATAGTATTTATTGCATGTTCTACTCCAGACTATTTTTTGTTAGTTTAATCCAAGCTGCAGTTTCACTAAGTAATCAATAAAATAATCAATTAAAGGACATTTCTTTCACTGAATCTTTTCGCATCGAAAAATAAAACTTATTACTATGTATTAAGACTAAATACAGTTATAAAAATCAAAGCTTGATTTATTAAATAAAGAAAATCAAAGCAAGAATGGAAAAAATGATTCCCATTTTTTAATATTTTTGCACTTTTAGAAACTTAAGACTGTTTTTGTATACTTATTGAAACTATTGAACGCAAATAAACAAATGAAGTAAATATAACACGAAAGACATAAATAAATTGAACTTATATTTAGCAAGAGATCTCTTCCAGCTAACTTAAATTAATGTTGAGACAGTATACAAGGAATAAATCAATTTTTTAAATAATCCCATTTTACGACGTATTTAATGTTGTAAGAAAATACTCAATGCATAAAAGCTTAAATTTAATCAACCTTAGATAAGATGAAGTGGATTTAGAAGGTTCTAGTTAATACCGGGTTCTATGATAAGAATGTATGAAACATCACCATATTGTTTGGGTTCAAACATGATATATACCGTACTTCATTTACTGCGTTGTAACAATATTATCTTTAATGAAATCCCTTTTCGATCTGCACAGAGCGTTCCGGCAAATACTATTAACTGATGGACTTAGTTTATATTGCTGAGTAATTGTGTAGAGGCACTTCCATATTACAAAGTGGGCAGTTTACGTGTTCTGTAACAAGTAATTAGTAGACAAATGCGTTATATTCCGAAATAATGACAATTGTTTAATTTTATTTGAAAGTTACATTATAAAAAAACATAGATCTGCTAGTTGTGACCATTTAATTAAATTGCAAAAGAAGCTTATATCTTTATCTTTTCATTCGTTTATTAAAAATGATAAAGTTCACCTGCAGATAACGGCCGAAGTAAAATTTATTTATAATTATAATAGGTTGGGGAAAAAGTTTCTTCGCATTTTATATAAAAAATATATTATTATATATATAAAATGCGAAGAAACTTTTTCCTATATATAATATTATTATATAAAAAGTTGATTTACATTTAATTACAGTATATATGTGCCATTTTGTTCGTTGGCTTTCTGCCATCTTGTAGGTAGAGACATGATCCCGTTGCTGTAGAAATTTTGGGACTTCTGATAAAAAAAAACGCAATAAGTTGTTTTGGCAGTCCTCTCTTGATGTTAACCTGACACTGCCTAAAGAATTCTTAAGAGACCGAAATAGGTAGAAATCTGAAGGTGCAAGGTCAGGGCTATATGGTGGATAAATTAACACCTCCCAGCCAAACTCTTTTAATTTTTGCTGAATGCCTAAAAATGTATATGGTCTAGCGTTATCGTGATGAAAGACCACGCCCTTTCTATTAATCAATTCCGTCCGCTTTCTCTCAATTTCTTACTTTAATCTCATCAGTTGTTGGCAGTAGAGATCCGAATCTATGGTTATGCAAGGTAAAAGCTCATAGCTGGGGATGTGTTACATAACAATGGGATCAATAAAATCATTTTACTCATACCATTTAACATTTGACGCCCCATTCGTTGTTAGTTCTATATGCTATAGGCCTGACCTATTGCTGTAAGTTATGTCATTTAATATTTTATATAAAATTCACTTGAACAAGAAGCATATACCGTATTATTTTTAATAAAGTTTTAATAACTTTTCATATTTTGTGGAATAATGTTAAATTGATAATATTTCAAAATCATACTCTTTGTTTTTTCTTTCCCTAAAACATGAAAATGTTCTTAATCCTAATTGGCAGAATCAATCTTAAAATGCAACTACATTTTTAAGGCGTGAACTGGGCATCTAGAACGTTTAATGATTGATGAGTCTCCGGGCCCCAAAAGAAATTATAGACTTTGTAGGTATTTATCCGATTAAGCATTTTAATCTCCAATCTCTTGCGAACTTTTTGCACGACCCTCGGTCAAAGTAATTAATTTTGTTATTTGCGATTATCGGGAATTGAGAAAGGGCGTTTTTATGCATCACTAATTTATTTGAAATCATGTAATTGAGGTTGTGTCGGTGGAGTAAGATAAGATAAAATTGTTAATTGCTATTGTAACATTTTGAGAACGTGTTTTATAATAATAAATTCAAAGGTAATTTCTTTAATAAGATTAAGATATTTTCTATTCTATGCAGTAGCGGTGCTTATCGCTAACTTTATCAAAGTTACGTGTTTGAATTACTAAATCTTTTACTTTATTTGCTGAAGAAGAATCGAAATTTGTACAATATTTTCTTTCCTTATTATAGAGTGGCTGTACAGATTTGCTCAATTAGAAGCTAAAGCAATTTAGCGCGAAGAGGAATAGAGAGAGTAGGAGGGTTATTGAGTCAGTAAACATCAGATGTGGAATGAAATGAAACGAACGAGTGACCAAGTATCGTCCCTTGGATGGCAGCGACCCTGTAAATGTTTACCGTCTATTATCTGTAGACTCGCTAGAAGTATGGGGGAGTTTGAGGGCCATGCGTTATTATTATTATCTTTGAATAACGTGAGTGCCATCTAAACGAGATCAGACAAGGGCTGATGAAGCTTTTACTTTATGGATAGTTAAAGGAATTTCGGAATGAATTTAAAATAAATCTTGAAAGCAGAATTTCTTGAATTATCTCCTTAGATATGTTTAATATTTAAGTGGAAAGTGAGGTTATATATAAAAAACTTAAATATATAAAAAACACAACAAAAAACAATGAAATGAATTAAATCAGAATACTGCTAATGAGCAGCAATGGTTCATATAAATAAATCTATTTGTTGCTGATTAGTAATTGAACATTTTGTATAAGACTTTAAGATAGTTTATAAAACTATTACTTACTTAAGGTACTTGCATAAGTTTAATAAAAATAATAATTTGGGCGGAATGTGTTAGTGGTTCTACTGTATCAACTTTATCAACTCTGTCTCTGATATGTGGATATTCGTGGACTTCATGTCTTAGATATCTTTTAGTAGCAAATATCTGCTTAGGGTGTTGATTACATACTTTATAAAAATATAATACTTGACACTATCGCAAAAAGATCCAATTTTTGTTGGTAATAATATTAACGAAGAGATATTTGTAATTTGCGGGTATCACAAGCACTACGCGTCAAATGAAATATGTTTTTATTACAGCAGAATACGGTTTAACTTTAATGTAATTTATTTCTAAGCAGTTTATCTTAACTAAGTACAATTTTCCTTCCGTAACAAACCAATGAACCAGATATTTATGATTCAATGATCCTACTGTCTCTTCTTAGTTTATTGAACTTTGAGTTTTATTCAATCTACTTCGAATGTATTTTGCTATATTTGATTTTTATTCCTTGCTCCGTACTGCTCTAATAATAAGCGTCACGTGTAACTTGTATACAGCCAAGTATAATAAGGAAATAACTAGAGATTGGACTAAGGAGTATTTTACCTGTAGATATATACATAGAATAGACAAACTGCGTGGTTGGTTTGAATTGTCAGTGTAGTCAAGCCAACTGCATTTCAACTTCAATTTGGTAGTCGGAATGTAGCCCGACTGTTTACAGCCTATATCTTATTATTTGGAAATATCAATATAATCTGGAGGGCTCTATTTAACAAATTCTCTTTTATACTTACAAAAGTTCTCTTTAGTTCTCTTTTATACACACAAAAAATAACACTCAGGGAAAAGTGTCCGTAAACAACCGGCTCCACAGATATAAGGATCTCCTATGGATTTTTAGATAACGAATAAATGTTAGTTAACACCGATTTTTCGTTAGAGGTTCCCTAAAGGTAGTTAGGTATCTTAATTGTAAATAAACGGGCATTAGAGAAGAAAAAAAAAATTTAATTAGAGGAAATAATTAAGCACTATTTTAAAATAAATGCAGTAATAATAAATAGCCAAGATAAATCCCGCATGCCCTATTCCCCGTGTAAAAGGTAATCTCGCAATCAGAACGTATTCAATTGTATACTTGGGTAGCCTCGAGGTGGGTTACGTTACAGTGTAACTGATCATAATGATGTTGGGATCCGAAATAGACGCTTGTTTTAACGGGATCCAAGGAAACATTTGTTGTTGGTTATTCCTTTGATATTATGTTTGTACATACCTATCTGTACAATGTGATTGATACTGAAATTTATAAGCAAATATAACAGTTTTGCTAGAAAAACCTATAAAACTAAAGGCTTTATTAAGCAATGCTTGGTAACAAAATAATGTTTGTTAAAATTTTAAAAGACTAATAACCATATATTTCAAGCAATGAATTGCTGCACTATGTTTTTTCACGTTCGTTCTAATGTCTTTTAAAAGAGGTAAATAATTCTGTTTAACAATATTAAGCTAACTAATACAAAGCTAACCAGTAACAGGTTACGTAATTTAAAGCTAGTTTCTGTAAGTTACAACCTAACCATAATGAAGGTTCGGACTCAGAAGAAGCTTTACACTTTAGTATTATTTCACAGCAATAAGCGCCTTTCTTGTAGGGTGGCGACAATCACTAATATTATCAGTTAGTTTGACATGATACTAAAGTGTTAAGCTAATTCTTTGGCCGATTTTTTATCCTAAATATTGATGAAATATTTTCTGACACTGGATTATGTTGTACAGTTGGTTTATAGTTTAAGAAAAAAGAGTAAAGGTCTTCCTTGTCTTATTGACATATCAAGTGTGTATCATATATAAAATACATGGATATTTAAAAATTAAAAAGATTAGTAGTTTCTAAGTTGTATCTCTGAAATCCAAGATTAAATAACTTTTTAGAATTATATATTAAAAAATAAATTTATTTTTCTAAATAAAATACTCTTTCGTATACAGTGGTGGTTCCTTAAACAAATTAAGAATAATTAAGAGCTTGTTATATCAATACTGATAAATAAATGTATTAATATCAATATAAATATTACAAACAATATTTATATTGATATACACTAAAAAAACATGCAAACATCAATCGCAGTTATTCGTTCACATAACACGAAAATCTGCCTCGACGTGAGATTTGAATCGGATTTCGCTGATTTAGACTAGACTAGATTAACGTCAATTTACAAAAAATATGATATAATCGCTTTTTGTCGATTTAAATCATCCTAACTCTAAAGTAAAGTTGCCCTTAGAATTTTATTAACAATTTAGTTTTAACTAACTTATTAAGTACAGTTCCAGCTATACCTAAACGGAATAGTAATGGTGACATGCTAATAAACTGTGAACCTGTACGTAGGAATGTATAATGCAAACAAACTAAAAAGGCTTCAAATGATATTTATCGACAATATGATAATTATGAGCAGTAAAAGCTGTCAAACTTGAAACGGGTTCAACTTGTAAATTGACGTGTGTTTATTTAGCAGCCCTTCAACTCGAGAAGGTTGTAAATAAGCTCGTTAAGGACAGATGTGATCTTGCGGTTATGCTTACACGAATAAATAGCAAAGCTTGAATATTTTTTTAAATATTACCTGACAAGAAGAATATAACCTTCTTAAAAAAACAAAAAAGGACATTTTTGAGTGCTGCACATAAGAAAGTGTTATGTTGTCATCAATAAAATTAAGACGCTGCGTGCAATTGCAAAAACTACTGTCGAAAATAGTTCATGATGTTTTTCGGATAATAATAATAAAGCTTTTTATTGTCTTAAACAAAAACTTGAATACTTTGATAGCTAAAAATTACAATATAATTATTCTCAGTATTTAGTGTAGTAGTTATTACTCGTCTAAGGTCGGTAGGGATAGATAGGTAGGCAGGTTGAGTCGGTATATTTTTTATATTTATTTTATATATACATATTACTATATATGTTCCTGCGTTATCTTGTATCCATAACAAGAGCTTTTAATTATCCTTAATTTGGGCTAGATAATAGGTGTGAGAGAAAGAAATATTATTATAATTACTATTTTTCGTAAGGTATAGTTAATTACGCGTCTTTTTGCCGCAGTCAAATGCAACTCTATTTTTTTACGATCCAACTTTCTGTTCTCGAATAAAATCACGAATTAAATGAATGAATAAATTCCGTTGATCTTTTCTTATAATGTATTAAAGGTTTGCATTTAGTAGTCTGGTTCTTATCTAGTTAACGAGCGTACACGACGTCGATGAGCCGACGGTAGCTCGCGACTGACATTGACAGCTGATAACGACACCCACTCGAAGAAGCCCATTATACCAGCCGTATCAACGACAATCATGTCTCAAAAGTTTCTTGGTTAGAAAAATATTTCAAAAGAAAACACCGCATTGATATACGTACTCCGTGATGAATTTATAATTTATTATTAGCATGTCATTTATTTATTTTATATTATAAAGATCAATCCACATCGAATATTTTAGGTAGCGACCAAAAAGTACTATTAAAATGGATTCTAATTACATTCTTTTAACATTAAATTTAAAATAAATTTTATAATAATATTATTTGTAGTGGTATCGTTATCCAGGTTACAGTTGGAAAGATTCAATGGAAATCGTAATTAACATAGTAATAGGGTGGTAAGACCGGTCTAATATTCTCTCTCCAGGGCACTTCTACGAATGAAAGCGAGAAGATATTCACGAAACAGCCTATTAACAAATAATTAATGAAACGTAAATTAATAAGCTTGTCAGAAACAGAATATTCATTACATTCTACAAGTGACACTCGAGTAACCAGAATAGTTAAATCTTAATGTTTTTTCGTTGATGTAATTGATGTTTTAATAACAATAGTAAAAACATAGATTTACCTTGTTATAGTTAAAAGTTTATGTATTTATGGGACTGTCATTTTTTAACTTGGTAATACTTTAAAGATATATCAATTAAGTTTACTTGAAAGCAATAGATAAGTTAATAGGTAATTAAACACTTCTGATTATAATTAATATAATTTGAAATAAGTGCAAATATATCTCTCACTCTCTCTCTCTCAAGTGGAAAATTTTCTCTGTATCTTGACCTGAATATTTCTAGCGTATATTATTTAAGAAAGAATGTAAAGAAATGTTTTAATAAAAAAAAAGGAAAAAAAATGAAATTTATGGTTGGGGTAAAAAATTATATTTAGGTACATTGTAAGAAACGTATTTTGTTTTGAAAGTGTACAGATCCAGGATGCCCAGACCCAGAATAATTACTACTTGGCAAAGTATTTAGATTTCTTAGATAGCCGAAGACGAATAAATAAGGGAACTGGTAAAGCAATGGAACAATGCAATTTCCATGAAGGACACTGCTAAGGCCGTGCGAGAATAAATAACTAATAAGGCCGATAAGGCCATCCCAGCGGAGGCCACTTAAAGTGATTGCCCCGAGGCCTACGCACATCCATTCTCCGGAGATGGGATTCAGTTGATGCTAGTTGAATTCACGCCTTCTTATCGTTTAATATAATGAAAATAAACCTTTACTTTCATTCATTTCAAAATGCGAACTCAGAAAAGGAACCATTACAAAATTTCATAGCTAGCATATAGTAGATACGATGTTTTAATTAAACTCAAATAGCATGGGTGTTAAATGTACGTTTTGCGTAAACAAAAGCAATCTAGATCTACAGAATCAAATGCATATTATTTTCTGTTAAATCTTTGCGCAGATTCTACTGCTGCATACAAGATCACCACGGTCTTTGTTTAAGGTTTATAAAATATAAATTTTATGTTTAACCCTCCCGAGACCCGGGACTTTTAATACAGCCTTTGTATATGACGTAAAAAATTCACATTTAACCGATACCTAATAAGGACAGAAAGGAAAAATGAACAGATATTCAGAACTTCCTCCAAAAACAAGTCCCCAGTTGAAATAAATATTGTTAAGTACAGCTCTGTCGGTAGCACGAATGGCGGCGATATATCAGGTACAGCCGCTGATAATGATGCCTGATATTTTTATATATTGAGTATAAATAAAATGTAAATATTGTGAAACAGTAGCTCTTAAGATTGCTCTTGAGTTGACTTCAAGACCCTTCATATAAAGGCCTGAAAGACATAAAATACTCTTTAGTATTCACTCGTTTAAAAAATGATTTTAAGTTCTTCATGATTTACCTATGAGGATGCACTGTATAGAAAAGCTACCTTCAAAAAAGTCACTCGATACATATTTTTTTTATTTTTTGGTTTCCATTTTTCTGGGTCATATTTGTTTATGGGACAAATTCGATTAGTATTGCATTTTAACTAAGCTCGAATCTTCTCGATATTATAGTTTGACGTTTGACTGTTGGATAACTAATAAGTAATGTCAATAAATGCTAATACCAAAGCAAATGTTTATGTAAGCTGTCACAGATGTAGCTGTCAGAGATGTATTTCTAACAAAATATCTCATCTCTTTAGGGAATCACCTCACGTCTTTGAATCATGATTTCCTTGTATCATGCCTGAGTTTGTTAACTGTTTGAATACAAAATATTTTATTAAAGTACAAGCTGAATAAATAAAGGAGCCGGGTATCTAATATGGATGTTTTATATATTAATTGACTTATAAGATCTCATGAATTTCTTCACAGTTGTCACTCACTCGGACAAATATTTCAAACAAGCATCCATCACTTATTTACCACTTATATACCTTTAAATTGCTTGACTTTGCGACCGGGTTGTAATTACCTACTGTGCGCGTTAATTCTCATCTTTAAAATTTTGTATTATAGAACGCGATAGTTTAAAAGATATGAGAAGTATGTCATATAATTGTAGTAGTTTAAAAATAAGCTTAAGGGTCTAAAGCTCACCATGTACTACCACGACGTGTAATAATAGTTGTAAGTTTAACTGAATGTATTACCTATCTCAAAGAACAATACCCGAAGTTAGTGACGCTGCCATTATTAGAAATCTTTGGGAACCATGAAAACAAATTGTTTTAACATTGCAAATACCAACGGAAGTTACAGGCTTAGACGATGTCCTCGTTTTTTCAAACGAATGCTCATTTTTTACCGCCTTTATTTACTTTGTTCTACTTTGTTATTTAGCAATTTTAATCCGTAGTAATATTTAGCTGAGAAAGCAAAATAAATCTTTTGTTCTAAACTCTTACGAAATAATTCTTAGAATATTTAACAAAAGATATTTTTAAGAACAGAATAATGGAATTAGTTCTTTGAAACAATGAATTATGAAATGTTATGTACAGCAGAGAACACAATTTATATAATTAAAAAATTTTGAAAAAAAAAATAACTTGCAATGTTATTTATTTATTGAAAGGAAACATACAGTTAAAATAAGATAATTAACACACAAATATAATTCGTCAAGCCAATTAAGTGTCTATCAATGAATAATTTTATATAAACTGCAACATGCTATTAAATTAAATAGAAAAAGACAGAAAATTTAAAATCCTAACAATATGATCTACTTAGTAGTTGAATCAAGGGATAATAATTTAACCCTGACATCTATACTGGTAGAATTCAAAATGTCTACATGATCGAAATTGCTCTGGTGAAGTTAGTGAACAATTCTGTCCCATTTTACAATCTTTTTTGTCTCAAATATAAATGGCTTATTTATTTATTTTATGAAGATTTCTTTTTCAATTTATTAATAGACTTAGGCTTGAAAGTGAACATACGTGGCTTTATTTCTCTGCTCTTTTGATTATTGATTAAGCGATTTGTTTCTATATCACGATAGCATTTTAGGAAATATTTAGATGTAAATTTTAGCGCTAGAATACTTTGTCCTCTTTATGGCTCAAAAGCACAACTACTATGAATATTCTAATATGCTCTCACGGGCATATATTGGCTGTAGCAGTTGTCGAACTCTAATGCTGTATTTACTTTTTATTATCCAAGGCCAAAAAAAGGTTTTATTTCCACTGATGTATATTGTTTGTATATATATAGTATATAATATAAATAATTACCGATTTCTACATCAGATGAGAATCAATTTTTTTTTGTTTCGATAATGTATCCGGAATTGGCCCCACCGTTACTAAATCTGGATCTGATGATGGAATCTCAGGTAAATTGAGAGCAACCTAAAATTTCTCATATTTTAATATTATTTCCTAAAGCTTTTCGAGTATTTCTTACCAAACAAACAAACAGACAAATCTTATGGTTCTCTGACAAATTTTTGCTTTACTTTTTTTACTGCAAAATACCAAGAAAGCAAAAATTTAAAAGTTAATCTTGGTTAAATATTATCAATTAGTTTTTATTTCTTTTTTATTGTTTATTAATTTACGGTGGCTTTGATTGACGAAAATCGAAAGTGGAATAAAATATTTTGACTTTGACTTATTCTTTGAAAATTAATTTTATGGAGTTAGTGTTAAGTTGTTTACAGAAACAATAGAAAGTGAAGCTCAGACTCCAAAAAATGTTATTAATATATCTTTATTGCATTTATTTTACCTTTTACTTTTTCGTTCATGTCAAAGGTAATAATTTTACTAGGCTTTTTCTAACAAATCAAAAGATTTTTGTCCAAGGACAAATGTTTTCATCATTCACTAGGGCGCCCACGCAGAAAAAACAGTCTTATACTAAATAAGCTCATTATGTGCTTTATTTATAAACACAATATTTTCTAAATTTAACGGATAGTTTCTAATGAATCCTATGTTTGTCATGCAGCCATGACCGAACCGGTTTCTTCCCATGTCCATAGTACGGAATGCAAGTTTAAACAGTTTGTTTAATTAAAAATGACATTTATCCATCTAAGTGACCACCGTACCATGTTCATAAGACATTAATCTTCGATCAGTTAACGTTATATTATGTCAATGTAAATTATTATCTTTAAATATAATATTAATAAAAACTGTAACTGTCGTGTTACACAGCGGCTTACAGTTATCATCTGGCGTTAGTAATCGTTACTAAGCTCCCCAATTTTTTGAGTTAGGATGTTTCAAATTATATCAATCAGTTTGTCATATATAAAATAGCGCAGAAGAACTTCTATCTACCACTTTCTCACATTCTATAATGTGTGAAAGAGAGAAACCTGGTTAAAACAAGGTTTTGAATTAGGATTAAACTTTTCGCATTGTTGATACATTCTTATTTTGATATATGTTTATTGACTTATTATTAAAATGTTTCGATATTGCAAACCTCATACATCATAAAAATATAGGTACTGCAAATTTAGTCTCCTTGTGCTAACTACAATAGATACAATAATTTAATATTAATGGAACTTTATAGTCATCAGTTATTTAGAAGCTGTATTTTATTCACTTTCTGTAGAATAATTAAGTCAAATCAATTCATCGTATATCACAATGACGGGCATTATTTATTGTCAAAGAAATAAATGATGATGAATTTCTTTTAGATAGCAATCAGTGAGGAGAATGTCGCAATACGATCAAATGGCTTTTGATTAACTCAAGGCCGTCTTATCTTTTCTTGGCACAACAATGTTTACTTGTTTAAATATTTTCACCGACTCCCTGGCCTATTTGTAATAGCTTTATAATTTGATTGGGTTATCATTGTCCCAAAATTTTCTATAGATTTATATTTAAATCTAGAAAAGAAAACTATACTATCTTACATTAAATCAATATGTTTATATTACATTCATTTTTGAGTAATAATAACTAACAGCTGCTTATAGAAATAATAATGATATAAACTGAATTTTCTTCGTTTAATATATATTCTTTCCATTAGTCTTAATTAATATATTTATCGATAATTGAAGAAAATGTTTGTTATTAAAAACCTTAATTTGACGACTACTAAACTTTACAATCGGGGCTTAGGAGCAAATTTCTATTGAATTCTAAAACTAACAGCTTTTCTTCACTACGGAACTATAGTTTTGCCCAATTCTGGAGTACACGACTTTGTAGTCTCGCCTAGTTTCTAAGTGATAATTTTGATATTATAATAAATGTAACTTAGAACATTGTAATATTTTTTACCATTCTCATGATATGGAATGTGTTAGTTTTTCATTTTTGTCTGCTTAATTTGCACTCACTCCAGAGTTCCCTTCGATAAGATTTGTATAAGTCCAATGCATAAGAACATTTTTTATCGTAACCGAAAGCTCCACATCTCACAAGCACTTACCAATAGCTTGATCAAACAAGCTCTGTTTGATACTCAGCTTCGTTGTTTGCTCACAAAATTACTGCTTTCCTTATGAATGAACTACAAATATATGTACGTGATCCTACATGTCCTACATTACATTTATACCCTTTTCCCAAGATATTTGAGATGACATATTCATATTTGTATAATTTATTCGAATTTACTTGAAACTGTTTTCAGTCCCTTGAGAGATTCTGAGAACATGTTACTCGCTACGAAGTCCACGAGTTTCTATTGGTTATTAGTTTAACTTTTAAATGTCATATTTAGAATGTTACTCTGCAATAAGTAATTCAGTTTCGGCAGACCTCTGACATTTTGTAAGCAAATTAATTCCCTATAGTATTTAACTAATAGCATTTACGACTACATCGTTATAACATTTATTTTGGGCATATTTGGAAATGACTGCGACAAGTTAAGAGCTGTCTTAAGTTGTCGCAGTTGACGATTGATGTTTTTGCCGTTGGAACATCAGAGTATCAGAGGTATTAACATCAATGGTACCTTGATTTAAGATCTGCGATGAAATGACATATAATAGTTGGTTACTTTATATTACGTTTTTTCTAAATTACCTGGAACAGTAAAATAAGGTCATTTGTTTTTTTGTTATTGTTCCACGTTAATTTGTATTGTCTGATATACAAAGCCCACGGTAATGTCATTGTTATATTTAGCATCATCAAAAACCTAAGCACATGTAACTACTGGTTGAAAGATAAAATGTTTAATGATAATATCACTTTTGCCTCACGCAGTTTGATGAAATAGGACACATCTAAATTACATAATTTGATGGAAATAATCCTGTATTAAAACATAAACATCCTTCTGTACATAAATATTATATTATAATATATGTAAAAATAAAAATAAATATGCTTAGTAAAATTACCATACTTAAATTTCTGACCGAATTACTTCTACAAGAGGAAACTTAAAGTCACGAATATACTTTAAATTGGTAAAATTTCTTGAATCATCGTTTCCTAGATTTCATTTAATAAAAGAACCGTGACACCACCTACGTCAGTGACTTTGATCACGTTTGGAAGTGAATCAGTTTATGGGATCGTCATTATCTTTATCCAAAGCACGTCGCTAACAAGATGTAAAAGCAGTGTAACACGGGACTTTTTTTAACTTAAAGTGATCATCTAAAATTTCGAACCATGTAATATTACATGGTAAAATAATGTTTCCAAGGTTTCTTCGAGCCATCACCCATCTTTTTCTCTTTATTTCCAACCTCCAACTTCCATTTTGGAGATTGGAAGTAAAGAGAGTAAGAACCTATATATAACCTACCTATACACTATATTTTGATGAAAGGAAAGTATCACAAAGACATTTCAGTAAATTTTTCAGTAGATATGTAAGTAGCTTGTAGTTTTGCTACCGTTATTACTGTCAAAATAAGTTAGCGAATAAGCCCACTTTTAACGTAAGTTGTTCCGTTACAGGTAAATATAATATAATATGGTATATTGGTAAGGGACTGTGAAAATATAGGCTCTATATAGTATTTCTAATTATGATTTGTTTCTTAATATGCAAAACGAAGTTAAAATACACTATATTCAGAACATTATTGTTAATAATATATTTACTTATATGAACTAGTCACCTCGTATTTCAGATTCACCAAACTCTGGCCTGACGTTGTCATAGTTTTTATACGATGCTAAGGAGCCATCAAAACGAAATTATATATATATATATATATATATATAACGAAATTATATATATATATATATATATATATATATAACGAAATTATATATATATATATATATATATATATATATATAACGAAATTATATATATATATATATATATATATATATAAATTCGTTTTGATGGCTCCTTAGCATCGTATAAAAACTATGACAACGTCAGGCCAGAGTTTGGTGAATCTGAAATACGAGGTGACTAGTTCATATAAGTAAATATATTATTAACAATAATGTTCTGAATATAGTGTATTTTAACTAATAATATATATATATATATATCTATATAGCATACCGCATAAAATTTACAAACTTACGTTTCTCTACTCTGTGGTATACTGTTTAGGGAGCTTACACACTAAATTGATGTCGTATGCAGGCACATCACAACTTTATCGTTAACAAGCTCGTTTGCAGCAGCTACGTGTGCATGTGCCAATGTCCAAGTTGATGTTGTTCACACAAATAGGCAACCGTTAGTTAAAGCTGACCAGATCCTGATGATGATATTAAATTATGATTTTTTGGTTTAAAAAATATATTGAAATTTGCCCCTGAGTTTGACACCGTCGTTTGTTAATTTAAAACTAAAACTTTACCAATATAAAAGCTTTTTATACGGTTGTGTATCGTGCCACGATAATTATTATGTTTATTGAGAAACACGATTCTCTGATCTCATGATTTCTTTTTGTCTAATTGAAAACACAGTGTTCAAACTTACTACATTGATTAGTTTTGTGATTACATTCGTCATATAGGTTTTTATGATCTCATTTTATATGAAGGAGGGTAAACGTGAGATGGCTTTTTTTATATAAAGCACAGCAAATGACTCGACACCACCTGATGATAAGCAGTAGACGAGTCCACATGTGAAGATAGATAGTGATACATGTGACATACTGCCCTAACCACCCTCACCTTGCCGGCCCAAAAAGTGCTTTTGTGTCACCCATGTTATAAGAAGGAATGCCACGCTCTAGCTGTGTCAAAAGAAATGAGTCATGAAATCTCTTACCAATTTAACGATACGTTTATGATCGTTGGTAATAATCTGTGCTGTGTCTATTCTCTGTTGAGTAAATTTTGACGGTACTATCCTAGTTGCATCTAAGGAAGCTGTATAACTATAACATGTCCATTCTCCTGCCTTCTGGCTTTACCGCTCTTTTTAGAGACAATTTTACTGCTTAGATCCCCTGTTCGTCATCTAGCAAAGCGTTCTCTACTACCACCTAATATGGCTATTCGATAGCTATTAGATTATCAACGTTCCTGATCCTGGGTTTGTTATTAATTGAAATTTGTTCTTTCAGATTCCTTGAGCTAAGTTGTTCTTTGCGCCTTAATACCTAGTGGCTTATTATGTTTAATTCCTACTATCTGGGCTTCTACTATACTAGCGGTAGCTTATGCTAACGGTGCTTCTTTGCGAAATATATATGGTTGTACCTTAATTATACCTATAACAAAGAGGTAAATTTCAAATTATTTTTACCTCTATGAGCATAATGATGTAAGAGTAGAGTAATACAAAAAATTACGTGACCAATCTCAGTATTACGTCAGTAAGCCTCGGTCAAATTTCTTTTATGAATATGTCAAAGTTCAAATAGTTGACTTGAATTTTGATTACAGAGTAATATTACATAGTTACGCTTGTAACGCAGTATATCTTTCAGTCGGAGCTAACAATACTTTGTAGTTATTAGAAATTCACTTCAAATTGCAAAATATAAATTTTATTGTTGAGCTACTTTGAAATGTCGTAGTATTTTGAAGCAGTATTTGCTTCATAATCCCTCTTGAAAGTGGTTGTGGTATAATAATAATATGAATATTCATGTGTTTAATAACGAAATAAAATATTTCAATATCTGACTGTGGTTCGATTTCGTTAGTTTTACTTTGTGTATTTTTAATGAATTTCTTATCTATGATTCTATTGGTATTCTCATGTAAGGCTTGGCATCTGGATTTTTTATACAGTTGGCTTGCTGTTATATTTTTAGTATGCCGTATCCTTTACAATTTATCATTTATTTTGAATGACGATCCTAATTAACTTGTCCTTACCTTGTATTTGGCTTTTACGGGCCACGACCCAATTTGAAATAATATGTCGCCTGGTTAATCTGGCAGGTGACAAGGCTTACTTTCTTATTAACATCTGAACAAGCTCATCTACGTGACGTGCATTGTAAAATTTGTTAACGTTGATAATAATACAAGAAACATCCCGAGAGTAGCCGATATTATTTTGGTAATGAAATTTGTTTTAATCTTTAACTTCATTTGAGCTGCTAAGCCGATTATCAAATACTCAGATTTAGAAAATTATTACCATCTTTCTCAGGTGAAATGTAAACTTATCATTTATAATAATATTAAAAATTAAATGCAATGTTAGTTAATGATTCTTATTCTGATTAAATTTGAAAAAGATAATGGGAAACATAGTTTAATAAATTTTTGTTTTCTTGTTTCAGCTAGACGAAGTAAAGCAGCTGCCAGTCGTACCAAAATGCTGCGCCAGCGGTCAGAACCTCAGCGTGACATTTGATGACGGGAAAGTGAAGTCTGTGTGCACGCGCTCCAGCTTGACGTTTCAGCCGTTATTCTACCAAGCTAACGACACCCATATGTGGAGTTATGACAGCAACGTGTACGAGACCATCGTTGGCAACCCCTGCTCCTACGACAGGTCCTTGTGACATGTAACTGCCTTTGTCAGAATATGCTTTTGGTTTTATGATCCTTTTAACACGTATTTTACTGTCAAATAACATCAATTCATGTCCGCCAAAGTGCAATAAGCAATGATAAATTTCCTATGAGGAATATTTGCGTTAAAAGTCAAAATCATTTTACTAACATTTGTTTATACATTCTGAAAGGTGATATTTTTGTAATGTCTGTCTTTCATCAGTTGACTAAAACTAATATTTCTTTCACAGATATAAATTAGAACCAGAAAAATTCAGTACAGATGAGTTCTACTTATTAGTGAATGGATCGTTATTTGCGCCATACAACAACCCACCCTTGCTTGGGACGAAAGATTTTTGCATGGAGACGTTTTACAACGAATCTAATCCAGCTGGAATTACATTAGCATTAGTTTGTTTCTCAACACCTCCAGAAGAAGCGAAGACATCTATCACACTGATAGTTTACGCAGTTGGTGAGTGAATTGTTCTCCATGTTATCGACAATTTCTCTCAACATTTTTAATCTAATATCAATGTCTAATAATTAATATCCTGTTTAAATATCTTATCTTTGTTGAGTTAGTGACTTATTGCTTATTAAAAATTTTAAACATTCACTATATTATTACTAGTTAGTAATCAATACCAAAAACAAACAGTTATTAAATGGCGGAGTCCAATATCAATGTATAATTTCTAACTGAAATGAATACTGTTATCAAGTGACGAGCCCACAAAAGTTGTATTCTAAAATTTTAGATCGAATCAATAGTGAACAGAGAAAGTTGTAAACAGAGTTCATTAGTTTATTTGCAAAACAATTTTCAAACTATTATTTTTTGTTTTAGGTCTTATTATTTCAGTACCATTTCTACTAACGACGGCTGCTATTTATTTATGCATCAGAAACCTTAGAGATACACACGGGAAGGCCTTAGCTTGCCATACAATTTGCTTAGCAATTGCGTTCTCATGCTTGGCGGCGACTCAATTGGCTGGCCATGCATTTCCTGTAACTGGTTGCACAGTTATGGGTAAGTTTCTATATTGAATTAAAAATTACAGAGCAATTCAATTATTTGACAATTTTTATTAATTTAATGAATTAATTGTTGTTTTTTTTCAGCCTATCTCATTCAATTTTCGTTCGTCTCCTGTTTTTTCTGGTTGAGTGTAATGTGCTTCGATACTTTCTTGAATGTCAGGTTTGTATGATTAACTTGTGGATTTCTTGTAAATGTTTTCAATGCTATACTAGGTCTTAGTTGAAATACACATGCCTCAAATTTAAGTAGCTCTTCGGAGAGCATTTGGCCTATAAACTATTAAAATATAAACAAAATTATTAACATTATCTCTTGCGCCAGAGAAGTACAGTGGCTGCAACTGACACTGACAATAAGTGTTTTGTCTATTAGACAAAATTACTCCGAAACTAGTCCCTTACTTGATATATGCACACAGATAGACAAGTAAAATAAACTAATCCTTTATAGTGTACACAACACTATAAAGGATTAGTTAATAATCACATTAAAATTGGAATTTCGTCAGAGCGTTTAAAATTAAGTGGACCATTATTTTATTACCCATCCTGGTCTTGGACGATATTGAGTTTATATGTATTGAGTTAATGTTTTTTCATGTGACAGGCGATACATAACCACACCGTTGAGTGAGCAGAGTAAAAGGCGGAGGTTTGCGTGGTATTGCGCTTACGCAGTGCTTCTACCAGTTATTTTATTAGTCGTCACCATTGTAATGGATCTCTCTCCAGCGGTACCAAGTACTTACTTGAAACCTAACTTTGGAGTTAAAGGATGCTGGTTTAAAAGTAAGTTTAATTAATCATAGAAAAAAAATACACTAAAAAAATTATGTGCTTGGACGGCATGCTAACTACAGCTAACACAACTAAATTAACGTGCTAGGAAGGCATGATAGCCCACCTTTCACAATCCAAGTACTCAACTACTCTAACTACTCACCTACCTGTAGATGAGGGAGTTGGCTGTGAATTTCATCTAATTTTTTTGCGTTACTCATTTAAGAGACTGCAAGAAGTTCATAAAGTGTTAGGTCCTTATAGTCAAATGACTGCATTCACGTTCAGTTTACACCTGGATTATGGAAGGTTGAGGGTAGTTATTCAATCCGAGTGACTAAATACTTTTTTTTACTTTAATTATACCAACTGATGAACGTAATGACTGAAACGTAACGTAAGTTAAAAGGATATTATTATCACTGATTTAGTCCTTATATTAGTAACCTCCAAGCCAGTGACGTCATTTGTTTGGAGCATGTTCTAGAAGCGTTTTTCTTGTATTTTTTTTAATAAATTTTATCTTTGAATTTTGAAGATTGAAGATACTAATAAATTCCGTTACTTCTACAGCATTTCTTTATTATTGGCACACGTATTTATTAAATCTATATATATTATAAAAAAGTTGTATAATAATTTGTTATTAATAATTACGTGTATTTACAGCGGACCAAGCAGCCTTGCCTTACTTCTATGGACCAGTAGGAGTAATCCTCATCTCTAATATGATCATATTCTTTCTCACTTCAAGAGAGTTTTCTAAACGTAAGTCAGCTGATCTCTTTTTAAAGAAAAAAAAGATAAAGATATTATATATTAGATTTTTCCTAAAGATATTTTTCGTTACTAACTTGACTCATCCATTGCATTGATAAAAATAATTGGTGGGCGGCTCCTCCAACTTTATCAGTTACTCATATTTGCTGATTATATTTATCAAATGGGAATTCCTTAAATTCCTTTAAGAAAGCCGATTAAATTATAATTTGTGCTTATGAGCACTGGCTATATAAATATTGAACGGTTATTTGTATTTATGCTGATAGTTAAACTCACAATGGAAACAAATGCAGATGAATAACAATATAGGAACTTACATTTCAGATTACAATACGGCAACGGCATCACAGGACTGGGTGAATCTTATGAGGGTGATCGATAATGCGCCGCCAACTGGGCTTACGAGTAATAGCAATGAACAAGTATTATTTATTCAAAGTGAAGATAGAAGTAGCATTAAAAAGTATAAGAAAATGTAAGTTCTGTTTTGTTCAGTTTTCAAAATTTTGAAAAACTTTTTCTATCTTACTTTTACCTATCAAATGTATGGTTAGTAGTCCTTAAGAACAAAGAGGAATAAATATTGTTACGAATGAAATATTATTGAATCAGGGGATATAAAGAAAATAGGAAGAAAGAAATGAAGATATGCATCACTACAATATATTACGTTCAATTAAATTCAATAGAATTTCCTACATTTCATCTTTTTTGATACATTACATACTTTTTAATTTATATTGAGAAAAGAGGTGGTTAACAGGTAATGTTTTCAAATGTAATCCTAAATCGCGGTTATAGTTGCAATTCTGTTAACAGATTTCGCACGTGCTGTTTGCTATCGTTCTTCATGGGACTCACATGGGTACTAGAAGTAGTGTCTTGGGCTGCTGGCGCAGGCTCCGAGGCTGTCTCCATGTGGACAGTATTTGATGTAATAAATGCTCTTCAAGGCATAGCTATCTTCGTTATATTCGTGATGCCCGCACATGTGAGATCAGAGATTAAGGTTAGTGATATTTTGAATACTTTTTATTACAAAAACAAGCGCAAACGATAATTCAGAAGGACTAGCTATTAAAAACTCTTATGAAAAAGTTATGATTTGAAAATGCTATAATAGTCAACTTGATATTGCGAGTTATAATTTAAACTAGGGATGTTATGAATGCACATCAGATTTTTTGCAAGAGATACATACCTACTCACAGCAGTGTGGTAAGGTTCAAAGTTGGTACATTTTAAGCTGACGTGACGGAGTGCTGTGACATCGTTGCTAAAGTATAATTTGCATCCCTCTAAGTGCAATCAAATATATGATTTAGAGATGTTACATGATTTTTAAAGACGAGGTTAAAAATCACAGTAATACACGTATAACAAATCTATCTGGGAATGGATGCAGATCGACATTCCTGTCAGTCTTATTAAAACTTTAAACCGATTATATGAGATTATGGGTTCATAGTTTTAATTATTTGTATATTGTGTAGGTACGCACGAACAATAAAAGTTGACGTTTTATATTTATGAAAACTCCACATAAAATATTATTTTAATATGGAACTTCAGTCTAAAAAGCTCTTTTTATTTTTCATGCAGTCTTCGAAGGTGTTCAGGATATGCAAAAGGATTACGAATGGATCAGAAGCATTAGTGGCAAATGTGTAACGGACAATACTTACTAATAGGGAAAAGACTTTTTAAATAACGGGACTTTTGTGTAATATATAATGTGATTGATCAAAAGTTATTGCATTTTAACGGATTAGGCTGGTAGAACCATTAAGTATGGCGCAACTTCGAACTTCAATATGTGGCATTAATATGGGATCGAAATAATGAAATATGAAATTTCTAACCATTTAAATAGTGGGCCTTTTCTTCTCAAATAGGCAACGAAAGAGTGATGTATTATAATTAATTATTATACATTTATTTTCCATCTATTATTAAAATATTTATTCAAAATTGAGGTCTCGGTATTTAAAGTCTTATTTATATATAGTGCAAAACAATTAAAAACCTTTTATAATAAACGAAGTTCGAGACTGATAGAAACAGTATTATTGCCGAGGGTCAATTGAGAGTAACAAATGTAGTTCGCGGCAGTTCTCAATAATATTATGTTTTACTTTCCAATACAATTTGCTCATTAAATATATTTCTCATTAGGTTCAGTTTAAAAATAGTTACGTAATAACAATATTTTTGCGTAAATGCGGCAAAGTATTTCAGCCAAATCATTATTATTTTGTCACTTTATAAATTTAGAAACAAAAATCTCATATATAGAGTAGATACGAAGTAGGTATTTTATTACTTCCCGCAATTGCTATTTTATAACAAAATTCGAATATAGTACTCTCGTAAACTGCATTTGGTACTAAGCGAAAGGTTGTGTATTTATTAGCGGATAGCTTTATAATGATAAATTGGGTCAGGATATATTTTTTGGTTCAAATTCTGTACGTGAGGTATGGGCATCAAATCAAAATTTCAAAAAAATAATGTTAGAAATATATTTTTTGTTGATGTTTATAGTTAAAGATACACATTTAAATCATTATTAGATAGTAATACAATTTCTTTCAAATTACTTAAAATGTCATCAATCAAACGAATCACATTTCTTTGTCTCCTAATGAATACACGACACATTAAAGTCAAATAAATGGTGTATTAACTTCTATAATAAATTTTACTCCTGTGATAGCGCCGTAAAACTTTATTTTTTGCATGGCACTCCTAATTATAAACTATTTTGCTGTAACTTTTCTACTATTAATTTTAATTGTTAGAGATAATGTTTTTTTTTTATAATTTGGTAAGTTATTAAATATAGTTACCAATTTAGTTCATACGGCTGAAGCAACATCGTAAGATTTGGTTGTTATTTTTTCAAATTTTAGAAGTAACTGTGTATATTGTAGTCTCAGCCTTATGGTTGTTTATAAGAAGTGTAAGGAAACAAAATATTTTTATAAAGTTGATAATACGCATGACCAATACTATTGTTTTCATTGAACGATACTTGTATATTTCCTCTATCAAGAAAGAAGATGAATATGTTTTTCATTCAAAACGTTTCCTTTTATGTTTTAAATATGTCCGTTAAGATAAATTGTATTAATTATTTTATCAGTAAGTTCCATATTTATTATACTTATAGTTTCTATAGTTCAATATCAAGTCAAAACACACTACTCATAGGGATTATTTTTGCTTAGACGGCTGTCATGATGTCTGACCAGTCTGATTTGAATCAACACTAAATACTTAGATAATTTATTTAACATCATTATTTCAGAATAATTAAAAGTTTTATTTAATGTTTTTGTTCAACAAAAGTCTCTATGGTCTCTTTATATGATTAGCCAATAACTTGTACAGTGCCATAAAAATAATAACCTTAGTGAATTAAAACAATTTAGGTGCATTTCCTCTATTTAAGTGAGAAACTAGTCATAATTATTATTATTAATATGTGTGCTATTTTAAAATTTATTTCAATATAAGTTGATTACGTTATTATGTTAATGATAGTAAATCTTTATTTATGAAATATTATTTCTACTGTATTTTAACCAAATTAAAAGACATTGCTGATTTGGACAAAATATTATTTAATTTGATTTAATTAATCCATGGGGTTCAACAAGTTTCTCATTTATACGTCTCGAGTCAAGAAATGAAATAATATGCAGTTATCAATAAATTTACTATTGGGAAATTAATTGTGACATTTGTATGTAAACTATTGACTATCGATTTTGATTAACAAGTAAGTTGTATTATTATTTTGTTAAAACCAAATGTTTTATATAAGACTGTTCGTAATTCTATTAAACATCGATACGTAATTGTTATTAAAATTCTATAACGCGTAGAAGATAATGCTAAAAATATATATGGTGATGTAAATTTGACTACAACTGACTATTGTGTGTATCTGGAAAAATATGTATTCCACCATTCAAAAATTTACAGGCAATGTGCGAAATAGGCTTTATTATACATATTCACCTAGGCATTTTATATACTGCCTAAACAGGGTCGGAAGTGTGTTAAATTTGGTATGACAAGACTATTATCATGCTCAACAGTCTAATTACTCTTATTTCTCTTTTCACAACCTGATTCCCGAATTGCTGTTAGCTCTAGCCCAATCATCTTGCTCTATTCTACATTAGATTTTATAGTTTTAATATTTTTTACAATACTATATTTGTCTCATCGTAACTGTTATATGATTTTCTTGACCTCATCACGGTGTCTTATACAATTTCGAATTGTATACATTGAATTAAAAAATAGATGAAAAGAGAAATTAATAACCAATATTTCACGCAATACATTAATAGTTCGATGTTATTCAGAATGACTAGGTAATCTTTGCTGGTGAGATTTTTTCTTTATCGCATGAATGTATACAAAAAATTACGATACAAAAAATTGTATATTACATGTAAGATCGATTTGTGTAAATAAAGGTATCGGGCGTAGTTTGGAATTCGAATAACGATATTTTTTTTGTTTTCGACCTTTGATTTTATTTAATTAGAAGCTGATAAGAAATGAACGTCGATGATTAGATAACCATATATACAATTAAATATTTTCTTATTTTTGATTAGTTATTGCATATTGTAATAAAACTGTCACGAGTATAAATTTGTAGTGTCGTAACTATTACTGTTTTTTTAGAAAGACTTAATAAAAAAATAAAAAATCAAATATTCTTTACGTTATCATTTCTCTGTCAAGGAAAAATAATTTATTTGCTTTTATTTATTTTAATAAATGCGTAACATCAGAGAAAATTTCATAGGTATATACTGTACCGAAAAACAGAGGCTAAAATCAACAAGCTTATTTTATATTTGTTTACATTAAAACAATAATTTCGGATTCAATTAATTTTTTTATATTATCTTTTATGTTTGTACCTATATATTCAAAATTAATGAGTCCAAGACAATAATTAGTGTTGTAACATCCGTTGATTCTTAATTTAATTTTAGAGTCTTTGGTGATCCTCAAATTATATAAATAAATATAAACGTTTATGATTGTAGTGACTACCTTTAGCTATAATAGCAGAATGTATGCAGTTTATGGCAATATTTGGATAAAAAAAATTAAATCTTATTAATAATCTTTAATAAAATACGTAAATTCTGTATACGATATAATAAATATAAAATCCATCGTTTTATTTTTATTTTTATTAGAAAAATAATTTAATCCCCGTCACTGCTATTGACCCACGTATACGCAAAGCAGCATTGAAATTCGAAATAAGAACTACTTTCTTTTATTTTTCAATTCAAATTCAAAAACAAAAAATATTTCTTATCAATTCATGTAACATTGTTATTGATATACTAACCGTCCTATTGATTTTATAACACAATAAAATTATATTTGGTAATTTTTGGTCCATTATTCTGTAGCATAAATTACCTATTCATTTTTTTCATTTTTAATTACTGTCCAAATATTACCATAAAATCGGTAATCAGTCATCTACATCTACAAATGCGACTATAAATGGATTCCTACTAAATACATACACTTAGTCAAGAAAATAACTTTCGAATGAAATAATTTGGGGATAATATAATTATAAATATAATACTAATAAGTTGCTATCTGTAATTTTCCGGAACAAGGTTTATTTTACTCGGCGTCGGCGTGAGCGCACCGTTCTTACACATAAGAACTAACTAACATATGATCATGTCACATTTGAAGATGTAAACTATAATGATGTGTATGTACTTGTGTATTATTAGTGTTAAGTTTTGTAAATTGTAACTATTTATTTAAGTAAGTTAAAACTCGTGTGTAATATGTAATATATTATTGTTAAATGTTGATTCGGAATTTTTAAGTGAAATGACGATTAAAAATGGTGTATATTTGTCTATTTTGCAAAACATGACGTTAAATAAACAAGCTTTATATAAAAATGACATTTTATTTTATTCTTATAGCCAGGTTATATTGCCTGTCTGGAATTCACAGATGGGACTCGAAGCATTTATTAAAAATATTACAAATTTTAATTTACCGTTCTACTGCTTCATTATTCTTATATTTTATTAACATAACAATTTCAATCTTATTTCCGAAAGAATAAGAACTTTTTTTATGCATGTATTTAGTAAAAATATAGTTCATATTTAACAATATTATAAGTGATGGCCAATTTGTATACCTTGTCATTTCGAGATTTATTCGTCTTGTAATATGAATCAGGAGATAATCAACAAAAATAAATGGTGGTCTTCTGTTGTACATATACACAAATACTCCCTGTAACCTTGTTCGTCTATAGAGCATTTAGCAAACATTATCAGTAGTGATTGGCCACAGTAATCAAGAAATAAACTAACCTCTCTAGTAACGATGATTAGCAGTCCGCCCTACCTGCCACATTACAAGGCAATTCTCAGAATGATCCAATAGTAGATTATATATTTCTTTAGTTGTTGTGAAAATATGAAATAGCCTATAAATGTATTAGACCTGAGAAGTACCAGGAGAACCATTAGAGAGCACTGAAAAAAACAGCCTTTTCTGGTGGAGATTAGCCGATCACGAAACCACTACCAGTTCTTTTACGGAAGTAGTTTTGTGTCGAACTGAGCCACCTGAAACAGATTAACTATATTTTTCTACAGCCTCATATAGTGATATTTTCCTTTCTCCTAATAGGCAAGATTAATACGAGACTCAATTGTTGCTGTATGGGCGACAAAATTTCAGGTAAGTATCCTAAGACTTTTAAAAGCGCTTCACAATACATCATTAAGAATTGTCTATAGTTGCGTGATAATTTTAGTAGTTGACTTTACCTGTATATATCAAATGATAGAGAAACCTCTAGGTTTGCGTAAGCGGTTATAGACGGTAGCACCTTAAGCACTTCTTACCTTTTGCGTACCCTGTAAAAATATAATAAAACTATAGTAGAACTATGATAGCGACAGAAAAGACTTATGTTTAATTTTCTCCCATCGTTGAAGCGAAATAAAGTTCATTTTTATTGTCAAGCTCTTGTGGTTACTATTTACGGTATCTTATAGGTTAAAAACTATAAATAATTGAGGCTTAGGAAATTGTAGCAAACATTTGAATGTTATGCTTGGTGTATATCACTGATCGCTATTTCCAATAATAACAGGCTGCGCAGAATGGGGGCTATGAATGGCAAAGGATCGGCAGGAATGGTTGCCAGCCTGCGAAACTGGGTTCCGAAGTTTCCGCATTAGCCTGCAGTGTACAAAGATATAGTATGTTCCCGAACTGTGAAAGAATTTTCAACTGACTATAAAGGTTTTGCAAGAAGGATACTTTCTTGATCAAAAAATTATCTTCATAAAAATATAATAGACTATTGATAATTTAGAGAAAGGATAAGGTTAAGCACGTACTAAACTATATGAAATTATTTATTTTAAAATAAAAATAAAGATATTAATTTTTTGAGTTATTTTCATATTGATAATTCTCTTATTATGTGTAAAAAAAGGATAGAAAATCAAAATTCTGTTGACAAATGACAGGCGTACTGTTGTTTATGGTCATAAACTATGATACGTCACATACACATTTGAAAACATAACTATGACGATTTAAAGTTTTGCTTCAAACCTGAATTCTGATACGTCAATTAAAGTGAAAAATTGAAATGACACCTAATTATAATAGCTATCCTTTTTGCAATCATATTTATCGCTCAGTAGCAACCGTTACAACAAATGTGATTTGAACAAAAGATTTGCTATTATCAATTTGGTAGGAGCTTTCGGATATTTGATTTTATAACATTGTTTTCTTATTTCTACTACACTATGCTTTGGTTGACGGTTAATCTTCTGGAATTCCATCTGATGGAGAGATTCAGATCGTCACTCGCCGCCTCGAACCGACTCAATGTTTGCCGGATTATTGTCTTCTATATACATTGCTGTATCAGTACACCATCGTTAACTTGATTCGAGTGTTCGAGAAGGCAATTTAAAATGTTTAGCTTAAGCTATTTGTACGAATTGGTGCTTATGTAAATGAGTGATGGGGAGCGCTGAGACGTTGTTTCGTTTTGTTAGGGCTTTATATCTTTAATCTGGCTGTATTAAAGTATTGTCAAGTTTCATTTTGAACGCGGTTAACTATTGTAAATTTATGTATCTATCTATTGATACATGCATAAATTTTAACGTTTAAAAATTTTTATATGTATCTAATCATAATAACACCTTACGAGTAGGTACTTTAGAATAAAAATAGAACGGGAATAATATGCGGCGGCATACAACGATGTAGGTAGGTTGTTATATCATAGCATAGTCAAGCACAATATTGCCTCTTGAACTGTCACGAAGTTGAGGAATCTCGGGGATTCTGCGAAACGGAATAGCGGACGTAAAAGGCGCAATATCATGTCTTATAGATATAAAGTTGTAGTCGACCGTTGTGGTGGAAATTCATCGCTACTATCATTTATTATAAATAAGATTTTTATTATTGGCAGACTTAAGATTTTGCTTCGGTCTTATATCAAGGATCCTAATTATAAACACTAAAATAATGTTAAAACATATTTAGTTACTTCAGATCAATCATATTAGTATCGCATTGCATAATAATGACTCACTAAGCAACAAGAAAAATACAACATATACGCCTCACTGCTACGTACAGGCCATGCTACATGGGTGAAGCTCATTTTGTTTTTACAATGTAGGAAGGCTTTTTTTTTAAAACACAGCTAATGACTTTACACCGCCTGATGGTAAACTGTAGGTGGATACCATATGTTAAGATAGCTGGTACAGCATGCAATATACAGCCAAAATAAGCACGGGTAAATTTATCCTTTTACAATAATAATTCCTCAATACTAAATATACGTATAAAAATACGACGTTATTTAAAAACATATTTTTATTTTTTAAATTATCATAGACAAATCTGGCGGCTTGATTGAATATATTTTAAATTACGTTATACAAACAGTTCCCTACAGAACTGCCTGGTGATTACAAACTTAGGCGACTCCTGAAATATTGTGCGCGTGGATCCGTAGGGTGAGAGGGGAAAATATTAAGGTTCTTATAAATAAATCATTCGACTTATTTTTAAAGTAAATTTAATTATTTACTAAACATGTGTGCTGGCGGGCTGGTAAAGTTAACAAACCGAAGTCTTAGGCATTCAGGCTATGTTGTCAACTAAGTTTACAACATAGCCTGAATGCTTAAGTTAGTACAAAAAAGTTTATGTAGTAAGTTCATAGGAAATTTTAGTAAGCACCATGGGACACAGATTTTATTTCGCACGGTTCCATATTTCAACCCTATGCTGTTAGTGTTCTGTTTATATCGCAAAGTGTGATTGATGGGCTCTTATCTGAGCTGCACGGGGACCTTCCACCTTGAAAAATGGAGGTTCGCTGCATATTTAGGGATTAAAATAAAAATAGGGAGACGGAATAGCTTTTATAAGGGTATTCTTGGCAATCTCGTAATATCAAATTTATCATCCAAATCGAGCATAATTTTAATTTAGCACTTAATGACCTCAGAAAGAATGATAAAATAAATTTGCCTATTTAATCTGTCTTGCTAAAAGTAAAGTAATGAAACTAGTCTAGCGAAACAAATAATATTCACTTATTCCAATGAGTAATAAAATATCCACTCACCCATAAAGAATAATAAGTTTGTTGCTATAAGAAATCAATAGCAAAATACCACACTCAAGGAAGATAATAATTTCTCTCCGTCGAATTGACGTCACTGTCAATAATTATTACGATCTATTTTCCGAACAACCTCACAAATATCACAAGCGAATGATATCTCTTCGGGAAACTTTGGACAATAAATCTCTGGACGTTTTCCTAGTAAAATGTCTGGAGATTAATAAATTATGTAGATCGGTCAATTATTCCCGGGCGCTCCTAATCGATGCCATCTCATCTCAAATTTGTTCCTTGCTATATTAGCCATGTAAGAAAATGTAACCACTACTAATTGTTATACTTTAAAATAATTTCATGTGTAGCTGGCACTTTCGTGCTAAAAAATTAATTTCTATTTTCGTTGTCATTCAAATTTAATATTTGAAGCCAGTATTTTTTCTCTCGTATAGTTAATATATTTTTTTAAACATAAAGGTGTCCAATAAGAGCTCTTTTTGTTGGAGAGGTCGAATGGGCCTGACCATCAATTGTTTACAACATTACCAGCAAATTAAAAAAAAACTTGTTTTATACACGCGTAGATTGTTCAACACTCGATAAAGACAGTAGTAGAAGAGCTCTGGTGAACTCTTACGTGACATATCATTGTATATGTGACATCCCTCATCGATTCGTTTCGCTACGGCTCATAAGCGATCGTCGGAATACAGCTAATAATCTACTGAGGGGAGCATTCAATGCATTTAAACCTCTGCGAAAAAGAGAACAAATATTTTGTTTTTCTATGTACCAAACATCTCATATAATTCGAAACGAATTATGTTTAGTTTAAGACAAATTCTTTCTTTAAATTTCTATAAAATAATGAGAAAACGGGTTATATTGAACTTAAATTTAATTTTAGAGTGTGTCATTAGAACAAGGATTATTATAGTTATTTGAATGCTATTTCATGACACAAAAAAACTTTTTTCCGTGCAAGTTGTAAAATCCATTTACGTTATTTCTTACTGTGACTAATTGTACAAATCTCTTTAAAATAAAAAAGTTAGTAATCAACCATTATTTATTGATATTATTTTGTTAACAACAATAACAAATTGTACTATTTACATTTTGGACGGAAATTTCTCGAATAACGATCAAAATATTTGATAATAGCTGTAATTGGTCGATGAATGTTAAGTAATTGGACTTCAATTTCGATTTCAACTACAATAAACTTTTGAAGGAATTAATTGAGAATATATTTTCCACTAATGGGATAATCATAAAAGACCCATCCGAAAAAAATCCTCCTATTCTCAATAAGTTAACAAAAGAGGGAAAGTATCTGCATTTAACAGCAAATATTCCACTTTTATGTCATTGTTCACAATACACTTCATTATATCCACTTTCGATTCAATGGACCTCCATAAGTGATGGTAGCTACTGACCACAATAAAGGTTTTTCACAGAGGAAATTTCAATCTGAAACTGCATTGAATTCGAATATATTATCATTTACAATGAATAATGAAGATTATTGGCCGACAAAAAAATGTGCAGAAATCATAATTCGATTCAGTTTTATATGTACAAAACGCTCTCTCATTATGATGCATTCATTTTCTTGACAAATGCATCTTGCATTTAAAAATATTGAATTTGTATCTTGAATAAATATACATAATATATATAAACGTAATATAAACATTACTTACGTAATAATATTTATCATCAATATCATCTCTGATATAATGATCTCAGTTTAAGTACTCACTAAAATATCAAAAGAACATTTAAAAATTTTAGGGTACTGTTATTTTGAAGCCCTGGTAAGTAGCTTACTACATCAAAACAAGTAACACATATCATTATTTAAATAATAACCATTTTTTATTTATTGATAAAGCAGTATCAAATTAGTTACATAAAAATATACACCTATTGATCATTGTACTAGTGATTTGGCTAAAGAAGATTTGACTTTCTAACCTCTGGAAGAAACAATACGTGGCATTTAATATACGATAAAGGAAGTCCACCATTTTGTGGAGGGTTCTATATTAAACGAATATTTCGAGAATTCTGTGAAGGTGGCCTAAATAACAAAATATTATTTAAAGATAGAAATCTCACGGAAACAGGTAAGAAGTCAAGCGGAAAAAGGATCTCTGAACTTTAAGTACATGAATAATAAGGGATTGTAACATCTTACTTTGGCCTTTTAGAATAGAATTAGAAAACTACTTACTAACACAAATATAAAATTACTTCGTGTACACAAAGTAATTTTATAAAGAAATCCCATAATTAATAATCCCAATAAATTATTCTAATCCGTAAGTTAATTTAATACATTTTATTGTTTACATCATCATCTTCATTATTAATTTTTAAATATTTTTTTATTATTATTTTCAATTAAAGAAGGCGGTTTCATATTTCCAGGTTTTTCTAAATAGTTTATGTCGTATACAATTTACCTACAAGTAACGTGACAACTCTAAACCAGAAGTATTTTAAAAATTTTACTATACATTATATATAATTTGTAAAAAAATAATACCTTGTAAAAAAAAATAATACCTTAGTAAGCCTAAAAGCACGCAGTTTTGAGAAAAGTCCAAAGCAAAAGTATTATAAACAAAACATTCTGTACTTAGGAGCGCCGTCACGTCAATGCAATAAGCCACTCGAGTCTAGCGTAAAGTTGGGGATTTTCAATGCGAACTATTTAGATAATATTTTTTTTAAACAAAAAACGGAAGCTTTGTGGCATATATTTATAGTAAAGTTTGGAACTCTCTTGTTTCCATTTCCAAAACAGAGCAACTTGTGACTAATGTTAGCAAGTAAATGAATTAAAATGACTGAAGTCACGCTTGGACGAAAGTTTACAGGATTCAAGAAGGAAATTTGTTCAGCTCTGATCTTCATTTATATTTATATACTTCTTACACATGATTAGGAATTCAAAGAGCCTAGCGTGAAAGTTTCACCCACAACGAAACAATTATTTTCATAGTTAATTTTTTTCTAACAGCAATCAAGTTGGAATAATTATATACCTACATATATTTCTTTGACGGAAAAATATACAATCTAATTTAAAAATAATAATTGTTTAATAAGACGCGTCATAGAACTTTTATTAACCTACTTGTTCCTTATTGTATCTTTAGGGAATAAAATAAAAACGCCTAAGAGTTTATACGCACCTCTTTGAATCGAAAGACGCGAGGCTTTATGGTTTCTGTTTTTAGACTTTGCCGACTTCATGTTCAAGTTAATAATTTTATCTTTGTGTGCGTGATGCGCTCCACAGATAACCTATTTATATTCTTCTTTATTATCCTTTTTTATTAATCGGTTATGGCTTCACGTTTGACATTTCAGTTGATATAGAAACTATTTTAAATTATAATACATTTTGTGTCGTTGTTAGATTGCACATGTTGATATCATTTGAGAACATCTATTATTCAAAACGAATATATATATTTTTAAATTACGCAACAACGTATTCTATATTCGTATTCTATAGATTTTATAATAGCCGAATACTAAAAACTTTCTAAATTGTAGGCTGTTTTAAATATTAAAGCGTATTCAAAGTCGAATATTGTATGGGAATGCACTCCCTAACATTTGAGTATTTTGAACCTATACAAATGTAATTAATATCATACTACATTACCAAAAAAAACTACCTGTAGAAATCATTCCAAAAACATTAATCAACCAAAAGAAAATAATGTTCTAGTATTAAACCCAGATTATCCGAATTAAGAGCAGTGTTCCAACAAATCGACCAAATATGCGATAAATTAAGCTGCGAATTACTGGTTATGTCTTGGAATAAAAATTTACCTTAAAATTGTGAGATTGTTTTTTGCGACGCTTATATAATCATAAAAGCACTTTTTGGGCCGGCAAGATGGAAGTGGCTAAGGCAGTATGTTGCATGTTGCACTAGCTGCACATACGGACTCCTCTATTACTTATCATCAGGTGGTGTCGAGTAATTTACTGAGTTTTTATGTATAAAGAAATGCTTTAACATGTTATGCGTATTAAAATATCTCATTTCCAAAATACTAGTTATGTTGATGATCTCTTTTTAAAGGGAAACCCACCCCTAGACTCTGTTGGCTAGCAATAGAATTGTTACTAATGCCAAGGAAAGCCGATTTAGTAGAATCAAACCTAGTTGTACAAGACCAAGCGCGTTATTACAAAAATTAATGCGTCCAGTGTCGGGGCGATTATGTTCCGGATGTTGTTCCGGGGGCGGGCTCTGACGTCAATTTCCGGAGCGGGCGCTAACGCCGGAACCTGCGAAAAACACTCCGTACGATTATAATGGGATTCAGAAAATAGAGAAATTATTATTTGGAAATAAACTGAATGTGTATATAGTTCTGGCTATGAGATATACAGCAAACTACTACATGTTCGAAACGTAGGATTGTAACATCAGAAATTGTACCCACCATTGCTCCCAAAACCAACTTTTATTTTTAAAACCTTGAAATTCAGAGTTAAGCATACGCTTAGTAGATTATTAGATAAGATTAGTAGATATTTAAATAGTTTAAATTCGACTTTTATAGACTCCAGAGAATGTAGTTACTCCTAGTTTACAGTTATCTAAACATCTATTAAAGTAATTAAGTGAGTTCGAATCTAATTAATATAAAATCTTTGCTTCCATATTGAAAATTTTTGGATTGTGGTCTGGTACCAGTCCATAATTTATGGTACAGGTTATTATTTAATAAGATTCTATTTTAACACTTTCCAAATTGATTTTGGCGTAGGCGCCCCAAGTTTAAAGAGGTTATATACTACGCTATATCTACAAACTTGATAAATTAAATAAAAGTTTCCTACTGTATTCTTCCTATACAAGAATCTAATGATTTTTAGTTGTCTAAAGAAATGTACCAATTCGACATAGATTGATCCTTTTTGTTGTGGGCATGCCGAATGCTCAATATTTTAGCTAACACAATAAGGGACGACCGCATCTGATTGATGTATCAAAAATAATATCTGCGTTGGAAGTTTTTCTCCAGATTTCTTCTTAATACCGTAATGGTTTTTACATATATACAAGAAACGAAATCATTAACGTAATGTATCTATATAATTTATAATAATAAAAATATGTTCTAATTTCATTAAATAAAATTATTAATAAAAGTATGCGGCCCCGAAAATTTTCAATCTGCAAATCTGCTATCTTTATATTAAAAAAGTGAATTATATTAATTATAAAAAGGATGAATCAGCCAAAAACAAATTAATTTAGAAAATTTTATGCATAAGTACTTATACAAATTTCTTAGTGAAGAAATTGGTTTTAGCGGTATATTTTACTCTTAGTTTTGTTATTTATATAACTGTTTACTTTTAATCTATAAGGTAATGAACTCATATATCAAACACGTACAATAGATGCATGTTATTATGTGTTAGCGCCGGCGGGTTGGTAATAAGAAGGTAATTAAGGAATTTTCGTCTTTTACCACCTTTACTACCTGTTAAGTCTGAAAACAGACTTAATTAGACCTTTAATTTGTATCTTAGAATAAGTTAATAAAAACACAAGTTGTTTTCATGTTTTACGTTGTCATGTACAGGAAATTAAAATATTTTACTGTCTCGTTAAGGTCTTGAATGAAAAATAAATTGAAGATTATCTTTGTATCAATAACGTAGCCTTTTAGACAAATTGAAAATATCAAAAATTCTATTTTACACTGTAGTTGTAAAGTGAAAAATTAATGAATATTGAAAACTTTAGATAACAAAACATACTAATCTAGAGTTTACAACATAGTATTTTGTATATATCTCGGAGCAAATATGTTCGATAGCTATAATATATATTATGTTAATGTAAATGGTTTATAATAAATTTGTATTTAAATTGACTGGTTATCCAATAATGTTGTTATCTTCAAACGATTTAATAATTTTTAAATGGATTTGCCCACTGAACTTTGAATGACTATAGAACACATTACTCGTATTTTTTAGAATATAATCGTCCAACTTATCATTATCCCTATAAGATAGATGCTAAAGATGTTATGCCGGTGGCACTGTTAATAATTAAAATGTTAATCTTTTTCGTAAAAGTATGTCGTCTATGTTGATAATAACACAAACCTAATTAGACACCCCCGAATACTGTAACGCTATCATCAGATTTTTTGCACATGGCTGCAGTTAAGTGTTGTCATCTTGCAGAATTTAGTATCGATAAACGTCAATTTTGAGTAGCGTTTTAGTATTCGGGGGTTAGACTAACAAGGTAAGTAGATGCGGGCAACTATTGAAATGACAAATTATTTATTAATTCATTTGAAACATACTGATTTAAAAAAAAAATGTGTTAACTTTTCCTATTTAACATACATTCCTTAGTAATATAATTTACATTAAAAAGGAAGGCCGAGATTACAGTAATAAAATAAATACAAATAATTTACCAACATTAAGAACGTAAAAAAAAGGTAAGGTAAGGTTTAGGTAATTAAATTACTTGTATATTAATTGTGTCATTCTATAGGTAGATTGAGTATGTGTATCGACATTTATACCGGATAATATTTAGCCAGCGTTAGCCACAGATACAGTGGATAGAGAAATTTGGGCCACCAGGCCATGTGCCTCATTTAGCTAAAACAAAATAAAACTAATCCACTGTGATATGATACAAAACAGAGGCTTGTTAATAAAGGAGATATGATGGTGCATAGAGGAGCTTAATGGCGTAGTGGTTTGAGCGCTCTGATCTCGAATTTGAAAACATCAATTTCGATGATTGGTCACAGATGGGGTTCACCGTGCGAACCGTGGTGGAAGACATGATTTGGTCCACTTTCACTCACCAAATTGTGTGTTGGAGCGTGTTGGTGTTATGGACCAGACTTATGATGTATTTTTCCATGTAGCAAAGCCCAGCAGTGGGGCGTTTATACAGCTGGTGATGAGCATATATTGTTGAGTCTCGTGATATTAAACATACTGTGTTAAAATTATTCAATTGCTTACTAATAACCGCTTGAACATACAAATAAAATTTCCCTTACATTTCAGTTTTACGTGGACAGAGTTTTATTACATTACCAAAAGTTTTTAAGATTAAAAAATATCGAGCGATTCCGCTTGATATTTGTCCAATGAAGTTTCGTAAAAAGTTGCGAGTTAACCGTAAGCCGGCCGAATGGCTCAACTCCACTGAAACATGATAACACTGTCCCAACGTGTGTTCAATTACGTATCGGACAAGTGCTATGATGATACGATATTAAGTTACTTTACATATCCTTCTATTTTTGGTGTGACAGAAACAATAGGGCTTATAATGACAAAAAGTAGTATTTCATCGTAAACTCAATTTAATTTTTGCATAAAACTTAAATTTAAATAAAAAGGATAAAGCTCACCCAGAATTAGAGACTTTTTATGTCAAACAAACTGATGAGCAACGTCATAAATAGTGGAAACCATCACCTATAGAATTAAGTATGTTTTAAATATAATGAATAAATTGTTATCGCAAGTAGGTAAAAATTTTGAAGGGATTTCAAATATGATTACTGATTTTTTTGTCGGTTATTTTGAATTGAATTCAATTGAGATTTTTAATGAGACGGCAATATAAAATAATAAATTAAATCATTGCATATTAAGTATATATGTGAGAAAAGTGTTTTTTTATTAAATTTATATAACAGTTGTACATATTTTAATTTAACGTCAATTTGAAGCCTTCCGTTAGTAAAAGTTTGTTTGAGAAGAATTATATTTCAAACTAATTATATGTATAAGAAGCGTAAAGTTTTATACTGTATAAAAAGGTAACAGTAAGCATTTAGTTTGCAATGACCTATATTACAAAATGTATATGTCGCAAAATTCCACCGTTTAACTTATTTACACACAAGGTGTTTTTATGCAAAATTTCTCGCTTGCAATTCATGGGGGCTTTGGAAAGTTCACGCGTAACTTCGCGTGAGGAAACTTTGCTCATGGATAGCGAGGGCTGAATTCGCCCCACGCTCGTTGCCAAAACTACCCTATTGTCTTCCGGGCCTTCATCTACATTTGCAAAACATCGGGCATTAAGCGGGCTGCAGCTAATTTCACCTCACAATTGTTGTTCCCTAGCGTAGCTTTTGCGAGACTTTGAAACAAGTGGTGTATACGTTTACTGACTGACATTCTTGGAACTTTATTTTATTACGAGAATTTTCGATTCGAATTCTTATTCTTATTAAATTTCTTAGTGACATAAAAGACGAACACATCGAAATATGGAGATCATAATATTATGAAAAAAAATTAATGCAATTTTTTTTTCAAAGTAAAATAGTAATACTTCTGTATTAAAATAATACTGCGCTGTAACAATGGTAATGAATTATAAAATAACATTTGTACCAAATTGGTTAAATAATTGAGACTTGAAAAGTGCACCTCACGATTTGACTGAACCGCAAAGATAAACGCGCATTGCAATTTGCCTTGTTGTCTAGTACTGAATGGCAGTTTCACACTTCGACCCCTTATGCTAACTGTATTAGTATTTTTAATAAAAAACCAACTAAAAAAAATATCAATTTTATTTACTTCCTACATTTTTGGCAAACCAAACGCAAAGTTGCAAATTTGTGACGTTTCATTTCGCTGACGTCAACCTATCCTTATTTTGAGCGTATTGTAAATATCAGATAACCATATAATGCGTAATATGACAGAGTAATTTGAACATTTGTTCAAAATTTTCACATGACATGGATACCTCTAGGTGTCAAAAGAAACTTCCCCCGCGCAGAAACAGCGTACGTCAAGTTACATTCTCTAGTTTCCTTCTCACATTTCCCAAACTACGCCGTTGTTTTCCGTTCGCATCGGTATTCACGAAACTTCAGATAATTTCACACTCGCTAAATTTTGTTTCCTCCTTTAGTATTACGCTGGAAACCGTACTTCTGTCAAATTTGCAATTACATAAGAATTTTCGTTGAATATTAGAGATATTATATTGTTTTCTTAATTTGCAAATTGAAATGACTAAACATTACAGTGTAGTTGTTTACTTCATAGGACGAGGACTTGACTATTATACAAGTTGGATGGATTTGGTTATCCCAAATAAAATATAAATAAAATAAAAATAAAATAATATATGTCCAAAATTCCAGATAGTCAATAATTGAATTGACTATGTGGAATTTTTGAAATATATTGTGTTGCTTGTCTTGCGGAATAGTTCTTAAAGAAAGCGTGCTAAATACAAATGCTAAGGATTATTATTTATGTTTCTTCTCTTGATATATTAGTGTGAACATCAAAACATGCCCTAAATCAAACTGTCAGTCTTATTAGGTAACCTCATTGAAAACCAAATACTTTGGAAATGGAAAATATTTCTATGAACAATTTCAAATAGTAATAAAGTGGAATCGCAGCTTCGATATAAAATTGTCTGCGAAGTTAGTTTCCAATGCAAGTAGCTCTGACCAATTTTCACAAGCTTTGTGCAATGAAGTCTTCATTTCCATCTCGAAACAAGGAATAATGTATAGGGTTGATACATTTAGCTTCACAGTATTTGTGTCGGAAACATTTCATTCTACTGCAAAATTGAAGTGCTAAATCGTCTCTTACAAATTAGTTGATTGGAATATTAGACTTATTTTTCGAAGATTGAATATGTGGAGGAAAAGAAAATAATGATTAAGAAATTATTCAAGAAAAAAATGTGACGCCAAATTCATTGTCTCACTACTCTATTTGTCAGAAACAAGTTATATAAAATAAAATACTTGAAAACAAATTTGAATTATCAAAAGTCAGTATAAAGGAGGGGGTTAAAGCTGCGAGCTGCAACGTTTCTTGAATCAAAAGCCTTTATTTACATGATAATATTTTTCTTTACTCGGATTACGTTTTTCTTTGAAATCTCTGTAAAGATAAGTCGATACTGCTGACGAAGAAATGATGACAAAGTAGAAAAAATATTTATTACAGAAAACACAGGAAGCTATAAAAATATCCAACTCGAATTTATCTCAACATTTCAATCAGACAACTATCTAAAATAATGGGTTCGTTGGACATCGAATCCTGATCGATAGACGGCCGTAGCCGGCCAATTGAAATTGATTTCAGTTTTCAACACTTCAGTTCGAAGTTAGCAAGGAGTAAACTTTACTGGTGACATGTTTCTAAAAAGGCACGGATAGAAAAATACAAATAATAATAATTATTTTTAATATTGTAATGCATTATTGTGACGTATTATGATGATTATTGATGATTTACCCAACAATTTTTTGTAACTTAAATGATAAAGTTAGAAAATATTTATTTCCTATTATATATCTGCAAATATAACAACGATACATTAAGAGGCGGTTCCTTAAATACCAGTTATTTTAAAGAACTGTACTTAATCCCGCATACATTCTATACAAGCGAAATTAAATTTCTTTGTATATTTCAAGCCTGAAACAAAAACATAGTTTATTGGTTTATTTACGATACTATTAATATATTTCTCCTTATTTTATTGAGCTATATGTATAAAAATATTTCTCATACATTTTTAAGATAGTTAATTAGTAACTGGCTAATCAGAATTATGATACTCTGTTTAGTAACCAAATTATACCCGAAGCTTTATAATATTAGTATAGATTAATAAAGAAAATCGCTACTACACCAAAGGTATCAATGGAAGCCATTAAAATGTAACAGTGGAATATTGGCTTTTTCTTGTAACCTCCATTATTATTTATATCATATTCTAGTATGTTTTTTTCTAGATGGTTAGATTAAATAAATTATATATCTAAGATGAACGTCATTTTCTAGTTTTATCATGAACATTTTTTTTGCTGTCGCTTCTCAAATAATACTTGTTAGATGATCTGTCCCGCTCCGAGCGAAATCTTGTCAGAGTTCGTCGATGGGACAGGAACTTCCTTGGGTAGCCGCAGGATTACCGGCCATTTCGTACGAATTTAATACTATTCTGAGAACTAGAATAGAACCTTTTCTGGCACCAAAACTGAACTGCATTTTCTACTTATTTCACATTTTGTTATTCATAATCTCCATCAAATTAGAGTAAGTTGACCAAACTAAACCAAACTTTTAGTTAGTATAATTAAGATTTATTTATTCCATCTCATTTTTAAATAATATCTTACACTCACACCTATTATATAACCTAAAGTAAACTTCATTTCTAGAATATAATATCAGAGACATAACATATAAAACTTATTATATCACATAAATATTGGCCCTGGCTCCGACTATAGATACTGACGACGCAGTTAGAAGATCGTCGATTTATTTTTCGCCAAATCGCCAAATCCATTATAAAATGAAAGCATACCCAAGATTTTATGGTAAGAGATCTTATGGTAAAAATTATTTTTGAACAATAATTAGACAAGAGCGGATATAATAAACAGCCAAAAAGATTTTGTTACTTAATAATAGTTCTCTCGATAATTATAGTACTCTCTATAATTAATAGTTCGCTTTTTAAATTAAAAATCAAATTTCTATCTTAAGCACAATTTAGAATAAAATTGGTACACATTCAATATAAATTATAAATTTTTCGCAATAAAAGTGAGGTATCTATATTTCCAGGAAACTTGTGTACCGATATAGAATTATTGAGAATGGCTTCATGTCTGAATCAATTTATAAATCGACATTTGACAAAATGATAAAATAAAGTAGATTTGAGCTGACAGATTCACTATTGGGTCACGGCGCAAAATTGCGGCATTTCAAATTTATTGTATTGAACAAAAAAAAGGTATTATCTAAATTTAAACAAACTAATAGTATTTATTATACAAAGAGTACACATACAACAACATATCATTGAATAGTAAATACATGGTCCATCTGCAGTTTCCATTGCCTAATGTTAATTGAGTAATAAATGTTTTTCCTTTTGAATCAAGGTTGTTTTAATAATTCGCGATAGTCCGATGCAAATATTTGACAATCGTAACTTAATAACACAATGAATTATTTAGGTATACGTCCCAACAACTTTGTCATTATTCATTCAGAACCGTTACCAAACTAGGTTTTGTTAACTATTCAATGATTAATTAAATATTTGTTTGTTCCTACTTATATATGTAAATTTTCCTACAAACATTGCATTGTAATTGTAATACTTGTACTGTAATTAAATCAAATGATGTATCTAACTTTCTATTGTTGAGATTTTTTCATTTCCTTATAACATAACCACGAATATGATTTTATAAAACAGCAAACGTTTAAGTGACTTTAACATATTATTTTTATTTCATCATCAATAATGATACAAAAGATAATGAAATTATTTGATGTAAAAAGAAGCCCTTGCGATTTTTTCGTATATTTAAGCTAAAAAAATTGGGGTGGCAAAGGATATGATTCAATATAATTTATTTATAAAATCATTTCGTCTATCTACTATAGTTGAAAATTATTGATGCCATGAAAAGTGCCTTCAACTTCTTTTCCATGGCTATTCTCATTCACATCGGCACTTCAAGATCTTTCTTAGAATATGCTTCGTACAGGAGTGTCAAACCCCTTTAATTCTTGATCACAATAGCAATAAAAACTGGTCACAATTTCCAAACAAAATTTATTGTTCTGTTTTTTAAATAAGAATTAATTAAATCCGCAAATGGACAACCTTTATTGTATGAAATATGTAATCGATGGCCTCTCCTGTTTTGTTTCTTCTAGAAAATAAGTTATCAAAATCTATAACAAAAGCAAAACGGATAACAATTTCGTCTCCATACTATCGCATTATGAAGTGATGAGTCATCAGGCGATCTGGATCGACACTGCACTATAACCACAGTACATAATAATATTAAATTTTTACAGTAACTTTTTTATGTGTATAATACATTTTACATTTCATTTCACATAAAGACTGAAAAAAGAACTGAGAAATACTGATTAAATTTTTATAGTACAACTAACTTAATATTTCGAAAGAAATTCTTTGTTGAAGGAGAATAAAATGAAAGAAAGAGTTAATGATGATGATGATGATTATTTTCTACATGGTTTAAAATATAACTTAGATCTAAATTTAGAACTTCTGCTAATTATTTACAATTTTGAGTTATTTCTATCTACATTTTCTAAACAGGAAAGAGGAGACTTAATTAGATTTTAGGAGTCCTCAAATGGCAAAGAAAATTCAGTTTGATAATCCCTAAAATATTTAAGATAATATCAGAAATTGAATGCTTTTAACATCACCGGAGATCGGTCCTTTTCTGGTTGGATTGTACTAACCTACTAGTTAATAAAGCCTGTGCACAACATTGGGATTACTATGTTTGAATTTATTCCTCAGGTTCTTAGCGATTTCAGAGGTCAATTAATTCAAGGTTTTGTGAATAAAATAATATCACAAAATAATGAGATTCACTCGGATCCTTAGTTTTTTAAACGTATTTTTATTATATAATTTTTTTAAAGAATATCGTTCTATCTTAAACAAGTTGAATTTGAAGTACCCAATGAAGATAGTATTATTAAAAATTTACGCACACTTCAACTCGGTCCCAATAATCAAAGGTATTTTTTAATTATTATTTTAATCGAAGTTACTGTCACAACTCTGCTGTGTGCCAGCCGAGTGTGAGAGCCAAAAACTTGGCATTATCCGTGACAACGCAACGGTGAAATTGAAACCAATAAAATGCTTCGTAAAACGTTTTCCGTGTATCGGCCGGGGAGTGACAGCCCTAGTGTTTGACAAGGGTTGTCATAAGTCTTCCTTCCGACCACGCTTGTCTGTCTATTTGCGTGAATCCAAGCGAATTTGTGACAGACGCTTGATTCTGACATCGAAGATGATCATAACGAGGATCAAACACAGGATTTTTACATTGAAGTATTTTTTCGTTTTATGTTCAAGCACTCGCTTTTTCTTCGTCGTTTTGTAAATTTTATTAAAATAAATCCAATCAATTCTTGTGATATTTCATAAAACATATATTATAAAAATTGTAGGACCATAAAAGATTCACCATTTCTTAAATAATTATTGACTAAAATGTAGTTTGAATCAATTTAAAAAAAATCCTTTTTGATATTTTAGGAAAGGTATTTATAACGGACGTGCTTTAAAAATCCACCCTCATTAAATTATTCAAGACATCAAACCCTTAATAATATATCCTACGCACTAAATTTAAACAAGGTATTTGTGAATATTTAAATAACTCGTCCGGATTTATGGTTAAAACTTGCTATCCATCAAAACAGAGTTGACACCTACAATGAATAAATTATGTTATCCGAATAAAACAGATACTGCGCGTCAGCCGTCACGGACCATCACTTCGTAATATAATAGTACGAGCTGCCGAGAGTTCTACTGAAACTTGGTAATTGAATCTATGACAGTGTGAATACGCAGGAGTTTACTACAAATTTATATTGACTACAAATGTATTATATAAGTGCCAAAAAGCATAGCTGTATGGCCCTTCTGAAGACACAGTTTTAGATGAGCGTATTTTCTCCGCGTTTTACGCTCGTTTTGGCATACGAGATTATAGATAAACTAAAATATCATGGCCGGCCGGTCGATAGAGAAAGTTTTTGGGGAACTTACTGGCTCCGTACACATGCTATGCAATCTAAGGATATATTTGTTGACAAATGCAGCTCGTTACACTTAATAGGCTCAAAGGACCATGTAAGAGAAAAGTGTGGGGGCTTGTAAGGGTTTCAGGATCTTACAAAAGATAATTTCTTTTGGATTGTTGATTAAAACAATCATGATATAATACGATATATAATGATCTTAAGTAATCAAAGTGGTTGTAAGTGCTACTTTAAGAAATATGATAAAATTTTGGCAAACTCTGTGCTACCACTTGATAACATACCTACTTAGTAGTTTGGTGGGCGGGCAATGTCATCGTAGTTTATCTCTATACACGCGGTACATTTTGGATGTTCTTCTGCGTGTTCACTAAAAACAGCAAGTCGTTTTCTAGCAATATGGATTGCGACAAATAAATTACTTTTGTATTACGTCATCGCCAGCGGATCGCACTTGATATATGATCCTGTAAATACTAGTACGTGTCGTATGTCGTACAAAAGATGCGCTTATACGCGTGTATTGTAATTCTTTAATCGAAAACCACCTTAAGAGCCTACGCAGAGGGTGTTTTCATTTCATTTGTATGGATTCAATCAAAGATACATACAAAGCGCGTCTGTATCGGGTGATCGCGCGTTTGAATCGCTTTATAAGTATTGTATCAATACAAAATTTTTTGACAGTGTGCTAAGATGTTTGCCTCAAAATTTCATTAAAAGTGCTTTTAGATACAGGCTCTTATACTGAGTTTCAACACATCTATCTTTGATGCTCTTGCCAGTGAAGAGGTTGACGTTCATGTGAAATTATTCAACAGCTTGTAATCAAAATTATCCGTTGGTAGGTTTTATGAACCCAGCATAAGTGTTTACCGTTACCTACATTTAGTGTTTTCTCCCCCTTTTTATAATTTCATCTCAGAAAGACCCCTAGGTGTGATGACGTCTACAGTAGTAAATTTTTTCAACTCGAATATAGAACTGAAAAGGCCAACCTACTTACGAATTAATATTTTGCGTTTTTTTGTAGGATTTAATTATACACAAGAAGTGGCGTGTTCAGACTACAACAAATGAAGAAGGATTGTTATACTACGAAATACACTCCTATAACGAAGGGAATAAGGTTGGAATAAAACAGTCAACATATAATTGTTTTGCTAATACCAAACATACAGTATCAACAGTTAAATACTGCATCAGAATAATTTAGACAACTGCAAAGCTATGATGATTAACTTCACCTAACATTTAGTAAAGGTTCAGGAAATCAATCACGACTTTTTAATGCCAAAACCTGTAAGCTATTTTTGGCATGCCAATAGGAAACGAGGACTAGGTACGAATGAGTTGTTAGACAGCATAATGAATGACACACTGGGCGAGGAATAAAGAAATCCATGACATAAATTTGTAATGACAGTGTCAATTATGAAGCGTCAATCTTAAAATTGACAGAACATAGTAATTTGACACATATCGCCATAGTTTATCGTCTTTTTTCGAATATTGTTAGAAATTAGAGCCTTTTTGGATTATATTTTAATAACATAGTGGATTTTGGGTTAAATCCATTATGAATGTTTTTTAGACCTACGTCTGCGGGTCTTGACCCTTACAGTACTGAAAGAAATTCAACACTGCCAACTAACTTGAAGTATATTTCAATTTAAGATGTCATCTGTACAAAGATACTTTTTGCATATTGCTCAGTATTATATATTATAAAAAAAACAATATTCACTTTGTTGTTGGTATATTGAAAAACAAAGGCAAGAGTCGAAAGTAAGTATATATTATAGTTTCTTTGGCAACACACGTTTAATGCATTTCCTCTTGTGAGACTGCGGTAGTTGGGCCGTGAATATACTACGAAGCTTACCGAACCCTACCTAGCCTAGTTGGATTCGTCGATTGACCTCCATTTGGAAATTGGACTTACCAAGTTGTCCAACTTATTTAAGAAATATTAGTCAAGTGTCAGTTATTTTCCTTTTTTATTTTAAGGAAGGGCATGTACTAAATGTAAAAATGTTAATAGTCGAGTGGCAACAATAGCTCTCTTGTAATCAAATGATTTTGTGGAAAAAATGATGTTCTCAAAAATGTGGTGAATATTATTTAATTAACAACCACACCACGGTCACACAATAAAAAATATACATTTGTCCCACGTAAGCATAGTGAAGAGTTACCTACCTTGATAGGAATGGGTGCGACATGGGTACTTTATGTAGTTTTCATCTTGTCCATGATAATTTTTACCACCATTATGTATAAAATCTTAAACATATCCTCCAAAGTAGCAGTGAACAGTTTCGGCGAAATAACATCGTCCTGTCTCACACCTAGCTGCTGTTGTAATGGTTTCAAGTTTTGATTCTGAAGGTGGACTGACGTGCCAGTGATGATGTATGAAACCGAGAAGTTTTGGCTTGGAAGGACACGCTACGCAGAAATATGAAAAATAATATTTCCTTTTGTTAACTCGTTCCTTTAAGGTTTCTGAAACGAAATTTATTTGCTTAACGAGCTTCCGTCCATAGCGCCGCCCACATGGGATTTTCGTGGAAGTAAAATATTGCAACTGGATAGGGTTCTTTTTTATTGATCTATACAGCTCCGAAAATTTTCTGTTTTATTTCAGCAGTACATGAAAGAATAAATTGATTTTTTGGAATATTAAACACAATAAAAGAATCCGCCCAATTGTTAAGAGAAGGAGGAGTCCTCATGCGAACATAGCTAGTGCAGCATGCGACACACGGCCCTAGCCAACTTCACCTTGCTAGTCCAAGAGAGCCTTTCAATACTCATTTCAAAGATCCCATTTTATATAAAGGAGGGAATACATGAACTGGTAAGGAATGTGTGAATCAGAAACAAGTCTCGAAATTGATAAGTGGGATCAATTTCGAGACTTGTTTCTGCCTAGCCTTAAATTATGTCTGAAGATGAACGACTGAGATTAATGTCCTAAAAAGCAAAATAAAACTCCAGCATCACTTTAAGACTTTTTATCCCAATTTCCTTACATTGACAGCTATATAAAAAAACAAAAAACATATCAAAATGTATTAAAAAATAAAGACAAAAAATATCAAACAGATCTTAACTAAATCATTCAGCAAAAATGTCCTTTTTGAATCTTTTTGTATTGATACTTATTCATAGCTGTGATATATCTTTACGATTTAGCCAGCGTGAGCCAAGCCTCGGTCGTTTTGTTTCACTAAAATTCTCTTTGCATTACTGCTTCTGGTCCTATGACACTTTGGTTGAAATCTTTTTGAAAAGCTCTCCTATCTTTATAATTTAAACTCCATCAAAATTAAATTCAGGGAATTTTAAGTTATAAGCGTAATAAAAGTAGATAAAAATAAATAATGTAATTATTGTAAATAAGAGATGTTAGATGTTAGATTTAAATTTTATAGATTCATCAGAGTTATACCTATGTATTGTTGATATTTAAATATTAATAAATAGCTACAGAATACTCTAAAGATTTTACTTTGAAGGAATGCGCAATATGTCGTCTTTCCATATAAAGTGTTGACTTGACAGTACTAATATTTTATGAGGTATTTAGTTATTATTCATTCCTCCAATATCTAAGATAAATAATTTAAGCTTAAGACACGATAAGCCGTTACTACTAACCCGCCGGTGTAATGGCCGGTGTTCTGATGTGCTTTGCTCCTTTAAGAAGACCTGTGTCTGCAGTGGTACGTTTATAGGCTCTTGGTGAAGATGATGACTTAAATAGTTCTAAGATGTACCTACCGATAACTTTATATCGGTCTGTTGGTGCTGAACAATTCCGATCTTTGTAATTTTACATTTTTTATCTAATTTTACTTGACTTCTTGCTTAAGCTAACTCAGTCAGTCTTGATAAATCTTGTGAATATAAATATGTTAACCAGATTTATAAATACAGAATATCAGGTAGACTTTTAATGTAAAAATGTCAGAGTTTTTATGCATAAAATAAGAAATTCTGAAGTAATTTCTGCAAAACATATTTATTGTAATTTTTAAATTAATAATAAATTTCATGGATAAATTGTACAATGTACAGTAATTTTAAAAGTAGAATTCACCTCCAGCTTCAAGTTTTATAAGCAACTTATAATTAAATTTTGGGGCTGTCGTAGGCCTATCAATATGGGTCGCAAAATGGTCCCGTCATGCAATTAATTATTGAGGCTTGTTATCACTCCCTATCAAGTTGTTTGTTTTACAAAATTAGGAATTTCAGTGTTTTGACAAATGATTTCTTAAAACTTGTAAAGCAATCATATCACCTCAAAATAAGACAAAATAGAACTAAAATCTTGTCCGGGGGAAGAATGAGATTACAAGTATTTACGTAACCTTCCAGATATCTGTGACAGCTATGATAAATCTTGATAGCTTTGATATCAGAATTCGTTTGATTGTTAGCTTAAAAAGATTAAGTTCAAGACACATCACGCATTGATTTAAAGATTAAGAAATACACAAATATTTAGACCCACTTTAAAGTTCTCTAATATCAACCAGCTAAGCATTTCACAAGAAGGCAGCTTGTACTGGAAATTAAAAATTTTTTCGGATGCATTGGCCTCGAGAGACTTCCATTCTCAGATGACCGCAGTAAATGTCTTTTTTATGAAATAATATTTATAAACAAACAACTGTGACTAAAGTTAAGCAAAGTATATAGTACATTGAAGCAAACTGGTAAGACATGTCAGTTGAAAGGAAAAGCCTTCGTCTCAAATTTAAGTTTAACAACAAAATATAAGCGGCTAGGTTTCCCGGCTAACAAGGCTTGCAGAGGGGGTGAACAATCTTCTTAAGGGCCCCTTATAGTCTCGTGATTGAGTCGAGTGTTTCGGTTCAAGAGATTTATTATTTGAAAAGGAAACTTAATGAGCGACTTTACCTCAAATTTTTGAGTTTCTATATTGGTGACTCGTGCACCGTCAAGCTCCCAAGTAAAACTGCACTTAGATAAGCAAAGAAAATGTAAGATCAACAAGTTTTTGATTGTTTTATTAATATTTAATAATGTTGTGAACACAATATCAGTTGAATAAACAGAGCGAAATAAGCGGCGGTTGATATTGTTTGCAATCCCTTGTTCGATCGATGCCATAGTAGACACTATGGGGGTTATATAAATTTTCAATTTGTATAATTTTTGGTATAGTTACCAGTAATAGTGGTTTATTTAGAATTATCTTTATTTATTACCAATGACGTACAGGTGACAGAAATAAGAAAAAATAGCCCAAAAGCAGGAAAAAAATATTTTACGTATAATATGAACAATTTCTCGGTACGAGGCCTCCACTCGAAGACTTTTCCGCACCAACAGCCATCAGTTCTCTTTGCAATGTACCCTGTTCACTGCCATTTCAGGCTCGCTAGACTTTGGGCTAGTTTTTCTGCGAATCTCATTATTCTAATTCAATCATGCAGAGAGACTCCGAGCATGGCCCTGTCTGTTGCCCTTTGGGAAGCCGCTGGATGTGCAAAGAGCGCAGAACCGATCGGTTTGGAGATTTCTAGGGGATACCTATATCCAGAAGTGGTCAGTGTTGGGGATAATTGTGATACTGATAATAAAACGATTTCAATAGATTTAATCAAATACCTATCAGCCATGCTTGAATTGCTACACTACGCTGCATGAGAACTTAGATATAATTTATATTATATAAGTCTATATCAAATATATTACGACCCGTTCATGTTTTTATTTGGAATTTACTACCAAAACGTGACGGTATCAGACCTTGAAATTGAGGAGCTACTTATATTCACAGTAATAAATTTACGTACGGCTTGCAATACTAATGTGGGCTTCGGCATCTTCGATTTACGTTCTCAGGTCAAAAAATAGGCAGCAATTCGAAAATTTGTAACCATTGAACAATACATAAATATTTTATTACAACCTCTACGAGCCAGGAATAAAATGATTACTAAATAAAACTCACATTTGAAAAAGGTTTAATAAATTGTCTGTGTATAAAATACTGTAACTCATATAATATTTTTTATATTATTTCCTCTCTATTCTATTCGACTTTGTTTTAGTAAATAATATTCGAAATTGTCCCTATTTCTATGACTCGATTGCTTTTTCATGTTATTGAAATACAGACATTTTTGTTTTGACCACATAACTAAATTATGTTTGAAACTTCAAATGACAATTAATTTTAAGATTCTAATAATGTAATAAACTCACCCTCACATCCCTAAAACAAGGGTGAAATCACATAGATCAGCGACAATAAATCAACAATTTATCCGGCAATTTCCATAATTCACACAATATCAAGTTACCCGCGAGGATAAAGAAAAATCCAATTTCCTTCCACTGCGCGAGGGGAAGAACTTATAAGGCGCTTTCATACTGTACATGGTTCATACCCACTAAAAGTTTCTGCGGACTGCATTTGCATATTTTAATCCGTTATGCATAGATCTATGAGAAACAATAAATTTTTAATTTTGTGTAGTCAGCCAGCACTGGCAGCCGTGAATTCGAATTGTTTAACGGTTTGATGAATTTATTTTTTTATGATTCCCAGATCACAGGTTTTATTTAACAATATTTTTATAAGGTTAATGTTGATTTGAATTTGTCCGATTGTGATGAAACTTTGGTAAGTATTCAACGCCAGCAACAAAACTTTAAAAGGAATAAAAATGTTTTATTTTTTTAATTAAATGGCATAGCTTGTCAAGTATGAAAAAAACCCATAGGTTTGGAAATAATTTGGTGAGATCAGATTGAATTATGACCGTTAAATTAAAGTAGGCCAAGTTAAGCACTGGGCGATTTCTCCCCCTCGAATGATTGACAACTTTTGTTGGCCAATCAGGATCGCTGAAATTTGACATAATGTCCAGGAGCATAAAATATTTATAATTTCTGCTTCTCTCGGCTTGTCTACCTCATATTAAATATTTCAAATGAATATTTAGCGGAATAGGTTTTTGAGGAATTTTGATGGTTCTATAAAAATAATCTTTTGTTTATTTCTGCTAAAGGAATTGATTTATATTTGGTAAATTGTAAAGGCCTGGTTTCTGTTTACAATATTTTGACAGTTCGTTTTATTTTAAACTAAAAAAACTATTGAAGTTTATGACGGTGACAAGTTGTCATTTTTTTATAAACATTGTTAGATTTGAATGACAAAAATATGTAATATGTATATTAATAAAAAAATATATAACTTCAGATATTTACTATTTTAAATCCAACCCTTTTAGTGCCACATGTTATTATAGATATAAGTTTTATGTTGTTTTAACACTAGTATTACCAATTGTTTGTTGAATAAGTACTACCGCATAAGATACATGATCGGAAAACTAAAATATATTGTGTTTCTACAATGGATGATAATTAAATAGAGTATTTCAACACGTTTCTATGAATACTTCGTTTCGCATCCGTACTCTACGGCAAAAAGATAGTCGCGCTAACTTAATTAATTAAATTAAAAGCACCTGCAGTGAGTGTGTCGTTCAGGCTTAAAAGGTTAATAAAAGTAGAAATGATGCGCCTTAAAAAGAATTGAATCGGACGCCCGTTCAATGAAAGCGTCAAGCTGCAGGTGTTCATGAAAATAGTTAATGAAGCGCATATAGAAGATATTGAAATTAATAAATGGCATTTTGTTATATATTTACTTACTTGTTATAAGATAATATAAACAACAACAGTGGAAACAGTGTAAGAATCATACTAACATTATCGAGCTAGTAAATTTAAGAAAGAGAATTTCAAATACTGCCATCAATAACTCATTCTCACTTTGTTGCAAGTAGCTCTACAACTCCTAGCGTTAAAGTTCATTTCCGCTTGAATTGTTTTACCTTTCCCATAATCACAAGGCGCCCATTGGCTTAAATAAGCATCCGTTCCCTTTGTTTGGTGTGGAAGCGTCTTCAGGAAGGTGTTTCGGATATGACCGATTATTCAGAGCCCGATAACAATGGGGTAATAAATTATGATTGATGAAAGGCTTCCACCCCTATGCCGCGCACCTCTCTACTTGAACAATAACATTTGGTAGATAGTCTTCTGAAATATTGTTCTAGTTAATTTGAGTAGGTAATCTTTTATTAGGCGTGTATACTACTAGTGAAACGATTTGTTGTTAATAGTGGTGAAATTATATTGTTCGGAGTAAATAATATATATATATATATATATGGATGACCACAGACATGGTACAAACGAAATATGTCATAAAATACTTTTATCGTAGTCTTGTCGCTAGTCGTCTAGTAGAGATCGCAAGGATCTCTACTAGACAACCACAGGGCAATGAGTTGAAAGATAATAATAATGTTATTATAATAATAGTAATAGATGTGAAAAAGCATCTAAAGGAGAAGAAGGTAAAAAGGAGTTAAATTAAATATAAATACATTGCATTAACGTATATTTAAATTTGATAGGAATTTAAGGTAAAAAAAAACTTCACTTTATTCCTTAAGGAAGGAAGGAATGTTAGTAAGTACTAGTTTTACTAGTAATGTTCACATAAATACCTTTTTCGGTCTAGTTGTGATGTTTTTGTTCATTTATGTTTATTTATAAACACACATTAAAGAAAATGACTCGATACTAATAATAAACTAATAGTAAGCAGTAAGAGGAGATCATAGATATAACTAGTGCAGTATCTGCTCTACTGCAGACACTTCAACTTTGCTGTGACAAAAGGTATCTTTTCATGCTTCTTTTGAAGGAACCAAAACTTTGTTAAATTAATGTAGCTCCCATGGCTATTTCGTCATTAGATTTTGTGATTTCAACAATAGACACGAGATGCTTAAAATCAAGATATTGGAGTATGGGTATTATATTCTACACCTTTACGTAATTCACCTACTTTATTACTTGTATCATAAGTAACTAGTAATTATTGTATTTAGAATTATGCAATTATTGAATGTAAATAGCAAAACTTGGTTTAAAAATCTTTCTTTAGCGTTGAAAATAAGTATGAGTTTCAGTATATAATAAGTATGACGCCAGGTCAGTTATAAAACTGATATATAAATTACATGAGTACACTTTCTTCTTCTTTTTAGTTTTTGGCGGTTTTTTTATGGATTCCGTCATATGAATTTTTAGCGTTTTCTTATTTTTAGTTGTTTTGCATTTGTATACAGCCGACATTCTATGAGTCTTTATACGAATTTAAAATTTGTACGTTCTATAAGATTATCTTGTAGCTGTTGATTAGATCTATAGACGAAAAAAAATTATAACCCCTACATAGGCTATTTATTTTTCTTTTAAAAATAGAAAGCAAACGCTCACTTTGAAAGATGGCCCACAAACAACATTATTCAAACGTCTAAGGGAACCCTTCCGATCGGACCCATACCGCTAAAGGTCCAGAATGACAACTATTTTGGGAATGGTCCGTAAATAATGTAAGGTCATCTATTTTGAAAAATGGTATGAATCGTTTATTAAAATAACTTATTTGAAAAATATTATTTATTTGTTTGTGTCTATGTAAAATTTTCATTTTTACATACACAAAAAAACTAAAAAATAATAATCTTAATGCAATATTAATTATAGTATAATATTATGCGTAAGGTTTTTAATTAATCTGTGAAGAGCATAATTAAATCTATTAAGCTTAACTCTGAAGGCAAACCCTGAATAAAGAAAAACGTTACCAAACATCGTATTTATGCGGTTTTCAAAACAATTCACGTCAAAAATTTACGCACCCATCTGAAAATTTTCATTGTTCTGCGCTTGACAGAGGCCGAGTTATTATTTGAAGTTTAATGAAAGAAGTGAGACAATTTTCATTTTGCTGTCAGATGAAGTGATGCTTGACGAAAAGTAGATTTCTTTCTTGCGTTATTTATAATTCATGCCATTAAATCATTATAAAAGTACAATATGTATCGTACACATTAAATATCATTTATGAAAATGAATAATTTATTTCATCACAGATATAGGTTCCATATTTGTAAAATTAGTCAGCCGTAAATTTTAATTATATTCTCTGGTAATTTTATTATTCTATGAAATGAACATTGATATGAGAATATCGTCTCCAATAATAATTATATCAATATAATTGAGTTATGAAGGCTATATGAAACCTTTGACCTCCATATAAATTCAATTCTATGTTAACCTAAAATTAAAGCAAGTTGAATAATATAAACACCATAGCTGATACTGTCTCGTAGGAACAGCGTTATTTTGTAAAGTATTGCCAAATTTTAAAAATAAGGACTTATGACTAAAACAAAGATTGGACATAATGACTATTATTTTTAATCTTGACATTTGAGTTACATTTACAACAAAATTTTAAAATAACTGAATATTTTGTGTACTGTGCGGGTATAACAATACGCATAAATTCTTGGCTTGATAAGCGATTGAGACTCCAATCAAACCCCAAGAATTTATCTGTACCTAACGAAGTGTACTTAAGATATAATTTGTAGATGCGGTTAAGTGAAACAAGCCGACCGCCACGACAGGTTTTTGTCAAGCGATGCTGACCAACCATTTGTTACCCCATCCCGCTTGCGCGGATGTCCTGGTGTTGCAACTGTAACTTGGTTGCTTTAATAAAATATTTTGTATTCACGCACTATAATAAATTATGACATGTCATAGCATAGTTGGCGGTATTTTTCTTGAAAACAATTTACGTACTTTAATAAATGAGATCGAATTTTGAATGAAATTGATTTTTCATAGAACAGGAAAAAATAAAACGAAAAAAGAAAGTATATATTTTTATCATGGGAGGGAACCATGTTTATCATTCAATACAATAACTTATACAATTATTGGGATGAGTATGGACCTATACGGGTTTTTGAATTTTAGCGAAGTCAGTAACACATGGAATCAGAATGGAAGCAAAGAAGAGCTCGATATTACCTTGATAATTTTGATGACCCACTCGACGAAAACCGTGGTGAAAGTAGCTTTGTTTTTCGTAAACATTACCAGACGCCCACACTACAGCAATCACCATATCAACAGTTTGATAAAATACGGAATTATATAATAAATACACTATGGAATGATTCTGTTCATTGCTTTCTGATAACGATGAATCGTGCTCATAGCCAAATAATTATCGTCTGCTGCGTTCAGACAAAAAAGTAGTTAATTTTCGAAGCTTCACTATTTCAGCTCAGTGGTTCATGAAGAATTTATCGATGTACTTTTTTTTTGCTGTGTTCGACAGAGAATTGTTTTCATAAGTTTGAACTTCATTAACTAAAGTTCTGTTTTGCATTTTTTATTTCTCTTGCATTCAAAGTTTTGCTGATATACTCTTCTTAGAATTGATAAAGAAGTTGTGCTTTTAAAAATTCAATAAAATTAAATAAATATCTACACTACATAAATGTATATGCTTTAAGATGGGATGCAAAATAATCAACCAGCGACCTTGCATATTCCGATGTTTAATTTCTATTCTGTAAAACTTAAAATAAGAAATATAATATTGAATACAATAAAAAATACTACGCAGCTACAGATTGCGAAACTGATTTTATATGTTTAAAAAATATTCTTAACTGAAATTATTATTGCACAGATAAATTTTAATTTACGGAGTTACTCGTGGGGGCTAACCATCACACAAATAATTATGAATTATTAAAATAACAGAGTCCATTTTCAATACAGAGAAATGAAATAAAACGGAACGAAATCAAAACAAACTTACCTTATTCCGTATAAGTAATAGTCAAAACTCTTTTCCGGTCAAAATGACTTTCGATTACACTTCGACTTTGATCTTAATATTTACTATTTGAGTCCATCATAAAAAATGTCGCTTTTTATTTTAAATTTTTCAGGTTTTCAGATTACATTTCTAATGTTTTAAAGTTTCTTTATTATCATCCACGACCTATATAAATCCTTCTGTTGAGCACACGCCTTGCTGGAGATGGAGCAACTGAAGAGTATCGGCCACACCACCACCCAACCACGCTGGCCCAATGTGGGATAGTTAGTGTAAGGGTTTGCATTAAGAGCAACTTAACACGCCTTCCAAAAAACGGAAAAATAATTTTGACTGTACTTACTCTTGATATGTTTTAATACATCAAAGCAACCAAACTATCAACAGTAACATAAATAATGCTCGTTACAGGTAAATGTAACATTATAATATTGGTAAGGAAACAAAACAAGACTGAGGTACTCCCCGCCATATTCAGTAGTCCATTTAAAAAATTCAAAGAAAGAAACCTCCCCAGAGCTATTATGGTAAGTGCTAACCCCTTTGCAAAAGAAAATATTTCGTGTTAGCGTAACAACTCCAACTTCTGAGCTGGTAAATGCGCGTTTAGTGTTGCCAAATTGGAGCATAGGTGAATTTAGAAGCTATAAAGTTTTGGAATTGAAAAATTTACTGTAAGAACATGTAAATATTGCTTGGAACAACTCTTCTATTTAAGTATGAACTCATAAAATAAAATATTTCACTCAGGTTCCAACATGTAATTTGTATTGACCCAATTGTGAGATTTGTGGCAAAGTGGAAGATGTGCAGCACTTGTTCACGGAATGCGTCAAATATCAACAAGAACCACAATCATTGGTTAGTCAACAATATCTACACGCTTCTGATGTAGGAGCATTTCAAAGTATTTTAGCCAACCCTTCATCGGATGGAGGGAAACGAGTTTGCAGGATGGTTTTGTTGACTCTTTAATGATTATCCTTTAATTTAAATTAGTAGTATTAAATAATAATTAGGTTATGATCGAATTGATATAACACTCAGTGTAAAAGTCCCTAACTAATAATATCGTTACATTATGTACTCTTAGTTAATGGACGAGTGATAAAAAATATATCATACTTTACTTCAATACATACCTTCCTGACTGATTTGAAAATACCTCGTTTTAATTTAAAATTTTCTCAAAATATTTTAGTAATTTGGCAACTCATCCGACTCGGCAGAGCGAACTTTCTTTTCCACTATTAAAGAAAAAACTAATTGAAATTATGTCTGGCGGTGTCCATAAAACTGTTCTCACAGTGAATATCAGATCAGTTAAATATATTTTTTGCATATATTTAAAGAACAAGAACGTATATAAATGATTAAATCTAAACTCACGCGTAGGAAGGTATGTGCACTGCATTGGTAGCCTTCTTACATGAATAAAATACGTTTTGATAATCATTACGAACGTATCAAAATGTCACTGATTTATTTTGGCTAAATACTGTTGTTACAGCCTCTTACGACATTAGTTCGCGCAAACTTACACGCTTTATAAAAGATACAAAATCATATTAAGTTACATTGATATAGTTTTCTTATTATAGAACTTCTTACACTTAAACCTAAAGCAGCGAGTTAAACATTTGCATAAGTATGCCACAAGAATCTTATAAAAAAGTTCTACGTCTTCAACCAGTTTACTATGCACCAAGACTCAAAGTTCAGCCGACGAGTGGTAGTTCCTGAGGAGTTTTATTATCTTAATAAAAAGCGGCGAACCCGGATTATTTTTAACGGGGGATATTTCGGTGTCTCCAAGGCGACATCTAAGTTAGGTAATTAAAAGTTGCGGTTCGTTGCTAGTGCTGTAACAGGATATCCGTAGCCATTATTTGTCTAGAAAAATAAAATATATAAACGGGTCGTATAGTATCAAATATCAAATATAGCTCAAACGAAATAAGGAATATTCGATATGTTAAATTTATAGTAATAATATGTATTAGATAGTAGGCTTTATATTTACTTGTATAAGAATTGAATTCAAACGATGAACAACATGTAATCCAAAGCTTTATCAAAAGCAAAAGGTACAATTTATTCATTTCAAATACAAAATTATTCAAACCTCAAACATATGCAAAATTAACTTTAATCTAGGTTTATATACTAATATTGTTTTTATTGTGAATACACTGATGGTCACCAAATAAATTTTAAACTTTAGAAACTTTATGGAATAAAATTTTCCATTTGTAAGTTTGAAGAGTGTAAACAAATCAGTGTCAATAAGTACTTATTTACAAAAATAAGCCTATAGATAAATAACATGAACCTAGGCATAATACCAAAGTGTATGCGTGTATGTGTGCGTGCATGAGTGTTTATGTTTGTGTGTGTTGAGTGTTTATGTTAGTGTGAATTTGCGAGGCACCATATGCTGGGTGATATTTTCTTTTCACATAATAATATACTTTTGAAAGCTATGAGACCCGGACTGTGATAGATTGTAGGTTCGCAAACCTTTACAGAAGACGAATTATTTCTAGTCTAGATAGTTTTGTAAGTTATGTGTATATTTCTGCAATTAGATACTTAAGCATACAGAATAGGCGGGACTCTTATGTTAATAATTATATTATTTTATTTACGAAGTACATTATCTTTTTGATAAATGTTCCAAGTGGTCGCTACTTTCACGTTTAAAAGCCCTTAAATTTGTTCAATAGTATTTTCTTTAAATTAGGATTAACCAATTATGTTGTTTATGGCACAAAAAGGAGCCCCATAAAATGTAAAAATTAAAGCATGTCACGTTAGTAGTCAGATATACTAGATAGGAATATAAAACACAACACTATTTAATGGAGTAGTCATTTTGGTTAGACTATAGAACTTTGTAGATACATTTGCTGGATTGTCTCGAATAATTTTGATTATCGACTGGCCAAATGGTCAGTATAAAAATAGCTACAGCCTACTCCGCTAAGGTCCCGGCTTCGAGTAGCGGCCCGGCGCCGATGTATATTAGCGTGAGTGTAAGTATATATATATATATTGAGTGTAAGTATCTTATTATAATGTTATTGTGATAGAAAATATCATAAGCCATAATGTGCAATCCTATATTTATTACGGTACCTATATTTTTAAAGCTTACTATATGCCTTGTAGTTAATTATTTGCCATTTTAGCGTATTAGTATTTATTAAGGATCACAAAACGTTTTCCAAGCGGTATATAGCCTGAATTCCAAGATATATTTTAACAACGAAATCCATTGCCTACAATTCAGGATCTACCGTAACCTTGAATGTTAAACTCATAAAATATGTACACTAAAAACTTGCATCATTATTGGATAAAGACACGTCCGTGGTCCGTCAAAACAATAAAGCCTTCGAACCGAGCGAAGTTTTTAACTTTTTGTCAAGTCACATAAGCTAAAATAGCACTTAACCTTAATGGGGGTGCCATTAATTTCCCGCGAGATGCCTTAATGCCTTTGTCGTGAAAAAATGCGCGTGAATAGGTGCCGGCCGATGGGGGACGAAATTTTTTCACTAATTTTGCTGTGAGAAAAATGAGTCATTCGGTGTAGAGATCACTGTGAAGTAAACATTTTAATGCGATTGCAATCTCTCAATTTGCTTAACAAATAAGACAGCAGTTTGTATTTTTTGCTAAAGGTATGACGGTGTGAGTATGGTCCGAAGCCATACTTGTATAAAACTGTAACTATTAAGTAAAATATATTATGAATGGTATCATTATTTTTTTTGTTATATTTGTTTTTTCAGCAATATATGTGTTACAATTTTCTTGTATATCTATCTGAACGTGCAACACGTAAAACAACTAGACGTAATTACTTCAGATTTAGCACGGATTGCCCTGTGCGTCAGAAACATCTTAGATAAATCATTTCGGAAAAGGTTAAGTACTCGAAGGATAACATAAAACATTTTAAATACTAAATAAAATGGCATAAACTATACATTATTACAACCTCATATTGCCCATTATAAGGATCAAATTCTGTGAAGTTGTTGTTGATATGTTTCTATAAATTGTATGGATTGTGTTATTTACTTACAGTTTAAGCAGCGTGCAATTTAGACAATATTCGGTTCAGCAACACTTGGCTTACTTTATAGCAAAGTCGTACGCGTCAAGCTCACACTGGGTTAATTTTTTCGTTCTTCTATACCAGTCCAATAACGTACACCTTTATAGGTACAGTTAGATAAAAGTTAGCACAGCTAGAAACCAGGACCTCTGTTATCGAAACTTGAATTAAATGACCAGTCAAAAATCCTTGTACTGTCAACCTATTGATATATAATTTTTGCATTCGTTAAGGTCACATTTAGTCACATTACTTTAGTTGATTATATAGATAATAAACTAAAGTAATGTGAATAATAATATGTAAATTTTCAAGTGTAAATTTTCAAATCAATAATAATATTTGCTGACTTAAACATAGGAATAATTTAGTATCTGTAATCATTTATGAACTCTTGAGAGCATTCACATTGGGAAATATGCTGAGTTTTTCCAGGGATCGCGTTCTAAGTTTTCTGTTCGACGATATTCGTGTCAACTGAATTGGAAAATTATTCATCAAATTAATTCGAGACCTCCTCGATAGCTCGTTGCTGTAGAAGAAAAACTCCGTAATTGGCCCTTGCGATAAAAGAATAACAGACAATTGTGAAATTTCAATTTCTTACCCTCAGAGACAATATTTCCGTTTCTTTGCCTTTAAAGTAATCCTTTTAACTTATTTTAGGGTAATTGACGCTTATTGATTTACATTCTTCGACTTGCTCTTCTTTTATAAAGGTTTCAATTAAAATAAATAGGAATAAGGGGTTTATTCCGTTCGCCGCTAAAAGAATTTGGATGATTTGGTTGTTATATTTTTTCTGAATCCACTTTCTGCTTATCAGTGCCATGAGATTCAATCCTCTGACTGTCAATTATAATTTTATGCGGAATTTCAATTTATTTGGCTCTAATTCTTGTGGAAATTATTTATATCATGGTTACTTGTTTACAGATAGTTTTTAAAACAAATGTTGTTTACCCTGTAAATCAACAAGAAACTAATTTATATTGAGAGTATAAAAGAAAGTAACTGCTTCCAAAACAATACTTACAATATAATACTGATAAACTGTTGAATAATACAAAAATACTTTATTATTATATTATATTATGAAAATATAACAACACTACAAGGAAAAGTATAAAAGGCGTCCTTATTGCTAAATTAAATATAAAAGTATGGAGAGATAGAGAGATTATACGAAAAAAAATAGAGATAGAAATACTTATTTATATCTGGTTCACTCTACTTATCTTATCAGAAGAATACAATACCCCAAAATATTATAATGTATTTTGGCTTCTGTAAAATATACGTATTAACCAAACGCATTATATACGAATACGGAACGCAACAGATTTAAATGAGGTTTTCATGAATAGATTGAGAGATTTAAAACGAAAGGTTTCGATTGTATAATTAATTAATATCGGTTTTATGTAATTTTTTTACAAAATCTGATTGTTGAAAGGTTTTAAAATGCAAATCGAAGACGCATCCTAATCTGTTTGAGATTAATTATTTTTAATGAAGTTGGGATTGTTAGTCATCTTACTGTATCCATTTGAATGTTTAAAAAATGATACAAATTATATAAAGTTTTGATGGATGCAATATTTATTCTTATCGAATTAACTTTGCCCCTAGAATTTTATATTAATAATAATTGCCTGTTAATAATTGTTTACACAATTAAAATGATATGAGATATACCAAAAATTAGCGGGCACACACCACATTATTATCTACATTGCATCCGTGCAAAGCCAGGGCGGGTCGTGAGTTTGATAAAAATGTAATTTTCAAAATGATTATGAAACACAAAAACCAACGTAGTTGCACGTGAGCAAAGTTCACAATCGTTTGTTGAGCCTAATTAGGAGTTGGGACGCGCGTCGTTACTATCCAGTTAAGTCGAGTTCGTTAGTGGAATTCGGTTAGTGGCAGTTACTCGTTGATTGTAGGTGAAAGTGAGAAGGGTAGTGCACTTGCAGTGGCTAAACCACAGCAGGAGATGTAGGTCGTATTGTGCTGAAAACATTTATCAACTTTATTGTATTTGTGGAAGGGAATTTTGTATCATGATGTAAAGTGTTTTGCTGTTAAATGGCTAGCTTCAACCATTGCTTTAAAAATGTAGTGAGTAAAAGTAATCAACTAATCACTCACATCATTTGTTTATGATGAGATCGTTGGTGTAGTGGTTTGGACGCTCTGGTGTCGATAACGAAAACAAAGCAGCTTTTGCCATGATTTGTCCCTGGATGGGTCAATCAAGTTAGGGCAACAGTTTACACTCACCAAGCCGCATTGGACAGCATGGTAGTATAACACAAACTCCTGATATGTTTCTCCCATGTAAGAAGGCCTGTACCCAACAGTGGGAATTATGTAGGCAAGATAGATGATGAATTTATTTATGAACATAATTAAAAAGTACTGTCTTTACTCATCTCAAGCATAAGGAAATAGTCTCTCTTATTTTGCCACATTTATCCACTTATAAGAATCATATGTTCTTAGAGTATGAACATTTATTTTAGGTATGCAATTCATATTTTTAGTTGTGGTATGTTTGGTTTGTGTGTATTTTTAAGTACAATTTACTTTTGCTGTACATTTGACGTTGATTTGCCCAAATAATTATTTTATTCAGATGGATTGAAAAAAAAAATTCAGAAATAAACCATACATTAATGCCTGTTGCTCTCTGCTGTAAAAAAATTTTTAATTACATTTATAAATCTTTAGGTATTAAATTTAGGTTTTATTTTAAATCATTTTCTGTTATTTCAACAATGATGCACTGTATATATAGTCCGACAGGACTGACAGGTCTTAGGCGTTCTTAATAAATATTTTTAAATGAATAAGGTTCACATTGCATTATACAATATCATGACGATTAAACTTAATTTAATGTCCGATATTCTGGTTCTTAATCTATTATTATAGTATAGTTCCTTGCTGAGTTTCATGCCAGTTCTTCTTTAGAAACTGATACCCCTATGGATGTCTAAATCCCATATCTCTAAAGTAGATAAGGGGGTTCATTTACTTAAATTTTCCTTCAACTAGTACCTGATAATTTGATATCAGGTTTTTAAAGTCCACATAAAAATGATCTCCTATTCTGTTGCCCATTACAATCTTTGCGCGCCTTGCGATTTTTGGTTAACTACAGTTCGTTAGCAGAATTCGGTTAGCGACAGTGACTTGCTGATTTTCATCAAAAGTGTATGCCCCTTCATCTGTAGGTAGAAAGTATTTCCTTGATGAGAATATAAATGAATGTGTATTCTATGACGTAGGTATTTGATCTACAGGATAGACATTCGTTTGTTTTTAATGTATTGCCAACTAACAGTAAAATTTCTACATCAATAATAAGTTGATGTGCAAAGAAATACGTAACGTATCTTTTTTAAAAGTCTTGTGATTTATTGATTGTTTTGTAACCCTAGTTACTGTTATAGTAATGATTATACTATAGTAATGATTTTATTTTTAATTATTACAAAAAGAATTGAGTGGCCTACCTCTGTAGAATAAAGTTTTATATCTAAAATATATATTTAATATCGTGTTGAAACTGTAACTCTCTTAGTTAAGGCTAAGTCCTATGTAACATGTCGTTTTGATATCGATTTAGTTCCTCATGCTTTGTAGAAACCGTAAACGTAGCCCAAAGATGCATGAGTGTTAAAAAATCGCCTGCTTAATCTACCTACCTTATATAATTACGGGTTGTTTTAAATAAATAAATAAAAGAGTATTTAAAACCAGAATCCCTAAGCAAAACTCACGTTACATTCCACAGAAGTAAATAAGAACTGGCCCTCAGCACTTAAGGAATATTTCATTTAAAGTTAAACCAAAAAGTGGTTCTGTTTCTAAAGAAATAGGCCACGAATAAACGATAAAACAGACACCTACCACCGACGAGCATCTTTGAAATTATCTAAGGTAATTCCCCATTTAAAGGTTACGTGACTTGACGCGGCGTTTTATATGTAAAATAACTGCAACAGATAAAATCAGTGTCTATAATAGCGATTTACGTAGCAAATACTCAAAGGATTTGCAAATAAAGTGTCTTCGTAATTATTCACATCCGCGATAATTACGAAGCTTATAACCGCTGCTGATTTGAAGGCGAGGTTAGAATATAAATGATAAACGATAAAGAAATTATCTATGTATTAGTTGAAGCAATAATTCTCAAAGGATGATAAATTAACAATTCACTTTGATAATTTCTACATGTATCTGAGAATATAATATTATAATATTTCTCACCCACGCCTATTGTCTAGTCCAAAATAAGCATCATTAAGAACTTGTATCATGTTTACTAAATAACGTAACAATACAGATAGTAATATGAGTTTAAATATCAGAAATACACTAAATAAACATACAAATGTCCATGGCTCGTGAACAAATATTCGTACTTATCATACAAATATCTAACCCTACCGGATTTCGAATCCCTTTATATTCCCCACAACGTATTCCACTAGTATTTGATCGTAGCAAAACAAAAATAACTCATCAGAAATTGAAATTTTATGATAAACGATTTGGGTTACATATTTACTCAACCAAATTATCGAAAATAGCGATATTTTGGTTAAGTTATAAATTCGTACACGATTATAGTAATTGAGTAAGTCCAACGTAGTATTTCTGTGTTGATATACTGAAATAGTATCTTTAAAATCTTATTTAAAATATTAATTTCATTTGCCTGCTATGGTTGGTGTCTAAGAATATTTTAACTGGCGATTATTATTTATGTGTCGGTTTTTGAAATTTCTTTCAAACGGTAATGTCGAAAACCAAAGGATACATAACAACCATTAGTTAGTGTTGGTGAACCAGCCAGTCTATCAAGTGAATTCAAGATTATAATACGTGTTAAGAATATAAACGAAGAAAACCTCAAAACTAGAATTCATTGTAATTACTGAAAATGAAAGTTTTTCCTAGGTACATAGAAGCTTTATAATTCAAATTCTGATGGATCAATTCAAGATCAACTATTGTGACAATTGCTTTGTTCTTGCATTTGCAAATGAAACCGTTTAAATAATTATGTCAGCGTATTTTCTAAGCCTGCAATTCAAACTATAACATAACTAATCAATCGAATAACAGTTAGATTTTTCTGATTTCTTTTTATCTCAATTATTTTCCTGTTCTCAGGCGGGTGAGAAATATTTGATATAAATACTGATGAGCTAACCTTCAAGCAAAATATTTTTATTTGATACTAGTTGACTCTTGTATACTTTGTATACCTACAAACTGCCACTAAAGCTGCTATTAAAAAATACAAAGTAGCGATGAGAGAAATCATAATTTATGATACATTCAATATAATACAAATTCGGTAAAATAATTTACCGATATAAGTCTTTTGATAGCTACTTAAGAGTGGAGTGTAATAAATGAGCTAGTCGTGATGATGGAAACGCCAAGATACCAATATAAACTGAATTTATTATTAAACCAGAGCAATAGCAAAAGAGCAATTCGCAAGCAATTGTAAAGACACAAGAAGTCATCAAAAAATAAAGATATAAAAATTCACAAATATCAAAAATAAAATTGGTATAAAAGAGTTTGAGGGTCACCAACCAGTTACTAACATCTTTATTCAAATAACAGATGATGTGAAAGTGTGCATGGTTTCTATCACGGCTTCGGTGTTGTGGGGTTCTGGCGGTCCCACTCGACCTTACCGTCACAGTTGAATTTTCGCTCGCTGCTACTGTGGCTCGAGTTGATGTTGCGGTAACGTGAAAGCCTTGTCCTCAGCTCGCGGGCCGCATGGTCCCTCAGTGCCTGCGTAGGCTTCAATGTTGTCGAGTCGTTTTTGTAGCTATTTGTTTCAACAGTGAATTCTATGGCACAATGTTACCAATACCAAAACACAATATTTTTAGCAATTTAAGATTAAAATGAAATTCTTATGAATAAGTGTAATATATTATATTTAGAAATATTAGTATTAAATGAATAATAAAAACAAGTAAAAATGTACGAGATAGTAAGTGTATTTAGACTAAGAAGAATAAAACTTATATCCAAACAACGTTATATCATTCATTTAGTTGATTAGTTCATTTGTAATTATATATCATGAAACGCTCTTAGGCAGCAATATTTTACATTTCATAGCTTTATTCTTCTTTCTTATAAATTTCTTATTAGACGTCAAATTTATAAACATTAAACTATCAAGAATTCGCATTTCAAATGCAACGAAGCCACGAAGTCCAGAACTAAGTTTCTGTTGCTAAGTGTAATTGGTATCTGGAAAGTGTAAGCTCTTATTTATTTCAGTGTCTTATTCAACAGAGGTATTAGTATAATTGCTATAGCGCAAAGAATATATCAGGGGCTCAAATATTGGTAAAAAAACGTTATTGACTCAAATCGTGATATCGATATTTTCCGGAGAATGGATACCTATAAAAAGATACGCATTATGTTATTTTTTCGTTGAGTTACTAATTTCGTTTTCGTTATCAAAGTTATGTAATAAATAACATTATTATTAATATTAGAAGTTATTTCTCTTTCTTCGTTGCTTTCTTTTGCTTAAAAGCTATCAACTACAAGCACGATGCAAAGATGTGGTTGATAAAATTACTATGGACTTTAGTTACCTTCAAAAGTTTATCATAATTGGAGATAGTAAATAATCGCCCCACACAGAAAAAACGTCCCGTGTCTTTGTAAATTTGCAACGTCATAAGCTTATCGTAATAAGAACGTTATTTTTGCGATCGATGTTATGTTTTGTTACTCGAATATTGTTACACGAAAAGTATAAAAAATAAAAAGATAAGTATAAAAAAATATTTAAAAAAAAGTATAAATACTTTTATAGCGTTTTCATTTTAACGCTAAGTATCGTTGTGAATTCTGTTCCTTGATAACGTTTACAGTCTGAAATATACTTGGGTATATTTCAGACTGTAAACTGGGACTAGAGGTTAAGTAGCAATGTAAAATATATAAACTGGTCGTAAATCTGTGAATTACTTACATATTAGGAACAATAAATCTTCTATCATATGAGAGTTACGGATTTCTTATAATTAATAATTCACCATTCTATTCGTTGCTAACTTTTTCTCGACAATGAACTTATACAAGACTATAAGGCTTAGCAAAAGAGACTATAATCCAAATAGTAATAAGATTTATATAGAAGCTAGTTCAGATAATAATAAAATCAGATGCGCTATAACTATCACCACAAATACCGCAGATGTTATCTCTTAACGGAACAACATCACGGATCATTAAAACTACTGCAATTATAATACGCTATGTAATGTCGCGGTCAAGTTGTAAAGAGTTAAATGTATGTTATTATTTGGTCAAACGACGAGTTACAAGCAAACGATATTAAACTCAATATAATGAGTGGTTTTTGATCACCGAAAAAATTTCATGTAGCGGAAAATGGATTTGTGTTGGAACCGTAATATAGATTTTGAATATAATTTTCCTAATTTTAACGTCAAATTCTGAAAATAAGTTTAAAATTATTAATCTAAGTTATTTCTTATGCACTTTTGGTGAACCATATCGTCGGGGATAGTGCAAATCCGCGAATCTACTAAAGGTAAGGTCCATGTATCTGCTCTAAAATTTAGTCTCACAAGTGAAAGTTATAATTTGGTAAGTTTCTTATTTTAAAAGGTTTTTGGGGAATTTTTACAATAGGCTTAATTTTGTCAGATACGCGGGATTACTCAATGCTAGTTACGCGGATTTTCACTATCACCTACGTAATTTAGGTGTAATTTTATTCATAGACAGTAGGTAAAATAGATTAACTTGTAAAGATGAGACGAAGTTGAAATAAATAGTAATATATATAGAAGTTGAAGTAAATAGTAGTAGTAATATTTGTGTTGGAACCGTAAACATTGGGTTTTCTTTCTACAAAGCGATCTAAAAATTTAAATATTTTTAAAAGGAAAAACTGACTTTTGTTTTATGTTGACTATGTCAAAAAAATAAAATTTTTTGCTGCTAGTATGATGATTAATGCCGTATTTACTCTTTACATGAACCGAGGTATACAAATTGAAGAGGGAGTAGTTTATCGACAAACCACCGCAGGTGCTATCGCGCCGCGTCATTATTCGCGATTACAGCGCGCCCATGTACGCCATCTTTATTTACCGGCCTGTCGAATGCTGCGGTTTTTCTGGTCGACCTGTAAAATTAAAACGGTTTTTTTTGATACGTATTACTTTTAAAACTAAATTGGTTTGTTCAAAATAAATAGTTTATGGACGCTTTAATATATAGAAAACTTTAAAAAGTAGAAATCGTTGTACGTTATCTATTCTAGAAAGTTTTAAAAAAAGGAATGAAAATTTAAATTTTCATTTTGTAGGTAATGTGTTAAAATGAATAACAACATTTAAAAACAAGTCATTATTCTTACCTTTTGTACCGATATATCTTAATAAGTGTAATATATTTCATGGGATATCGTGTGGGAATTACACTACGGTGACCTGCAATCATAATTTACTGGAGTGTTCGAATATGACACCCAGTTTAAAACACAAATGGGATTTCTTACTTAAAGTAGCTTAACAAGGTCTTATATTGTTGTATTATTATGAATATTTTTTAAATGACCTATTTATTACAACATTATTGAAACAATAATATATTAAACAAATGTAACCAACTTGTATAAACTATAAATTAAATAGAATAGTGTAATAAGAGTCTTGATTTGTGTTTTTCTTAATAACAAAAATAAATTGATTTCAAAATGTGTGTTGTATTTGACAGTTCTTGAATATTTATCTATACATGCACGCAGATAATTGATTTAGCTTAAAACACTTTAAGGTTCAGTGAAAATAGATACATACGCTTGTAAAAAACACAACTTGACTGACTGATTTGAATATATAATTTTTATTATATTCCTGAATACATTAGTAACGCAATATCATCTAGGGAAGATTTTCATCTATAAGGATACTTCCGGGAAATTCATTTCCGGTCACGTGCCGTCTTTCGGCGTGTTGAAAACCGCCTCCATCTTATCACTTACCTAATATTAAGTAAGGTGGGTTCCGTTTAAAATTCCATGCGTGGTATTGTTATTGTTGCTTATCAGTAACTTGCGGTCATAGTAGAGAGGATCCCAGTTATAAGTCATTTGTTGCTTGAAAAATAATTATTTTAATGATAAGCTGCGAAAATAGAAAACACATCTTGTCATATCACGGGTTTAATAGGGCTGGTCACATTTTTCTTTTCTCTTTATCTAAAACAAGATGACCTAGCGAATTGTATCACATGTCTGCACTTACCACGAACAAGAGTGGTGAAAAATTATAGTTTTGTATACAAAACTGACGTTTTTTCATAGTAAATTTAATACTGAAAATCGACCACTTTATTATTTTTTTATTTAATTCAATTCAAGATTATTAAACTAAGTACCAACCATGTATTGAAACAAACAAAAAAATATTTAAACCTGTGAATTAACGACCTGTGATTTGGACGTTTAGCGTAACTAACAAACCGTTATTCAATTTTATGTCCTATATAAAATTGAATTGCGGTTTGTTAGTTATTATAGTTAGCCCCTTACCTGAAAACTATGTAGCGATAGTAAAATATAATTTCTATTATATAGTTATAGTATTGTATAGTTCACCAGTTAGAAGATTTCCCAAACTTAATTACCTTACTATAAATTTATTTATTGTTCAGTTTTTTTTAAGGATTACCGATAAAAAATATTATATTGATTAAGCCGTTTTTTAATTTTCGTCACACAAACAGCTATTAATTTTAAATTTTAAGTCAATATTTTAATATTTTATTCATCTTTGGTACATATACACTTATTGACTATTAATATATTCGTAAATCTACCGTCGGGTCTTCTCTTGAGCAGAACTGGCATGAAAATGACTCAACTTTACACGTCAATGTAAATTGTTTGAAAAATCTACAGTTAATAATAATACGAATTACTATGAATTTGAACACATGAAATGATTGTGGTTTAAGAATTTTCGATCACATAAATGGACGAGTACTACAAAATAATATAAAATAATTATAAAAAGAGAGATAAACATATTTATAGCTTACCATCATATTTCTTAACTCTCATATAACATTTTTAACTTTGCATATATAGTTAATAAGGAATTTTGCCCCTGACAACTTGTATAAGATCAGGCATGTTCCCTGTTAATTTCTCTCAAGGCAATCAAAATATATTCACAGTTCAGTACACGATAAAATTAGGTATAGTAATGGCAAATTAAAGAAAATTTACTGTGATGTTTATGGCAATTTAATATAGTTGGTCTGCATTTCAAATTTAATTGATTGTACACGTGTTACAAATAATTTTTGAAGTGTAATGTACGTACATAATTGATAATGTTATACCGTTCTCTCTTAACTATGATAGGTGTTTAAGCAATCGTTCCGGGTGAGGATTTGGATATGGGGGAAAAATATTACGCGTGTTACTATTGTACGTGAGCAAGAAATGTATTGAAAGGGCTATCTTAAAAATGTAAAGAGGAATCTACATTACCTAGATATTCCGATAGGGTTTCCGCAACATATTGTTCAAAAACTTATTGATGCCCTTTAGACTCAAATATTTATAAAAATAATGAAATTATTTATACAAATAATAAATATATTGCATTATTATTTTAAGAATTGAAGAGAAATCATAATCTTCAATATCATTGAAAATACTTTAAATTTAATGTTATCTCTTTCTATATGAAAATCACCAACAATTTGTACAATATCATACTCATATTTGAGTAATGGGTAAAGGATTTGGATACTACCCTTTAAAAATAGTAATTATTGCAACACTTAAATCATAGTCATTCTTAAAAGAGGAAAAATTCTGTTTATTACCCAAGTAGGCGTGCCAAGACGTTGTGTAATCACGACGGTAATAAATGTTATAGTTTTTGTCGACTATAAATAAGTTTAACCAATGACGGGGGTTGCACATTCTGCAGTGATACTCAAATTCATTGTATTTGATGTAACTTTGTAAAAAAAATTACTTTGTTTCATAGTAGCATAAATTTCTGTCTACTAACCAGAGGTACCTTATGATAATGATTTCTGTCATCCTTAGTTCTCTAGTTTAGGTATTTGCCTTCTCAAAAAATTTGGGTCGTAAAGAAAAAGAGAGATGATAATTTTACTTTTATGATGATAGAGGAGTTGAGTCATCTCGAAATATGTGTATGACTGAGACTACTACTAAATATATCCCATATCACTTACATGTTTTTGGGTGTCAGTTATCTTTGAAGATACGTACACAACATGTAAAAATAAAAGACCAAACATAAAGCTGACAATTCCCAAATCAATGAAACCTGAAAAAAAGTCTAGAAGAATAGTTCCATATTAACGAAACCATCAAACGTGCAGCCAACACCAATTCATGTCGGCTTACAAATCGCGCAATTACTTGGCACCTCATGCTCACAAAAATAAAATTGTTATTAAAATCAATATTTTTATTTGAATAACATTTTAAGAGAAAATTATCGGAGATACTTACAGACACAGTAGCCTCTGATCTTGAGAACTGGTAGAAGTTAAAAAACCTCTTTGTTTTAGCAAATACAAATTACGTATAATTATGCTTTCGAAGGAGTCCGGGGAATTATCAACATCAGAGTACTTCTATAGTCCGAAAAATATATTCATTCCTAACATCTTTTTATAAATAATTATATTCGTACAGCTATATAACATGACAAAAGAATATAACCTATTGTGAGTAAGTAGCGACCATAAATCGCAATACTAATAATAGAATAAAACCCCCACTTCGCAAAGCTTATAAAGAAAGGGCTTCATGAAAGTAGTTTTAGTTGTCAGTTGGCGTTAATAAAAACCATGCTAAAAGGTTAATCTTAGCTTATACTTCACGCCCGCTTAAAATATGGAGTTCTCACATTTACACCCCTAGAAATCATCCCCTATCTGCGCAAAGCATCGCTATGGGACCTTAAACATTCGTTCCAAGTTTCGATCTTGATTTTATGTCGTGCGTAATAAAAATATGAGAGAACCCTTACATTTGAACGAAATACAACTACCGGCGGAAACATAAAAAGAGGTCAAGTGGAAAGTTCATTCATAAACCAGAGGTTCCGCATAGAACATCTATATTTGAAAATATAGGTCTTGTTTTAATTGTTAAGCTAAAAATTATTATATAACTAAATTAGCTATTAGCAGATTATTTTAGAAGTATAACATTTAAAACAATAACTTGGATGGAAAATAATAAAGTGTAATTACAGTTAACATGTTATTTCCAAGAAAATGAAAAAAAATCTATTTCAACTACGTCATGGCCATAACTATATTGATAATTTGATGATAACTAAACTATAGCTGAACCCTGCTCAGAATTGATAATGCACACTTAGTCACGGTTCAATTTCTGAGTTATCAACATAATTACATATTATAAGAGCTAATGCCCGTTAGTCGCCTCCAACCTCCCCTAGAGCGACCCCATTTCACTCTTTATTACCGAGTTCTTACCGAGTTAGTAACTTGAGAATGTCCTTGCTTGGAACAGATAATGTAATCTGAGTCTAAGAATGTATAAAACTATATTATGCTAAGTTGTAACAATGAAACAGCAATTCTTTATTATTAATCATAGAATTGAAATTCATATGTAAAAATAAATAAAAAAATATCATACCATCGTACGTGGTACATGTGGTTGCATCTGCGTCATAATTACAGCGCTCGACCGTTTAGAGGTACCCTCACCCAAAGCAATATTAAATACACGCCAGCCCTAAAAATAAATTCGCTATAGAATTACATTACTCCAGGGTATATAAACCCACATAGATGTATTTTATTTAATTTATAATTGAGGACATAATTACAATTGATGCATTAATCTATGTGCAACAAAAAAATATATGTAAATAATAAATGCTCAGTTTAAAAAATATTTTTTAGAATAAAAAAAACCTGAACTAAATTGAACTCCAAGTTCTGTAGCTTACTTGGTAGATCAAAGTGAATATCAAGACGTTAGCTATATTCATTCTCCAACCAAGTGAGTCTAGGAAAAGGACGTTAGAGCTCAATACTGTTTGTCGAAGGGGAGGACAAAGTGGAGTTCTTACTTCGAGGGTTACCTTACTAGTTACTAAGTTACTAACTAGTAAGGTAGAAAAATTCTTGGTACCGTGATGGCACTGGCGCTGGGAATGCCCACTCATATCTGTCGCTTAGTCAGTGGCGGGTAAACCCTTAAACGGTTTTCTTATAAACAAAAAACGAACTGTAGGTGGGCTATATGCTTAGTAATATTTATTTACAGAGCAGTTTGTCTTTAACGTCTCTTACATAAATTAAACTTAAACGTCTTTTCTAGCCATACAAGAAATGAACTGACGGTACGGTTTACGGCGAGGAAGAACCCCAAAAACGTCAGAGGGGCTGATTCACGAATCACTCGCCACGGGGGCGTACGTACAGGATGTTTGCCTTCCGGCCTGGCTAGATAAATGTTTAAGATCCGAGGTGGAAGGGATGCGGTTGAGTTTCGCTTTCCTTTGTTACCTACTTCCAAGTTGAAATAGTCGTTACGGTAGATTTAGTGGACGCCTCTCGACACACTTAGCTACTGAACTTGAAGTGGTTTCGAGATCTTAGATACAGATGTGCTCGTTAAAGTAGAGGGTTTTGATAAATGTTTTATAAGGATAAAACTTATTGTGACATCTGTGGTGGTATGAGGATATTATTATCATTTTTAAAGCTCTGTAAACTCATGTGTATGTCTACATCTAACGTAACTACTTCAGTGTTACATACTGAAGTAGTTACGTTGGACTCTTGCTTGGACTCTATATTAATCTGACCATCGGCAAGGGCAAGCTGATACGTCACACTAAAGGAGTTCTCATCGTATATGTATAACGTAGTAGATGTATAACGTTAGCACAAATCTTATAATTTTTTAACAATATGTAAACTTTAGTATAAGTTTAAGATGCGGTACAATCTATTACTGGAATTTTTTTTACCAAAGTTATAACTTGTGGTGTAACATTGCCAACAGTTTTTTATATTGTCAATAGAGGCGCTTATTTAATACAGACGATTGTGGTGACTTCGATGTTTTGTTCGTTTGGTACAGTCAGGGAAATTTTAATAGCATAAGAATTAAATAAAACTTGCATATGAAATAACATCTTAACTGCTCTATTTACATATTTTTTCTGTAAATTTCCAAACCCTGTTATAATTAAATTATATAAGATTACTTATAACCTCAAATAGAAGAACCACCATTTTAGTTACTCCACTATTAATTTTGTTACAATTAATCTTTTACCCAATTGCTTCATTGATTTTGGCTTTTTTTATACAAAGCATTATCCCCATTATCACTTTACTTGATCAAATCAAGTAAATAGTGCGAAAGTAACTTATTAGGGGCATCTATCCCCGCTTTGATCATTAAATAGATGAACTGTTCGCAACAAGAAAACTCCATTAGAGTCGTGATTAACAAAAGACGATATTCCGTGTCACTAAAATAGTATCACTTACCTGTAAGGGAAAATAAAATTGTATACGAAAATGAAAGGATAAACTTTCTTTGACATTAAATATTTTTTAACTAAATTCCTTGCTTGAATATTACGTTACTTTACCTAAAATCAGTTTTACTTCGCTCGAGACTACGCGCCTAATCTTTCCTAGTTTCTTCTGAAGCAGTCAAGTAAGTAATTATGTTCACTTGCCTACATTCTTGTTTGATTGAATCATGTATTAATCAGCAAAAAAATTCACATATGACTGATACAGTTATTTGAAATATGCTCTACATATCTCGAAAACTTTGGCAAAATATGTCCCTAATGGACATACAAAAATGTTATTTCTAATGATATCTACTGGTGGAAAACTTCTTGTGTAATCCATACTTAAAAAATAAATAAATAAATTTTCTAGTGAAATGTAATTGATACCTGGGAAGTAATTCAATTACAAAGTCCTTTCTGACACAATTAATACTTAGTGTTAAAATTACTAAGCTTAATTTTGTTGATAGGTTTTGCATATCCAATTGCAACGTTATTGAAATGAAGTTAGTTTCATATTTATGATGTAAGAATTTGCTGACAACTCCATCTTATTTTTTTACCCCATAGTATAATGGTTTGTTTCCTCAGTAAGTGCTTTTCTTTTTAAATTTAAAATGGAATTCGAACGACTCTGGCAGTCTAACTACTAACAATTGAATACGCTTTATATAGTTACAAAGAGGTAAGAACTTCGTAACTATAAAAAAAAAGTTTATATTTGTTATAGGTCTTAAAATATTATTAAGAATACTATACTAAAATTAGCTACCAACTTTAACATATGTAACCATAATAACCTTCATTGGTTTTATTACCTACTAATAAAATTAACAGCTCATGGGCTCTTAACAATTTAACAAACGCAATGATTTTACGAACAAAATGGTGAGCCATAACAATCTTCACCCTTCCCTGATAAAATACACGACGTTTATTGCTTGTTTACGACTCAACTCTTTCAAATAGGGCCCTTCTATTATGAATATACAAACAGTACCGCAGTTTTCTTATTTTTAGTAGAAATGAGAAAATGCTATATCAAGTGTCAATAACGATAATAACATCTAATATCTAACCAAAAGAACGCATATTTAATAGCGTGTGTTTTGATTACCAGACAACAGGAAACGTATCGTTACAATACTTTATGTATTTTATTATTTAATGAGTAAGAAATATCCCGAATATGTCCATAAAACTTATTATCTCAGGTTCTTCAGTTCTTGGGAAAACTAGTGGCCCCAGTTGTACAGGAAACCGTTTTCACCCAACAACTCGTATATAGCTAAGTTGATTATGTCATACCCAAAATTAATCGCGCACAGATGGATTTAGATAAAAAAATGTACACAGATAAAAACAGCCCAGAGACTAGATTGAGAAATTGAATACTTTAATAAAGCTCCAATCTTATATCTCAAGGCCACGCTGAATTAAATTTTCGGGCGTAAAGCTAATTCTGAATAAATGTTGAAGAATTAATCATTGCAAATGCTTAATAAAATCCGACGTTACGTAATTTAATTTAAAAGGAAACGGAAAAGGTCTAAAACTGTGCGAAGTATGATTATATTATTTGTTTATAAAGTCAAAATATTTTAATGTTGTATATGTACTATTCAGTAAATAGTCAAATTGTAAATTTAGTAATAGTATAATAAACAATTAATGGTAGTAGGTAGTTATTAGTAAAGTTATAATATAATAGTAAATTTCCCAATTTCTTTTATCTCTCGATGTCAATAGCTGGCTATACAATCATTATATTAATCAAACCAACCTTATAACCTTAACCTTATAACTTAACTAGTTACCGTAACTTTTAAACGCTGCAAGCGTTTATACTAGGATTATGCCACGTATTCCCTCCTTCATACAACACAATTTTTGGGTCGGCAATGTGGAGGTGGCTAGGGCAGTTTGTCGCTGCACTAGCTATCTTCACATATGGACTCCTCTACTGCTTATCATCAGGTGGTATTCAGTCATTTGCTGAGCCTTTTATACATAAAAAAGTTGATATCGAAATCTGAAGATTAATTAAATTATTGGCAATACACCTACCGAAAAAACAACATAACTAATTAGTAAACAATTCATACGACAATTACTTTGATTGAGATTTCGTAATACAGTCATTACTACCACAGCTTTATCTTGCGTAGTTTGTAACGATGTGGTCTCCTTCGGTCCATCGATTTATAATGGCTGGTTGTTTTTATTAGGACAAACATTTAAAAATTGTACATTTCAAAATTGACATTTCTGAAGTAATCATTTAATATTATAATTTTCGTTGGGACGCTCTTTTAAATGTATCTATCGCTTCCCATATTATAGAGGAACCATTAGTTTGGGGTAAGTTACAATCATTACATCATCATCATCACCATAATTAATCTCACGTCATTACCTATTTTATAATTTGTTATTATTGTTACAGTTCCTTCTTCCTTCTACTTTTATGTCGTCTTAATTCATGTTATGTTACTGGAATAAAATGCAAAGTAAATGCCGTTATGTTCTTATTGAATTGATCACCACCGAACTCACGTTCAACCCTAGCCAAGAAGGCCCATGGTGACAAGTTTAACTATATATTTTCCCCCTTATTTATTCCAAGCGACCATTTTATTCTCAACTTATGACGCCGAACGCTCACGAAGAGCTTGTTGTTGTTATAAAATATACCCTTTTTGTTTTGACTTATTCCGTTGAAAACAAATTTAGATAGCATCTCACTTTTCTTTTCTTACACTATATCACTTTCAGGAACGCGCTGCTATTTAGATTAACTATACCAAATAATTTTCAATAGATTGTTCCTGTACCAGAAAGTTATAAGTGCTATTGATAGAAGGTAAATAGGATAAGGAACTTGTCTAAAATGATAATTGATTGGTTTTATTTTCTAAAATATCATAAAATTATTAAAAACTTGAATGAAAATTGACCATAAGTAAATAAGTGAACCATATTGACGATCAGAGAAAATATATTAAAAATCAAAATTGATGTATTGGTCAAATACATTCACGCAGCGGCCGGAATATTTTTATGAAGATCCATACTTGTCGTGTTTTAGCATCCAAATAAATTACTATATTAAATCATATTTGCCATGAAATTAAAAAAAAAAACTTGTTTTTTCTCTGAAACATGGCAACCAAAGAGGTAATTAATCAAATATTTTATGTAAATTTCGAACTGGCTTGCATATCGAAAGTTGTTTATTTAATAAACAAAAGAACACTGCCGCGTGAAGAATTATTGTTGATCATTGCTTGTTATTGATTTTAAAACTTAATTAACTCTGGCAAAATTAGTTCAAGTGAAGACCATGTGTGTGATGAAAAGTACTATATAAGACTTGCTTACAACTAGGCATTGATAAAATTAAGTAATTGAGCGTCGGCTTCGCCTCAAGTCCATATTTACACTCTCGTTCATCAATTGCTCTTTTGCTGGCCGCTGCAGTAATGAATTATTAGTAATATTGTGTGTGAGTTTCAGGCTTGAAGGTAGGTTTAATGAAAAAACATAATTTTATTTATATAGCACTTATTACTTAACAACGACTAAGAAAACTAATTTCGTTTAATTTATTTACGCGACAATAAATTCAAAGATATTTTATGCAGAATTATCAACAGCAGATTGCTTACATTTCATAAATAAATGACGTAATTAAATACCAAAGGTTCCGAATTGAATGCGTCCCTCCGGGCAGGAATTTCTGGAATACCATTGTTCATAACTTAATATTTTATTCGTATAATATCAAAGGATCGTAGCTTTATTTAGGTACAAAATCGATTATTTTATAATAGGTAATACCATAATTTTAAAGCATTGTTGGTGAAGTACCCTGCTAAAATTCGAGATAAGGGTTTAGATTTATTAGAATTTGGAAGCAAGGAGATTGAAGCTTGTAAATATCTCGATAAAAATGCATTTTCACCAATAAAACTAAAAAGTAATTTTATTACTCATTCATATTAAAAGGCAAGATTTTATATATGATAATACAGGAAAAGAGCAGTGAAATTTCAATTATCTTCAGATGAACTAAAATGCCTTTTTAATCACATATTATGAGCTTTAAAAACACAAAAAATAGACCATGTTATGGACTAATCAATGTCATAGTTTTGTAGTTTCAAAAAATCAAGAATTTACTACGTTATTAATAATAATTGAAATTGTACCAAAATAGATAATAACAAAATAATATCTTCAACAATAACCAGAATCGATACAAATAACGTAAGCTGTCCATTCGTATTCGTTAGGGCAGCTGATATCGCTTTAAACTTCACGGTTGGACCGTATATACGGTAATCCTGTTTCGATAGAAAAAGCAAAATCAAAATTCGTTCGTTTGCCATTCTTGTCACTGGCGGATTTGTTTTTTAATGAGGCAATATGCAGAAAGCTAAACAGGTTTTCTGTTCTTTTTTTAAAATCATAGATTGCTACAATATTCATTTATTAGTTATTGGTACAATAACATTAAAAAATAACAACAATTATTGTAACTGTTGCTGTGGACAAATAGAATTCAAACTCGAAAACCAACTCCACCACATTTATTTATAAAAATATGCGGGCAACCCTGAGAAATGGTTCAATCACATTTATTTGTGGCTCTGTGTTACAGGTCACACAGGGTTTACTTTATTTTTAAATTAAATCATGGTTTAACGCAAAGCTCAGAACGCGTTAATTGCGACGCCATTCAGTTACGGTTGAACGATATTGATGATGGTACATATACTTTTTATACATTAAAAGTAAAAGAATATAGTAAATCAAAAAGTATCTGGCAATGTATATAAAATTATAATCGTTAAATATCAAACACTTGTAAATGACAATAAAGAAATGAATAAAAATCAATGCAATTAACATGCAATAGCAATGCGGACCAGAATTACGGGTAAGTAATAAAAGTTGAAAGTAACAGAGTTATCGCAATGTCGAAGGGCGCCTTGGAACGGTAACGAGGCGAGATAAGATCGAGGCGGGGTCGAATCGACTGATCTCAGTCTGTGGCCAGATTAAATCTCTTCTGGAAATCTTGGAAGTGGCCTCAACATTAACTAATGACACTCAGACGAGAGGGGCTACGATAGCAACTCGTTTCAGTTCATTTGAGGGGCTAAGGGTAATCAGCATTGGCGAGCTCATTACAGATAACGCAAGTTCGTTACTGCTACAATGGCTGGCGCCAGTTTCACGTATGTTTGCTCACCAAGATTGGCGGACTGTCTTTAATTACAAACGTTTATTCACGCCACTTAAAGGATTCATCGAAAAGTAAGGGCTAGGATTAAAAATCTAACGAGAATACTACCGTGTTACAGAAAAAGAAAGAAAATTATTAGATTTACAAAAATACATCCATGACTCATTAACAATTATTCATACTCATCATATAAGTATCTACCCTTATCGGTAAACGTACTCAGGACCTCTGACTGAGACAGGGGTACTAAGCACTCGAACAGACAAACTTGGCATTAAAAGATCATGGGAATACTTTAATAGTTTATTTTAGATACAAAAGAGCTATCTAAGGGTGCTTAATCATCAGTACGTCAGCTATACACTATAGTTCAAGGTTCAATATCGCTTATCCCACTTTAAAAGAATAAAACATAGAAGTTACAAAACTAGTTTACATCATGATCATTATATCAATCGACAGACATCCACTGTTGGACAGATTCAAGATAGGCCTTCCCAGAAGAACTCCGATCCGATTGGTTGCTGCCTGCATCCAGCGACTTCCCGCAACCTTTATCAGATCTTTGGTCCTCCTTGTAGAAAGTCTTCCAACGCTGCGTCTTAAGGTACGTGGCCGCGTAACTTTCCTCCCCCACAAATGTTAGTCCTCTGGCAATGTGGCCCGCTCACTGCCACATCAGATTTACAATTCTTTGAGCTACGTTGGTGACCGTTGTTCTCGTGTAGATCTCATCATTGAGTCACTGTGGTAGAAGGGTCGAGAATATGCTACGAAGCCATCCGTAGGTTGCTTCGTTGAGTTGAATTCGTCAATTTACTTCTTTATGGAAGTTAGATAAATTGTCCCAGGTCCATGATATATGGTTATAATGATTATTATGGTCTATCATTACGAAAACTATATAGAAAATCATGTGGTGGAGTTAGATCCACCACATGATTTTCTATATAATTTTCGTCTTAGCCATGTTGATTTTAAAGCACTTGTTTGAAACTTTAGATATTAATTAATTGCTCCCTATTTAGAAGTATTTTTGTGCATGCAGCTCGATAAAGCAAGAATAAAAGATTCTCATTTACATATATTTTTGTGTTTTTGTTCAAATGATAGTAATATAGATAAGTGTATAAATATAGTTTTTACATAAATATAGTGTATTAGTTAAAATATTTGGCACTTATTAACAAAACAGTATTAGTATCTAAAACTATTTTTGAGACTGAAGAGTAACGCTGTATCAGCGCTTACGTTCTAAATTAAAACTTAACTATCTTATGTTTCATTTTATTTATTGAATTTCATTTCTGAGAATAGAATAGCCGTCAGCTGCCAACATTCCCATAACTAAAAGCCACTGTAGGGATTATTAATAAAGCTAATTGAATGATATCGCTATTGTGTGAAAAGAAAAAACGTTGTATTTTTATTAATGTCAACAGGAATGATGATATTTTAGATTTTTTTTATGTTCAGTTCGTTGAGATGGAATTGTATTAAAATGTGAGATTGGAAAAATATTCAGTCCTTTTTAGCGCCCCTTTTGGCTGTACAATAGCATTGCTTGTATATCGCATTAGAGTTGTGCCCAGGAACTTGAGAGGCGATTTGTATATTCTATTGTTGTTCTGTAGCACTTAAGTTTGTAGCTATAATGATGGAGATGTTCAACCTTAATAGGAAAGTATATACTTTACATCCAATGTAACTTAATTAAGAGTTATTGAAGTAGTCATTTGTTCGAATGATCGAAAATACTTAAAAAAATATAGGAAAATAGTCTGAATATTAAAAGAGGTAAAGCATATTGGTAGCGTTTACCCAAATTAAGAGCACCAGATTGACAATGATATCGTCACGATTCATTCACGATCATAATGCTATGCTATAAATTTTATAGGAAAATAGTTTTTATATTATGTGAGGAAAGGCATCAACTCGAATTTCTCGCGCTCGAATGGGGAAGCAGGAAATAGGAAACAAATTAAATTTTATATTTCTTTTAACTAATAATATCTTGCAGTATCCTTGATACAGCTGATTGAAGCGTCGTGTAGGAAACAGGAAAATTTGGAAGTTGTCGTTATGGGAAATAGACGTCTTAGAAAGAGACCTTTATAGGAAGTTGTATATTAACTTTCTAGAAATATTGTCCTCTTGACGCTGTTCACGTTTTGGCATAGAGGTCATATAAACCTGTAGGATTGATGCGTGAGCAACGTATAAGGGGTGTCGAAGTTACTACGAGCTATAATTGGCTACTGCCACTGCATACTATCAGGGAAACTCAAAAAAATAAAAGTTGAGATTTTTAGGTAAAATAAACTAACCAAATACGAATTGACTCCAGTCTTCTAAGGTTTTTACGCAACAACAGATAAATAAATCTTTCTTTTTTACCCTTTCGGGAACTAAAAAACAGAAAGGTTCCCCAAAGCTTTTTACAGCAATACCTAATTCTTGTAGGTTTGTATTGTTTGAATGCTTTTATCTTGAAACGGACGTGCTGTGCCCTGAAAGCGCCATTGTCTCGAACAAAGCAATACGCTAACGCATTAGCAAGTGTTACTAAACAAAAAATCACGGGAGTACATTTGCACCAAAAATTTAATTCCTACAAGAAAAGAAAGCGTTAAAAATACAATTTCTTTTCTTACCTTTTGATATAGTATTTGGTTATGTATTTGGTACATAAAAGCCGAAATTTATCTATAATTATGTACGCATAGTCACAAATAAATGCTATGGTGATAAAATTATTTTCAAATGTATCTATATTAATTTACAAATATTTCATTAGTAAAATAAAATGTATGGTGAAGTTCATAATAATTTTTCAGTTTTTTGTATATCACCATACTATTTATATGTCTCTGTTAATATGGGCAGGTTTTGGCTAGCTAAGGTATGTACCAAACACTACCTAATGTTTCTAATATGTTAAAGAAAAAGTTGTTTTTATATCGATATCGCATCTTTCATGGAGTATTTTGAAGATTATAAGAATTTAAAAATTATCTTAATAATGGTCCATATGTTTCTATACAAAGAGTTGCATTGTGTACATCTGGCTATCCGCGTTTTTATAGTATTATGGTAAACAATAAATTATAATACCTCACCTGTAAAAAATATTTTATAGATAATTTTTTCCTCTCTGACTTGTCATCGATTAGTTTTGAATAAGCTAAATTTATTTGCAACCAATTCACCGAAGCGATATTTAAATATACCGAACGACTAATAGATACCAAGTTTTTTAAAGCTATTTATTAACTGAACACGAACAAAATAAAAAGAACTGAAATCAAATTTGTATTTATTTAAATAATTTTTAAAACTTTTTCGTCACAATTGTTCTAACTAAAGACTGTAAAAATAATTCTTAAACAAATAAAAAAGAATAAATAATTCTTAAAAAAATAAAAAACATCTACCTATTATTTATTTAAATCTGGTCTCTAAATCTGTTGGAAGATTTGAAAATAAAACCGTCATATGGTTTTTATTTAAATCTGTGAAGTGTCTCATAATGGACATAATAGATTGCTATCTATGCTATGCTATATATAGCTATGCTCTCTAGCCTTGTATAAATAGGTGGATATAAAATAAAAACAATATAAAAACTTAAAATGAAAAATAATTGAACTGAAAACGTAGCACTGAAATAGAAGGACCAATTAATTAGTTCACTCAGTACTTAATTACGAACATACTTCAATTTGTGGTAAAACTTTTAATTGTTGTATTAAGCGATGATTATTTTAGGTGGGATCGTTGAGGGGTTTAATTCCGTATAAACTTAAACTTTGGTAACTGCCAATTAAATAACATTGTATAATTTAAACTTGTATTACCTGCTTCATAATAACACGTAAGAACTTATTAACTACTAAGTTTAATTTCTTGTAAGTTTTTTAAAATTTGAATTCATTATTATCATCTTAGAAAAAGTGTGACATGCCCACAAACACTGGGGAATTTATTTTTTGTTCTTTAAAATTCTGTTTATGCAATTTCTGGAATTTAGATATTATCCGCATTGTATTTGAATTATTTGCCAACCGTTAATAAAAACGCCTTTTAGAGATACACATAGGTAGGTATATAGACTTAGTAGACGATATTTTCTTACCAAAAACTTTAAAACAGTTAAAGAGCTTTCGAAATAAAAAACCATGCAGAAATAACTCGCCAAAAGATTTCCCATCTGTTCAATTTTACGCGCTAATTCAATGCATTAAATTATAAATAGGTCTAAGTAACTACAGTAGCTATGGCAACCGGGACTAAGGATCGGGCAACACTCTGTCTCAGGCACAACAAAAGTCCATTAGTGCGGTCCACCCGTTCACAGGAATTAATTAATTCACACACTTCGGTCTGTATTTACGTGGGCCAAGACTGCCCGATTAAATTGAGAAGCATCAGATTATGACTGACGTCTTAATTGTGCCGGCTTTATGCTCGGAGCTGGGTGGAAATTGTTTTGTTTACCAACGAAAGCAGCTGCCTTTGTTACTAATATTCAATCTTCTGATAGAAGTAGGTGAATTGTTGTGTTGAAAATTAAACAACAGCCTTAAGAGACGAGTGAGCTATCTATATGTCTGTTATTTTTCTATTTTGTAGTCTTACATATTATTAACCTTCTAATTTAGGTGTTATTAAGAACTGAGTAGGCTGGTCAGGAATGTGAGTGAACTGGAAAAGTTACGACCCTCATTTATGCATGCACAATAGATACAGATATCCTACTACGATGAGATTTAAACTATTCCTATTTAGTATAAAATAAAATAACGAGGAGTTCGTTAGCGTAGTGGCTGGAACATCCTGGTTTTGATAACGCATTGGCATAGCGTGGTGGTATTGTAGCCCCAATTCCTCATATGATCCTCCCATCTAGGAAGGTCTAAGTCGAACAGTGGTATGAGTATAGGCTGTTGACGATGATGTTAGTTCTGATAGGTTCATTTCGGTAGGTTCTGCTAGATCGTTTCGGTAGATACTACTGCCTTTCCTATTTCAGCCGGGAAGTTGTTCAGAACGGAAAGGTAGCTAGCTTAGTTACAGGGTATGATAGGTATTAATATCTCTTGTCATAAGAATGTCAACACAATCACAATATCAAGTGATTTCTTGATATTAAATTGAATTGATATTGAAATGTTATCAATTGATTTCTTGATATTGTACCTGATTAATAACCCATGGTAACCATCAGATGTGCCATATGCTTAAGCATATTTTAAGGAAAGTAGTTTATGAAATAATAAAATTCATTTATGCCAGCCGATGCTACATGAAATAGCAAATAGTAATTTGTCTACAGATAAATAAAATAGCAGTGAACTCAATATTATAATTTCAGGAACATCGCAGTTAATTTCTCGCCCACTCAAGCGTCGACCGTCGAAACCCGCCGCGAGCTCTTATTAGGAATATGTTAGCAGATTACAATTTTCAAACTGATTTATGTAATATCATTAGGAATATAAACATGCGGCGCCCCTTGTACCTCTTCATTATTATGCATGTGTGGGTCGATTTGTATCATCGAATCTGTTATTTATGTTTATGATTATTTTATTCGGTCACAAATTATAGTAGGGATTCATTTTACAAATGTATGTATGTTTTCCATTGGCATTTCGAACCTATTAGTTACTAAAGAATAATTGCTAATGATAATCAATAATTTTCAATAAATAATGTAAACTCCCAATAACTTAAGTGTTAAGCACTTTTTTTAGATCAAAAACTCCATTAAGTAAATATTTTATATACTTAAGTATGATATTGAAATAATGGTTTATAAAAAAACTGGTGATTTATCTACGTTTCAAAAAAATTTAACACTTGTTCTATCACCCAAATTAAACGTAAAAGAAAATATTTTGCATCATTTAATGTGAAGTATTTTATTACTATTTTAAACTTTCCTAAAATGTATCGTTATATCTATGAAGCTATTGCTTGGAAATACATATCTTATTTATATATTATTTCCAAATTGGATATTTTTTATTCGATCCTGTCAGGAGAAAGTTGGTATATCACACCACCCATGAGAAACCGCAGCGGACAGCTAGAAAGAAAAAAAAAACAGTTTTCGGGTTGCCATTTGAAGTCTGAAATATAAAGTTAGAAAACAAGGTTTATTAAGAACCTTGTTTTTCTGTCAGATTTACAAAGACAATATCTATTATATTATATATATATATATATTGATTTACATTGTTTTATATATAAAAACTTTATTATTCTTCTGGCAAAATTTTGACTAAAACTAAGAAAATACGAAACCCATTTCGTATTAAGTTACCAGGGGTGCGTCCATGTTGTGACGAGCGATTAAAATTGTTTACACGGCTAATGAAAACGCCATTTCCCGGCGTGACGCGGCGGAAAGGTGCAATGGGATGGATCGAGGGACGGATGATCGAGTTAGTAAAGTGTTTTTAATTAATAGCACAGCAAATAACTCGGCACCACTACATGGTGAGCCATAAGGGAAGTATGCGCAGCTAGCTAGTACAGTATGCAAAGAATGCAATTATAGATTTCATATAAAATATATATGTATACATATTTTTAGTTTTTTATAATTTTATATTTCATTTCAGTTCCCTGTCATTTCATTTTACATCACATTAATATATATTAAAATATATATAAAATGTTGACTTGTTTTTATATCTATGACTCGGGTAAAAGCAATACTAGAAGTTTTGGAATGGTTTTGTGATAACTATTATTAAATATTCTCTGTAAAAATCAATAACATTTATTTATTATATTTATTAATATAAATAAATCAACTTTTTGAAGTATGTTCTTTTCTTATAATAATAGAGTAGATTTATTGTTTTACAGTGTAATCTATACTTAGGCTATATATGCAAATAAAAGTGATAAAAAACGACAGTAAATAATGCCTTAATTAAATAAAACCGAACCTAACTAAAACCAAACTGACAATTCAACACCTAATCCGGGCCTGCACCATAGCGATAGAGTAATTAAAATTCTGGTAACACAAACGTTGGGAGTGCCCAGGGCAGGGTATGGATAAAAAGATTTTGGAAAAATTAATTTTTGCGATAAATCAAATAAATTTCCGGGGAAGAAATTAAAATTAAATGTACCTTTTGTTTGCAGGTAATACGACATGAGTCTCCACTTAATGAATTTCGTGTTTTGTATATGGGGTACGAGTTCGCAAAGATAAATACTTGAAGATTTATAAAGGCTCTTAGGAAGTTTGTTTCTTAGCGTTTTTCCCAATAAACTTGATTGTATGTAAAGAAAAATTAATTGAGTTTTCTTAGAGAAGATAAATATTTCAGAAATGTTGGAGAAGAATAGGAAAAGAGAAAAGAAGCGACATCAGAGTAATACTTCCACAACACGAATTCACTTAAATATATACGGAATATAAACAGAATATAATTAAAAGTATAATGTTATGAAATAGGTTGTGGTGAGTGATGATGATATTTGAGAATTACAAACACCAAGGCTAGGATAATTAATAGATATCTTCTAATTTTGTTTGCCAGAGGGTGGCAAACAAACGCCAGCCCTTTATATCCTAACAGGTCTTATAAAATATAGACGCTCTTTGTTACTTAAACTTACGTAATGTTAATAGCATGAAAGATTTTAATAAATCAAAAGAGGGCGTTTTCTTCACAGCTTAGGTTTCAAGTCCTTTTTTGTCGGAGAGGTCAGCCCCTACAGTATAGTGTCAACTGCAGGGATATGTGGGACTCGGGGTAGAGGCGTTTCCTCACTACCCACTAAACATCATCATCGGGCTGAACCCCATAGCGCATGTCAGAGACGGCTCAGGTTCGCCCAAAAACATTTCATATGGCCTGCCCTTGCGGGCCCTACCGTACACCATTTAAAACCTGTCCGCCGTCAGACCGGCCACCACCAAGCACAATTTTCTGCTAACCCTAAGAAGGGCCTTTCGTCACCGACTCTCACGGGTAGCGTCAAGGGCAGCTTGGATGTAACTCTGCACAAAAATTAAACCTACGTGACTACACTTTGTCTCCCTATCAAAGTACTAAGCCACCCAGGTATACCACAAGCCCCACGTCTTAGGCGGGTACTCCAACTTGAACATAACGGCACCGGGATCTAGCGTCATCACGGTTGCCCTTCCCGCCTTGATACAACCAAAGGAAACTAGCGCCACAATCTGTCTTGGACCTAGGAGGCCCACAATCCTCGACCACAAAAGGAGTCCACTGGCCGAGAGGCCCCATCAACCACGGTAATAGAGCCACAAACGCTCTCAGCAAACCAGAGAAGTTCCTGGTGGCCCTAAAACAGCCTTTTCGCTGGAGATTAACCGACAACGAAACCACTACCGGTTCGAATCCGGTAGTTGTTTCGTGCCTGCCCAGGGTACGCCGGCTGGATACATTGATGAACCGTCCCTCACGTCGATTGGGGATTTCATTAAGTGCATTAACTGGTCCTCTAAAGGTTCCAGCACGCAAGGAGGCTCGTTAGACCGTACCCCTAACAGTCAAGTACTAATTTGACGCTTTCTCAAAGTGCTCTGGGGTGTAATATCAACTCTTATGACTGGTTAATTTTTGTTACATCATGAACTCTGTAATATTGTAATAAAGTTAATGATGTAAATTGCATGCCGTTAGCTAAGTGTCAGCCGTGTTTGTGTGGAGCACTTGATTAAAGCAGTGTTAGAAAATACTACTAAAACTCTTCGATTATTCCTTAGTTCTTCACAGGGGCATGCAATACCTGGGTTCCGCTACAGCAAATCACGTTACCATCTCTTCCATTTCGTAGTTAGTACCTATTATTAGTGCTAGAATCGTTTATAGACTACGGCGAACAGTTTCTAACAGGTGGCCACGAACTGTTCTTAATTTAATAACAATATATCTAGGAACTTTTGTAAATAATTCCCTACTATCAAAAGAGGAAAAATGTCAAACGTCTAGATGAAAAAATATACGTATAGTTGTATTATTAAAATTTTCTCTCGGAATTAATTATTCAATAGTCAAACATAATTAGGTCAAAGGCCTCGTGGTAATTCAGCCATAATAATTAATTTATTGATGTTCAGCTAATTATTATCGCCGAGAAATATGTACTGTTTTCATGAGGCTGATTAATTATTTCGTCCTGTATGTGTTCCACCATATATATTTTATTTTGTACGTATGCCATTGTGATTTATTTGTCATTTGTGGGTCAATTTCCTAGTTTTTTCTTAATCAATAGAGTATGTCTACTCTTGAAGGGTCCCATTGTTATCAAGTAAGTATCTGATTATTATTGCCTTTAAAGTGTTTTGACGTTTTGACTTTTAAGTGTTTGTTTGTTTTCACAAGTTTTTCATGTAGATATGAATTTTATTAATTTTTGAACTGACAATTCTTAAGCTACGGTACAAGAGCTTTAACGTGATCATTGTTCGTAAAGTTGTTTATTTGAGCCTCGTCAAGCCTTGCCTCACGAAGCCATAATGTGAAAGTCGATAACAAGCAAATAATTAATGCTCGCTGTAAAATACTATTGAATTACTTTGAATTTTCATCATCAGTATTGAAAATTAATTCGTAAGCAATCGAATAACTGTACCGCTAGTGTGATTTTCAATCCTATCGAGACGTTTGCGATCGTAGTTGCGTTTGGCTGATAATAATACGATTAGCAGCTGAATAAAACTAAGATATATAAAAAATCAGAGCTGTCGCTTCAATACAATTTGACAGCTGACGACAAACACAATCGAGAGTTTTCAATTTGATTGAAATTCAGACTAGGGGTAATGATTTGTTTTATTAAAAGAAGACTTTAATAATATTTTACTATTATTCTTAATTAGTTATAACGTTATAAATATTAGTTAATATTTTAGGGCCATTTAATTTTCTAGCAAATCAATACAGTTCTAATTGAACTGGAACTGGTTCTCGGTTCGAACTAATGTTACCGCCTAGTTTTACCGCTCAGGTGTGCGATAAAACTTGCACATCTCCCGAGTATAATCCGTTAAACAGAATCTATCAAGAAGATTCGTCCCATGTGCTTAAACTACGATTAACTCATAAAGAAAAAGTTTTAGTTTGATATAAAAATAATAATTATCGGGTACACGCTAAATGTTTCCACATGTTTTCCGTTCTATTCTATAATAATTTTATATTGAATATACTTAAAATATTCGTGATAGTGAACTAGATTTCATTGATTTAGCTTTTCATTAACTAATTTTACCTATATAGTAAAATAATATGCTTAAAAATATAGGCAAGTGTAACAGCTTTATTTGTATACACAACCTATGAATTTTATACCCGAACAATTTTTTGTTATTAAAATATCAAAGTTTCATCTTTCACTTAAGGTGTACGGGCCAGAATACATGTCTTTAATTCGACCTGCTTGTAAATAATCATATTAGAATCAATTACTTTATTACATTATATCTTTCTTTCTCTCCTACAAAACCATCGTTTCATCTGTAATCTCCTCCCCTATCACATGGCACGGCATTCCCGTACATTAGATCTTACCAAACATTATTTTTAATACAAAAACCGTGAAGTTAACAAAGCAGTGTGATGTTGGTATTGGTATTGCTGTGATCTACCCTAACCAGGTGGTCTAAGTTTGAGAATGGAGTAGCACCTGCACTAGTGCCCTTGTGTATCTTCATCAACAGCTTATATCCCCCAGGCCTTCCATCATGGAGTAACACATGAAATGCTTGGACCATGCCGGCCCAATCCAGGTTTGTTGGCGTAAGCGGTTACCGTTGCAACCAGGACCAAACGGCTTAACGTGCTATTTGAACGACAGAAGAGCTCTAGATATAAATTTAAATTAACTCCTGCGGAAGGAACCATGGTGAGTTGGTTTTTTTTCGTTATCAAAACCAGAGCGCTCAAACAACTAAGACATGGAATACACTAGACACCTAACAAATATAAGTACTGTTTTATTTCACAAACAATTGTTCGTTAAAATATGCATAAATAAATTATGTACACGGTTTGCCCACCTATTGCCTTACAGTTCCTACCTTATTATTTTAAGGTTCCGCAAAAACAACAGCCGTGACCTTTCTTAATCAAGCCATTATCATTCGTACCAGCTTTCACCCTCAGCCATCTTGGGGAAAATAAGTTCACCCTTCGATAGGTAAAAACGACCGCCTTTTTGTGTTTTCGACCTTAATTTATTGAAATAGGGTTTAAGTTGGCTCACAATGTTAAGTTGGTTTTGTTCCTCTAATTACTAACAGAAATGAAGATAACGTTAATCACAACGTTAATAAATTGTTTCTACGTCATTGCGGTTACATTTTACCGACAAAAGATAAGATTTCATTGTGTTAGAAAATAGAAGAAAAAAATATTGTGTGAAAACATGTTATGATTATTAGTATTTTTTTCCACTTTTTTTTTATAAAAGCGGTAAACAATACTCCTTAAACAACCTTTTTGATATCGGAACTTTCCGTTGTCATCTTTGCCTTTTAGCACATTGTAACCCAGCGGTGAATGGGGCTGCCATTCTGGCTCAGGTATACTCCCTAAAACCATCGGGAACACTACTGATTGCTTCGACGTATAACGGGATACTTTTTGTAGTTACTGTCATGCATCGAAGACTATTCGATTATGCTAGTTTCCTGGATCACCAGGGAAAGGGAGTACCTTCGGAACAAAAGCGTTCCCCGCGCAGAGATATTTGGCAAATTCCTATTCCATCCTCGCGAACACGTTCTGTGGCTTTCATTCTCATACAAAAAGTGTTCTCTGTTGTTCTTGCTGCTCATCATATTTTGAATGATGGTCCGTAGCTAAAGGGTATGGCCAATGGATCATATGAATACAGGAATTTAGTAGCAGGAACAAGTACAGCATAGTGGCGAAATCGATTGGCGATATATAGTAACAACGCTAAGAGTGTCCCGCCGCAAGAGGCAACTTAACTGTGGAGATGTTTTACCTCCATAATGACGTCGACAGTGGATCGAGCGTTCTGAAACCCGAACTGGGAATCCGCCTAGTCTGGGCTCATAGATGACAGGTGGTTTTTTATACGATCGGCAATAATCTTTTCCAACAAATTGCCTACTTTGTCCAAGTACAGCACTAGTACAGCCTACTTGTATGGGCTTGTAAAAGGAAAGAGAATCTACAAGCCTGCGCTTCTTTTGTTTTACTAAGAACTAGGCGCGTTTTCACAGTTTCGACTTCACCGATAATGGAAAGAGATTTTCGGTGTAAGCGCAGAGATGGTTCTTTGAAATGTGGAATTACTCGGGATGTCGATTTACAAAGCTGTACAATGCTTACTGAGCTCATTGTAGTGTAGATACAACTCAATTCCATTAAATACCTCATTGTCTCTGTTACGGAATTCGTAAACAGATCAAATAAAACTTTACTGAGAAGCATTTATTCCAGTTTATTATATATTTATTGTTATTTAACCTGAATCAGACGAAAACAGTTCGTTTATATTTTGTTATCTTTAGTGAAATATGGAATAACGTAGATAAGTGGGGAACGATTATTTAGAATATTAACGGGTTCAGAAATTTTCTATTTCTCATACACGTAATAAGCATGATAAACTGATCCAATAGTAGTTGTATCGTCGTGTGTGTGTGTGTGTTTGTGTGTTTGTGTCTGTGTGTGTGTGTCTGTGTGTGTGTGTTTGTGTGTGTGTTTGTGTGTGTGTGTGTGTTTGTGTGTGTTTGTGTGTGTGTGTGTTATCGGTTACATAACAGTGAATATGAAAAACTAAATAAATGATATTTAATATAAATTTACAGGTAAATAATGCAAAATTCGAATTGTTGAACAATTAAAATAAAACCGCGTGAACACTATGACTGTCAGTGTACTTAAATGAATGTCTGGTCACTGCAGGTTAATTTGGATGTGTGCCCAAAACCCAGTAGCTTAGTTAAAATTTGGAAATGTTTCATTACAATAAAAGAATTTTGTAGAAACTAATACATTTTGTGGTAATGCTATAAGAAACCTACATACCCATTAAAAAGTTTTCACTTTAAAAATTATAGTGAGATATAAGTGATATATACCTGCAAAAAGGGAAACTAGATAAAAGAAGCCTTAATAATTATAATCCTCTGTTCTCTACAAGAAATACCATATGTAAAAAGCTATCAACCCTCAGGGCGTTTATTTACTTTGTATGCAAATAATAATATTGTCAACAAGCTTGCCGTAATATTTAAAACAAATCCTTTTTTGTAATATATTGCGGTTGTTTGCGGAGGTGCTGGGACTCGCTTTAAATATTCATTATGTATGGGACATATTTCGCATTTGGGTCAGTAAAACGTTTCTTCGATAATATAGATACCCAGATAGCGCTTAATGATAATGAGATAACCCTAAAAGGATTAAAAGTAGGGTCTATTCAAGGAAATGGAATATACAACCGAAAATTAAACAATTCTGTTGTTGTGGACAGCAAAATGGTACAACGATAATGAAGACAATAATCTCAACACATAAGAAATAGTCGTTTCAAAATAGCTGTCATTTATAGTTGCATCGTGTTTGAGTGACTAACTCCTCAGTTGAATATGTTTTTATTTTAAATTACAAAATTCATTGGCAGAAGGCAAATTGCTTTAGAAAAAAGAATTTCTTTCTCCTCTCAACATTCCAGCACATTTCTTTGGACAAACTTCTTTGGTAAGTTGTTAAAGAATGCTACACTTCATGGTATTACATATTAGTATTCTATTATGTCACAGATTATTGCATAGTATGAATGTTCAAACGTGCGGGTTTCTATTATCTATCTACAGATGGTTTTGCTTGCGAGGCATAAAAAATCATCTTAAACTGTTCTGTTACTTAGAACGATGCCGATGACAAAGAAATTCAAATGATTACCACAATATTATCTGATCCGTTTCACACTGTTCATCATCAATCATCATCATCCATTCGCTTTTTTTCCTAAGTGTGAACTTCAAACAGAAATCATGATTATATCGTCGTAAGTGCAAAGTACAGTAAAATTTTACTTTACGGGAAATAGTCTTACTGAGTTTCCGTTCATAGTTCTAGTTTGATAACTTTCCAAAAAGCGAAGTTTTGAAATAACGACCGAGTTGCTTGTCTTCTCGAGCGCCATTTTAGTCATTGCCATGCAAATAATTTCTTGGTCAAAATAAACCTACTTATAAATTGTACTTTCTTCAACTTATGACAAGAAAAGGTGAATATAAAAATTAAGAACCATTCAATTATGACGACTGTACAAGACGGCATGATTGGAGAGGCAAGATCGCAAAATTGAATATTTCATATAATTCTGTCCCTTTTGCAAACATATTTACAGAGCAATAAGTACACTTAAGTTTTGATTTAAATAACAATCTTCAGAATCCAAAAAGCCGAATGTTTTAATTAGAAGTTAAACCAGGATGTTATTAAATAGTTTGCTACACATTTTATTAGTATATCAATATCATAACGCTCTCAATGAAAATGTGGATTGCTCACCTTTCGTTAAAACTACGGGTGACTTATTCCCGGGTATTTCTCAGTTGAAAATATTATCTATTTCAATCTGTTTACAGTTTACGTGCTAGGTGTGCTGAGAAAATCAACTCGTGTATAAAGCATTGACTTAACTATTTTCTGTAGTTACTTTCAGTTGAATTGATAGTGGTTAAACTGCACTAGTACGGATATTTATCAAATTCTTAAAATACATTTTTAAGGCTGATGCACATCAAAACTTTTTTAACAATTAACATTAACAAACATTTTTATAATTTTTACATTTACTGTATGGAAGTAATATCAAATAACTATATTACTTGAGTAAAGGAGAATCACAAACAAAAAAATATATTCAAAAATTAAGGTTGTTATGAAAAAACTTTTTCAAAACTGTAAAAAGTATTGTTTATTTAGATATTAAAAATGTAGTTCGTCCTTTAAATAATTTTTAAGTATCTATTTTTAATAGATAAACAAGGTAGACAGAACATATGTAAACGTAAATATTAGTATAAAGTTCTATCATAGTAGAGTGCCGAATGCCATTATGCCGATAAAATCTTTATTGTTTTTTCATTCAACAATCTGAATGAGCAAAAATATCACATGACTGTGATAAATCTCTGAAGATTTTCAACATAATGGAAGGAGGATCTTGATTTTTAAGAAATATAAAGGATTAAAACCTCCTTGAAGACACGTTGACAACCTTTTATAAGTGAAACCTATAATGGCTGTTTTCATTCTTAGTAGAGATATGTCAGGGAATGAAATATGAGATACTACTGAGAAAATAGACTATGGAGGTGCGAATACAACGAACATGCTTTGTTCTCGTGAAAAAAGATACATGTTTATTTTTATCATACGATACTGACAATATGAATTAACGATGGCTTGATATTATATTGAATTAGAGATTTTACACTATTGACACATTTTTGAAATCTTTAAAAAAAATAGTTTCTTTTGTACACTAACTAAATGCATTGTTTTTAATTACCCATAACCATGAACCAAATTACGAAAGTTAAGAACACGAGTTTTACGCTAGCTGAAAATTGTCATATTATCTACATCACGGCTCATTCGTATTCTGTTGCGATCGTCAACACCAAAGATACGATGAGAACAAATAAAATTTTCAGGGGACCAGTTTATAATAACTTCGACTAGTATTACGGTTTTTGGAGACGATTCAGCTACAAAAATAATTGCTTCCCTTTTGTAAAAAAACTGAATATAGAAAGAATCGGTTAGTTTCCACTTTCATTGCGATTTTAAGACTAATGGATAACTATGAATGTAATGTGATAAATTAAGAAATATTATTACAACAAGAGTCAAATTTATCTTTGCAACTTTAACAAAATCACTTCTTCAGCAAATGAATGAGTTACTTTAAATATATCATTTTACAACCAAAATGATGCGATGGTTCAAACAATACATAGCTGTCTACGTTCTACCAAACTGAAGTCCGCTTAGTGGTGCACATAAAGTGGCTTTCTCCATTACTGAAAGTGCCGCCGTCAAGCACTGATGTACGACGCACTACGAAGAAAATATTAATATAGTTCCTTCGACAAGTTTAATCCCTTATACTTTGAAAAAGTGCATTGAAAGAAGAATCATTTAGAAGGTTATGAATGGGTTTCTAAGAAAACATCAATTTTTCCTATTTTAAATGTGTAATTATGGATATAATATTTAAGCACTTGTATAAAAGATACTAGATAACAGAACACTAGGTAGGTTAACAAAAATAATGCTTACAATAAATGTAACGTAAACTCACTTTGCAACTTAATTAGCACTCAGAATTAACTTTAATTTAGCCTCATTATCTCAAATAACAACGTTAATTTTTTGCTTGAGTGCCTTACAAGCTGCGTAAATACAGTATCTTTAAGCCTACATGAACGGGTTTTGACTACAGGTTTAAAGACACAGATGTGTGGAACTATCCTACTATATGTATAGGCGTCATTGTTCGATCATAATCAACAGTCTATATAAAAAGATGCCATTGATTTTATTGAGCCGCTATATACTCCCGTGAACATTGAGAATAATCTGGACTGTATGTACTTACAGGCTTAACAGGTAACATAATAAAGAATATACTATTTATTATCTTTTACATACTATATAATATTTTATTTAATTTAATTTTATATAGTTCAAGGTAACCGAGAAACAATCACCTTGATTAATCTGCATAATTATAATTTCACGTAACAAATGTACCAAAACTTTCCGACTAAGCGAAGTCAGTAATATACACAAAAGAAATTTCGGAACCGTTGTAACAATAATATTTACTTCAGAAGTATTCTCAGCAATATTTGACACGGTTTGTGTTTCAAATACAAACCAAAGCTAAAGTTTCAATTCCGACTAACAGACCAACAACGCTGTGTTCGATATGTTTACGTAGCCATATGTGTTTAATCAGCATTAAACGCCTGATACAAATAAGCCGCCAGAGCGATGCACCAAAACGCCAAGTAGTACTTTTCGGTAACACTCACGTGCAAAGATTAACTTCCTACTCACGGTTTGTATTAAATACGATTTAATTGGATACTGTGGAGAATTCTAAAGATTATAAATCATATCATTATGGTTGTGGCATGTCTAATGTAAAACCGTATACCTAAAACGATGTCTTTAAATTATTTAAATACGGTAAAAGTCAAACTTCATTAATTTAATGATGATTATCTTATCAATACATATGGAAATTGTACGGTTCAGAAGATGGTCGTTTCGCAAATTGGATATTTAAAGACAGATAATGTCAAACAAGCCTGTGGACCACTTGATGGTAAATGGTTACGATCGCTTAAAGTTACTAATAATATCAAAGAATCATTTGACATTAACAAATATGTTAACCTCTATCATGCCCTATAATTACGGCATACTTCGTAATTACAAATTGTAAAAAAATAATTTACGTATGGTCCTAAATTAATAAGTACTTAATACTAGTAATAATCTATGTATCGCAGTATATACATATTTTTTTACTTTAATGCGTTTTCTGTAATATACTTATTTTTCATTCAGTTATTCTTTGTAACATAAGAATATAAATTGACAAGTTACTTCACAGATAACTGGAGCTATATGGGGATATCGTCACGACTTCAAACTTTAAATTGAACAACAGGATTTCGTACACCTCAAAGTTTGGAAGACTCTAAGCTAACAGTTATCAAGGAAGATGGTTGTGGTTTAGATAAGCCAGTTTTAAAGCCTAGATGTTTGCAAGAATTTCAATATCGAAACAACCTGTAATATTATAATAACCTAGATAATATAGACGTTTTACTGTTGAGGTCTCGTTAGCAGAGCGGTCTGGAACAGAAGGTTAAAGTTTCCTAACAAGCACTCTTTTTTATTTTTTTTAATATGTCATGTATCTACCAGCGAACGGTTGAAGTATAATAATTTAATTACTTTTATACTAGTTAAAGAAATAAATTAAGTGAAGACCTATAAAATTAATTATTTCGTTTATTTTTTTTAGATTTATAAAAGTAAGTTTCAACGTTATAACCATTCTAAAACATTTCATTTCGTTGTATATAAAACGTTTAGAAATTCCACTTACGTATTTGTAATTTCAATTAAGGGTCATGAATAAAGATATATCGACAAATACAGATATACATAATATATCTTTTCTCTCATTGTGTAAACTATTAAAGGGTCACAGATGGGTTCGAATGGGTCCCAAGCGAGTAATTAAGCCTTAAAGTTAAAGGGCAATGTATTGGGAAATTCTGTTGTGTTCAATTCTATCGGAACTATATGGTTCCTCTTCTTCACCTAAATACGGGATACTTTATAGTTAGATACAGACTACAATATTTTAGACGCCTTGGAGTAATTTCGCCACTAGAACATTATTCTTGGCTAGTTATAGAACATTTAATATCTAATTAAGAGATAAATATGGATACTTAATTCAAAGAAAAAATAAATATTATAATAGGTTGGACAAAAAAATTCTTCGCATTTTACATGCAAATTCGAAACATTTTTTTCACAGTAAATTTAAATTTAATTATAGTATATATGTGCCATTTTGTTCTTAGACTTTCTGAAATCTTGTAGGTAGAGATATGATCCTGTTGCTGTAGAAATTTTGAGACATCTGATCTAGTTTTGGCAGTCCTCTCTTGATGTTAACCTGAAACTGCCTAAAGAATTCTGAGGAGACCGAAACAGATGGAAATCTGAAGGTGCAAAGTCAGGGCTTTATGGCGGATGCATTAACACTTCCCAGCCAAACTCTCTTAATTTTTGCTGATTGGCTAAAAAGTATGTGGTCTAGTGTTATCGTGATGAAAGACCACACCCTTTTTATTATACAATTCCGGCCGCTTTCTCTCAACTTGCTTTAGTCTCACCAGTTGTTGGCAGTAGAAATCCGAATCGATGGTTCTGACAGGCAGTAAAGCTGAATGAACAATGCCCTTCCAATCCCACCATAGATACAGCATCACTTAATTGCGTGCGTAAACCCAGGTTTTGCCATAGTCGGTGAAGCCTGACCGAACTGACCTGACCACGACAATTTTCGCGTGTTCTTTTCATATATTATCGGTATATAAATATACTACAAGTAATTTATGATATTGTCAGCACAACACACGTAGAGACCTGCAGACAAGAAGTTACCTAGTGGAAACGCGTATCACTTATTTGTCATATCATATATAAATATACCTTCTGGTTATTAAAAATAGTAGTAAAGATAAAATCTCATAGGATATATGAGATTACGACATAACGTGACTCATAATGTAGGTGTGTATAATGTGATCCGGCGGCTAATATTAAATTTTCTCTTAATTAAATATTCTCTATGTTCCTAATTATAACCCTAATTTCTCATAAAGCTGTCATTGTGATTGTTGGTTTTGGTATTTTTCTCCTCTATATTCGTAACTAATATAACCTCAATCCGAGTGGTCAGTACACCTATCTACTTAGTTAGATATTGGGTTCGAATCCCGGTAGGGGGAGATTTTTGTATGATGAAAACGAATATTTGTGAATATTTGTTTAAGAGCGAGTAATGGATGTTTGTATGTTTTTTTAGTATATTTCTGATACTCTATAAATATTACTATATATATCTTACCGTTATCTTGTATCCTGAACACAAGCTTCCATACTTTATATACCTTCTTATACCTTAGTTTATTCCAATCACAATACAATAAGCTGTAGAAAAGTACAAACTCATCCTAATTTTTGTAAAAAGAAATATGATATTATTTTCTTTTGTCACGTCTGTTAGTGTATACGGTGACCGACTTACAGAAAAACATCCATCATTGTTCAACCCTTGTGTTGATATTTATTATTTACCCTCTGACCAAAGTACCCCTTCAGTTGTGAACTACAATCTTATACACGTTACGTAAGTATACGTATGTTTCCATCGTTTGTTTGGTATTTCAACTTTTAGGTTGATAGTTTCTCCCCGTTTTTAATGAAAATATGGAAAAAATTACTTATAATTATTATGTCATCATATATTCTACTAAAAAATTTTTTTTTAATACCTAAATGTTGAATTTTCTTGAAACATAGTGCAATGTTCTCTGTACATATAAAATTTTACGTTATATGTATTTACGTTTATAAATGTAGAATAACTGGTTATATTTGATACAGTTTTTTTGGTATAGGTATAAGTATTTTTAAAAGATTTTTTAAGGTTAAGCTTACCTTACAATACCTTGCAGTTGTAAGCTAAATTTTAGGCTATTATCAAGTTAAACTAAAGGGAGTAGCACCAAAAGAACTTAAAAACCTGGGTCAAAAATACAAACAAAGGATATATCAGCTTTTTAGGTCGACTCAACGGTATTTATTGTCTGTCAACGGTCTTTTAGGTAAATTTCGATGTTATTTTTATCGTTATCTAACAGGAATAGCAACTTTATTTCCACGAAAAAGCGATCAGAGTCGCATGAAAAAGCTAGATATAAAATTAAGTGGGTCAATTGGAATGACGGAATCTCAATTTCTTACTTGACTGCGGTCCAGCCGAAAATCTAAATACATTTATATATACGACCAACTAAAATGTCAGTTGCCGAGCTAGGAATAATATTGAAGCAAAGTTCACGTCCTGCGGTTGCATATCCATTATTCCGGGACAAAGTTGTAAGAGCCGGGCTCTGAACCCTTCGGCTCCAAAGAGACCCCTGATTCAATTCACCTGTTAGAAGGCTGCTTTGACAGGCAGTGCTCTGGAAATGGATCATATTGGAAGGTTTGGGTTGGTTAAATATTGTGGCAGTGTTTGTGGTTTTTGTAGTTTCTCTCGCTATCAAAATGAAATTAGCTAGTACTTTGAGGGTAAATATGTACATGATTATTAGTTAAATAATTAATAACCGAGACTGAAAATATTTAATAGATTTTTTAAGGTATAATTTTTTCATAAAGAATAAACATATCCTCGTATAAATTTATTATTTTAGTTTGAAAAATACGGTCCAATCACGTATAAAGAAAGCATTATCTATTCACAATAAATAATTTTAATGTCTGAATGTAGTTACAGATTATTGGCGATTTGTTTCATCTAAATTTAATGCACACGTTAACGTTAAAAATGGAGTAAACTAATGTCAAACTAAAAAAGAGTTGTTTCACGAAATGAAGACCTTAATGTAAAAAATAACGATTACAGAAACACATGTCTAATTCCCTTGTAAATGATGTTTACAAGTCTCTAATTTGTGTGATCTTCATCACTCAGATTTGAATAAAAGTCTTTGCCAAGGCGTTGCTATATAGGAGAATGAAGATCCTAACAAAACCTTTCATTTGTCATTGACATTGACTTGACAGTAAAAATTTGACGTAAGCGGCAAAATGTTGCCATATTAGAAAATTTTGCCCACTGTGTTTATTACGGTAATATGTTATGTGTACTAGCAACCCTGATAACTTTGATCTTTACTTTTTTATGCAGTGAAATAACGCTGTGTTACATTCGTTTATTGTCGTTCGTAACCGTTAATTTTCAAGTGCGTATGTAACGTTAATCAACCGTAAGATTTGATTAACATATATTTCATTCTATATTAAGTTTAAAGATAAGTAGTCATTTAAGTTGTCTTTGAAAGCTTTCATTAACAGATCACCCAAATCTTCGTTATTCATTATTGACTTGCTAAAATTGAATAGTTTCGGGTGATATTTGTAACTTATAAAGTAATTACTGTGCCAGGTAATCGTTTAAAGTATCTTATTGTAAAAACTATTGACGTTAATATCAACAACATATCTGTTTAAAAAGATTTTATGAATTAAAGTATTCAGTTTTGCACAAAAATATGTAAAGCCAAGTTTTCTGAAGAAAAAAATTAATAGGATTCCTTTTAAAGAATCCTATTGATTTATTATATACATTTCATTATGTATATAAAAAAAAAGAAAAAATAAATAAAAAAGAAAAAATAAAGATTTTGTACTAAAAAAATTTAGGCTAGGGTTAGGTTTGAAACTTCTTAATAAAACGATACAAATCTTCCTGTGATGTGTTAATGTAACCTTTAAAGGTCGAATGTTTGAAAAAGTTTTTCATCCACTACTTAGTCATCAATTCTATAAAAATGTTATAATTGCAGTCACCTTTTTTTCAAAAAGTCGTTAAAAATAAACAACGCAGTAGCAAATAAAATATCAAATAAACCTCGAGGTTCCTAATATACAACAAACGGATTTCAAAATATTTGATCAATCAAAAATTTACAATCCGCTTACATACGGTTGTTTACACACGCACGCGAATAGGGTCCCTTTGCGTTCAAAGCAATAAGACAAAGGTATAAACCAATTTTGCTGGCGCGAGTCTGATACCCGCATTGTTTTGCCGAGTCGATGAGTTAAATGAAAAGCAACTTTTGATTGCAACCTCTGTTTGGTCACGGGTCGAACGGGTGTATCGTAAGTAATTTCTGATATTGTGGAAAAGGGTCGTTGACCTTTTCTAATATCTGGAGAAGGAAGTGTTATTTACCCGTTTATTGAACTGATAGTGATAAATCTGGTCGCACGCTGCTTAAATTCATACATTATTCATCGAAATCGGGACGGAGCGATTGGACAAAGAAGAATACCTAAAGTTCCACTTATTGTCCCTTAGATGAAATAGAGAATTGAGCAGTGGGGGATATACAGCATTGGCTTACTATAAATAAATAAATATATAAACAAAATTATTTGAATTTTGCGAATAGTTTGCGATAATTAAATTCAACAATCATTATCTTAGTGAACATCTCGGGAAATTACGTTTTCCTTAGCCTGAAATAATATTGCGCATACCTTATTGATTTATATTGTCAATATAAGAGCTTAGTGGCAAACAGAATATGATCATTCAATTTACTTAGCGGTACGTATATATAAATTTTGCATATAGAAATGCTTGTAGTAATAATGAGTTTATTGTTGTTGTGGCCGAGCCATTATTACCTTTTTATAATTATTTATGGTGTTTGTCTATTTTTAAATCACTCAAATTCTTGTTTTGTCTTTTTTACTCCTTCTTGTCATTATTGCTGTCTCCTTGTTACGTAGTTTGTTTGTACATTAAACCCATTTTTTTACTTTTATCGTTCGCTCGCTTTTTCACTATTTAGGAGATACTCACAGTCCACTAGTCATGTCACTAATGTACCTATCGTAAACGATTTAACATTTGTTTTTGATAATAGCATGGTAGTTTTTTAATATTTCAAGTTAAACAGAATTAACTAACTTATAGTATGTGGCTAATTACCGAGACGAATGGCATTTAGGAAGTATGCAGCGAAGAAGAATTCAGAAGAATGGGAAGATTGCTTCTCTCACATACTCCAAAATATAGATATATCCATCCGGATAATGTAAATAAAATATGAATATTACTATATAATATGATTTCAATTACATATAATGATAATTTGATTGTTTCATATCAGTTCTTTGAATAATACAGTCGATATTTAAAGTTAGTGTCATATTATTGTTGTTCCTTTTATATTGTGTTATATTAGGGCTTTTCTACATTATCTTTTGTATCTGAGACTTAGAAATAATACAAAGTTGAAGGCCTGTCACAATGTTTCTTGGAGCTGAGCCAGGTCAAACCAGGATAAGTTCAAAATAGCTTGCATTTTATTTTTGTTTGTATATTGTGGCCGGAAAGTTGGAGTCTTATATACATTAGTTTAAAAATTGTCCCATATGTATCTAGCGCTTGAGCAGTACAATACTGAGTTATCAACAGTAGATAATATCACGGAACGTATAAAGTATTTGAAAAAGTATAACAAAAAAATTAAGACTTATTAAAACGGAATATTCAAATATCATGCATGATAGTGACTTGATACAACCTTACAAAATTCTCAAGAAAATCCAATCAATATTGTAAATACTAAAATATTGCATGTACCGAGCATCTGATTGACTCTACTTAATCACTGAAGCTCCTGGGTTTGAATCCGCCGATGTTTATTTGACGAAAACGAATATTCATTACTCTTACTTTTTGGATGAAATCTAAATGTAACAGCCAAATTCTCAATTTGACAGAACTCGGTATCGCCCATTGTTGATTTCTAAGTATTGTACCAACACCCTTACAATATGTCTCAACATTCTAAGAAAGGTTGCTTACGTAAGCTGATATTTGTCAAAAGATAGCTACTATGTAATATCCTAATAATTAAAGTTTATATTGTCTGTTATGGTTTTCTCTACAGAATTCTTAGAGACCACTAATTACATTATTTTATTTTATCAATTATAATATTACAAGTAAATCTGTATATCTGTATATTATATATGTATACACAGATATATTATATAACGCACTGCACAAGCCTTTAAAAAAGTAATACTGTTACGCTAGTTAGCTCGGGGAGCCTGTGGACGGTATTTTGGAGAGAAATGGGAAAACAAGGAAATCTCATTTTGACTCGTCACCGGTATATTGACAACAACAAAACATATAAAAACAATCTAGTATCAAAATATATTAAAAATTAAACTGACATATAGGACAAAACAGGTTTTATAAAAACTATCAGTAACAAATACAATAATAAATTTAGCTGGTATAGTTTATTATAGATTTTTCTTTTAGATATTTTTTAATATTAGAAGAAAAAGAAAGAGAAGAATTAGTGAGGTTTTAGAGATATAAAATTATCTTCGCCTTCGTCAATTCTTGACAGCTACGTTACAGGAGCTGACTGACCTTAACCTTCGAGCCAATAATGAAGACTTGTACATAAATTTCGGACCTTGAATAAGAATTTTCTAGATTGCATAGTTTAAATAGCAGAAATAGGAACTGCTTGTTATAAATAAAATTATAAAAGTTTATTTAAAATTTTCGTCAGTGTAACGGTTTTGTTAAGGGAAATCATTTTGATCTAATTCGATATTTATGTATAGAAGTTTTATTCAGCTATTAAACAAGATTGCAAGCTTTAATATTTCCAAAATTCTTAAAGCACCTCTTTCGTAATCAATAACTTTTGCGTTTCGATTATTTTCATAACAATCTAACAAAGTTTCGGTTTTCAGATATTAAAATTTATTGAAAACTCGTCCAATTCCAGATTATTTCCGACTAAGTAATTGGAAATATTTATAACGAGAGTAACAATGCCTTTGAATTGTTCCTTAACGGCGCGAAATGAATATTTAAACCTTAGCAAAAAGGCATAAGATGTAATTATTTAACAAAACGCCTAATTTCTATGGTAAAATAGATTTGTATGGTTATTTATATTTCTTTAATACTCCAACGACGTTTAGTTTAAGGAACTAATTTTTTTGACTATATTTTGGCATTTTGGTCTATACTTTTGATGCAATGGCTTTCTCAATAATATGAATATTTTTACATTACATATATAATTATGTTAAAATACACAATTCTTACGTACTACCCTTCTCGTCCTCTTTTTCTTATTGGATCTTTTCTATAAATTACAACAGATTTAACAGACAAAAAGTAATCATTGACAGATTTATTCAGAAATACACATTTTTTTGCAATGTCTTAGACAACCTGAATAAATGTTGATTTAACTGTTAATTAAACTTCGTGGAAAAGTGATGTAGCGCCTAATATTATATAATGTCAAGGTAATGGTAATTACTTGTGCTTGATATGGCATTCCTTGGACGATGAACTTATATGCCATTATGACGATAGCATATAACTGTGTTATAGTGCCAGAAACCTCCAAATTATTTTAGTATTTATAATTATTTTGTAATCTGAATTTATACCATAATATTATAGTCAAAGCGTTTTATTTTATAAACACGCTGCAATATTACATATAAAATATTTTGGACGCATCTACATTGGCTGCTGAATTCAACTCTCTTATTACAGCAATAAAGCACTAAACTCCTAGTATCATGTTCTTATCCTTAGACAGCCGTCTTGAATGGGTAGTTGAATCTCTTTGCTAGAACATCCCTAAATCCGTATTTATATTTTCTAGCATTCAGTACAACGAAGAATGCATTTTCCTTGAGTCGCCGAACGGACATCCGTTTCGTGATATATTATTCTGTTTATGCGTTGCTTAGTTGCGATTGAGTAGTAGTTTTTGGGAACTACGTTTGCCAATTTATAATAAAGATATCTTGTAGTCAATCTTATCATATGATATATACGTTTCTATAGTGTTAAAAACCATTTCTGAAAGAATCAATTGAAAAGGTTTTCTATATCTTAAAACTTATAAAGATTAGATATAAAGTTACCTAAGAACCTAAATTTAATAACATTAATACTTTGACTTCGATGTTATCTTTAGATAAAAAACTTATTACTTAATAACAGATAAATTTGATTGCCCAATCTCGTATCACCTAAATGATGTATGGACTTCTGAAAAGATTGCAATTAAAAAAAAAACAATTAGTTATTTTCTTAATATGATTATAAAAACATATTTTTTACAATATTATTTTTCTAAAATTTTACAAAATTATGTAGGCAATAAAATCACATACTTCAAATTTATTTTAAGAAAAATACTATAGAGCAAATGTGTAATTAGCAAAAATACTTTTTTAATGATAGTAAATTTAGTATATACAATACTTGAAAAATATATTATACTTAAGATACTTCATACAAGTGCCTGTCATTGAATTTGGAAATTTATGACTTATTGAATTTGAATTTTTACGAATTAAATTTTAATTAAATACGTAATTAAATAAGTAGTATTATAAATAAATAGTATACCTATTCCATAAGTAAGCAAAATAACAGGGGTTTTTGTAATATCTCTCATTTCATTGCTTCCTTGAGTTTTAAATACATACCTATTTACTATTTAAACAAAGTATATAGTACAATATCGGGCAAAGAATTCTCAGCAAATGTCCATCTGGAACATTGTGATTCCTCTATCATGTAGAATTTTGGCGAGCCTTTTGATTTTGTGCTTATATTCAGTTTAAAGTTCTTATGTCTTTCCTGTTTTAATTGGTCTCTTTTATTAGTGCATTTTATACCTCTGGAACTGAAAAATAATGTAGAAAAATAAAAAATGAGTGAGCAGGTAACGTTTATTAGTGTACGTATATATTGACGCATTGATTTTCTAACCTTAAAATTTTAATTTGTAATTTATCTTACTAGAAAAATAAATGAAATTCTTTTTCTAGTTTTTTTCCATTATATGATAGTATGGTTTATTAATAAATACCTTTTCTCACACTTACACTAAATACGTAGCTCAAAGTGTACACCATAAAGCTTTGTTTTATGGATACTTAATAACGGAGAAATATAGATAGTAATATGTATATAAATATCATAAATATATTAAGTAAGCATACGAAAATGCTTCACTCGTAAATATATATTTGTATTCACCATACAAATATCTGCCACTAGGCTTTGAACTCGAGACCTCTAGATAAGTAAACAGGGGTATTGACCACTCGACCAGACTCGACTCTACCTGTAAAAACGTTATTGTGACCAAATTTGGAAGCCAAACTAAACAACCTTAAGTGTCTTTACATTGAATAGTGTTTTTAATCTGTGAAGTATATACAAACTAGACATCACGGATATTCTATTTTTAAAGGACAATTAAATAAGGTAGGTTTGTAATTTTAGCACTGAACACGGGTTTAAGTTTAATAATTAAGGAAATATTTAAAGGAACTAACAAAAAGTAGCCATGCATAAACAACATGTACCTACTGTTTATACCACATAAACTTACCCTATTTTTAGCATACAGTAGACTTTAAATCTTGGAACCAAAGCACCGAACTCTAAGGTTCATTGCACGACTTACCCCGCCCTGCAGCTCACTACCACGAAAACTTGCATGATCATACTTTCAGTTTTGAAACTTGCCAGCGCGGCTAGGTGTCACCGCAACTGCCATTTAGAACCGGATACAGGAAATCGACAAACTTGCCAAGATTGAACTTTGTGTAGTCGGTGTCGATCCAAAGTTCTCCATGCTGTTTTAAACTAAATCCGAAGGTTATGCTGTGTTGGGTTTCGTGGAAGGAATATCTTATTGTTGTTTGTTTTCATTCTTACCACAAAAACTCTATGGTCATTTTTTTTAAATTTCAATTAAATATACTTTGTAGCACAAATTTAATATGACAACATTACCATCGTGATCGATTATACAGCATGTTCATTTTAAATTACCCTAACTTTCAGGTTTTATTTAGACCAGATATAACAATGTAATGGTAGATATTAAGTTTAAGTTTTACCTTAAATTAAGCATAATAAATATTTTGCTTACTTTTAGGTAAAACTTAAAGCTATTAAATCTCAGAAACTTTAGTGTAACATACAATTTAATGGTATAAGAATATTTTAAAAGTGAACTCTTATAGTATCACTAAAACTATAATATACCGTAGATAAAATGATACTTAGAAAAATATTCATTCAACGTTACTTAGAAAAATATTTATCTGTAAATCAGAACAATGTTATCCCAAAGCTATGGGAATTTCAAAAAGAACACGTTTTATAAGAGAAGAGAGATGTCATTCTATATACTTGCCAGCACAAAATTCTAGTAAAAGAAAAGCATGAGTTAAATTAATCTTAAATATTGATTTTTTTTTTAATAGTTACCTTTTTAATAATATTACCCACATTGCATTTAAGTTGAATTTTCAACTTGTTAGAGACAAGCCTTTAAGCAGGCAGTGGCAGTAGCAGTTGACGTTAAAATAATAATCGATTGATTCATGTTTTGATTGAAATAGTTTCAGTTTTATATAAATAATAAACAAATAACAAAAATAGTAGACCTCCTTGCTCACTGATACAAAAACAGTGCTTACCATAACATCTATCTGTATTCCAATTTTGAATTTTTTATTCGTTATTTAAAAATCAAATTATTTTACGTTTTTTCTATCAGTCATTAATCTCCAAGTTCTCCACAAAATTCTGTTACAAACTGAAATCAATAACAATAAATTTATATTATTTTAGCCTTTCGGATCAAGAATAAAGTAACTATAAGTAACTTATAACATAAAACTCACAATAAAGTTAGAGTAATGGCGAATTTTTAAGGTAAAAGTTTGGAACAGCCGAATGTTTGAAAGAGGATCAAAAAGTTGTCAGCTTCCGTAACAATGACAGTTTCCGAAGGTAGTAGATGTTCAGGTAAAGTTGACTAACTTGCTAAGGTAAATGTACTGTTGAACATAATATTTGCCCTTTATAATGAAATGAGATATAAGAGATCGTGCTTAAAATTTACAACGATAATTTGTGATTATAATATTGATTCTGACACGAAATGTAAACTTAGACAAACGCAGAGCTTTATCTCCATGAATTTCGTTCAGTATATATTATTTGCTTTTCTCAATAAGGTATTTAGAGATTTTTATGAAATTTGTTTATTTGCCGATAAATTTTGAAATTAAAGTCATTTAAAAATAGCATGTCGTGTTATTTTGCGTACCTACTTCTATCTTTCTCCCACTCCCGCTAATAAGGTATGTTATTTTTCATGTAAGAGTTCGCGTTATAATATTATCAAATAGACTTTTGTTTGTTAACGGCTATGTCTATTAATCAAAAAGAAAAGAAGAGCTTCATGGGAATTCAAAACTTATTCTCTCTTAACAAAAGTAAGAGTTTCCTTTAGTTTTAATTCAATTGAAAATATCGCCATTACCATTGAATTCATTACAAACATCTACTGAATTAGCATTAGAATAAATTATCAACGGGGTACTTAACTCCTGTGTTATGACTTCCCGAATCCAATTCTTATGTAAATCTTAAATGTAATGTAACCTTAACCTTAAACCTTGTAAACCTTGTAAACCTTTACCTTTACCTTCATAACCTTAAAAGTTTAATATACTATACCTAATGCCGGTAACATGGATAATGAATCATCCAGGAAATTTTAGCATCGTAATGGTAATAAATGCCGATGCACTTGTTTAACTTCGCTCATTCGTCACACACTCATAAAATAAGTTAATTATGAGCCCAGTCCAGCTTTATGACAGAACGCTTTTACGCTAAATTGAAAACAACTCATGGTTTATTCACTACACGCAGGATATTTTGTTACCACTATAAAAAGAACTACTTGACATCTCCAAACTAGTAAATGAAACGACGTATGCCTTTGATGACACAGTTCAAGTTACGTTGGATATTTCACATTACATTGACTTCGAAACATTTTTTGTACAGATGTAGTTTTTTAATTCATTAGCTTGGTATTATACTCTTTGTGGTTTTATTTGTTTATTGGTAATTTAAATTTTGTTACCTCTATGCAACGGCGAAAACTAATTTCTACTAATGGCCCTATATTTCTTCCCTTATCATTTATGAGTCCTCTACATTGTTGTGTGACAGATACGAAGGAATAAACTCCTTCACTCGCATCTTTCTTCCATAAGTGATCTTAATAATATTATATAATAATAGCCTTATAAGGGCAAAGGAAATTTAAAAAAAAACTTCTTCAAGCTTAACAAGGTAAAGTGTATCATTCTTATTTTTGAATAAAAAAATGGTTCTTAAATAGTCAATCTCGGTCATATTAGGTTCGGCGGGATGCTATAAGACTTTTTCGCACAAAAAAAAGTATTAGTTGGCAACACCAATAGAGCCAAAGTAAATTACCCTCCTATGCCACTTTATATATCATAGAAAATAATAAATAAGAGATTATAATAAACATACAAAACTATAATGAACAAAATATTATCTCTATATAGATCCTAATTTTAGATCTCATTTTTCTGTCATTCCTACACAGTATCCTGGACATTTTCATAGATAACATAAATCTCCTGATTAAAAATTGAAAAATGTTTTAAAAATGTAAGGATTGAAAGATCGGATACAATAATTTTGCACTCAATGTTGAGAACGATATTGTTCTCGTACAGTCGCATAAAATCCACACTAAAATATATCCAGCCATCTATTCATAATCGTAACACCTTTTCAACTAGCAGTTCGAAAAAGAAGTACACTCAAAAAACAATGCAGTGACATAGGTTAACCCTGCAAAATGCTCAGCCCGAGTGTAAAACATTGCGATACCGGGGCTTAGTCGTCCAGAATAGAAAATTTATCGCTCCCAGTACAATGAAACGGTTAATCCAATTCGAGTCCCACGATTTCATTCTGTTAACTTACACGTGGATCCGGGTGCACAATACCCGTTGTTCTTGTTCTTTTACCTACTTACGGGGTTTTGAATGTGCATGTGTATAGAGAATATTAATTTTGGCTTCTAATCCCTTTATACGTGTTCAGGAAAAGGGTTGAGCACTCTTTTCGGATTTTTTTTCATTTAACAATACGTTCTATTTTAATAATTTTATAAGGTTAATTTTTCCTATATACTGGACGCTTTCTCAATAAAAGCAATCGCTCCTGCTTATATATACAGCATCAAAAACATTGTCTCCTCATTGAGAATTTGAAGTTATGTTTACAAATCATGCTAGTTCTTTTACAGTTTGTTTCATATGAGTTGCGAGTGAGAAGTTAACTTAAAACACATTCACAAGTATCGATTAACTCGTGTCTATTGAAGCTCAAGGGATGAAATAGTCCCGTCATGTTTTTCGTGATAAATCACGGTGTTTCAATACGCGCTGACCAGTCATCGTTCTTCCTACAGTAACATAAGGTAATAAATCAAAAGCTAACTTAAATACTTTACTTACTATATAGAAAAAGTAATATTCTACATGTGGTAATAGTAGTTAGAGGATTCAAACATCAACACAAGGAATACTCTTAAGTGAAATTCTATTGTTTTGATTACTGAAAAGTAGAAACTCTTCAGTAATCGTTGGCACGAGAAAGGTGCCAACGATTACTAACTACTCGATATGAAAATCATAAGAGTAAATAATTGGACAATAATTATTTAATGTCCATTGCTGTAATCGTACAACTAATCATTTAAGGATTCTATGCAAAAATATAAAGTATTAAACCAAAATTAGATAATAAATTATCAAATCATTGGAAAACCAAGTTTTTAAAAAAATATTTATTATTAGGGAGTCATAGTTAAAAAACTCCTAATAGTAGCCTCCTGACTTGTTCTTCTCTGTTTACTTCAAACTCGAAGTTTCTGAGTTAGTTTTAACGCTTCAATTTTCTTGTTTATTCAAATACAATTTTTGTTAACTTTTATTAAAATTTGTATGCAACCTGTAATAAATGTTTACAACCTACATGCTATTGACATTTATTTTATGCCTGAAAGCAGCATTTATTTTAATTGAATGAATTTTTGGTTCGTATTGTATACAATAAAATTCGAGGCCACTTTTCACCGGGGATTTTAATTCTCTTTTTAAAAAAATATCGTTACTAAATTACACGCATTGAACATTTCAATGCTTTGTACAGATTCACCGCCGGCGTTTTGTATTTATTTCACGTGAACTCTATTATAAAGGTCTACACTCTTCACAAAATCCATTGATTAACACGTGGACACACGCGTCCGGTTTTGATAAGGCTTTAGCAATTGCGCAGAGTGCACTGTATGGATTAAAAACGAATTTTATCGGGCCAACGTACCATAAAAATTGGTCAAGTTTGCTGAAGATTCTAGGAGAGGGTTCAGTACAAGTTTAAGCTTATGTCAAACCTAATAGCCAGTTTTTGGTCTATATTTTTTCAAAGTCAAAGTCAAAATATCGTTATGTAAATAGAATCATTCAGTAAGTTCTTTTAAACCGTCATAATAGGGAATATGTATGAGCAAAATAAATAAAAAGAAACTCTACGGCGCAAGAAACTCTCAGCCTTTTCTGTTTGTTAAGACATTTACAAATTACTTATGTTGTTATGAATTAGTAATACAAACATAATATTTTTTTAAGAGTGCGATATTTTATTAATTTTTTTGTTTTGTCTCAATTTAATTTAACTACAGCTTGTTTATTTAAATTACATTTTTAAATAGTCGACGTATTCTTATCACCTTAATATTTCTCAACTTTGTAGTAGCATTTTTCATTAAATTTTGTTTGTTATAATCTTTAAATTTGTGTATAGGCAGTTCAGTTATATTTGGCAGAATTTTGTTTTAAATGTGTATGCATTTCTCCTTCGAAGATTGGAACATCGAGTTTATTTCTGTCTAGTAATTTATCAATAATATATATATATATTGAGAAATATTAATATCTTTAAATGATGAGTGATTCACGTGGCTTGAGTCCATAAATGGTACGCACAATCCCTATTTGTAAAATAAAAATATTTTCAATGACACAGCTCTGCCCCACAATATGAAGCCATATGACACAACACTGTGGAAATAGCTAAAGTATAAAAGTCTTGCGGTTTGAACATCATATAAAGGCCTGATTTTCTTAACAACGTAAGCAGCTGAATTTAATCTTCCAGAGATGAAATATGTGGATATTAAATATTACTTATCGACGCGAAAGACGCAGAAATCACTAAAGAGTACCTTATTTAAAAATAATGCAATGAAGAAAAGCTTGGGTCTAAATTAATATTTAGACCCAAGCTTGCAATGGGATTCCATAACAAAAGAGAGAAAATACTGTTTTTCCCAGAAATACAGTACATTCATCACATTCAAGCTTTTCTTCATTGCATTATTTTTAAATAAGGTACTCTTTAGTGATTTCTGCGTCTTTAAGAAGCAACATTACAGAATTTGTGAACAATATAATTTATTAGCCGATTTTTAATGTGTCTATTGGTGAGTATTCAAAATCCCATTGATACGCGGACTTATTCGAACCAGCCATAAGGCACTGTTTCCTTAAGTTCCTTAGAGACTTAGTACGTTATTTTATAACAGAGTCTGATATCTACATTTTCCGATCTATACTTAGAGCAGATAAGACGCAAGATACAATATAACAAAAAACAAAAACCGGAACACAATATATTTTCATAATGTCCTTCAACAATAACTGAATCCAGTAGGATGTGGTTGGAGTCGCCACATCAATAGCGAAAAGCAAAGATCTTCTGCCTAGCTAGGTGTACGCTAAGGCGTATATTATGACAAGTATATCATAATATATGACAAATATAGATCCCATTACATTCTGATGCTTTTGAAATAATTCTTACTAAAACTCAATTGTGTCATTTTAATAGGCTGTTATGATTTCATTTTTTATTTTATTATCCGATATAAATTTATTTTATTCGGTTTTCAACGATGCCAGATGTCGCTTTTTATAGAGAGGATTATCAGGGACAAAATCGTTTAGCCGATTTCGTCCTTATGTGTGGACACCGCAGGGGTTACGCCCTATTTATACATTTATATTTTATATATTTGTAAGGCTAGCATGTAAGTTACAGCCAATAAAGGATTTTTAATATTAACAGTAAATTAGTAAAAATAATTAATTATTATAAACAATTAATCCGGCGGCATCAAATTTATCCCGTGTATCATGTTATACCGTTCTAATTTATTTACGTGCATTTATCAAAAGAAGCTCAAGGGTTTCTCTGGTTTCATATCGATATAGAAAATATTGTAGTGGTTGTTATATTGACGAAACACGTTCAAGTATATTTCAAAGTTATATAAAATTAGTTAGATCTTAGTTTATATTTTAGAGTTCAGTTAAATTTTATGAAGTCTTGAATGAAGAAATTGTTCATATCAATTAAAAAACATATTTTTATATTATGAAATTTATATGCACCGCGCATGTCGTCACATTAAGGTAGCTAAAAACGATAAAGTTTAAAAGAAGTGTGTTCAATCATACTCCCGCTCTAAATATGTGACATTTAAATATACGGGTTCTTTCTATATTTCATTAAAACTTGTGTAAAATTAAAAAATATATATTTTTATTACTTATTAATTATGATACTTTCTTTTTTTCAAAACGGTTGATTTTTATGAGAATATTCTGCCTTTCTTTTTACTTGTTCGAAAGGTCTAATAGGTTATAAAGATGATTAATTAGAATACTATAATAATTTAATACTATATTTATTAACCAAATTATAAATAAAACTTAGTTTTGTCACTTACGTCATTTACTTCTGTGCTATATTGTCTTAAAGCGAAGTACGCATTATTGGCCTTGAAGCTCCACGATAGTGTTGTAAAGTTCACAGGAGTTTTTTTAGGAAGCTGATTTTTATAAAGAGAGCTGCATTTTAACTCCACGATTACTAGAAGCGACATCCCTAAATGCGCGGCTTATTATCGCTGACGGAGTCTGCGTCGGTTTACTTACTTCATTTTACATCTAAGGCTCCCTTTTATATCTATTTATTTTTCGTACAATGTATTAGTTTCCTATAAACCTATCGCCCGTCTAAGCGGGACCCTAAAATAGTTTGTAGGCAAGTGATTGGAATCACCATCACGTACTGTTGACATGTTCGTCGGCCATGTTGTTGTAAATCCCTAATTTCACAAACACGTGGGTATTATGTAAGCTGTCCTGTCTGTTGTTGATTGAAGTTAGGTCAATGTGCAGTATATCGATTATATTTGTGACTGAATTGTTCTAGTAGCAAAGCCTATAAAATAAATCAGAGGTTTTGATCTGAAACTCTATTCACTACTATGGGATCGTGAAGTCGACAATTCATGCGCCATCTCGCTTCTACGTGAAGCAATAAAATTAGAAATTCTGACATATATTATAATAAATTTAAATATTTAATTTATTATCTTTGTATTTCGTTCGCTTTTGTTAAAAGTGGTTCAAAAAGAAAAATATTGGATAACATCCCAAATCAAAGCGATAGCTATTGAGAGTTAGACATTAAGGAGGCTGGTCGTATATTGGAGTTGGTATTCTAAGCTTGAAAAATCTCAAGAAAACATACACACCACCAAGAAAGCTTCTACGCAAAAGAATATAACAAATACTTCCATATTTTGTTTTGAAATTGTTTCTAGGCTTGCTTTGTCAAATATTCTGTTTAGAAAATACTTGTCACGCCATACGAAGTTATAGCAGAATATAATTATTTACTTATTTGTATTTATAATTTATGTATTTCTGGAGTTATAATTTTGTCCAAATTCTGGGTATCCAATCTACTTGAGATTGGATACCCAGAATAGATATCCATAAATTTGGACAAAATGTGAATAGATGTAATAATGAACATGATGAGTTTTAGAAAGCTTCTGCGAAATAATGTTAACTTCCATTGGTTACAGTATTTTTTTGTTATATCTATAATAAATAATATATCTTAATAACTTCCATTAGAAAATATTGATGAATAGTAACCACGTTCCGTTATTATTCATTTTGCATTATAATTACGTATGGTAAAAATATTTGAGCTAGGAATACACTAGAATGAATCAAATTTAATGCTTGTTGACGTCTGCGGGCTTGTAAGCTACGAAAGGTGAGAAGTATTTATCTTGTACTTTTTTAAAATAAATATATGTGACACACTACCCTAGCTACCTCTACCATACCGCTCAAAAAGTGCCTTTTCACACCCCTTTTACCAACGTTTTATGATGGAGGGAGTATGTGTGCCGTTAATAAATTCCACGCTCTGGCTGTGAGACAAAAAAAGAAATGAACTCTTTGTGCGCAAAGTAAAGAAAGAAACTGTGAATGAGTAACGCGTGCCCCTGATTAGGGGTGGATAAAGTAAAATACCTTTTCAAAGCACTCCCCATGATACAACCAATTGTGCACCGAGTAACGATAAGTCGAGAATTAAATTTAAATTTCGTTAACCTTTCGTCCTTTTCTAACTGAATGGCGTCTCTTTAGCCGATATCTATTATCTTTATTTATATATTTAAAATCATATAAGGTCCAATTTTACCCGCTACTATAAAAGCGAAGGTCTGTTTTAGTATGCCGTTAACACAGATGTGTGTAAAATACTTTATTGTGTAGTACTTTTCCGCAAAACTATTTTTACGTTAGTTCCAAAAATATTTTCAGTGAACTGTATGTTTGAAAAAGGCAATCTGCAACTGTAGCTAATATCCCGAGCGGGACGTGTTGATGGCCGTCGTGAAAAATGTTTTAACTTTTTTACGCCGTATGCTCACACAGACTGTGCTCATGTGAATGGATAAAAACCTATATAAATAAATACGTCAGCTAAACATTTTAATTATATTTACAACTACAATGCACAATGATGTTTCTCACAACGCATCTATTATATGATGTGAGTAATGAGTTTGGTTCACTATTATTAGCTGTCTTTTTGCTATACGCAGTGTTTAATGAAAAAAAAAATTAGAAAGATAAATAAAAAAGAATAAGTAATAGAAAAAGTCCTATCAAGAGCAACTGGCATGAAATCACGCCAAACGTACATAATACCACAATTATGATAACTCACGCAGGCTGTTAAGACATAAATAAAGATTACATGTTACACTATTGTAATTAAAATACTTATTTTAATGGGTGCATGGAATGATACTACTGAATATTCTTAGTCTATGCGCATATACAGTAAAAAACTATGTCGAACACATCTGCCACCAAAATTCACAAGACACGTTCTAGAGTAACGCTCTTTAGGAAATTTTTAACATAGTTTATTCCATTCTATAAAAAAACACGATGTGATTTTTTTTAAGATATTCTCATAAAGTATTTTATTAAATTTGAAAATCGAAAATTTCAGATGGTACCAGAATGTACAGAGTTAAATCAATATTTCATAATTTTTAATTTACGGAATCAAATTTTATAGAAAAACATCTCTATTTATTCCAGGCAATAATGAATTATAACTTGAGCATCAGAACCTCTATTGAGTCATTTCAAAGCGGTATTCCTTTCATTCGACTAATTAAATTTTAAGAAACTCGACAGAGGATTGAACGCTCTTGTTTATATCTTGAAAGCAGGACAAATCATAGCGCTATAGCCTTAATTGGTAATCTGTTGCTATTAAAGGAACATTGACCTAAGACCTTGCGACAGTATTGACATAATTAGTCAACCAAACTATGGTGGAATAAACTGCTTAGCCATTTGTTCTCCTAACGTTAAAGCTAGAAATCAATAATAGAACCCATTATTTATTTAAAAGCAGACATCGTACCTCGAAGTGTTGAGTTTGCATTTGATTAGCGGTTAAATAATTTACATAAGCCACCATGCAAGCTAATAGCCCTCCCGTAAATAAAAAAAACTGAGGGAAGAGAATTATCTAAGAACTCTGCATTGTTATGGGTTTCTTCACCACTTTGAAATATATTTTTTATCAAATACTAAACCAGAAAACGAGTCGTTTGCCACTTGCCACTCCCATGATGAAATAAAAAAAGATTAGTTCTTATTGACATGTTGCTTATAAAGATGTACAGAATCAGATAGTTTAAGAATACTTGTAATCGTATCCATAAAGTTTTATAAAACGAGCCCTACTATGTATACGCGAACATATCACTGGGACATGGTAAAAAATCTCATTTTCATTTCAACGGTAGAGACATGAGCCTGGAAAATTAGGGTGCAATTGAATTTCCTGTGAACGTTTCAGAAATCGGCTCGGAACAATCCGGTTTGAAAATACGGTCACATTTGTGCCCTCAACAATAGGGCGACGTATCCGGATAGGGCCGGTTGTAATTGGATTTTGTGAAATCTGCTTAAGTTAGGATGTAAGATTTCCCTCTTTCTTTACTATTTTAATGTTGGCTATGTAGGTATTTCCATTAAAAGGTGGGTCAATACGCAAAAATTGTTTAAGGTTAGTCCTGAAGTTTATTTAGTTCGTGTCTACTCCTGATTCTCATTTAAGTCTTTACCATAAGTTCTACAAACAAAGAAGGAAAGAAAACAATGTTTTCTTGGAATAAACATTTACGTCGACTTTATGTCAAACAGTTGACTATCAATATTTGATGTACTCCATTGAAGAATGCTAAAAACAGATACAAGAGCTAACAGTTAATAGCTATATAATTCCTGGTAATCCCAACAACTCGTTTTCATTTAGCAACACCTGCAAGATATTGCATGTAATTTGACGTTCATTGATGCCTGGCCGTGTTTAGTTTCACGGTAATTTCTTACTGGCTGATCGAGGTACTTTTTATTATAAACAGATGAAGCTGCGGAATTTCATGACTAGACGACTTTAAATTTACCTTACTTACTTATCAATGAGTAGACCCTGTTATATATAATACAACAAAACGATAAGGTACAAAAATAAAGCGGTTTTAAATGGGGTGCATACATAAGAAACTAAATTGTTTTTATTGTATTTATTACGGAAGATATAAACCTTATTATTAACATTTCTTTCCCTGATTGCTATTAGTATTTTAGTATCTTATATTATTTTAATAATTTTCCGAGAAATAACTTACGTTTTTTGTTTAAGAAAAGTATCGCCACTCATGAAAAAGTATTTACGAATTAGGTATAAGAAAACTAATCGAAATTCGTGTCCCCTGATATCTTTTTATTATGTCGCATCGAAAGCTCTATAGCTTATGCATCTCCAGAGAGATAAAGCCTATTGTACGACACATTTTAATCAGGGGGATTCCTTGGCAGCATTTAGTCAGCGAGGGTAGTCCCGACTTCGTATCTTTTGATGCTATCCGCATGTCCCCCCTCACAGAAATGTTTCTATTAACGTAGCTACAAATTTGTAACGATAAAATCAGTTAAAACGATCCTTACGTTCAGAGGTAGATTTGAAAAGAAATATAGAATTTATTTGTTATAAAATTAAATTTATTTCAATTTTATATTTCTTTAGACAATTGTAATGGGAATATTGACCTATTTAGCTACAGCACAATGGCATACAATGCATTCAATTGATTTCAATTGCAATGACATTCTATGACATTAATATTAATTCTTATACATTTTAATTTGGAAGGTCCCTAAGACAAATAAAATTAAAAATTGTCAATTAAATAAAAGTAAGTGCAGTTAATTAAATACTAATAATGAAAAGTGTCAAAACTTTAAAAAAATCTAAGGTAAATATATGTATAAAAGCTACGTTTCTTTTTGTTTAATGTTCCTCAACGAAGACTTGAAATGATTGAGAGGCAATTCGTTAAATCGATTATTAATGGAACTGCACATTCCGTAGCTATTGTCAATCAATCTCTTTAGCAGTCGCTAAAGTAACCAACCAACCAACTTGTACTACAATCAGTCGATTGTAGTACAAGTTGGTGAGGAGGGCCCCTTATTCTTTGAGATACGTCACCAATCATAACTAACTAGTAGCTGTTTACAAAGATCCATATTTATAAAAATATACAAACAAGGCAATATTAATATGGGAAGCGATCAGAAAAATTGTTCACACGATATATGTCGTGGTTTACTCGATATACCTTTTGAGCTATAAGCAACTTTTTAATATCAGTACCGTTTCCCAAAATTACTAATCCGCACCTAAGAACTAATTCTACAAAGACATAATATTTAAAAGGGGCTGCATTGACTTGAAACACTCAATCTTCGTCAATTTGTAGAGAGCAAAAGAAAACAAATTTATTATAATATCGTCCATGAAAAGGATTGTATTTTGATCATCTACATCTGGCGAATAATTTTTGTGCAGAACAAATAACAGAAAGCCAAGTACACTAACTGTGTTTGCAAATTGGACATAACAACAGCTTCATATTTAATGAATTTGTTCTGTACTTTTTTTAATCTTTAACCTGTGATGTCATATTTTTTTTCCATAATCATAACGAATGATAGCTGTCCCTTACTTGATATTACATCATATCAAATACCGTATTTTGGAAACCCAAAATACAATATGACCTAAATTTGCTTGTTACATATAACCAAACCTTTTATAATAATTATACAGCCACGATTAAAAGGAAATTATATTTATTTGAAAGGGCTTCCCATCTTAAAAACAACCGGAATATACAAAATGTGCTTTTTAACACGAAAATGACGTATTATTATAATAATAAATTTAATACAATAACTTAATTAAATCTTTTCTTGATTAAATATTATCTGATTAATTTCAACACGACCTATTTAGTCACAGTTCTTTACTTAAGCTAGCTTAGTTATTTAGATTTAAAAAACTACCTTTCTAACATACACAAACAGAAGAATACGCCTTGATTTTTAACTACGTAAAAAAAAATTATTTATACATTATGGTTCATGAAGGTGACATTAGATGAGTTATGGATTCTGATTGTCAGATCAATAATTTCAAAGAAAAAAATAGAATAGCAAATAGAAATTGAGTAGAATTGAAATTTAATATTATTTAATATATTGAAATTTATTTATTTTATTTTGTTATTTGTAAAACTGCACTTATAAATTAAATATACAGCACACAATTTGATTTAACCATATAATAAAATTTATACATAACAAATTACATGGTAAACATGCAGTTTCTAGTTATAATTTTATGATCTACCTTCATAAACACATACAATATCTTTAGTTTAGTTACCATTTTGTTTTGATACAAGCGCACTGGTTGAATTGGCACCTAATGAAATTTCTAACACCAAAGATATAAAGGTCCATAGATATGAATAATAGATAAAAATTCACTAATATAAAAATAATCTTTTATTAAACTTTAATCGTACTCAACTATTTTTTTAATTTGCGGCATGAAAGATACTTTATTTCTCTACTAAAATTATTCTCTTTTCTATATTCGACAAAGGAAACAATACTTTCGGAACAGACAAAACTTATTAATAGAAATGCAAAGAATTTAGTCTGACTTAACTGGTGCCAACGCAACCGGCCAAAATGCAAAATACCACACAGAGTACAGACAAATACTTTATTAAGCTAGGTTTTTTTTTTAAGTTATTGTAATTTTTATTGATATCTGTTGTCTTACCATTTTTATAACTTCTATTTAATTTTTCTCTTTTATATTTAACACCAAATAAATTTTACAAATTTCATCATCATTGAACTAAATATGTCAAATACAATAAACGTTTATGAACTAAAAAAGCTATTTATTTACCCTTCAGCTGAAGTTGGCTTTAACTGAATTTTTTTTTTGCCTTATGTATGATACATATTTTTTTGTTCAATAAAAAGTTTGTTAGCGTAAAAATGTGAGTGATGCGATTTTGATTATGAAAACAATGCAATGCGAATGTTTCCACAGTCCCCGGCGAGTCCGCAAATTTGTTATCCTACCAGCTTCTAGTAGTATACTTTGAATCATTCCTGTTGGGGATTCGGTTCCGTATTTATTGTCAAAATTAATCCCGATGTTATATTTTATTAATAAAAAGAAATAAAATTAGCTACACAAAGAAAAGTGTAAAAATTTTCTTTTAATAATATTTATATTGACCATTTTATTTTCTTGTCACTTATCAACCACAACAATTCCCTCGCAGTTATAGGTATAGATATTCAAACTGTTTAAAATTTTGGTAGAGTATTGAAATATATCAGTGTTTTATTTGTGATAGTAAATAAAGAAAATAACATATGTCACGGCGGCAATATGGAGATATAATAATAATCTCATTTAAAAAACCAACATTCAATTTAAACAACAACAGTTTCAAATATAATTTAGAGTTTTGTATTAGATTTATTCCACAGTAGAGCTACTCTATTCAATTAATTTTTTATGCTCAATTTTGCACAGCTGAAGATGTGAAGATTATAAAATTGTAGTGATTCAACTGCAGCTTCTGTAGACTGTATCAATGCAGAACACTGCATTATTATAAGAACAGCTCATGAATACAACTCGTTGAAATCTCCGTTGCTCTATCAATTATCAAAACAGAAGACTGCTTTGTTTTGTGCCTGAGACAAGTTAACAGAGAGAAGCTTGACGAAATCTGACTGAAGGCGAATTAACTAATATTATTGTTATGTCTAACTTTTTTTTGAACAAATGATGTAGGTAAAAACCTGAATTACCAATATATCTAGAGTGAGAGGGAAACTCTCCCATTGAGAAACTTTTTATTACACTGCTCAAGTTCGATTATTTGAACGACCTTATATGCTTTTAAAAGATACTTAACACAATTATTTAGATTTGTATAGGAAAATAAATCTTTATTTCTAAGTAATAAAATGGCTATGTAGTGAGTTTGACATATGGTGAGTTCACCACTACTATAACATCTTTTTTATTTTTTATTACTATATAAAGATAAACATCTAGACTTATTCAGGAATGTGATGTTCGACACCTATTCGCATCATACGATAACATTGTACAAATACTTTAATTAATTAATTAATAAAAAAGGGCTTGTGTTAAAAGTTTTGCTTAGAATATATTTTGGTATTATTACTTTAAAGTAAGTTTTGAATTTGATTTGTATTTTAGCTTTCTGCTCAAATTTATTTTATTCCATGTTAGTTAATTCCTAATATTTATGTGCAATCTTCATTCAAGCCATCGACGCCTTGGCACTGGCCCGTCAGAGATCTTACATACATTAAAAATCTTCTTTCTACTAGGCTAGTGTAGGCGTGAGAAGTATTGTTTTTATTACATTTTAAAAAATGGCTTAGCAAAGAGATTGTATGAAGGAATTGATATCTTTTATATTATTATTTGTGGATATATGATATTTCCGTATTACTAACAACACGAAACACATAACATCTTTAAATTTATCTTTGATACAATATCACAGCGTTTCAAGTACTTCATAGTTTGTGCTAACAGCCTGTGGCTATGTTTTGAATGTTGAATCTTATTTCGGCTATTTGTTTGCGCTGACGTCGCTTTTATTGACATAACTGAAATTGCTATCGACACATTATTTTCCCTTACCTTTACTCAGAATTCTGTAGACAATTTACGTGATATTTGTTGGTTGTAGAATATTCTTATTTTACTTAGCCACGCCTATTTTTCCTTAATTTTGCTTAAAGTTTACATACGTTAGATGAAATCAGATTGTTTATTCGTATTTTGTCAACATTGTTATCTCTTTAGTACTTGGACAATGTAATAATACTATTTTATGGGCATGTATACATTTTGTATACATTTTACCCATTTTAGAAAATTACAAATTTATTATTATGTAATTACAAATTAATTACAAAGATCGGTTAAAAATAAAAGTGAAACTTTCCTTGAATGATTGATTAGCAACTGAAAATGTACACACAGGAGATGCTTTATAATGCATTACAAGAAAATTGTAGTCCAGGGATTAAATTGGTGCTATATATTCTTTATTATATTTATCATGTGGTGATTCGGAAAGGATTATATTTATTTTTTATATTTTTTTTAATTTATTTATTTACAGTGTGTAAGAAAAATATAGAAGGTTACCATGCCTTTAATTATTCAAATACAGAGACATGATTTAAGTCTTATTATGGAATGTATTAATGAAGTGGTAAAAATGGGGTCTTATCAACCAATATCAATATTATTCGATTTAATACCGCTGTTTTCTTACGTATACCCTATTTTACTGTAAGTTTGTCTGTCTGTCATGTTAATTTAAATCAAACAAGTTACATGATAAATGAACTAAGACATTTACGCGCGGCAGAAATAGTAAGATACAGGACATTGTCAAAAATATATAACCGTCACTTATATATCAGTGACAAAGTTAAATAAAATAATTTTTAATAATATATTTCTTTCTGAATAAAGCAGTTCTTGTAACAGCTTTCACATGGCAAGTAATCTTATAAGCCGCATCGATTTGATTAAAACGAAACGTCACGTGCTTCGCAATAATCACCAAGCATACAATTATCCCTAACCATTTGCGCATAAAGTTATAATTTTACGAAATTGAATCCCGACTAATGCTCGCAATCTGCATAGTAATGAGAAACATTTAAGTTTTTATACCGCAACGTTCACCTTTTGCTTTCAAGATTAAATTTTGATAGCGAAATCGATAAATGAATTTGCCATTATTGCTTCCTTAGTCAAGCGATTACTGTGAAATAATAAGTCGATTAAGTAAAAAAAATTGAAAAATATGAGAAGTTCTTGATCATATTGTTAATTAGTAGATAACGTAAAAAGTTTAAAATATACATATAGATCAAGGAATGATCACAAGGAAGATTATGGCTACAAAGTTATATTAAAACGATACCTGGGAGTAAGTTAGTCTTTGTAAAAATAAGAAGAAGATTTAAATATTTGTATTATTATTATTATATTGTATTATTATGTAATTCTTTCTAATAGATTTGGGGAAAAGGTTCTTAAAGTTAATTTACATTTAATTACAGTATATATGTGCCATTTTGTTCGTAGATTTTCCGCCATCTTATAGATAGAGACATGATCTCGTTGTCACTGCCTAAACATTTCTGAAGAGACCGAAAGAGGTGGCAACCTGAAGATGCAAAAAGCGCTTTATGATATGCTTTTCGAAAACCTGACATGAAAAAAAGTAAAACAGAATCTTAAATATTAATTGCTTAAGAATATTTTTTTCATTATAAATTATGCTTCCAGTTTCACTGCGAATCACTCAATATTTTTTGTGACAATTGTTTACAATAAATTAACAATCTCGTAAGCAAATCTTATTGAATTAGTCACTTTTAAAAAGAGTGGTAGCTTTGGTAGGTTTGTTTTGTATTTGTATTTGATCCAATAACTAATTTCAGTTGCTGTCAAGTGAAAATTGTGATGTAAAAAATAAATTAGAAAATTGAAGGTTTACCCATACGTTTGGCCATAGTCAAAGTCAAAGTCAAAGTCAAAAATAACTTTATTTAAATAGACTTATTTACTAAGCTCTTTTAAATCGTCACAACAGGGAATATGTATAAGAAAATAAATAAATATAATTATAAAGGCAATACTCATAATTTTACTGGGTATCAACCGGGCATTTACTAATTGTCCCAGTTATAGTATTTCAATATGTACTAAATAAATTGTTAGTTTTAATTTTAAAATAATACTTATTTTAAAATTAAAAATAACACTAGTATGCATATTCCCAATCAACCCTACTACCGCTTCGACGAATTAGTAGCTGCAGAGAAGAAGCGGCGCAAGAAACTCTCAGCCTTTAGTATTTATAATGACATTTACAAATCAATTATGTCATTATGTATTAGTATTATAAACATATACATGTTTTGTTTTACAGTGCATTAAAAAATATATTTTTAAATATTGCAAAATATAATAAATAAGTGCAGAGAAGCAAATTATAGTGGCCACAAATTTTTATCTCTAAAATAATCTTCTACCTTGTAATACCCCTTTTTCATCAAACAACTTTTAATAGTTGACTTAAATTTATGCAGAGGCAATTCAATAAAACTTTGTGGTATCATATTGTACATTTTTATACTTATTTCTATAAAACAATTACCGGTCTTATGCAGTCTGTGGCTTGGAAAGGCGAGCTTATGCTTATTTCTGGTGTTGAAGCTATGGCAGTCTGAATTTCTAAGAAAAGAACCACTGTATTTACGTACATACATAATACAATCAAAAATGTATTGAGACGCCACGGTTAGTATGTTAATTTCCTTAAATAATTCTTTTAGCGAGTCACGTGGTCTAAGGTTGTATATTGCACGAATGGCTCTCTTTTGAAGTACAAAGATCGTCTGTATGTCAGCAGCGGAGCCCCACAACAGTAGACCATACGACATTAAGCTGTGAAAATAGCTGAAATAAACTAATCTCGCCGTTTCCACATCAGTAAGCCGTCTTATTTTTCGAACTGCATGCGCAGCTGAACTTAATCTTCCTGCCAGAGCCGTAATATGTGGGCCCCATTGTAGTTTGGAATCTATAGTAATTCCAAGAAATGTTGTAGAATTAATTATTTCTATTGGTTCCTCATTTATCTTAATACAAATATTGACCCGCCTTACATTAGGCATACTAAATTTAATACACTTGGTTTTCTTAGAGTTTAAAACAAGATTATTAGCCGTGAACCAGTGTAGGACTTGAGAAAGAGTACTATTTACCTCGTCAGATACGTCCTTGCGTCTGTCGGTTTTGAAAATCAAAGAAGTGTCATCAGCAAACAAAACTATTTCACAGAGGTCTTTAGCAAAATAAGGCAGGTCATTAATGTAAATTAGAAATAATAAGGGGCCCAATATGGAGCCCTGGGGCACTCCCATATACAGAGGCGCGCCGGAAGAATTAGTGCCATTTATGTTAACTTTTTGTATTCGACCAGTAAGATACGATTCTATAAGGCGTAGCGAATTATCTGAAGCACCATAATGTTTCAATTTTACTAATAGAATCTGATGATCCACACAATCAAACGCTTTTGATAGATCACAGAATATACCTATAGCATCTTGCTTATTTTCCCACGCATCAAATATATGTTTGATGAGTGCGACCCCTGCATCCGTAGTATTTCTATTTTTAGTAAAACCAAATTGCTTTTCATGGAATAATTTGTTAAAGTTAAAGTGTAACAGCAACTGATGAAATATAATTTTTTCAAAAATTTTACTTAGAGCAGGTAGGATAGAAATTGGCCGGAAGTTTGATGGATCACTCTTATTACCTGCTTTAAATAGTGGGATGATTTTACTATATTTCATTAGATCAGGGAACTGCCCTTCATCAATACATTTATTGAATATAAATGCTAAGTAAGGTGATATTTTGTTTATTATTATTTTAAGAAGGTCTGTTGATATGCCCCATAGATCTTTTGTTCTTTTAATGTTAATTTGTTTAAAGTTTTTAAAAATGTCTATTGGAGTTATGTAAGTAAAGTTAAATGTACTTTTACATATCTCAATACTTGACTCAAGTAATGATATGGCATGATCAGTACTAGAATTTAAATGTTTTGTGGTTGTGGCAGCTATATTAGAAAAGAAAGATTCAAAACCGTCAGCCACATCCTTATCTGTTGTAGCAATAAAATTATTAAATTTTAAACAGAACTCTTTATCTTCTGATTTAAGTTTGCAAGTCTCTTTATCAATAATATTCCAAGTGGCTTTAATTTTACTTTTAGAATTAATAATTTTATTACGCAAGAATATAGCTTTTGCATTGTTACAAACCTTCTTAAATATTTTGGAATATTTTTTAACGTATTCATGGAATTTATTATCACTAGCGTTTGATTTAAGATCATATAAGTCATACAGTTTATTTCTACTTTTATAGATGCCGGGAGTGGCCCAATCACTGAATTTACTTTTAAATGGATTTATTGTTACAGTCTTTTCAGTGAAAACTGAATCAAATTCAGTTCTTATTAATTTAAAAAGATTTTCGTACAGGTGATTGGCATTATTATCCTCATGAAACGGCAAATTTATAATTTTTTTGTTGATGTTACTATTAAAAAATTTTACGCGACTCTTCGTAACAGGCCTACAATTAATAATAATTTTTTTTGGAACATAAAGGTGTTCGAAACTCACGAACTGCCCAGTATGGTCAGATTGCAAACGATTTATTATAGACTTATTTAAAAATTTACCATTTTCACAGAATATGTTATCTAAGCAGGTAGCTGTAGTGGCAGTTATTCTTGTTGGTTCCGAGAAAAGAGGAACTAAATTAAAAGATTTAAAAAGATTTAGAAATCTAACAATAATTTGAGAATCACCCAATATATCGATATTAAAGTCGCCACAGACAACAACCTTCTTTTTGGAATTACAAAGTTTCCTTAGTACCTCTTCCAAAGTGTTTTCAAATAATACATAGTCTGATGATGGAGGTCTATACACGCACACAATTATAAAATGCTCCAACTCTGCACATGATAATTCGATTGTTCGTTCAATAGTATCGCTTACAGAAAATGGAGTGCGTTCTATAGTGCAGGAGGTAATGGCGAGTCAGATGGAATTATTACTGGAAAAATTTACGTCAACCATGAAATTGACATTTGTTAGCGAATTAAAATCATTGCGTGACGAAATTAAGGATATTAGAGACTCCGTGAGTTTTATAAGTCTTCAGTATGAGGATATTTTACGGAAAAGTAAGGAAGATGAACGGAGAATTAAGGACTTGCAGGAGCAGAATAACAGCATAACAAGTACTATGAATGACATGTCGTCACGCCTCAATAATTTGGAACAACAGTGTCGGGCTAGCAATCTCGAGATACAATGTGTGCCCCAGAAGAAAAATGAAAATTTAATGAATATTATTACGAAATTGGGAAAACTTATCAACAGCGAGGTTAAAGAATCAGACATTTCTCATTGTACACGGGTGATGAAGTCTAATAATAGCAACAATCGGCCTAAATCTATAATAGTTCAGTTTAATACACCAAGACTCCGCGATACATTTTTGGCAGCCTCTATTAATTTTAACAGATCTAAGTCTTTTGCTGAGAAACTGAATACAGAACTCTTGGAAATTGAGGGGGAAAAATTACCGATATATGTAACAGAACACTTGAGTCTCTCTAACAAAGCACTGCATGCAGCAACACGCATTAAGGCAAGAGAAAAGGGGTATAAACATGTCTGGGTGAGAGGAGGTCGCATCTATGTGAGGAAAACAGACTTTACCGAGTACATATTAATTAGAGATTACGATTCATTAAATAAATTAAATTAAATTAAAATTAACCTTATAAAATAAGCAAATTGTATATTGTTTAATAGTATTAAAATTCACAAAACTGAGGATATTTTATCAAAATACTCGCGGATTGCGATCCAAAACTGAAACATTTTATCGTAATGTATGTTGCTCTAATTACGACGTAATTGTTATAACGGAAACTTGGTTAAATAAAGACATTGTTAGCAGTGAACTTTTCGACACTAGATATAATGTATTTCGACGAGATAGGCAACACTCAAAATTTAATTCTAAAAAAGGAGGAGGTGGCGTTTTAATTGCTGTGTCCAATAAGTTTGCTGCTACAGCAAGGTGTGATTGGCATAGTGAGTGTGAAGATCTGTGGGTGATTATAAATATTAAATCGAGTCTTAACATTGTTTTATGTGCTGCGTATTTGCCACCACCTGTGCAGAAATTATCTCTCAAACATTTTATTGATAACTTTAACTCTGTTATAGAGAAACTAAGCAACAGTTACACTGTCCTCTTGGGCGATTTTAATATGAGCGGCATTGACTGGTTTAAATTGGACGGTGCCACCGGTCTTCACAGTAATAATAATTATCCTAATTTGTATCAGGAATTTATAGATTTCACTCATCTAAACAATTTAAGGCAGTATAATACTGTCTGCAACGTTAATAATAAGATCTTAGATTTGGTTCTTGTTGATAGGTCTGACTGTCTAGTAATTGAAGCTACAGATAGCCTTTGCCAAGTAGATCCACATCATCCTCCCCTCGATATAGTTTTGAAATATAACTGTAATAAAACTCTGAAACCCAATAAAACAACAAGATTTAATTTTAACAAAGCTGATTATCATAATATCAATATTGAATTAGGAAAAATTAATTGGCATGAATTATTCAAGGATGTTACGGATCCTAACCAAATGGTACACATATTTTACGAGCATATTAGTAGGTTAATAAAATTATTTGTTCCAACCATGGTCAGTAACAATAGATCAAAGCCACCTTGGATTTCTAAGACCTTAGAGAGGTGCATCCGCGAGAAAAATAAGTACTTAAAAAGGTATAGTAAGTACAAAAACCCTATGGATAAAATTGCTCTTAGCCTATGTGGCAAACGATGTGAAAAATTGTCAAAACAGTGCTTTAAATCTTATATCGATTTCATTGAGGAAAAGATAGTAACACAACCGAGGTATTTTTGGTCTTACATGAAGGCTAGGAGAAAGGGAGCAAGTAACTACCCAAAAACAATGTCAGATGGTGAATATTCAACTAGTAATGGAGAGGATATTTGTAACATGTTTGCTTTGTATTTCCAATCAGTATACTCTCCACTTCCAACCAGCAAACTCCGGTATAACCATACTTCTGCATACTTAAGAAGGTTAACAAGTGGTTCGGACTTCTTCTCTGCCTTTCAGATAGATACTGATGATATTATTTCTGCTCTCAAAAAATTGGACGAATCAAAGAGTTCGGGATCCGATGATATACCTCCTATTTTTCTTGCTAGATGTGCTAGCGAGCTTGCATTGCCGTTATCTTCCATTTTTAATCTATCACTTAATAGTGGTATTTTCCCGGAAAAGTGGAAACTAGCCAGAGTCGTTCCAATTCACAAATCGGACTCTAAAGGTATTGTGAGTAACTATAGGCCAATATCGATTCTTCCCACGTTGGGCAAGGCTTTTGAGGCCTTGATTTGTCCAAAAATTCATAATTATTTCAAAAAATATGTATCGGATTATCAACATGGCTTTACTTCTGCAAGATCCACATGTAGTAATTTGGTAATGTTCGTGGAGGATATTATTGAGTCTGTGGATTCCAACAGACAGGTAGATGTAGTATATACGGACTTTAGTAAGGCGTTTGACAAAGTTCCACACTGCAAATTAATTGAGAAGCTCTCTGCATATGGTTTCACAGGTTCTCTTCTTAAATGGCTCAATTCTTACTTGGTTGATAGGTCATTTTACGTAGTAACTAGTGGTTATAAATCAAATATATTCCAAATAACTTCAGGAGTACCACAAGGGTCACACCTAGGACCTATTCTCTTTAATATCTTTATTAACGACTTGCCGGATTGCTTCAGAAGCTCCAAGCCCTACTTGTTTGCCGATGATTTAAAGATAGCACGAACGATAGATAGTGTTAGTGATGCCTTGTTGCTTCAAAGTGATATTGATAAACTCTTAAATTGGTGTGCAGATAATGACATGGAACTGAATATAGAGAAATGCTCACAAATTACTTTTACCCGGAAATTAAAACCAATTACACACAAATATTGTATGAATGGTTCACACCTAAATGAAGTTGAGGTTGTTAAGGACCTAGGAGTCCTTATTGATCGGAAATTAACTTTTAATCACCATATTGATTCAGTTATCAAAAAAGGGTCAAAATCTTTAGGATTTATAATCAGAAATACCAAAACATTTAGGAAGCCTGAAACCAAGGTTTTTCTATTTAATTCGTTGGTACGTAGTCTGCTTGAATATTGTTGTGTTGTGTGGCGTCCTCATTATGCGGTGCACAGTCTCCGAATTGAACGTATCCAAAAACGTTTTTTATATCATGTCGCATACTCAGTAGGTGTTGCCAAGAAGATTAAGGACTATGATTCACGTCTCAATTTCTTCAAAATGAAACCCTTGGAAAGCAGAAGAAAGGTTCTGGATCTGTTATTTTTGTCAAAAGTTTTAGGCGGTTATATAAATTGTCCTGATCTTTTATCCAAATTTTACTTCAGAGTTCCCACCAGACATCCTCGAAGTCCCATTGATCTCCTATCTCCACCTTTCCGTAGAACCGTATTAGGTTTCAACTCCCCTGTTCCAAGGCTCTGTAAGCTTCACAACAAATATAAGACTGAAATAGACATATTTTGTTCATCCATATGCAAGCTCAAATTTCATCTTCGTGAATTACATATCGTTTAGACATTTTATAACAAAATTTCAATAGTATACCTTATTTATAATTACAACTTATCTACTATATGCATGTAGTGTTTACCGTTTCTTAATTGTACATTTAGCTATAAGATATATATTGTTTTGTATGCATATGGTTTAGTTTTATATGTAGTGTGTATTATTGTTTTGTTTTGTATGTATCAGTGTAACAATTACTGGTGAACCAAATAAATAAATAAATAAATAAATAAATAGATAGTGCCATTATATCCTTCCGTTCCTTCGATTTAAATTTATTATGTAAAAGTATCAGTGACCCACCACGAATAGCCGACTTTCTTATGAACGAACTAACCACACTAAAATTATCAATATATATTAGACACTCATGTTGTCTTAACCAATGTTCGGTCAAACATAAAACATGTATATTCATTTCATCCAAGAATAAACCTACTTCTAGTTCTTTTCCCGAAAATCCTTGTATATTTTGGTGAACAAAATTAAGGTAACTATTAGGCTTATTCTTGGTCATAGAATGGCGAGAGATCTCCTCCCTTGTCACAATATTCAATTTAAATTATTAGGACAATAATCCGTGTCATTAACCTGCTCAATAGAAGCAGGTGAGTACATAAAAAAAATATAAGATAGCGATATAGCTATCTGACGTTTATTATAATATGACAAATAACATTTGTCTTTTGTTCGAATTAAATTACTATTCAGTAATTTGTTTGTATCAATTAAATGAAACAAACTACGGTTTCCGAACGTGACCGTATCAAATGTCAAATTCAATTTATATCTGTGGTCATTTTCTGCTTGTGGCACATTTGTCAAATAGGGGAGTGTAAACAAAATAATTTTCTTTATATTAAGAGAACAAAGTTTATCTAAATGTGTAATAAGTCTCTTTTTATTCATTGTACCCTTATTTCCAATAAATATTATGAGGGTGGAATTTGGTTTAAAATAGTAATCAATTATTTTATACATTATGTCACAATATGAAGCTCCAGGCAAACAGTGATTAATTACTGGGCAATTCATGTATGTACTTAGTAATTGGCCCATGTTTTTCCCAATATCGTCACTAAACATCACTACAGGACTTATGCTATTACTGCAGTTTTTAATATTATATGAAGACAAAGTATGTTGAGTAGGCGGTTCACATTCTTGGCGAATACCCAGAGAGCATGATGTGCTTGCTAAGGTGGGGCTATTTGAATTATTCGTAAGTGACTTTATCGCCAAAATGTATTCCCCATACTCTTTTTTTGTATTATTGTATCTATCAGTCATTTTTTCTAATTTTTTCTTAAGAATACACATTTCAGATTGAACTGATTTAACATAAATATCATGCTCAATTATATTATTTTCCAGTAATATAGTGTAAACGTCAAGTTCCTCACCTAACCGTCTCCGTTCATTTATATATTGACAATTTCTATACAAACTTTTATGTGTTTTAATTAATTTTTTAGTTTTTTTAATATATCTATTAATTTTAACATATTTTTTAATTTTGTTACTGCTGCACCTGACAAGTTTCACAGAAGGGGTTGAATTTACAGTGACATTTGTCAAATCAATTACCTCAGGAGGTGAGTCAACTGCAGCAGAAACCAGGCTGGGTGCACTACCAATTAGCTCATCAAAAAGGCTCTGGTTATGGTTCGCTAGCACATCGGTCTTCTCGGACTCCATGTGCGATATGTGGTGGTGGGCCTCGTGTAGTTCCTGTTCCAGCATGGTGATGCGTCTGAGACCTCGCACATAGTCCTCACTGCACCCGTCAAAACCATCCACTATGCCTTGTAAACGGTCTCGGTCATCTGTCACTAACATATATTGTGTGTGCAACTCAGCCATTTCTTTTTTTAATAATATATTTCTATTTAAAATCTCTAACATCTCTTTTTCATTTTCATCCCTTTCCAAGTGCAACTGTTCATTCGACTCTTTGGCAGCCCTTAATTCCTTCAAAGCCTGGTCGAGTTGGCAGGCGAGGGCACCGCGTGTCATCATAGTATTATATGTATATTAAACGAGATCTTAAGATAAATTTCCAAAGCGCCGAATGACCAATTTGAGGTTGAATATTTGGAACCAAATTCTAGCTCTTTGTGTAAATATCGATAAATCAAGTAAATCGAGTCGGTAAAAACTAAATTAACTTAATTAGTAAAAAATAATTTATGATATTCGTATGCAGTAGACATACAGAATACTATGTACCTAAAGAGATGACAATGATTTACAATTTTCAAATTCACTGTGGCGAAATAACCGTCAGGCGATTTTGTCACGTACGTAACTAACACTTCACAAATACACTAAATATTATCTAATTATATTTGTTGAACACTCATTTATGTTTTGTACACGATTTTGGGCTATAATTAAGCGTAAAATTATTAAATAATTAAATTAAACACGGGACTGATACAAAACAGCTGTTAGCCGGAGTGTTGCCACAAGCAAAATAAGCTATAAATTTTATGCGTAACAAAACACTTGTAATTGACCGTTCTCTGTCCGACAAAAGTAAATTCATGTAGTATTTAGCCGTCGTAATTTAGTGTTGCCAGGCACACGTGGTCGAAATACTGAGAGACTAGGGTCTACTTCCTTGATTAGAGTATTTCGGCCTAAGCTATTGGTATTTTCTAAACACAAAGCTTTTCGGTCACTTATTTTGAATAGGCTCATCTAAATACATATTGTAAGCTACGCATAATTATTATGAAAACAAATAATTTATAATAATTTGTCAAACGAAAATGTTTAAAATTAAAGGTGTTAGTTCAATGTATCACGCTGGGGGTGAGGGGCGTGGGAGGGAGCCGCTCATCTGTTAGTTTTGTCAACCTGTTCATTTTTATAACGTTCAGTCTAAATGCGATCCCACGCACACCGCACACTCCTCTTCTAGCTAAGTTTTTGTATTCCACCCCCCTTTTTCAAGAAATATAATTTCACAGTGTTTTTCTCTCGAGTTTGGACTTTTATTTATTGCTGCAAATAACCATCACCACTTGGCACCGCTTACACATATTATTATGGTTTTTGACAGCTAAATGTAGCTGTATTTAGGGACGTTGAAATACAAATCTGTTTAATTACTATTTAAGGTTTTGGGTTTTTGGGTTGGGGTTTTGGGATGAACTTCATTTTTTTATTTACCAATACAAAAAGCCATAATACGTTTTTATATAATGTTATGTAATGATACGTGTTAGTGGCTTTACACCTTAAACGATAAAACGTTCTGCGTCCTCGTGCCTTTGAAGCCATATATTTATTTACACAAACGTTTTCGAATGCTCTCTCTTATAGTTCTCGTTTCAAAGCGGGTAATTCAATTCGGCAGCTAATTAAATGTGAGTCTGGTCTTGTTATAACGGAAATATGTTCATTGTTCTGAAGGAATCCGATTTCAAATAATTTCCCGGGGCGACAATGGCTCTCAACGCTGTGGCACAGTTAACATACAGATGCTTCCTTGATTTGAACTGTACGGTTACAAACGGAGAGATTTGCTATTTGGTTGTATTGTAATGTATATCGTCACAATAATAACATGGGGAACATTATTTTATACTCTTATCAGTAACGGTCTTTTACACTGAGTATTATGTCCTTTTTTCCTACTTTGGAGAGGATGTAGGTGTGAGAGTAAGAATATTATTAAGATGTTGGAGCAGTGATTTCCTTAGTAAAACGTCAGGTTAGTGTTGCCTGAGTGAAATCATAGATGAGCTGTAATTATAATCTATCACTTGAGCATATTCTTTCTACAGAACAAGCCTTTTACTATTGTAGGACAAAATAATGATATTGATGTCTCTATAAATATTTTTTTGATACTTCATCTCTAGCAGTTGGAACAAACTTAAAAAACCAATTTTGAGTTTACTTTGCCCTTTCATCGTAACCTTCTACGGTTTTTTTGTCAAATAGTGAATACCCAACACGTTTTCACTATGTCAGTTTGAAAGCGCTTTAATTATGCAGAAAAGGCATAGTAGATCTGATGCCATTAAAAACAAAAGGGTTCGATTATTTGCAACGTGCGTCATTGTTGAAATTAATAATGACTTAATACTAAATGTTTATAGTTCAACACTGCCCTCCAGGATTTTGTTCATATCTTTGCAGTATGAGTGCCTCGTAGCTATAAGCTTTGAGAGATAGTTGAGGTTTTGATTAGCTGCCATACAAAGTTAAAATATGGCTATTATTAATTTTAGCGTGGTATGTATGAATCCATCTCAAAATCTAGGTAGCTGCTGTAAGCATTCAAAAGTAGTTGTGTGTGAAATTTTTGGTTAAATGGCTGAAATTCGCATCCCATTCTAGGTCAAGTGTTCCATGTCGCCTTCTTCTGCGAGATTGTTCTGTCGCAGAGGTTAGCAGCGGAGAGGGAATGAGAGGACGATTCTCTATCTGCTCTTCTCCGGCGTAGATGGGTGGGTGCGAGAAGACTGGCAGAGTTCACCCATCTGCCTACGCTCTAAACGTGGTCGCATACGTGAGTGAGTCCCACTCCAGCAGTCCCACGCATACATTGTATAGGCTGCCACGTCTGGTATGGCCCAAGTAACTCTGGGCAAATGGCGCGAAGTGTCTAGTGATGACCAGGTGAATTACTTTGGCAGAATCCAGGTCACCTTTGCAAATGGCAATGAAGTTACCGGGGAATTTTAGTGGGTATTCCTGTTGCCACTTTGATGAGGCACTAGTTGAACCCCACACACACCCGCCGCTTAGCCAGTGGCGGGTAGGTCCGTAAACGGATTACTCCTCGACAAAAAAAGGTTGTGTTCCCAGTCAAAACTTTTCTAGGAGTACTTACATAAGAATTCTGAAATTTAATAAAATATTTAATATAGGTATATATAAACACTTCCATAGTGAGTGAAAATATACGAACCTACTTATCCATTGCGTGTTTGCCTTGCTTCATAAATCATTTAGCTTGAACGCCCACCAAAAAAATATTTAGAGACAGAAAGAGTTAAAAAATCCAACCGTTTATTCCAGCATTTTGCATAGGGATAACGTAAGATGAAAAGAAGCGTAAAAAAAAGGACCACGTGTGTTGTGAGTGAACGCTGAAATGAAATTAATTTCTTTTTATTTTAGGATTATGAATAATAACAGCACTGAGTGCAATTCAAAGCTTATATACAGCTTTCCATTATACTGCAACAAATTTCTATTTCTATTCTAATCTCAGTGTGATAATAAACCTAAGTATTTGTTAGGTTTAATATCACATCGGGACTTGACAATGTCTACCTTGTTGAACAACGTCAAACAGCGTAGACAGATATTAAGAGATATTTGACATGAGATAAAAAATACATTAGGTTTTCGAGAAGACTTATCGTTGTAATATAAATTAGGTAACCAGAAAATGATTATTATAATATTTATTGAACAGAAGATCCAAGGTCTGTTCCGATCTGCAGATATTTATTTAGCTAATAATTTCACAATATTCCCACATTTTTCATAGAATAATAACATTTTCAACTGGTCTAGGCTATTCCTGAAATAAAAGTTATGATTGAAAAAACGGCTTTTATTAGACAACTGCAGTAAAAAACAATATGAAAAATAATATCTCCATTACATTAGGCCATCATCACAATCAGTTATATATTTCCTGTGATGTTCTATTAAGTCCTTACGTAACTATAGTTAAAAACGTAGCTTATACAGCTTCATACTATTGTGAATATATTAGACTAAAAGTAACATACTTTTACATATATTTCACATCTGGAAAAATAATTGTTTTCGTATACTATTGACTCTTTTTTATTTCATAATAAATTTGATTATTCAAAGATAACACATAAACTACGCACACTACACACATAACTAACACACAACTTAAACACACATACACACACACTTGTACACTTATACTATACACATAACTTAGTACTTTAGTTTTTTTTCAATTTTACTATTTAGATATTTCAAAATCTCCAAATTTCCATAAGTGGATGATGTTTAATAATATAAATAATTATTTCCTTTATAAAATGCAAATTTTATGAAAACTGACTTTCTTCCTTGACATTTTGAACAAAGGAGATGCGTGAGCTAATGTGGAAATTATTCAATTAACTTCGACACCTTTACCCAATTACCAAGTAAGCAGCCTTAAAAGGTGTCGCTTCGATTGCTTTCCGTTGCCTGTTTAGGGTTCCGTAAATAAAACGACAAAAGCTGATCTTGTAGTAGAGTTCTGATGCCTTTTCTGATACGTCGTTATTGTATGGCACAACCATGAAGGTATATATATGTTAACTTAAAATAGGCATCAAAGAGTACATTATTTATGTTAACTTACATAGTGAGAACAAAATACACGCAGCATTACATGTATACACACAGGCAGTCTTTGTCTTAGTTGGTTGCATGGCGTTTATTGGCACTTCTTAATGCAATTCTGGTTGTTTGAGAACCTCATTTCGCAAATTTCTACGGAACGTTTTAATATCTCTTATTCCCATTTGACTGAATTTTCTTGGAACAAAAGTGGAACCGATCCAGTAAGAAAAAAGCAGCAATCACGCAGTCCATAAACGCAATATATGGTTAATTGGATATTTGAGTGCATATTCAGAATATATTAAGCGGCTGATATGGCTATAACGTCATGTTAATTATGGTTCGTAAATGTGGTGAGTTGTTTTAATTTCTCTTCCAAGTTTATGCAATGAATTCAGTATTAGTTTTGGTTTTACCGTAAGTGTATTAGTGATGTAATCACAACTCCGAAACTATTGTTTCCTTAATTTATTTGAATCACGTATACGGAGTTGTGGGATGGATATTCTAACCAAACCTTACCTTAAATAAAATGAGTCTCTTTTCAATTCATTTTAGGTCACTGAATAATAAAAAAGATATATCTAAAGTTTGACAACTTAACCCGAGCTGGGCGAGTTCGCACTAAATTAAGAACAGGTAAATGTTATCCATGGAGATTGTAGGTGTCGAAGATTCAGCGATTTACTATATAAGTGCGCTAATATTAATATCTACCAGTGTTCGTCAAAGAGATGACTGTCAACGTCAGACGACTAAGTGTTATAATTAATTTCTAAATATGTCGGCAATTTACAATTTCATGGTTAATTTCTTTGTATTTATGGCTTCATATAATGTAATAGTTTTATTTTAAAATCTGATAACTTCTGTTTTGCATATTATTATTATTTTTGTTCGTGAAAAGCACTTATTGCAAAGTTTTTATACTAAAGTGTTTTAGTATCAAAAATCAATTTACATTAAAAAAATATAATAAAAATACTTTTCTTGAAACTTATCCGTTATAAATATGAAAAGTTTTGAAATTGCAACCGTTTTTGCTTGACTGTAAATTCTTATCTTTTTAATGAAATCGCATTTCTTAACGAAATGTCCAACTTAAACGTTCAAAGAAGATTTGTACGAAACGAATTCCATTTCCCCAACATAGTGGGTCATATATCTTCTATTTGCGCTCCAAATTTGCGAGTCGTTAGTGCCAGAGTACAAATTAAAATACCTACAGAGGCAAAGGAATCTTCGGGAATTCCAATATTTTCGTACGAGGGTCAAAACTGCTGACGTGTCATTCTGATTACCATCGTTGTAGCCTCGTAAAAATGTCCTTGTTTAGTATTTGAAAAGGAAACTGAAACTGTTGTTTTAAGCTTGGCCCTGATGCTGAATAAAGGGAGTGACTTTGTGTTATTAATCAATTTAAAGGAGAAACTTTGCTGTCGCAAATTTATTTCAAGTCTTATGACCCATGTTATTTTTTATATTAATAGCTAGTGTACGCGGCTGGAATTCACTAACCATTTTAAAGAATCATAAAATAATAAAACATAATGCTATATGTTGTTTAGTAATTGCTATGATATGTCGTGATAAACATGTATCATAGAATATTAACCTCTTTTTAATTTTTTGAATTTTAATTAATATTGATTTTACCGTTCACCTCTTGCTACTGAACCATTGTTACACAGTCAACTAACAGGTATCAGCTATTAATTTACAAGTAATTTTAGTTTAGAGGCCTAATATAACTAGGTTTACGTAGTCATACAAGTTTGTATAGCCAAAGGCACATTCGTTCTGTTGAATGAAGAGGAAACCATCTGTGGTCACTATAGAAGACAATATATAGAGACTAATCAGCAAAAGAATATAGCTGATGTTTCTGATGTTGATGAGAATCAAAATCAGATGCTTAAAATATTTTTAAAATTATTTACTTACAATTGGATAAGGATAATTTATTCATAAAAGTAAAAGCTTTGAACTTTTCTTCGCTAACATCACAGGAAATAGAAAATATTATTATCTGATACATAGATTTATCACTGATTAAGGCCGTCCCTTTGAGACTAAAAGCGCGTTTCTATAATTTTTTTTAAAGCTTATATAACTGGAATACCCGCTAAAACCACTATGTATTATAGGTACACTACTTTATGTGGTCTTTTATATAGGTTGGAGTCAACAAGACGAGATATAATTGGAACATTGATTGTAGTATTTCTTAGAAACGTTCCGAAATTATCAGACAACTAGGTTTGATTTGATGGTTTCAAGCATCTCAGTCTAGTTAATTGAATGTTGTATTGTTGTTTTTACACTGTATAATATCTAATATAATAAAACAACAGAAATCGCTCTGTAAATTGAATAAAAACACTAAATATTAAGAGTTTCACGCTATGAAATTTTGTTATCTCTGCAAAAGCCGCAAGCAGAAGTTAGTGTATAATATGTGTATGTGTATATCGGTTTCATATACTAGGTGATACTATGAGTGAAGAAGGACTAGTTTATATTACCACAGGCTACTCCATCGGAGTTCTACAGATCGATTTTATTTATGACTTATAAAATCCGTACTATCAAGATTAAGTTTATAAACGTATTCAATCCAGCAATAGATTAGTAGCTTGACAAGCAATAAATAACACAATTAATACAGGTTCGACGTAAATAATAAGCCGTGAGATCCAACAAGCCGTTTGTCATGCTAACTAGACCATTCTAATTGCACCCCATCTGCCATGAGTGGCGGTTTATTCGGATAATTGTTGTTCAATTTCGACTTAATAGTCAATGGGATATTTTATGGCGCTGTAATTTTGTTGTGCGGATTTGCCTTACACACTTGACGACACACATGACGTACAATTTGCCTTAAACACGACTTGCAATAATGTATCGAATTACTTTGTAAGAGTCTTTTAACGTAGAGTGCGTAATCAGGTTATTGCGTTATTATACAAGGAAACGACGAGCCCGCAAGATTACATCGTAATACAAGTTTAAATGTAATTTTAAAATAGTAATTCAATCAATTAACAATTTTAAAATTACTTATCTTCCACGAAACTTTTTAGCTATGTAGCTTTTTCATACAAAATGAACGTTTTGGTAAGGCTTCAGATACCTCGTTCAAGAGTTCGTGCCGAGGAAGGAAAAATCAGGTAAGTATGCTGTTAGAAAAATTATTTATTCGATATAGGTATTATCACTGAGCATCAATTAATTGCTTTTAATTGTATATAACGTGGCTTTTACATACATGTTGAAAGCAATGACGGCTAACGTTAACGTTACGTAGAATTAAGAATTTTTTGTATCTCATCCCGCCATCTTCTATCGATCTTTCTCTGTCTCTCTCTTTATGCGTTACATAAACTCATCGCTTTTGAAAGAAAACTTACGCCTAAAAATATATTACTTTGCACTCCCTTCCCATGCACTAATTATAGAATCATTTTTTTATACTTATTTAATATAAATATTTTATTCACAAGTTCAATAAAGTTAGACGCCTGGATATGTTTCACGATAGTGCACGCCAATCAAAAAACCATCTTGCAGAAAGTCAATTTATTATCTCAACTCAAAAGTTATTAATTGCTATGTACTTTTGTTATTATGCTTTAATAAAAAAAGCTGTGGAATTCATGTTATGTTACAGTAAAAAAAAATAATTTAGAATAATAAAAGACAATTATTTTTCTAAGCTCTTCTAAATTCGAATTCAGCTGCGTAGATTCTTTCATGGAATAATTGTCTAGTGCTGTTGAAATGTTTAGATATTGAACAACGAAAATAGGCGTACCGAACTAACATTGAAATTGGCCTATTGTTGTGAAATCGATCAAGGGCTCGTTTGCCAACAAAGGGGATATGGCGAGAAACCGAAGCCCATTTCAGGGCTTAACGAGGCCCATTGAAAACTAACAATAGTCAGATCCCCTGATGAAATCTCTGAACTGCACTTTGATAAATAATTGGTAACGATTGAGTGAAGGAGAGGAACTCTATGGCTAAGAGGTTCAAGCGCTCTAGCGATAACGAAATCAAAGTAACTTTTGCTATAGTTGTCCCCTGGATGGGTCAGTTAACATTTGTTATCTTGAGTTCCTCCGAGCTTCGGAAGACATGTTAAGCGGCATTGATCCAGCATGGTGGCATTATGACCCAAACTCCTCGTGAGTTTCTCCCATGTAGGCAATCCAAAAGATTGGGGCGAATTATCATCAAAAGCCTATATTCACCCCCTGCAGTGGGGTGAATATAGGCTTTTGATGATAATTATTGTAAGTAAAGGTATTTTGTAAAGTACTAGAGTAGTATTTTTACGTGAAACCAAATATGGATATAGATTCAATACCTGCACTTACTGAGCAACCGTTTGCTTTGTATACCTTAACATTTAAAATTATATGGAAGTGCGTGCTATGTAGGAAGCGAGCTATTAATTTTTATTTTGTGACTGTTTTCTATATGAAATAGAAAAGAGTTCTTAACTATTGTACTGTAATTACAAATATTTCAGATATAATAATTAGATCGATATGTTTGAGTAACTGTTACAAGTCACGTAAAAACGCCCATATAAAAATGTATTAGTGTGACGTCACATGTTAGGAAATGGAAAATTTCATATTTTTGTACCTACGTGTGTAGTATAATGAATGTTATATGTATAAAAAGATAATTTTAATATTTAACTTTGATGGGAATAATTTTTAAGTGAGACGTTATAAAAGTTTTCCAATAATAATATGAATACCAAATTGAATAGGACGGAAAGTAGTGTCAAATAGATATCCCACTATGAATATATGGTATTGTTGGACGAGTCGGCTGCAAGCGGTCTAGACGTCTATGGAGGTTTATCAGTGACAATATTGTAATGTCTGCCACCAATCTTGGGTGGGATCGGCACTCTTGTTATAGTCTAGAGGTTGTCTAGACTCATGTAAGATAGATCAAGCTTCTGACTCCGATTTCAATTAAATGAAATTTTAGAAAAACACTTTTGGAATTTATTCTGTTATTATTTGTTCTGTTCTTTCTGAAATCACTTTTAAAAAACGTACTAAATAATCTAAAAAGTTTATTCTACTCTCCGTTCAATTTTAGCATTCCATGCTGGTGCCAATTTGGTATCAGTTTGTAGCTAGAAGAAGTTTGAAAAATTTATATAATGAAAAAATATATATAATAGACATAACGTAAAAATTAGGCTTAAACGCATAATATTTTGCGTCAAATAACCAATGAAAGACACGTGTATCTTTATACTCTTTCCAAATAAATTTGTTTTTTGTTCATCAAACAAACCCTTCTCCAAAAAATATATGTCCAAAAAAGCTATCTAGAATCTCTAACACCCCAAACAACATTTCCTAAAAAATTGATATCTGGTAATATTGATACGTCTAGCACCTATTACCTCTGCAGACGCCATATTATAGTCTAAAGCCTGTCTAGACTCCAGCCAGTTGAAGCTCAACAAAGATTTCTCATATTTCACAATTTCTTTAATTCGATCTAAGATTTATAGGGAATGCCGTTTTATACTGTCACTTCCTAGTCCCGTGAAACTTTTATAATACTTTTTACATCAAATGTATTTACGCTCTCTTCCTGTTTCACAAGTGTAATTTCATTTAACATTGCTTCTAATTCCATGTGTTTTAAATACCATGAATCAGATAATTGGACCTAATCATAAGTTAGAGCCACGATCGAAACGTGTTAAAGATTGGATTAAGGAGTCCATATACCTAAGTATGGTTTGTAATAGTTTTTGATTTATGAAAAATAAAAATATGACTTGATTAATGACTGTCACAGAAATTGGTTGGTTTTATTTATTATTTAATATTATAATTTACTTTTCCACATTACTATATATTTATTAGACTTAGTTTCTGGCTCCACAATAAAACGTGAGTTCTAAGATGAGATACTTTCAAAGTAGTTTTTCGCTAAGTAACTTAAGTAAAATTACTAAATAAAATTTACTATCTTTCAGAAAGTATCACTGTTGACAATAAGTAATGTCAGCTGTCAAAATTAATTCTGGTTACCTGACTTCTAAATTTAAGATACACCCAGCATATTCCATTAGCTTTAACTATATTAAAATATGTATCTGTTCTTTCATAATCAATAACAGCCCCTATAGGCGTAACCAATAGCCAAAACATCATAAATGGATGAAGACATTAGGAGTCTTGGTACAACGATCTTCTACATGCCTGACAATCTTCAATTACTTCGTTCGGGTATACAACTAACTTCTTTTGTTTAATTTTTAAATAGCACTTACAATGTGATACAATAATCTGAAACCAACCAATACTCATATAAGTCTGCTACACTTAACTGCACGATCATCTGCTTTCGAGCCACAATCTGCATATATCTTAAAGACATCATATCTACAAACTTTTGATTAAGCCTTTGATAGATGACATTATCATCTTAATGGTAACAAAGGGCAGGAGAGTCGCAGGTGTATAAGAAACTGCAATAGAATATAAAATTAAGTCTCCTAGTACTTAAGGTTTAAGTAAATGTATCATGTATTTAAAAAGAAACTACACTCCTACGCTATACTGAAGACCAAAGAAGAATTTGAACCCTTACAAGGAACACCTCCCAACCGCCCGTCGCCGATCTATATGTGTATGGTATCATTTTAAAGGTCTTGGTGAACTGAATACAAATATATAAAAATCTCGTGCTAGTTTTGGGTTTTTCGATATCATATACATATAGATCGGCGACGGGCGGTTGGGAGGTGTTCCTTGTTAGTAGTTTAATTAACGTATGTGCATATGATAATTTTTGTTATCATATGCACATACGAAAAATATTAATGGAATTGTACAAATAGAAAACATTAATATAAATGGAACATTTTATTAAACAAGGTCTAAAAAAAGATATTTATTAAATCCCGAATTCTATCGCCTTAAGAAGACATAAAGTGAAAATATATTTGGACCGGCCGGAAAAGGTCGCGGGTCACCCGACCATTACATTTAAACTATGCATGAGCGCTGGGTCAGTCCTCGTCCCAATAAAAATGTATTGTCCAATATTTTTGGAACAAATTGAATGTCCCTAGAAATCGAGAATACCTACATTATTTCAGAGTTGGAGGTTAATTTAAAATATATAACTGTTAGTTATACAAATTCACCAAGAGATGAGAAGATTTAAAATTTATAAAGATTTCCTGGTAGGATTACTAGGAAGAAAATATTTGTTATATTTTCATCTTTGTCAACATTTTTGCCTTGAGTCAATCCCTGTATTTGAAGCAGTGGATTTCTAAGAGTTCTTTGAATGCCCATTAGTAGTCAATCGTTCTTATACCTTTCAGAAGTTATCGCTATGGTAACGCAATCTACAGCAAGCGCTGCGTCGTCTTTGGCGTTAAGTTTACAGTGTGGAAAAAAAGATCGTGGTTGGAGAAAAATTAGTCTTAATATTGATGATGGCAAATTTTACTTAAAGAAAACATTCTGTTATTTCCAAAAATAATTAAACCTGCATTTAAAGATGTTTCAAAAATCGCCTCTTTACCGAACGGGATACGAACTCGTAAATATGAAAAAAAAAACTGTATTTTATGATACCAGCTGCAAGATTCATTCATAAGGATCAATTTTGTTTTAAACAGTATCTTAAATCAAAGAAAGATCAAGGAAATATATTTTTATTGTATAGCTTATGAATGGCTCAAAATGAGACCCATCTACACGTATACACAGAGTATTCTTTTCTATACTTAACGACTGTAATTTTATATATTACAAGAAAATTTGAAACGCTGATAAGACGTTGGTTTCCATTGGTTGGATTCTAATACCTTCTTGATTCACTCGTACAAATAGCAAACACCATTTGTATTTTTTAAATAAATATATATTACATTCAGGCTACAAAGAAATCAATTATTTCACTTCAGTTCACATGTATGTACTCTCAAACATATCAAGTACAAACGGATACGTTGATTGAATTTTTTCGAACCGTTAAAAGCTTCCTCGTGTAAAAAGTATGGACGTGAAATGGTTTGTGGAACGAAATGTATCGTTTATACATATTCAATGGTCTTTATTCGGTACCTTGTTTTTAATTCTGACTACTTGAGAATTCCGTAATTTCATTTTCAATTTTCTAAAACTTTACTGCAGTGTTTAAATAAACTTATGTTTCCTGTGATTTTGTGGTATACTAAGTATGAAGTTTTGAATTACTGAAACTTAGCTGTATTAAACAGATTTGTTAAGGAGCACCGGCCCACTTTCGGTTTTGTGTCATAGTAAATATTGTTTCGATGAAGTTCTGTTCCTAAATCACAATTTTAAGAAAACCTGAAGAACATGTGAATAATGAGATATCGCAAAATATTGTATTTGACAATTAACTATTTTACTCGTTCTGTACCCTTCTCTTTCATTATAGGCGCAATCGATAGTTTTCGATCTGAATAGAATAGAATATATTTTTATTGTACATCAGCCAATTCAAGAAGAGAAATACATAAAAAAACATTTAACTAATTTTGTACAAAGGGCGTTTGTTGTTTTTGTATTTTTTTTTTTGGGTATTGGATAGCTATTTTTATAGACACATTAAAATAGCACCTTAATTTTAGCACAAAACGATATAAGCTGACTATTGATAGGATTTCTGTAATACATATATTGTACGGAAAATGAACGTGGTTTGTTCGAGAATATTATAAATTACAATATTCGTCGTGTAAGTGGTACAAGAGAATTCCATTTCGATTTTAATCAAAAAGTCGTTTGTTAGCAACGTATTTTATATTATCGGTGACTTTTATACATTGTACATTCAATGCTTCAGAAGTATGAATTGTGTGGAATCCTTTTTTGTTCGTACATTTTAAGCAAAATTAAAAAATAAAAGTCAATATATTAAATTTAACATTTAACTGAAATTTAAAATCAATGAATTGCATACTCGCTTGATATGAGCTTATCAAACATTAAAACACGCTGTCATCATTAATTATGTTATGTGTTTTTAAATACTATTTAAGATGTACAGGTATGCCGAGTGATTAAAACTCCGTAATACTTAAATGCTCCTGGACAAGGGATATCTGGTTCGAGTCATAGCTGTTGCAGATATTTTTAATGTTTAATTACCTAGGAATATTCAATATTTACGAAGGTAATTTTCGTATATTACTACTATTTTATAAAACTTATCATATTTCGTAGCTCATCCAAATGTTCACTAATTATAAAATTATGAAGTGCCCCACTCCCTTGAGAGCAGGTCTACTTTAGAAGTTGATAGTTGCGGCGAATATGCTGGTAACCTCCCAAAATTAAGTTATTTGCCACTCCTTAATTCTAATTCAATATAAAAGTGATAGAATGACTTTTAGGAACGTCAAGTTAGCTGACACTAATCTACACACTTTTTTAATCGGCTTGTTTATAGATGCTCGCTAACACAAGGTTAATATGCTTAAAAACCGCCATTTTAAAGTAACGTCAGCAGTCGTCCGTTTTTTCCTCGTCAGTTTGTAATGAACGAGTAGTAATGAAATAATTTTAGTAAATAGCAACTATTGTACTAAAATTTCTTTAAAAAAAACTAGTGAACATATACGTAGTTCACACACAGAATTAAGCTAGCTTGACACCACCAGAGACAACCGACAGGACTCCACGAAGTTTATTCGCCCTGAAACTTGGGGGTCGTAAACTGCGTGCCCTAGATCGTATTTCGCAGAAGGGTGGCCGTCCTTCTATCTGATCAATGGCTTTGAGAAATTGTTGAGGAATTACATGTTAGGTAAAAGTAGTTTTAGTTAGGTAAAATTACCACTTTATATGGGTCTTTAATTTTAGTAAAAAATACACATAAAGTAGAATGCAATTATATTTTTCTCAAGTTATATTTTAATTTTAAGAAAAATATAAGACTATACTCAGAAAATTAGAGAGTGAGTGATATGGTAATTTACGACCGGTTTCAATATTCAATTGACAGATAGAGATAGGCCTACCACAGCTAAGTTGCTAAGGAAACTCTGTTAGTTTAAGTAAATAAATATTGAGTGTGCACCAAAAAACGTTAGTAAGCTAAATTTAATCCGTAGATAGAATATTGGGAATTGACATTAAAAGATTGATGCTCGGAGTATTGGTATAGATTTTATTGCCACACTTTAGAACTAAATTACTGTCTCTTTAATTTTAATAGAATAAAAAAGCACAGTTATAATTTTATAAGCGTTAAGTCTCACTACATTTATGCACGCATACGACTAATGACTTATTTTCATTAGAATATTATATTTTGTCATGTTTTTATATAATAATATTAATAAATAAATAAGATAAATACATTTATAAACTTTCATTTTTTTAAGAGAAACGTTTGATGGCAAGAAAATCTGTTCTATTCCGGAACTTATATTTAATTTTAGCTGAAACACAGCACTAATTACATAAATTGACAGAGGCATCCTAGACTAGGTGGCGTAAATAATTCACGCGATCAAAGCGACGCCGCAACCTTTCATTTATTCTGAACGGTCCGCTTTCGAATTATATACTATATTTATACGAATCGCTACACCGATCAAACTTATGTCAAAGTTAAAACGTGTACTAATTATTAAGTAGCACAGGCTACTTTATGCGATTAAAGACTCGACTGAGGGTAGAGTGGGGTAATACAGAAGATTTACAAAAAAAGATACCAACCTTCAAAAGGCCGATTTTCAATACTCAGATAACAGCCCTAATAAATATCAAATAAATTAAGTTATCCCACTGTCAAGTGTTATTTGATAAATGGTCTACTTTATTTTTTAAATCATATTAAACTGAAGAATATCTATTATTCTGCTTTAAAAGAACTAACATTAGCACAGTGAAACAAATTTGCATACAGAAACGTTGTTTAATGGGTAATTTGCCAACACTGTGATACTGTAAGTGAAAAGTTTGTGTTTAGCTAGAAACGTATGATTAAAATTAGACTTATTTCTTTGAAGGCGGAATCCTTATGCGAATCTACTCTTAATGGTATTCTAAACCGGGATCTTGGAGAATGTCATTAATTGTGGTTAATAATTTCCTAAAATGCCGTTATATTCTTAAAACAAATATACAAGTCAATACAAATGGCAAATAAAAAGTCACTTGGTTGATCACTTTCATGCGTTAATAATAATCATCATCAATAAACAGCTCATATACATCTCCAACGAGCCTACCCTAAGTTAGGGCGATTAGTCAACAACGCTGGTCAAGTGAGGGTAAGGCGACTTCACACACAGTCTAAGAGTTTCTTCACTGGCGTGTGCAGGTTTCCTTACAATGTTTTCCTACACCGTAAAAGCGTCGAATAAACGTACATATGAATTCTAAATTTAAATACAATGATCTTGCACACTTAGCCACAAACGCTTGAAACTTAATAAGCCAGCCATTTAAGCCATTTAAGTCAAAACTCAAACACAGATTCCAGTTACAGGTATATATAGTACGCAGATCGCGATAAACATTTGTAAATAATTGATCAGTTCTAATGAGACTCACTTTCCAAATCAGTTAAGTATTTTCAGCATTCTTCTTTTGAAATTGTCTCTTTAATTCTGTATAATTTTTTTGTTCACCAATCGATTAAAATGTAATCTTGCCTTTATTCGAATCCTAATTACAGTTTTAAAGTGTAATTTTTCTATATTTTATTTCCTTGTAGATTTTAAATTATATTTTTTGTGATAATTGATATTTTAATCAAAATATTTGGTGTACTTGAAACTAAAAGATTATATATACTAGTTCAAGTTTATATTTGGGACATTCAAAAAATATATGGTCGAATAAGCCGCTGGCTAAGCCGCATTCACAAAGTAAACTATCCTGAACAATAGTAATTGTAATGTACCTGTCACATGAGAAATTAACATGATAATTACTCATCTTAAACTAATATTACGAAGAAAACCTTAACAAAAAACATGGTAGGTATGTGTAGGTTTTATTCCGTACGCTATTTTCTTTCTTCAAAAGATTTTTCTTGTTACTATATCGACAAGACGAGGCAATGATAAATTATGAGGCGTGCTGGTGATATTTTGTTTCGAGTTGTCGCCTCCATCCATCTTGGATGTCTACCTCTAGTAATTAATTAACCCCCGAACTTGCTTCCTCATCCCTCCTAAACGGTTCGCTTCCATCCATTTATATTGAATAGGCATAATCTCGTTAATAAAGTAATTTTATCTCTATTACAACAGCAAAATTAAATTATATGATGTAAATAAATTTGACTTTTAAACTATATATTAAATAACAATTAACTTCCACTCTTGTATTTATCTTGTTTTATTCCAAAATTGTCAAAAAGACAAGTAAACTTTATAATTTCATTTAAGTATTTAATTTCCTTGTTTATAATATTATCAATAATTAAATAATGGAAATAAAAAACTAAGTTTTAAAATAAAATAAAATATTAGGAAAATATTCATCAAAGATGCCAGTTATATCGCCAATCCTTTTGTAATGGCCTGGCGGTCGCGTTACTGTTTCCGATTACGACGTAAAACTATTATAAGCCAATAATAACTAAAGTATATATTTAACTAATCAGCATGCTAACTAACCTGAAATATATAGTTTATCCACAAAAATATCAAATTATTTGCAAAACACTGTCAAATCAATGATTTGAGGGCCAATTCGGCATTTTGCTAACCATGCTAAGTTTTTTACATTTACATTGAGTAGTGAACAATTAAATAGTATCAGTCAGGAATACACCAGCTGAAATACTAAATTGCTATGAAGGATGAACTTCAAATAATTATCGCACAGAGAAACAGAACTATTCCCCTTGTTACGCGACTGTATTGAAATGTAAACATTTCGTTATTCTAACTTAAACTCTGTTACTTGGGACTTAGTTTTGATATTTTGACAAGACGTCGCTTGTAAAGGAAATGAATTGGTTGTATTAGTTCACTTAATTTTATATAGTCATTTTATTAATAAAATAAATAGATAAATTTGAATTAAGCACAATAAATGAATAATTTAAAAGTTTTCTATTTATAAAAAATATATAAAAGTCTCTTAGGCTATATAGTCTGCAAAAAACATTACGAAAATAGCTTATATTTTGACTTAGAAGAATTCCAAACGTTATGTTTAATCTACTGTTGAGAGTATTAATCTATCACAATCATGCTAAGAATCAAAAACGTAGAAACTCAAATTAAAATGTCACATTTAAGAATGGAACGATCAATCAACGGGAGCCGACGCAAAGATGAAATGCCTTCAACAATTTAATAAACTTGTAAAGTTCACGAATTTTTGTAGGTATAACAACATGCAAAGAGAGCAATTTCTGTTTGAATCAAGCACTCGTTATTTACTCATTAAAACTTGGAATTGAAGGCGTTCCAATAGCGAGAGAAGTAAAATAAACTTTTCAATGATATCGCAGAAAGATGTTTACATCCACATTTTCCGTGGTAGTCGGAATTTTTAATTCGCCGCGCGAGTATTGAGATTAAAAATATCTTCGCATCGGGGACAGTCGCTTTGATCATCGATTCGCAAATGCTTTGAATGTATATAGATTGTACTAACGTGGATTTATTCAAGCCATTCAATGCAGCTGTTGATCTCAATTGTAACTTCAACCTCTTTCATCCATTAACTATTGGGCCACCGGGGTGCTGTTATGGCCCGAACTACTATAAGTTTCTCCCACGTAGGTAGGTTTGTGTTCAGCAATCCTTGGTAATCACAATCAATGTAAAAAATATATTATTGTTATGCGGAAATCAAATTCTGAAATAATCAAATCTTACTTATGCCGATTTTCATAAACGTCAAAGAAATATTTCTAACGGTCTATTTTCTGATAATGCTATTTTTAATTGGTTTTGTATTATCATATCAGTATCGATATTATTTTCTTTCATATAAGAATATCTTTCGAAATAGAATATTTTCAAATCAAGTTTGTGCTGAAAGTTATTGGAATTTAATATTTAACCTTAATATTCTCCTTGTTTTATATTTTTTTATTTTGATTCTTTTGTTCGAACACTATGGTATTCAAAATTACGCAGAAGTATTTTTTAGTCTGGTTTTATTTTACTTATAATATCTGCTTGACGCTTAAAACCGGTTTTATGTTGAAAACTGTAGCATGAATACTTGACGTAAATATAAAACTAATATGAATGTCCTGGAACATAAACAATTTAAGGCCACTTGCAAACTCATCGAAACAAACTTCCCCAATAAACAGAAAAACTCAATTATGTCACGTATTAAATTTAGAGAAATCACAGTTGCGATTTACCTTTAAGAATTACATCCCTCTGTAAACGGGCTTCCCTAGGGACCCCTGGGGCTCGAGCTTTATTAAGGGAGGGGTCCCGTACTTATTAAAAGCGAAAGTGCAGGGTATGCCCAAACACCTCCCGGCAAGGAATGCCCTATCGGTCACCAGCTGGGCTTTAATATATCTCTAGAAGAAAACCCGAAATGGCTCTTAATCGCTTGAAATAGAGTTCCCCTGAATCACCACAGTTTAAAGTCATTGTTTGATTCCTTGTGTTCCCAAAACAAAGTTGAAAATTATTCAGTATTGAAAGATGAAAGGTTTTGGGGACGCCTCTCAGGCGGAACATTCAGACTTTGTTGCTGTGTACTTTGTAGTGACTATTATTAAGTTTGAAACGCTTTTAAATAAAACAAATGATTACCTGTGATTTCAATCAACAAAGAACTTGGACGTTACTACTGATCTCAAAGATTGAATTATATTATTAATAATTCACAGATACAGAACTTCTGTAACAGAATGTATGAATATTATACGCTGTATCAATAACATTGGATGATCCTGCTCTGTTATTACACTCGTTACGTATCAATAAGATAGGTTAATCTAGCAATTTAGTGAGCATAGACATGAGGGTGAAAAAATAGAGAGGTTAATAAATTTAGTCTATTCATTGTATTGCATAACCAATAATCATTGGTCTATCCATGTCTATCTATTATATTTCAATATCAAGAAAAAGGACGATGCTTTCGTGTCCTAATAAGTGTACTTCGAGGTGGTTCCATATATATTTCATCTGAATCTGATGTAAATCTTCGGAGCTAGACAGCAGAATTCCTCAAGAAACAACAGTCAAACGAAAGTAAAAAAAAATATGTTTTTTTGACCTTAAAATCATGGCTTCTAGTTTCGAATCCTGCATATATGAAATGATTACTGGTAAAGGTTTGAACCATGTCGAAAACTGTGGTTTAAACACATATATATGAATCAGATTAGCAAGTTGACAATGTTGACGGGCAAACTTTTTCTGTTTTTTTTTTGTAAGTATATAATATGATCAAAACAATCATCATAACAATGACATTTCAGTCCTCAATTATCTAACGTAAAGATGTTTTTAGAATTACTGCTATTTAGTTTTCACAAAAAATGAAAAGATTGTCAAGTAGGCACTTTAGTAAATACTCTTACAATATACATTATTTCTATCAACGCTGCACATCACACTACACACACACCTCTTTCGATATAATAGAAACCTATATAGTTTTAAATATTTTCTACTAGAACGAGCGCATTCAATCTACATGATGTAGACGTGATTCTGTGTATATCAAAGGACAGACGTAGTAAAGCCAACAATTGGAAGACAATTATGATCGATTATCAATATGATTCTTTATCAAAGGAAGTAAATTTTTCTTCAAGTATGTTCTGAATTCTGAAACTATTATTGAATAGTTTTAATCTAAAATGTAAGCACATTAAAATACAATAGACAGTGGAATACAAAGAAAAACTTTTTGTAGCTGTAGTACAAAGTTCAGAGAAATTTACTCACGCACCCTCTTTTAAATGAATTATTCAAGGCATTGCAAAGTACAGAGCGGAACTTACGGAGACACTTGTCTGTCCGGCTGTCAATAACAAGCTTTAATTTGTTCTTAATAAGGAATTAAAAACAACAGTATTTGAAACATTAAAAACTCTTCAGTATGTGATTTCTTAAATCAACCCCTGTTTACTAGTTATACATTCCCCCTCTTTCTTGGTACATGCTGTATTTGTATTTGCTACTTGACAATTTATAATACCTATTATACTTCATTTATTTCCATTGTTTATACAAAAACTTTAAAATCAAGTAATATATTACCTTTTAAAATATTACTCGCACCTTGGACGTGGCTCCACTCAGTATCTTTTCGACGAACTGGACAGATTGTAGCTTCGTGCTGTGAGTATAATTGGCGAGACAGAACGTCACGAATACCCTTGGCGTTGCTTAGCGCCTTTCATCGATCGTACCATGGTGAGCTTTTTACTCTAATTCATCTCTCTACTTTCTTACTCAGGAGAACGGATTGGAGACAACTAACAACCGTTCACCGTCTCCCCCTCTTCTTCAACCACAGGGAGATTCCATGACTAGTTTCTTTATGGCACAGCCAAAGCGTATCCATTCCTTACGGCACACGTATTCCCTCATTAAAAACATGGGATCCTTGAAAAGGGACATGCAAAGATACCGTTTGTAACGGCAAGATAGAGGTGGCTAGGGCAGTATGCCACATGCTGCACTACCTATCTTCGCATATGGACTGCTCTTACTGCTTCCCATCAGACAGAGTAATTCGCTCTGCTTTTTATATAAAAATATATATTTTTTGTATGAGTTTATTTTCCTCATTCACATTTATGTTTTTATTTAAATGATCTTAAATCTATTGTGTGTTTGCGAATACACATCGTGTTAGAATTTTCATACCTATTGATGTGCAATGAATCTACTATATTATTCATGTGACATTTTCTAAAAATCCATAAATGAAAAGCAATTTCCACACTAATGGTTTCTGTTATAAAATCTCATTTGTCAGATACCATGGAAATTAATCGAACTATCTTTGCAGAACGCTTAAGCTGTTTATTAGCAACTTTCATTAAGCAACCTCTTTGATTAAAGCTCGTTTTGACATTTTAATTACTGCTTTTATTTCTTTGATCACTCTGAGGATTGTAAAAATACATTAATTTGAATAAAGTACATGCCTTTCTATTATCAACAGGTTAAAAAATATAAGTGTTTCTTTATTATTTTTAGAAATATATACGACAGCAAAAATATGCAGTCCAAAAACTACATACATAATTAGATACTATACTGTCAAGTACTTAGCACATTACCAGTAATTTATAAATTTCAAAAGGTTTTTTTTATTTACAAATTTCATAAAATAAAGAAACTAATGTAAGTTCTTTCTTGGTGGTAGATTATCATTTCAAATTTTTTTAAATCAATTTAATATTTACAATTCTATACCGCCGAGCTCTTCTTGGTAAAAAAAATATTTGGCGAACTGAACCATAGTGTTACAAAACTACATTTCTATTCTCATCATGCCGTCAACAGATGCACCCTGATATTAAATGTGATATCTTGTCGACTTTTAATAAAACATACCAGTCCCTTATAAAGGTCGCCTTTACGCAGTCTGCGATTTATTGTCGTCAATATAGGATTTGCCAAATCCGCATGTTTGGCGTCAGTTTTCTTTTATAGGAAACTCCTTTCGTGAACGAAAATTTTGCCCCTTGGCGAACTTGTTATTAATTCTGTTGTACGGTATATAAATTTGAAATTATTTATTTAGAAACAAAACTAAAATAAGAAGAGTATTAACAAGTTGGGATTTTGTTCTTGTTTAAGACAGTTTGATTTTTCATACATAAGATAGTAAACCAAACACTATAACGTGTTATATTTATAGACAACCTATGCTCTGAGGATAATATAATGGATATCCAATTTAAATAAGACCTAATTTTTATAATGCGTAACACTTTTTTATTGAATAAACAACCTATTAAAATTTACATAATATTGAACTATAATTGTACATGATAAATGTCCACAAGATTATCTTGGCGTGTTTCTAAATACTAGTGCTCATACTAATGAACTGTTTAAAACTAAACTCATACAAAATTGAACTTAAGATCTTTGAGCCATTATACCTACATGCCAACCCTAGATGAATGGTGGGTCAAAGCAAGTCAACTTGACGTGTCTTCCGAAGCACAGAGAAGCAAGAGATAAAGATGTTTGGGTCACTCAAAATTTGTGGTATTGCAGCTTGTCGGTGACTGACGAACTCTTAATCGAGGCAGAAGACTAAGACAAAATTAAGAGACCGTGGTACCACTTCGTGTAGGCACGGGCAACCTGGAAGGAGTAACCGTGTACGTCCGCCCTGGAAGAGTGAGAGGGACTAAACGGTCATTGCGAATAATTAATAATTTGTAAGGAGTCAAGGTGCACGGTGAAACAGCCCCGAGCAAGTAGCAGTGCACTCTCCCATGATTCAACTTGGCTACGGCTATGTAGTAGTATTGACCCATCCAGGGTCCAACCATAGTGAAAATAAAATAATATATACACAAGCTAATAAACTCCTCCGTTTGTTTAAAACAGTTATTTTTTTTATTTTGACAATTATTAAAATATGTAGGTTTATCTTGCCAATATTCAGCATACTATGGAAGATAGAGTTATAATTTAGACGTTCGTAATTTTTCAGGTAACCGTGCTGGTGAGCTGTCATAAATAAGTGACAGCCGGATGGACGGACGGCCCTGCGAAAAGCACTTTTACTTTAGGAAATCGTTGAATTATTCACACGGTGTATTTTTTCGTCGTTACCTCGCCCGTATTCATATTCGGTATGAGGTCAGAACAGACTTATATTATTGAGTTAAGGTATTTTGAGGTGAAGTCTTGCGTGAATTTGTGCGGTACTAACAATAAACACGTAACCTATTTGTAAGAATTTGGTCAATAGTTATGAGAATGTTCTAATGTAAGTATTATGTAAATCAAAGGGAATAAAAAGTTTATTATCTTGGCGTGTTTCAGAATACTAGTGCTCATGCTAATGTATAGTAACTATCGTACTTTTCTTTCTTTGTTACAAATTCATATCAACGTAATTATCAATGCTACAGCAAACAAAAATTCAGTCAATTATTTGTCCAAAGATCAAACGGTTTTGGTATATTTCGATTATAATATACCTTTTACTAATAATTAAGGTAATATTTAATACTTTAAATCTATTCTATTCTATTTTTAAATGGAACACCGCGTGGCATACCTGTAGAGTCGAATCTTGATGACCTCCCCATTCATTGTAATGGGTGGTTCACCAACGAATCCAGCCGGCGTAACCTGGGCGAATGGAACCGGTAGTGGTTAGCTAATCTCCTTCCGCCTAAAAAGGCTCTTTTTAGGGCCACCTGGCGGATCTCCAGGCACTTCTCCGGATTGCGGAGTGGGCCGGCAGATTAGTTAATGGCTTAATTGCAATGGTTGGTGGGGCCTATAGGCCAGTGAACCCTATTTTAGTCAGGGATTGTGGGCTTCCTAGGTCCAAGACTGGTTTTGTCGCTGCAGCCGTAACGATGCTAGATCCTGGTGTTCTTACGTTCACGTTGGAGCACCCACCTAAGACATGGGGATTGCAGCGTGTCCATGTGGCATGGGAGGACAAAGCGTAGTCACGTGGACTTATTTTTGAGTAGAGTTCCATCCAAGCCGCACTTGACCCGGAAGAGCCGGTGTGGAAAGGAACCTTTTTAGGGCCAACGGAGCATTGCGCTCGGTGGTCTCCAGGTCCGGCGGTCCGTTATCGTTTTCGAAGACGGACAGATTTGAACTGTACACGGTGGGGCCCGAAACCCAAGTCGTCGCTGACATGCGCTATGGCGGTCAGCCTGGTGAAGATATTTAGTGGGTAGTGGGGGAACGCCTCTACCCCGAGTCACACATACCTCTAAAGTTCGTACTACTGTAGGGACGATCTCCCCGACAATAAAAAAGATCCTTATTTGTAGAAAAAGGTAGCAGTTGTAATTTCGGGGTAAGGGAGGCAATAACATCACCTATCCCCGAATGTCAACGAACCATTATCATGAAAATACTTGTATATAGCTTTTAGAATCGCCATCTTATTTTTGGCATTCTTTGACACAAAATTGCTGTTTAACCTTTGAGTAAAGAAGTCCTTACTTAAGACATAAAAACAAAATATTTTTCAATGTCTGTTATTTATACCTTACAATAATATTAAGCATTCGAATACGCATTATGTTGGCACTCAGCAAATCTCTGTTTACATTCTCAACCCGCCAAACAACGGAATGTTTCAAAAACTTTTAATGGCGATTAAACAATCGTTTCATTTTATTAGAGAAAGCGGGTTGTGGGATTATGTTTCAAATTCCCGCGTAATGCTTGATTTGTTTCATTAAGAATTGGACAGTTAAATATTTTGTCACGGCTTATTTATAAATAATTGAAGCGGATTTGGAAACAGTACAACAGCCTTGGGTTTGATCCATCTATATTCTTTACAACTTTAAGGGCTGTACACTTTTTTACTTACTATATTATTTCACTGAATTTTTAATTTAGATTTTGTATTTGTTTGTCTATGTATTGTTATCGGGATCTTTTTATTTTCATAAAGCAGAAGTATTACTAAATTGAAACATGTACCGAAAAGTGGAATATTTTAGTGACTTATTTTTGTAAGTAACGACAGTTAAGAAGATTATCTATTTAAAAGCCGTTTTATTTTAGATTTCCATTTGTAAAAACGCCCAAGATGTCACATAATGTGACGTCATTACATATATTTTTAGTAATATTATTTTATGAGTAATATTAATAAGGAAAACAGAAACAGCTTTACTTATGACATAATATTAAAACAACATCCTTCAGCCAATAAAGATTCGTATAAAGTTAATGACTATTCCTCTTTATAGGTTATTATTATTTTATGTGGTTTTTACGGCGTGTACAATAAATATGCTTACAAAATTTTATATTTAATACCAAAAATAATAACAGTAGGGAATAGAGGGAGAATAACCCCCCTATGGCCGTAATTTAATTTACACTAATAGCAACTTATTGTGATAAGTGTCTACTCATAGAAATTGTAACCACGAGTACTATTTAAAAATTATTAATGCCTTCAAGATCATCTCGATACAACACTGATTGTTTGCTTGGTTTCATTAGAGTGTATTTTTTTAAAGAAAATTCAATAGGGGTAACTGTAATTGTCTTTCTAATGCTTAATACACGTAACAATTACACAAAACGAAACTTTTAATCGAGGAACATTTTATATATTAGATGTCCACTGCAGGTTTGTATTCTTTCGCGTTTAAGGTTATTTTCGTAAGGCATTCTCTCAGTCTTTCCACGACTGTACTTATATTGGACTAAGAAATATGTTTTAGGTAATGACCCCTAGAATTCGACCTCGGGCCATTAACCCGCCTCTTTCGTGTTGGACTACTTAATGGAGTATCTGAAAGCTATCCTTCTATACGATACCATGTATAGTTCTAAGTAAAGTTAGATATTAAGTTCAAATTTACCAGATCGTCTTGCAGCGCAATAATGAGACGAGAAAAAGTGTTGTGTGCCTACAGAGATTAAGGTCCTCAGAGCTCACCGATGAAGCGTGTTTAAGTTTAATATTAAGAAATTTACATTAAAAGTAAAATCATTGTATATCATTTAACTTCTTCAACTAATAAATTGAATTTATTAAAATTTATTTAAGATAAAGTCAGAAACATCCTCAAGAAAAGATGTCGTGACATGACATATCTTCTTGATGATGTTATGTAACATAATCTTCTAACAGTATCTTAGACAAACATAAATATTGCTGCAGTAATATCTTTATGCAATCAACATGCAACATAACCTCTCGAAATAGTTTAATGAAATCGTGTTTTCCATACAAACTAATTCGTCCAACTCCAATATACTGAATGAATAAGTCCACTTCTTTTAAAAAGAAAAATAAACAAACATTTTCAATTGGCACACTTTCTCCAACTAAGTTTCAAAGAACAAAACTAATGCACGCAACTAGGGGCGTATTCCTAAACTGGTAGAATATCGCATCGATGGATACTTGTTTATATTACCAATAATCTATATGTTATAGGCCACATATAGTTAGGAAAGACACTTTCATAATGAGCAAAAACATAGTTATCGGTATTTTAGTAAAATTATAACTTATTTCATTTTTCTGCTTCTTCTCTTATATATAACTAATTATATATAAATATATTATTGGTTATTTAGTATGGAAAACCGTCTAATCCACATGACGTGCTAGTTCAAATTTCTTCTACCCACTTTTGATTACTTTTCATAGATGGCGTTCTTAGTATGCAGGTAATACAGAGTGTCCTATTATTCCTCTTCATCAAAACGGGTCATCTGTTTTTTGAGACTGTGGCGAATCATTCTTCTCATGATATAAAATGTAGTCCCCTGCATAGTATAACATCTGTTAATTATGTTAATATAAGTATAAAATGCTGGTACCGATGCATTCATTACAAATTGATTTATGTAGTACTCTATCAATATTTATTAAGTTAAATTTTTAAGACGTTAATAATAAGTACTCATTGTGGGAAAGACTGTCCTAAAAATCATGGCGTTAAAGTCCTTCTGAATTTCGTTTTTGTTTATAACTGCTCATAAAATGCCTGTACTTGTTTTGTGAGCTTTAAATAAATGAATAAGCGCAAAACGTGACTTGTCGTCATCGATCACTTGATCTGCTTGCACAAAATCTTAGCTAAGTAAGTCATAATTAATCAAAAAATTTATTCCAAACGTGTCTTATACAATACCACCCGTATTGGTCTAATTATTAACTGCCTTATAAAACCTTTACCTTAGTATTTTAATAAAGCAAGACGTATAAACCAACAATATTATTTTTGCAATTCTATCGCTGATGGGGTTCTATTTTCAATCCTTTAAATAATAACCTAGTTCTATGCACGTTAACTCAAAAGTACTTCGAGTGATTGGCAAATAACCCCCTCACACTGCATTTATTGAGGCGGAAAATTGAACAAATGCCAATTTTAGTTTTCAATTCCCTGCCAACGAGTGAATCTGGTCTATGTTACCGCTGTAAAGCCCATTTTAGGTGCACGCTTAGATAGTTTTATAAGAGGTATGAGAACTGTTTCAAGAAGTATACTTTTAGCAACTGGTGTTTGTACTATGTTCAGAATCACAAATATTTTGACATCATAATATGGAACTAGAGACGTTCTTTATGCCACTTCTAGACGTAAATATTTTGTGTCACCACACCGCCAAGACTATACGCGGAAGACTATTACGGAGTTAGAACTGGGATGAAAATCGTACCTTCCGAAGAACACGTATAAAAAATTATACGAAACGTATAAAAAATTGTAATCAATCGCCTAGTAAGCGAAACCATTAACAGCTTCGTGATCAGCAGCAAAAGCCTAATTCAATTAGACCTTGAAATTTATTGTGCTAATTATAAAAAATCTTTCGTAATAAAATTTTCATTGCACATATAAATTAAATTTGATTTACTTCAATAAATATTTTAATTTACTACCATATTTTCAGAATAGACATATGGACTACTATATATGACTTTAAGCTATAAATGATTTTAAGCCCTAACGTGAAAAGCCACATGCCAATGCCCCAAGCCAGAGAATTTACTTGATGGGTTTAAAATCACGTTCTTACAAAAAATTTCAGACAGTTAAAGTAGTTTTCATTTTGAATTTTAAAGCCAGTAATAATATAAGAGCCCTAATGAATGGAGTCCATAAAATGAAGACTTCGAGAAGCCATCTGAGATCGGCCACCTGAGAGATAGACCAAAACGTTCCACCCCACATGAGCCCCAAAATTTATTGCTAATATTTACTGTTTTGTTCAAACAAAACAGTTCTCATAGTTGGGTTATATATGTCCGATTTCATATTTGGTTTCATGAATTGTGGCATATGCGGTTAATATGAATTTGGTTTGACAGTGAATGTGTTTAATTTTTGTTATTTGAATGTATTGGAATAACTTCAAATATGTTAGAATTTTAATGTATCTATTGATAGATAGTTTAGAATGTTAAAGTATATCAATATTACTATATGTACTTTACTAGATGTGTACTAGCAAGACGCTAATATCGAAAAAATTGAAAAATTAATTTTAAGCTCTTGAAATATAATTTTTAGGGACATATTGATAAGTTTGTAATAATATTCTTATCACACTGCCTGCAGAGTTGGTACACTCGTGATCAGGTTTACCCCTCGCTGTCTCCTGCAGACAAGTTTCAAGCAAACACTCAGGCGATTGATAAATGGGACAAATTGTCTGTAGTGGCAAAGTGTCCCCTTATTTATTTCCTCATGCTCAAATTTATGAAACAGGGTTTTGTTTACTTTTGGCACGCGAAAGAGATAAAAAACACCAACGTTAGATTAACAGGTAAATGTTGTTAGTTCTAACAAGTTTTAGAGACATTTTGTTCTTAATTTGTAATATCAGGTCGCCCTTTGTACAAAATTAGTTAAAAGTTTTTTTTTAGTAATTCTCTTCTTGAATTGGCTGATATACAATAAAGATATATTCTATTCTATTCAATTCTATGACGTATAAAAGTGACCTCGAACCGGTTGCAACATTAGTTTTAAAAGAATCAATCCTGTTGAAATAAAAAGGTTGATAATATTACGGGCTCTCTAAATAGTATATGAACTTAAGTAAGAATTTCCAATTCATGTTGAATAATTAATTTTTTCCTAGTTTTTGGGTACGCTATATACTGATATGGTTACACTACAGTAAATTATGCAACTAAGTTCGTTTAACTTTGAAATAACGTAAATAAAGTGGAAAAGAGCAAAACCGTACTGGATAACGAGGAATGTAAAAACCATTCTTTACAATCACTGCGTAGGAAAGGAATCTTACATGATTTGTGGTTTCCATGCGCCATCCTAAGCTCTAGTTACGATTGTTCTGAAATATTAAGTTTTATCTATTGCGAGTTCCCACTCGATGTACACGCACACTAGTCTACATAATACCGTACACCCCAAAGTACCGTACAAACTACGGTCGTAATGAAACGCTGACTCGAATATGAAACTAACATAACACTTATTTTTATAAAATTGATTCTTTTCCTTGTAGCAAACAAGTTTTTAAGAATTAACAAAGACTTCCATTACTAAAATTATAATAAGATAATGGGCGTACTAAACAAAAGTTCACACTTAGAATCGTTTTTTGTTCGTTAACTATATACTAGGCATTTGACGACGAGGTAATGAGTAGTTTGGTGTGGAAAGGCCGCTTCTTCTTCATTTACGTTTTCGTTTTCTTTTTACCTTGTTGAAATCTTCATTTATATTGCAGTAACTAATGTTTGTAAAGTCAATGTAGGTATTTAGAAAGTCAACTATTAATTAACGAACAGAAAAAGTTTTCTTTTCTACTAATTAATAGTAACGACTAACAAACCAATTTCTTTTTTCATTGTTATTAAATAGAAATTTGTTTGTATTTAAAATGCTCCACACTAAAATTGTCGACTATAATTACTCTCCTACATAAATAGGAGTAATCACTTATCGACTTAACTATAAGTTAATTGTAACGTATAAAGATATTTATAGTGAAAACTGAATAAATAAAAAAGTCAATACATATATAATAATGTATTTTTTAACACACATTTTTTTTTCTCTTGTGGCAACACAATTTTAAACAGCTGTTACAATTTGCTCCCAATTAAAACCTTTTTTTTAATATTCAATATTTACAAAATATAAATTGTAATAAAATAATCACAAGTGAATTAAGTATACAGTGACGACAAATTGTGCATAACTATCAATATTTCAACTGTATAAAACCGGCTAGTGACTCATCACGGTTTATTGTCAAACGAACTCATTGCTTTCCTATCGAGTATTGTGATTTTTAGTGTGATACTGTTTTATAAAGTAATGTACTTAGTCATATTATAGATAATAATATAGTTCCATTTCGATACGTTTTCATAAAGTAACCTCACTTTTAAGGTGAGTGAACAACTTCTCGGTTAACGGTTTTTTTTATTTATTTTTGATTTGACTTTGCCACATATATATCTATATCACCATATTATGTCCATCCGGTATTAACCGTAAATTGATTTGTTTTTATAATAGATACAAATGCACTGGAACCCTTAGAGCCTTGTTTTATTGCTTTCTTTTATTACGAATCACCTTCACACCAAAATTCTTGATTCGATTCTTGTTTACAAAAAGTAGGCAAAATAATCATGAATTCAAATAATAAGCCACCACAGCATGCATTGTGTCTAATTAATGTACTGTATTATGATTTATATCTAACAATTTTTCAAATACAAATATAAATATAATATAAAATAAACAAAATTCATATCCACCTAACAACATCTATTACTCAAACTGAGTGATATCACAATATAAGAGTTCAAGTGTAAAAATAATTTCCGAGAAGTGAATTCATTTGCACAAAGATAAAAGCTTTTCAGAACTACTGCGTCACTATAATTCACTTCCATAAATGCAGATTTAGAGTAAATTTAAACATGTGCACACCCCCTGCGTTTCTCGCAAAATGAATAATGCATATCGTTTGGCTTTTCATCGTATTCAAATGGTATGAGGTTGTTATTTTTCCTTGGAAGCCTGCCCCGCACTGGACATCGTATATTTCATGACTGGCATATTTGTGCATTGCGTATAATAAATTAGGCCTTTACATATTTATTATATTTATTAGAACTCATGAAAGCTAATTACTCAATGACTAAGATAATTTAAAGCTTATTAGTAATAAGAAGCTTGAAATAATACAGGTTTTAGACAGGAATCCTCTAAACACGTACGTATGTTCCTAGGACTTAATTAGTATACATAATTAACAGCTTAGGCTATGGATCCTAGATAAGGGAAATACATTTTTAGTATGATGCATATTTCACTTATAACGAGAGTGAAGTTGTTGTAATAGTTATTTAAGTTACATTAGTTTTTTACGTTTATTTTAATATTCAAGTCCAAAAGAATATTGATATCAAGTATCCCGAACGTGGAAGATTGCTTCTCACGACACAGGGCATCCTAGTATTGCGTAATAACGTTGACTTGTCTTTCACTAGATAAAATATAATGAACTTACAACTTTAAATTGCCTTTTGTTGCTAGGTGATTTATGTAGAGTTTGGTTACAGAAATCTTTCTAAGCCCATTAATGCAAGAGTAACATAATGAAATTTCTATTTGTTTTTATTTTAATTAATGATGATTTACGTGAACTGCAAATATGTATTTAGTCTTATTCGTGTTATAAATAGAGATCTGATCTCTATTTTTTTAACGCTAATACGAGTGGTCTAGCCACTTTTACGATATATTTTTTTTATTAAAATTTGTATTAGGAGAGCTTCCTCTACCTTATTATAACAAGCATTCCAAATTCAAATTACAAATTTTTACTTATCATATCTGTTTTAGTTAGAACTGGATATCAAAAAGAATCACATTAATGTTAAATATGTATTTCTACTAAACTACATAAATTGTTAAAAAGTTATATAGCAAAAACTTTTATGTTTGTCAGATTTCCTAGTACGGTTACATCTGAAAAGGTATATAAATTTAAGACTACACAATGTTATGTATACAAATATGTTATGTAAAGCTATGTAAAGCTTAACTTGGTAGGCTTGGTAACATATAACGCTGTTTAAAAAAAGATCTATATCTATAATTCGAATTTATTGAGCAAATTACGTGATTGTGTTATCTCCAAATAAAGCGAAACTTAATTTTTTTATCGTAGCCCCCGGAGAACAAGGTTAATCCAGCAACTATTATTAAGAAACGTTACGTGGGAAACAGTCAGTTCATCGATCGTTTCAGCAAACGTTTTCCGTAGACATATAAAGCATATAAAAACGATGAATATTCGTTAGCTACAATTTTTAAACTTCTTTAACTGCTTTTGTGGTTTAGTACTGTGACCAAGTACTTCAGATTGGTTGTCACGGATTCAATTCCAAGTGGGGCCAAAAATTTCCTACCAAACCGAGCAGATGTTGGTGGTAGTCCATCTGGCTAGTTGCCACAATCTTACCTAAGTCTACAGCCACAACAATAATGTTAACATCATCGTTTTTTTCGTAAGATAGCCAGTTCCTCTGTGCTTGAGGAATCCTTGTGAAGTTCGCTTCCGTATTCGATCTTATCCTCATTTACCATCAAACCAAGAGCTTCCCCGTTAGGAATAGAAAAAAAAATGGTTTATTATCATTAGTTACCCTCATTTTTCATACCTATCATCCAAGTGAATGCGATAAGTTACCTTATATAAAGTTCTATGAAAAAAGGGTGTAGTAACCGCTTGAATTCGCTAGTGATCAACTGTGCGTCAAGCCACTGAACCGGAACGTGATAGTGTACTCAAAAATAAGTCCCTCATCATAGTTGCAATTTTTCTGGGATATAAATGTATTTACCTCCATTCAAGGCGACGTTATAACAATACAGTTTTATTTCGCACGAGTGATCGTTTCGCAATTGAAAATACATTTAAAGTGAAACTTTGTATAAGATTTAGTAACCATTTTTATTCATATCCATTTTATGAATTTAGGCGATAGTCATTTGAAATAAATGATTTCCTTACAATATTTTAAAAGCAATGGCTAAATCATTTTTTCTGAAAGTGCATGATTAAACTGTAGTGGATAATCAATTTTGACGGTATCAACAATCATAATTATATTTGTTTCACCAATAAACTACTAAGTAGCGATGTAAGAAATGACTGCGTTAATGTTTAGTATGTCCGTTAGACGATGTTTCATACTAAATAACACATTTTTAGTTGTGTATTTTAACGCTCAAATAAAACCTTTTTATTATATATTTTTAAACCAATTAAAACACAATAAAATTATTCAATCTGTTTTTGAGTTTAAGCGAGACCAAAGAAGAGCATCAATCATTCATTCATTTTTACATATAAAAAGAAGAATAAGAGAGAAGATACATAAATTGGTTCTTTTATAAAATTCAATAAAAGAAATAATTTATTAATATCTTATCTATTTTATTTTCAACAAATAAAGTAAATTCTTCGTTGCACTAAGTACAATTTTGGGTCCCTTAAGAAGTGACATCATATTACGATATATCTTATATTCGCGTCTAATTTTCATATAATTAATATAGTATTAAAAGTGTCTACTTAACTAGAGGTCTCGAGTTCAAATCCGTGTCGGGGCACTTTCTATTCTGAGTACAAATATTTATATACGAGTTTTAAATGTCTGCATGTTTATTGAGTATATTTAAGATATTACATACTATTTGATCTTAAGAACTTTGTATCACCTACAACATACCAAAAACGCTAATAGCACATCAGGTCAGTTTGAAGTTTTTTTACTTAATTAGGTACCGTCTTTAAAATACTATTTTTTTTTTGGTTTATATTCGGTTTTCATTATTATTGCTGTTTTTAAACCACCTCTGAATTAACACAAACAAAATATATCTAACTTTAGATTTGCATAGACAGAGACACTTATTACTGATTTACAGATATTTGTTTACAACTTTGAACTTAGCCACACCTATCTAGTTGGCTTAACTGTCGGTTGTTTGACTTTTATCATTTAGAAGCTTAATGTTTGAGATCTAAATTAAAGTCATTGTTACTTGGCAAGTTCCAACTAAAACTTGGCAGAATCTAACTGACCATTCCGAACAATGTCGCTTAACAATTGTTTTGCATACGAAAATGTACAACTGACAAATAACTTCCTTTCGATTTTTGTGACAGATATTATTACTTTTTTATTTTTGAAATTTTATGTTAAAATTGATTTAAGAATTTAAAACAAATCAAAACTTGGTCTTTTTTGGAGTAATGTCAGTTTGTGTGATAAAATTCTAGAATTTTCCTAAATTGCTTTCGTGGAGATATCTTGGCTGACCCCCAAGTTAGAGCTCACATGAATTTTCTTAGTGCAATAATAATTTTCTTTTCCAGTAAAGTTTTTTAACATTTAAATGTCTTAAAAAAGCTTTTTAATCATTTGAAAACTAGAACATTCACTAATAAATATTATTTATGTACTTTTATAAATATTTGTCCTTTACTTACGTCGATTTTGTGATTATCTGCTGAAAGATTCACTCCACAAATCAAGAAATAAATCTAAAATGATTGCTGCTTAGGTTTAATTAACAAAATCGAAACTAATAAAATTAAATATATAGAATAATAAGTACCAGAAGTAAATTAATAAAATAGGATCGCTCTTGGCAATAGGACTGCTTTCAAGGAAATTGTATTTGTATTATCATTGTCTTTTCCACAGAATTCATTTTATAATAATTAAAATAATGTTGAGTCCAATTTAAGATAAACAGATGTAATATACCCCAATGAATTATCATCAACCTTATTTCAGTATCTCTATGTACTGGGCAGATCTTTATTTTAAACGTTGTAAAGTGATATTATATATTTTTCAGTATATTACTATCTAAGCACATATATGCCTAGTGGTTGATGGAATTCCATAATACCTATTTTAAAAAATCCTTTTTATGTGTATTTACAAGTTATTATATTGGAATCTATATTTTGTTGATTGAATTCTATCGTATAAGTAATAAAGAAAGCTTCACTTCTCTAAGCTCAAGGATGGATGTTGTCGAATTTTACGGTTGCCATGTTAAACTGACGATGACGAGGGACAAGCAATTTTTGCTATCTTATATAAACAGGCGTGGTATCACACAACGATGGATCGTGGGGTTGGATAATATTAAATTTTTCTAGGATAGTGATGGATTCTGCTGTGGAGTTGACAAAATGAACTATTAAACTTTATGAAGCTTTTCAACAAATTTGCAGTGTCTTTACTTTCCTTTAATTGTAAAACAGTAAATATTAACACAAGATATGTCTTCCTCTCTCAATTTGTCTACATAAATTTAAATTTTTGTAATTTTGTAACCATCTCAGTAATATTCTATATCGAATAAAAAATAATATTGAAAATCAATTGACTATTTTCACCGGAATCGATGAAGTGTGTTCTTTAATATCAATATCAATCATAGATATGCATATATGGTTATATACTTATAAGTTGAATAAATAATTTAGTTTAGTCTACTAGCAGCAGTTATATCATCATAAGAATTCATTCAAATTACATGTTTATTTATTTACTTTTAGGTCACAGCACTATATAAATATGATCATCAATCAATTTCAACTTTACACGTGTTAAACATATTACAAACGTCTTAATTAATCTGTCAAATGTCATTATACAATTTATTATGAATTCTGCATGCATTTGTTTTAGAAAAACCCTAAATATTAGTACCGCCGAAGCGAAACACAGCAAAAGTTTCTACGGAATGTACACTGTTGTTCAACGAGTTTATCATATGTTTAGAATGTTCATGTTTCGTTTGTATAACTACGTTGTTTTATTGATAACCGTTTAAGTATTATGAGTGTTACTTATGAAACTCAGAACTATTATTAAATTACTTTACTATTCGAAGAAAACTACTCGAAAAAGATTGTAGTCTTCAAAAGTTGTTCATGAATAACATTTCACAAACTTTAAGGAAGGCGCCTGCGGGCATTTGATTGACTTCTGTGGCTTAGGCAATGGGGACTGCGCAGAAAATTCAATTGACAGTAGACGTCTGTGGTCTTGGCAGTTGAAGGATGACTTGTAACAAACAATTCAGCCGAATCGAGAAATTAGTTAACCTAACAAGTATCGAATTATGAGTTTTCTGGATTACATGCAGACAAGCAGTGTACTATCCAATCAAATAATAAATTAAATTGAAACAACCGTCACTTTCCGTTCCGCTTACATGATATAGACGAGACAGAGTTTGAAGTCTCAAAGTGTGGACGACTTAATAGACAAAATGGCGTTTTACAAACTCTTTTCGGAATCAGCTTCTCTCCTTTCCCACTCAGGAGCACACGTGCTGGTCTTGAAAGTCACTAATTCTCTGTTTCCAACTCTACTTTATGCACAAAAGAATTTCGTGACTCAATTCTTTATCATACAACCTAAACGAGGATTCTTTATGGAAACACGTATTAGCTCAATTGTATGAAAAGCATGAATTGCTTGAAAAGATGAGTGAAAAGGCACCTAAGGTTGCGGAGGCTAGGCCACTGTGTCACTTCACCCGATGAATTGCTTCGGCAGAATCCAGGTCACCCCCGTAAAGGGCAATGGAGTTACCGTAGAGTTTTAGTGGGTATTCTCAGTGCTGCTCTGATGAGACACTGGGTGAACCCCACACATACTCAGTTAGTGGCGGCTTGGTTCATAAACGGATTCCTCCTCGAGAAAAAAGGGCACTGTATCACATGATGCACTAGCTACCTTCGCATATTAAGTCTTTTTACTGCTTACCAAGAGGCAGTGACGAGTCACATTTTATAAGCATTCTAAAAATATTACACGCAAATATAAAACTGTTTTGTTGATAAAAGCCGCAAATTCTCGGCTTAGGTACCAGACCTACTTCTCTCCCCTCTTTAATTGAGGGTCGTAGCAAAAGGAGAGAGCTTTTGAGGGTCCTCCACGCACGCTGCTATAAAAATATTGCGTGCCCTAGTTCTAGTTCTGTTAAGCCACAATTACGAGTTCTACTAACGAGTCTCCAGCGTCTACATAATTTACATAGGATGAAAACGATTCCGCAATGCACAGCTATTGAAAATATAATGTTATTTCAATGATTATAGATGGAAAATTAATTATTGTCAAGTAAAACTACTTCCTTTATGCTTGAATACCTCTATTATCAAATTGTGTTGGTTTACCAAGAGATTCTTTGGTAAAATGGAGCTTTAATCTATATACTTGTTTGAAACTTCACTATTGCTATTACTGTATGCACTTATGGCGATCTCCTTTCAAACTCCTTTACTACACTATTAAACAATAAAAATATCCTTGCTTATGATAATGTTAAGATAGATTGTTTATATAATATTATTCCACGGCTTCGACCAAATCTAAATATACATTAACAAAATTATCTTTGTATCCAAAAAATATATTGTTATCAAAACGTTAATGCTTATTATTTTACAAAAAAAGTTGTAATAATAAAATTAAGTTTTGTATCAACTAAAGATTTCAAAAGCTCTTCATAAATCAAAAAAGCACCAACTTTTTATAAAGATGTACTTGAGCCTCATCGTTAAAGGGATCTTTCTACACAAGGATCTCAAAACTCTGGAGGTGTGAAAATATTTATATTTTAACGTTCCGAATTCCCAAGGGAACTATGTTTGTAATTTCAAAAAACATAATTTAGCCAAGTGAAACCTTTTTAAGCATGTTTTACATTCTTTAGGATAGGGAAAAATCTCCTAACTTGGGTCACCATTAAAATTAAATACATATAATATAAAGTAGCATGGATATGTGTCTGTGTGTGTGACCAATTCATACATTTCTATCGGCAGAAAGAGATAGATATACCACTGTTTAGTTACCCAGAAACCTTTTTTATCAACAGTTTAGAAACATCACATTCGAAACAAATAAGGACTTGGAGTTTCCCATAAATATCGCCTAACGCTGTTTGGTATGCGATACGGTTGCTTTAACAACCAGAAATAACGGTTAAACTTAGCATCTGAAGCATGGAGGAGGATATTGACAAATTTTGATAGAACCACCCAGGGAACCATGGCGAAAGTTGCGTTGTTTTCGTTGCCAAACCCAGGTCATTCAAACCATTTCGCCGAACACCTATATCCTTATTTTAAGTTAACTAATAAAGAATAATAGGCAATGGTACTAAGAAAGACTAGATTGGAGCGTTACTTTTAGCTACTAAACGAAAAACTGTACATTTAAAATCAAATTTCAACTCTTCCCAGTCCCTCAACGGTTCGAGCAACGGCATAATACCTCTTGGCAGAGGAGGCTAGACGGCCGAAGGTCAGGACGACGGAGAACGGAAACGGCAGACAATTCTGGCGTTATTGAACAAAACCGCCCGCTGAAGCCTTGCAATCATTAGTCCATTACCCAGTCCCATTCTCTTCAAATGGTCGCGAAGAGAAGTTGGGACAAGGCCATTGATTACCACTAGTATGATCTCAGTGGATGTTACTTCCACATATCAGTGACCTTGTGTGCCAGGTTCAGATACTTGATCTTATTATCTGATTCGGCTTTCACGAGGTTTTCATCTTTCGGCTTTTTCGAGGGTTTCTAAGAACACACGAGATTCTACTCGATCCATCAGTCCGATATCAGGCTTGTTAGCCAAAACAGTCCGTACATGTTATTATTATTGCCAACGAAGCCGAAATCTTACTTTTCTCAAATCTTTCTTTAGGTTCTCAGTTTTGAGTCAAATAATTACAGTATGATAATTTAGCTTTAGTTACAGAACTCTCCTAGTTAATCACAGCACGCATTTCTTCCGAAACTAATTACAAGATGAACAGAATTAGGCTAATTGCATACGGAAACTGAACTCAAGTCTTACTCGCACCACATACCAGAAAGCGGCATCTACGCTATGCATATTTAAACACATTTAGTGCATATTTTTGAATATCTTAATTAATAATTAATTGTATACTTATTTATGTTGTTACCTTTACCTTTTACCTTCAAATAACTGTTGAAAAAGTAAAATGTTTATTTTATTATATTATATTTCAAAGAAATTATGAATTGCACTTAATATATATATTAGTAGTATTTAATATATATTAGTAGTTTCATCTTGCTCAAAGATATTCGAGTTATCTCAGTGCACTTTAGAAACTTTCTCCGAATACCTGTATCCCTTGGTTTAAATGTATAGTTTAAAATCCTTGTTCTCTGTTTTATCATATTATTTAGATTTATATTTTATGTGTTTTATATCAGTTTTAGGAATGCGTAAAAAAGTGGATCAACAAGAACGAATTAGGTACATAGTTATGATATGAGTTAGTTTTCAAACCGACTTCAGAAAAACACCGAATGTTGCGTTTAAGTCAATTTATGAAACCGAGTTTCAGAATTCAATTCTTTTACTTGTAAAAAACTGCAGATATATTGAAAATCTTTAGTTCATTAATATTTCTTATTGAATAATCCAAATTTACAATTGATTAGAACTACAAAATTTGGAACATAATTCGATTTCAAGAAAATTGATATCTCTCTTCTGATCGAACATTCATGAATTTTGTTGACTTGACGCAGTATAAATTATCTCCGATGACGACATTTGAATACTATCTGGATGTTTGATATCCATTCGATTATTTTAACTCGGTGACACTTAACGAAATAAATTATCCCTATATTATTTATGATCAGACATTCAATTCGATACCTGTTTATTGTTTCACAATTGATTTCAAGCTCCGGCGCCGATAATTGAGCTGTCGAAAGTTATACTTTAATTAAAACACTTGATTTATTGACTTTATTATTTATAGTGTTTTCAATTGTTTCGCTTTGATGGTACCAACCATAAATGTGACTTTCATTGCAAAGGCTTTGTTAAATTTTCGTTTCTATTATAACGATTGCCACAGTTTAGCCCACAGTTTAAAGTGTTAAGCATTATTAAAATAAAAATCAAGTTTATAGGTAAATACTAAATCGTGTGTAAGAAAAGTAGATGAAGTACTTACTGTGCGTTATTTTAACGTGAACATATATGAACTTGAGGACATTTCTCAGAAGATATTATCTGAATAGTTGTAGTACAAATTGCCACTTCAATTTGAATGTTTGGCGTCGGTCCAGACTGACTCAATAACCAGCTAAGCGGTCGCTTTGAATTTTGCAACAAGATGCGTATACTCATAAACCACGTAGTTAAGTAATAGGTTTTAGGAAAAATATAAAGCAAATAGCTGTATATAACGTTTATTTGGAGAGCATTTCATATGTCGTATTTAAACTATCAATATTTATTTAAACTAACCCTGTAGTTAATTAATAGCAAATCTGTCAAAAGGTAAAAATTTTCTAGGAAAAAAGTAGGTATTCAACTCAAAACAGCAGCGAAAAATATACATAAATTTCGTTCCGGCCATTATTTCGCGAAATAAACTCCATTTTAAATCTTCTTATCCAAATCAAAATTACTGTTACTGCAAATTCGCTTTAACCTTTTAAAATCACAATATTTTTTTGTGAAAATTGAGTAATAATAAATATACATTGTTAACTACCGTAGTAAATCCAAAGCTCACACAAATATAATATTTATAGATATATCTTCAGCCTAATCATCACTAACCACCTGATAAGATTAAAGCTAAGTACGTTTGGATTATAAAAATAAAACTAACTACCAACAAAATAGCAAAATCTTTCTCTTTCATTTAGTTATAAAGCAGACATTTGATATAGTTATCTTGTAAGTTGCGTAATAAAATGTGGGATTTCAAAATCCACCACAGTATTTGCCTAGGACCGAAAGTAAACGGGAAAATTCAAGTTTGTGTGCTCAAGTCATTGTACATGAATTGATCAATTGGTACTCAATTTCATCTAATCTGTAGACAATACGTTAGCTGTATGTTACTTGAATAACTCATAATGATGAAGATGATTCAAACACTCGTTTTTTTCATCTATTCCTTAGCTTTAAATGTCAAGTTAATTTTATTCAATAATTTCAGTGATACATGTATTTGATATACTTTTGAATTTCCATTGATATTGTACTAATTAATTCACAATTCATGTTATACTTTTGACAGTCCATGTGACAACCACTATCGGACCTTATAATCAACAGTATCATAAATAGTCTTCAGACATTATTCACTAACAATTACATGAATGTTATATATACCGACAGCAGCGACGATAAGAGTTTATTTACAAAAAGCGATTAGTAATTTAAAAATGGCGGCACTAACGAGGAGGTTCTCATTCGACTGTATGTTTCATTTTTTTTCTTAATCTATTCGAGTATTTTTATCAAACGACAAACATACAGGCAAGTCAACAACTTTGACGGTTACTCATCTAAACTTAAAAATATACACAAAAAATTGTGGAAAGAACAGTTTTAAGCAAAACTAAAAACTACGTTCGTAACACTAAAAACAAAATATTTTTTTAGTTTGGTGCTAATTTTTTTAATAATTTAATTATTGCCTATTTAGTGTTTAAAAGTTAATTATTATCAATGTCTTAGTCAAAGTGGTAAAATAAAATTATTCAAATAAAATCTAAGTCGATTCAGTAATATCTGTCTAAATAAAAACATTGGAAATAAAGAAAAAAAATTTGTGTCCAATTAATTCGGTTATTCGCTATTTCCACAAACCAACAAGGACTAGATATGAAAAAAATATTGTTCTATTTTGAAACAACAATAAATAAAGCTGTACAATTATCACTGAACTTTTTATTTAAATCTTGTTTCATTTTTGTTATTCTATTTGGTACATTAACAGCTGAAGTAAACAAGTATGTACATATCTTATTACAAGAAAAGATGGAATAATTAATTTCACATCAGCTTTAAAATAGATTATAATAATTTAACAACCAATGTCGATAGTTTAATTACAAAACAATTTTTGATAAATGTGTTAGGTTGAACGAATGACTTAAATTTCATATATTAGACTCTCTCGATATTAATTTTTATTTTATTTTATCTTAAAACACATAACAGTTTAAAGGTAACAGGTTGAAAACCTATACATGACTCTGGCCAAATATCAAACTACACTCCAAAAATGTGTCTGGTATTTAAATTAAAAATGATCAACTATTTTAATTCTAGAAATTTTAAATCCACCTCAGGCAGTCCATTAACTAAGAATATAAATATAATAAATACAAAGAGGCATTATCAGATAGCGTCTTGATTGAAGTAAGTCAATTCAGTACATTTACTATGCATCTCGCTCAGTACTGAGTTCTAAACAGACGCAGTAACTGCATCCGACTATTGCGGATATAGACAGCCTCTAGACCGGTATCTGCCCCAAATTGGTTTTGTGTCGTCTATCGAATATTTGAATTGGTTTTAACCTCAATATGAAATAACGTTCCGTACCGTATATTTTTTTTAAGATTGGCGTATCGTCAGCAGTAGTTCTTGGCGTAGGGTTTGAGTGTACTGGTTACGATTACAAAAACAATGAAATTTTGACCATTGGTGTTCCCTGGATAGGTCAATAATCTTTACACCAAGTTCCTCCAAGTTAAGCTGTTGATCCACATTGTTAATGCAACACGTTGGGCCAGCGTGTAAGTGTAATAGCTCAAACTTCGTTTGCTTTTACTATATCTGATGATTACCATTCCATAAAGTTTATCCCTTCGGTGAATAAAAAAAACAATATTATTGTGTGTAATTTTCATTAAAGCTCGTGTTTCATATTTGGAGTTTAGGACCTATTTATCATAAAGGAATAATGAAGGCTAACTCATTACAATTGCATAAGTCATATTACACCGTAATTGGTTACGTTCATTCAAATGTCATTCCATGACTTAACTTATCTGAGTCGAGGTCGTAGCCTTTAGAAGCAGACTCAGGTCTGTCGCTCCCTCATGGCTCGAACGCCTTGGAAACTCTAAGAGACAGCGGGCATATCCCTTGGTGGAGATACATGTCCATTAAAATTCCTCCAGCGCCGAATCACACCCAAGGCTTAAAAACTTCCCAAGGTTCTCACCTCCTTAAGACCTCAGCAACACTGTAAAGGCCTTCTGCAGTCAACAGCCAACATAAGTCAGGCCAAAAAAAATTTAAAGACATTTAATACTCGAAAAAAGAATATCAAGAACTATGTATCAGCAGGCGTATTCATTTTTCAAGAGAGTTCGTTTGAAAAGGGTATTTTTCAACCATTTTAAATTAATGACGTAATAATAATCCAAAAATGATATAATCGTCTTTCTTTGATTTATTTATGTAATTTTATTCGTTACCTTTTAATCGTCATACATGCCTTATTCTAATATTTCTACTGATTGACTGATAGAAAATGCCTTGAGCTTTAAGTCCAATTGTGAGTTTAAGGGATGAAGAATAAACGATGCTATGAAAATTAAATAAAGAAGAGAGAAAAATAATTCAATACCTACTCATATATCTGTTCCATTTCCCAATTACCATTTCCGATGGAGCGATGTATATATGATATGTTTATTATGACTTCCTTTATTATTTAATTTCAACTCAAAAAGTCATCACTTACACTGACAGCATTAACATTAACAATTTTTATAACGCGTGTCAAAACGTCGCTTATATGAATAAGATATATAATATATTTAAAAGAGTGGTGGCACACATTCCATTTTAATATTTCCCCTCGGCATTTACGCATGAAGTGGTTTGAAAGGAATACCAGTGAAAGACCCACGCACCGGGTAGGCACAGTGTAGGAATAATCAGTGTGACCAAAAGAAATAACACTTGTCCGTGAGTTGATTTCCAGCATTACTTAAATATATTGTGTTGTTCATAATTCCGAATTATGAAGTTCATGTATTGTAATTATTCGAAGTAAATGGTAGATATAAAAGAATACAATATAAAAGATAATGAAATCACAATATAAAAGACATTAAGAGAATTATGAATTCAATTTTACCTGACACAATTAATTACATATTGTATAGTCTCGGATTTTAAAAGCATTTGCTCATAGGTGTTTTTTAGGCGAGGCAAGGCGGTGGTGGCTAGAGCTCTAAGTCGCATACTATACTAGCTATCTACTTACATGGTATCTCCTATTGCTTATTATCAGGCAGTGTGGAGTTATTTCCTATGATTTTTATAAAAAATAAATCACAGTCATATATTATTTTATTTCGTAACTTCTAAGTTACTAAATGCTAAAGCTGCGTTTTAGTAAGTAACGTAAAATGATGAATCACAAGGTATGGCTTAGAAAATGACTGTTAATAAGTGTATATACACTTATTAATTTATATTTGTATACATACGTTATTCAATACTGACCAACAATGATAAGCTATGTATATATCTATTCGTATTATACCTATAGATTGATACGTAGAATATATGGTTTATTATACATCATAAATAACAAATACAGACAATTACCAATCAACCAAATGATCAATGTTAAAGAATATAAACAGTTTAACATTGAATGTTCAAAGATGTAAATTTAATTGCTGAGATACTAGACACTATGCGTTGAAGTTGCGTCTGAACCAGTGGCCTAGAGGGCTGAAGTGCGGGTGTGAGAATGTAGGCACTCGTGAATATTGAGAAAAAACACGCAAATGCCTTGGCGAATCATTCCTTTAAAAATATAGGACGATACAGTCTGAAAAATACTGATAAACAAAGTCTTAGAAATGGACTACAGAAAACGTATTAAAACTTTAGTTACCTTGAAGACAAACAGAACTACTAGAACTTTATTTAGAAGAATATTTTTTATATTCGTACTTGAACAAGTTCGTTGAAGATAGAGTGGTGATTTGAAAACTCAGACAAGACTGTGGCTCAACACATCACAGCACATTTATTTATAGAATAAAATAGAATATGTCTTTATTGTACATCTTTATTGTATATCTTTATTCCCCGCTTGGGTCGAGAATTGGATTATAAAACGTTCAAGTATGATAGGTCGCAATAAAAAAAGACAGGTTACTAGCGATTATATCATCCTAATGTTGTTGAAGAATGTTTTTCAAAATTGTATATATGCCACAATCAAGCGACATTTCTTAAACTGGTTTTAAGAGTGTTTTTGGTTTTCCAATTAATAATAGCAGTCAAGCAATTATGCTAGCCCTTTATAACAAAGCGTTAAAGCACAAACTAATTAACATATAACAATACACAGTATTACAAAAAAATTGTTACGAATAAGATCATACTTCACTCAAATGGTTCCATCTTCCAATAGAAAAATCACTAACATTCAATTTTTTTTCTAACAGTACAAAGCTACACATCTAACATTTCGTCAAAATATATATAAAGTTTCATTGTTACCGATCTTGGGAGACCGTTTTAATTATTTTTTATGTATCTTTACCGAACTTTTGTTCTGCTGACACTAATTACAAAAAAAAAACAACAAAGCACTTCCTTTTAAGTTCGGTGTTAACAGTTACTTTATACTCAGCATTGAAAGCCTCGGCCTACCTTTGATATACTTATCACCCTCAGTCGGACGATCACAAACATTATGCAGACTTAATGAAAAAACCCCGTCAAGGGTTTAAAAGCAATTAGTTTCGCGTCACTCCGTTGTGTGTTTAATTATTGCGCGCATTTATTTACACATTAGGTTAATGGCAAAAACAAGTCCCTCATTCTGAATAAATTGTCTGTATCCCTTGCCGGACCCTGGTTCGGTCGGGAATCATTTGTTATGTGTATCATTACTTGTAGCCTAACTTTGTTGGAGTGAAACAAAGAATTTCTGGCTCGCAGTCAGACTTGTATTAGGAATAGCATGGAACCGAATGCGGTATTTGCTCTAAGTGTTTATAACTTTGGTAGGTACATAAATCATATGTGAATATACGAATAAAAATTTATACTAAAACTCACAAAAATTGACATCAGAAGACAAAACAGACTAAATTTTGTGAGGTGATAGCGTGTCCCGAATCAAAGGGGTAGAATCTAAATAAAAAAGTGTTATAAATATTTTATACATTAATTTTTTAAATTAATTGTTTTATTTTCAATTCTTCAAATATACTTTTAACTAATTTAAGTTTCTTTTTGTTGATGTCTGCGCTTAGAATTAATCTTCTAAAATAGTGAATCCCCGATCTTTTTATCGCTGCTGTTTCTCGGGTGCTTTCCTAAATACGTTTCGTATTTTATTGTATTTTGTTGTTTTGAATTCGTTGATGTACAATAAAATTATTCTAGTTTATTCCAAATCACCTTACATTTTTTTTGGAAACAAAGTAATGAATCATATAATAGATGGCCTACAACACCTATGGGACAAACAGTTCCCTTTGGCTCGTAGATTTACACCAGCCATCGTTGCCCTTTTTCATTTCAACGATCAATCAAAACAATTTTTCATTCACCATGTTGTTTGTCAGAACTGTGTACGATGAGAGTGATAATTGATTGTGTGGAAGCAGACCCGCTGTGACCTTTTTGTTTGTGTATCAGATTTGGGAAAATTTAGAACAAAAAATTGGAAATTGTGGCCTTTCTAGACCGTGCTCTGCTTCCATGCGATCAGTCAATTTGTTTTAAATAAATAAGTAAAAATAAAAATGCGTTTATTTCAGTAATCTAAAATACAATAAATTGCTAGGACATCCCGGAATTAAGAATTCAGTACAGTTTCATATACATCCGCAAATTTTGTGGTTTCGAACCCACAAGTAAGGCCACCGTCAGGTAAAATTATACGATACTAGTTGACCCTACTAGGAGAACTTTTGCGAGACGGCCGTCTGTTCGAGTAGTCAGTACCGCTGGGTTCGAATCCTGGTACAGGCAGATATTTGTAAGTTGATTACGAATATTTATTCACTATTCATGGATGGAGTTTATAAAGTAAAAATCTGACATTTATATACATATATTTCTCCGTTATCTAGGATCCATAACTCGTTTTCTTGCTGATGCTTACTTTGGGCTAGATAATAGTGTGTAAGTGTGAGAAATATTATACTATATTATTATTATGTAAAAAATAGACCAATGTGTAGTTAGTTCTAAATAACACTATGCTCAAATATACCATATTTCTAAAACTGACATATTTTAAGACCCTTAACTATATCTACTTAATTACATTTGAATACTCCAAAGCTGTGTTTTACATAAAAAAATTTAAGCACTGATTTTTAGTTAGAAAATTGAGATCATGATGTTTTTGAGTAAGGTAAAATTAATTAAAATTAATCCAACAAAGTTGTTACAAATGGGATAACGCTCTAAAACAATGACGGCTCGAATCTAGGAATTCTGTTTGAACTCAATGAAATTATATCCCAATCTATGTAAAGTTTACGACATACGAAGGAAGGTAACTCAGCGGAATTTAATCAACCCGCTGAGATATTGACGTAGGGCCAGAAATTAATAGCTGTGGTTCCCTAACTTGTAAACTTAGACAGTTTCTATTATGTATTTATTAAATCATAATTGAATTGCAGATACACAACATTATGATCGGTGAAACTGCCTTAATCCGGTATAATAATTAATGAAATTTCAAAAAGCGCTGCACTTATTCCTAATCAGTACCACTTCGATCCATATTTTAAAACAATAAAGATTACATAACCAATGTGTTTCGAAGATGAATACAATACAATGTGATTTTTTCTAGGGAAGTGTGAAATTTTAGATTCCAATAGCAAGATTTGATACCACGACTTGAATGAATGAAATGAATCTAACAATTAAAATGCAAAATCTACTGATTCAATAACATCGCTAAGATAATAATAAAGCGGTGGTAAACAAACGAAATAAATTCTAGATTATAAAACGATTCAGCTGGATGGTCGAGTCAATATTTACTTTATTGAGAATTCATTAGAGATCAATGTTTCCCTCAGAGTGTTTACTTTCAAGTTAATGCGGGTAGGAACATAAATAACAGTTATATAACATACATTAGTGGAAGACACAAATAACTGAATATGAATCTTTATAAAATATTTTAGACAGAGTACTGTTGTAGTCAGTGGAAGAAACATGGTAAATGCTAGTTTTGAGACATTTTTAATCCAACTTCCCAAAGTAAGACTTGAATTCGAGCCAAGTGACCACGTTACGTCAGTGAACCTAATAATAGGCCTTTCTACCATTTTCCAGCTTCTGTGGAGTTCGGTCTCTCACAAATGAGTATGTCGCATGCTTCACTAGCTATCTTCACATATGGACTCCTCTACTACTTATCATCAGGTGGTGTCGAGTCATTTGCTGAACTTTATATAAAAATGTTGTACAACATATAACCGTCCCCTATAATTGGACTATCCAACACAAAAACTATTTTTCAATTCCAACCAGTACTTCTAGAGATTGCCCCCTACAATTTCACAAACTCTCTATAATATTAGTATACATGAGTCATAAGCGCTATCCTAGCCTAAGTTGAAGTAATGTCATCAATTGCTTTTATACATCCCACTGTTGGTCACAAGCTCTACCAAGTGGGAGAAATACTTGACGAGCTTTGGACTACCAATCTCGGTCAATGTGGGTTGGTAAGCGAGATTGGTTGATTTACAACTGGTACTAATTGCCAATTACTTAACTTGCGATAAAGGTACAAAGCTCTTAATAAATTTTTGATGGTTTCGTTATCGAGCGATAAGCCAAGTTCTTAAATAGCCAATTCCTGTTGCCAAGACATTATAAACCTATATAATATATATAAAAAAATGATATTTCTTTGATTGACAAGACATTTTTTTATTGCAAACAGCAAAAGCTCTAGAAATTGTATGAAGAGCTGGAAATTTACTTACTTGAATAAAAAAGTTATTTTAATCTACCAATAATCTGTAACTGCAAACATTGATTAACTTTAAAAAAAGAAAGCTTGTATGAAAAGTTTATTATTTTAGAAGACATATTATTTTACGACACAACAAATAAATTGGATTATCACCCTGCACCGGTCATCAATCAGCCTCAGCGCTGATATCCAACATTGCATCTGGCGCAGATTGCGGAGATATATATATTCCATTTATTTGTATGAATGTTACCATCGTCATAAATTATTATGATGATCGAAAACTTTCATCGGAAAGCGGCAAAATTATTTGATGCTTCATTTAGCAACATGATTGCTCTCGAACATTGTTTGTTTGGGCTACTTTATATAAAATACAACAAATCAACAATATACCATTGTTGGTGCTTTATTTTAGCAATGTATTGACAAAAGAGTTTCCCACAGTTACATAGTGAGGATAAAAAATAAAAGCAGCGATGTTGATGTGTCAATTGTCTCTTGTAGATACAAATTAATTTTGTTTTGTGAAAGTCAATTAAGTCCTCTATATTTAAGTTTTATATTTAGCATTCAACATCTTTTACAACCATATGAGCAAAGGTTTGAGTCATCATTCAGAATAGGTCATTGTTTTGTAGAAATTGACAAAAAGTACCGTTATAATTAAACTTTTAATTAGTGCATCACCTTTGTTAAAAATCGTATTTTAGTTTTAAACACTTACCTACTATAATAGTTTAAGAGAATAGCAACATTAAGCTCAATAGTTTAAATATGTTCCTGATTTCCTCAGGAAACAATATGTGCAAGCCCTAAAACATGTGGGGCTATAATTTGTATCTCATTTGTTAAATAACACTTAAATAATCCTCGTACATTGATTCAATTGTCGCTGGTAAATACAATGTAACTTTATCAGCGGTTCGGTGTGTTATGGTATGAAAGTTAGTATTAAAATCTTCATTCACTAGAATGACTCATCTGAAATATCAAGAGATTTTTTATGTCTGACAGGCAATGGTAATACCATAACTATCATATTATAAGCGATATGGTTGTTTGGTATTCAAAGCCCTTGTTCCTTTTATCATTTCCAAAAAATACTAAACAATATCAATAGGTGTTATATAGGAATCGATGGCTACTTTCGTATATACTTTTATTCGCGATTTTTATCAATTTCAGACACCTTAAATTGAATCTAAGAATCGAGGCTTTCGTGTATTAGAAACTGTAACATCAAATAATAGGAACAAAGCAAGACCGCCCGGCGTTTTCGGAAACCGGACATTCCGACGGATAACGAGCCTTTGGTGTTTTTGATGTAACTGGATCGACTGCGATTGGATACGCTTTGACTTATGTTTGTTCGAGTGAATAAGACTTAATGAAATTGTGATTACTTCTCTAGAGAAACATCACGTTTGATGTTTGTAAATTTTTTGCTCTTCCTCTTTGGACAATACAATTCCATTTTTAAATCAAATTATTATAATGTTAATTCAGACAGAAAATTTGATAGAAGGCGTTTTAATATGTTATATCTACTAGTGTTTTGTTTCATAGAATTCACGCGTTGAAATCCATGATTTTGCTAGATTTCATTAGGAAGAAGAATACTTAAATTACATTCACCTAGTATTCGTTATAAATAATACTTATTCCAACAACTGACAAATTCAGATTAGGTTATTTAATATATTTATAAAATTAAATGGAGCTCCGACAATTTATAAGAAGGGATACAAGTGAAGAAGTAAAGTAAAATTTAACAACTATTGAAGGAACTATTTTGTTTAATCAGACTAATTTATAGTTTTGTACTGTTGTATCCGTATTAGGCGTTAATTAGATAAGTACAAACTAAGATAGATTAACGGACAAACCAACCCAAACAACAAACAGTTAATTTACTTTGTTTTATGCCTACTTATATAAATTACGGGAATACACAATCAATTTAGTGTCACTTAATAAAGAAGAGTGAACAAAAGTACTTGCCTCTATATAAACTATAAATTATTTGGTAAAATAAAATAATATCGATCAAATTCATTTAACAGAAGACTAAAAAATTTTCCATTTTCTCCGCAGCTTCTATATAAGTTTTAAATTAAATTTATAATTTATGCAGTGTCCAATAGGAACCGTTTTGTTTTTAGATTTAGTTAGGTTAACTTTTACTTCTTAACCAACAACTTAGTCACACTACCGAGTTTTATATAAAACTATGGTTGCAGTACAGTGGACTACATGAAACGAATACTATATGGGCTTTTTGGTATTTCACTTCTTTTTGTAAAATATTCTTGTAAAATATTCTTCTTTTTGTAAGATATCACGTTGAACATTCGCCTGATATAAACTCTATCGAATGTTAACCGAAATAACGGTGGAAGAAATTACAGTGTTTACGTCATTGAGATGATTTTCTGTACTAAATTGGCTAAGGAATGAATTAGAAATGGCAGCGAACGGATTCATATCTGAATCAGGAAAGGAAGCGGTACGTACTCAGTAGATGTCCCCGAAAGCGGGTCTACCACCAGGTAAAATTGTTGTTCATTCTTTCGGTTTTATCTGTCACTGTAATCTTTGAGCGATTTCCATCGTGTTAACTATATGTATTATAAATAATAATTTTCTAGATATATCGGTTTACGGATTACGATGCGTGTGGAATAATCTGCGCTCACAAGATTCATTATCAAAACCTAGGCTACATGATTCAAAGCAGTTTCCTCTCTCGAAAGTTAAGGTTCTGGAGCTAGTAGCTTTTAGCGGGTGAAAGAATTTGGTAAAACCTATACATTTGTTTTTTCAAAGTCAAGGTCAGGTCAAGGTTAACCAGACCGTATGTTAGTTTAATCAATCGTAAAACTAATCTAGACAGGTGTAAACGTCCCAAGTACTGCATTAATCTGGGGTATTGTACTCGGTGTCCGGACGCCGTAACTCGTCCGGCAATAACCGGCGGGCACTTGGCACAGTACACTACAGCGCCTGAAATGCGCTAGGATTTAAGGCGTGTTGACATTAAACCATTTACACATTGTGGCCTTTTGATTTCTACTTCTATAATTAAGGGGCAATTAATGGACTATTATCATCAGACGTGCTGTTTCCTGTACAATCCTTTCTACATTAGAAAAACTTATGAAGAATATAGGCTTGTTACGTGAAAGTTATATGGTGATTCATTTCATTTGTCGTATACTATCGCAATTAATTAATTTGAAAAACAGTGTGTCTTAGTTTCCTAAGCAAGAGCTAGCCACCATTTGCGATCCTGTGAAGTTCACCAGTCTCGTCCATTTGGATTTTAGAAGTTGGCCTCCATCACGTACCCATCTTAGGGTAACCGAGAGGGCGTAGACAAGACCTAACTGAAAAAAGCTTTCTAAATGCTGCGGTCTGTTCCCGTCCTTTGGACATATCCAAAGCTAAGACATCGAATTCAACTACCTAGCTTCCTATAAAATAATTAATATTCCTGTAATTGCATGTCTTTTAAAAGGCCCAAATTTGTTATTATTTCGTGACGAGGAATAAGTCAATACATTGAGATCATTATTATTTTTTCTATGTAGAATCAAACATGCGAAACCAGTAGTATAAGCTGATAAAAAGGCAAAGGAGGCTTTAGTAATGATAAAGAAAAGCCACTTTCACTATCATCATTAAAAAACCTGGCAGTATTATGTATGAACAGGTCAATTAATATGAAAAAAGTATATATTATGTATTATAGACACAGATGATGAAAATATTTTGCTATGCAATAAATGGTAGTCCAGCTCTCTGATGTGCACTAACCCTTATGGAACGTTTACCCGACACGCTTTTGCTCCAATAAAGCGAAGATTAGATTTCTGTATCCGATACTCAGCTAGTTGCTTGTGGTTTAGAACTTGTATATTTTGATTAACGAGACATTAAATTAACGAATGTTAAAATAGTTTGTCTGACTTCGTTAAGGTGATAGATCAATTAATATACTTATTAGTAAAACTTGTAAAGTTAAAGTGTTAGGTTGTATTGTAACATAATTAAATAGAACAGAAAATTAAAATAAATCGATATTATAAAAGAAATTATAAAATATGCAATATTAAATTTAGTCTACATATTTTTCAAGTCTTTGTTGAGTTTTTTATTATTTTTAGCTAGAAGATAATGGAATCAATAAAAGTGTTGATGTTATAGCTCAAGCTCGTCATGTTTGTAGCCTCGCAAGGCCTGTGTCCAGTAGTGGGACTTTATATAGAACTGTGGTGCAATGTGGATTTATGGGTGAAAGCGGTTACCATAATAACCGGGCGATAGCTAAACGTGCCTTCCGGAGTACGGAGGAGCACCAAATTTTGCAATTACAATAACAATGGCGAAAAATGTTTCCAAATTCGAAACTAGAGAGCTTCGACCACAACGTCAGCTAGAACTTGATCAAACTGACCTACAACCATCAAAAACCTTGTTATTGAAACATGTTGAACAAATTCTGTATAGATCTATTCTAATTTGTACACTGTTCGTATTTAATGTCGCAGGGCTGGCGAAAACCTTATTGCCTAGCGATATCACCGGATTTTTGAACAGCTTCATAAGAAGCTTTTCTTATAAAAGAAAGAAGAAGAAGAATAAGAAGTATTCATAAGAAGTATTTCATAAGAAAAAGTATGCGAAATCCAAACATAATTTTTTAAATTACCTGCACTTAATACAATAAATAGATTGAAATGCTCTTTTCCCTACAGTATAGGGGATTTAGGACTACACTTTTAAATTCTATATATAAAACATCTTCTCTAATATATAAAAATGAATCTCGCTAAAACTAAAAAACGGCTTGACCTATTTGAACATTTAATAAATAATATTTAAAAGATGGTAACTTTATACGGCAACTCGACTAAATGACTTGTTATTTAAAATTGACATGTCTTTCATTGCAATTTCGGATTATGATTAATAGATGGTGGTGGTGAAAGATTATAGGTTTTGCAATGTTCACCGGGTCAGCAAAGTTTACAATAAAAACACAAATATGGAAAAAAGACAATAATATGACAAAAAGGCAGGCAGACAGTCTCTACCAGACAACGATAAGTGGTTCTTTGTGATACATATGTGTATGTATATTTTGGATTTTAAAATTTGTAATTTAAATTTTTATGATCGCTGTTCAAGCTCACTAATTGCTTTGCAATCTTATCATAGATTCTGACCGCGTTTATCAATCTTATTACCTTCTTTGTCAATCTTTTATTTTCTTAATTTGATTTATTTCAATTTCTCATTATCGTAATAAAGCAGACAGTATTTAAGATATCAAAAATGAAATCATATTCTGTAGTTGTCTAAATAACAACCTCTAACATAAAGCCGACAAGCCGGACGTCGTAACTTGTCTCGGGAACACATTACACGACTGTAACGGCTGGCCACTTGGCAAACTACGCTATACCGTAGAACGTAAACCAACAGACATGTATAATGCGATAGAGTTATATAAAACAAAAAACGCTTGAATTTTTGGGGATAGTAAAAACTATTTTTATTTTTAAATATAGAATCTGAAACACAAGAAAGAATGTGTTAGACAATCATAAGAAAGTAAAGGCGGCTATAGTTTAGTTTAATTGGAACGATGTTTAAAAATACTAATCGCCTTTATAGAAATGATCATTACCATTATCAACAGTCTATATTCACAAGCCTTCCTACACGGGAGTATGACATGAGGAGACTTAACAACACCAAGATGAGAGAAAGACATAACAAAACCAATATGGCCAAATGCGGGTTGATTATTGAAAGCGTTTGACTTTACGATCGGGGCCAACGGTTTACGGAAGGTATTCCAAAGCAAGGAGGAGCTTGCAATAACCAATTTAGATTGACCTATCCAGATACCAACTATGGTGAAAGTTGTTTAGTATTCATAATCAAAATCAGAGCTATCAAACCACGCCAAAGTACTACTCTTTATATTTGACAGTCCGAGACAAAAATAGATACAAGAAAAACTGCACCGAACACCATTTTAGATCAGAGAGTATTTAATAATACAATAGACGAAACTGCCTACGCTGCATTGCTTTCAGTCCAAAATGATATTTATTCAATAGTTTCAGTTTTACTAACTCGAAATTCATACCCCGTTAATTTTCATATCTATGTTCATCTAAATTAAAATTAATTTACACCTCCTCGATGTTTCTTAACTGATAACAACTTTGTAGGGTAATATTAAATTCCGGCAGAAAGGAAAAGTTTCAAAGATAAGCTAGCAACGTAATTTCATTACGCTCTTTAAAACTTTACGTTTGAGGTCATAAATTATTACAATGATGCTTACATAAAATTAGGAGTTGTTTTTCGAATAAAATTAACTTATTTTGGATTAAATATTAAGTCAGCGTTTCCAAAAATATGTATTTAGCCCAGTAGACCTTTTTTTGTACCAACTGTAGGGTTATGTGGGACTCGGGGTTTTTCTATTTTATTCCATTTTCATTTTTTTCCATGCTGATATACTTTACATCTTCTATGATATAAACATGACTTAACATGTTTGTTTTGACTTTATTATTTATTTGTATTTTGTATTCGTTTGTTGAACTTTTCAAATAGTAAGTTCAGCCTTTGTACTCCGCTTTTATTTTGCTTTTGAGTTGTCTGTGTTCCAGTTACTTTAACATGTACTTTATTACCATAAATTATAAAATATTCAATAGATTTCTTCTCATTGTAAAATATTTTATCAACACTTGATTTAGTGGCGACACTGGACACAAAAACAAAGCTTTTCGGATCAGACAATATATGCCACATCAACCCTTACACACCATGTGAAATCTTGTGGTCATTTAGAAACCCGGTGAAATGCGGAAAAGCGTTAATCCATCACCGAGAGCTTGGGATGAAGGCTAAGGCAACAGATTTAAGTAATTGATTTGTATCTTGATGAACTTGCAGCGCTATTTTATATGCTTCGTTAAATAGATTGGTATCACGTTATTCTTAATACTAAGTATTTATCGGCATACCGCCTCAAAATATGTAGTCTTTACTGAAAAATATAAAATTTCTTTTTATCACAAAACTAGATTGAAAATGTAAAATTTTGTGTTATTTATTGGAATTAATAACCACTTTAGGTATCTAAAAATTAATTTAAATAGTAAATTTCCTAAATTTAAAATGGTGCATGTGTGTATGCGTGCGCGTATGTGATCGTGTGTGTGTTTTTAGTGTTCATGCACTTGTTGTATATTGGTTGGTTTTTTAGAAGGTAAGACACAATACAGTTTGACTGACATAGTTTTGTGTATGGCTAAAATGGCTAAAATGTCAATCAGACATTAGTGAACGGCCGACTCAAACAGTTTTGTCAAAAGCCCAAATTTGTCTCAGGAAACGTAAAATTAGGACTCGGCCATATATATAAAATATGATAGACATGATAGAAAGTACAGCAATTGTTGTTGCGGACTGCATTCAGTGAGCGTTTATCAGTTTGAAATTTAACTCTAATATGCTTGGAAAGGCTTAGTTAAAATCAGACCTAGAAAGAAGTATTAAGTATGAGTCCTTAAATAGACTAATCCCATAAGATAGAATAATACCTCTATTTTAAAAACGTTTCTTCTCTTACCAACTAACCTCAGTCTTTGCGTAACTCAGTACCTTGCTATTTAGATTTAATATGACTTCACAAAGACTCAATCGAGTTAGCTTAGTGTTGGATGGAAAGTCGCTATCCATCATGGAGATTTACGGGCTTTCGCAGTCCGTGTAAGTAAGTGTCTAGGAATGTAAGAGACGACGCCCCGGAAGACGTGGTTTTAATATCAAATGGATCTTTATTTAAACGAACATGTTAGTAATAATTTGTTTTCTGGTGGTAGACCCGACCTGCAGACGATTCTTTTGGATAGTTATAACCGCTTTTCCTGTTTCTGTCGTGATACAGTTCACTGTAATTCAGTGTAAAAGTAAATCTGGCCAGTGTAATGACAGGAAATGACAGGCTTGAACATCTCTTGTCTCCAGCATGTTAACAGTATTGCGTGATTTTTTTTATAGGCTGTGTGTGTGTCGTTAATACAGTGTACAGAATAGTACCAACAGATGGACTAACAAAACAATCTTGACATTATCTAATAATTTATCTATGGATGGTATTTCGAATTTCATTTAACACATTGTGATCGGGCAGTTTTCGGCCGCGTACTAGTGCTGGTAACGGGTGATTTTTCGCGTAATTTCGCTCTAACGGTAGACCTCTAGAAAAATTGCGATAACTTCAAAAATATTTGTTTGATTTCAATAATTCTATTTGCAAACTATTTATTTTATTTCATTTTATTTTATTATATTTAGAAATGTATTCTTGGTTACAACCTTACAGACGCTATATAGCGAAAACTCAAGTATATTTGAAGCCGTATTTTAACGTGACCCGCGCTCCACTAACAATCTATCAAAAACGTATTAATAAGTGATCCGCTCTCTAGCATTAATTTGCTAAAAACGTATTAATACGTGATCCGATCACAATGTGTTAATTTATCGAAGTTCTGCGTTAACAAAACCGTACATAGATATTTAAAACCCAGCATAACGTAAAAATAACGTAATGGCTAAAATACGTAGAATCTGTGTTTAGCTCTAAGCATGTTTATATCCTTACAAAACTTTTAAGAAGCCGGCTTATTGTGAAAAGTGTTCCAAAGAAAAACTGTAACAATTTCAAGAGAGGTATAAAGCATGGAGGTTTTTTAAAGTTTAATGAGGTAGTTTAGTATTCTGAGGACGACATTAATGGATTTTATCTTCAAAGCAAATACAAAATAAATATTTCTTTTTCATACAGAAGTATCAAATCGTGAGTAGGGAATAGGTGCTATGCTATAGATATATATGCTATATAAAACACAAACCATTACTAGGGCCTTAATATTATTATTAATTAATTAACTTAACCAGATTTGTGTAAAATTTCAAATAAACTGCCAAAAAATCCTTAACTTGCGCTTGATTACTTCCAATTATGAAACTCAGCAGAAACACCGACCATCATAAAGAATACAATTTCCACTGTCAAACTTTATTTTGTTCGCGGATAGAAAAAGTACTTAATTGTTGGTCGGAAACTGAGTTTGCCGAGACGCAAAAAGTGGAAAGAACCTGTCGCGTGGCGTTGTTTACTATTTACTCTGACGAGAGAAACAAGTTGTTGGCAACAAGAAACTAATGTTTACTGTCTTAGATAAACAAAGAGAAATGTTAACAAGTTTTTATGTACATGTTATGTTAACGGTGTGAATATTTTAGGAAAATATTTACTAAGCATTCGAATTAATGCATATCCATTTTATGCTTTGCTTAAACGTAAAAAAGAATTAAATCAAAATAATTTCAGGTTAACTTGTAATTTGTTAGGTAAAACGCAGTTTCCGTAGCCTAAAGACTTAGAAATCTATATATAGATATAGACTCAGTAGATATCTAGTCTACATATAGATATAGACTCAGTACTGGGATTCGATTTATGAACTTGATAGTGGTATTAACGTTATATATCTTTTAAAAGAAAAAAATCGCATAAAGGCTGTTATAAAGATTTTATTGTGTTAGCCACTTACCACTTAACCATTTATTTCATAGTCTGCCTCAAATCAACAACAAGCTTAAACGTGAAGACATGAAAAACCTCCATAAATTATAGCAAGCAGATAAGACACTGAATATTGAATAGAGCTTATTATCAAAGATTTGGTGCGCCGATAGTTACGAAGACAGAGGGCTGAATTAATGTGTAGAGATTCATCTAATGTAAAGCTAAAGGATTGGGGTGTACTTTAGCGAACTGAAGCCATCTCTCCGAGCAATATAAATCAGAACTCTTAGTTTACACTTCAACTAATCACCGTACAATCCTCGACGTTAAACACAAAAACTTTTATTCGTTTATGATATTTTTTTCTTCCAAGTAAATCCAAAGAAATTGTGATTAAAATTTGTATTCATTTGATGAAGCATTTTGTTTATTGCGTCTTTTTGGCTCAAGTTTTGCCTTTGATACTTTTTCGTGAAACTTTTTGAATTGTCTACAAAACCGTTGTCTTGTAAAATTTAATAAAATTGTTCATTCGTTAATAATCAATTGATAGAAACAAAAGCTGGTGTCCATTCTGCTGCGAAGCTTCTGTAAAAAATGTTCGATTATTTAATTTTGCTGACATTAAAATAATACACGTTCAACTAACACGGCTTCAAAATACTCAAAAAGGCTAAATAATTAATTTTAAAATTATTTTTGGAACTTGACTTTCTATTGTTGCTGGAAACAGTTGAGCACAAGCGTCTTACATTGAATTATTCTTGTCACTATTTAAAATTTTTATTGTTCATAATTTTGAGTGATAAGTTTCTAAGATCAAAATTACATGGACGACTGTCAGTATTATCGACTTATCTATCTCTTTGTTTTTTGTTAGAAATACTCAAAAAGCTATATAAAATACGTGCCTATAAAATTTGAAAGTTTCTCTTGATTTCTCGTCTGATCCTGATTTGATGACAATGGAACACTGCATGAGCCTCGAATAAAAATATAATTTTGAAAATCGGTTTACAAAAGAGAAATCGCGTTCCAAACATAAAAATCATACAGTCCTTTGATTTGAAGCCAGTTGATAAGTATTAAAGTAAGGTAACATATACAATCATATATTTATAAAACGTCTAGACTAATTCTGAACTAAGAACAACTTTACATAACTGCGTATAACTTATTTTTGTGGAATAAACAGTTCCTCGCTAATATTATAGAAGTGTCAAAACTACATGGTGAAATTGTTTTGTACAATGTCCCATCGCGTCGGGGCGCTGTTACATAATGCCCTATAAACTTGAACGTGAAAGTTAACAAGTAATAAGATAAATGCGGTGAGTTGGGTAACAAAACTTATCAGTAAATCATTTCAGAAATACATTCAAACTTATCAAGGAACTAAATCATTAATTCGTGTATGATTTTTGAACGCGTATTCTTAATCAATATATTTATGGAACAAAACAATTTTTAACAATTAAAAAAAATATTTAAAAGGAGTTTTCAACGCAAAACTGACGCTTTTTTCTCACTTATATATAGTCAGAAGGAGAGTAGTTTTTTTACATTTTTTAATATTAAAGCATCGGATCACGTTGTCGCTTCCGTGCAAATGTGCAAGATTGTGGGTGGCAAATATGAAAATTGTAACTAGGGCTGTCGAATCAGCTGTGTTACACTTGTATTAATAAATGTTAGGAAAGTAATACAAACAAAGAAGTATTAAGTCTAACGATACCAAGTTTAAAAAGTTCTTTAATTTTAGTTTTCAGGAAATATTTGGTAATTGTTCGTGCTTTAGCCACTGTATCAGAATAAAACATTTAACGTCTCAGGATATGTTGGCCTTAGAAGGCTTTAACTTGAGATCTATAAAGTTTATCTTATAATCTATCGCTTACTCCAGTATTTTGTATCCAACCCGCCGTGTGCCGGGCCGTCACGTGCTCCCTGAAGTGCCGACAACAGAGTATGCAATTAGGCGACGTTTTGTGCAAATAATTACATCGCCGAAATTTGGTCGGCCGGCTTAACTCCGGTTTGCATCAGTTAATTCACAGGTAGGGCAAACGCGACACACTTGTCTGAGTGGAGTTGAAAATTTATTTTTATATTTCTCTGAAAGCTGCGTAATATTATCGCCATATGAAAACAAAAATCAGAAAGCAATGTCCTAAGCGCATGATTCAAAAATATTATGTCCAACTGTTGTGATTTGGGTGAACCTGGAATCTGGAATAACAAGTGATTATTTTTCTTATCATCTAATCTTAAGCTGAACCTATCTAGCCTTCCAGGCGCAATGAAATTTAAACTGTATCGAAGCTTCCGGTATCGCGGTGGTACCCAAATGTATTTTATCAAAGCTCTAATAAGAATAAATGGTCCGGATTTTCATTTATCATTCTTGATTGAAATTTTTGTGAGATTCTTGATTGAGATTTTGATGTGATAAATGAAATCATATGTCAATCATGTGACATATGAAATCATATATCTATCATGTGAAATATGAAATCATATGTAATATGAATGTTATATGAAAAATCTAATACTTAATCATCTAAGAGATTTTTTTAACTCAACTAATAGTAGGGCATGTATTTAAAACTTCTTTTGATCTGTTATTGTTTCAGAACCCTCGCCAATTTGTCCTGTGACAAATCTGTCTCTGAGATTTCCCATGATTTCCCAGATAATGATATTTTTTTTCTTATATTTATTAGTTTATTAGGCATTATTTTACTTGTTCCTACATGGACAAGCCTCCCTGATTTCCTCTACCTGCGGAATTCAATGTACTCGGAAGGTCGCCAGATTAAATGTAAAAGTTCTGGAGAGTAGTTGCAAACAAATTCGCGGAAATGCATACAATTAAAAATTTGTTTTACTATGTTTTCAGTTGATTTGTACTTTTATTTCATAATTACATTATAGGGATAAATTCAAGTATCTATAATTCAATGTTAATAATAATAAAACTTTGGCATTTGAACCATGAACGAATGATTCAAAAAAGAAAATAAAAACTAAAAACCGACTTCAAAGTACTAAAAATAACTAAAATAATTCAATTAAGAAGATATCTAATTTAACACTATTTTTTGGAGTCATTGTTGGTGAACACCAAAAGCTAAATTCTATTTTGGATAACTTATTTGATTAAATTAGTTTTGCCTTTTTAGTGATTTGAAGTCAAACGTGTTTAGTTTAGTTTACAACTTTTTTTCACAATTTTGAGTGGTAAGTTTCTAAGGTCAAAATATGCCTGTCTGTGCGTCATTAGATTAAGAATACTTGATTAGTGTTACAAAAAAAAAATGAAACATACTACATATAATACGTAACTATATAATTTGTATTCTATCATGAGATTCTCATTTAGTGATAATAGACCACCTTAGGAGCATACTCTATAGAATAAAAAAGAATTTTAAAGACTGTTTTTCAATTGACAAATATGTCAGTATTAAAAATAGACAGATTTTGATCATAATTAAGAAAAACCACGTTCTCTTAATTGACAATTCTGACAATACTGGAACATAGAAATTCCTTATTTTCTAAAGTCGGTTTAAAAAGAGACCGTGTTTTCGTCAACAACCAATAAATGGCGCTCGTATTAAACACTTAGATATTTAACTTATCTTCATAAGAATAGTTTTTAAACAATTTGTCTAATTTTAAAACATTTATTAAACTCATATATCAATAAGTAATCAAATAATCTAAATAGTTAATAACTCTTTAATGCGATTTTAAAAAACATAAATGATTAAGAACACTTAATCCTCTAAGAACACATTTATAAAACTAGTTTTTACTCCAGTAGCAATATGTGCTATGAACGGCATCCTTTAGATCCCGTCAAAGGACTCGTATCACTTTCATAACGTGACACTTTCGCCTGCGGCTAACGTGTTTAACTCAAAGAGCTGTATTAACCACTACAAAGTTATCTTCGACATCAATCATTCACAAAGCGACCTGGCTCTTAGTAAGGGAATAGTCACCTACGTCAACTAAAAGGGCCAGTGTGGTGGTTCAGTTATCCTGAAACAGATTTATGTGTGTGGCGATGATGTTAATGTGTAGGCTGTAGATGGAAACTGTTTGGTATGAAGTTTATGTTTGTTATTTGGAGGAAGCAGTAACATGTCGAATAAAATAAGCAATTTACAAGAACTGTAGAAAAAAGTTTAACGACATATCGAACAGAAACAGAGACATTGGGACTGGTAGAATGAGGAGGAAGAATTTATTTAGCATGAGATCATTCTATTAATATGATTGCAATAAAGACGGTTATCATTTCACCTGAAATTTAGTATTTAATTTCCACCACATAACGTCTTCAAATGTTGATTTGAACAAACATCTTGCTTCAACATCTTGCATACAAAAAATTTAGACATGAAGCATCATGTCTAAAATTTTTGTATGGTTCCTAAAGCTCGAGAGAACGAGATGAATTAAACAGATTTTTCTTAAATTTAGCATCAGAGAAAGTCTTCAGAATTAGGCACAACCTGAGAGGAATTAGGCCCATTACACAATTATTAAACTAGATCGTTATTAAGGAATTATTCGAGTTCCATAGCCAAATTATGAAAATTGAATAAACAGTACAATCCAATATAAAATAAACCTTATAAGTAGACATTAAAGTTGAAGACTTAAAAAACACTTAATCAGTTATTAAAAGTCTGTATTTACGACGTGAACGCTGCGGTCATTGTAAGTATATAGTATGTTGTCTAGACAGATAACAAGGGAACTATTCGTTTAAATGCCAAGATCCGGGAATGAAACGTTTTAGTCGTAGTAAAATTCAAGAATATGTGTATTTAAATTTTACACTCCACTTTTACACCAAACACTTCACTCTAGTGTTTGTCAGAACATTAAATTCTGAGGAGCTCGTTGGCGTAGTGGTTCGAGCGCTCTGGTTTTAATTATAAAACGAAGCAACATTCGCCATTGTTGGTCCCTGGGTGATCAATAATTTTAATTTTATCTAGAGATTCTCTGTGCATTGGAAGGCAAGTTCAACTGTTGGTATCAGTTATTATGGCAATTGTTTTTACCTACCAAGTCATTGGGCCAGTGGTTTGGCCATAACATAGTGGTGTTATGACTATACTCATCTACTTCTTGTAGTAAAGACTGTGCCCAGCATTGAGATGCTTATAGGATATTGATGATGCACACAAACAATTGGTTCACTGATTAATTTTGTGATATCTCTTATTTTTGCTTTAGAATATGGCAATTTATACATTTGATATTTCACTTTTATATTATAGAGGTGAAATATTTAATATTTGATGTATGTAAGTTTTTATTTAGAGTGTAATATCAGAAACCATTAAACCAATTTTGAAAAGTAGTTCACCGGTATTTAGAATGTACCTTAAGCTTGGACATAGGCTGTATATGAATTAACAACTACGGCGATAAATACCTGGGCTATTTAAAGAATATTAAAATTAATAAAAAAATATCTTAAGCGCGAGGGCTTATGCCCTCAACAATATATCAATCTCCAGACAATTTTTTTTTTCTAGTTACTTTTGTGCCTGGTAGATCACATCGACGAGTATTGATCTATTGTGGCAACCGTTTAGAGTTCATTGCCGAGCCCCGTTGATTCCACAAATTTCCATATTCTTCGGGCAGTGATATGTTGCACCTTCTCTTGGTGCACTATTATCTGGGTTTCCACAGGAAAATGCTTCGTTTATGCATTAAAGGGCAGCAGAAGCTGAGGACTTGCATTGCTGTTTCGTCTGACTCCTGACAGAACCTACATATCATCTTGCTTCATACCCATTTGCAACAAATGTTTATTTAATTTGCAGTGCCCTGTAAGGATTCTTGATACTACGCCTGTTTTGTGTCTTTTAAGTTGTAGTTGTAGACCAACTACCTTTTATAGTTCTGACTAAAAATTTTAGAGTGATATCCTTGGTGCGTATTTTCTTTTGAAAAATAAAATAAAGTTGAAAATAAAGCCTCATCATCTGATCCAGACCGTACATTCTTTATTTATCGTACAAATTTATATTTTCAATATAGTATCAATAGCGTTAATCGCGCAGAAAGCACTTCGTGGTTGGGGCGTGCTGTGTAGTAAGTTTATTTGTGTTTGTATCCTGCAAAGCGGCTGTTAATGCATCATACTCTTATCTGCCCAGTGCAAGCGCTGCGCCACTGGGTAACTCTACTAACTGCACATTCAGCTAAAAAATCTTATTTGCGCTATTTCTTGATAGTGAACTGTTCTATTAAAAAAAAACATGCCAAAGAAATGATTATCTGTTATTTTTTAATTAAACGTATATATTCAAAATTTCATCTCAATCGTTTGAAAGATTTGACACGAACATACATAAATCTATACTCTACACTTCAACTAACTCAATGAAACGCAATGTAAGTAAAACTATGAAAGAAGATAAAAGAATGAAACCAACAGTATTTTCAATAAAGTATATTTATTCCCACTTATTACATTTGGAGTGGCATTCTGACTATCCACAAAGTCAACAAATCACATTGTACATCAACTTTAATAAAGCTAAGTCGCTGTAGCCTTCTTAAGATTTTGCAGTGTAACCTAAAATTCCGTTTCGTTTGTTTTAATGTTATAGTCAAGTACTAAATTAATTTAGGGATCTAATTAATTCCTGGAGCATTATTATACAATCACTAGAATATTGCCATGCAATTAGTCAGTGTCCTTATCCAAAGTTTTAAATTGACGAGCCTTTGATGAAGAATTCAAATTCGAATTTAAAAAATCTTCTTTATTTGTAAAAGCTTATGTGCCGCAGAACTGATTAAAAAAGTAATAAAAATTCTCATAAAATTAAGAAAAGATCAACCAGGGCGAACATGTAGCAACTACCTGAATAAACCCAGTAGTGGTCTCATACTTGGCTAATTTTCAAAAGATACCTTATTAGGACTCGCCTGTGGATCATCAGGTCGATTTGATGACGAATTGATTTTAAACAGTGCTCAGTAGGGCCCGCAAGGGCAGGCACAGGTGGTGACCCGGTAAAATGTTCACGGGCAAGCCTGAGTCGTCGCAGATGTTAGTGGGGAAACGAATTTTCTGAGATTCCCCTGACATACCCCTGATTTCAACATTTCCGAAAAAAAAATGTTGTAACAATTGGCTGGAAAGTAAACAATGGTGTATTTGTTGCAAAACTTTGAAGAGGCATTCAGCAGTAGAATTCAAAATGGTTATTTTAGTACTGTTGGTTTTTATTATTTACAAAATAATAATACAGAAAAATCTTTTCACTTTGACAAAATCAGGTTTTCTGTTGTGTGTATGAAATAAAAATTTAATATGGAGCTCATGATGTAAGTGTCGAATTTAGGTAACCTTTCGACACTTACCAGCTCGCCTATTTACACTTAGAACTCAATGACCTCGTCTTAAAAATTAAATGAATAATTATTTTCTTTCGAAAAAATGTCACAGAAATGTAATTTTTCTTAAATTTAAAGACTACTCCCTTCTATTATTTCCCAAATAAACCTCCAAGCTTGGCTCAGCGTAATCGTGCGATTACGCTGTCTCCTCTGCAACACTCGACACTTGAGGTGACATCTCGCGCAACAACGTTTCTATATAAAGTACTCTATGCTTCGTTCCTATCCATTTCATTTCACTTGTCTGAAGCAGAATGTTTGTTAGGATCCAGAAACACACACGAGCGACTGAAACAAACAGCTTAAATTATAGAAAATAGTCCTTATGTGAGTACACAAATGGATAGTACAAGTGATTACAAAATCGGCATCGAAAATATAAAATTAATATACCGCCACCTATAAGGAATCTTCTATCCTCTTTCTGCTTTCAAATAAATACCCGCTGAACGCGCAGCGAGAACTTGGTAATATATATATATATATATATATATATATATATATATATATATATATATATATATATCTTATATTTAGTATCCTATGATTATAAAACCCAGGTCCGGCTCTGGACAGACTGCAGCGTCGCGCTGTGCGTATTATAGGCGAAGCGGAGGTAACGAACACCCTAGAGCTCTGCAATTCCGTCGCGACATGGCGTCGATCAGTAGCTTTTATCGGTTGTACCATGGAGAGTGCTCTGAAGAGCTCTTTGACCTTATCCCACCCTCTCCTTTCCTACTCAAGAGTACGCGTCCTGGTCTCGGAGTCACTCCTTCACTGTCGCCACGTCTACTTTGCACACTAAGAGATTTTGTGACTCCTTTCTCTGTCGCACAGCTAGAGCGTGGAATTCCTTACACGTATTCCCTCCTTTTAAAATAATATAAAATGTTTCTGTTGAACTGAAATAATTTAAAGCGAATGTTAGTCTGATAATATTTTATTAACTAAATAAGTGAAACCTTAAATTAGATGTAAAAAATTGACGTTCGTCATCCAGGTCCTAAATGTGTCACCATCCAATATTTAATTACACTATGATACTTGACCTATTTAAAAAGCCCTCTAGCAGAGGTTTCGCAAAGTAGGTAAACATTTAAATTAATTGCTAATTTAAGTTGTATTCGGTATTCTATGTCTCTCGTATCACAAGAGTGATACGAAATATTAGAGAACGTAGAATCTTTTCAGAGCATATAAAGTGAAAAGTTTTTTGCATGTATTGGTATATAAGTTAAATTTTAACTATTCCCCTGCACTGTTGTAAATGACTGGTATTAAATTTTAAATTGTTTAGGCAAACGAGACAGTATTACTTTATCTGTGAAAAAATTTAGAAGTCGTACCCATGTCATATATGGGTTATAAATTACTTAATATGGGGTAGACATGAAACCAATACACAAGCGCTATTCTTGGAAACCTATAATTTGTGTTTTTCTTTTCAGACTGTAATGAAAGAGCAATATTGACCTAAAAATTATTTTTGGCCCGTACACAACAGAATTGTGATCAGTATGTGTCATTTAAAACAAAATATATCAAAACGATTCATATTTAATTACCGAGACTTTTAACAGACAGACGATATTCCATCTAAATGTTTGACTGCAACCTGACTGATTTGAATACGCATTTTTAAGTATTTTATGTGAACTTTCTGTGGTTTTACATTATTTCATTTTAATTATTATATAACATAACCCGAATCTAATCCTAATCGTAGATTTCTTACATATTTACTCCTGATGGAAAACAAACTAGATAAGTCCAACATATATTATTATTATATATTTTTAGAATGTCATTAATAACATTTTCTCTGATTGGATAGTTGAGGAGTAATATTTTTGTAATGTTAAAATAGAGACCGTAGATTAATGGCTGCAAAGACCAGCACACGTCATGAGTAAGATAGGAAAAGATTGAATTACCATTCTAGCTTTCTCCAATGACAGCTATGACGTGAAGTCAAGTCTCTATGTTACTCAGGATTTTCTAACACTCACACTCAAAAGTACAAGCATGAATTATGGATACTAGATAACGGAGAAGCCAAATATGAATATCAATCTCTGGTTTAGACAGGGGTACTGACAACTGTAATTGGCTGCTGTTCAAATAATGTATACAGACCCCTAACAAATGACCTCCATATTACACCTTACAGGACTCAGTTACTTTATTTCCATGAAAATTCCACTACTCACCGGACAGACGCTAGAAGACATCTAGCCATACATTCACACCTCCCCATAGCTATTGCTTGTTAGCGTTTATGTCTGTGTGTATAGCGCTGCGTTTAATTACGCGTCTACTCAAGCTGGCCTGATAAACGACCCTCGACGGCCGGTACCGTGTCACGCTCCGCATTTTGGACACCGCGACGACAATACCACTCATTTCCAATAATGAATTTAGGAATAAACGAACGTATTACATGCACCAACTGAGTAGACATCTAGAACAGATTCCAATTATTTTGAATGAGTCGTTTTGATGAATATGTCAAGGGAAAGTGATTCAATAAGTTTTGATGATAAAGAAATCAATATTAATATAAACTTTAAAAAATTTACTCCATATTTTATTTATTATATTTTAAATTACTCAGGAGCCTGAATAACAATTTTCTCAATTTCATAATTGAGAAAATCATCCCAAGTATTGAGAGACATTGCCTCGCTCAGCGCCTTCTATGTGATCTGTAATACAGTCTTCTGTAAATCTTCCTCTAACATACATAAGTTCATTCAAGAAAGGCGTAAATACATAAGCATAATGGCCAGCAAAATGAAGGTGGCTGGAGAAGTTTGTTCATAAATGCTGCATAGTTAATGCAACATGGGATGGGATTGCCAAGAAGGCGATTTGAAACTTGCAACGTAGCAGACTACGTGGCTTAAGTGGCCACTATAGCACGAATAGCATGCTTTCGCCTTTGTATAGGACCTGTAAGGAGCACACAGAACAAATGGAACGCGTCCTATGTAGGTGAGATGCTCTTGCCAGAAAAATAATTTGACCTTTTTGTTATGGGATACCACGCACCTAAAGACATAACGCTGCTGACTCCAAGTGTACTCAGCAAGAACATCCTGGAAGTATCCAAGGACACTAGGATAAGGGACACACAAAAGATCATCTGCATCGAAAGACGAAGTCTCCGGGAGTTGATTCCGGCCCGAAAACAAGGCAGTATTTGAATTTTAAAAATCTACCTTATAAAAAATAACACATTACTCATTTAAGGTATACCAAAGTGACAATTTAAAAATAGTTGTCATTGTCAATATTTCAACTAGATAAATATCAGAAAAATGTTTATGTAAGTTATGCATAAATAATATAATTATTAGTATTGCATATTTAACACAACAACAACATTTGTGACTAAACCATATTAATCAAATAGATACAATTTGAATTTTAATTAGTTACTTATCTTAACAAACACTTAAGTCACATCATTATTATCTTAATCCTCCAATCAAAAGTCGTCCAAATGAAAAATCAAACAACTTTTCATCTCAAATCGCATAGATTTAACTCCCCCATCAGAGGAAGCAGTTGCTGGAAGAATTTAATTGGTTTACTTATTCCTATATCCAATTAAAGACTTTAATAGGATTTTTCCTATATATCTTATATAATTTTTACCCAGTTGACACACAAAATTATTTGTATTAAACTTAACGCATTTCAGAAAAGTACTTTGTTTCTTGAATACAGTCTTTAGATATATTGATGTTGAGAGGTGATCATTATATTTTAGATAACTTATATACCTGAAGAAAATGTGTATATAAATTTATTTTAAATGATATTATTAATGAATTTATACTGATCTAGTCAGTAGCTGCAACTAAGTTACAAGACTGATCAACTGTGGGTGAAAATAGATAGCTACCAATTGACCACGTCGCCGTTTGCAAGCCTTTGATCCCGGTCTCGTTAGGCCAGCAAGATGGTATTATCACCTTTGGATGAAAATACCATCCTCCTCCATATCAATCGATTTTCTCATCTAGGGAGATATGTATACGTAGGCTGTCGATGTGACGTTTTGATAGAAAGTGCTTATCCAATCGGGTGCTCAATATTTCAGTTGTAGAATAGAATAGAATATATCTTTATTGTACATGAGCCAATTCAAAAACAGAAACACACAAAAAAACTTTTAACTAATTTTGTACAAAGGGCGACCTTATCGCTAAAAGCGATCTCTTCCAGGTAACCTTAGGATAAACAGAATTCAAGATAAAGTACTTGAAGGAAGTTGGCGACGTATAACAAATACATACATAATAAAACTTATCACTCTACTCAGTTGTATTACACTATACCATACTGTTCCAATTTTATAAAATATTATTTCGAAAGAAAATTATTTCTTTGGCTTCAGTTTCCTAACAATACTACGAATGTTGCCTTTTTTACTCAAATGAAACTTTGTTTCCAACTTTAGGGAAGCCCAATCAATGTTTGTTGAAATTCTTGACCGAATTGTTATGACAATGATTTGAGTTTAACAAGCTTTTGTAATATAAATACTGTTTCTACGTGATTTCGTAAAGCACACTTACGTTAAGACAACGGTTTTATTTAAAATATGCAAACGTAACTTATTATTTTATTACGTGATTTTGGACGTGATATATATATCTGAACCCTATCTGAACTCTAAATCCTAGATTATTAAATAAGCAATTAATGTTGAGCTATAACGCAAAACATACTTTAATCATACGTGGGACTGTGAAGATAATATAATTTTTATGCAAAAACTTGAGGCGTAGTTTGGCAACTCAGTTCGTGATTCATTTGTTTCATGATTATCAACTATGTCACTCTCGTGGACGCTTAAAATAAATTAAAAAATGATGCTCTCGTTACGGATTTAAATCTAAGACCCTTTCCAGTTTACAAATTTTATAATGATTCACAAGCAAGTGTTCTGTCTTGGTTGTCTAAAAATGAAGAAGATGAACATGTATCAGCTGTAATGGAATATGATTATGAAAAATATATACGATTATAGAGAGTATACGGATTCCTCCAACGTTCATGCGATTAAGTGAAAATTTAAATTTCCCTCTTAATTAACTAACAACATAATAAAGTTTGGGGAACTGGGAAAACTTATGGATACATCATTAGCTCGGATGTGAGTTGTGGAACGTTATATTCCTAATTAACTGATTCTATTTATGATCTCATAGCCCTATGCGAGTTTTTCTTAGGAAAATAAATATGGGATTCAGATTACATTTAGGAGTCTAATAAAAAGAAGTAAAAAACTTAAATAAAAATATTAATTCTAGTTCGCTTTTTATTGGCTTGCTATTGACGGCAGATGGCCTTTATAGCTTTACTGGGGTTTTTAAGGAGGCGAGAACCATGGAAACTCCTCAAATCTTAAGGAGCGATTCGCCTCTGGAGGATTTCTAATCGACAGGCATCACCTTCAAGGCAGATGTCCCGCTGCCTCTTAGAGTCTCCAGGGCTGTCTGTAAAAGTATTATTTGCTACGGTTAAGTACCACTTACCACCAGGCACAAATTTATTACCTTTGTATTAATAATTAAAAATTAATAAAACAATAACAAAAATTTCCGATCTTTCTCACGCGGTTACAATATCTAAAATTCAAATATATCCCAGCAAACCCTCAGCTGTAAGCACATTAAAATTCTACTTTACAAAACAGAAGGGACAAAAGTGCATAATTAATAGACTCTTGAACGAGTTACAGGAATATTAAGTAGGAAGAAAGTTATTACCCTTACGCCCAGGGATATTTAGAGCTCAGCAAATGAACATGAGGGAGTTATATCAAACCTGTTTGCGATTTAAGTATCACACTCTTGCTACGAAAAAACAAAAACTTTGGAGTAAAATAAAACACTGAAATACGAATCCCAAAGTTATAAAGAAGTTTGTCTCTGTAGCCTGATTAAATTTACTAAGGAAACTTATTTAACCTAACAAAGAATATTGTGGGGATGTAAAGAACAAAGATAGTTAGTTAACTTGTGTAATGAATACAAAAGTTTTAAATTTAACATGTTTATCATTTTTTGGATTAAAAGAGACGCATCAATTTGTTTGGAGACTTAGACCCTGGCAAAAACAGTGTAGTGAATAAATACAACCTGGGTGGAAAATATAAATCACAATAATTATCAAAAATTAATTAAGTTACTAGTGGGGTCTGAGATATATTTAATTATTGATTTCATCCAGCGCCATCTAGGGAATATCAAAAGTAAATTTAAGATGAGATACATGAGAATAGTTTTAGACGATTATCATTTGAAATTTTAAAAAGGGGACTTTGGGAAGATGCCACGTGTCCATAGGAGCGTAACCAAGGCGACGTAGTGTCAAAAACGTATTAGATCCGAAAAATTTATATATTTAGTTTTTTTACTCTGATTGCAACACTGCCTAGATGTTTACGATCTCAGATTAGTTATAATATGTTGGAGGAGTTTCTATTAGCAATCGTGTTATTTGAATCACAGGAAGTTACTGATAAGTATACGCTACCTATACTTATTAATTGTAGCGATCCCCGCTACCATTCAGAATATCAATAATGGAAATATTAATAATATGAATCGCTATTATTTTCTATTCACAGAAAGCTTTTATTTATACAAACACTTAAGAGAGTGGGCCCGACAAACTATACCGCAAAGGAAAATCTACAAACATTCAAAAAATGAAAATACTTACTTGTTTGAATTGTGTTGCTGAATAATAAATCATTGTCAAATCAAGTTTTCAATTTTCTACTATTGGCATACCGTATGCAGTCACTGAAGTAAAATAGTTTCATATCTATGACGTCACTTTAGCTGAAAACTAGGGCATTGTATGTATCGGAATTTGGTATTGTGTCGCATTCTACTCTAGCTATCTTTGCATGCATTCTATTCTTCCTACTACTTACCATCAGGTGGTGTCGAGTAATTTTCAGTGCTTTATATCAAAAACTGTGTTAATAGAAGTAACCTGAAAATAACGAGACTCGAGGTACTGGAACCGTTATTAAGTAAATACTGGCCTCTGTGCTTTTTAGACTTGATGGTCCATTGCTAATGTTGGTTATACTTTTGTTTGCGACATCAAGTCTGCTTTCCAGTTATGCATTAAGTATTCCATGATTTATAAATAATACACGCCAGCACTGTAGATGTCCGAATATAACATTTAATGTTGAAGAAATTTGTCAAGATAATATGATATCATAACTGAAAGATCAACTTTTCCATCGTGTAAATCATCATATGAACAATAGGTGAGTGACATTTACAAATAACTAATTTCAGGATAAAAAGCATACTTTGGTTGCGTAACTTGAAATTAGTGTGATATTTTAATATTAAGAAGCGTATCATTTAGAATATATTATAGAGTATTATGAACACTTATTTCTATTCAATTTATGTGCTAATTATTAAATACTCTATAACCCAGGTTATAAGGTTTATTGTATAGTAAAATTAGTTGTGTAAACTGGATGGAAATAAAGTTTATAACTCACCCCTAGTTACACGAATTCTATAACAAATTGATCGGGTAGTATTGGAACTGTCATAACGAAAGGAAAGTCAATTAAGTAGCTATAACTGCGAGATGATACTTTGAACAGGCAGGTCATCTATAAACGATTCACTACCCAAGTGTAACATTCATATATTTCCAAGCAATTTCCGCTAAAATCAGGGTTCGCTTTTATGGTAAATATTGGCCATAGACTTATTTTTCTGTAATAGTTTCTTTTATATTTTAAAATTGGATTCTTAATCAAAAAATATTCTTGAGTATTTGTTGATAGCATTTAAAGTAATGTCTTTTGTCAAACATAACGTAAAGACTTAAAAGGTGAACGCCTTTCCTAAAAAAATTTTGTCAATAGCAACTGGTTATCAATACATAAAAAATTTCAATAAAATGACTCTGAAATACTCACTTTTCACCCTTACGGAAGCCCTACAACCTATTGTGTTATTTAAATCAGAGGAGAATGAAGCAAAAACAAAATATCCGTAATTTGTCCGGTTGCGGAAATTGAACTTTCCGGCAATTTCAGTTGGGTGACTTACGTACGTTGGATGACATAGAAATGATTTATATAATGATGAAAGGAAAAGATCAAAACATAAGCCTTTATTACTTGAGCGCTTTGATGAGAGTTATTGCGACTATTTATTAAATATTTTCATAACTATGACGCATTTTGAGAAACAGAAGGTATTGCACATAATTCAATATTTTATTTTTGTTTAAGATAAGTTAATATACAAAGAAACATACACTTCATTTTCACTTGTATAGAATGTGTGCAGGGTTGAGTATTCTTTCTTTAAGCCAACTTGTATTTTGTACCAAATTAATATCCGTAACTGTCATATTCACACAACGCCTGGTTTTGTACTAAACTGAGTCGTTAATCAAGCTTCTAAAAATAACAGTGATTAGTCACAACTTGATACTGGCTAAATTATAACAGAAAGCAAACAAAAAAGAAAATGAATTAAAGTATCTCCTATATATATAGACTTCGTTGAACATTTGGCCACTATAACATTTAATTCTTCGGTTTTATGTAATAAAATTAATTTTTTTGCAAAAATATGGAAACCCTCAACTGAATACTGTAGTACATTCCATTATTTTCCAAGTGTTCTTTAACTTTTTAAATGTCTTCTTCGTAAAATTATAAGAAGAACATTTTGTCTTTACCAACAAAGCGATTACAATGTGACAACCCTATTAATAGCTAATAACACGAGTTCCGGCGCCATGAGTAAAACAAAAGGTGGTCGGGTGGAACGCCAGAGCCGGAATAGGCTCGTTAACTTTTCAATTTTCCGACGTAAGCCAAGTAATGGAGGTAGAGAGGCATGCACTATTATTTACAGCTCCCATTAAGCGAGCCTAGTGTGGACATAAACGATGTCTTTCAAAGCGAAATATGGTAATTGTAAGCTACCTACAAACTTGATTTTTTTGACCAGACGGTAACCCTATGCATGTACAAGGTTGTCACTGGTTATAAAGACTAAAAAGGACCTTTTTGAGGTTTTTGGAAATGGATCAATTATTAATTATAAGAACAAAATTGTATGTTTTATTACGCACATCATAAAACATACAATTATCAATGAGGAAAGATATAAATACAAGACTTGAGAGTAGGTCCATTTTTAATAGATGTATTCCTATAATAGATGTATTAGATCTATTCATGAAATTATTATTCAAATTACTAAAATTATTACAAAATATTACAAAGTATTTTTATATAACTTCGTATTATTTGTATTATCATTTTTGAAGTTTGATTCTTCGTGATACTCGGTGTGTACTTAATTATTTAGGTTACATTTTGAAATATAAGGTCCATAAGACATATTGAAAAATAGGTCCTAAATGAAACAAAATGAGAATCAAAAACATTACATTTAACTCGTAATTAAATAATATGAACAATTAAATTACTTGTATAACAGTATCATACATACATACAATGATAAGAATATCTTCCAAAAACGACGGAAAAACCCAGTATACCTTATAAACGATAGGATACGAAAGAAATTAGGACATTGGTATAGTGGTCCCCCAGCGATAATTATCAATTATTTCAGTTCCGTGCCACGGGAGTTTTACTGTGTTATACATTAGCATCAATCCCTCTTGAGTATAATGAATAGTCTATTCATATATAGTAGTAATTCAGGAGTTTAGTTCTCTAGCTAAGAGAATTAAATATATTAGAATAGAAATTATTCGTTGTAACATATAAACATTAACATAAGATACGAAAAACAAGAAACAAACCCAAAATGTGTGACTTATTTCTAAAATAAATTTCTCCCAACCTACCTCATTGTCATATATTAACCGAACTAAACGAAATTAGTTAAGTTGCGTAGTCTCGACCTCGGGTCAAGATAAAACCTATCAATTAAAAACATCCATACACTAGACATGATGTATTTTTTACACAAAGATGTGTATAATATTATAATCTCCAGCTTTATCATTGTCATTTCTTGTAAACAACCCTGTAAAATAAATATAAATGTGAGAAGACTTTTGCTCAGGGTATTGTTATAAATATGTTTTGGCAGAAACTATACAGACTTTAAGATTAATACACCAATCTGAAGTTCTGTTTTCTGACAAAAAACCTAAAAAAAATAATATTAAGTGAACGAAAGGAAAAACATGAACTTGTACAGATAAGTTCACATAGTTCAGTTTCTCGAAGTGTTTCGTTCATGCTGTTACAAGGCTACTAATGAACAACTTCATTAATTTGCTCCCCTACCGATGTTACGAGCATTAGCTTGAGCGTAGCTAAGATAGGAAATAAGTTTGTAAACATAATTTCGTAGTTTGTGATGTATTTTTGAATTCTTAAGTATTAATAAGGTTTTTTTATCTATTCCTCGATAAACAGGGGCCAATTAAAGTTTTGAAAACCAAACCGGATTCAAAATTTTTGTGTAAAGTACGTTGGTAATTTTATTTATATAAAATGAATATAAATATCCTAAGCAGCAATAACCCACGGTCTCTCCAAACTGACGAAAAGATCTTGTTAATTAGTGTTATGCTCTCTTTTAAATCTATCATAAATGTAAAGCACTTTTTCTTTATTTTCAGTCACTAGACGTAAAAATGTCAACAATTCATCTTAAAAGGCCACATCCCGACGTAGCCCTCCCGTAACCCCTAAGCAAACTTGAATAGGCGATTAGCGAGGGTCTACAGAACTGGATTAAATTTCTTTATTTTTCATTCCCCACTTGGCCCTTTATTGCTATGGATTCTAATTTATTTGAGTAGGCATTATTTAATTTGACAGATATTTCTCAACGTCCCGTAAGAAATATTTCGTCTCGCTTTTTAATAGGGGAGATATAATGGCCTTTACGATACCATTCTTGGTCCCTCCTTACCTTTTCGATTAAATAATATACTTCAGTAATGTACCCTTAAGGGCTGTATCCATGAACTTATTTTATTTAATTACTGACGTAAAGATTTGAAGATAAATTGCTTTGTAAAATGGAATTTTATCTTTTTATTTTATAAGGAATGATTTCAAACTTTATATGTTTATGTTAAGGGCATAGATTATTTAATTTCTTCATGCTTATTTTCAAAGTCGATTTAATAAAAACGTTTTCTTCTTAAATAAATAAAAATTATGAAGAACTATACAATATTTTATCATAACTCACTATTTAGAACTTGGTTCCCATAAGTTTATCATATTGAGATATAATCATTTATTGGACTGCATAAGATAAGATAAGATTTATATTTTTATTGTTTTTCTGTGTACATTCGATGTTACAAAGTAAAAATTTGTGTCAACAGATTGCCATTATCGGGCCTACAATATATAATAGCAACTACACGTAAGCATTATTGATACAATATTTATATTTGCATAAATTAAACATAAAAGGCCGTAAGACGTTGGTCCTATAAACGGCTTTTGTAAAGTGGACTTTACCATCTCGTTTTAAAAGTTACCGCCACTTTACTGCCGCACCAGAGTTGAAAATCGAGACGTTACTAATGACGTAACGATAAGTCTATTTGTATTACGCTAAGCAGAGTGTGATACATGTTGGTGCGCCTTAGGCACTACTACAACTACTCACAAGTTGCCCACCTTTTCTTCTAGAAGAAATGATTTTACAGACCTTTTGTATCGAGGAAGAAAAAATAATGCGGTGTACGTGTATGAGACTCGACCAGCACCTGATTATGACGGGAATGAGAATACCCACTAAAACTCCCCGGTAAATCCTCTGCCTTTCGTATGAGTGACCTATGTTCTGTTGGAACAATTTACCAGATCCACTAGATCCATTTACGCCACTGACTTAGTGACGTGTGTGGCGTGAGTGATCTGGGTTCTACCTACCATTTACGATATTATAACTATCTTAATGCTTGGGTTATATTAGCGGCATAAGTAACGAGAGCTCCCCTAGTCGCTCACATAATGTCACACTCCTTCAATGAGATCTGGCACCTTACTCTCATTAGGAACTCAAGCCTACAAAGTAGTGTTAATTGGTTGCGATCTATTGTAAAGTACTACCTCATTCATACTCTCAATATTCGAGTCGAAAGTACACTTTGAGTCACTACAGTACTTTTGGGCAGCGGCCTTCCATCATGATAGAAACATATAAGGAATTGGGCCATAAAACTACCACGCGGGGCTAATGCGGTTACTGAGAGACAATTGTATTTGTTAGCTGTTGAATCTGGTCAACAGCTTAACATACCTTGTCAAATTAACAACTATTTTGATTTACCCATCTAGGTTCCAACTATAGCAATGATATCTTTCTTTTCTTTTTCGAAAACAGATCAATTGATAAGCTAAGCCAACGAGTTTCATTAATACCATTAATCCAAACTTATTATAACATTTTCTCGTACATCGAGCCAACCAACGATATAAAATGTACATCACTAAGCGTGTAGGTTAATATAAAATTTAAATTTATTAAGCTGTATAACTGGTTGGTGGTTCAGATGATTTATAGCAGCCAGGGCGCATACTCTAAGCTCCGTGGTACGCTGATTTAATTCCGCAAAATCCACTGACGCTTCTTGGGAAAAGCTGTATGCAAATGTCAAAGTTAAATACCAGCTTTTTCGATGATTATTCTATTTACATTTTGACTATATGAAATCCGTGAGAACAATGATCAACCAATTTATTTACTCTTGCTCACGACTGGTACAAAGGATATAAAGTTACTAAAATGATATTGAATGTTTTATAAAGGTACCTTTTATTGTTGGAGAGATCACTTCGGCACGGCGCCAACTGTAGAGTTATTCTCCACTACTCACCAGACTAACGCTGCACTGGTCTTGTAGGCCAGACACCACCGAACGCAAAGCTCTGTTGGGCCTTACTCACCAAAAGGGTCTCACCGGTCCTTCCATGCAGTATCAATAGTAGCTTGAGTAAGCCTTTATAAAGGTATTACATACTAACTAGAGTACATTTAGTATAACGCTAGGATAAATATGGGGACAAAGAATAAAAGATGGCATAATAGGTGATTTTATACAGCATGCTTGCGTATGGCATAATGTCGGTGACGGATTTTGAGCTCAACTAAAATGCACCTTATAGACTTCCGTACTAAAGTTCATCTAACAGAATGTAAGTTATTCTTACACATACATTCTGTTAGATGTATTTACATATGCATCAATGAAATAGAAATATAATATAGAAACTAAGGTACATATAGATAACCATTGCAACTTATGCACTAACTGAGTAATTATAAAATAATCGTCACTAATTATATAAGGCAACAACGCCAACATAGTATTTCAAACCGCAACAACGCTAATTAAACTCAAATCTCATAAAGTTTCAGAACCATTTCGGTGTCTCCAATTAAAGCTGCAATCGTAAACGTTTCACATCACAACTTATTACGACCAGCTCAAAATTTTAAGGGGCGTATTATCTGCAGCTTTATCAAATAACCCGCGTAATAACGCTGGACGCAACTAAATTCACTCGACGGTGGAATTTCACATTAACATGCGTATATTTCGACGGCTCGGCTTCAATCAGAGACGGATTAATATTTTTTATAACAATACATGGAAATATACAGCGAAACTTTTTCCTTCTTAAATATGGGAATGTCAAGTATTAAAAGTAATAGTAATAGTATATAGTAGTAGTAATTGCAATTAATTTTTGATTATCTTGAATAAAAATAACTGTATTAAAATGTTATACCGTAAAATAACAACATACAATATTTAGTTTCAGTATTTATGAAATAAAAGTAAATTGAATTTTTTTTGCTTAAATTATAAAAACTTGAACAAATTTAAAAGTAACTTCAAAACATTAGTTTGTTAATATGGTAAGTTCCTAGGGTCAAATATGGGCGACCGTCAGTATTATCAACTTGCCTGCGTAGTATTCACTGATTGAAATAAATATATATAGATTTTTAGCGTCTCCCTCTACTTCCCTGGGATCTTATGGTTAGATCCTGACTTGGTGACGATGGGATCACTTCAGGAGTATACTCTATCGAACTCTACAGTCGAACATTGAATCTTATTAATTTCTGTAGTCAGTTAATAAATAAAATCTGCAATCTAATGAAAATTTTAGCTCTGAGACAGAAAGTTTTCGAAGAAATGTAGTATAATTTCATTTTCAAACATCCAAAGAGCGAATTCTATCTAAATCGCATTTTCATTGCTATTAACATGTTCTAAATTAAATTCGATAAATTTAATTTTGTCATTAGAGTTAGCCTTAGGTGGAAATTCCTAGTGAAAATTTAATTATCTACGGCTTTATCAAATAAACCGCGTGAGCGACCCCATTGCGCTCAGATACTCTCGACATTGCAATACTGTCTAACAAATTTAGAAATTTTGGGTGTATATGAAAATATATCTTAATGTGACGTATATTAGATTGAAGCTTCACTGACAAGTCATTGCCTTTGTAACGAGACAGTAATTCATTACGGAATTGGTAGGAATGCACTTACAGACCTAATACTTTGCTATTTTGAAACTAGTTCTAAATAAATATTTTTATGGAATATTGATAATTTAGGAAATTTTCCCTTAAACCTTTTCTTTATACAGTAAAACAATTGCTTTTCAAATATTTTTTACATACTTATTGAAAATTAATACTCAGTTTTGTAGTAAGATAATTTAAATTATAACACAAACTAATTGAATTATGAATTTTACAAACAAATTGAAGTTTATGTTTAAGTGATTTATTTTTTTCTCATACATGACATGACTCATGATTCATGAGTTATGTATTTTAAGAGAATAATCTCTTTATAATAATCATATACTCGTATAAAATGTTAAAAATACTTATGCCTTTTTAATTTTCGGTTGGTTCCAATAAATTTAAGATGTAGTGGGTTGTTAGATTCCTTATTAATGTGATTACAACTTCATAATAATTTTATTACCAAAAGCGAGGCTTCAGCGGGCGGTCTTTCTAAGTAACGCCAGGATTAACTGCCGATTCCTCTCTCTACCGCCCGTCTTCTTGGCCGTATTCTTTGAGTCGTCGAGATAAAAATGATTTTCCATTGCACTCAAAGCTTGTGTTATGGATACTAGATAATGTGGAAATAAAGACAGAAATATATATATTTATATACTATCACAAATATACTAAATAAACCAACAAATATTCATGACTCGTGAACAAATATTTGTACACATCAAACAAATATCTGCCTCTACCGGGATTGAAATCCAGGTCCTCTGGCTAAGTAGATTTAGATATAGTAGGACCTGATATGACAATATTTTAAATGTGTAATATACTTGATATATACATAATTGTGTATAATCTGCTATAGTACTTTAATATCATTAGCGTAGTTATACATCCTAATGTTATAAATTTGAGATTATTTCTTTGTTCAGCTTCCACTAAACTTAGATATATTTCGGCTGGAGGTTTACTATCGTTAAATATATATAATGATGTTGAGGGAAAGGTGATGATTTTCAAGTAAGACCAAAAAATGTGTAAAGTTAACTAGCGTTTAGCTCATGGTTATCATTAAAGCACCCATCTGTCGGGACACGAACCCGAGACCTGTAGTAGAGAAGCTTGTAGTTAAGGGTAGTTACTGATGATCGTCAAAAATAACGAGTCAATTAATAATAATCATCATTACCGTTGCACGAGCCTCTCCTGGTTTGTTCAATACTGAGAATTAAAATGCAGACAAAATATAACAATTTCCAATTCCCAGGGGGTGAAGTAATCACCTATCAAAACTAGTTGAAAACTAGTTTTGATAGGTGATAGAGCTTCGGTGAAGTCGTCCTTGCTAGCTACCACTATCTTAACTAAGTCGCCATAACAATAATGTTAACAGCATTGTTGTGCTCCGGCATTTAGATGATGGCCAGTCTCTGATTGAGGAATTCAGATGTAGTTCGCTTCCATCTTCAGCCTTACCTTCACTTACCACCTAGTGAGATGATGGCCAAGAGCTACCCTGTTAAAAATATAAAACAATTATGATACTGAGCTACAGTATGGCATTCTTTTAGGCAGGTGAAGCCTGTTCATCAAAAATTCGCTGAATATAACACCTAGCCCCCGGTTAAAGTTATACGATGTCACGTTTATCGTAGAAGTTCAATAATGGAATCGTTTTGATTCAAAGTAATAAAACTGTGTTCTACCACTAATTTTGAACTAAAACAATTATTCGAATTTAACTAGTTGACCTTACGACCCTTCTGTCACAAAATTACGAACAGAGACCGGTTCCATATATTTTAATTTATTTCACATATAAACGTACAATTGGCAATTATTTAAAGTTATTAATATTTTAATCATTAATATTGTAATTGTAATAAATATACTAAATACTGGAGAAATACTAACCTATATCCATCAAGCCCATGCCCGTTGAAGACATCAACCAGATATTGAACCGGGATTTGAACCTGGGTTATCTAACTAAGCGGACACGGATACATAAACAATGAAACATACCAAAATATTCCTAGAAATTAAAAAAAATATTTAAAAAATCGCTTAAATTGAAGAAATAATGACTATTAAAGTTATTATAATGCATTCTACATAATTATTTAATTGCAATAATTAGAATTACGGGAGACTTGTTGCAAGATATCTTAATGCCTCCATAATTACACTAGCTATCTTCCCATCACACTGAAACACTGTTTAACGGCCAAATTAGGAACAGCACTTGTATCTAATTCAACGACTCTTCCACTTAGTTCTTGCATATATCTACCGACTATTTAGTTTCAATTCTCAAGATCCATATATCAAATAACAATGCTATTAGAACTCCGTCATACACCTTCCCTATTACCCTCGTCGTTACTTAATAATCAACTCAAAAGCAAAGTTTCCATAGGACTTAGCACTTTACACTTAAAATCAGTTGCGTAAGCATTGAAACGGTGAACGACGTCTTCTGTGCCATATTAATAGTAATAACTTATCGGAACTGTGCTGACCTCTATAATAGGAGGTGATTCCCATTAAAGGTCCCCAATAATGGCAATATGTTCTGAAGGGATAATAGAGCCGACGCAAACGTTGGTAGGGCTACCCTCATTTAAAATTTCTATTCATAAGATACGATAAAGACAGATTATTCAAATATGTAAAGAGGATTACCTTGAACTTAACCTTGATGCCTGCTCCGCTAGATATTATCTTACAGAAATCGCTAACGCTATCGTTGAATGAAAAAAGGAATTTAACAAGAGCCATCTCTCAGGGTTCGTGCCGAAATTCAAATCTCATACATTTCCAATTGTTGATAGCAATTATTCTAAGATATCGTGTCTAGGGAAGCGTGATATTAAGCATGTAGAAATAAAAGTATTTAAAAATTAAAAAAAAATATATACAACGGTTAAAATTATGGTTTATAATGTTTATATGCCCAATTCACAGTTTTATTAATTTCGCCTATTTGGGATAAACAGCTACGAAAAGTGCCATATTTTTCGAAATAAAAAACAGATCATCTTAAGCAATTACAATCATTCCCTTTTGATCGGCAAATCGAGCTTGACATCGATTAATGTTATAATTTCTCATAGATTGCTGCTATTGTCTATAGTAGAACACAAAGCGAATACACTCACGGCAATATCGCCTCTCCAATACAAGCCTGTAACAAATAGATTGGCGATAGTGTGGAATGGTTATACTAGTTTATAAATAACCTTGTATATGCAATTTAAAAAACCAATTCGTGTATTTTAAACATTTTACTGTTGTAAATTTCTGCCCTAACCGTTTCAAATCAAACATTTTTTTTAAATGTACACAAAGTAAATAATTAATATAAGAGAATACAAAATAATATTTCGATGATGATTTTAGATAAAACCTATCTCAAGCTCTTCGCTCCTTATAGTAATAAGGATTCATCCGAATATATGTGAGAAGAGTTTACTTTTATTTATTAGGTATGTCAACAGTTATTACAATAAAAGATAAAAAAAACCTATTATAGACAAACACAGGATTCAATTGTGTTTTACAGCGAATGAGAAATAATATTATTCAAATAATTAAGAACAAAAGTTTTAAAGAGTGAAATAATTGATTTCTTTGTAAAGTACTCGCAATAATTAAGAAAATAATCATTGTTAACGACGCAAGTTGATTGACGATAAACATTTTAAAAAATACAGTACAATATTGTCATAATATGGTATACACTTGCTTATAGATAGTGTTGTGTTACAATCACATACAAATTATAATAGCTTTTATAAATGTTTAAGTATGATTCAAGTACTGTGACAACCCTTAAATCAATGACCTTTTCATGGGGCTTCCCCTCTAACTGTAATAAGGATTTAGGCTTTCGGATTCGCAATTAAGGGTGAAACTTTTAATAACTGAGAACAATTTTATAGGAGTAAAGGATATTATTTGATTTATGGTTGGACCGTAAGGGGTTTTTATTGACGAGATCATAACTTTACAGGGAAATTTGATTGGATAAGAAATGTATAACAAAAAACTCAAATTCACGTGACTTGAAATATAGTGAACTTGAATAAGATTATTAAAATACTATCTAAATATCCAGACTGCAAAAAAATTTAAAATAAAAATAAGTTGCGTGTGGCCCTATTTTTATAAGCTAGAGTATTTGGTACCTATTATAACTAAAATTCAGATACTGTTTTCGGTTTTGAAATCAAAATAATGGTTTTAGGTTTGACATTAAATTCAACAGAAGCATTTTTAAAAAGAGTATCAAAAAACGATTTACTTTTTTATTGGTATTGTTTATTATTATGATTATAATTCAAAATATAAAAACGTTCGTTCTAATTTACCACTTAAGATTCAAATGTGTTTTTCTCCATGTAGGAAGTGTGTGATGAGAGGTATCTCCGCGGGTAAGGAATAAAAGGTTCAGGTAAGGTTATGGTAAAGTTCTTCGAGAGTTATTCTTAATTCACCTTTTCATTCATAAAGTCCCGACCTTAAACGGATTTATATCTTAATTGAAATCTCTTTCTATAGATACTTATGCATAACCTTTTCTTTTTCAATTCTGCTATATTTTTATGCAAGCGAACTGAAAATGGAAGCATTCGACGACATTTTAAAGGATTTGTGGTTGATTTGAACTCTTAATAGATGTTTTTATAAAGATAAATTTAATCCTTAACTTATTGTAACAAACATTAAATTGACCATTGCTTTGGTGTAACCCCATTAATCCAATGGACGGTTATCCAAGATAAAAGATTTCTTTTAAACTTTGTTAAGAATTTCTAACAATTTGTAATCAAAAATAAAATTAAAACAGGAGTAGGTAAAAAGATAAACCAAAATAAAACTTTAGTGAATTAAAAAAAATACCACAGATGCGATTTAAAACCTTTTGGAAGTCGATTTCAAAGTACCTTAAGATTTGCTATAGGTTCTGGAATTCCCTGTAATTATTTAGGCTTGGGGATAAGTCGTTACCATCATCAACAGGTCATATACATCCCCCCCAAGGGGCTCGAGCCTACCGTAATTTAGGGCTATTAGACCTTATTCAACCACGCCGGCCAATGGCGGGTTGGTCGACTTAACACCCAACCTAAGAATTTCTTCATAGATGTGTGTGCATGCCTCACGATATTTTTCTTCATGGTAAAAGCGTAAAATAAACATACACAGGATTCAAAATTTTAAAACATAAAAGTACGTGCGGGATTCGAACCGTTGCCTCTCCCACATGGAGGACTATGAACGGACTCCTCCACCGACGCTTCCGTCTTCACCAGCTTTCTTTTTAATCCACAACTCTTATGATCCAAATTAAAACTGTTTACAAATTTTAAGACAAACCGCTTATTTTTAGTCACGCGTTAGTTTACTATGAAGTATTATTAGTAAATTAAACCTCCATGAAAACGATAGCCTTTTGTCAAGCGTATATAGTAGCACCAGTTTATACGACAGGCGCTTTCCCAGTCTGAATCATGTGGGAGTTGAGACTTGGGCCTTCTCCCTCACACTGCACGTTCCATTCGATTGATGACTACCTCTTGCTCAGAGCTCTCTTTTCAGGTGTAGAGAGTTCTACACCTGTCATTTTAAAAGGAGTCCGAAAACATTTCCTCCTGCGCAGAATGCAAAACAATGTGTAGAGGTGCACCCTGTGTTTTAGTTAGTTACACTCTGATATAACCTGTTATACAATATGTAGAAAACATTTTTGACAAGCATTGTGCTGTTAATATATCTTGTATTCTGGATTTTGACCAGGTAGAGAATGTTTGATTCCCCTGTCTTTTTTATAATATAGTGCAATACTAATTCTACTAATCAGAACTTTGTGATTTCTTTAATGTAGCTAGCTAAAATCAGAACTAGTTCATTTTTGACTTCAACACTTGATAAGTTAGCTGTTGTACTTCGCACAAAAATAACTGTCAATAATAGATTAGCTCTAAAGATTATTTTAATTACTTCGGTTCAAATTTCAACATCAAAGTGCAAATTATTTACTAAACAATATTGTTGTCTTGATAACAACGCTTTATTTATACTCCACAGAGCTTGTAATAGACTATCAACTTACCTTTAAAATAGTTTTGAATTTAATTACGATGGCTAGTGCCTTCCATTGTATCTCGAGCATCATTAGAATACTAAAAGTATTTGATCTTCATTAGAAATTGATTTATACAAAACTCGGGTAAGTTTCTTGGTAGGCTTGGTCGTAGTTTAATTATTCAGAGTCTCATAAAGTAATATGATAACATACTTAAGTTTTCTCATAAGCTGAATTGAAATTAAAGCTTCAACTAATTCCGGAATTGGGTGTAGAGTCACGATTCTCTACTATTAAATTAATATAGCAAAGCAAAATGTTGTTATGCTTCTGAAGTTTTGAACTCAAAAATATTTCTAAAACCCTCAATATGGGGAAAGTCACGTATAATCTTTGTGATTTTGAAATTTACGCAATCAATATTTAACTTTCATACTGGTTTGTCTCTTTAGGTTCGTATAACAGAACTAAATTAAATATGTTTAATGGTATTATTGAAAAGCAGCTGATCTTTTCAAAAAACCGAATTGTTTCGTGGGTGTGGCAAAAGTTCTAAAATAATATAAACATGGTAGTTATTCAATTCAATTGTATCGTAAGTTTTGTATAGATTTTTCTCGGATTTTTACTTGACATTTCCGTGATATTCTTGAAAGAATAGTTAGACGACTCTCAAGAAAAGATGGCGACTTGAGACAGCTCAGCATATTAATGGGTACTATCTATATTTTTAATATATCATTATTCCGTTTCTCTGCATCAACTGAAAAAGGAGGTTATAAAATGATAATAAGGTTCATTATGATTACCTTGACATATTGTGCAACTATTTAACTTCCCAATTTTTTTACTGCCTATATGCTATCAACAACGTTCTATCAGTAAGAAAGTTGTTCATTATCTTCATCAAATTACAATAACATACACCCAAAACTTGTAACTCAAGTACTTTATCAAAGAAACGGAAAGACATTACCACTCGTACAATATCAACTAAAACTGCATTTACTTTTAGACAATATAACAATCATTCCGCCAATTTATATAATAAACTCAATAAAACCTTAGATATTTATATTATAGTAAATAACAAAAAAGAAAAAAATCTGGTCACAATTTTTTACACCAGTAAGAGATTTTTCTGCAACCAACCAAATAGAAATCGCATATATACTGTTTGGGCGTTATGTTTAAGCAACCTTCGACATCTGTATAAAAAAAAAAAAAAGAGATCGAAATAAATTCGTCGAGAAGAGCACATATACGAACGGTTTTTCTTTATTTCAAAATATATTACCTTACGTCCCTAACAAGTTGGACCTTCAGAAGCCGGATATTAAGAAGCACGAAGAGGAATTCGAATAATTGCACATCCAGCAAAAATCAACCGCCATCGAAGACAGTTGTTGGAAAAGTATAAACGGTCAGGCTAACATCGTTCCATCCACCATCCTCTCTGTCCCGATTTTCGTTAATATTGTGATAAATTTCTTTATTCTAGTCGTTTGGTGTCACGTAGTGTGCTATCAGCACGCATTCGCCTGCGATACGTCTGTGCCTACAAAACCGTAAGTACCTTTGTCTTTTGTAACCTGCCAAAATGAGTGACGAGGAAATTAAATTATCTACCGATATCAGTGCTAAATCTACACGTAGGTCAAAATCTCCTAATGTTAGCGGTAGCGTAATAAATAGCCGTATCGTTGACCTAAAAAGGCAGCGCAGTACATTCAAAGGACGGTTAACGTTATTTGAAAAATATTTGAGCAATTTAGAGCATCACAATATGTTAATTTCTAGCCAACAGGTGGAACTTAAAATGCGTATCCATTCTAATAACGAATATTTCCAAAAATTTAACGATATTCAAAGTGAAATCGAAAGTACAGTAGACGAAACAGACTTGATCACACATTTAGAGTACCGAGAATCATTTAAAAATCAATATTATTCTGTTATAAGTAATGCTAAGTGCCTATTAAACGAAAATGATGTACACCATCAGTCCACGATGCAAATAAAATCGATGTCCGTTAAACTGCCGGAAATTAAATTACCCGCTTTTGACGGCTCATACGATAAGTGGCTCGAGTTTAGAAATTCATACATAACAATGATACATAAACGACAGGACTTAGATTCAATTCAGAAGTTTCACTATCTCAAATCATCTCTTAGTGGCTCTGCTTCTCAGGTCATTAGCGCATTAGAGTTCACCCCTGATAATTACACCCACGCATGGGAATTACTTGAAGCTAGGTTTCATAATAATCGTTTATTAGTACATAACCACGTTAAATCGTTATTTACTGCACCCACTATTAGTAAGGAATCATCCTTTCACATAAGAAAATTAATTGACACTATTTTACGAAACTTACGTGCATTAAAATCATTAAACGAACCTACCGATAATTGGGACACCTTAATTATATACTTAGTCGTATCTAAGCTGGATTCGGTAACGGAACAGGAGTGGGAGAAACACAAAGGCACTCTCATCTCCAGTTGTCAAGGCAGCTCGAGTACCTTAACCTTAAATAATTTATTAACGTTCTTGAGAAACCGTGCCGATATGCTAGACATGATTATGTCAAACAGTAATCAAGCACGTTTACATTTACATTCAAAACCTAATGCTACACTAAGCCAAACACACGTAAATAATAATCGTACACATCAACAGCACTCGCATTCATATCTCTCGGTTGATACTAAAAACACAAATTCAGCCAATAAATATAATAAAAAAGGATGCCGGGTGTGTGTAGTATGTAGTGGAAATCATCATGCATATTCGTGCCCTGAATTCCTTAACATGTCGGTACATAATCGTCATAAATTTATAACCGACAAGAAACTGTGTTATAACTGCATTCGATCTAATAGCCATACGCCGAACGAATGTATTTTCGGTCCATGTAAAATATGTCACACGAAACACAACACATTATTGCACATGGACGGAAATAAGATAGATACTTTAAATTTATTCGCATCCACAGAGCACTATTCCGATGTAAACGCCGTGAATCCAACAGCTGACTGTGGTGCGGGCGCGCAGCGCACTTCACTCGTAACTAACAACGAAGTCTTGACCTTGACACCGATCTTGCTGTCAACCGCTCTCATAGATATCGTTGATTCGTATAATAATCGTCATACGGTCCGCGCTCTTTTAGACAGCGGCAGTCAAAATTCGTTTGTTACTGAACGACTATGTAAACGTTTAAATTTACCTATGATACAGTCCACTATTCGTATTTCTGGCGTGGGACAAACAGTCTCACAATCAAATCATTCGTGTCAATTCGTAATTCGCTCAAAAATAAGCGAATTTAATATCGGTATCAAATGTTTTGTTTTAAAAAATATTACTTCGAAATTACCTTCGATAGACGTAAATACCGATTCTTTACGTATACCTAATTATATAAAACTCGCAGATCCCACCTATAATATTTCTTCCGATATAGATTTATTAATAGGCGCGGATATCTTTTGGCGATTATTGGAAAGTGGGAAAATTCGTCTCACATCCGGTCCTCATTTGTGTAATTCGAAACTAGGTTGGATTATTTCTGGCCCTGTTTATAACCATAATCGTACGCATAATGATAGCATAACGTCGCAGTGTTATCTTATGCAACTTGATTCTCAAATAAGACAATTTCGGGAACGATATTTTATTCCGAAATTAGATACTCACTATTCTACATTAAGTAAGCGCATCATGATGTATATAATCTCACAGATATACGATCCATTAGGTCTTTTGGCCTCGGTTATTATTAAAGTAATGCTACAAAAGTTATGGTTCTAAAATCATGCTACAAAAGTTATGGTTTTTCAAGATAGATTGGGATGACAAGGTTCCATTCGTTCTTTTAAAATTTAGAAATTTAAATAATATACGTGTTCCTCGTTATAATATTAAAACGGTCAAAATATGCAGTATAAAGAATTGCATATTTTTACAAATGCGTCTCAATGTGCATATGGTGCATGGGCCAATGTACGTTCCTATAACGAAAATTATCAATTAATTAATGTTCAATTATTGTTTATTGTTAAGTTAGAACCGATAAAAACAATTAGTATACCCTGACTCGAGTTGGATGATTTTATCAACTATACTGATTTGCTACTTAACAAATCTTATAATAAATACGTTTACAGAAATTATCGATATTAATCAATTTTCTTCTTTTAAGCGATTGACGCGCGCAGTTGCCTATGTATTGCGATTCACTAATAACTTACGCGCCAAGGTACGCGGCCGATCACGTGATACAGGTTTGTTATGAGTGAATGAGCTCGAGTCAGCTGTGGACGTACTAACGCGCGAAGCGCAACGATGCGCCTTTCCGAACGAATATTGTAGTTTAATAAATAAACGATAAAAATAATAAATGTGTAAATAAATTATCAGGATTAAATATTTAGAATTGGTCAGCAGTTTAAGTACTTAGGACTGCTTGTTGGCTTTAAAGCGTTTCATATCCCGTCGTGGCAAACCTTGCCAGATATTTTCAGATAACGGTAAAAACTTTGTCGGCGCACAGAAGTAATTATCGTTAATTTTTTAAAATTCTGATGATAATTAATTACACTTTAGACAACGAAATTAAATTCATTTTTTAATCCTCCATATGTTCCTCATTTTGGCGGTTTGTGGAAGGCAGGGGTGAAGTTATTGTAAGTACCACTTACGACGTATCGTAGGTACTTCAAGTTAACTTTTTAAGAGTTTAGTACGGTATTAACGCAAATCGAAGCCATACTTAATTCCCGGCCCTTGTCACCTCTTCCTTCAAATCCCACTTTCCACTCACTCCAGCTCATTTTTTGATTGGCCGACCACTGACTGCATCACCAGCACCAGCGTTTGGAGAAATATCCACGACGACAGCTGTGCGCCTCGGGCGCTATGATCGAATAGAACAGTTACGGGAGCATTTTTGGCAGCGTTGGTCAAAGGAATACATTTCTGAGTTACAACGAAGGACAAAGTGGAAGGACGAAGGAGATGATATATCGAATAATAGTTTGGTTTTAATCAAAGACGACAATCTGCCCCCAATGAGGTGGAGAATGGGCAGAATTATTAATACGTTTCCGGGAAGCGACGGAATAGTCAGAGTTGCAGATATCAGAACATCATCAGGAACCATACGAAGAGCATGGTCAAAGATCTGCCCTCTTCCCATCGATCCCGAAGAAGACATAAAAATGAACACTTAAGTTGGAAGAAGGTATTTTCCAAGGCGGCCGGTATGTTTGGGCGTTATGTTTAAGCAACCTTCGACATCTGTATAAAAAAAAAAAAAAGAGATCGAAATAAATTCGTCGAGAAGAGCACATATACGAACGGTTTTTCTTTATTTCAAAATATATTACCTTACGTCCCTAACATATACTCTTATATATACAAACAGGCACACAACCCCTTATAAAATACATTAGACACATCAGTGCTATTCAATTTTACATTTAGCAAATTTATTAATAAGCTACTAAATTTTTTATCATTTAGAATATATTGTAAATTTTACTAGCTATGAAAGAGCGACGTCAACTGTTACAGGGATTTTGTGCATACTAGGTGACTTTAATCTCTAATGCAAAATAAATTATGGTACGAAATGAGTTTTTGTCAAGACCTTAGAAAGTAAAGCTAACGGGTTATTATTGGGATTTGACAGAGCCTTTTTAATACTGTATTGGATTCTTGTAAAGCTTTTGTAAAAACAGTGACTTTCTTGAAAGCTAATCTTACAAAATCTCTTTTTGCCCAATAATTAAGGAACCGAACATAATTAAAGCCTCTTAAAGTGCCGGAAACAAAATACTACATATAAAAACAAACAAAATACTATCAACTATAATAACCTCTCCTCTTAATAAATTTTCAGTGAATTTTGTGACCAATCCGAATCGAAATCATTTAGTACCTAATACTATCAAATGTCAGATGCAATCTTCAGCCCTTAATTAGGTCATATCACCAACACAATATTGAATTTAAACAAATGAGTCAGTACACATTTGTTTGAATTTGGGAATGTAGTAAGGAACTAGGTTGTCATGTTAGTAGGTATTAAGGTACTTCCTTAAAACGCAAGTAAAACTGTGCACCTAGATTTTAACCCTTGGACACTTCAAAATAATTAATAGGATTACGTACATGGCAGATATTTAAAAAACATATTAGTTACATCTATTTATATAAGATAAGTAAAAAAAACTCGTATTTTAATTAAACATATGAAGAAGTGGAGAAAGGATACAATAGAAAAAATGCGAAAAATATTATTTCGACTTCCTTTTTTCGTTCGCACAAAATTAATTCAGAAAAGAAAAATTTCATAGTTACATTATCTCATCCTTTTCACAACACAATTACAGTAGCTTTTACCTCTCAGCCATTTTAATTTAGTCTGGAACGACGATGTTCGTGGAATTTTTGCTCAAACAACTACTGTTCACTGACGTGCGAGAGCTTGCTTCGGAATTTGTGTCAACTCTGGATAGTGATTCGGGAATCGGTAGAAAAAGATAGTGACATTAGATTGGTAACGAATTTATTAGTTATGTTTGCTTAATCACGAAGTTTAAGTTCACAAAATCTTGAAAATAGTACATCAAATTACATATACGCATACAGTTCACTCACTATTTAACTAACTTAAACGAAGCACGCTTACTTACTTACAAAAACTATGCAAAGACAAGGAGCCTAATAATATATTGCCAAAGTAACGTGACTTAAATTTGCAGTCATCAATATCAATGATAAAAAAATTTCCTTAATAATCCAGGTATTATAAACATTGTTGTAATTAAATAGTAACTTTGTTGTTAGGTGTGTGATAATACACCACAGAACTCGCAACAAAGTGGCGTTACTTTATAAAAATGCAATAGTACCTAACAAATAAAATTTTATGCCTGCAGCTGGCGTGTATTCAGCCCTCCATACAATTACACTTTAGTGCCAACTGTAATCGTAAAATGGCTGTCATTAACACCCATTAACCTGTATTAAGTCAACGTATTAACGACCAAGCCCACTTAATTGATGAAGTCCAGTACCTTAAGTAACTTTTACTATAAACAAATTAGATCGACAAGCTTAGCTCGTTACCAATCTAATAATATAATTGATTTATTTACATTTCCCATCTAGAATAAGGTAAAATATTTGGAATAGTCTGCGAATATTCCAAATATTACAATAATATTACAATATGAAAATAAACAATAGAAAATGGAATGGACACCAATATTCTACAACTTATATAAGGGCGATAGAGGCTTCTTTTAAGGTTACTTATAGCTTTAATATAAGTAACCTTATTTACCAAACAAAAGACGAACGCTCGTGACTACAAGGAACAGTAACCATGCTTATCTTCAGTCATCCATAAACAAAAAATATTTTCCAATAAATTTACAACAAAAGAAATTTGAAACTACACATAACAACCAAATGTATCAAAGGTAACACATTTCAAGCTATATTTGAAATATAAGCTATATTTAAAATGATTTATGCTTTTGTAAAGGCTACTTGTGTAATAAGTAGGTCTTGGTTAACTCGTTGATCACATTTTGCTTTAATTGCGTATAAATTTATTTATATATTTTTCATTTACAAATGCTATAAATATTTCTAATATGTCTGTTTTAAAATTTCGAATATCTTTAAGAGCCTCTTGATCCGGTAATTTTTTAGAATTATTCTAACGTCGTTTAATTTCCATATCTCTTCACTTTGTAGCTTCTGTCTTGTAGTACTTTAAGGATTTTCTCTAACTTTCACGCCTAACATCATCGACAAATTCTACTAGTTCATGCGTAGTATCCATTTCGGAGTCCGGTAATAGGCAAACTTTAGACGACAGCGCTTTGTTTAGCCCCGAAATACAGCTTAATTATCAGTGCCAGGCAAACCTAATTACGTCACGCGTTGACAACGTAAAAAAGGATAGTCTGGGTTTTGCCAAAGGTCCAAAACTATCTTGTGAATGGGATGAACAGCTTATAGATGAGGTTTCTCAAATGAAAACATGCCTATAATAGCTAAAAATAAGTTTTAAACTATAGCTATTCGATTTGAGAAATTATGCCATGCTGAGGAACTCCGCCTAAAAGTTCAAAGACTAAGGGTATTCGTGTATATACCCTGCAATTATTCGGAAAACTATTTTAAAAATGTTATATAAATTTACCAACCTGTTCACCTTAACTTCAATACACTTTTAATAATAATATATAATTACAGTATAATTACAGCAATGTACTCAGTTTCTTATTATTTCTTGAGTTATTTATTTCTTTCTCATTTCAATATTCGGAATGAATACAAAGAGGTATTATTAGAATAGCAATCTACTTGCGATAAATTCCCCGGAGCCGTAATTTAACGTCAAAAAACCGTTCTTTGTTGAAACAAAAGAGGGTGAGAGTATAACAGAAACCGATAACAACATTAATCTCTCCCCGAAGACACAACTATTCGAAAACACTAGCACACGCTATGGGACGTATCAGCTTATCGCTTGAAGAGAACTGCACTCGAAGCGATTTGTCAAACTTTCGCTAGCGACGAAAACACTGACAACCACGACCAGCGTATTTAGAACCATTCGTGCTCTATAAAGAACCTCTCACAAGGCTCTAACAGCATAAAAAGCGGAAAATCAAAGCGGCTCAGCGCAAACTGGTCATAACAAGCGACAGATTGAGAGTATCATCTCATGTTTAATTCACAAACGACGAGTTTGAATCGAGAACATACTAACTTGGATTATAATGCATTTCGCGTTGTCCCATATGAAAGATTGCATTGAATAAATGAATATTTGCGAGATTCGCTGCAGTGAAATCATGTGTGCATTGCGGTGCAGTTAGTATTTTACGATTCTATAAAATTTTAAAGCGACATTTTCGCCGCTTGGTTTTATGAGGGAGTGAGTAAGGCTAGTGTAGTATTAAGTGCTTTAAAGAAACTATACAGCGCCTTATAAAAATTACGTAGCAAAATCTTTATTCTGCCCCTTGACAAAATTTCGACAATAAGTTCAAGTTAATACTTTTATTTTGGAAAATTATAATAGATTCCCAAATAAATAAGCAACTCTATACTCGTTTGGATTTATGAGATTATTCTAAGTGTGATTAATGTGAAGAACAATTATTTTAAGATATTTTTATTCACTGCGCTTATCATAAAGCTGAATATTACTCCAACATTATTCCAGCAAAATATTTGGGGAATTAAACAAAACTAACGTACTTCACTTTGTGTTGGCTCTTTTATTGTAATAAAAAGGTAACTAGTTAACTTCAGTATGTTAATACTCAAAGATTCAGTAATTTCTAAAAATGTTTAAATGTACTATTTAATTAAAATTTGCAATAAACTAACTACATAGAACTTTCAAGCGACTACTAAAAGAAAAATCTTCAATACACAAGTATTGTTTGTGTGTATGTTTATTTGAAAATGATATACCGTATAATATCTTTGTAGTCCTCATGTACATAACAATTTTCTACTATTGCATCTTTGTTACTAAAAATACCTCTGAAATTGCACCTCTGGCCACCGTCCAACATTCGCTAATGGAATATCGTACGTCTGTGATCCACAGTTACCGGCTTTAGGGCACTTCAATGTAAAAATTGTACTCGAATTTACGGACATAGCCTTTCAAAGCATTTTACTAGCTCATGCTATGGGGAAAGATGCCAATCAATAAATCACTGACCAGTGCTAATATTATCCAAATACTTTTATAATCTATCTGTCGCGGTCGATCGTTTATAGCCACTAATATGAACGTCACTTTTGAAACTGAGTACTAGTGAATTCTTGATATTTTTAAAAACTAAAACCTAATGGATTTTCAGATAACTTGTTCCACATTTGGTTAGTAAAAATGACACGAAGAAATTGGTTGTAATAATTTTATTTTATTATACAATCGTCAATTTTTAAATTATGACAGATCATAATTAAATCATTGAATTCGAAATAAATGTCATAATTCAAATTAAATGAAAAAACAAATTAAATAAAAACAAGGTCACAAGAAATTAAATTATATTCAATAAAAGATAAAAAAGTAAGTGCATACATGATAATTAATCAAATTATATCAATAAAATATAATCTAAAATAAACTAATCTGAATAAAATCTATACATAAAAGTATTTTTTGTTTTAATTCGTATTGAGTAATCACTTATTTGATATTGTTTTTAGAATACTTTTACTACCAAGCACTCTGTGTAAAAAAGAAGAAACACGTTTTCGCCTAATCACTTAAAATAATAATCATAGAAGTAGCAACCGATACAGAAGAGTGGCAGCTGTACTAGCATTGAATAGAATACGCAGCACACTAATGACTCTCTGATCATTATTGATATTACATGATTTTGTGTCAATATTGCACGAGTCTATTATAGGCATCAGTTACAACATACTATCAGTACCCCTAGTATGATTCAATTCAATTGAACTATCTCGATCGTGTTTGTTGTCAACTGTCAAATTGTATGCAGCAACGCCTCTGTTGTGATGTATTGGATACGGTTTTAATATATTAGATTATCTGTTGAACGCAACAACGATCGTAAGGTCTCGATAAGATTGAAACTCACGCTATGGGTACAAGTAGGCCATTCTTGTTTGGCTTTTATTTACATTAAAAAATGCACGTGATGCAATGCCGATTTATCAGGATTTAGCCTTGAAATATTATTATTTATTTAAAACAAAGTTATCTGTAGATAAAAAATACATTACAATTAATACCATTATCCACTAATCAAATCAATAATGCATAGAGAAAAGTGTTATTAAAAAATATAGTCACAAATTTTAATATAGATACATAGACAGAATATTCTTTATTGCAGATTAGTTATTCTTAATAAAGATAGAAAGTAGTAACAAAGACACATGTCTTTATAATGAAATGTCTAATCACTATAGTCGTATATCTATCTAAATGGAATTAATACTCCAAAATCTACAAATATTGGGATGTAACATTTTTATACTGATTCGTGGACACCATGAACATATCTAATTCCGCTCCTGATACTGTCATTCTAAAATATAGACTCATTACATTTTGTAGAGGAGCGCGTTCACCTTTTCACAAAGCTTGAGTATGAACAATCGATAAGCATGGGTATGTATTCTGTCAATACGTAGAGGCTACGTATTGCCAGAATAGTAACTCTTATAAGAATTTGATTAATCAGTGCAATCAAAATATTACGGTATACTTATTTGCTATAAATATTTCTTTTATAGATGAATCAATTTATATTATGAATTTGATAGTTATATTTTTTGCCTTGCTATTGTAGCAATAACATTTAAGAGCCTCAATAAGACATGAATGCTTACTCGACCCATATGTGGGTAAACTAATATTTTTTTCACGATTACAGTGTAGGTCCTACAGACAAATTTGTTAAGTTTGATGGTATAATTTCTAAATTAAGTGCTCATTTTTTTACACTTTGTATATTAACTTCTCTATAGAAGTTTTTTATAGAAGGCAAATTTTTCGTGTACAACTAACCAATTTCGTTCGGTTTAAACCACAGAGCAGGTAATCATTAGGATTGATTTTATTAAAAGGAAATTTTTACAGTTACAAACACGTTTTCTTTGTGTAGCTAATTTTATTTCTTTTTATTATTTAAATTAACAATGGGATCAGTTTAGACCGTAAACATGGAACCGGATCCCCAACAATTTTAGCTATACTTTTGTCACTTCGCTTGTTTTTATAAATTTTCATTTATATACTGAGACAATAAGTAAAATGAATTATAATGTGCCTTATCATCCAATCATGGCCAATGTGATATGAAAAAGAAAACAGTGTTTTAAATAAAATAGGTTTCTTGAACGTTTATTAAGCAGATAAAATTGTGTACATATTATAATATGTCTATAAACAGTAATAAAATTTCAGCTCATAATTATTTATCAAAAGATTAAATGTTACATAAAAACAAACTATCAAAACGATGGACGATGTTGCTACCTCGAGAGAACGCTCCTCGTTAAATTTTCAATTTTCCCCGAGAGCCGGCTAATGACAGCAACAGTCATTATGTGGCTTACTATCGACAACACTTTGCCTTGAGACTTCATGTGATTCTTTTTTCAGTGCAGTTATAAGATATTAAAAAAGATATTAAAAGATAAGATAAAAGAGAAAAGATATTAAAATTATAATTATAAATATAAGATAAAGTAATGTTTGACGCAAAGAGATATTAAACTTTCTTTGAGGATTATTGAGTGACATAAGCTATTCGGCAGGTCTCACAATTAACTTTTGATGCCAACATATTCATATTACTACCTATATGTCTCCGTTGTCTGATATCCATAACACAAGCTGTTAATTATGCTTAATTCAGGCCAGATAATAGGTGGAAGTGTGAGAAATATATCATTATTATGAATTGTAATATAAGTATTAGTATTTATTTGCCATTAACACAGAAGACAATTAGAATATTGCGATCTTCATAAATAAAACAGTCCTTAGTTTTTCTTTACATACTGTGTTAGTTTTGTTATAGACAGCAGTGTTGATTTAAATAACTTTTTCTTAAAAAAAATGATTCTTAACACGGTTTGTGAATATGATTCTCATTAATGAGAGTAACTTTTTTAAATATTCATTACAAGTATCATTTTTGGTGCCAGCATAAATAATTACCAATCTGTATGCCCTGAAATATGGCATAATAGTGTTCACGGGCACCCTAGCAAACAAACTAAAAACGAATTAGTTCGTTATTGGTATTCAATGAAACACCTGTATATCAGAATATATTATCGTTGTTTCACATATTAATAATCGCTTACGTATTTATGAAAAAAGCTTACGTATGGCTATTGATTTAGATACAAATTTTCGTATATTACTTTCTGGAAAATATGAAACTTAGGAAAGAGGAAAATGCACGGTACCTTTTGCGCTGGTTCTCCTTAGGTACGGTGGCGGGCTAGTTCTTGTGAGCCGCTTGAGTTTTGCCGCCTCTTTCTTCGGTTTATATTTGGTTGATTTTCCTAGATTTTACGCACTACGTGGACCGGGACCCCAGTACAAGCGAAGTAGGAGAAATTCTCGACTACTAGGAACCGATAGGCACTTCCCGACACGAAGGTGTTGTTGCACGTAAGCAAGTAGTGAAACAAGTGATGGCCTGTCACACAGTTTTCTAAGTACCGTGCATAGAAAATGTTAGGATGTGTGGCAGGGAGTATTTTGGGAGAGGGTATTCTTGGGAACGCGGGAAATTCGAACCTTAATACCTAACACTTTCACATTTTCATATCAAAAAGGATTCAGCGGCGTTAGGGATTCTCATCGAAATTTTGTTAGTTTTAGTAACCACACTAAAATCAAAGTACGCTATGCCGTGTTTGTGTGAAGATATTTTGGATGATGTCGTAGTTTTACCGAGATAGTGATTACCCCTAAAGTCGAATGACCTAAATCTGGACTTAGACTTTCCTACAAGATGAGAGAAACACAGAAATATTGGGGCGTAATACCACCTCTGTGATAGGATTTGGTGATAATATTTCACTGTTTAATAAAGCTAACGCATATTCCGACAAATCGCACGCTAGTTACAGGGTAACAAAATATAATTTTTCAGTAGATTCTCATTAATATTTAGAAGAGATTAACTGACTTCTCCTAAAGAATAGAACTCTATCTAATGTGGTTGTAGTGGGGATTTGAAGATAAAGCAATTTTGCAGAATAAATATCAGCTTTACTAACGTTATAATAATAAATATCATAAAGCCTAAAAAACATTGTCCAAACAGTGGTGCCATAAAATAAAACAGGTATGAAAAATGTACAACCATGGAAAAGCCGATCGTACGTCGGCGACGCTTAAAAATAAACAGGGATAACAGTAACGTTCCAGGGGAGAGATACTCTGTTAATTTTCAATCTTCCCAAAAAAACGAGCGATAAAGAAATGGAACACGTTGTAATATTAAAAAGTTAGCGGTAAAAATTTTGTTTTTATCGTATGAACAGACTTTAATATTTTAATTAAGTCAGTTAGTCAATATAGGAACTAGTTTATGTGTTTTGAAAAAGAAAAGTGGCGTTAAGTATGATGTTAGCATAGGAGTTGGCAAAATTCCTTCTGGCTTTCAAATACAACGCACCATATTAAAGTAACAACATTACAAATTAGTGTAAGAAATTTTACATTTCATTTTGTATTTTGTTCGTTCTAATTTGAATAGACCAAGCATTAGTAAAATTCTGCTAGGTTTTACGAAATAAGCAAGCAATGGCAAATTGTGTTTACATCTTAGCATTGCGCTGTCAAAATAAAATCGTAAAGAAGTCATTCCCCTCGGAAATTTTCTACTGTAAATACAAATGGAATCCTTATCATTTTATTAGACAAGTGACTGTAAAAATTCTATATTATGTTACAACTATTACAGAAACAAGCTAACAAGTAAAAATGTTTTATAGAAACTCGAACCGATTACTTTTATGAAAGCACTAGAATTTGATTATAAGTTAGCTTATTTCGTATAAACATGCTTGCACCGTTATTACTATGTAAATAGTAATAGTTTTCCCTGATAACTATATCCTAATTGCTACATCAAATTTCTATTTATAAAATTTGTGTAGATTTTAATAAAATGTGTTATGATCTTTTTGATATGGAATGGAACTTTATATCATTATAAAAATGTCTATGCAATTACAAAGGTGTAGTGCAAATTGGTGTTAATGATTGCTATTGTACTATATAGTCATAAGGATATATTAATTTGTATGGCAGCATTGGATAATACATAATTATTAGAATTAAGTATGCACTTGATTTCCAATAGTAATGAATTATCCACAGCAACTTACACACAACTTACAAGTCAATATATCTCTATGACTACATATGACAGTAGCTTTAGTTTGCAATAAAATTTAGATAAAGCCCATTATAACCTTAGTAATAAGGGAGTTGAAGTAGCATGGAACTCTTTTATAATTTAAAGTTCCATGAAATGTCAAAAAGATCATGAACCGTTTTATATAAATCTGACATAACTGCATAAACTACTGACATAACAATTATAAATATTTATTTAAATAGGTTATTAGGTGATAGACGGTATGTGTCTGAAAATATTTTTGCAAAATAACATATCTTACCATTATCACTTACCCAGTATATCAAATAAGTCTATAACAAAGGCATAATTTATTTAACAAACATTCAATTGTCATCGCTATTCTTAGCAGTTGTATCAGTTTTGCGGTAAATACACGTCAATATTCAGTTCACGTTTCCACCCCTCTGTCTACAATATTAGTTCATAGCTGCAGGTGGTCAGGCCTTCAACAATCCGAGTTTCGAGATGGTCCGTAACTTTGGCTCAATTGGTCCAGTGTTTTCGTACAATATAAATACTATTGCTATCGAAAGTCACACCTTGAATCGATAGTACACATAATACGTACATTAATATTACAAACTGGAAGAATAGAAGCCGTATTGAAAGTAGAAACGATAAGTTTTACCAACATATGGCACTAAAATGCCTGTAACACACCAAGTTATGCTACTACTACTTTTAAAGGATGTTAGTATAAAAACACCTTAAAATTGTTCGCTTCTGTGTGTGATACTTTTTTAATATTATAGTAAATTAAAATTTCCAATGTTTTTATAATTATCAGAAAAAGCGATGAATTGTATTTTAACAGCTGACGAGCTGGGTACGGTTTGTGGTGGGTTCTTACTTTCGTTCCGTGGAAACTAGATAACGGACAAATATAAATAGTAATATGTATATAAATATCAGAAATTTACTAAATAAAATAGAAAAAACCAAGACTCGAAAACAAACATACAAATATCTGCCTCTACCGGGATTCGAACCCAGGTCCTCAGGTTTAGTAGGTTTAGGTACTGACCACTTAACCAAACGGCCGTCTATTAAATAAATAATCTTCCAATTCCAAGAATGTTATCCTGGGATGAAAATTCAAATAACACATTGTATATTTTATTAAATATGACAGATAGATAAGTGACGGTAAAGCAACAAAACGCCAGCTCGAATAACCATCTAATGAGTAACCTTTAGTTGACCGCACCTATATTTTTATTTCCCAGACAAAGGTCTGGGAAATAAGGATAAAAATCCTTATTGATCGCTTTCTCGTATTGTGCAATAACAATCAATGAATACCTTATTAATTGCCCACTCTTTATACATAATACACAGTATGTAAGTAATTTACTAGGTGGGAGATTAGTCTGAGCCTTTCTTATTTCAGAAATTAGTTTTGGTGTAAAAGGAAATAGTAGCCAATGTGTATACATGACATGAGAGGCAAACATCTCTTGTCTACAGAATGTAAACGCATCATTAATTTCTTGATACTGCCAGTAAGCAGTAGTTAGGCTATGATTATCAGTTAATACCATCAGTTGAACCATGTGGTTGCTTGACTCTTTGTCACTAAGCTAAATTTAATAATAAACCTCCAAGTAAAAGTATTGTTTGTAGGAAGATTTTAAAAGCAGTCTCAAGTTCTGACTTTTTATGTTGAAAATTCATTCAAAGGTGAAGTTCTGTAAACGTTTATAGCTGGGTGGTTATTCCCGTAACTTAGTCACTTTAATGTGACTTCTGAATAACCAGAACTTTACTATATACCTTCATTCTTACTGTTATTGTACTGAAGCCACTAAGATTTGCATCATAATGTTTTACTTAAGTAACTTTTGCTATTTGCTATCAAGGTCCATTATGTCCTGAGCGGTTCAGTCCCAACGTGGTGTATATTGTACGAAATAAAAGCCCTCTTAGGAACAATGTCGATCTTGATACAGTCAATGTGCACTGGTTTTTCAATCCAGTTGTCATTTTACGAGAAAGGCAATAGGACTTTAATTTATAAAGTTCGGCAAAAGATCCAGTATTGTAAACATAACTTGTGTATATATTTAAAATAAGTCGCTTTGCTTTCAATATTAGAGTTGTTTGTTGAGTTATTTAAAAGTTTATGAGATTTAAATAACTAGTTGAAGTAAAATCATTTAAGGTTAGTCTAAAAATAGATATACGAATATACCAATATACACAATACACCAATTATCTAAATCAAATCAAGCATTGTACTGTGTTATAACTTGATAAGTACCACAAAACATATCAATTCACTTCCATTGTTATAATAATATTCGTATAGTAAAACAATAACTGTAGATCTATAAACAGCAGAACTCCTATATGTGACTGTTCAGATAGATATAAAGGCGCAGCCATCTTACACATTATAGAGAATTTTGCGCTATGATTTGATACAACCATTCCGGCCAAATATGCGTTAATTAATGCAAGCGATTGTCGTCCATAACCATCAACTTCTTTGACTCCTTTCTCTCGCACGCACAGCTAGAACGTGGAATTCCTTACCGGCAAACGTATTCCCTCCTTCTTACAACATGAGTTCCTTTAAAAGAAGCATGAAGAAGCACTTTTTCGGCCGGAAATGCCAGGGTGGCTAGGGCAGTATGTCGCATGGTTTTCTTCACATATGGACTCCTCTACTGATTATCACCAGGTGGTATCGAGTCATTTGCAGAGCTTTGTATATAAAAAAATCAATCATCAGGATGCCTGCCTTCAAAAGCTCAAAGTTCAGGATTGCAGATTTTATTGAGTTATATGTATTAAACCCTGGTAAAAGTTATAAGTTTTCTTAATCATAACCGAAGCACCCTGCAAGCCATCGAAGTCACTGTAAGCTCTTATAAAATAGTTTATTTAGTTCTTTATAAATCCGTTTGTTTCACTTCCAACAATCACGATGACATCTCAACCTACCGTAAATCCAATAACCGAATCTAATCTCTTTGTGTATTTGTTGTAAGTGGTGTTTTCAGTACGCCTTTCACGGCCATGCACATATCTTCAACGGCCCAATATCACACGACGTGACTTATGGGGACTTATACCTTTATTATTACTGTAAGGCAAAATACTCACTAGATGTCTTGAAGAAAATGCCGCTTGAGATTATTTTATTTTATAGAATTTCACTGTTGCTGAAAAACCTGCGTAAATAGAATTGAAAATTACTCACCAGCGTAGTAATTGATTTTTCAATTACTACACTAGTATATATTTATTTTAGAATGACGTCATTTTTTCTGTACAATCAGGCATTTGCAATCGGGAACATACAGAATCTTATGAAAGTAAATCGAACAAAAATAACAAAGAAACGATAGATAAATTTCGTCAGCTTTCCGATGGCAAACGAGTGATGAGTTAATATACTTCACATATACAATATACATGTATTGATATTTTAAACAATCTGGAATGAAACTTATCTCTGGTCTCTGTGGTCTCCAAATCAAAATCATGCATAAAGAGGTTAGACAACTAGATATTCTCGTAACTTTTTCACAAAGACAAAGCGTTGAATTCCTTAACTGTACGTTCTTTATATGAAGTGGCGTGAAAAAGCACTTTTTGAGCTGGCAAGGTGGAAGTGACAAGGGCGTGTAAGTGAAAACTCGATTGATCTCCATTAAAACTTAAACAAAATGAAAATTATATAAGTGAACATTGCTTATCGTGAAAATTTTTGTTGTATTACAGTCTTAACCACAGAAAATAGACATTATTTTCAATGTGAACCCCTAGAGGTAATTGACCTCAGAATGACCGCCCTTATAGCGAGTGCAGCATTCCCATACTCTTCCATCCCTCTTTGTTGAGGAAAAGAGAAACTAATTTTTGGTTATAGGCTTATTTATATGTTAATATAGTAAGCACACGAACATTAAAACGAAGGAGGCATACACAATAGTGGGGAAATATATATATTTGGATATGGTTAATACGCCCGATAAGATAGCTTTATTTTTAATCAAATCATTCATGAATTCAAAACATGTTTCAAAGAAACGAAATTCAGATACATTATGCTTCCAAAAAAATAAATTTAAAATATTTGTGAGGAATTACTTGTTTGAATTGTTCATGTGGCACAAATACAAAATTTAAGTACCTAATGCTTTATTTTGAAATTATTTTAATACGACATTTGAATATTTCCAAATATCCAGAACACAAATTCAAAACGTTGTATAAACAGACTCATTTACTAATTTCTTTTAAATCGTCAGAACAGTGAATAACTATGCGAAAAAAATATATAATTAAAGGAATGGTAAGTAATAGTGAACACCTTAAGTGGTTATTAACCAGATATTTGCAAATTGTCCCTATTTAAAAAATTATTTAAGTATTACATTAATTATTCAAAAATTAAAACTAACACTAATATGCATATTTCTAATTAACCCTACCACCACTTCGACGAATTTGCAGAGATGATGCGGCACAAGAAATTCTCAGCCTTTAGTGTTTGTAATGACATTAACAAATTACCTATGTTATCATGAATTAGTATTACAAACATATTTTTTTGTTTAACAGTGCGATGTTTTAAACATCTGTATGTATGTCCATTTCTAGTTTGATTAAGTTCCAAATAATTTTAATTACAGTATAAGTTTATTTCAATTGCATTTTTAAATAGCCCACGCATTCTTATCGCCTCAATATTTGTAGCCTTTTTTTATTAAATATTGTTTGATATAGTGTTTAAAACTATTAGGCAGTTCAGTTATATTTAGCGAGATTTTGTTATAAACATTGCTATAAAGTTTGGAACAGCAAGTTTTTATTCGTAGTGTTAAAGATATGATAATTACTTCGCTTTGAAAAAGTATGGAAATGTTTATGAACATGCAATATGTTATCATATGTATATATTGAGAAGCTACAGTCAAAGTATAATTTCTTTAAATACATCCCTGAATGATTCACGTGGTTGAGTCCGTAAACGGCTGTAATTTTAAGTAAATAAAAATAGTTTGAATTTCATCAGCCGTGCCCCACAATATCTAGCCATATGGCATAAGAAATACTATTGGAATTTTGAAAAAGAAATACCGGACTATTTTTCATGTTGTACAGTGCCTTAATATACCTAATAGTTTTAACCTTATACCGTTTGATGAACTGTATATGTCAACTCCAACACCTGTATCCAGTTTTATTTCAACTTTTATCACAGTTTTTTTATTACAGATAATTAGAACTCATAGCGTTATGCGACCTCCAAAAATTTCCATGAATAAAATATCAGTAATTCTTATTCAAGGCGATAGTCCGAGTGCCAACTTTGTTAGAGGATCTACGGAACATAATGGGGGCTCTTAGGGAAATTTATTTTATGATGAAATTAGGGACAGTCGACTTTACTTCAATTTAGGATTCTTTAGCACGACCAATCTTAGAATTGCTTGTGACGAACCTTTACTAATTCTGTCACAAACTTTAAAATGTATATTAACTTCAAATCCATCTTAGATCATCAACGTATCGACATCACTTTGGCTTTAACTTAACATTCTTTCTACACTAAAAAAGTTCACACAAATGTTAATGTTATTTTAAATCCATTAATCTTTTATAGTGTATACCATGCAGTAATGAATGGATAATAAAATTATGATGAAGCCCCTTTACTATTTCAGATTCGTAAAAAAGCTAGACGATCTATCTGACTTCGGACATTGGGATATTGTGCGAATGTTATGCTACCAAACGATCCCAGCAGCTTATCAGATTCAACTATCTGCGCAAAAAGTTTCGACAATGTTTACGGTCGTCAACATTTTAATAAATAGGATTGATCGGATTTAATATTTTATTATTGAGAAAACGTAGGTGATCTGATTATGGTCAAAACGTCAAGATGTTATAATTTTAATTTATATTTACTACATATCGTTATTATTGAACAATATTACCCACAGTTTTCGTATAACGGTCCAATAAAAACTTCAAGTGATATACGGGGATGGTGTAGTCATAAATACACTATTCCTGAACTTAAGCACCACGCAGCAATATCTCATCCCCGTGGCCAATGAAAAACTTTTAACGTCCGAACATGGTACAGCATGGTATGCGTTTTTCGATATCTTATACGAAAACGATCGTAAAACTTACCAGAGTTATGAGTACCTTGCTAGATCTTCATTGGATCAATTGATTTACGATTTCAGCGATAGAAATCTGGATCATATTTTTAGTCCGACGTAATTGATGAATTGCTTTTAACGTTCTAAGTGGCAGATCAGCTTGCATTGTCTACCATTGTCTCTCATATTTTGGCTGTGATTCAGCTGCGTTTTAACGTGAAAGAAATGGTGTATATTTGACAGGGCATTGAGGCATATTCACCCCTGTCATTATGATATGAAAGCACCAGTAATCATCTTTTGATATCGCACAATCAGTTGGGCAATCGACTTGTCTAACATTCATTTATATAAAAGGACCCAGCTCAGGTCCTCTCAATCATATATCAAAGAAATTGACGAGGATTTTTGTGAAAAAGAAGACATATAAATTGTTCTACGTTAACTACCAGTATATGAAGTAATGTTATTTGAATTATGTAACTTAAAATTTTAAAGAAATCGCTCGAACATAAAATTTTAAAAGAAACCTGCGTGCACATTCTGAAGATAAGATTTAAAAATATACTAGATACTTCAAACAATCTACAACACGGCCAAAATAGGATACCCATTGGTAACAAACATTAAAAGATGCAACATAAAGGAGGATCGCAGTATACATCCAATAAATAAATAAATAAATAATATGAAGCTCGTTCAAATTTATATACCAATATTCTATTCTTCTTCTTTTTTAAACCACTTTCGTCATTATGATACACCATTAGCTCTCACCGTCCAATTTGATCCGCTGACCCCTTACGTCATCCATTCACCGCATCTGCAGTCTTCCTCTGGTCCAATATTCCATATTTATATATTCAACTGAAATGTTTATTATTCTTTTTAATAATTATTGCTTATTTAATAACAGTTTATATTTTATGCAATAAAATATTAGATATATTTTTTTAGATTTTTGAATATCTTCAATAACATCTACAAATTTTTAGTTCTTTCTTCAGTCATCCGTTTCTCTAGTTATAACATTATAATAATATAATATAAATATTTCTCATATTCACTGCTTTTACTTAGCTCATATTAAGCATCATTAAGAGATTGTGTTATGGACACCAGATAACGGAGAAATATATATAGTTATATGTATATAAAAACCATAAATATTCCAATTAAACATACAAACATACATGACTCGAATGATGACCAGAATTCGAACACGATACCTCTGGTCGTCGAAATTGAATTGAATCTGAACAGTAATAACATTGTAAAAATATGCAGCAAATAGAAATGTAAATCAGATTTTGTGAAAAATTGCAGACGTTCTAAACGTTTTAAAAAATGAGCTTGAAATCGTTTACGCCGTAGTTATTAAGTGCTGCCTATTTATTTCAGGTTTCTCTTTCGATGATGTTTTATAACACAAAGTAAATATAATAGACGTAGATAAATCTCTTTCTGGTTTCAAAACACATGCACAAATGGTACACAAAATATTCGTACCATTTGTGCCAATTAGTACGTTAATTACGTATTATTTGTGTTAATATGTTTTAGACACTAGCTATACCAGGTCCCGCTTAACTTGAAGTAAATATGCAGCTATAGCTAATAGTATAAAATATACAAGTCAGCCTAGCCATTTTCCAAGGACCTTTATACGTTTAACACAACGCAAAGAAAACATATTCTTGAACGTCGACTATAATACTGTTAGATAAATAGATATACCTATTGTTGATAAACTTCCAAGGCAGTTCCAAGACATTTCCCATTACGTAAACACTGATCAAGTGACTGAAATTGATTTCGTATTAGTTGCTTAATTAATCCGAGAAACACAAGGTGTTACATTAGCAGATGACACTGTGATTTTCACTAGCAACATCGTAATCTGAATCTGATCGTAGCGTCCGCCATTTTACAAAAAAAACCTACGAATGTATAACAGAACTAAGATCAACAAATGAATTCAGAAATGGACAATGAGCAGAACTACATTTGTACACAATATGTTTACACTGCTGTGAAAACAAAACGCGTTAAATCTGGGTGACAGTGTTCTGCCACAGAGTGACTCTGTTCCATATCTTGGCATACCAAGAAACTTGACAAGGCTAACCTGAAGAAAATACATGCAGTCAAAATGTTACTTATAGCTTATGACTGCAAATAATCACATAAAATAAGTTGCTTTCTAAAAAAAATATTATTATATAAATCACTAAAGCTATAATAACTGATACATAGCTACGCAATAAACTCAAATTAGAGAAACAACTGTAAAGAGTTATCATGAATTCACGATGTTAAGCTCCATATCGAAAGACACCACGTTATTCCACTGTACAATCTGCATAGGGGTTGAAGCCAATGCTAATTTTATTTAACATAATATAACGCAAAAAAAATCGTACTCCCCAAAAAATTGGAATTGTTAGTTGAGAAAAGTTTAACTATATAAGACACCAATCTGTTTAGCTATACATTCGATGACACATGGGAATTGAGTTATTAGCAAATACAAAATGAATAGCTCCAGGAAATTTAGCTACTCTAGTAGTACATACAAATTAACTTACAGACACAATGACCACTGGATCAATGCACTAGTTTTTGTCTAGATATCATGCTGTAATAGATAGACGAATAAAAAGTATTTCATTAAATGAGATCAAAATAAAATTTACGAATTGAAACAGTAACAGATGTAATACATTAACCCAACCATAGTTACTTACATTATTTTGAAACATTTCATAAGTTGTCAATATGAGTGATCTTCCATTTGGAGATGAGATTCGATTAAATAAATCGTTGGAAAGCTCACAAAGGAAAATGAACTTAATACATTACAACGCATATACTGAAGGATATGTGTTGTGGGTTCATCCTCTTTTTATAATTTATCTTCTTTCGTATTTTTATATTGAATAGAACATTGTTGATGGATCAAAAGTCACTGCTATGGTTAGATTTTGACATTCTCTAAATAAAAATTTATATTTGCTATTTTTAAATAACTTTACCTCACCTAATGCCCCAACCGAATTAGAAGAGTTGATTTCCTAATGTTAATTGAAGTAAGTAGTACTCTAAAGACGTCTTGAGTAAGTATGCATTACTTGCTTTCTGAGAGAGACCTTTCCTCACGCTTCTGGCATGCCTTCAACAAATTATATGAATTCATAGCCGGCAATGTCCACTCTGCAAAACAAACTTTGCCCACTTTTAATTCACGGGATGCGCAAACAACCAAATACTTACAACTATGTAGAAGTAAAGTACCATCCTGCTTTATATTGTGTCTCCTTATTGACTTTGATTCTTTGGAAACTACTTAATTCGCCAAGATTAATTGAAACTTAAGAATGTTTCAGTTGAGTTTGGAATAATCGTTTCTCATACTTTAGACACGAATCAAAGTTGAATACTAAGGTGATAAAATAAACTCTTTCATGATTTACCACTCTTTGTTACGCACAAAACCATACCGCGTTTGATGGTTTTACATCAAACAGCAAACATTGCAACTATAATCCGAAATGGACACGTCTAAATTTGACGCAATATTTGTGTTTCATTTTGCGAGCTAACGATATGTTTTTAATCCTTTGCACTGGCCGCCCATTATCGCGGGCGTAGCACAACGGGCAACACGGTATTATTCACAGTGATGGATCTAGGGAAATTGGGTTCAGATACTGCGATTAATTTTGCAAAAGGTTTTTAGATACTAGGAAAGAGATGTAATGAAAATGAGATACTTTGAGAAAAATGTGCCCGGCTCCAATCATCACCGCCACGACACAAGATGATATCTAGTAAGAGGGAACCTTTCCCGAGGGAGAGGTTCGATATACAGCTGGTAAATGTGTATTTCAGCTTAGAGTTTCGTAATGTATGTAATGGCATAAAACTCCAGGAAACCAATTAATTTTGTCTCGAATCTGCTACTTGACATGAAGGGACTATCTCCACGAGCGAGAGAAACGCGACGGATCCGCGCTTCTAACATTGGGTAATGGGTAATCCACTAATGAGTGATTATTCCTCCAGCGTATCGTCGCGACTTGTAATCTATGATAATGTCTTAAAATCTACTTTAATCTAGTCTAATACCCTAACCCTGATGAACTCCATAAATATTTATCTATACTTGTTCACTATTGTAAGGAAAAAAAACTATTTAATTTTTTCCTTTTGTCGTAAAATAATAACTTCAGTTGGTTGGCTGAAAATGTCTAACACAACATTATTTTGTCCAATGGCAATAAAACTTCGATTTACGAACGGTAGCTCTCGTAAAAGGCTCCGAAGGACAAGTTTGCCACACAGACAAAATGCATCCAATATGAAAATTTGCAGTTCAAACAAAATATAGATACAATATTTATTACACATGTAATATTTTTTAGAGAGGCTGTTTTAAAGGTTTTGAGATAATTTATACTACTAAGATATGAAAAATAAATGTATATGTAAGGGTGCATTTTTTACGACTGTTTTACGGGAAAAGTTCAGACAACATAGGAGACAGGACGTGTTGCTGCTCAATTCATTATTTTATGTCCTTCAAGCAAATATTCACGTTTATAACCATAAACATTGAGGTAGCCTTTTCTCTAATTTATTTGTGCAGTTAAAGTTAGGAACCCCGACACGGCACAAGTGTTTCCCCCTTCATGGGCTTCATTAAAACAGTCATGGACTCATTGAAGAAGCGTAAGTAGATAAGGTAGAAGTTGTGAGACGTTTCTTTTGACATATAGATATTTAAAAATATAAAATGATAACATTAATGTGAATCAAATGCATAGTGCGGTCTTGAAGTGCCTTGAACAGGGCACTATATCAGCTACTATTAATATCAAAATCAGCTGTGACGCGAGTAAATATTTGAATCAAGTAAAAGACAGATTTCAATTTGGGAATCAGATTTTGCCAGGTGCCACCAGCTGCTCAAGAAGTGTGTTATGCTGCAAGGTTTCTGTTTGGAACGCCTTTCAACCCCTCGGGGATTGCAACTATCCACTTCGCTTTTGATTTTTCGTTTACTCTTGGGTTTGCGAGTGTGCTATGTTATGTATCTGTAACTATCTATTTATGTCACCTATAACTTATACGATCTATAACTTATACTATATATCCGATGATTATATAATAGCATATGCTGCCATTATAATTCTATTAACAAACAAGAAATAGAATCAATTTATAGGTCATCCTGGAAGGGCGTCAAACCCCATCAAACTGTATTGATGGTGCAAATTATTACAACTTAGATAATTTAGTATTAATATTATTGAATACTTTATTTTATATATCATGTGATGAACAGTTTTATGGGATGAATATGTTATGGGTATTTGTATCTTATTATGATTATTACCTGTATAAAATTTATTATAATTATCGAAACAAATGAAATGTCGATTTCTTACAACCCTATGCTAAGCTTTTACTCGGACCACTCTATTCCTATGTTATTTCCTCATGCAAATGAAGGCTTTCAACTGAATAAATGATGTGCATTTATTCGGTGAGCAGTATGAGAGAAAACGACGTCGGGCTGCAAATACATAGTATGGAACTCATTATATGAATCAGTGTAGATTCACTTAAAATACCTACAATCTTACATATAATAATAAATAAGATAAAATATGAATAGGATGGAATTATAAGCAAATCGTAGCGCCATAGACATGAAAGTTGTGAAACGAATTAATTACCAAAATAAAGCCAAAATTAATTGCCAAAATAAAGCTTCAAAATTAACGTTACGTAATTGTGATAATTTTTAGTTTTATTGAATACCTTGACAATATTTTTTGTAAAGGTCTCCGACCACTAGACCGTATCATAATAGCACCATCATCCTTGCGACACAATATAAAATATACATTGTATGAATAGATAAAGTTGTAGCTCACTACACTTTCACTACACATGGAAGGTCTGAACACACGACCCTCTCGATCCGGTACTTGCAGTCGTAGAGGCCGCCTGCGATTGTGTAGGTACTGTTGCATAGGCGTTGTTTAATTTACGATAACAACTAAAATAGAATGAATAGAATTGTATTTTATTTTACATCAACTAATTCAAAAAGAGAAATACATAGGGAATAGTTAACTTATTTACACAACGTAAATCAACACAAATATCACAACGTTCACGTCCATACAGAGTAAATAGAGCCCTTGAGTGTAGGGCCTAGACAAGATGCATTTCTATAAAAGCAATCGATTTCCTTAATGAAAAATGTATGGATTTGACAATTACACTCGACTTCATGGGAGAGCTTATGTTAAATCCCATATATTTTTACACAGCGATTTGAGTGCCATTATAGGAATGCATCTTGTTTAAGCCCTCTGTGCCGAGACGGTTACGGTTCTGTTATAGCCCTTTGTTGTGTGAAGTTAGTCACTGGTGCGATCTTATGTTTATTTTAACGGCATATATAAGTCCTATACTTTTAGGGGTCTAACGATCTTCTGATGGCATATAGGTATAAATTATTTTATTGAAGTGAATAACGAAACATTTAAAAAAGGATTTCTTAAATTATCAACTAATTAATTTATAATTAAATCTCACACTGTATAATTTTTATTTAACAGCCACATACTCATAGAGTCCTCTTAAATAATGTAATGTAAGATTTTCACTCAAAATGTCCATTAGGAAACCATAACTCGACCAACGTTTTTTAAGTGATGGTAGTGTACGGCCATTAGTCCATTAAGGAGGGTAGTCAAATAATACAGCAAAATGTATAAAATTAAATTATATTTTATTGTCTTAAATCTAGCACTCAATACGAATAGTTTGGTTCCGGTGGATGGTGAGGTGGAAAAGGCGGATGTCCGAACGGTGGTGGTCCACGTGGTGGAAACTGAGGTCTGAACGAGGGGGGAGGAGGTCTCCAAGGGGGAGGAGGACGCGCACCCGGCGGAGGCGGAGGTCCAAAACCTGGAGGTCCAAACGGAGGAGGCGGGAAGTGATGAAACGGAGGAGGAGGTGGTGGCGGACCAGGTGGTGGAGGTGGCCCAGGTGGAGGCATAGAAGATGGAGGCGGAGGTGGTGCGGACATTGGTAGTGGGGGAGGTGGTCGAGCGCCCATTGGTGGGCCGGTTGGTGGCATTGGAGATGGTGTTGGCGGTGGCGGTGGAGCCATCATCATTGGTCCCATCATAGTCGGCGGAGCATCGGCGAACAGCTGGTGAGGACGGTCTGCGTGCGACAACGGGTTTTGTGCAGCGAGTAATCTGTAATCGAAAAAAATTTTCAATTTTTTGGTTTAAATTTTACCATTTTATCATTGTATTGAAATAAATGTAAGAAACCTAATTTTATTCCAGTATATTTTTTATTTTATTTAAGTATTGATAAAATTTATTGACACATAATAATGGCTTACTTAATGGTACCTTAACCTACAGACACTTCTTAGTTTAAATGCCACTACTCATGTATCCACCCTATAAAAATTAGGTAGAAATATATTAAAAGCATAGGAGAAAAGTCCCCTGCTCCCAACACAACACTTTTTGATAGACCTAAAAGACCTTACTCAGAGCAGAAACAAACTGAATAGATTAAGATTATCTTAGCTGACCCCTTAAATGGTGCTTAAAATAAGAGTGGACAAAATACAATCTAAGTATCAACTAACTTGAAGTTCTTACAGTCATTTTATCCCTTTTTATTGAATTGGATTGAAAAGATGTGAATAACTTAACTTTAATTTAATCCGAGCAAAACAGAATTGGGGCCATTGTGTCATTGTTAAAACTTCTTACCTTTCTGCTGCAGAACCATGCCTCTCACCCTTGACATCTTTCTTGAATGCATATGACACTGAAATTGGTCTATTGCAAAGGTACTGATTATTCATTGCTTCAATAGCGGCATCAGAAGCTTCGAATGAGGCAAAATTTATAAAAGCAAATGCTTTAGAATTACCAGTTTCGGGGTCTCTCATTACCTGAAAAAATGCAAATAAATATTTATTTTTTTAAATTTACTTTCTCGTAACTTAAAAAGTTTGGTAAACAACTAAATAAAAACAGCTGAACAACATTTAACAAGAACTTCACTTGTAACAACAGACAAAGTTACAAGTGAAGAGATTAGGGAAGGCCTTTGCCAAAGGTACACAACAAACAATTTAACTGAATGAGACCATTTTAATACTACTTTGGAATAAAAGGCTGTAAAATTAACAAAATACATATTTACAAAAAGGAATAAGAGACCTAAGAAAATATATAAATAAGAGAATTATGCACTCAACTAAAAAACTAAAATAATTCTAATTATGAAGTAAGATCTATTACGCATTAAAGAAAAGTATTAATTTTCATTAGTGTTATCAACTTTACCGACATCCTATAAACATTTGTTGTTGACTGCAGACATTTCCACATGCAAATCATACATCAGGGTTGGTACCATGGTGAAACTCAGATGAAAATAATTGAATATTTATTAATAAAAAATGAATACATGTATAAAAGTCAATCAATTTATATGGGTGACATTGCCAAGTCTTTGGGCAGTGACACCAGGCTAAATCCAAGTTGGCTATGGCTAATTAGAAATGTTTCAATGCACCATTTTCTAAGGCTGGCTGTTTACAACAATTTTTTTTATAAAATGACTCAATACCACCTGATGATAAGCAGTTCATATGTTAAGATAGCAAGTAACAGTGCAGCATTCAACATACTGCCATAGTCACCTCCACTTCTAAAAGGTACTTTTTAACATATTTGAATAGTTACTATAAGATGTATACCTTAGGTGTTTGTAATATGACTCCAAATGCTGAGAATGTGTCATACAATAACTTTTCATCTACTTCTGGATCTAAGTTTCCTATGAAGACATTGGCTCCTACATCCAAATTCTTCTGATGTGCAGATGCTTTATTCACTCTTACAGGTTTGCCGTAAAGTTTTATCATATTCATGACCTGAAAATTCATTTTTAAAAATTGGTCTTATTTACATAAAAATTTGATGGCTGTCTGGTCGAGTGATGAGTAGCTCTGTCTACTTAGCCAGAGGGCCTAGGTTTGAATCCTTTTAGGGGGAGATATTTGAATGAATCTTTGTCCAAGAATTATAGATGTTTGTATGTTTATTTAATATATTTATATTCATATATTATTTTGTTATCTAGTATCCATAACACAAGTCTTCATAATAATGCTTAATTTGGGCTATGTTTATACATGTGGGTATGTAAAATAAAACTAATGACAGCATCATGAATACTTGAAATATGTTGTTTAACAGTTATATTTAGAAACATAATTAATTTACCTTAATAGCATAATCTGCATCTTCTTCACCCATAAATTCTACAAATCCATAACCTTGATGTGTTTGTGTTACACGGTCCTTAGGCATATGAACATTGACTGAAAAAAGAAAATCATCAAATGAAGTTGGTTTGTAAAGGCACAAATTTTATAATTCATAAGCCATCAGAATAATAGAGTTTATGTGGTACTATCATCATTATCAACAGCCTTTATACATCCGAGAGCTGGACATGCCCAACATACTACTATGAGTTTGGACCTTAATACCAGCACGCAAAACTTACTTTATCAAAAGATTTAGTACTTACCGACAGGTCCTGCTTGAACAAACAGTTCCCATAGTAAAGTTTCAGAAACCCTGTCATCAAGACCTCCCACATATATTGTGGCATCTGAAACAGACAAATATTTTGGTTATTATTTAATGTACGTTACAGTATAGATCTACAAAATCATAAGCCCTATATTAATAAAACTTATTTAGAAATGCTTCATGAATCAATTGAAAAAACCATAAATAAATCAAGAGGGATTATTATTGAAATTATAACCTCTAAATAATAAAACATAATGAAAGTTCCCGTCGTTTGTTAGAATTTTATTAAAAAAATATAAAATACTTAGCATAAAAAAATTATATTAGGGTAAAATGAAAACTGGAAACTTCAAAGCAATTATTCAATAAATACCTTGATTTCTTTCGGCGATTGGACCCGCTGCCATTTTGACATTAATGACATTGACGTTCAAAATTTTGGACGCGTCGTTATGTCGGTTGTGTTCAGGAACTTATATACATAAACTAGTAAGTTATTTTTGAATAACATTTTTTCTTACATCTTAGTTCTCACAAGTATACCCACCCACCTTTCACGTATTATTTTGAGCATTATTCGTTATTTTTCTGTCGTACGTATTACATTATGCTGTCGTATACTCAATGAATATAAATTGGATATGACATTTACACTTTAAAGCTAAGCGAGAGAATGTGTATATTAAGCGTTTGATGGCGGTAAACATTTATACAAACTATTAATAAAACTTAGACAATTATGCATTTTAATAACTGGATCCTGGATGGATGGATGTAAATGATATATGACATTTGCATATTGTCTAGGTCATCAGAATGCAAAAATTTACATAAAAAATACATACAGTAGACATAAATACTTTTGTTTAGCGCATACAAGTTACACTAAACAAAAGTATTTATGTCTACTGTACATAGTTACATAGATTTACATGGTTACATAGATAGTGTTAGGCGCATTGATAATAAAAATTTTAAGACGTAAGTCAAGACGTACTAGCTTATTTGCCTTTCTTGAAGAACAATGAGTAAAATTATGGCACGGTATTTAGGGCGTAATGGCGGGTCGGTTGGGTACTGTATATTTTATTTCGTATATAGTGTTGTAATGAAATTTTTAGTTTGAAATTGGTGTAGTTTCATGCCAAAAAGGAACACTATATCGTTCAATAAATATAATACGTCATTAAGCGATAATTACTGACTTGCGAGTGTGTTTAATTTCCATTCATTATTTCACAGTCACTTTATTTATTTCACATCATGGAATTTTCATTTCCGTATCATTTCATCATAATCATAAGATAAATTTAACATTCTATTTAATATCTGTGTATTCGTAGTTTCCAAAACTTTTCAGGGTAAAGGAATACGCTACATCGGCTAACCAGGAGCCATGAACAAAGAAATATGTAACTACATCAGACATCGCTCCTATGGTCTTCCGCTTCCTTTGCTTTCCCTATAATAGTGTGAAATAAACAACAGAAAAATGACAGCAACCTGTGACTTTGACATTGACGTTATATTATTGATGACATTTATTCAGCATTTCTGTATTTATTATTTTGTTGATGTTATGTTCAATTGATCGGCGTTGTCTTTGAGGATTCAATGTGATCGGTCTTGTTTGTCATATTCTTACATTACATTCAGTGCGTGTTAGTTGTGTCTTTGCACACTGTGCTAATTTTTTTTCACGGTTCGTAATCATTCTTCTTGATACAATGCAGAGTGCGTCTGACATAATATCATCGTTATTTTGGTTCAAAGACGGTGCAGAAAATGAAGATCAGGAACCTAATATTATTGAACAATTTGTACAAAATGTTGAAGACTTTAGTTCGCAATACGGTAGTGAAATTAGCGTTTCATATACCGCGTTCAATCTGCGTGGTCCACCCTCCAATTTCCCCGATTATGGAGACTATCCTCAAGCTTTTGTTATGGTATGAACTTATTATAATGCCTAGCCTAGCTTGAAAACATTTTCATAGAAGAGTATGTATCAGCATTAAACTTCATAGTTATCAATTTTTAAATTTTTTTTGCCATTTACTATATTCAGTAGTTTGATAGATTAATTTCTATTATTGTCAGTCTTTTAGTGGATTCCTGAAATACTACTTAAATTTGTGGCCTAGAATATTATAATCAATTTGTGAGGGCAGCTGTTCTTAAAATTTAAAAGGATGTTGGGAGTATTCGGCAATATTACAATTGTTTAACCATAATAGTATTAAACCTAAATATATTACCTATACTTTAAACCTAAAAAAAGAGTAAATACAATGTAAAATAAGCAGAAAATAATTTGGTCACTATATAATAATATATATTAAATTATACTTCTCTCTCTATAAATAGCAGAAATTAGAGAAGTAGTATTATAACTCATTCTCTAATTTCTGTTATTTATTATTATTATTCTTTACTATTGAGTAATCAGTCATAATCAGTGAAGTACTAAATAACAGACAAAAACTAGTATGGATTGAAAGGTTAAGAAAATAGTTACTTGAGCTCCTTGAGCAAGTGTTCTAAGTATTTATGATTTAAACTAGTTATATATATATATCTGATATTTTAATTATTTATACTACATTTTTATTTCTTAAGAAGACAGATGACAGCACATAAGCTTAACAGATGCACCATTAAACTGGCACTCATAATTTAAATGAAAAGATTAACTGTAGACATAATTTGTTGTGACATATTCCTGGGAACAAATTCTATTGTGTTTGGATTGAGTTCAATTTGATGTGCTGTTGATAACATAAAAAGTATTAGTGGTGATTGGTAAATATTTTTTGTTCATAGAGAACATATGGAAAATGGTGGGAAGAAGCTCCGTCAGCTCAAAAAGACTACATGCCTCAAAACAGTGGCCCAATTGCAAGCCAAGACTTTGTTGGTGTGTATTATTTGGTACATTTTACTCTCACTGTTCATACAATCTTTACATTAATATAAACTTAGTGAGATAAAGAATTTAAATATAAATTGTGTGTATTTACATAAATTGTTAAATAAATAAATATAGTTCAGATTACTTTCTTACTTCTTACTATACAAATAAAACAGTTTATATTTCCATTTAAAACTTCATTTTTAATTTTATAGAATGCATAAACAATTACAATTTTTTCTTCTGTAGATTTTACATGGCTTAGTTTTAGATTTTGTACTTAGATTACATATTAATTTAATATAAACGAAATTGTAATTAGTAAAAAGTTAAGCACCAAAAGTTTAAGTTTTTTACCTGCTAATAAATACTTTGTTTTTAAATTATATTTTGTTAAAGTTTCTAATTATTAATAAATTTTGGCAAAAAATATTAATTTTGGCAGAAGTGTCGTTTGAACGTCCTGTGTATCCAATGGAGGTGTCAGTTTTCGAGACTTACAACCCTGGCGCTTTAGTCCGAATCTGGGCAAGAGGACCAACTGCCTGGATGTTACTGTGGGAAGGAGAGCCAGAGTATGTTGGCGATACGCCTAGGATTTTCAGTCCATTAATACGGCAAATCAACGTGCCTACGAGGTCAGTACTTGTGTATATTTACTATTATACCTTTTTATTCTATTCTATCTACTATCTACCTTTGTTCACAATGGTTTGAATCACGAACCTTCATAATGTTTAACTTACTATTGTACCAGTCAGTATATGCTAAGACAAGACAAGTCTTGTTAGCGTATGCTTGCATAATTTACACTATTTCAATATTGTACTATTGTAAATTATATTTATATATATTTATTTTAGAAAATGTCGTCGCCTTAGAAGTAGAATAAAAGTATCAGTATAAAAAATGCAAAGATAACAGACAAACTTACTTCTATAAAATTTAGCCTTTTACACCTTTTACAAAGTCGTACTGTTGCATTTTATATTCTGTCGACTGTACTTTTGATGACGAAACGTAGATCGCATTTCGCACTTGAAATTATTGAGTCTTGTCATTTAATAAAGAACTTTATTTCAGAATATTAAGACTGGAATTCAATCACAGACTGCTACCATACTACACAGAATTAGATGCCGTGCTATTGAAAGGGAGAGAACCTCCAAATCTAGTCCGTATGAAGAATAACTTCTCATACTCTTCTCTGTTTTACAAGACAACACAGCCTGCGATTGAGAAAGGTGAGTTTGTTTTATATACTGTGTTGTTATATTATCCTTGTCATAGTATTATTTTGAAGACCGTTAGTTTATAATATAACTCGCGAGATTATGAACTATCGAAATATTGTAAATAGTAGCAAACTTTTTATAGTTTATTACTTTGTTTTCCGATAGTTTATAAGCTAACTATTGCAAACTATGAATTGTGAATTGGTATTATACTGTCATCCGTTAAAGTGATCCTAATACGCTGACTTGAACCACCCACTAATCGATCAATCAGAGAGAGGCAGAAATATCTTGTAAACGAACTTAACAGTGTTTATAATCTGTTCGATTTAACAGTATGTTTTACTTAGTGAGATTGTAAAGTGTCTGAAAATAAAGCGTCAAACTCTTAAATTGCCCTTCACAATAATTCGGTAGTTTATGATCTCAGGAGTTTGATTATTAACTAATGATGTTCGCAATACTACGATGATATCTATAAGTAAGGAATTTTCAGTTTTTGTGAATTAACCTTTCTTTTAGTAAAAATATGGATAAAACATTTGCAAAATTGAGTTTATAGTTGTATATATAGTTGAATAGAATAAATGTTTATTGGACATCAGCCAATTCAAGAAGAGAAATATGCAAAAAACATTTAGCTAATTAGTTAGCCTTTTTAGTTGGACTTAACATTTTAGTTAAGTTTCAGTTTTCATCCGAAACTATCGTACTCGTAACCAAATGTCCTCTACGAGGCCGCTGCGGCGGTAATATAGGTAGACGTAATAGCAAATTATATCGTCATATCAGGTACAAAAAAGTTTTTTGGGTTCGGCCGCGACTAAAAATTATCTTTAGAACACTTAAAAATGTTTAGAATTCCTATTATTGAAATACGAATATAATGTTGGAATAGGTATTTGTTAAATATATCTACTTATATAAGTATATTTTCTTATTTGATTCTCAGTAAGCATTAATTCTCGGTCGCTTTGCCCTCATTCAAAAGTTCAGACAATTGGTAACTGATTATATTGAAAACTGATAAACTGCAAAAGTAATCCGTTATGTAAGAAGTATTAAAGTTATTATTATAATCGATTGTTATTTAAATGATTTCATTCCGTACACAGTTGATTGCACTCAGTTGACTCAGCCATAGTAATCGTAGTATTACGATCAAGGTTATTTCAACGTTGAGAAAACGCAATTAGTTAAGTTCACAATTTTAATTATATCTGTAATTGTTAACTATCCAATGCCGGAGTTAACTCTATATAGAGTTGAGTTAACTAGAGTTGCTCAAGATTTTATAACGTGGTCTGTAGAGGACAGTTGGGATTTCATGCGTGAACGACCCATGGGAAACCGATTTCAACCTTCGGTATGACTTTAACCAAAATCCTTAATTACAAAGTATTTTATATCAATAGGAACAAAACTGGAGATAGGATTTTTTGAAGTAATTTGGCTATTTGGGTTTGGTGGAGCTGTACATTTTTAAAAACTGGTCTCTTACGAAATATTGGATCCTAATAAAATAGTAAAAAAATATCAACACCTTTTTTATACAAAATAATTACACCTAAATGTATTATATTGTCCATATAGCGGAACGTTCGTATTTTTATTTATAAATTGCGATAGGCCTACTACAGTTTCGACCTGATGAATTGCTTCGACAAAACCCAAGTCACCCCCGTAAAGGGACAATCGATTTACAAGGGAGTTTTAGTGGTAATTCCCAGTGACGCTTTAATGAGGCACTGGGTGAGCCTTACATGCGCTTACAGCTTAGCCAGTGGCGGAAAAGTCCATAAATAGATTCCTACTCGTAAAAAAGGTCTACCAAAGTTTATTTACCAAACAACCTCTGTTATTTTTAACAAATTAATTAAGAATGCTTCTAAACAAAACATAAGCAAGCTTTCTTCTATCTGTAAATAAATAGAATTTCTTAACGCCGTAATTAATCTTGACGTTAAAGATCGTCTCACTTTATTTCCTGAACTTCTGAATGATTGTACTAATTTCCCAATGGAAGTTCGTTCGTGACGTCTCATCATTCAATGTTTACACCTAAAAGTATCGAGTATAACTGGGTTTAGCGGGCTAAAACTAAATCCAAGTTTCTCAATACGAAAAGTAACGATTAAAGTCACCCGTCAGTTTTTCGTTTCCTCCATAGGGTAAATGTCAAATAATAATCTGATTAAGTGTCCGTGAACTCTAGCCGAAGTCTATCTGAAAATGTAGAAATAGTTATCTATTCATGATTCATTATTCTCGAACTTATTCTGTAAGTTCTACTAGAAATTATTACTAGTACAATAATTTGTAAACCTTGGTAGATAGGAATAGAATAGAAAGGCATGCTTTATGCAAGTGAGCTATATAATATTATAACATCTTTTTTACGTTTATAATATTTTTTTAACTATAACAGATGTACATGCTATTTACACCTCGTAAAGCGTGTAGTTAAATTTAATTATAATTGCAAAAATACTAATTGAAGAATATGAAAAGGAATATATTCCGAATTAGTTATTCCTAAACTAGCAAAATTGTTAATTTGTTTTAAAAGTATTTCATGTTGTTAACTTTGTTGTATCAAGTTTTATCTTCTAATTTCCAAACACGCGGCAAGCTCTTCTTATCAACTGTTTATTAATTAGCATACAATAAAGATAGTATTTATACAATGGAATAATTGCCGTATCCTTGAATGGAAAGATAACAGCTTGGAATATTGCCTATTTTCATAGTAGGAAGTTTAACAGGAAGCGCATTTTACCGCACGCTAAGCCGTTATTCCGGGTTGTTACCGCAACCGCTTTTACGCCACATAAGGCCAGCTTACTAGTGTTAAGGCCCACAATCCTAATGTGTTCCTCCCAAGTAGGAAGGCCTGTGCCCAGCAGTCGCACATATATAGACTATTCATGAAGCCCTGCAACGAAATATGTCTGAAATAAATATATATTTGCAGGTCAACTCCTCGACAAAATAATGGCGTCCAATCTCCATGAAACTGTTATTCCTCCATTAAACAACGCGTTATTCTTGAACAAGCCGCTCGACACTGGTCCCCCATTGGGAGATTTCCAACTACTACCGGTGAGTATCAATTTTTACCCCAAGTCAAAGATGGTAAACAGTCTTATGTTGCGACTGCTGTAAGTGGTTACTGTAATCTATAGTCACTCGTAGGACCATGGTAACGCATTGCCTTTGTGAAAATCAATGTCTGATGACTATGAAATTACTTAATATAACTGCATTTCAAGATATTTGAAAAATCACATGCTTGAGCCGGGAATCGGACCGGTGAATGGTGAAATAAAAATTCTGTATTTTATCTACCGACCGAAAGAGTAACTCATAAGGATCAATTTCATTGAAACAACATACTATCTTAAATTAAAGACGAAGAAAAATTTTTTTTTTAACACTTTCTAAAAAAAAAGTATAAACAAAATATTAATTCAACTTTTCTGTGAATGGAACGTAGTATTTGTACTGGCCAATTACATTTTCTTTCTGTGCCCTACGGCACATGACTCGTACATATCAAATATGAGATAGTACGTAACATAATTCTTTTTAGCCACCTACAACTATTTAATCTGGGATTACAAACGTGACGTGTGTATTCAGAACTAGCTCGTAGGTAGGTTATGTTCATGAAAAAAGTGGGCGGGAATTAAGGATTCAGTTAGTAGGAATTAAGTTAATTGTAGATATGCTTTCGCCTCTGGCTTCTCGGACATTTTTGTGGATAGATTTAAGATATTTAGTTAATCCGGTGAACTTTGTATCGCCTACAGCGTTGTTTCAAATATAATCTGAAGCAGTGAAGAAATGACTGTTAAAAATAACCACAGTTACACCATTTCCCATACTTAATTACAAGATTTCTATTGTATTTTTTAAAGTTTTCTCTGTGATTTTCCAAGATATTTTTATTTTTAAACTCTCCCCGTATTAGCGAGGCTTACGAAGAGCTTTTCGTTTTAATATATTAGAGAAGAAGAAGAAAATTACAACTGGATCCATCAGTATAATTTTTTTGTACTTTGGGTGGTTAGAAAGTTTTTGTTGTAGTTTTAAAGGTTGGCCGACATTCTGATGGCATTAACTTAATCTAAAATTAGCTTATTACCTCTTACATAGCATAGTCATAGCATTCATATCAACTCAGAAAGGAATCCTGACTGTATCGCATATCGCCTTACCGTCAAACAGGCGTCAACCTAACGTAAGCAGGTAACAAAAGAGTAACTAAGCTACAGCTAGGCGACGCCGCGCTTACGGTTCGCTGATTGCTGGTTGACCTGGCTGGCAAGAATTGTGTGCTGCAGATACGCCGCGGGATGGGTGGACGAAGAGGCGTAAGCGGGAACGTCGAGCCAAAAGCTCGGGCACCGCTGGTTAACCACGCGCCACACCGCGGTTCATGGACTTGTCCCGCGGCTAATCGTTTACGTTACGATTCCGATTAGTGTGTTTTAAAACAGATTCTCTAGTTTGAGGGAAAAACACCACATGACGCCTTACTTCCCTTTTGCATAGTCTTTGTATTGAAAAATACGTGTATGACTATTTTGCATGATATAATACAAACGTATTCCATAAATTCCTGGTATGAAAATCTTCTAGAAAATCACCTTCCCACCTGTGAAAAATTTAAAACAACGACCTTTACTGGATTACCCACATTTTCGAGAAACTTTTCGCAATTTACTAACATTTATGGATTATGGAACGTAACCTCATACATATTTAAGTATTCAAAAAAATTTGGAATAATCCCGACATCAGACAAATGTGTGATGAAATTCACGTGGAAAAATTCAGATAATACAATGTTTTGTAAATAATTGTCACAATTATGAAATATTCATGGTGGCTTATGTGACTAGAGTAACGTAAATTTTGTGAATGTTGCGTTTTTCATTTCAATTTTATATTTGAGGACTGCAGGCTGCTGTTTTCGCGTCGTTGTTTTTTTGTGTTTGTTACACGAATATTATAGAACTTTTTGGAATTTGGAAATAAATTTAAATTCAGAACATATGGTAAGTACTAGTCATTTCTTCTAACGCTTATACCGCCTCGTGGGCTAAGTCCTTAACAGAAGCTGTATTAATTTTGTTCATGGAGGTAGATAGCGATAGCATTACTTATTTTAAACCCGAGCTAATTTTAGTACACGTTGTATAATAATACCGTTAGTGTTATTTTTCTTTTCTTACTGCTTAGTTTTTACATTGCCTTTTAATAACATGATTAGAAGTTCCAACTTCCTTATTTTCAATGAAAGCCAATTAATAATGCGAAGGTAAATAGCGTGTCTTGAAATAGCTCAGTATTTATCATTCAAAGAACGTCAAATGACTTCATACTCCTTATGATGAGCGGACAAATGTATGCTATAATAATAAAAATATGATCATGTTTCCATCGTATTGTACCTGATTTTAAAGTAACTGTCACTCTGAAACCTAAATGCATTCCTTCTCGTTCCATAATTATGGTGACAAAAAGTACTACAGAAAATATTGTGATATTAATTAACGTGAATTAAATTTTTCGATCTTAAAAAAGTACTAAAATGCACATTTTAGTAATTTAAATGCCTTCTAAAATTGTCTATGGTTCCTTTTAAACTGTCATAATTTAGATTATTTGACAGCCCTTATTCTTTACTTATAACATAATGAGGGAGCGGGATGTACTGAACTAAAATTTAATTTAAGTGTGCCGATAGAATTAGGCAAATTGTTATTTCATCATTATTATTCTACTTCAGTGAGATTAAGCATTGAGTATTCTTTGCTACAAACAAAACGAACCTTAATATAAAAAATACTAATGTTTTTGTCAACATTGAATCTTCGAATCTGTAGGTCCGAGGTTCAATTTCCATTGGGGATAGAAATTTTTTACTCGGTTTGGTTGATATTGAGGAATTTTCTAAGTCCGCCCAGATATTGACCACCATCGTACATATGTCTGCCGCGATAACAATTATGATAAAAGCGTTATTGTGTTTCGACAGATGAGGTTGCCAGTTCTTCTGTGGTTGAGGTATTCGTGTATAGTTCGCTACTATCTTCGGCCTTATCTTCACTTCTTACCATGAGGTACGATGAAGGCCAGAGGATCCCCGTTAATAATAATAAAATATATGTTTATAAACGAAAACAAGAACTATTGTTATTACAACCTAGATTCTTGTTATCGCGCATCATCATATGGTATGGATTGTACGGAGTTATTTGGGATTCTTAGAATAAGAAATATTTTGCGATTTAAAGACTGAAGATAAGGGAGTTGGAACTACCAATCATGTTACGGAGAAGAAGGACTTATAAAAATCTCTTAACGGCTTAGGTGTTTCCTTTAAGCGTAATAGGCATATGCAAATACAACTATTGGAGCATGCACGTATTTTCCCGCTTGACTTCACCGTGTCTTTGTTGTGTAGCTTGCATATACTGGCCTAACGGACTCCAACATGCCTTATGCTTGTCTCTTTTAAATGATTCAATGTTATAAGCCGACTATTGACGACCGTCTGGCCGAGTGGTTAGTATACAGGCTACTAGGCCATTGAGCCCGGCTTAGTGTTCCGGTCGGAGCTGATGTTTTTGTCATAAACAAATTTATTGGCTCCTTCTCTTTTACATGTATTTATGTATGATGTATGTTGCTTATAATTTTATACGGGAAAATACTACATAATATTCTTTATCCTCTAAAATAAAAAGCGAATATTATTTAACCATTAAAACCCAATTAGACGCTTTCTCCGTTCTTAACTTTATTGCAAGGACAACTCTTACTTGTTGTTTACGTAAATTTCTGAAACGTAAAAAGTACCACTTATATCTCGGTATCTCTCTTGTAATGTTAATATACACCAATTTAAAAGTGTTGGCAACTCCAACATTGTATTTATGAATAATAATTTAAGTTACGGGCTACACTAATTGTTATTGTTCTTAAATTTCATTACTGTTTCCGTCTCCTATGATGATTTAAAAAAACATTTTTAAATCATCAAAGGAGAAAGAAACAGTACAGAGGAGAGTGATTTAAAGTGAACATTGCTTAATCCTTAATTTGTTTGCAGGATGAAACAACTCTATATATGATGAAGTACTTGGATATGCAATCGCTGTGCCGATGTGCGCAAGTAAACCGTCACTTCAATAGTCTCGCGTCAGACGCAATACTTTACCGTAGCATTGATCTTAGACCATATTGGCACTGTGTACAATCACAGGTAATAAATAAATGAATGTATTCTTTATGAGTTATTTAATCTTTTTCACATCACATTTAATCTTATTTTGACCTAATTCTAAATATGTTTTATTGTCACAGTCACTTTTATCGTAATAATATCAGTGGCTATTTACATAAAGAGACGATTTGAAGGTTCTCTCTTCCGTTAGGTAAAGGAAAAGTGCTGTCCTTTTCCTAAGCTAGAACTATTTCATTACTTAAATATTGAACCATCGACAATTTTTGAATGTTTCATAAACGTTCAAATCGAAAATAGAATACAGCTTTTTGATGAAAAATTATTACAAAGTATGCTTGAATTCAAAAAACAAGGTGTCTTTAAAATTATCTTAAAAACTTAGTGATATGATCATATTTTGCTTGCAGGTGTTAATGACTCTATCAATGCGCTGCAAGTTCCTTCAGAGGCTAGACCTCTCTTGGTGTGGAAGTCATCGAATGATCCAGCCTAACTACGTGGTCAAGTGAGTATAAAGACATTAATGATATTTTGAAAACTTACACGCGTGTGTGTGTGTATCTGTTATATGTGTATTTTGAATATAAGTATCTATTGTCACATAATTAATGCATTTATAATAAGAAGCCTTATTGCTTATACGCTTTTTTTCGGGCAACATTGTGTGCAACTTTGTAAAATTCCCAGAAAATAGAAAATTATTTTATTTACTGAAATTCATTACATAAATTTATTTCGTACATTATTTTTTATTATTTTTTGTTCAAAGTTTTCTCAGAGACAGTGGTGCTGAGTTAACACATTTAAGGATGAATTGCTGTAAATTTGTCGATGATTCAGTGCTTAGAGCTATAACTGAGATTTCACACTATTTACAAGGTTTGTATAAAATAGTTCAATTTTGTAATATTTTCTAGTGATTGTTATTTGTATCTTTTTATATTACTTGAATAATTTTTGTTAGGATCATTGGTACTAATAATACATCATTAGAATAAAATCAGATGTTTAAAGTTATGGTTCTTATTTTTTTTTTATTATCAAAATTATTTTAAATGTTGTAGAGTTATGTCTACGATCAGTCACTGGTTGTTCAGACTGGGTGTGCTTAGCAGCTCTAAGGAGGTTGAAACGCTTGGATCTATATAGGACGGATATAACCACTGCAGATGCAGTCGCTATAATACGATCGAATCCTGGCTTGGAACATCTCAATGTCGGTACGAAATAAATCTTGTAATTTATGCATATAAGTCTTCTTTATAACTTCGTCTATTAAGGTTTAATTTCAACTTTCTGTTAATGAATAGGGTCGTGTAAAATGATATCGGCCATGGATGAGGTAGCAATAGAATTAGGTGAAAACTGCCCGGATCTCATATCAGTAGACTTTTGGAAGTCGTATTCTTTGACTCCGAATGGCATCAGAGCGTTGGGAAACTGTAAAAATTTGCAAGAATTGGACGTCGGTTGGTGGTATGTTCATTTTTATTAATAAACCAGAAAAAATACATCAAAATCTTTTCATCCGTTTAGGAGCTACAATGCCACAGACAGACACTTACTATAAAGAGAAGAAGCGAGAGAGAGAGAGTGAGTGAATTAGTTTAGTTGAACGCGTGTTTTGATAATCTCAGGAAATACTGTTTGAATCTGAGGAAGGCCGTAGGCTATATAACATCAGCCTACGACTAATAGGAGCTGAGCATCAATGAATATAATTGCAAAAACGGGAAAAAATATTCTTTTCAGATCTTTCCTTGCGTGCGCTTTGTAAATGGTTAAACTTACATAAAATCATGTTTGCGGAAATTGATCTCTTTCATAGATCTAAAAAAAGTCTGGGGAAGCATATGTCTTATCTTTTAAGGCTGACTCACTATAACCTTTTTTTGGTGATCAAATTTGATTATAATACATGTCGCGGGCACAGTTTGTTATAAATAATAATCAACGAATACAGCTATATATAGGTCAAAACTTTGAACCCTTGTTCTTTTTTAATTTCCAGTTTGCAAGCGGGTGGGTCAGGCGAATGGCTTGCCTGGTTGTCTGGTGGTGAACTAAGGAAACTGTTCCTAGGAGCTTTAAGGGGCGTTTGTGATAGAGACTTGCGAGCGTTACTGCCTCGGGTGCCTAGACTGGCGCAGTTGGACTTACTAGGAGTTAGAGCTGTTACTCCTGATATTTGTGATTCGTGAGTACCCTCACTATTGATAACTTAGAATCAAAGATAAAATGTATACAAAGTACACAGTAAACATCTCATTAACTGATTTTAATGTTTTATACAGATGTTTTGCATTTCGACTGTTTACCAAATTACCTTTAGCGTATTGAGCATTGATTTCTGTCTAGCAATCAGCCAATATGCAGTTAGGATCTGCGCAGTCGGCTTACAGTTACCTGACTGTGCCGTACTGCAATTCTGCAACTAGTTCGAAGTTCAAATGTTGGACTAAGTCTAAGAAGTGAGACAAAAACATACCATTGGTCAGTTGTATGTTAAGGTTACATTTCGTTTAGTTCATATTCTTTTTCCGCAAAAAGTCGCCGCCGAGGAGTACCAACTTTTTAATAACTGGACTTACTAACTTTACTAATCAACGTTTTATTTTTTATTTCAGTATACTAGCAGAGTGTCGCGAATTAAAACTGTTGGATGTCAGTTTTTGTGATCAAATAAACGAATCTCAGGTATGTAGATAGATATGGATATGGTATGTGGATAGATGTAAGATATATATATATAATAAGACCTATATTAGCGCGCTATAATAAGTTATTACATTGCACTTCGTAGTTCGTTGTAGTTTTGACGTGGATAACCATACGATATTTTTGATGGTACAAAATTATGAAATTAAGGTTTGATTGAGTGGCTGGTTCTGAGTAAATCTACAAAATTTGCCAATAACTTGCAAAGTGATAAGTATATCTTGACAAAGATACGTATTTCATGTAATGAAATGTTTTAGTAGCAATTTTGAGTATTCAGAAGAATCTTCGTTTTAAATAATTATTTTATTGTTTTAGGTATCAGAATGGCGTCAACAATATCCCCACGTGAGCATTAAACGATCATTCCAATCAGCGAACTTAAATACAGCTCCGAACCCATTGTTCCTAGCACCTAGTTTAGAATAAGACAGAAAAAATAGATAGAAATATACATTAAGAAATAACATCAGATTACTCTCTGAGAGCTGTGTCAAAGTTTTTGGTGTCAAATAATTTATTCTTGTAAAGATAATGTTATAATTTTGAATGATAACATATTTCATTACTGTAGTGTTATTATACTAGAATATATAATTTAGTATCATAATTTGACAAATATTTTCGACTCCACTGTTGTTTGTTAGATGTTCTGCGTAGGAGTACTTTTCTTGAATTATTTTTGGATAGTATGGAGATATTCGGACTTATGCCAGCTATGACATCATTTCAAATGACGTTCTAACTCATAGTCACTTGGGTCGATTTTCATTTAAGCAGAATATCTACGTATTATTGTATTGTTTTCTTGGAATTGTTGTTTTTCACATTTCATAAGAATTCAAAATGTTGATGTATTTGTTCTTTTTTTGGATAAAAGAATTGTTTACCAATTGATTACAGTTGGAGTTACAAAATCACCCTGCAAAGTTGATTGAATTGTGAGTGCATGACATTTATTTTCTGATTTGATAATATTTAGATAATTATTTACCAAAATTTTTAGGTCAAAACTTCTTACAAGATTTCTTTTAGAAATATTTTTTTTATAATACTTAGTAAACGGAAAGATCTCTGATTTTACAAGTCATAATTAATAATTAACATAAGGCATTATTCGTAATTCATTTTATGATTGAAATTTTAACAGCAAATTATCGCAAGTATTCAATACTTTTAATTTTACAAAACGAAAGTATGTAAATATCGGTGATTTGAATGTTATTAGTTTAATAGCATATGGCATTCTTAATATTCAAGGAATATATGTTTTTTTACCGTTTATGTATAATTTAGTAGAAAAAAATATGTAAGGCATTTTCAATTTTTACAAGAATTACCTTTTCGTATGGAATGAAAAATGCTTGAGTAATAGAATACTCAATTCCCCATTCACAATATTAGTTTTCTCTCTAGGCTATAGTTATTCATAGCCATATTCCACTTTAATGCATTTACCATACAATCAAAGAAATATATATATATGTAGTTAGAAGCCAATTGTGACGTTATACACATGAAACTAAATTCACTTCTCAATGAATTTTGTCTATGGTTTGCTAAAAAAGATAATGTAAATATCAGTGATTTAAAAGTTCATAATTTTATTGCATATGGAATTCTTCATTGCTTTGTGTGTTAATTTTTAAGAGAATTTTCTACAGTATAAAAATCAATTAAGAAATGAATATTTTTTTAGAAAATGGCACTTTAAAAAAACTTTAAATGTTTTATTGATGATAAATACACCTTACTTATCACCAACGATTTTTATTGGCGTTCATTTAGATCAACCATGGCATTTCTCAAAAACGGAGTTTTAAAAAAATATACGAATTAGTTTTTTTTTAATGAAATGTAAACATATTTTTTGGTTTTTATGAAAGTTACCAAATACTTATGAGCGAGTTCTACATTCCTAGTACTATGAATTACAAGTTGCATTTAAGTATGTTTTTGTAATCTTTTTCTGTTACCAAAGACAGTCCAATTATTGTCGGTAAATTATAGAAAACCCACTGGAATTGACAGCACTATGCAGTTGGACCACGCAAAGGTTATGAATATTATTGTCAGCAAAGAATAAAGTTCGTAGTTTCCGGACTAAATGCTACAAGTCAAGTGAATATGACGTCTATGACGTCACAATATGGCGAGAACTTGCAGGCTATTCTGTCTTTGAAAGCGTAGTATTTAGGTTGTGGAAATATTGTAAAGACAATAGCTTTTTGGTTTCTGCTTTTAAATAAATAGAGATATCCTTTATAATTTTTCTATATCGTTTAATCCTTTACAGACTGTTCATTCCGTTAATGTGCTTTACGAATATGTTAATTAGGGCCAAAAATTTTAAAAACGTGTGCATATTTTAAGTATACCAAATGTATTTTTTATGGATCTACTAGAACTGTTTTTTTTTTCATGGTTACCTACCATGGTTTACATATGTTCACCTAATTGAATATAACTGAATAAGATGGCAAAGAAGGACTGTATATGATGTGTGCGAAAGTAAAAAGCAAAAGGGTGTCGATACTTGCAGTAATTATTTTATAAAGTAATACAGGTGATAAAGAAAATTAAACAATTAATTTTCTGTTGGTGACAATGGCAAAGAGAATTGAAAAGGAAAACAATAAAAAATACAGAAACAAATAGAAGGAGTGAGTTCACAACAATAATATTATTTAGCTTCAGTTATTATGTGTGGATATTGTGATTTTTTTTTAGTTCTTTTTCCTCGAAAAGTACATTAAAAATACAATAAGGTTGAAAATTGAATATCAAGATTTGAAAACGTTAAACATTGTCATTACGCTTTACTTTATGAACATGTGTCACAAAAATGGAAAATCGGAACTAATTGTTCTACCCTCGTTACATTGTAGTTACTTTTATTCTAAATTAATTCATTCTGAAATCAAAGTACCTACTTGTCTGTACTTAGTTTTATTCTTAGTTTTATTTACTTAGTTTATATCTTCTATCTACAAATTTATAAAGAAATATGTCATAAATGTCACAAACTTAAAATTCTGATATTATAAAAAATATTCGGAAACTTACTTGAAGTGCAATCTCTTTTATATAATTTATTCCATAGGTCCAATATTTATGAATAAGACTGAATGCACTAGTTTAAAATAAACGATCGAGTGTAAAACATTTTCGGTGCAGCTATTGTATGACTGTCACTTTTAATACTTATCATTATTGTGTTAAGGTCAGTGTTCGACACCGTGTGTTGATTTGGTGAATTTTGAATTAGTGTGTTGTTCACAAACGAATAGATTACTAGAAATAACATAGCATAAATACAAATACTTATTCGAAAAGCGACTGTGTTTTTCGGTTATTAAAAATGAACTTTATTGATATCAAATAACGACTTATTTGAGCTTGCACTCTGGTACATGAGCTCGCGCGACTACGACAGAATAGTGCTTTAAGCGTTTTGAAAGCATCTGGTAATATGTTATTATATTATTTTGATTGGGTGGTTAAAGAATTGATTTCAAAATGTCTTATATTAAAAGATTATTGCGAAATAAATAAGTTCCAAAATGTTACACGCGATGAGCTGGCGGAAAATAACGAGCGTTTTATGTAACTTGTGGTATGTTCGTCTAAGTGATAACTTTATTATTAAAAATATGTAATGTTTAAAAGTAAGTACTTAATGCGTGGTGACTAAACTAGATTTTTGTCTTAAATGTAGATGTATTAATTTGTTGAGTTGCGTTATACTCCCGGGAATCTCGAGACAATGTATTTTTTATTATGTCTAGATTGTACGGCTTGCTAGTGGAACATAGAAGTATTAATTTTAAACCTTAACTACAATGTTTTTTATTTAAGAAGAGAGTGCATCAATAATCAGAACGAAAGTAATTTAGTAGAAAGTCATAAAAATTTGTTAGTTTCATTTTTATACCATAATTGATACGGTATTATATAAGTTTCAAATGTCGCAAAAGCTTAAACAGTACAACAATGTCAGTTTCAACAGCCTGAGTTGAGATTTGAAGCTAAACACGTTTCAAACTATACTTTATGTGACTTATTATATGAAATATATACACGGGGTAAAGACTGAGAAGTGCTTAGCTTCAAAATCGCAATTGACAAACCGGTTGTCAGTAGTAATTAATTTATCAGTTAATCTAAATAATTCTAATGAGAAAACAGCCAAAAGTTGTGTCGATTTTGAACAAAATGTAATTTTTTAGCCCTACGCCGTATATTTTTATATATATTGGTCTAAGATCGTTTTTGTATATTTGTCAAAGATATGTATGAAATGATGTGATATGTGATTTATGATTAGTTAAAAATTCAACAGTATAGGCATAATAATAATATGATTGTATAATAATATTGATTCTGGACCACTTTGAAATGTAAACTAGGATATAAGTATCTCTCTTATTAAACAAAGAACAAAGACATAATATTTTAAAAAAATCGATTAAGTTCCGTTAAGTGGGTTCAGAATGAAAATCATTATTTATTTATTTCATTCAAAGAAAAATTTTCACAGAAAATTTGTTTATTGCTGTTGTATAAAGTGAAGAAAATATCACTAGGAATATCTAGTCTAGGAGTGAAGCGTGTAATTCCCAGTGTTTACTTTGATTTAAAAGTCATACTTACTCTTTTGCGGCCAGTCTAATATTCTATCTACAGTAGTAATAGGCCTACCACAGTTTAGTTACCAAGCAATCTCTGTTATTGTTGATAAATTAATAAAAAATACTGGGCAACATAACTTAAGTACGCTTACTGTTATCTATAGATAGAATATTAAAACAAGCTGTAAATCTAATCTAAATATATCGATTCTTCTCAACGTTTATGTAACCATAATTGCTGTGTATATGAATAAAGTATCGTAAAAATTACATCGTCACCAAATTAAAACTACTGGGACAAACTAAATTAAATTTTTATGGGACCAAATGAAAGCTATTATGTATCGAACAAAAAGAATCACGTAAATAGTATCAGAAATCGTGGACTAATCAGTGTACATACATAAAAATGTTAACCAACCGAATTGAGAACCATCCCTATCTTTATATTTATATCTATACCCCCTCCTTATTGAAGATGGTCAAAAAGGTGAGATACTACAGCTTAGATTACCAACACATCATTTTAAATAAGTGAGTGAGTACGCACTATTAAAAAATCACAGTATATTATTGTTGTTACCGCCCTACCAAAATAGTCTTTATAGACCCCCGTCTAAAATACAATTGGATGTGATAGCCATAAAGTAAATTAATGTGACTTCATGTAGCTTGAATAATATGTTATGGCACAAAACAGTTCTATCTTTCTATTGATTATTCAGTCGCTTCTGTACTATTATTGTATTAGAACTGAACTTTCCAACTTCACTTCGCTAAAATCATTGGTACCTTAGTACAAATTATATTTGTATAATGAGTTATAGAACTTTATTAGTTCTCAAAGAAATGTTGGGTTTTTAAAAATTTAGATGTAACCTTTTGACTGAATTGTTATTAGATTCAGGTCTATAACGTCACATATTTCTGCATTTGCCGACAACTTCTTTCTTATTTTGACCGTATAATATGTACGCGATTCAAGTGCCGCGTTTGACAAGGATTCAAAAGAAATTGGATAATGTAGGATGGGATTGAATTTAGTTTAAATTTCCAACACAATCTAGACTTTAGAAACTTTAACAAAGACACCAGTGAAACAGTTTCGTACGTACTGTGCTTTTGTTTTAAGCCTTTTACCATCTAGCCGTTTGATAGCTGTCCTATTTACATTCTTAACGAGAGAATAAAATGATACATTTAGATAAGATTTGGAGCATGTGTTTCAGAATCGGGTTAAACGAACTATATAACATTAGGATGGAGAAGGTATAAATAGAAGAAAATATTCTGTCAATTAATTGCATAGAAATATATAAAAGATATGTAAATAACTAATGACAGGGATTTTGATGAGTCTGTGGGAAATTGTCGTTAATTTTTGTATAAATTTCTTCACCGTTATCACTCAGAGCCAAAATATATCACATGCCTTCCTAAATAAAACCACGCTGCCGCTGTCCCGAAGTGGGTTGGTGGAATGGCTTTACGTATCTTCCAAAGCACGTAGAAGCTCCAGATAAAAAAAAATATCTATCTTGGACACAACCATGGCGACTGTTGTTTTGTTTTTGGAAATGGAGTCTAATGAACTCTGTGGCCCTCGAGCCACTACTTTAACTCAGTCTTAATATTTATCTACCATAAATGAGCTGCAACTGCTGCTCCTTTATTAATAACAATTGTATTTTCCTACTCAAGTACTAGCTGTTTTAACGGGTAAGAGTGCAATGCCACAATTGATCTTGTCTTCGCCTGTTCAGTATTTAATTTAAAAGTTGTAATGTAAAACATTGATAAGAATTGTTACAATATTTTCATAATAAATATTTCTATCTATGATTTTTTTTTATTTCGCTTATCACATGCCTTCTTTCACCATAAAAATAATTAACAAAGTAAGACAACTTAAACTTAACTTTTTCGTTGGTTTTAAATCTTTTTTAACTTATCTACCAAACTCAAAATCGACTTCAATATACTAAAAATTTAAAAAAAAAGAATCCAGTGCAAGAAGTTATCTAATACCAAATTATGTTTTAGGAGACAGAGCGTTACTTTGTATTGTTTCTGGAAACAATTAAGCGCCTACTTTTGAGCGTTAAGTTTTTAAGGCAAAGATAGATGGATGGCCATTCAAATTTGAGTTTAAAAATAGGTACGAAAACTAGATATTAGAAGTTTTCATATTAGTTTCACTTTGTTGTCTACTAAATAATGAGGAAATAAATACAAATCGTCAGGGGTGAGATCAAAAAAATAAAATACCTACGCTAGTGAACTTAAATCTTAACTTAAATTGAATTTATAAATTCAAAATACACATGCTATTTGCCAGGATCGTTCCCTATTTTAACCTAAATTAGAACAAAGTGTCTAATCAAACTAAACGTACGAATAATGCACTCACCGCCTATAAAGCCGTTACAGGAAATTTATAGTGTTGTGTGGGTAGTGGCACTGCGCTTTTTCAAATTAGCAATTCGTCTTTCTTAACGTGGTTGCTTCCTGATTATCGGATTTATTTATGCTTCAGAGAAATACCCAGATATTTTTTAGGTTTTTTTAATCAATAGAGCTTAACTTAACTTTTCTCCGTGGGGATTAAGATACTAAAATATTTCAATATTCTTCATCGAAAAAAACTATTAAAAATTATAAGGCTTTAGCAAGACCATTTATATATACATACCATTTATATACCATATATATAGCCATATTTATAGACCATTTATATAGCCAGACTGGGATTAAAGGTAAGTGGAAATGATTGTCTATAATATTATTATAAAGAGGTAAAGTTTGTGTGGTTGTAGTGTATATTCTCTGGAACTACTGGTTGGAATTAAAACATTGTTTTGTGTTGATTAATCCATTTATTTGGGAAAATTATAGGCTATAGAAATTTGTGAGAGATAGAACTCCATGCAAGCGCTGCATTAGGTGGAAAGTAGTTTTTGGTAAAAAGTATTACAAGTTGTCACTTAATGCTTTAAAATTACCAAAAAGTGCAAAAGAAAATAAGTTATGTAATAACTTATTTTCTTAGTAAATAAGTTTAGTTTTTGTTTCAATAAAATAAACCAGAACTACTGATTCATAATTGAAAAATTGTTTTGTTGTATATTCTATTTGTCGAGAATGGACTATGTAACATTACGTAACAACCAATAGGAACTGAATATTGATAAAAAAAATTGCAGAAACGGGAAAAAATATTCATTTTCAGAGGTTTCGTTGCGTACTCTGCGTAAAGGGTTTGTTACGTAAAAATCATGTATGCCGGAATTTCGTTATCCATTAAGGTTTACTCACTATAACCTTTACAATACATTTAAAATAATATTAATATATACCTTTATAAGCAATTATAAATATGATTACATCCTTAACCAAATCAATACTTATGTAAAATAATGTAACTTAACTACCTACGTAAGACATATATTTTTTTTCCTACATCCGTGTGAATTAAGTCGCTGGCACAACTAGTTAAAACTTAAAATAAAACCAAACCCAAAGGACCTTCTATGTAAGGATAATTTTCGTTAAAAATTATTACCCACCCCCAATTTGAAGAATATTAATTTTTATTCGCATCATCTCGTGTGTGTTCCTACCTACATATCTCATTGAGTCATACGCTGATCACTCGGGTCATCGCACAAACCGGAATCACTAGATTATTTCTTTAGCCGCAGATACATCATCAAAATATTATATTTAGACATTGATTAAGATTTTTTGTATTGTGATATCTACAATTATTTACGTGGTGGGAGTGTGTTTGGACGAATTCTTTTAAAAATTCACTTGGTGAGTGTTTTTACAGAATTAATTATAAGTTTTTCTTACTAAATATTAACTCTTAATACAGCCTTTAATATAACTGTGTTAAAACTTTTGTAACAGATCTTAATTAGTTATTAATTTTTTTCTACTGATTTTTCTTAAATATCTTAGGCAATAGAATTTATATTAATTAATTTAACTTTAAAAAACAAAAAAAAACTAATAATGCTTATTAATTTCTTTATCCTAGTTACAAACAATAAAATACAGTCATGACTTTTTATTAGGCAAATCAGAGATTTATTCTAATACCTACATATAAAATAGGACATACTTTTGTCATTAAAGCTGATTATATGCATTGGATTTTTGCAAATATAGGTTAATAACTTTAAAGGAACATGGAAAATGATACTTGATAAAAAGGAACATGGAAAATATTATGATCTTTTTTTGTTTTGAAGTTTTACTAACATATTCCTTAATTTTTAAAAATTGAAAAATTATGGAACATGTCATTAAAACTTCAAAACAAAAAAAAGATAAAATATAACGATTTTGTGTAATGTCGGTTTTATTTTATTTTGTGCTTGATGAAATAGAATTTATCAGTTATCAAAGATTCTAGAAAAAGGTGTATAGTTTTGATTAATAAACTTTATTCAAATAACAAAAACTAACATTTATCACCACGAACTTTCATTTGTGGTGAAACGCCCTAAATTTTTTACAAGGTTAATTTTATTAAAGTGAATCAACTGTACTGTACTTACTTGCATGAAATTCTGAAAGGTTATAATATAATTGTTAACGTCGGAATAACGAAACGTAGCCATGAAAGAGAAAAATATACGGGTTTGAATTAATGAGCTTTGCTTTGATAAAAAAAGTCATCTATCTCACACACCTTTTATCTTGCACAAAGTACGGGTGATTAAAAATAAAAGGTTTGATTAAACGAAACTTTCGTCGGGAAAGATATAGATAATAAAAAAAAAAGTTAATAGAAAATATAGATTGCCTTTCTTCGTCTCTTAGCCAGAACGCCCGATAAATATATACTGAATATATATTTTGCACTATTTATTTATTTTAATAGGCCAGTACAATAGAACTCTTATGAGTGTAGGAGTTGGAAACAACAGTTCTAGCGCTGTACGAACTGAGTCATCTAATTTTTCTGCCATTATGCACTTATCGTGCGTTTGACTAGTTAGACACAACAAGGTTCATTGTTTTAACATATTACTAAAGGATTTTACTAGAGTTGTTTATTTGCAGTCTAACTTTAGCCAATAATCATTCATGCTTACTGATATTGAAGGAGCTAGGAGGTAGGAGTTTGTCACTATCACAAAATCTTAATTATATTTACCCGCACATAAATGTCAACTGCATGCGAGTAAATGTATTTATTTGTATTGTCGTGATTTGACCATTATATATTTTTAAACTATGTTTTTGTAGCAATAAGTTGTTTAAAACATTTTCCATATTATCAAACTCATCACTATGCCATACTATACTTTATGATTATCAATATATTAATCAGACGTAGTGTCTAGTTGAAGATTAGGGATTTTTTTTACTTATTCATTGACTAATACGTCTATTTTGTGTTTCAGATATGTTTTTCTCAGCAATATTTGTTTTTTCATTAGTGGTTGGTGTTTATTCCAACCACCTTCAAAGGATGCACCAGTTAAAAGATCGATCCACAATAGTTCATTTATTCGAATGGAAGTGGAGAGATATTGCAGACGAATGCGAAAGGTTTCTTGGACCTAAAGGATTTGGGGGAGTTCAGGTAAAGAAAGGAATTAGAAACTAGTATTCAACTTACCGCTTTCATTCACCAATCTGCATTGGGGCAGCGACACGCTGGTTTTATGGCCCGAACTCTTTCATTGTTTCTCCCTTGTAGGAGGGCCTGTGTCCAACGAACGGTGGACGTATATAGAATGTAGGTTTTTTTAAATCTATTTTTAATTAGGAACTTTTATCTTAAAGATATGTCAACACCAACATCATACGATTTTAAGTTTAAACTGGTCATCAATGCTTGACGCTCTGCTTGATTTCTCAGACATTCCACCAACAAGTGATACACATCTTCGACTACTCCGCATGTATCACAATTAAGAGACTCTAAACTTATTTGACGCAAAATGACCTGAACTTTATCTGTGGAGCAATATAATTTGAGATCTGCTAATATTAACGTTATCCCACCAGGGTAAGGCTGTAGGTGACAATACAAATGAGCTAGAATACACAACCATATTTTTCTTCAATTGCGAAAATTCAAATTTCGCAATTGAAAAGATTGGGTCAAGTTGGGAATACTCAATGGTTATCGTAACTAAATAGAACTAATTATAAAGTTAAATAATTTAATAATGAAAATGTAGACTGTACGTAATCTGTAGTACCTTACCGGAATTAGTTATATTTTAATTTATACTTAATTATTTATGAAATCTAATCTGTTAATAGTAAGAATGACATGTCTTTCTTGACTAGATTTCACCACCTTCGGAAAATCTGATAATTCATCTGGGAGATGGCAGCAGACCCTGGTATGAACGTTACCAGGTCATGTCCTACAAGTTAAAGACCAGGTCAGGAGATGAAACGGACTTCTTGAATATGACGACCAGGTGCAACAAAGTTGGAGTGAGGCGAGTCATTTATACTATTCCTTATCTATATCCAAAACAGCGATTGAAACTATTTTGCTGCAAAGAGTTTTATTACTTTGAACTGAAGCAGAAGTGAAATCTGACTTTAGGTTCAGATTCTTAATCTTTAACCTTTTAAAAGAGGTTGATTTATATCAACAGCATTGACAAATCAACCTTAAAAGAAAATTAAAATAAAATATATTGTAATAATAATATTTTGATAGTATTGATAATAAGCCACCGCAATCTACTACGAATAACGGATAAGAATAATCGATTGAATACCTATTTACGTACTTAGACGTAAGACTACATAAAAACAATGCTGATAGACGAAGTTATCGAATAATTGCAATATGTTATCTAATTACCATTTATCCAGATTACTTTTAACTTTGTCATATTGGTGCGTTTATATTTACTTAAATTTCATTTTGCACCATATGATGAAACGCATGTCTTTGACAATATAGTTTTTAATGTATACTTTATACTTTAGGATTTACGCAGATGTCGTTTTTAACCATATGACTGGCGATTACCACGAAAACAAAGGCACCGGGGGCAGCACTGCAGATTTTAAGAACTTTGACTATCCCGGGGTGCCTTACACTCGAGAGCATTTCCATGACCCTCCATGCGGTATTAATGACTACAACAACGTTATTCAGGTTCGTACTTGTTAATGGATTTCCATTAATCAGGAGTTTTACATAAGCATCTACTGGGTAAGGTATCTTTTCCATAGCTGACGAATAGATACCGTTTGTTTCTGGACAACCTTGAGTAAGAGTAATTAATGAAATAAGAAGTCAAGTGTTTGGGAGCAAGATTGCGGAGAGGGATATGTACAAACAACGAATTGAAATTTTCAAAAACAATACAAATAATGATTAAAGTTCTAGAAGCTAAATAAGGAAGGGCATGACGGAGTTTATAAACTGAATTTTAAATGTTCTTATTTTAAAAAAACGAGCCTTCCTGATGAGCCTCGCTCATGACATGACGTTCAGGTGACCGAGGAACCAGGATTATCCATGTACTCTTTTCGTCTTAAAGACTCGTCTTGAAGACTGAACTGAGATTTTTTACGTAATATCAGAGTTACTCCTATACAGAATAGCTGTTCATCTCAAACACCTCCCCTTCTCTTTTCTACACACAATATATTACCAAAGTGAAAATCCTCAATAAGTGTTTTATATTTCTCTTAACATGTTTTATTACGAGTCGAATATTTACAGATTTATTTTTAAGAAATATTTCCTATGTTGATTACTAAATTCAGGTCCGAAACTGCCAACTTCTTGGCCTTAAAGATTTAAATCAATCAATCGACTACGTACGCGAAAAGATGTACAATTTTACCAACGAACTAATTCAGCTCGGAGTTGCTGGAATAAGGTATTATGTGGATATTAAAAATTATTCAATGTTGTTGTAATAAAACCGCATTGTAAAAAAATAATCATAATCATCAATACATTATAATATAATATAGATAATGATTTGAATTACAACCAGATAGGTCATTTAAGTTCGTGACTAACGTTTTCAAAGCCCATTCATACTCATATTGAAGTTTTTGAAAATAATAATAATACTAAATAATGTATACACAATTATTGTAAGTATTAAAAAGTTTATTATTAATCACAGAACATTATTTTAGATAAATGACGTATCACTTACAAAAAGTCGGGTGTCAGAAAATCCCTTATATATATTGGATATTTTTAAACAGTAAAATTAAACAAAGCAAAATATCATATACTCATGTTGCATCGTTCATATAAACATACTCGTACCATCGAGAGATTGCTCATCACATTTTGATGTAATTATCTGTTGTGACTAACATTTCACAGGTAAGGTCATGTAATTTGGTTGGCTTGAAGGACCTCAATCACGCTTCTTGCTATGTGCAAAATAAAGTAGCAGAATTTTTGAACAACCTTATTGCTTTGGGCGTAGCAGGTTTTCGGTAAGTGTAGGCTAAGTTCATTAGATGTATATTTTTAAAGCTTTAACTTGAATAAAACCATATATATATTCTTGAATTTGTTGAACCATGATCGGGATTTTTTTACTGCCCAAGTCCTTTATTTAAAGTGTTCCAAAGAATAATATAAAATATTTTTTGTAACTTTCAATTAATACCTTTTTGCACTCCAAAATTATTTCAGTAAGTATATTAGTAGGTGTTTCATTAGGTATTCTGAAAACACGAAAATAAAACATTTTTTCTTCTATGGTATAAATGAATTTTTGGCGCTTTACAGGTTGACTAACTACCATTAACATTGGTGTTGACTCTAAGAAAATTCTTCAAGTATAAGTTATTTAAAAGTGGTTTTACTTTTTATACAATCCCTCGAAAAAAATCTAAATTACTTTTACGTTTAGGGTTGATGCAGCGAAACATATGTGGCCTAAAGAGCTTAAGGAAATCTATAAAAAGCTCAACAATTTGAATACTGATTTTGGATTCGCCCCTGATTCAAGGCCTTATATTGTTCAAGAAGTAATTTACCATGGCAATGAACCAATACAACCTAGTGAATATGCTTCGCTAGGGGATGTTACAGAGTTTCGGGTGAGTTAAAATTCTAGTAATGCTAACTACATTATTTTTGCAATTCTTATTATAACTAACATTGGTTACTTGATTTATTAAAAGTAGGTTTCGTTACCTCCATGTCGTTAATATAAAAGAATTCAAAGCAAAATCTATAATTGTCGTATTACCTTAATGTAGTATCAATGCATTTTTCGAAAGTAAGATTGATAAAATGTTAACATTATTATATTCAATTGTAAGACATGTTTAAAAAATTGATTAATTTAAATTAGAATTACATAAATTATATATATCAATTTTCCTTAATAAATCTATGTCAGATATTTTATTAAATATTCACTAATTCAGAATACAATAAAATGGAAACAGTCCCATTCAAAATAAATGAGGTAGTATCTAAGCATTTAATTAAATATGGAAAGTCAAAAGATAATCCAATTAAAAATAATGTTCTAGGCCTCATAAAGTCGTAATAGTCATATTAGTCAAAGTAAACGAGACGTGAAACTTAATTACCCTGTAAGAAAGCGTAGAATAAATAGTAATGTCAAAAGTTTCATACATTTTTTATTCTTTTCTAAATTATTGCTCGCACCTTTGGGATGGCTCCGTTTAGTAGCTACTCGATGCTAAAGTAATTTCACGGTCGTTAGTAGATATTTGGGGTTACAACTGATTGATTGTGTATGAATGACAGATTATTTTTTAATTATATTTTCAATTTGAATGTATAAAAAATAATTGATTTTATATTTTAATAAATAAATAATATGAAACAAAGAAATAATGCTGAAGCAATAGTTAATCTGCAATTAATATTTTCTTAGATACATCGTTGTTACAAGTTACAAGTCACCCAAAAATTTTCCTTAGAAATTGCTTACTAAGTGTATGGACACATAGACAAAGTTAATAATATCTTTGTAATTATGCGTTTAGTTTCAATGTTGTTATTATAATAAAAGTTATCACTTTTAATGTTAGTCGAATGAGTACAAAAGGTCTAAGAAATTTTTGACATTTTTTTCAAAATATACTCCACATAATTTTGAGGATATACAAAAGAAATTTACTTTGATAAGTAAATAAGATTAAAATACTTAATATTTTCGATATAAATATAAAAACCTAATTTCTATTTATTGTCAACATTCCTAATGTGAAAAATCGAAACTATGCCTCTCTTTGATGCCTCTAGTTACTTTTATGGAACAGCTAACTTAGTTCCAGATCCTTTACACTCGTCCAATACTGGACATAGGTCATCGCTAATGCATTCAACTGCTCCCGATTTTAGTCGACTCACACACAGCCCACTTCAGCGAGATGGACTGATATCATATGATATTCGTGGGCTGAATTTAGGTTATGTTTTGTAATTTCTACTTTTAGGTGGGTACGGAACTAAAAAACGTGTTCAATGGTAAGAATTCTTTAAAATGGCTGGCGACATGGGGCGAGCAATGGGAGTTATCGCCCAGTGAAACAGCCTTAGCTTTTATTGACAATCATGATACACAGAGAGGCAGCGATGTTTTAACATATAAGGAATCTAGGCCATATAAGGTAAACTATTTCATTCATATTTAACTCAGTATAACAATACTGAGATAAATTTTACACGAGTTAAGTTCTTGTTATTGTTTCGATATCAAACATGCGTACGTAAACGTATATATTAATATTTATAATATTCTGACACTCGCATCTATTATCTCGTTAAAAGTAAGCACATTTAAGAGCTTGCATTATGAATATATTTGCAATATTTTTAATAATTCTATTAAATACTTTTTCCAATAAAACATTAACTATTTCGCAACATTGAAGCGCCGACTGTGTCTCCCTGTGTATTCATAAACATCAAATTATAATCTATTTAAGAACATTTCCAATAGCGCTACGCTTTTGTAAGTTAGTAAACCCTTCATTATAGAGTGAACACGGGAGCCGTGTCGTGTGCATCTAAGGAAAATATAGTACTACACGGCTACCGTGTCGTTAGCGTGGAGTGTTACAGCTTATGTAAAATTTATTGCCAACATTAGTCAAAATCTCAGCACTAGCAATACTTTCAAATTTATATTCCTGATTGTTACTACACTTGCTATCATCTACATTACCTACCAATCCGCATTGGGCCAGTTTAGCAGCCTAAAACTACTTACGGCCCGAAGGCACGAGTACAGCAGCAGGATTTACAATTTTAGATAAGTAATTAGTGATTATAAATACAGATAATTTTAGATAAAATTAATTTAATTGTCTAATTAGGTACATGTAAATATTAAAAATGTCAACATATGATGCATTAAAATTTAGTCATCTGATGTCATGATGATGGTTACCTGGAATAGATCGCTTTTAGCGATAAGGGCGCCCTTTGTTCAATAAAGATATATTCTATTACATTTTATTCTATTCAACATATTATTTACAGGCAGCAATAGCATTTATGCTCGCTCATCCTTATGGAGCGCCTCGAATCATGAGCAGCTATTTCTTTGATAACATCGAACAGGGTCCACCTAGTGACAAACAGGGCAACATTATGTCACCAACTATTAATGAGGTACATTTATCAATTATTCTCGAAGAAAGACTCAAACTTTACTTACGAGACTTTAACATTATTTGATGTACAATTATCTTATCTTTGATCGTATCTTAGATGTTTGTTATTTTTTTATTCAAAAAGTATACAATTTCAAATACTGAAAAGGGTAATTGTGAGAAACTAAACAGAAATGTAATTAAGCCATAAATATTATTTACCACTGAGAAACTTAACTATTCTATTCCATTTATTGCATTGATTTTGCTTACTATCCAACTGTTTTATAATTAGATGTGACCGTAAATTATGTTTAAATATTTTTTTCAAGGATGGCACATGCGATAACGGGTGGGTATGCGAACATAGATGGCGCCAGATATACCAGATGGTGGCCTTTAAGAATGCTATCAAAGATACAAATGTTGAAAATTGGTGGGACAATGGCGATAATCAAATCGCGTTTAGCCGAGGAAATAAAGGTTTTATAGCGTTTAATGTTCAGGGAAAGGATTTGGAACGGAAGCTGCAGGTAATGAAACTGATACATAAGGTTTATTTTCGTATTTCATGATTATAAGTATTGCGTCTCGACAACGCATAATAAATTTAAGATACTCCTACTCCATGAAATGTATTTCCAGAGCTATTATGAGTAAATAAAGTGCAAATAATTTTTAATTTCAGACTGGTCTACCAGCTGGAAAATACTGTGACGTCATCAGTGGAAAGAGAGACGGAAATAATTGCTCAGGTTCTATGGTGGTAGTTGAAGACGACGGTATAGCTCTAATAAAACTTCCAGGAAATGCGGAGGATATGCATTTAGCTATACATATAGGAAAAGAGGTAAGGGAGAAAACTAAACATAGAAAGTAACTGATTGTAGAAAACGGCGATGTTTCTGGTACTGAAACTTCTAACTAGTAGATAACGATGCTTTCATGTTAATTTTATTTACTTTAATTTTTTTAATTATATCAAAAAAATAGTTAAATAACTAAAATAATATTAAGGTTTTACATATTTAACAGAGAAAGTGTGTTCTTTTCTTCTCTTCTCCAACAAATTTCGTACGGAACGGGGCCATATATTGTTATAAAGATTGAGTTACTCAAAATCCCAATTAAACTTAGATCTGAGAGGGAAGGAGATACACGGGCAGTATTATTGACTGTTCCTAATAAGATTGGAATGATATACTTTTGTGGATAAATATGATATATAAAATAAAGTACAATATTAAATATGTTACTCAGTTTTCTTGTATACGCTACAAGTAAGTTACGGATACTTGTGGGAGTAACTTCATTGACGTTTTTCATATGTATTATTCTGTATTATAATCAATAGCTTTCAGTTTCTTTTTAATTATGTCCTTGATTCTATATTTTTAGTCTGCTCCAAGCGTCTATCATCACGTAAACAAGCGTTGACGTGTCAGTGATTATAATATAATATATTTTTTTTTAATTTTAGCGCAATACTTTATTTTTTAAATTTTAATCTGTTGCGATTAGATTATCTTCTTAGTATCTCGAAAACGTCATCATTTATAGAAAGTCAAAATAATTAAGAATATTTTCGTAATAATAGTATTTTTTTTAAAACATATATAAACCTAAGATATTATAACTATAACTGTTAGTCCATATCGCATGCCGTGGCTGTCTGTAATTAATAACAATATTTAATTTAATGTCTACGCTACAGTTGAATATTTTTTGTTAGTATGTGTTTTTGTTGACTGCCCTTATAATAAATAAATAAATAACTTGTTACTTTCAAGAAACAAGTGCATAGTGTATCTACAAAATTAATATCAATTTTTATAGCATAAAGGACATTGATAGAAATTTAGCAATTTTTTTGCTAACATCAAAAACTTAGCATGTAAGTTGAATTCGAATTCGCAATCTTTAGGACAGATTAATATTCGACCTTATTAAGTTTCACATGTGGCATACAAAAAACGTACATTCGACTGTATGGTCGATGGGACTATTGTCGGATGTATTTTGTGGACTATTGTGGTCACTGAAAAGTCAACAGGAACGAATTTCCTGTTATTAAATATTTTTTTTTAAATTCATAGAATATGTACACATTTAAGTTTTCATTTTCCAATTTCCCTGGGGGTCTATATTTGTAATCTTATACAGTTTTAGAACTGGTAGTTGTTACCTTATTTACTATATTTTCTTTTGAATAAAGTATAAATAAGTCACAGGTAATAAACTGAACTGAAAATAGAGCACATACACGCCTATAAGCGCCCTTTCTTAAAATTTTGCCGTAAAAGAAAATCGAAAAATCTATTGTTAACAACTAATTAATATATCTTGTCATAGTTTTCTGCAGTGCAGGAATTAACTGAGTCTCGTGACTGAATGAAGTCAAATTATTAAATGATTTAAAAATGTCTTTTGTTTCAGTCTTCTCTGCAAACTTCATGAATGTTTTGAACAAGACTGGGCGCTAGAAAGAATAATTGAATTTTTCCTATTTATAATTTGATACAATGTTTTAACTTTAACTTACATACTTTATGTTAAAAATAATAATAAATTGTTTTTTGAGCTTAAATCTTTTCTTTGATGTTTTCATTTCCTCAACAATCAGCCCAATGGCCGGCCAAAGACAAACATATCTAACCTTATCTGACTTTTACTAACGTCACTTAAAATTGACTATTTAATTTTTTCTTTGACGCGTTTGTTTATGACAAATAAGCAGAATATGTAAGTACGTCATATTAGGTGCGCCGTTAAAAACATATGACAAGAAGATGACCCACGTAATCATAGCATAAAGAATTGATATTAAGGGAACAGATTCATATTACTACTCCGATAACATTCTGTTCTGTTCAGAACATGTGAAAGTTTCCCATGCTTTGTAAGTCTCCCTTCACACCAAAACAAAGAAAAATGCCTTCGGAGAAAATAGGAACATAAAGGAGGACTATATATGATCAAATCTTTTCGTAAATTAGTAAAGTTTTCGTAAATTGGAATTTTTCTATAAATTCACTCGATAATAAGTAAGTATAAGTAGCCTGTAATCAGGTATAATCTTAGTAAGATAAGAATGACGGGACGGACACGCGCGTTTCTCATGATCGATATAGGTCGATGCAAAAGTCTTCTCAAATACAAATACAAATTACCGCTGGCTGGGCTCGGGGCGTCTATGCGGCGCGTCTAGTGTCTGGTCATGGTAGCACTGGACGTACCCATTAAAACTCCCCGGCAACCTAGAACTCTTGGTGGGCTGTCCTGGATCTACCGAAGCAATTTACCCTAGTTAGGGTAAATTACCCTAGTTACAATTTACCCTACTTAGGGTAAATTGTTATTGTTCCTTCGTGCGAAGTTGGTTTTGCTTGACGTTCATTGCACGCTGATTATTTAATTGTAATAATTATGTCCAGTTGACCGATTCATCATTAATCACGGTTTTAAACTGTTGATATAATCGGACTGATAATGAACTCTATTTCTTTTATAATTCAACAGTTTGTAATGGGTACAAAAACTGTCATAAGTTGTGGAAAATAAAGCTTTAAATCTTATACGGAATGGTGTTGTTTACATTATTTCAGCAATATTTAGTTTCGCCAGAGAATATAATCTACGATGCTTACAATATTATAACGACAGAAATACCTACTCAACCTTCTCATAAGAAGATTCCATAAAATAATGTGTACTCTTTCTACGGTGATTTTTAAATAAATAAATAGTAATAACTTAATGAAAAGACAAGTTTTATTTCAATGCATTTTTATTTATTAGTCATCGTTGTGCCTTTCTGTAAACTTTTTCACTTAATACGCATAAAATGGGGGTTCACCATATTGAAGTTAGCCTGAAGTCATTTTATTTAGGGATTTAATTTGACACCCGTATTATGGAAATGCACAAAAAATGGCTAGTCCGCCATTTTGTGCCATCCATCAACTTAGATTGAGAACGACGTTACTTAGATAACTATACATTGTCATTCCAACGTATGTCAAAACTGTCATCGCAATGGGTTGAGGATAACTGCTTTCAAATTCAGTTGCAGGATTGGACCTTACCATACAAACATAGCATGTCAATTTAAAGAATCAATTTTCAATTTTATTTTATTTTATTCACTATTAGGGAAGGAACTTAATGTTGCAACCCTGTGTTGAAATTGAAAGTGAATACTTGTCCTTATGATTACAAGTGGCTACAAGTGACATGATCTATCAGACTATTGAATGAACTCAAAGCTGATTTTGACCTAATATATCTACTTTTTTAATTTAATGTAAACCATAAAAGTAATAATGCAATAAATAAGTTATGTACATAAAACCTTAATACAGAGGATTCATATTTAAAAAACGAAATTACTTCACTTGCTTCTTTAAACTCAGCCATCAAACTTATTATGTCTGGGTTCAAATTCTTATTTGTATAGAAGGTTGAAGGTTTTTTATTTTCTCAACAGTCAGACGAAGTTATGGAACTCATTAATGTAATAACCGACTTGAAAAAATTGAGGTTTTAAATCAAGTTTTTTCAGAATATCACCGTCAAATGTATAATGAAGATCTTCGGACATAGACAAGCGAGCTTAAAAAATAACAGTCAAGCGACAGTAAGAAAAATATTTCATATTTAAATGACAAACTATGTAGTTGACAAATTTTAAGGAGTTCGTGCTTAACAAAAGGAAATGAAGTACTTATCGACTAGAAAAAATAGAATTCCTACATCAGGTTTTCAGTTTTCTTTAAAACTTTTCGAATATTTCAAACACGGAACTTCTTAGTTCCAGATATCTCCCGTCTGAACCTCAATGGATGAAATATGCTTATATAAGCATATATGTAATAGTAGACTATCTAAGATTCTACCTAATTTGTTTACCACCGAACAATGAAGGCATAATATTTTGTTAAGTATTTGTATATATACATTCTTAGACTGCGTCTACAAATCTACTACGTAATAATATTATCCGGTATTAATACTTTAATTAATTTGATAATAATATACAAATCAAAATTGAAACTTTATCAGTCGCTATAAAAGCAATGACTTCTTGGTGGTCCTTATCAGACTAATCAGAGTTCTTAACTATCTTGGGAGGTCTTGACGCTAATTAACAGGTATTTTGTTTACATTTCTGTTCTCTTTACATAAATAAGTATTATTTTCCTTGATGCTAGTTTGATTTGGGTCATATATAAAATAATAACAGATAACAAATAAAACAAAAACATATAATAACATATTAATAAAAAACATAAAATAGTAAATATTTAAGTCTTGTGTAGTGTTTATTTATAGCCTATTTTCTATATCAAAATGCCGTTTATTGCTGTAATACTTTTATTAACTTTACAATTTTTTTAAATTTATCACAGGATGCTTCGTTTCATCCTTCTTCTATCGGGTTTGACCTTGGCCCTTGCCTATAAGAATCCCTACTATGCTTCTGGCCGTTCAACCATGGTCCACCTCTTCGAGTGGAAGTGGGACGACATTGCAGCTGAGTGCGAGAATTGGCTTGGGCCTAGGGGATTTGGTGGTATACAGGTATTTATGATTTCGTCTGTTTAAACAAACTCGTAGGTCCGCGAATATTCACGACATATATATTATTTATATTATTTATGTGAAGTTCATAATTTGTTGTAATCTTCTTTTACATAACATCACAGAGTCACACGTACGATTCCTTCCATTGGACAGAGATAATTATTATAAAAAAATAATTTTGTTTAGCTGATTATAAATAGCTCCAGATTTTTTTTTATATATTGTTATTTTTAAACAAAAAAACTGTGTAAATCATATTTTTTACGAAACATTCTGAAATTATGTAGTGGATATATTTACAAAAAGTGTTGACAAATTTACAATCACAGTTTGGTAAAAATGCAAAAAAAATACTGTAAGCTTACTTATTAAAGGTATTTACTTTTCTTTACTTTTATAACATAGTATGTAATAAAATTTTATGACACTATCTCTTTGATATATTCCATTGTTGTTGAAATATACTGTCTTCATAATTACAGCTGATCACTCAAAGTTGATTACCAAACGAACATATTTATCTAGCAAAATATTGAAATAACTTTTATATGTGAACTGCCAATAAAAATGAATTTCCAATATCCAAATATCAATCAATCCGTAGGTGTCACCTCCCAATGAAAATCTAGCCATATGGTCACGCAACCGGCCATGGTGGGAACGCTACCAGCCCATGTCTTACAATCTGGTCACACGTTCTGGCAATGAGAACCAATTCGCCAACATGGTCAGGAGGTGTAATAATGCCGGTGTCAGGTACGATGTATTTTTTATGTTTGAAAGATTTTTATTAATGACTTTTGTGCAAAACGCCTTTACACCGTTAGGGTCAACTCATGCAGCGCAGAGTAGAAATGAACATCAATTGAAAAACTCATTAAAGAAAATAGCGCGAATTTACACGCATTTCGTAGAAATGCGTCAATATTTTTATTAGAGCTTATTACATAAGAAATATGAGTATTACCTTATTGAGACAAGAGTGAATTTTCTCAATTAACTTTTAGATTAACTTGCATTTAATGTTGACAGCATTTCAGCTTCTAATTGATTCTTATTAAAAGGCTGCCTTCGTAGTGTGTGTTAATGTGTATGTACCATTATGTTTATACTCGCACACTTATTGCTCTTGCCAGTCAACGATTTGTTCTTCAAAAAGTTTATAATCAAATTCCCCTTGAGATCAACTTTATACCGGTAATTGAATATTCATAGTTTTTTACTTCATCAATTTACCTATTTGGGATTTCTACAGAATCTATGTTGACGCTATCATCAACCATATGACCGGTGACTGGAACGAGAATCAGGGTACTGGTGGCAACTCAGCGAACTTTGGACAATTTTCATATCCAGGTGCATAAAACATAACAGTCACAGATTTACTTGTATCTAGTTAATTACTTAAGAACATAACAACAATAACTAAATTGTTGTACTAGCTTCTTAAAAGGGTATTTAATCCTTTATGGGGTAGCTCTTAGCCTTAATCTGACGTGATGGTTAATAATGATTAGAAGATTAAACTAGCATTAATTGGATTCCTTGACCACATAGGCACTATCTATTATAATTATTGGTACGAGGACAGAAAGTGGTAGTTAGCAAGGCTGTATTTTTTATAAATTGTTTGTTTTTGGCTATTTAAAACAAAATCAAACACCAATTTATGTAGCGTATCCAAATTTAATTCTTTAAAGTACTTATTTTTACGTTTCGAAGTCGATTTTAAGTTCTGTTGTAATATATCGAAGTATATTTTTTTTACTTTTCGCAAGTTCAAAAGAGATTTGCAAAATTTTATATTCTAACGATTTAAAGACACAAGCTGCTGCACTCACTGCATTAGAAGCTACTTTTAATCACTTTTCCATCCACTACTAATACAACTCCAAAAAGCCACTTAATGGTAATAATTTGAACAGTTATACAGGTTTATTAAATATAATATTATAAAGGCTTATCCAGAAACTTTGATATTTGAACAGAAATATCGATCTACGACCCATTGAATACTCGATAGAGTAAACATATGAAATATTATTCCCAGGTGTGCCATATGGAAGAAACGACTTTAACCAACCACAGTGCGTTATCCAGTCCAATGACTATGGTTGCTGCCCAGACAGAGTTAGTAAAATATATATTAGAAAAAACACATATGTCCAATACTTGAATGCGAACTGTGTACTTTGAATTTATACAATCTCTTATTAGCTTAGCAAGACTATGAATTCCTATTATTTTTTAATTTATTTAAAAAATTAATAATTTGAAATAATATTTAAGTAAAAAATCTATTCAGTCTTTACACATTTTATTACAGGTGACTTTACCTATCATTTCGTTGTTATTTAAGTAGAACCCAATTCTTATTGGCTACAAAAGTAATTTAACACAATATACGTAAAGAAACAAGTGAGACTTTAGTGTCATTTGGTGCTATTCATAATATAAAAAATAAGCATATTTTTAAAGTCTTCTTGTTATTTTATAGGTACGTAACTGTGAGTTGTCGGGTCTCAAGGACTTGAACCAAGGATCTGAATACGTACGTCAAATGCTAGTTGGTTTCATGAACCGTTTGATTGACTTGGGTGTTGCCGGATTCAGGTAAACTACAACTCTATTTTTAGTGTCGACAATTAACATTTTTGCGACTGTAATAACGCGTTTTAGCAACTTTCTGTAGTATTTAATTCGCAGTTGGAAAGTCGTTCATTTTGCAATGATGCAGCATTGTCCGTGTTGGACATTTGGCATTTTATATGGGCATGTCTGCTAGATTACCAACAATCATTTTGGTTTTATTTTAAACTATATTTATGTTTATCAGAATTGACGCAGCCAAACACATGTGGCCTGGGGATCTCCGCATCATTTATGACAGGCTACACAACTTGAATACAGCCCATGGTTTCCCATCTGGCGCACGCCCTTACATCTACCAAGAAGTTATTGATCTCGGTGGTGAAGCTATCAAACGTGAAGAGTATACACCTCTTGCTGCCGTAACTGAGTTTAAATTTGGTATGGAGTTAAGCAGAGCCTTCAACGGCGGCAACCAACTGAGATGGTTGATCAACTGGGGTCCTCAATGGGGTCTTCTTGCTTCTGATGACTCCCTCGTTTTTATTGACAATCATGATAACCAGAGAGGCCATGGTGCTGGTGGAGCAATCCTTACTCATAAAACTCCTAAGCAGTACAAAGGTTCTATTGCTTTCATGTTGGCTCATCCGTATGGTGAACCTCAACTCATGAGCAGCTTCAGTTTCACTGACACGGAAGCCGGCCCTCCAATGGACGGTAGTGGCAACATTATTTCTCCTTCTATTAACTCTGTAAGTACAGTTAATCAAATCTATATACCATTGTTTTAATTAAAAAGCACAGCAAATGACCGGAAACAGCCTAATGGTAAGTGAAATGACCCTTAATCTTTCCGGCCTAAACGGTGCTTTAAAAGACACAGGTCTTTTGAATGATCGTATCTTATATGATAAAGAGAATGCGTGTGAAGCCAAATAAATTAAAAATATTACCTTTGTCTGTTTTGAAAGTTTTTTAATTTCTTCAATGTGTCTTTTTAGGACGGTTCATGTGGAAATGGTTGGGTTTGTGAGCACAGATGGCGTCAAATTGCACAAATGGTCCAGTTCAGGAATGTTGCTAGTGGTACGAATATAAACGACTGGTGGGATAATGGAAGCAACCAAATTGCTTTCTGCCGTGGCGGTCAGGCCTTCATTGCATTTAACAATGATTCCTGGGATCTAAATCAAACTTTGCAGGTTAGACAATAATATTAAGTCATAACAAATAATAGTCAGGAAACTCTTTTGATAATGAATACTTGGTTAAATGCGCTTACTCGCCTTATTTGTCCGATTAAAATAAAAAATAGAAGCTGAAACTGTAAGCAATATGGTAGGACTAACTGTTTTCAAACATATGGTGTGGATACAAAATCATTACTTTTATTCGTTTAAAAGTTTGAAACAGGGTGTAGATCAAAATTTGTGTATTATTGTGTTCCAAATTCAAATGAATTCATTCCCTACTGAAAGAATAAAATTGAATACAAATCACCATGTCTTGTAAAGGATCAGAATAAATAACAGTTTTCAGCAGGTGGTACAAAAAATTGTAATATCTTGAGAAAGTTGATTGAACTTAACGTTCGTTCACGAAACGTTTGTTGCTGGCCTGTCACCAGGATTTTATTCAATTAAGTTTGCTTTTTTAGACTTGCCTCCCAGCGGGTAGTTACTGCGATATCATTTCGGGAGAGAAACAAGGCAATAATTGTACTGGCAAGACTATCACCGTTGGAAATGATGGTCGCGCTCATATCTCCCTTGGAGCTAATGACTATGACATGATTCTGGCTATCCACAGAGGCGACCAGGTGAGTTATATTAGAATGCTTTAATGCCTATCTTTTACCTCATTTGATTATTAATTTCAAAAAGATTACAAACAAAAATGGTTTCTACAAAAGTAGCTCTTTAGAGTAAAGACATTAAGTGTGCTTTGAATTACCTAATAGATAGTTTTTGTGACTTATTAATATTAGCTATTTCTTTAACATACGGCTGCATACAGCTTTTATTAATAAAACGTATATAGAAATAGTAAAGTTTGCTAACAATGTTGTTGTTTCAGTCGAGATTGTAAAACGAGCATCAAACACATACAGCACAAAAGAAAAAACACAGTCAACATGTACCTTGTTAAATAATATTCTGTAAAGAAATATGAAATGATTATTAATTCATGTATAAAAGTTTGTTTATTATATTTATATTGTTAATAAAGAATTCTGATTAATAATATAAGCCAGTGTTTTAGTCTTAATCTCTGTAACAGAGATAGGGTCACGCTTGTAAAGGACAATGAATTTACCGGGGACAATCAGCGGGTATTTCCATTGTAGATATAATCTGGCGTATGCATCATTCAACCAGACGAGGATAGTTCCGTTAGCAATTTCCTCCTCGAAAAAATGGCTGGTAGGTTATATTAAAATCGGAGGCAAAGAATATTACATAGTAGTATTGTGTTTCCACTTTGTAACATAGCCATAGCACACAAAGAAGGTGTATACGGGTACCCTCATTTATATTATTTTATTAATTCATTGTAAGAAAACAAACAATTCTTAAAACAAGATAATTAGCACACAGATAATATGTTGAAACAATTTATTGCAATGAATGCCATTTCACAATTGTCTGATTACGCTAAAAGTGTCTTCTAGGTACTTTTGTTGATGGTTGTTCATGGTTTGCATATAATTCAATTGTTCCTGTTTATCATTTAACGTCCGATAAGCAACCAGCTTACGTAAGCTGTTGAGAATTAAATTCTTGTTCAAGCAAACTGAACTTAACTCTGAAACTTGTGTTTAAAACAAATATTGTCGATATTTTGAAGCATTTAGAGCAGAATCGTTTATATCAAAATAAATGATTTAAAAGGAAGTACTCTTAAAACACCACTTCGTTGTGGATTTCTCTGTTTGTCTTTGGAGGCGTATTTGTCACAGAAAATTAAATGAAATTAAGATTATATTACCAATTACTAACTCGAATGCGTGAAAAGATCAAATTTCAAAAAATACATTCGTTTATGCTACATATTTTGAGACACGCAAGGAATTCAAACTATAGGGTAATTTTCACTTAGTATCATGAAATTTGGTAAGGATTCTCAAATTAATTTTCATATTGTTGTAAATATATTCATAAATTACACTAAAAATTACTAAAATAACTGTTGTTCATGATATCACAGTCAGCATAATAACGCATTCAATGTTATTTTTATTTTAAACGCTTAGTAAAAAAAGCATCTTAATTTTAACTTTTAATTATTTTTGCTCTTCATAATATTATTTACAAAATTTGATTAATTAAAATTTTAATCTTTACATTTTAAATCTTCAAGAATAAATGAAACTTGATCGGGAAATACAAAAAAGAAAAAGATTATTATTATTTTAAAACATTTTTGGGTCTTATTAAAAAGTAGCAGTATGTCGAATGCCGCACTGTTCGCAAATATACTTCTCCGATTGGCTACCATCAAGCAGTATTGAATTACGCTACCGAATACGCTAGTCAAAAAGTGTAATAAACTAGTGGGATTCTCTTGTCGTGCGTCTAGAGATTACAGGTCTCCAAATAGTTTAATATAGCGGTAAAAGTCGGTCCTGAGTCAGTTAGAGTACACCTCTGTAGATTGGACACCTGAATATAATTTTCAGATTAACTTTATGGAATCTACCCAAAGGCGTTTGCTCAGAACTTTGACGTTGCGTTTTGGACACAAAAGAGAGCTCACATACTATTCGGAGTGACTGCGATTTATTATACTGAGGACACTTTTTATACATCAAATTTTAAATTTTAATTGTACTACATCAAGTTTTTAGCAGTTCTATAGTAACCACTTGTCGGAAATTGGTTTAAAGGACCGCAATAGGTGACTAAGATGGGAATGCCTTTTCCTGGTTCCCATTTGTGGCATTACTACGTACATATATGGAATGTGTCAAGAGTATAACGCGATTTTGTCCCAGCAGGACGGTGTACCTGACATTTGCGGATAGACTCTTATTAGTTGAAATTTATACATTCAAAATATATTATAAAAATACCAATATTCCTGTTAAGAATTAATATAAATTATTCTTTTTCAGTGTAATATATGTAAAATAATTTATGATATTATATGTAAATGTCATCTGTTATCTATCTATTATATTGTCAGGCTACAGCTGCAACTTATTTAGTCGAGTCCTACTCTAAATGTATGTTGTAATTCTGTTTTATGTAGCCAATAAAATAAACAAATAAATATAATATATAAACATAGCGATATAATTCCCCTTAAAGGCAATATTTTCACTCAATTCTAAAGGCATAAACGATCTCATTGACACAATTTTAATTCGCGATAAGAGACTTGACTGCAAGCGTGTATGAAGTAGTATCATAGAGGGAATTGTTTATATCTTTTTACATACTTTATTGCGGAAACTGAGTGGAAAACCTTGTAAAAAATATTTCATATACTAATGTGTTGTAGCGAAAGTTATTTTATCGACTTATCAGAATTTAAGTTCAAAAATATAAAATGAACTCACTATTTCTTTTTGATTAGCCCGTTGTAGTAATGACTTATCACATGATCACTTGTTTTCAGTATTAGATGGTTTGGGAATAAAATGAAGTCTCATAGCATGACCGTAGTAAACAGCACGGTTCGGATGGATGGTATTCCATCTGTGACTCGCTTAATTTTAATATGCTACTGACCAAAACGCAATATTTAATGCCCTGAAATCTGAGTCTATAACGTCAAATGCAACTTATCTATGCAAACACTTTTAACTCGCAGGGAACAATTCCGCCCGTTTGAGGTTGAACTGAATATTACCCTGTTCCAGTCTGCTTTCACCCATTTCAGACTTTCAGAGCTCAGTACGTCACTGTTCGCCGAGGTAGATGTACGTCCAGTCCGAAACGCCGCGTAAATATTTTAATACCCGACTCGACGAAGCCAACCAAAATTAATTACAAATAACCGATCGATTCGGCTTTTACAATATTTGGGTGTTTTTCTGTGTTGCCAGTGACATATGTAATTATATGGTGGCTTCAGCCCCCCAGTTTGAAGTGGGTGCTAAGTAAGTTTCTGAAGTGTACGCGTGTGGAGTACTTTGTTCGGGCGTCCTGAAATTTATATTTTGGCGAGGTAAGTTTTATTAAGTCCGAATTCGAAACCATATGATTTTATTTATTTTAACAAAGCTTCATTTAGAGTAATCGCTTTTGTTGGCAAGATATGCAATTACAAATACGAAAATAAGGAAGAAAATTAATTGACACTTTACATCAATATAATATCGAAAATGACTGTTAAGATACCTTACTATTAAATAAGTTTAAGAGTGGAATCATATTGATGTTGAGAAATTTAGTTAATAAATTATGTTAAACATAGAGACGCGTGCTCGTATTCCTGGATTTGGAATTTTAAATCGCATTATCTGCGAAGCCTACGAACAAGTTCAAAATTGTATGAAAATAAGCCTATTTTGTCATATTTTTGTAATAAAATATTTATTTATATATATTAAAATATATGAAGAAAAGTATTAATTATATTAAAATATGCCTATTGAAGCCAAACCCTGGCCCTCTTGTATAGTGAACAGGAGTCTCTGACCAATCCAACAGCTGTTCGTTAAAACTTTATTTATGTTTTTATTATATAAGTTACGTGGTACGTATCTATTTAATTTCTTCATTAAAATAAATGTTTTGTAACTCACATTAAAGAGTGTCTGTATAAATTGTCATTTAATTTTATTACTTATTTAACTTCTCAATGCGCACAATCAAGATACAGTTATCCGTGAGTTTATTGCGACTGAATAATTTGTAGTGAATTTATCAAAAATATATTAAAAAACATTGGAATTACGGTCATAAAAGGTAAGACAGTAAAAATCACCATAGTTTTAAATATTATTACTTATATTTTTATTATATTCTTAGCACTGTGAATGTACCTGGTGTTTATATATACTAATTCATTCAAAATCTTAAATATTTTAAAAATCAGTGATACATTAATAACTTTTCAATAATTGTTTTTTGACAACTTCATCGTCCAGAAATGTTTATTTTTATGAAGTAACCTAGTTTTAGTAGTAATATTGTATTCGATGACAATAACCTGCATGATCAGGTATTTATATATTGTTATATTATTGATAATGGAAAATTTTACTGAAACATTCCTTTGTGTACAAAAATATTGATAGCTGCATTTAAAGATTTTTAAAAAATTACCTGATTGAGCCGGGAGTCGAATCTGATTGTGAAATGTGAAAAAAAACCTCCTTTTTTATTGTACCAACCGAAAGAGTCATAATAATCAATGTCTATTAAACAACATAGTATCTTAAATTAAATAAAGACCAAGAAAAAATATTTATTTTTATTGTGAAGAGTATGAAATAGTTATGAATTTGCTCATCATGAGACCCATTTTCACGTATGCACAGACGTATTCTTCGACTGAATTCGTTTCGTGTCGCCTTTTGCAGTTATTGTGAATATTTGAAATTATATTTTGAACTTAGGTTTTCAATTCCTTTACTAACACGTAGTATCTTTTATACACAGTCTTTACATGACCCCATATAAAAAAATCTATCGGCGTTAGATTCGGAGATCTTACCGGCCATCTAATGTTTCTGTAGTTACCTATCCAACTTTGCAAAAATAAATAAATTTGGTTAGTTATTACGCTATTAAATCAAGTGAGAATTATTCTTTATTGTCTTTTCGAAAGTTATAGAAGCACGAATTGACATTGTCCATCTAGTAGCTATTCATTGTACGTATTTAAACAAATCAATAGATAATTAGTACTGTCAGACAGTCGTTTCATGACGTAAATTGTGACGTCATATCTCAATAAATATTTAATCTTTGCCTTTAACGTGTTTAAAAGAAAGTAATTAGTGGCTGTTGCTGAGAGAATTTTACTAAGAACCATTAAATTCAAATTAAGAAGACAAAAGTACTTTAATAGATTTAAAATGGACAATTCTGTATCCGTAGAGCAAATACTTTTTGATCATTATCGTACCGAATAACATAAAAATTAAATGCTAACTTCAAACTCATTATTCGAAAAAAAATTACTGCCACCACTACTTAAATATCTTATAGTATTTAGAATAAAATATTTAAAAAAAGAAAACAAACAATAAATTAAGTAAAATTTAATTTGGATTTTACATTTAGATTCAAATATTGATCTCATACTCGGGCAGTGTTTAATTATTATATGATTTATCCATCTCAATGAATAAGCGTTTCTCCGTAAAAGTAAAACCGTGATGTCCGTCATATCAGCAAAAAATATACTTTATAAGGTAGATTTACTTTGCCCTTTGAAACTGTCAAAAATATCCTTATTTTTGACAGTTTCAAAGGGCGTTAAAAAGATCACCAAAAAGAATATTGCACCCCGAATTTAATGGCTTTGCTGAGAATTTTAGCTTTGGTTGAGGTGGTTTTTGTTGTTCTATAATATTCTGAGAATAGGCATACCTGAAGGCAAAAGTTTAATTTAATGCCGTATGGTAATTTACTTATCGTATATGATTGCGAAACCTGAGAAATAATAGCAGCCTATGTTTGTAGAGATATTTCCAATGTTCTATTATTATATGTTTTCATGAATTAAAATTAATACAATTATACTAGACTAAAACATAAACATGCATATTTTTAAATAACAACATGGATATATAAATAACATGACTACACAACTGCGTGCATGTATGCCGGCAGCATCAGTATAATCAAACCTATTTTGGTTACACCACGATTTTTTTTGTATAAATAATTTTCCAGTTATATTTTTTCATAACCAAAAATGAACTTCAAATAAAACATTAAGTGATTTATAATTCTTACAACATTTTGTAGTCTATTGTTTAATTATCAAGAATTAGTATAGCTTAGTTCATTACTCAGTGGTACCACTGCCTTGCCTTGTAGATCTAGAGGGACCTCTCTTCAAACTTATTAATTGATTTCTTTTAATAGCCTTGAGTTATTTTAATCCCGCCATATTGGATAGCATTTTAATATTGTCACCGTGTCGTCTGCCATTTTCTCAATTGTAATCCAAAATTAATTTATTGTATTATTATAAACGAAAAATCTTTTAAAATACTTTTTCATATGGTCCACTCACTAATATTATCATTTATTCACGTTACTTTGTCGATCAATAGATTGAGATTATAACATGTGATACAGTAGCGGCATTTAGTAATTTTGTGGACAAATAATTTCCGTAGATTCGTGACTGAAGCTAGTACTGAAAATTGTATGTCTAATAATCCCCATTACGATTAAAATGGGTTGAATATTTATTTACTGTGAAGTTAAACTCAATTATTTGAAACTTCATGGATCAATGTATAAAACAAGCGGACCGAAGGACATTTCTTACGAGTAATGTGTGGTATTTAAATAAAATAAAAATTCTCAGATATGATTAATATTTCTATAGGTGGTTAATACCGGACTCGATGGAAAGTAAGCGAAAGAAATTCAAAAAGTGTTCTATGTCTGTCCGATTGAGATATAAAAACAATTGAATTTAAGAAACAAAAAATTGATATTTACTTGTTTCAAGGTTCGTTCGGAACCTCGTAAGAGCTTAAGATAATAAATTTAGTTGACCCGTCCAGGATCAACCATGCCGAAATTAGTTTTATTTCCTTAATTAAAACCAAAGCTCGAACAAAGCCAACGAGAATTTGTTTTATGTTAAATCTTTTTCATTGGTAATGCGTACAAATGGAACAACTCTGCCAATGAACCCTACGGTATGTATATAACATAATATTCTTATAACATAACGCAGAAAGCCTTTCACGAGTTTTATGAAATACAGGATAATTTTATGCTTAAAGTAGCAGAGATATTTTTATTTCCTCGGCAAAAATGCTTAGGAATTCACTTCCTATATACATTACAAGCGTATGAAAGATAAACGTGACTATAATCTCGTGTTTTATTACTTTACTATGACGTAACACATGTAAATGTTTATTGCAGGAGCTAACTATTACTGTATGTAAAAATGTTTGAATGTAATCAAACACACAGGTGGAGAACATAAATGTTACTACATTTAATAGTCTTTTTTTAGATTTAGTATTTTTTTCGCAATTTCAATGATAGATCAGTCAGTCAATGTCTCTCAAGGCTCAATTTAGCACACGGATACTTACTCTCAGTCTAAAGACGAATACCATGTCAGTTATTGTGGAAGGCTTTTACTGTCTGACGTATTTTTTTTTTACATTTGATATGCGTACATGTCAACTGTTCGACAATTACTGTACAACGAAAAGCCCAAGTCTATTACAGAGTTAAAAAATGGTTAAAAAAAGTTCATAATTCCTCAATTTATATAATGATTACGTTAGTTTTTCGCTGGTTTTTAAATCAATAAGACAATTGTGTCTTCCATGTCTGGTAGCGTAAGCGCTATATCAATCTGCGAGTATAAATTTATGAAAATTGAAAATAGATATACATCTTTACGACAGATCTGATGTGTAAATAAGAGAACCTCTTGATAATTAAACATTTAGAGTGTAATTATGTTTTTGTTTTATCTGTGATTAGGTAACTATTCGTATAATAAAATTGTGTATCTTCTCATACAAGTATATATTGCATCGTGTGTCGGCCGCCATGGACAGCAAGGGTGATGATGGATTTTGGCAGGAAAAAGTATGATATCAAAAAAGTTAAGCAACCGGCTTCGAAAAAAAAATAAGCAAAAAAAATAAGTAAGCATAAATAGTAAAAATAAGTAAAAAATCGGTGCAGAATTGGCAGAGACATCAGTGAATATACATACAATAAATATATATAGTCGAACATATAACCTCCTCCTTATTCGAAGTCGGTTAGAATTTAAGTTGTCTAGCTTGATATAGGGCCTAGAGTGTCTACAATTAGATTTGCTGCCTGACTTGTGTATAGGAACGATATGAATAGCTTTCCGCATTGCAGGGAAGACTCCTAGTTTTAATGAATCGTAACAAACGACGAATCGGAACGAATGAACCGCAATGAATAATTATAATTCTTTACATATATAGTCTAAAACCTTAATCTAATTTGCTTAAGAGCTAAGCATTGTCTTTTTGAGCTAGTAATGACATTTGATGTTAATAACTTCACGAAATAGGCTTCTTTCAGTGACTTGAGTGTGCTTGATTGAATTTACGTTTGGTGAATATAAAAAATATATTTCCACAGCCATATCTTTATTGAATGTAATGATTTTTATTTTTAGTTACGCAATAAACTTAATATAGCAACATTATTTAGTATGCTCTTATTAGTAAACGAACAAGATAAGAATATAATTAGGCAACTAAATGATATAAATATGATTGATGGAATAATTGTAAATAAGTAAATAATAATAATAATATAAATAGCGAGAGTGATAAATGTCTTTTAATGTAGAAATAACTTTGGTTTTATTGCAAGAATCTTTAAATATATACTGTGCGTTTCAAAGTAGAATTTCACAATGGAACAATAGATGTAGGTTTTAATTTTAATCAAAGAACAAACGTTGAAATTATATTTATCACTTCTTCCTCTTAAAATGAGTTTTAAGGTTTTATGATATAGAAAACAGTTAATGTACGAATAACATATTTTTTCTTATATTACATACTTATGGTTGAAAGGACTATTTGCAGTAGCTGTAAATAAATTATACTCTATTCTGCATCAGAAAAAAATTTGAATCATAGTTCACAATTTCACAGTTCACAAATTTACCCAATGAACTGCTAACAATGTAAATAATAACAATTTAAACAATGTAAAATTAATAATTATTATTTTAATATAAATACCTTATGCTAGCCTCTCCACCTTCTTTAGTGTATTTCTTTAATATACAATTAAAAAAGCATGTACGTTACTAATGTGTTATGTTGCGGACTGTTGTAGATATTTACATAATTCTTTACGAAACATCTACATCTACTATTACCCAAAAAATTGACAGTTTTTGATCGCTTCTTCTCCGGTCACTCGCCTTAAAAACTTTCAGTTTTCAATTCAGTTTTGTTAAGAAGGTTGTATTCGGCTTGAAACCAAAAAATAAAATGTATTGTGTGTTCCATGCGGTACACAGACAACGAAGATATACGACCCAATAAGCAGGATTAAATTGGCACTTTCTGGGTAAGCTTGTTATATCGTCGACTCCCGCTTAATCACTGTTAGAGAAAGAGGGGGATAGAGAAAAAGGCAATAGATTTAATTTTTTAAATGCTGTTTATTACTTGGATTCAGATCCTTAATGAACAACTCCAGCAAGGAATTCTCTCCTTAATCATCAAAAACGCTTACATTTGAATTTTAGTCCATTTACAACTTAGGCACCCTTTTTTCCTTATAATATTAAGTGTTCATTAATATTTATTGTGTAAGAGGACTTCTAAGTACTAAATATATTTATGTACTCAAATGCCTCATTAAGCCTCTAGTCTTGGTTGTTTCAGCAACGGCCTTCACATACAAATCAGCATTAGGACAGGTGGTGGGGTTATGACTCGAATCTCCTTATATATTTCTTTCATGTTGGAAGGCCTGTGTCTAGTGGGTCGTATAAGGGCTCTTGATGATGATGATGTCTTGAATTCAAACTATTTTCTTTAAACTTAAAACCAAATCACCTGCATCTGTAATCTGATAGCATATACAGACGCTAATGCTGCATTTACATGCACACACACTCACGTATACGGTACAGGCACACTCCAACACACCAACACACACACACACACACACACACACACACACACACACACACACACACACACACACACACACACACACACAATTTATTAACGTAACGTTGTACAAGTAATTTTACACTTAAAAGGCGACTAGCTGATATGAGATGATATTAGAATGTAAATATTTTTTTTTTCTTCATTTACCTAGTTGAATATTTTTGTGTAACACTTAATTTTCAAGTTCATTCTTTTTAATTTTACTTAATTATTAATTATGGTTTAACTTTTATTAAAATCAAATTTATATTTGATTAAAATGCTTTAAATTTTAAAGGAAAAACAGGACCTGATATATTGTACGTTTTTATACAAAGCTTTATACGGGTAACATAATATTGACCCGGAGCTCAGGTGGAAAAAGGATTATGATATCTAAAGGCTATTTGCTTAGTCGTAAAAAACGATACCCAATCATTGACTTGTCGCAATATCTGTTATATAGGCTAGTGCGTATATCTACTTATATAGGCTAGTGGGTATTTCTATACAACCCTAAATTTATGTCGGTATGAAAAGAATTTACGACGACGAAAACCTATTAAAGATTTTAACGTGAGAGTGTATTAAATGGCATGTTCCGAGTGAATGGTGGCAGATGGTCGGTCGTGTCATAGACTTTTTATATTAAAGCCTTGGAGATTGTAAGAACATGCAAGTTTCTATCTTATTTTTATACATAACAATGAATAAAGCAAAAAAATTGCTTGAGAAATTTGAATAAGAATAATAATACCAAAATCCTAAAGAACAGCTGTATAATTTTTAATAAACGTAAATTGGTAATTTAGTTTAGAAAATTGTCTAATTGGCATGATATAAACCAAGTAATTTTTTTATTTATACGTGTTAAAGAAAGACGTGATGAACTTAAGTAAACACAGCTGTTATTTACTTTTATCTGATAGATTATTGAAGAAGTTACAAAGCTTACCAGGTCATTAAGTATTTAATAAAGAAAGGGCAAACTAGCATTGTGATCTTTAACTAAGATTAGATTCGACAGCAGTTTCCTTATAATTATTGAATGAACTTATTACATTTCCCTCGGTAATTCTACGCATCCGGTGGAGGGTATTGTTCGATGTGAAAGCAGACTAATTGATTTGGGTAAAAAAAAGTTTATATTCTTAGTTACAACAATTTTAATAAAATACTAGGCTGTTATTAACTATCATTATTTATTTAACGAAGATCTCTGACCTTCGGTGTTTGGAAACATATTAGTCTTTCGCTCATGGATATATATAATCACGGAGCCATTAAACAAAAATTAAATAAACTCTAGGTGTAACACTTTAAATTAAAATTAAACCTGCATAGTGCATATTTCAAAATAATAGGTTTTTATATAAATACGCGATAAAGACAATTTTATAAATAAGAAGAGATATGATTTACATTTTTTTAAATCAAATTTTTGAATTTATCTTCCGACGTGGAACTAATGTAGCAGAAGCAGCTTGCAATATTAATGCTGAGGATACGAATAATGAACACACGCAACGAATAACGCATTTGACTTACCTTGTTGAAGCATTTCATTCATTTATGTATATGAATGATTTTGGATCGAATTGTTTCATGTGAAAAAAAATTCTATACAATAATCGCAAACAAACTATGCAATGGCTAACTCCAGGTAAAACACCAAAACAATGTCCTTAAGCGAATCTTACCCACAAAAAGTGATGGTACCTTTTCGGTGTAATTCACTCATCTTAATTTATGGATGTATATAACTTCGAACCACGATAACAATTTTCACAGCATAAAAGCCCCGATTCCCAACTGACATAGTCCGTAATTCCTGGACTTGGCTCCAATTGACTACCATATTTTCTATGATTTGCACAATTTTCTGCATGGATAAATATTTTATTCCCAGGAAGCAGAACATAATACTCTAATGGGTAACTCTGTATGTATGGATGGTAAACTCTGGGGATTCATCCCCAGAGTTTTATTGCAAACGCATTAACGACCATTCAATGAATTGTATAAACAATGAAGATAAAAATGTTTATATAAATAAATTTCTGTAATCGTTAATAATATTGTTTGAATTTTGCAGTACTAAATTGCTATTTGATCCTTTAAGCCCAATTTTTTAAAGTAGTTTGTTATTTTGCAGTGAAGGCTTTTATCACATTTCACTCGGCAGGGAAGATTTCATTTTCTTTGGAAGCAAGTGCAAGCCATCTATCTACTCGCGGGTGGGTTGCAATCGAGCACAACTTTTCTAACTTAACGGACATTTTTTAATAAAAAGCAAAGCAAATGATGCAACACTGTGGTTGGCGGCATATAAATTAGCTAGTGGACCATACGATACATCGCCCTAGTTTCGGATCAGCATGGTAAAGGTACCATGCTGGTCCAAAAAGTGCTTTTTCACGCCTGTTTTGAACTCAAAATCAACACGGGCTCCTACCCATGTTGTCTACAAGAGGGAGTGCGTCTGACACAATGTCTCTTTGTTTTTTAATTTTTAGTATTGAATTCAGTAAGTTTCATTTTCGCTTACAATGCATCGGTCACTGGAAGAGCCTACTTGTTCTATTTAACTGTGCTTGATACAAAATATGTAATTTTCTGAACAGCTGTTCAGACATACTGATCTCTAAGCACAGTTACAAACTCAGACAGATTTTAGATTTTCATCTTGCAATGTCTAGAATTCCGTTTGTTAGGCGCTCAAGTAGAATAGGCAACAATACCCCTCAGCTTGTAATTGCGCACTGAGACCAGCATCACTGCAGCGCATTTCAGCAGACTTATCTAGCAGTTCCAACTTAAATATGAACGGCACACAATTTGACATTATAAGCAAATCAACTTGTCTTCAGTGTTGTGAACAAAATGATAGAAAATAATAATTCCCCCCTTCTTATAAAATGGGTTCCTTTAGAAGAGGTGTGAAAAAGCACTTTTTCGGCCGGCAAGGTGAGGGTGGCTAGGGCAGTATGTCGCATGCTTCACTAGCTATCTTCACATATTAACTCCTCTACTGCTGACCATCAGGTGGTGTCAACTCATATGCTGTGCTTTATATATATATATATATATATATAAAGAAACTGGTAGACAACGTGTGTGCTACACCTTGGTAGCACACACGTTGTCTACCAGTTGTTCTATCATAATTAAGTATAACGCTTATCATCGGATAAGCGTTATACTTAATTATGCGGATTAATCTATATCAGTATTATAAAGCTGAAGAGTTTGTTTGGTTAAAAGAGCTCATCTTTGGAACTACGTGTTGTTATTGGAAAATTCTTTTTGTGTGGGATAGTGCAGTCTTTAACCTGAGTATGGTACAATGAAGCTGTATATTTTATCCAAGCTATCATGAAAAATATAGCTTCACGTACTAATTCATTTCGCGAGGAAATAACGGCATTCCGCCAGTTATTTAACCTAAAAGCAATTTGTTAAACGTCCAATTACCGAAAAAGAGAATTACTGACACGCATAGCCTTTGTGAAGTTTATAATCGAGGGTAGACTGAACCTGCCAGCGCGCGTTTAAATATTGTGCCTACAAACTAGTGTGACCTTTAAAGAATATTAATAATTTTCAATCATAACACAACTGACAACCTGTAAAAATATTGTAGATTAGAGGCATATGGGGCACCAATTTGGAGCAAAATATACGCACGCATGACCGACATACCTTACCATTGATTGTACAAATAAATTTAGAAATATATTTTATTGGCATTGTTAAATATATTTTTTGGTACAAAAATTCATTAATCTAAAAATTCACTACATTTTTTATAAAAAGATCTTTGGAAAACTGTATAACGATTCTTAATGGCAAAATACTTTCATGTATTGTGAATATTAAAATCTAAACTTTAATCTATGAATTTTAATTTTCTTATCCGTCGCGACATCGTATGTGTATTGAAACATACAAAGAAATATCTTTTATACGACACCAATACCTTTTTTTTATCGAGGAGAAGTCCGTTTACGGACCTACCTGCCACTGGCTAAGCGACCAGCGTGTGCACGACACCAATACCGACATCCTTAATTACATCTAATCTTGATTTGACGTACTGCAATAGAAAATGACAACCTTATAGTCAGTTACCTTATAGAAGGTTTTTCAACAGCTGTTAATAAATAAAAATGTTATAAAGCAATAAAAACAGCAGAAAAGTACAAACTTTTCCGCTCATACGAAGGTATTCGGGGAAAAACTGCTTCCAAATCTAGTGTTAATCTTTTATAGGAAAAACCTTAAATTCACAAGCTCGTTCAAAGAATTACCTGATAATGTTACCATTAGAAAGAAATCTTAAAATATGGTTGTGAATTATCGGTTTAATATTTAGGTAATTTATTTAAAAAAAATGTAGGTGTTTGTGATATAAAGAGAATTAAGATAACTTTATCTTAAATAAAAAGTATGAAATTATAGTACATCTTTGGGTAACATGAATTATGTATAAATTAATGACGAATTGTTCGCTCACTGTACACTGTGACCCTTAACAGGCGTAGTTCAAAAGATGAATTTACCGTAATTCCATGCAAATACTATAAATGTGGTCGTTGACCCGGTGAACTTTGTTCCACGTTTATCTGCCTCAAACGCCATCAATTAAAACTAATCCGAAGTGGCGAAAGGAAAAATTAGGTTATTGTATTTCGTACAAGTAAATTTTCATTCAAATCTTTCAGCAAAACAAATAAGTTCAAGTTTGTAGGATTTTACGAGACTAAACAACACAAATTATGTATTAAAAAATGTTACTACAGTATAGAATCAGAGCACAAGTATTCGATTATATCTGTGGAAAATTTGTCAGAACTCATCCATAATGGTTTTAGTATTTCGATTGTAAGCTTTAAAATTACCAGTGCGCTGTGTGCGGTATCGAGTGATGCTTGACGCAAACAACTGCATGTTTACCTAGGTGTTGGATAAATTTAGGTTCAATCAGTACCTGTTAATACCGCGTATTGGATTAAGAGCTCTGTGATGTGATACAGTGTTTACCTTTGCGGATAAAGTAGTTGGATGGTGTAAGGGCACGTGAGTGACGTCACAGAGCAACCGCGTAAATTCCCGGAAATTCATATACTGCACCAAATTCGATTAAACACACAATTCAACAATGTTGGGAAATATTCGTTCAATGAAATCGGCAATTTATCTTTGTACGTGTTACACATTAGTTTCTTCTAAGCCTAAAAAAGTATAATTGTGTATACTATGTTTCGAAGAATAAGCAATGAACAAGAAAAGTAGCACCAGAAATATAATTCAGTGATACAAAGGGTTGGACTTTTGTGTTCACTTTAAAAATATCCATTTTAGTAAGTAAATAATGCCGCAAAACACTCTAGTACATTATATAATAACTAAAATATTTTTTGACTTTATATTTTCTATATATTATATTATACTTCGGTTATCCGGTGGAGTGGTCAGTACCCCTATTTACCTAACCCCTATCTATATTTGTAAGATGACTATGAATATTTGTTCACAAGTCATGGATGGTTATACGTATATTGAGTATATTCTGATATTTATACACATTAATATCTATATTTCTCAGCTATCTAGTACCCTTAACAGAAAGTCTTAGTGACGTTTAATTTGGGCTAGGTAATAGGTGTGAGAATAATTGTTTTAAAACTAAATAAGTTAAAATGGCATTGGCAAAAAGTTGGCTAGCAATGATGGACAATGCAACTTAAGTCCTAAGTGCTTGTCGTCTTTTCATACACTCAACAAGTAATTTAATGCTTATGCTTCAAATAGGGGATGAATTTATTTGACTTTATAAAGATAATAGTTTGGAAAAAATCAACTAATTAGAACATCATGTTTCAAACCGAACAAAAAGGAGAGTGATACAGTGTCAATAAAAATAAATATTTTTAATGTATTTACATAGACAAATCCTGTAAAGGTACTACCCACAACAATATGGATGTGGTGTCTGATACATATAGAGAGACATAATAAAATATCTATTGAATATCAGTGGTTAGTCATTATAGGGTCAAAATACTCGGAGATTCATATTAAAAAAAAATATCAGGGAAAGTTATTCTGCGCTTTGTCTTCCACTCACAACCTACTCGACCCATTTACTCGATTAAAAGAGTAGTTTCTTAGATCCCTAACAAATTGTACACCCTTGTACGAGTTACGACGAGCGTTTAAGTTTAATCTCGTAACTGCATTAAGTACCTGTTGCGTATGTTTCAATTATAAATTATGTTTGCCATCCTTATCCTGAAAGTGAGATGCATTGAGACTAAATTGGACTATGTTATCATAGAGTTTTATTCAGTTTTGTTCAGTTGGTTGATGGACTATAGCGCATTGATTCCGAAGCCATGTTATTGTCATCATACAACCTTAATTTATTAAAGGTACCCTAATAACGGAATGAATTTTTAACGATGCCTGGGAACATAACAATCTTATAACGATAGCAAGTATTGATATTTTTATGAATACTTGTTATGTTTTGAATAAACGTGAAACGTCTATAATGAATTTAGAAGTTAAAAAGATAAGTTTGTGCTAAAATATATAAAAAAATATAACATATATATAATTTTTTATACATACTTTTTTATATATAATGTAGAGCCCGTGAACGCCAGGCAAATGTAATTGGTAACATTCAAGGTGGATCTTTATCTGCTGACTGGCACCATCAAACTTAGGAATGCCTAGCTATTATGAACTTTGAATAATCGTGGCTTTGGTAGGTGATATTTCGCAAAGGCATATAAAAAATCTTAGTCAAAATCGTAGTACCAACAATCGTATTCTTGTATATCCTGCCCATACTTAGGTTATCCAAAAGAGATAGCTAATTAGCAATAAGTCTGACCTTCTACAATATAGCATCTACAAAATTGTCTGTATTTGTATTTTATGGTATACACAAAAGCGTATACTATCTATCCCTAAAATTAAAATCGTAGTAACCCTCGATAAACGGCCTTAAACTTCAATCAAGTTTTAACAGTAAAAAAGCTGAGATGTATATATTTTGGGGTAGCTTTAAGTTTTACGTTTCTCTGCTAAATTACATAAAAACTAGCTATTCATTAAAAAAAACTACTTAATCATATCCAGGAAGAATTTTTCCTGCTCTGATATTAAAATTGTGTTTCCAAATTTATTTCTATTGGTCAATGCGGCGATACGGCGTTAAATAATAATTTTATAATGGTTATGGTTTAGGTAGCTACTTTGACAACACGACATGATACTGGTGGCATAGAAATTCTGTCACGGAAGTAAAGCATTAAGCTTACTACGACACAATATCGCGATTTATTCATTGATAAACTATAGACATAGCTATGTCGACAAATATTAGCCTCGTTATTACGATATTATTGATATAAATATTTACGTCTATGCTTTTAATGCTATTGATATAACTTAAGTTAAAGTGCTTAAAACTTTCTTAAATATAAAAAATATTACACATAATTAAAAAGTACGAAATAAAAATATTTTAAATATCAAAATATGCTCTACATTGGGCGTTTTCAAAAAGTTGTGTATAAATATTATGAATTATGAAATAAATAAACTCTACATTTTACTCTTCATCTATCGCTGGAACATAAATTTAATCTTCATTGATATTTTATAACACATTTAATTTTAGCCAGTACTAAATTTTATCGAGATGAAATCTTAATATTGAATGAAATGACAAATTCCTCCCAGTAAATTCACATCACTGATATTTAATATTTCCTAGTGTCGAATTGAGTATATCTTAAGTGAACAATGAACACAAAGCCTAGAAAAGTTCCCATACGTATTACGAAAAGCCTAACTCTTTCTGCTTCATAGAACATGACCGGATTATTGTGATCTTAGTTTTGTTCAAATAACATTAATATGTAAAATATCAGAATAGCTTACCTATGCCTATCATATACCTTTATATTATGTACTATTTGTAAACTACATTGTACGAGTTCCGTTTAGTTACAGAACCCTAAAAATGAAAACCAAATAAATACATAAAATAATTTAGCAAAGCATATAAGCAGCTTTCCGCCCTATTTTCGCTGATGGACACACGGCCTCTCTAAGGGGAGTATATCCTAAAATTTTGTTGTGCCCGACAGGGTCCATAGTGCATTAATAGTCTTAAGATCTACATATTATGTAACTATGGAACGCAAAATAAATAACTGAATTGAAGGACTTGAATATTGTAGTCGTGAACTATACCATCTGCTGTCGATCACTAAACGAGCTGAACATTGGCAAGGATAAGATTATTGAGCATTTAGAGTAGCAAACAATGTAGAGTGGTAGACAAGGATTAGAAAAATAAAAAACTAGCATTCAAACAGTTAGTTCGCAATCTCTAGATGTGTGTCTAAAATTAGTAGAACTAGTAATCTTTTCAGGGTTCCCACCCAAGTCTTCGTCCTTCCTAATTATTAGTTATTATAATATCATCAGTATTGTGTGTTGTTAACAAATGTGAACAATTTAGAGACAGTAGTAACGGTGATAACAGCAATGAAGACTTCAAAAGGGGGTAGATCAGTATTTCTGCCCATAACATTTTACCCGCAAAATCATCAGTTATCGTGGTGATCTTGGCGCTTGCAATAATGCTGATCTATCGGGATCTTAAAAACAAAAAGTAAATATTATAAATCCCGTAAAGAACCAAGGTTCTTGTTGAAGAGAAAAACCGAAGCTGGCTGCGCATTCCACTCTCTACCGTGCACATCATAAAAGAAGATAACGCGGAACGCTTTGTTCGAATATTTGATATGCCGACCAAACGTGGGTAGCCTGCCAGGCGTCTGGTCTATAAAACTAATATACTAATATCTATTAAAACTAATTTAGACGATAGTTATCATAAGGATATGGTTGGTTGGGTGTATTTATTAAGACTAACAACGTATATATCAATACGATATAATATAGTTTATTCGGAAGCCTAAGTTAATAGAAGCCTTTAGTACTTAGTGCAGACCGGACGTTTAATCGACTCAGGTAATTGGTTTTTGAACCTCTAAATGAAATAGAAGTACCTACATTGAATCTATCTGCAATAGAGATTGTAAGAACTTGGTTTAGTTTCTAAACCCACATCCTAAGATATGAAAACTTCGTACATCATTACAATTGATAAAGGCCTCGCTTTATCAAGTTCTGTGGACTTAATCCTATTGTTCTATTGTCCTTTTGGTTAAGTTTAATCCAACGTTTCAGTGCTGTATAACATTAACTGTTTCAAGTTAACACGCGGTGCATCTGGTAATCTATTAAATTGATTAGTTAACCAATTATACTGAAAAATCTAATATAAAAAGTTTTTGTACGACACTAACCTAAAAAACCTCATAAAACGATACCTATAAATTTGAAGTGATAAGCTTTGGTATATTAGACAAGTAGGCACGCTTAAGTAATATTACTAAAACAAATTCCTTTTGTATATACTGTATGGTGGTGACTAACGTTCCCTACAATTAACAACACCTTCGAGTATTGCTTCTGCAGAACACATAGCACTCCCAGGAACGTTAGTGGACTCACTTGGGAGTTTTAGTGGGTATTCTCAGTGCAGCTAAGATCAGGCATCGGTTAAGTGCCATTGAGGGCCGCCACTCATAAGGCCGTTACATTCCTTCTCGAAAAAAGGTACCATCTAGACAAAGAAATAAATATCGGTAACTACTTGATTAAGGGTCAAGTATTTATCGAGGTATGGTGACTGCGAAAATGGGTACTGTCTGTTAGCTGTGTAGTTATCTGTTCTAGGGAAATTGTGGATTTTTAGGAAGTCAAATAGCTAGTAAATATGACGGTTGTTACGTTTGTTTAATTTTACTAAAATTCTAATTAATTCGAATTAATGTTAATACTTTCTAAGCAATTGAATTATAGCACGCCAGTGGATGACTAAATAGGTCAAAGTTCCCATTACGATTGTCTAAATATTAATACACCATTGTTACATTATGATTATTATTAAATTCAAATTAAAGTACCTAATTATGCTAAAATTTAATAATATGATTGGGATGATGCAACACGTATAAAAAGACAATATAACATTTCAGGAAATATTATTTATTTATGTACATGATAGTTGAAAGAAAACTTAAATAAAACAATTGATTACAAAGCAATGCTTTTTCATCGTGTATAGCCTATATGTCCAAATGGTGGGCATAAGCCTTCTAACAATAGAAAAATACATGAGGCACTGTTTTCTAACTACATTTGTTCGAATAGACTTGTGACAGGAATATGTGACATTAAGACGAAGAATGTTTATATATATTTATTCATACATGTTACATACACGTAACGTATATTAATACTTTACTGTAAATATTTTACATAAATATTGTTGTCAAGTGTACATTTAACATCTATTATTATTAACTTTAGCATAAATAAGAAAAGTTTTGTATGATACTCTTTTTTCTTTTGAAGTACAATATACCACATAAAATTTGCTTGGAACTATACAGTTACGGAGAAATTCTTGTACATTTCTTGACAGTATTCTTTATATCACAGAAGCATCTCGTATAAAGTTGGGTTTAGCTCAACGTCCCTCTGGGGTGTCGTAAGATACTACCACTGGATGGAATTTGTTATGGGGTCAAGATAATTTTATATTTGGTCTGTCTGATAAAATACTATTTGTAGGTAATTTCTCATTTATATGTATAGAATAATATATGAACAGAACTGTGTTCGGGGAGACAACAAGCATTTTTTAATCAGTAGATATTTCAATAACAGTAAGAACAAGAAAAGGTAAAGTTTTCGTGAAAAAACTAAAACAGTAAATAAAAGAATTCTATACGTTTATGTTAAATAAAATATATTTATTTATTTAATATTCTAATTAAAGACAATTTTCTCCTTATTTCGTATTAATAAATAAAATCATTTGAATTAAAACCTACCCACTTTCATTTTTATTTCCAAAGATTATAATACTTACATATAATAATTAATTTGTTTAAGTGGGCACTTCAACGTGACGCTTTACTGAGAATCACTTTGAAGTGTGGAATGGTCTTCTTTAAGGAGTGCGTCCATGCTAAATACACTTAATTCTTAACCGTCCATATTTGTTACTGCTGTAAAGAATATTTTGCAGTGCAATTTAACACGTCTTGTTTTGTCTAACGAACGTTTGATTTTTACAAACAATGTGAAGCGCATTTTCCATGATCAAACAAAAACCCAACAGAATTGTGTACACAAAAAAATTAAAACACAATTATGTATATACAATACAAACAAGATTATGTCAAAGTATATAAATTTATGTGTATAATTTATATCCAAGTCACAATTTGTTTTGCTAATTATTACTTATTACAAATATCCAGAAGTACCATTTTCACATAGAAATTTTACTTTATACAATTGATAAATTTTGTCCTTTAATTAATTTAGATATTAGCGTATGGAATACGATATTTTTGCGGCTTTGATAATTAGATAACTTATATACCACTTCAATGTTCAATAGCGAGGGCAAGATATTAATGAAGATATTAATATTAGATATTAATAAGTTATTAATGAATGAATGCGTGTTTGATAAAAAAATTTTGGTCAAAAGTAAAATAATAGAGAACATATAGAGTATAATAAAAAACAAAAGGAGTTGCATATGTATGCAAATTTTTATTGACAAAGTACTAAGTAGCATATTTATTTAATTAAAAAATAATTGTACAAACAATACACAACAAATGATTTAAATTATAATAATATTAGTCTTTTCCAGGAAACCTTCGAATGTACTGGATATACAATATCTAGAGAGAGAAAGCGAAGTTAGCAAAAACTGAAAGCTAAAGGTTAATATTAAAACTTAAATATAAAAGAGATATAAAGTTTAACATTTTATAATATCTTGCTTTTACACAGTATGAATTGAAGTTACTTTTAAGTTTAGTTATAAAGAATTATTTTAATTTTCTTTATAAATTCTAAGTTCACAACTTAATGTTTCACTGCTACTGGTATGGAATAATTTGTTTGTGGCGACGATTGAAATTTTATACGTATTATATTTAATATTGCTTCTATTTAAACCGTTAATTTAATAACTAAGTATGTTATCTTCATAGATTCTTAACGTTCAAAATGAAAAGAGATTAAGCAAAAAGGTTCAGATTTATAGAGAAATATGAATAAATATTAGTTGATTGTAACTATAACATAAACCTTTAAAGATCTGAGTGTTATAAGTAGATCGAATTATTCTCAATATTGACAAAAATGAATGTCTAATACACATTTGCTGGAAGGTCTTTTGTGTAACTTCAATTGGAAACAGCTTCTATTGTGTTTGTATAAGGTATACAATAGCTTACTAAAGTTTCTTACACTGAATTATTTGTTTTATATTCCTACTTATAATTAATTATAAGTAGTACCTTCATATAAATAAGTTATTTTTTAATAAGTAAATAATGTAATTCCAGTTATTTTACTATTAGGAAGTGTTCATATATTCATTGTCCCGACACTCTTCTTAATTATAAATAAAAAATGTGATCCTGGTTTATGTGATGATCATCTTCATATAATATCATGGAATCCGTTAAAAGTGGCTTGAAAATCCACCTTTTGGGGTCGCCAATATGGCGGTGACCAAGGGAGTATGTCGTATACTGCTTTAGCTATCTTAAGATATGAACTGCGATTCGACCACCCCCTAAATCACAAGGCATTGATAAAGGTTGTTACTGTAATGTTACCTTAAATTATTCATTCTGCAGTTTTTTTTTGGCACTTATTACGTGCAAATAATCTATAGACTAGGGTCAGAAGACAAATTAGTAAATATTTAAAATCTAACTCTGAGAACTAACTCTTTTTCACACAAGAAGAGAAGTCACACAAGAAATACTAAATCTAAATTTAAGTGCAGTGTCTCGTTCTCTTTATAAAAATGCAAAAAGTCAGTTGTTATATAATTTGAAATTTAAAAGACGTTCTATTTTCTACAATAATTACCGTACAATTTATTACGGGAAGTACTTTTTTAGAATACATATTACATGAATTTTGTGTATGGTTCTTTTCTAGCATGCTAACGATATCGTATCGTAAAAACGGAGGATGGAAAGGAATTCAATGAGATTAAGAACGTGTGTTCCAACTTCATAAACAATAGTTTACACTACGCTCAATTCTAGGGCCCAATGAAACCTATATTAACTAACCTAAAACCTATATAAACCTACACCTATTATTCTTGGAGTGGACATTATTACAACATTAAGACATTTGAACGGTTTTATATTTTCTTAGTAAACTATTTTATTCAGTCAAAACTGTCTACAGTAAAAGCTTTCTGAAATATTTTCTGCTTAAGCGATTTATGACTTAATAGACTTAGCACAACTTTATAGAGGTTTCATGTGAACTGTCAACTCTAGACAGAGTAACAGTGATATTTACTCGTATGCCATGTGGAACATTTAAAATATCAAAAAAAGGCCATGATTTATAATTGCAAATTATTTCTTATATTTAAAATGTATTATTTTTGATAAACTATTAACTAAAAAGTTATTTAAAATATTTCGTTAAAGGTTACCTTTCTGATTCACGATAATTGTCTTGTAAGAAAGGGCACTGATCAAAATAGGCCCACTTTCATTAATGTTCGTATAAATAAAACTATTCTGTGAATTATACATTATTCTATGAGAAATAATATAAGTAATATTAGTTCGGGGGAAAAGTCTTTTCGCATAGAGTATGTATTAACTTGTAATATACTATTTGTATCTGCCTGGTTTTCATGACATTGAAAAGGTGACATTACAAAAAAAGTCACATTAGGAAAATTAAGTTTCCCACTATTATTCATTTGTTTTTCTTTCTGTCAAAATGAACGTATTGAATGAAGAAATATAAGAAAAAGGTCGTGGTCAAAGGTCGGTTAGGCTTCACAGACTGTGATAAAACCTGGGTTAAATCTCAACAAAGTGATGCTGTGTCAATGGTGGAATTGGAAGGGCATTGTTCAATATGAGCTTTTATCGCAGGGCAGGGTCATTCGGATATCTACTGCCAATAACTGATTAGATTAAAGCAAGAAGTTGAGAGAAAGCAGCTGGACTCAGCGAAAATTAAGAGTTTGGTTTTGGTTTTTTTGGGAGGTGTTACTGCATCCGCCATATAGCCCTGACCTTGAACTCTCCGATTTCCTTGTTGCGTTTTTGTGATCAGAAGTCCCCAAATTTCTACAGCAATGTGATCATGCCTTTACCTACAAGATGGCAGAAACTCTACGAAGAAAATGGCACATATATACTTTAATTAAATGTAAACTAACTTTGTCGTCTTGAATTTTATTTCCATTATTCAACCTATTATTTCCATTATTGATATTCTGAGTTAAAGCGGGGATTGTATAGCAACTTGACGTGTAAATAACGCGATGGTCAGTCGAATCAAAACTGTTTAGACATATTTTCTTTATAAGTAACAACATAACTAGTTACTAGTTAGTTGTTAGTTATAAACAAAATAACTAAAGCCGTGCCTAAAAAGTCGTGCCTGAAGCTATTCTCGTAATCATATTGAAAATCGTGTACACGTAGCGTTATGATTTTACAATATCCCAAAGCTGCCAATATTTCCATTTCAAATGTAAATTGCCTTAAACTATTAGCATGTTCCTTTTGTTATTCAGCAAATGGCGCTGTGTGAAATTGATAATTAAATATATCTCAAACCCAGCCTATTAGCAAATAACTTGAGCATTATCCTTTGTTTTTCAATAAAGATAGATAATTGGTAGTGAGCGATAAGATTTCAAAAAACGTACAGGCCTGTACACAGGGAAATGTATATACGATGAGTAGAAGTACGGACAACATGTAATGACATGATTACATGCATAGGAGTTTTATCATTTTCTTAAAGCACTCTAAACTTTAATATGAGATCAATCATGCTCTAATTTATTGACTGATACTATTGAATAAAGGAGTTATTCAGGTTAACCGTTACCTCAAGATTGAATTGAGAACTGGAATCTCAAGTAGTCTGACTGATTTTCAAACGAATCAAATTTGTTATCCTACGTTATTGTTTTCACTTGATTCCAGAACAGAACTAATTTGAATATAGTTTAATTAACTGATACCCTTAATTGTGTTGGAAAATGTAATAAATATGAGAATTCTGTAATCTTTAATGTTCAGCCATTATTTTCAAGATTGCGAGTTAAAGTTAAATAGTATACGTTTAAGGAAAACACTGACTTGTTGTGCCTTTAGTTAGATAGTTGTCAACCACGTGGATGCACACATATTGTATCATAATTGAGATGTCTGCTTGAGTATGTAAGCCTTCGTTAAAATAAGCTGATGCTAACGCGTATCTGGTTAATAGTAAAGTATGAGTAATGTTGTAAAAATGTCTACTTTACAAGAGTATCTGTTTTAGCAGAGGTCCAAAGACGATAAAACTTTCTCTGTCAGATTTGGCTATTACGCAAAGGTCGATTTTGGAAAAGATATGGGACTTATGACGGATTATTAACCATTTGGAGGTCAAGGCCTAAAATATGTATGTTAGTTTTGTGAATAAAATTTAGAATAAATATATAAGTGGCCCTAAAACTGAATGTATTAAATGATACTTTACTCATCACACAACTTTTATTAGTACACAAGTATCTATTTCACATGTTTCTTTCATTAATGTTTCTTTTTTTTTGTTACAAAATGAAAGAAGAAAAGAACGAGTCAACCCGAACACAAGTATTGTTTTTGCTTTCTGGGGTGCCTCAACATGTGCATATAATTCACTTATTAAACAATAAAAATGTATTTTTTTTTCAAATATGATTTGTTAAATTGACTGAATAACATATCAAAAAACCTATCAAATAATAAAACGTCTTTGAAAAAGACACAAAGCGTGAATTCTAAATCGCAAATTAAAATCACATTAAGAAAGGCCATACATTGAGAATGACAAGAATTAATGATGATGACTTTTACATTTGAATTGTTGGGGACAAACCTACGAATCAATATTCACAGTGCAATCACATTAAAACTGTACTGAGCGATTGTAAATTTATCGATCTCACTGGAAATGCAAGAGTAATTGACTGAACGGTGATACGATATTTTTACTGGATTAAATCCTGAGGGGAGTTAATCAAGTAAAAAAATAGGATGACCAAAACTAAGTTAACCGGAACCTAAATTGTTAGTATCTTTCTATACATTATTATTTTCATATGTGTAAAATGTTGAACTCTTAGAATCACCCGTATGGTAGAGAAATTGTTCAGAAATCAAAGAGAATTCATATTAAAAATATTGATTGCATTTAGTTTTTCAGATTCCATTGTGTACCAAAATGTAGTATTTTAGAAGTTACCTTATTTCCGGTAGTCTACTTAGTGGTCCTGTCGCTCCTTTTGGCTACCAGGCCGTATATGTTCCATTATCTTTCTTTCCGTTCAGCCAAGTTCCCTGCCCACCTTCACTTATCTAGCAATCTTTTTCATTACCTAATTTAACCTTTATTTTTCGTTGTATTTAATTGTCTGGTAATTTGTTAAAGATAGAGTTAACGTGAACAATCTATTGTTTTTATTTATTGTACTTTCTAAGCGGCACCTAATTACAAGATTCCAAATACTCACATGTAATAAACTTATCATTGTTTTGGCTAGACGAAATAGTAGTTCTGTCCATTACTTTTACAACTATGCCAATAGAAAACTACAAGTTTATCTGTATTTTTTCTTCTATTTATATGCAATAGGAATGCATGCACCTGATTTGCTAGCCTACTCTACCATTAATATAATAACCTAATAAGTTTACTTAGGTCATAAAATACCTCGCTCACATAATACACACAAATCACTCAACCACACGAACACACACACATAAGCTTTATTCACACACAATAATAATAAACGCCTCTGGATGAGCGCACTAATTTCTGTGATACAGATATCACGCATAGTTCAGAATCGGAGACTCAAAAATTCATATTTCTGTTATAAGTATTTTTTTTTATTATCGCTGAGTTAATTCGTAGAACTTTCTAATATAAATGACTAAGGACTAATTGAAGCGCATTATGATAACCAGAAAACAAATCACGTAAATAACTTGAAATCTTTTACAATATATTCTTCACGTATGCAGAATATATTGTAAAAGATTTCAAGTTATTTACGTAGTTAGTTACGAAACAAAAACTATTATCTTTACTTTTAGAAAACTATTTTCAAGTTAGAAAAATTCATAATAGAACGTATACTTTGGAATCGTGTGAATCGAAACCACGCAATGTAATAAGGCATTTGGCTTCTCTTGTCTCCAGAATGTCAACGCCCTTGAGATTACTATGCTTACCATTTACCTCATAAATAATATGATTATCTTCATTGGTTTTTTCCGTCAGTCATCGACAAAATGTACGCGCCTTCAATTAGACGTCGTTATACGAGGCAAAGGGATACGTATAAACCCGTGTAGGGTTTATCCGGAAGCCTTTATTTATGGGCATTAGTTTCTCTCCTTCCCGGTAATGGAAAAACTTAATAAAGAAGCAATATAATCTTAAATATAACATATTTTAAAACTTTTTATCAGAAAAAATACCTTTTTTGTGTAATAATAATATTTCTTTTTTCAGGTAATGCTCTACTGCCATATCAAATTATATTATTGTAAGTACGTCTTATCCAAATTTGTTATATTTTCGAACGGCCGGCTTTTAGCAAATCAATACCCATAATCCCACATAAAAAAGGTATTAGACAAAATATACTCACACGTTGAAGTCAAAGTTGTCGTGTAGTGTTTTTACCCTCTTGTGATCGGCGTGGTTTCATCAAAATAGACGTGAATTATTTTAATGGTGTTCCGAAAGTGCTAGAGGTACTCAACCTAGTATTGCAAGCGTCAGGCTACAGGATTAATCCACTTATATTAACGTTAGATTGCCTTATAGCAGTATAAATCTGATCCGTTTTAGGTTCTCAACCAACGTTGTTTGATATTCGTTGATATTTTACTTCCATATCTTCTCTACTCTTTGGTATATTTAACTATTTATTTAGTTGCTTTGTCCATGAAATATCATAATAACTACATATCTAATAAAATTATTTATTCGTTATGTAACAAAAAACAAAATAAAATATCGATATAGAATTTTTTTATATCAATTGTTTATTTTATTGTAGAGAACTATTGAAGAGACTTACTTCAAAGGACTGATAAGGAAAAATATGTGTCATATTTCTTTTATCATCATTATGAAGAGGTCTTTTGGGAACAACACATACACGCACAAAGGTCAAATTGTAACTTTACCGATCTGGAATAGGATATTAAATATAATTGTTTTTATTACCCTTGTCTCTAACGCTTCATTATTTAAAATATGGGTTTTTGTAATTCTCCACATTTTCTGATGTTTGATGACAAATCCCTAAATTTCCGGATATTTTGTTAAATACTGAAGCGTCAAAAGCTTCTACTAATATCAATTATGATATCAGATTTTGTGACAAATAAACTGCCTACTTAGTCCAATGTATTAATAGTGCAAACTATTTAGCGACTGGGTAAAACTATTAGTTTCCTTTATGGTAAGTTGTCGCTTTTACGAATAAAGATAAACGACGATGTTAATACGATTGTATATAACTTTTAAACTTTCGAAAATAGATTATAATAAATGATCCTAAAAGCCCTGACTTAAAATTCTTCAGTTTACGACAGTTCAAAAAAAGAATTTTATCATTGAAGATTCATCAGACTAATGTACTAAAAAGATAATTGTGCAAAAATGGTTACATCAGACATAAAGTATTGCAACTCACAATTCCTATTATGAAAATGTCCCTTATTTACTCAAATAATTAACATAAAAGCCCAAAGTTCATTAGGACAAAATGACATGTGACAAAATCATGTCGCTCTTAATATCATGCATCGTCATATTTTGTGTCTTGTTTCGTAATTATCTCTTCGCTCTAATTAGAGGGATAGATGTTAATTTGTGCAGGATATACAACATGGTTGAATAATTAATAAATAATGTTTCCTTTGAAGTTAAACTTAATGCTGCAAAGAAAAGCCTAAAAATATAAAAGAAAATTAATAATTTAAAATGGAAAATCTAGATGACACTCATTCAAAACTGTCATTTTTCACTGCTACTTCTGTTGATATTTGATAGATGGCGTTCGGAATTTGTCATGCACTCATGATACAATATCCACCAGGTCAACTATTTATTAACAATGTAAAATTAAGTTTAGTTGCTAGTTTAGTATTTCTTTATGGATTTTAAAATCTTTATGTTTAATTGACCGAAAAGTATTCTTAGTGCGTCCGCTTAAAATTTTAATGAAAAATACCTCTAAGCCGTAGTGCCTCTCTAAAACTCTCTGTATAGACCAAATAGACCAAAGATGAAACCTGTGTTAAATGTCAACGACACCGTTAACACTTCACTTTAATGCAGCCGCATATAGGATATTTATGAACGCTGAGAGAACTACAACATTCAGGGGAGAACTTTTGCCCCACTAAAACGTACAATTTGGATTTGTTTATATTTATAGTAGTAAGCACGCAAGTAACTAAGAGACGTATTTTATTTCATATATAAATAATATGCAAAAATACTACAGAAGCAATTGTGTATCTACAATCAATTGATTTTAACATATGCCGATATATTTGAGGGGATATTAATTGCTATAAGCAGGTGACATCACATGCTCTGAAGTGGGTTCTGAATGTATGTACGCATGGACAGATTTAATGATTATACTCCTATATGAATGGATGTGAAAAATTAATTATTAACTACTTAACAATCGATTGTAAATGAAAAATTAGTTTAATATAATAAATATCAAAATTTGTCTATGGAATGTTTTCACAGTGATTTCACGTGACTGGTATTAGACCTTAGAAGCAATTTAATTATATTTTAGTCGTTGAAGAAGTGGTTTTGCTAGTAAATAGAATAACATATATTTATATATTTTTTAGATATTTATTTAGAAATAAGTAGTATTTTTGTATAATTTATCCTCGTAAACCTGTTTCCCATCAATTTCAAAATATGCACACAGGACAAAGAATTTATTTTAGATTTGCTATAGTGTTAAAAAAAATGAATATCATACAAAGTATGTAGTATCATTCTAAGTTTAATATTCATCGAAACACTACCATTTTTGGAGTAAGTAGGCAAAAGTTGGGGTTGCTCATAAATATTGTTTTTGCTACTTAATTTATAAGTAAGAATCACTTTGCTGTAAAGATTTCCGGGGTAATGAAATATTTAACTGGGTTTGAGTACTCTCAACCCACGTTTTATAGACCAAAGGTAAAATGTTACTGTGTCTATATTAATATAACTAAGAATAGGTGTCTATTTTGTAAAATATTATTTTATACGTAGATGCAAAGTAATTGTGTTGTTGAAGAAAAGTAACTACTATAAGTAACTACGATTTTTAGAGTAATAGTTATTACGATGACTGGCACCAAGTTACCTAGTTCAAATTGAGCATTATTTATATGCTGAGTCACGATATACACTGGAAAATTTGAGACAGTTAAAATAGTATAGACACCTTAAGAGCTTGGGTTTCCGATTGTATATACGTAATTAGGAAAGGCATAGTTAATTCCACATAGTTACTACACGTTAAAAATTCACCTTAAAACACAAATATCCATTCCCCATAGGTATTCTTAACACAAATATAATTTTAATTGTATGAATTAAAAATTGGAATTTGAGGCCGAAACTTAAGGAGGTAAGGAGTGATTTACCGTGCTTAATTTTTGTGTCTTTTATTTTAAAGAAACCAAAGTTACACCGTACCATTAGGATTTTTTACAGTATTTCACAAAACATTTATGTTTTAAAATAACTGTAAAAATAACTCAAACTCAAACTTATAACAAAACTGTATGAGTTTACTGTGTATGACATTATGAGTTAGACACGCAGTAAAATTGGACACTCCTGGAATTTGACAAAAACGTAGAGACTTATTTATTGGGCATCTGGTTAAGATAGGGATGAGGGTAGAAGTATACCTCGTGGCACCCTTCAACCCTCTACCCTATTTACACCGTCTATGAGGTGAACCGAACAAATTAAGGCAACAACAGATAGGTGAAAGAACCTTGAAATCGTTACCAAAGACATACGATAGCAAGAAATAACATATGGACGTGTCACATAAAAATGTCTCAAATTGGTTGTCCTTTATACAGGTCAACATTGTCCTATATAGCCCGTAGGCTAGTAAACGCTATTGATCGTCGGTGACTTGTTTATATGTTTAAATACAATACTATCGACGGCTCAGGGCCGGGTCACTAAGGCAAAATCGATATAGAATTTTGTAGATAACTTACGTTAAGTGGGCGGTGGATCGCGACTTAGACTGATTCTTAATGAGCATGCGGTATGTGTGTAAGGTCACCTGGTGAAGTTTGAATGCCAACCTTTGAAGTAACTGCGAAAGGTAAAGCCGCGTTCACACTTGCAGCGCATGCTCTCGATGTAGGTAGGTACAGTCACCAACGGTATAATTTAAGATGTTTTTGAAAAGCAACCGATAATATTAAAATAGCTTTTAACTTGTCAAAAATTTATAATAGGTTCGGGAAAAAGTTTCTTCGCATTTTATATGAAAATTCAAGAATATTTTTTTCAAATATAATTGACTTTTTAATTACAGTATAAATGTGCCATTTTATTCATAGAATTTCTGCCATCTTGTAGGAAGAGACATGATCCGTAGAGACATGAAAATTTGGGACTTCTGATCAAAAGAAACGCAACAAGTAGTTTTGACAGTCCTCTTGATATTATATTATTCTCTTGATATTAATCTGACACTGCCTAAAAAACTCTGAAGAGACCAAAATAGGTGGAAATCTGAAAGTCCAAGGTCAGGGCTGTATAGCGGATGCATTAACACCTCCCAGCCAAACTCTTTTAATTTTGGGTGAGTGGCTAAAGATTTATGTGTTCCAGCGGTATCGTGATGAAATATCACACCCTACCTATTAATAAATTCTGGCCGCTTTCTCTCAACTTCTTACTTTAATCTCATCACAATGAACAATGCCCTTCCAACCTCACCATAGACATGGCATCACCATATTGCGAGTTAACCCAGGTTTTCCCACAGTCTGTGAAGCCTGACCGACCTTTAATCACGACCTTTTCACACGTTCTTTTCATACGTGATCCACTTTTCATAATCAGTTATCAAGCTCTTCAAAACGGTTCGGTTTCATTATGTGTCAATAAAGAATCGCAAACGAGTACACGGTTCATTAGGTGACCTTTTAGTGATCTCATGTGGCACCCAAATATCGAGTTTTTTGTATACCTAACTTTTTTCAAGCGAGTCAAAACTATTTTGTGGTCAATTCCCAGTTCTTCAGCTATATCGTAACTGCTGATATGCTGATCTTGCTCCATTTTTTCAAAAATAGCGTGCATTTTATCCGTAAAAGGGCGACCAGAGTGAGGTGCATTTTTGAAATCAAAATTCCCGGATTGAAAAAGCTTAAACCAACTTTATGCTTCTCTTGCTGACACTGCAATAGGTCTATAAACGTCACAATTTCTTTTCACAGACCGCTTTGTATTTTTTTCTTTTTGTACTAAAATTTTAAAATGTATCTAATTTCTTCATTCGATTCTCTCATTTTGACAGAAAGGAAAACAAATGAAAAATAGTGGGATACAAAATTTTCCCACTTTGATTCTTTTTTTGAAATGTCACCTTTTTAAAAACCAGATAAATACAAATAGTACAGCCAAAGATATTTCATTATAAGTTTATTCATACTATATGCGAAAAGACTTTTCCCCGACATAATATATTATTAATTACTTAATTAAAGAATGAAGGTAGTGATGATTATCAAAGTTTGGTAAAATAAGACCTTAATGATATAAAGCAAAAATATTAAAATTGTTTCGCAAATAAAATAGATAATCCAAAAGTTCTAAAGAATTTTGTAAGAAGTAATGAATAAATAAACGTTTTCTTACTGTCTATGGTAATATTTTATAATTAATTAGATATTTTTTAAATCATTTTACAGGTCAGCTAAAAGTCACGAGTTTTGTTTAAATATTTAATTTCAAGGAATATTATAAAACTGGCACAAAAGAATGAGCTGCTGATTTTCAAGAGCAAACCTGTAATCTTAAAAAAAAATCAGACTATGCAAAATGTATATTGAACAGCCGATAATTCAAAAGGCAAACCCTTTATAGAAAAGTTTGTGTTGTTTGATTATTCTCAAATATCAATAAAATAGTCATTCCATTCTTAATACACGTTGTATTAAGATTGAGTTTGTTCCTAAGTTTAGATATAAAAGTCAATTTCTGAATCTACTTTATTATTCTAAAAATGCTTACAACATTGTGATAAAACCTTGTCTTAATACATTACTCTTTTCCTACGTATTCTATTAGGGCTACCGTAACGTAATGACTTCAGAATTTGCTTTCAGTTTCAGTCAAACATCCATACGAACCGGGAACAGCAGGTTGAAAAGACAGTTTTTAAATATTCAAACAGCTAGGCAGTGAACACTGGAATAACTTGCAATGGCAATATAAAACGAAAATTTTTGCGTGGGTAAAGCTTTTCTGTAAGAACATAAAATATTTTTTACAAATTGTAGAATAAGTACCCGTACCCTAACATTAAAATGTAAATTACAAAAAGTCCTCTTAATTTTAAAACCAAATTGTTAATGTATATTGCAGAGCGTGGCTTTCACATTTACTTTATTTGTATTTCAAGTCAAATATACAATTCATAAAGTTCATACTAACATTACAGTATAAAACGTATTAAAGCGAGGAAAGCGTAACACATGAGTAACTCGTATTTAAATTACAACACAGGCTATTTGAGTTTACTTGTTTAACAACGAGCTGAAAAGGCTTTGCAAGGATACTTTTTGTATTAGTGTAATTTTAAATAATTGTATTTAGCGAGTGGTTGGCATTAAGGAAAGTACAGAGTTATGGACTGGACTGTAATTTTTAAGCCAATAACTCAGGTGGTTTTCCTTTTTTATGTCCATTCCAGGGAAATTAAGTTACAAGTTTAAAATTACTCGTATAGCTTGTGAAAACAATGAAAAACGTAATACTTGCCATTCAAATTTGAAGGTTGCCCCCGATTTCCCTGGAATTCCATTATCAGATTGTGACTTGACAGTGGGACTCCTTCAGTACTATACTCTATCGAATAAAAATGGAATTTTGAAAATCGGATTACATACACGAGAATTCATTATAATTGTTTTACTGCATTGATGTGTCTATTTTTACTGAATAATGTTTATATTCAAAGGATCGTTTCACAACGAATAAACGATTACGCGAACGCAAATTAAAAACATCGTTAAATAAACATGTCCGCAGCTTTATAGCCCACACTTCAATGTGTAGTTAATTTTATTACAGACAAAAAAGAAATAAAAAAGTAATTAATTCGCTCCCACAAAACATTTATAGTTTGTACAGAAACAAATTAAAATGCACCGCGGATATTTCTAGAGAACGGTTGGTGCTGAAGTTACAATGAGCTTAATTTAAAAATGACTCGGCGAATTAATGTTATATTAGTGACAACAAACGGAACATTGTTCAACCGTGCACTTTGCTGGAAGTTAATCAAGATGATTGTTTTTGACTTGGAGTTAGCGAAAGTTAATTTTACTCGATGTCATAGAAGAATAAATGTTATAAAAGATATAGGTTTAACTATAAAAAAGCAGCACCTTGAAATAAGCAGTACCTTTGTACAATTCTCTAATATTCTGTTGTGTCCTTTTAGTTGTCTTTGTGTGTACATAATTTATTAAATAAATAAACAATATTCTACTTATTTTAAATAAAATTACAATTATAATATTAAAATGATACATATACTTTAAAAAAAAATATCATTACGATAATTTAAAATTGAAGGAGTCCATTCCGTTTAAAATAACGTAAGTCGATACCATTTTGTAAGACAAATGGATAAATTAGAAAATTCAACAAATCCTTTCTGAAAGTTTCCGTTACTTTGAAAGATAAATCTTTTTCCATTAGCATTGCCGTTTAGATAAAAGCCTCTTAATATAATTTTAGATCTGTTAGCTCTTAAAGACTTGGACTAGACTAGGAGCTGGAAAAAAAATTATGATAATGTAATAAAATTTAAGTAAAAGCCTAAAGATTTATGTGGTAAATATCACGTCACAAAACTTGCGCATATACCAGAATTTTTCACATTACCTAACAGGAAATCTATTTAATCTTGCAACTAGTTTCAAGGAAATTTACATAGTAAAAGTACAAATTTATTTTCTTTGTAAGTATAGATTGAAAACTTCGTACAAACTTTCCGTTAGTTCTGCATATATATCAGAGCTATTAAGATATAAAAGAAAGCACTCTGTTAAAATTAAAAAAACTTTCTTTACTCTTTAATCAATAATGCTTTATCAACAGCCAATACGTCCTACTATTTAGCACAGGCCTTTCTAAATTTATCAATCATACATGATTGCGACATTGAGTTACAGAAGAGCGAAACATATAAGGAGTTTGGATCATAACTGCACCACGATGTTGCGGGATGGTAGGTGAAATGATAGGCTTATCAACCGGTCCTTACCGCCTTACTAATATAGAAAGAGCTCATATTTATTAAAATTATTACTCGCCTTGTAGGTGAGTAGTATTGCAATATTATAGTAAAAAAAACATCTAGCCTTATATTCAATGATTAAGTTTCACATATCATTTATTATATAGTGTAGTTTCATGTCATGTATTTATATAGATATGATGCAACACATATAATGTACTGAAGTGGTTAGTTTCCAATTAAAACCAATCAACCAACAGTTTATCATTTAGTTAGGAAATAATTTTAAGCAGCATAAGCAGAAACATTGTATAATTTTCTGTTATTCTGTTGTGTCGTTTTTAATTATCTTTGTGTGTAAATAAATTGTTAAATAAATAAATTTATATACCGCGAGTGGGCTCTCTTTGCCATAACCACCTATTTCCACCATTTCCACAAACAATATGAAGAAACTCATCTAGTATTAGCTCATTCTTGCCAAACACCTGTTGTTTGATATTTCATCATTGGTTTCTCATCTTGGTAGCAACTTCCAACTTTCGCTTCATCTACTTTATCACTCGCTTTTATCACTTACAAATACTCTTCCATCCCACCTTCGTCTTCTTTTTCTTACTTTCTTTTCATTACCACCCTATGATTCATTAGCTGCATTTTACGAATATATTTCTCGCAATGCCCGGGAGTCTCCTTAAATTAGTACCTTACCTTAGTATTAGGTATGAAAATGAAGAAACAATCTTTTATTTAGAAAGAAAACTGAGTCATCTGCTTGGTTCACATTCTTTTAGTATTATTATGATGTACTGCTAAGTGTCTCATAGATACTACATTCTAGCCCTAACGCTAATAAGACATTTGAATTTAACTTAAATCGCTAATAATGGCGATTACTAAGAATAGACACATCTTTGCTACTGGTATTATTGTTCATATTTAAGGGGTTAACATTCTTCGACATAAAAATATTGGAAACACCAGAGAGACTTAAAAATGACAAAAGAGTAGCCATCATTCCGTTATGGATTAATCTTCTATCATACAAATTTTATTACTAGAATAGGAAGTATAATGTGTTAATTAAAAAAGTTCTGTAAATCAAAAAAACTTAAATATTTTGAGCAATAAACTAGAATCGAGACAGCTAATTAATGTTTACTGAAACCATATATATTTCGTTAAGAATCACGCATCTATATAAGACACGATTGTGTAGCTTCTTCAATCTCAGATAATGCAGTTCTCGTGAAGCAGTTTATTATTCCAGATACGTTCATTCCTAAATTGCCTGTGTACCAAATGCCGTAACTAAGTCCGCATGGAACTAATTACGAAGTGATTACTCTGAAAGGAAAAGTAAGATTTGTGGTAAGCTTGGTATCGCATTGGTAGTCGTGATTTGTATTTTCTCTCCTTTTCCACTTAACATATAAAGAGAATGTAATTCGCCATTCTATTAAGATAAATCTCAGAATATATTCATGTAAATCTTTACCATATTTTGATAAAAATGAAACTGACTGCAGAATAAAAGCGAATATTTATGTATTGAAGATAAAACTTACGGAAAATATTTATAATTTTAATTTTAAAAGCAATTATAACTTTAAATATGGAATACAGATTAAAATTCGGCAATATCAGTTGCTAAAAGGTTTCCAAAAAATATTATTCTTTTCTATTTTTCTTTTAGTTTCTTTTGTGAGTAGTTTAAGTGAAATGTGAAGAAAAGGTTGTGAGACCCGAGTTCACTTTCATGTAAAAGTTAACCATCTGTTTTAAGGTTAATGTCAAGACTTCTTCAGAATATCATAAATTATATTTGTACATTTAATCGCTGTCATGCTATTAAACAACATCTTCTCAAACTTTGTTTTAAATCCGTTTTTAATATTTCATTCGGTTAAGGAGTCTGAAAGTTTTAGAACGAATTAAATTATCTTTTCGAATTTTGGGTCAACAGCCAATTTAACTCAGTAAAAAGTTTGTGACAAATTTAACTGTTGTGAAGATCAAAAAAAGTACTACTGTTTCACGTATCTGATTAGAAAAAAATGAGTTTTTGACAGTCTGCAAATGATCAAGTATTACATACAAGTATGTAGGGCTCAGAATTGGTTTCCTAGGTGACGACATAAACAAAATCTGATCAAGTTTTTAAATTGGTAACAATTTTGTATTAATAAGAAATAAATATACATAGGATTTCAAAGTAATTTAGATTGCAAAAATAGTAAGATTGGTTTGTCCATTGTACCTAAAGCTATCATGATGGATCTCATATTTTATTCAGTAAGACTGTGTAGAACTTGCGTCTTTACTTCAACCATCATCTGTCTTAGGTGCATGAGTTACAGAAACTTTGTAGGAAATTGTTTGCATAGCAAGTTTCCTTATAAGACTACGAAACTTCCTACCTACTGCTACTAAAATGGCGCTTGCTCAGAGTCTTCTTCATCCAACCCTAGATTACACTATTCCTAGTTTTTCCAATCTAACCGAAGAACATTTAAGTAAACTTGACCGACTACTAAATTTTTGTATACTGTTTATATTTGGATTACACAGATATAACCATGGTTCCGAATTTCGTGCAAAACTCAAGTAGATACGCACTTGCTTTCGCCGGAATGCACATATTTTATCCCTCCTTTATTCTATTTTATTCCACACAAACACCCATTTTAATTGAAAAGATCGCTTTAAGTTCCTTCATCATACTTATTCGTGAGTTCTGAGATCATCGGAGAACTTGAGGTTGGATACACCATTACATTTAACTTAATTTTACAAGAAATCTTTCTCAGTACAAGCTCTTACTCTCTTACTGTGGAACTCTTTACCCCACATTAAGCAAGCTCGTGTTTGAAAAGTATTGGTCAGTTTACTTGAATTATTGTCATACGTAGTATATCCTTAGTTATCTGCGATAGTATGTATTTTATTAGATGTATATATGTATATAATTAGGTTTTATGTAGTGTATACATGCTATAAGTATATATGCATGTATTTATTTAGTATTTGTCATGTACGTATTCATTAAATGTAGCCAAATTCCTAAGAGCACTATAATTTTAATCCCGTCGATCCTAACGTTACCTGGAAGGGATCGCTTTTAGATATAAGGTCGCCCTCTGTATAAAATTAGTTAACAGTACCCTATGTATGTGTATTTCTCTTTTTGAATTTGCTGATGTACAATAAAGATAATCTCTCTAATTTTTGTATGGGGATCTGATGTTTCAGTATATTTTGAAAATGGGGTAATTGAATGTCATAAAATTTCAAAATTTTTAATAATTATTCCTATTAAAACCTTTTTCTAGTGAGCTTTCGTATAAGTAATTGGATCTCTTTCCCTTTTTAAGTTGATTCATTGAGAGTTTACAATGAAAACCATTTGCATTTGATTGGACTTAATAGCCGGAATATCTGTTCTGGGTTCAATTTCCGACCCAAAAATATACGCGAACTTTCGAGAAGGGTAAATTGATGTAACTCTATTTGTACTTGTAGAATATAGGCAATAAGATAACAAGCTTTCAACATAAATTATTAAAATCCAGATTAGTTATATTTTGCTACAATATCAACTTTATCGACTTGTAAATTATGTTCATTGTATAACAAAAATTAAATATTAAATTGAATAAATAATAAATATTAAAGACAAAAATGCATCGCTTCTAGGAGTATCTTTGGACAAACACGTTAATTGGAAAGAACATATAAAAAAATTAATAATTTTGTATATGTCCTCAAGCATCCCAGGAGACGGTATTCTATGCATGCATGCTTCTGTGCCGACAGTTTTGAGATATGGTCTGCTTGTCTGGAGAAATTCAACTGATGGAAACATAATTTTTATAGCACAAAAAAATTTAAGAGCTGTGACCAGTATGCCACCATACGAATCGTGTAAACCGACCTTTGAACATATATAGGTAATTCCTCTACAAGTTCTTTACATATATGAGTCATTTTTGACAACATTTAAAATCGAAAAACAGCCAAAGAAATTTATTCATGGTTCGAAATTCAAATGGTGGTTAGAAATCCATTTGAATTTCGAACGATACGAGAATTATAATATAAGGGTTATCTCATATGCCCAAAATTTTCTTTAAAGTAAGTGTTGCCTCGAAATAACAATTAAGTTGTATAATAAATTACTACATAATATAAATGAATCATTATCTATAAAAATATTTAAATCAAAATTATCTAAGTTTTTACCACATAATTTATTTTATAACATAAAATATTATTTGTAATTTTTAATTGTAATCGTATATTGAATAATTGTAATAATTAATTTATTTAATTCACATTACAACTGAGTAATAACTATATTTACTTATTTTTTGTATTGTAATAAAAAATAATTAATTAGCATTTGCATTAGCATCGACATTTGCATACCACGATGGCGAAACACGTATATTCTTTTTATTTAATATAAACATCAGAATTAATGATTATAATTATTATTTCTATCGAGGAGAAATCCGTTTACAAAACTACCCTCACTGGAAAAGAGGCGTTTGTGGGATTCTCCCAGTAACCGATCTAAGTGGTACTGAGCTTACTACTTAAAGAGCCCGGTCGAAACTATCCGTCGAAAAATTATTGACACCCAGCTTATAGAATAAAGCCCTATTTTTTGTGCGGATATGAACCGCGGGAATGATAATCGGCAGTATCGAGTTATCGGGTTACCAACCGCAACCGACTATCGCCAACCGATAACTCCAATTGTACGTGCACTTTATCTTGGTCGTTAAGTAGAGCTGTACCTGTAATGTAAGAATCGCGATCATCGGGACATTTCGATCCTTGTTTGCGTTTAGTTGAAAAACGAATACATAAAAAAGGTTTCCACTACGCTGAGGCGCTGCTTTCATTTTCACACAATTAGCAACTGGTACCGTTATCAGGTCGCCGAAATCGCTTTTTTCGTCAGTTATCTATTTGTATGCAACAATACTACTGTTGTAAATTACTTTTTAATACACATTTGTCAGTTATACGCAATTACGATTGAAACTTTTAAATAAAATTTAATACCACGCTGTACGGACAAATTTGTGTTTTAATAGTACTAATAACGAGGTAGGTATATAGAGCAGAGACAACCCTGAAAAATATGACTCGCCTTGTACTTTTGTACTTTAAAAAGGTAACTATAGTTTTTCTTGCAAAACATTTTGTACACTAACAATGTTTAGGTTAATTGAGTTTGGAACTCAAAGGTAATATTCAGAAAGTAGATAGCGTAATTGTGTAGAATACGAAATTTCCTTGCTCTAAGCATTGGCGTAATCTAGGATCTAATAATAATTGGATTACAAGGGTTGGCACAAAAACAAAAATTCTCTGTGGTTTAAGTAAGATTATAATGGAAAAAGTGGCTATTTTTGTACGTTTTCTAAGAGACAAATCCAACTGCAAATTGAAATCAGAAAGTAGATTCCAACAAAATAATTAAATCATTAATATGTGGTAACAAAATTGTTTTAAATATTTATATTTTGTAGACATCATTTTATTTTAAATAATGAGTATTATTATTTAACACATCATAATAACGTTCCAAGTTAGTTCAAGAATTTTTTAATTACTTGTTTCTTCATATTCTTCACTCTTTACTTTCATAATAGCATGTAATCTACCTAAACTAAATTAATTAAATTTGACTTTGAATCCATATTTCTTAAAGTAAATACTATACTAAAATAAGGTTAAGCAAAATTATATATTCCCAAAACAGAAACATTTCTGTGAACACACTTAATAGCTAACTTTTAAACTTAATGAAAGATTAATATGTGACCTTGTAGTGACTGATGTCGGGATTATTTACGCTATTATTTTAATTTATTAATATTTCTTCCATTTATTATAAGTGTATTTATATGTTATTGGATAAATCTTGGAAATCAAAGTATATAAAAATTCGTTGTGCATATATACTTATAGAGACAACTATAATCTATGCAATGAATGAATAAAGGTTTTATATGTTTCAAACATAAAACACAATTAATAATTATTTACACAATTAATTATTAAATAAAATTGAGAAAAAGAAATTAATGAAACAATTTATGAATTAAGAATTCGATGCTTATTCCGTTTTTTAGCAAAAGAATATTTGAGGACTAATTTTTATCCTATCAAAAATTTGCCCAATATTATGATATAATTGAAAACATTTTCAATTATATTTTAATTTTGATACATAACATTTTATGTATGAAAATCGGACTTATTGATTATCGGGAGTAATTTACATATGATTATCATTATAATCCTTTATAAATTAGTCCCTGAAAGTTCTTTGGATTATGAACTAAACAACTAGTATAATAAAACCAAGATTATAACACTTATATCCTATCTCATTGTACGTAAGTAAATACTACGTTCCATTGCATAATGTTAACACGGATAGAGTAAGCTTCAACATTGGAAGCCATACCTAATAATTATGTGAATTCACGCTTCTATAAGCTGTGTTAATTGCGTTACGTATTAAACTGTATCCATAATTCTAAGAATTGATATTTGTCATGCATCGTCAAATAGTTATTTTGAGCATCAGATACAATACGCAAGTTTAATTTGAACGGATAACACGTTTATGTTTGGTTTAGTTTCCATTAACATCAATGGAAACTAAACCAAACATAAATTATATAATTATTTGTCAATTACAATTACGTAGCCATCGCTACGCTATAAATAAATATTTTAAGGTCAATAAAGAATATAAATTCTTTACTGCACACACATAATAAAAATACAACATTACAATGCAATGTATGCATACAATAGGCGGCTTTATTGCTTAGAAGAAATCTCTTCCAGGTAAGTAATGAAATTATATTAAATATAGAATAAAATACCAATAATACAAATAATTATTTTACATAAATGATTAATTATATGAGAATTACTGAAAAAGAATGGGGGTGGCCGTGAAGATAGTGATAAAAAGCCTGACTTTGACTATAAATGAAATTTGAGTTCAAGAACCTATTTGTGGCGTGAGATACGGGTTTATCTTAAGATGGGTTTTGTTACAATCTTATAAGCTAATAAACATAAAGGCATGAAGTTTATGGGGGTGATACACTCGTATTTCTATATTTTACGTTCAACCCTCTTGTTTTTGCGCATATGGATCCTACGCAATGTCTTATATCTACTGATTTTGTTTTCTTATATTAGAATCTATATTGGAATATGAATCGATTTCTTTGTTTCCATTCCAATAGCAAAACTTTCCTACTGAACTGTTTTCTTAGTTTACATGAAGGGTACAAATCTCTATTGATAACGTCAACCATTCATTTGAAATATCTCATAATCTAAAGCATTTATTAACTACAAATTCTGAGAGTAGATAAGGAATATATCAACTGAATCAAAAGGTTTACTTCTAGAAAGGTATGTACCTTTTTTTCGAAGAGGTCGAATGCATTTACGCATGATTCCTACAGTACGGTTCTAACTGTAATATGTAGGATTCGGGGTAATGGTGTACCCATATAACTCACGAAACGTCCTCTCTGGGCTGATCGCCAGTCGGCGATGACCTTGGATCCCCGAAAACATTTCAGCGGGTCACCACGTATGCCTGGCATTGCGGGCCATACCATGCACTGTTTCAAACCTGTCCGTTATCTACAACGCTGGTCTTGAAGACCGGCGAACACCGAGTAATACGTGTAATTATTATACTTAATAAACGTACAAATATCTATGTCTCGTGAACAAATATTTATACTCATTAATCCAATTCAATTCTCAATCTTCTTTTACAATTCTCATCTAAAAATAATTGCCCCTACCGAGATTCGAACCAGGGACCTCAAACTAAGAAGAATAGGATACTGAACACTTGACACCACACAGTCGTCAAATGTGTGAAATTTAGATTTAAATATTTAGCGATAGCGAACCATCGCTTACGGTGATAACTCTAAACGATTAATCCCCTATTTGCTTGCCTTTCAAATATTAATTTTGAATGAAATGCAACAAGTAGGCGGGTAATAGCTATTTCATAGCTAATGAAGAAATCATTTTGAATATTGACTTTGGTATCTTTTTATTTCCTTATTTCGTTCATTGGCTTCTTATGATTACTTATTTTAGACGTAGTTATTGCTTTCTGAATATCGTTCTGTTCGAGATGTGCAAAAAATAATTAAATTGATTAATCTTAAGGTGACATTGAAATGATCTCAGTACAACTGTAATTTTAATAATACACTGAAATTTTTTACTAATTCCTATGTAATATACAAGAAATTCTATATTCAATAAAATTAAAGTAATTTAAAACAAATTTCAAAATTAAATTTCTTTTATTGTTTAAATCAACACATTCCATGTAATTAGTTTAAAAAGTGTTCTAAGTTTAAATTTCTTGGCGTGTTTCTTTTTATTGTTTAAGTTATAAAAATATTCGAAGTGTTCAAACTTTTAGTAAGTAGATAAAACTAATAATATAAGAAATTCCAATTAAACATATATTCCAAACTGGCATAAGCTATTAATTTGTGATTTGCTATGTCAGTTTAATAGTCCAGCAGTTTCAATCGGGGCCGCTTGGGGTCTAAACCGCAACACAGGACTAGCGCTTGATTGGTTCTGAATCGAGATAAATCCATACGTGGGTGTAAATGATAAGACTGCCAATTTATTGTGTCCCAATTCAAAAATTAATTAACTACATAGGATATATCAGTGTGTTCCAGTCATACCGATTGTTTGTGAATTTTATTTGTTTTAAATACCAGAAATGAAATAGAATTAAAATAACGAAATATAAGAAAGGAACCGGCTTTATTATATAGGCGGTTCAAATAGAAACATCTAGATTTTACAAGCTATTTTATTGTAATATATTATAAAACTAATATAATATGAAATCAATTTTTATATACATAGTTATGTTATTTGAATATTAAAATATAACAAACTAAATACTAAACCCCATCGAGACTTTTATTACATTATTACGCTTCAACTTAATTACTTACTCCAAACCAAACTGCGACCTAAATAACATCGGGATAGCAGGCGAAACACAAACAGAAAAGGTCCTTGTTTTAAACATTATGACTTTATAAGCTCATAGAATGTCTTGTTTCACGCTGCTCAAGGGTGTTTTTTATCGCTCTTAAAGCTGTTTTTGTGACACATGAAAGTGTAACTTTTAACTACTCTGTTTAAGCTCGTTTAAAAGTAGTTAAAAGTTACACTTTCATGTCAAATTTCCGTTACGAAAAGATGGAAAATATGTTGATGTTGGCTAAATATTTTCCGTGTTGTTTCGTGATAAAAACGGTAACCGATTTGTGCAAAATATAATGATTTCCAGGAAGATTGCTAAGGTTCAGTTTTTTTTTATAGTATGAAATAACATTTTAATTGCTTTAAAAGTTGTAATATTAATGGAGTAATAATGATGGAATAAAAAAAAATATGTAAATTATTTTCTTTAAGTTTCTCACACTTGGCCTTATCTGAAATGAAAAGAATTCTGGATAATACTTTATTGATATTCATAACATTACATGAAAAATGGTAATATACCAAGATTATGACTTTAAGAAAACATTGCAACTATTTGGGTCATTCCTTTTTTTTATCTCATGCTCTTCTCAACTACGGAAGGCATGTTAAGCTGTTCATATCAACCAACAAGTTCTTAACCAACATTTAGGTATTGTTATCGCAATCAACATATGCCATTTAAATGAATTTGACTTAGTTAAAATCCACAATAAATACGCACTATTTAATTAGCGTAGTGTTACCCCTTTTGTTAAGAGTGTAAGAGTGAATGATACTTCGCTCACATAAAACAAATCAATTATTCAGTTTAATGCTTTTTTCGTTTATTATAAGTAATTAAAAACTAATGCAGAAAAGTTTTTATTCAATCCTCCCATATTCTTTTTCAATGAGTAGAGGAAATTTTTACTCTCTTAAGTCTTTATTCATTTCCGTTATGTTCTCAACATTACGGAATTAACGAATTATTTTCCAGAAAAAGATTAAAGATTGAAAGTCTCAATAAACATAATGTTGTAAGATGTTCGACTGTAGCGGTGGTTTCGCGTTTATTATTATTTTTGGGACTTGAAATATGAATGCTTAAGCTAGTATAAAATCCCATATTTTATGACTGTTTTTATGATGTTATAATTAATATGATATTATTATAACCTCATACCCAATAGAGTTTGTAAATAATATTATTTCTTTATCTGTTTTTTCCCTCTTAATCCGATGCTAAACAGAAAAACTGTATTCATTTTTAGTTATAAGTAAAGTTTTTAATGGTTATTATAAAAAAACTGTTACTCTAAATGTATTTTATTATTAACCTTGTTAGGAAATTCAACTGAGATTTCGCTCTTGAAAAAATATGCTTAGCTGTTTTGTTAGCTTATTTGTATTACAATTTGATTCTTCTCAGGCCCTATATATTGAAAAGAAATGCAACGAAGTTATGATGTAATGATGTAACTCTATCTGTGTTGCGGATGGGTTTTACGTCGAAGTTAGGTTTAATTTTCTCAATATCCTGCTGCTGGAAATTAGGTCAGGCAGATTTTAGACGCTCTTTCTGGCGAGCATAGATTTATCGATAGAAATTTTTTGAAAATACAAATCAACTGATATTTATACAATTTACCTCGATTCATATTGAATTATCTACTTTAAAAAGAGCCAATTACAATAATGCCCACTTATTTTGTGTTTCTTTTTAATTTCAATTAAGTATTTTTTTGGTAAAATTGTAATTGATAAGTTCATGCTGGTTATATTTATGCTAAGTAAATGCTGTGCACTATTTTTATTCGGCACACATATATAATTTGTATTCATTGTTAGTCCTGAGAGCTCCTTTACAAAACGAAAATTTCCTATGTAAAGACATTATTTGTATGTTAAAACTATTGAAGAACAAATTACAAATTGAAGAAGCTTAATCGTTACCTATATTTATCCAAAATTTTATAAAGGTTAATGATCATTAAATGACATTAGAAGCCGAAACATTGACATTAAAGTATTTTTAGCCTTTTATAATTAAACGCCATCAGCGACCTTTATTTCCTGTGTGTGTGAGTTCAATTTTGTACGTGTTATATGTACATAGTTTATTTTACACCATTTTTACAATAAAACAGGCACTTATGATTCTATTTTGATGGTAATAAAAAGTGATAATATCTACTTGAAAATCGCAAAGGCTCTCAGAAGCTAAGCCGTGGTATTCAAATCAGAAATACACATCAACAGGAAAACAGATGTAAGTTTCAGTTTGATTCCGTATAAGTAATGCTTAATCTGCATTTGTATATAAGTACACATTTTGTTTAAATAATACTACATAAGTATTTTTTTTTAAACAACTCTAAATTTGTGTACATCTTAAAAATCAGCTGTTATAAAACCCTCCACTTTGTTGTAGACATACAATAAGGTCTGGTTTGTCTACAACAAAATTGATGCATTAGGCTCCTATAAAATGTAATTATTAAGTATTTACAAACCAAATACAATAGATATGAGGAGAACTTGTCACAGGTATGCAGGAAAAGGGCTTAAAATTATAAAGATCACTTACAAGTACTAAATACAAATATTCGCCGAATATTTTTAATAAGTGCCGGCTTGATAATTAATATCAAGATATAAATTTGCCCTTAAAATATATGTCTAAGTATGACTGAACACCAGATATGTTTTATTCCCAGTACGTGTGTAACAGTCATAAATAATGAGACGTGTGGGGAACCCACCTTGGTCGCTTAGCGGCGGCTACGTCATGCGGTATTGACTTTTGTGTGTATTATACTTTCTATTTTTAACGTCATCGATTATTGTTGAGTTAGTTAAAGTCTAAGTCTTTCATTTATTAATGGATGGCATATACATCCATTCATAAATCTTCTGGGGGTCGTGATTTCGATGGAACGGGCAAGGAACTCAGTACACTTTTCCTGAGCTTTAGATAAATCCATAGTTTGTAATAAAAGTTGCATCACATACATGAAAATCTACATCTAAATATTCCTAAACACTTTAAAAAGCCTATCCTTAATTTTGAATTCACAAATGGCCATATATTGATTGATTAAATAACAACTATAAATGATAGCAGGATATTACGAATAACATGAACACTTTTCTTATACAAAAATCACGATCTAATCATAACGATTTTTTGTTATTATAGTTACCTAATCCTCGTTCCTCGAGAAAATGGCGTCTTAGAAGCTTTGTCAATTTTCACAAAGAAACCCTTTTAATTTTTGTAATTTATACAAACAATCCCTTTATACTAACTACGCTGATGTTTATGTTTGTGGTACCGGCATTTAGACGGTAGGGTTATCATAATTTTGCAAGTAATTAAAAACTTAATCTTTAAAAATTATTTTAATTAAATTACAAAATGTTTAGAATAAGTGAATTTTATACACAACTTATAACTTTTTGTAGTTCTCAACAGTAGTACACATTTCTCATTGTGATTCGTGATTTGAAACTGAATAGCTTTTAAAACGAGTCAAACCTTTTTTATATCTACTATCAGCCTTTCAGCTTGAACAAGATTCAATGGTTTACAGCACGAAATATTATTACTATAATTATATGGGGATTGGCGGTATTTCTGTGATATAAACTGCTTAATTGCTCTTTATGCGAAAATTTGCTCTATTTTTATAAGGCTGAAGTCATTAAATAACTTTCAAGGGTCTATCAAGTTTTGCTTACTTATTTTAAATCTTGTTCCAAGTTCAATAAAGTTTATAGTAATAACGCATGACACAATAATGATTTTGGTTAACATAAACCTTTTTGGTTATCTCTGTCTCTAGTTCAAAGAAGGTAATCTATTAAAGGTTATTGTTAATTATTCAATTAATCACGCAACTATGCAGGTGTTTATTGACTTTGTTACAAAAAACATAGAATAAACCGAAATCCTTATATTTGTAGACAACACGTGGTAAAATTATGAATTACTGACGATATTCAGCGGTAGAGTAGGAAATTTATAAATAACTATTAAAATTCTTGAAAGATTGAAATACACATATATATTGACAGATCACATTAAAGTCAATAAAAATGGTTATATGACAAATATTTTGAATAATTTAATCATTTTTTGTAACTACGCGTCTTCATTAACTGTGTGGAATTAGCTCTAAAAGGAAGACCAACTATCTCAATACTTGAATAAGAAATACAAGATTAAGTCTGACATTATGACAACGATAAAAATTAAAATGAGAAATATTAGTATACGAATAGAGTTCATTGTATTCAATTTCATTGTAACTGTTCTGTATAACAAGTCCATTTGATAAAACCTCATCTAAACTTTTTCCACACCATTGTGTCCCATTTTTTACTTGCTGAGATTTTATTTACTAACAACTTATTTTATTGTGTTAAGTTACAAACTATACTGCTATCTATTGCATTGTAATTCGTCATTGCCAGGCATACTGGTATGTTTAAATAACTAGGAACCACGTCTGAATCTATGCAACTTGGCATCCATTATCAATGACTCCTCTTGTGGACTTTATTCTGTAATGGCACAAATTTTCCACATATATCGCTGAGTAGAACGTAAAAGAAGAACTGCGGGGTTATTTGATACTCCAAAATCTATCAAACAACTGCTGACAAGTTAGAAATTCAGTAATTTTCATTGTACGTAGACTCAGATAAGAGAGTCTATTAATATATATAACTCTTAGACTCCTCTTATATATATATATAAAAACATTTAAAAAATAAAGGTTCATAGCTCTAAATTCATTCACTGTTTAAGTTAATCAACTACTTGATACAAAGTCATAATAATTCGTCGTCTGGGTAGTGGCTATATATCACAAAAATTTAAAATATAACTGTTGCCTCTACTCTACTACAGTTATATTTTAAAACCAACTATCTCAATACTCCTTGAATAAAAAAAAACAATATTAAGTTTGACATTATATTTAATTGAAGCTCTTGGCTCTACTATGCTCTAAAAATTAAAAATATTTAAAATAATCATTTTTTTCATAATTTACAAAAATTTTGTTTACATTAACTCAAATCTTCTTATATCAATTTAGAATAATGTTAACTTCTAAGTAAAATTAGACTAAATTTAAAATTTATTGAAGAGTTAGTTAAAGAATTCATTGAAAAATATTTTAATTTATTTAACACAATAATAATATTTTATATTTTTTTACATAATTATTATTTATAGCAAAACAACACTTTTAAAATCATAAAGGGCACTGTTACTTTGAACCTTTTAAAAATAATAATAAAAAAGTTGTATTTACAGTTCAATACAACAGTTTGTGTTATGTGGTTTAAATTTCAGATTTAATTATTAATGACTTTCGTTACCAACTGTCCACACTCGTTAATTAAATTTATATACACATTACGTAGTGATGTGAATTATTAGTTTTTAATCAAAACTTTGTTGCTGGTTTTTCAGCCAGCACAACATTTCAATTTCATACTGAGAATTTTTGCTGACATATGCGACACTGATACAGAAGGTCACTTGGTTATCGTAATCACTTAACTAAAGCTTACAAATCACATAACCAAGAATCTACTCCGACTAGATTAGATATATTAAGTTGATTGTAAATCTGCCGTATATTACCTTACCCAAGTATTAAGATCAAAAACTTTATTAAATATTTAACTAACGAAAGACACAGTGACATCAAACCAAGAACTTAGACGGTTTAGTTTTGTTGAATAATTAATTATCTCCAAAGTTACGAGCTTAAGTATCTATATTAAATTTTTATATAGTATTTCTGTTGGTAAGTGGATAGACGACGAATTTTTAGAATAAAAGTTGGATGAACATTATATAGAAATAATCTATAGATAAATTAAATTATCCCGTCTTGCGTAGGTAATTATACAACTCTGAGACGCTTGAAAAATCGCACGATTGCAAAATCAAATTTAGGTCTATTTGATTGGCTCCAAGATCAGCCATTTACAACGTCCGATGATTACAACCCTCGGTCTTTAATTTTTCAATAGAATAAATTAGAATAAGTCTGGAAATATTTTGGATCAAAATCAACTGGGTTAGTCTTAACGCCTAAACTCAGAGCAATTTATTTTCAGTTTTATTATTAATGAAAATTACGCAATTGTTACAGGGCAAATTGTATTAGTCTTCTTATTTCCAACATCATGATTTGTTAAGGTAGGTATTTAATTAATTTTCTAAATTAAATCTCTTCTATTTAATTTTACGTCTTAATTTCATTGGTAATTTTACCAAAAATACAATGATGTAAGTCACGTTATATATGAATTAGATACGAAGTTTTATTTTGTTGAATAATTTTCAAAGTTTTTCACCTTTTTTCCTCACGCTTGTGATTAATTATAATAATATTTTCACTTTCCCAAGTAAGTACATAACTAACATATTGATAACAGAGAAATATAGATAATGGTATCTATATAAATATCGAATATACTAAATAAATATCCTAAATCAGCACAATAAACACTACTTAAAAATTATTCCTATTAATATCATACTCTGTAAACTTAAAAAAAATCTTTAATTCAGGCTTTTAAGTCAATGTACTTCAATTAAATTAAGTCTCCGATGGACTAGTAAGCGCAATCCTCGCTTGTTATCCGTAAGTGCCATATGTCGCAACTGACACATTCTAAGCATCGCGTGATCGTTCCTGTTGCATCTTTTATGCATCGTGCCAACTCGGAACGTTTTATTATTTTTAGGCCGCACAAAACTCAGGTCGTATTTAGTGCAATAGGTCGGACGATCGATCCGTCTGAAATAGATACTGTTAATGCTCCGTCGACCTATATAGTAAGTGTTGTTTCACTTTGCTCTGTCTGTAGCTATTTCTGTTAATCAGAAAAACAGCTGCTATACCTTTCCTATTAGCAGGTTAGCTATTATATTGATACTGATTATGATTATAACTTATATTGTCGGTTTTTTTTAATTGAAGAACTTTTCCACCACAAGATGAACTGACGATCTGGTTAAGGTAGCAGGAAGCTGATAGATGTGGATAACGCAGGATCGTTTATTTATATATTTGGGTGTCTTACGGCCGATATGGTCATATAAAAACTTGGTACTACATGTTAGAATTATGAAGTTAATTTTTTTTTGTAAATATTCAACTTTTTTTACTGAATTTTAACTTAAAAAATATCAATCATTTATCTATCAATTATCAATATCTTTATCAATAATTGCATATGCTGTTTGTACGTAAATAATAACATGTAAATTTTCTATGCAAAATAATTGTCTAAGAGTTGTAGGCTATAAAAAATATCTTTAATAGACTTTTTTCATTTTTCTTTACATTTTTTGGTATATAAAAAAATCTATATCAATAAGCTCTATATTTTAATGGCCTCAGATGCTAAGTTCTATTTTATCTTCAAAATTTAACCCGTTATCCGTTTCTATGAATATTTTAGCCTTGGGGAAGATGCGGCGAATGAAAATAATTAGCTTTTAAATGCATATACCATTATATGTCAATATTTTTATTATTATTACAATTATTTGATTGATTAACTGTCCTTTAAAATAATAAATGATAAAATGAAGGGTGGTTAGGATGGATCGGATACACAAGAATACGAACGATAAGAAAAGTCGTGAGTGTACCAGCAGTTAGAGGTAAGACAGCTAGTTACTCTGTGGTTGAAGAATTACTAAGTGAGATGTAGATTAAGACTTAACACTTTAAGGATAATAAAATTTCTATCTATAAAAATAGGCAAAATTGAACCTTACATGAAAAGCTTATTAATTTCACAAGCAGAGCGCTAAAACGACCACGTAATTAATATTCATGACTTCGCTCGAATGAAATTAATACAGCCAATGTGTAACAAGACTGTAAAACATTTTAAACTTAATAAACTTTGCATTAGAAATTACTTCAACATTTGCTCAAGCAATTACAAGGATTTTATAATACAATAAGTACTTGAGATTTTAAACTCTTAGACTGGATGTATTTAGATTATGCTCGTGGAACAAACCAATTAAAATAGATGAATTTGGAAATTCTATTGTTGTTCGTATTGAATCGGGGGAAGAGAAAACTAAGGTAATTAGAATGAGCTTTAATTATTTAAGATAAGGATGAAAACATTTTTTATCAACTTCAATTTCGACTTCGCCTTTAGATTTCACATAATTTCTTATATGGTCTTTGAAAGATACTCCAAGCATAACCTTTTCCATAGCTCTCTAAGCGACATTAAAATGATGGACTAGTCGTGAGTGCCCACGTTTCAACACCATATGTTATGACTGGACGAACTGGTGGAAGACTTGACCTGAGACATCGAGGGATGGGTAGGTAAAAGCATGGCAAAGCTTATGTAATAACTGCTCAGCTGTACTGAATTATTCTGCTGGTTTCCATTGGACAAATGCGCCGAGCTTGTATCTTTTTCAAACGAGAGCACATGCTCGAGCGTAACTGTTAAATCTAGTTAAAAACCGGATCACTCTTTGAAATAGTTTAATAAAGATGTAATTGTCTATCTTTCTACCCATCCAGTGATCAACCATAGCGAAAGTTTACTTTGTTTTCTTTATCAAAACCAGAGCGTTAAAACTAGTACAAACGAGCCACATAAAACATATTACAACTCAAGCGCATCAAAATAAGATAATTGAGACTAGAATATTCTATTCCCTCCAAATAAGATTCGAGTCGGCAAGAATTTCCGATTCACAGGTTGTTTTCCCTTTGCCATCACGTCGCGTCGGTCGAATGCAAATTGACTTTGATGCTCGCCTGTTGCTCAAATAAATCGCGTTAACTATTCGTTTGGAAAATCTTGTCCTACTTCGAGACTTAAGGGAGTGAACCAGGGTCAGTAATAAAAAGTATTTTATTTTTTATTCATAGGGGTAGCTCTGTATCTGCATCTCACCGTTGAAGATGAAAGCGAGCTATTCCTGGCTTCGTCAACCACTGAGGAAGAGGCTTACTTACCTTTAATTGGCGAAGCATAACATTGCTGTTAACACTATTTTTATGGCTGCAAACTTTGGTAAGACTGTGTTAGCTAGCCAGGTGGACTTAGAAGAAGAAGAAGGCTTACAACCAACTAAAACGAGCAGAAATTTTCTGCCACCACTTGGAATTAAACCCTCCACTCTACTAGACCACAGAGGTGGTTAAGTATATATAGGTACTTATTTCACTACTATATATAGAAAATTTGTGTGCCAAATTTGAAATAAAAATCATCAGCTAATAATTGGTTCGATAAGTTATACGATATTAAGTCCCAATAAATTGAAATGTAAAAAAAAGTTGTTATCATATTACTTTAATTACATTTTGTATTACAACTAAAGATCCAAAATCCAGAGCATTTGTTTTTGGTTACCATTATCTTAGCTCAAACATGCGTGTGAGACTTGTCATTATGTTAATGAATATATTCAATCACCGCGATTGGAGCCGATGTTATTGTTGTTTACCCCATCTATTCGTTTCTGTTCTAAAATTTAGACGCATTTCTAGACTCACTGATTTTGATAGTATTATAGTGAGTTTTTCAACATTACACCTGTAATAGTTTTTAAACTGTTTAATAATAAAATGAATATTTAAACTTAATATCTAATGATTAATATATTCTCCATTACAATCGATATAAGTGATGTTTTATATATATTTAATGCATGCAAACTATCACGCACATAATTCTTCTGATGTTTCAACATAAAATTCCTTTATATATACGCTGGGAGCTATGGAAATTGAACCTTATGTCAATTGTAACAACGCCCACTATTCACTGGCAAGTGGAATGAATATAGTCGTAAGTTAAAGTAGTAGGTCATATAAATTACAGAGTTTTCCTTGCCCACCTGCTATTTGGAGTGAAGGTTCTATTAATATTCTATAGAACAGTCGTAAAGTCACATTTACTTAGTGAAGACGCTCTTATTGTAACGACTCTTTACGTAAAAGTTATTGGGTTGTAAATGATTAATACCAGAAAAAATTAAATAAATATGAGGCAGACCTAATAATATTCTTATCTTGCAGTCATAAAGACATAACATAATATAAGTAGGAAATAGATTTTGAAATTTTTAGTGATTATATATATTATATACGACAAAAGTCACTATAACTGTAACATAATTTTTAGTGATTATAGTAATATAATCACTAAAAATTATGTTACTATAACTGTAAAGTTATAGTAACTTTTTCAAATAAAAAACTAAATTGATTACTACTGCAAAGGGGAATAGCAAAAAAAGGAAAAATAAATAACATTATTGCTCTTTTTTTCATTTAATATTTCTGAGAGTTTTAACTAAATAAACGGTCTATCTTTATATCTATTTATCTATTAGTGATATAATATAAATTAGTGTTCCTGTTTGAGTTATATTTTTTTCTAAAACTCCATTTTTATAACCAGTTTTTTCTCAAAATAACATAACCAAATAATGAAAAATATGTAATTATGTAAGTAATTGAATGTTTCTCCTAGGCATAAGTATGTACTTCTGTGATAGGTTATGAGTAAGAACTCAAAAAAACCAAGATAAACTCAAATTTGCTCAATAAAAGATGTACGCGTAAGTGTATGTGTGCGTATTTGTTGCACTTATTATTATTATGTGTATTTGACCTTTCCTATCAATTTATTTTGAGCTCCCATGAGGAATTGTCTATTAGGTTCACAATACTACTAGAACGCTGACGCCGGCATAAAAAATCTAATTTATTTCTCTAATCTTTTACTAAAGGGACAAGTTATTCCAACCATGTGAGTATTTCGTAAGCTCTACTCCTTTAAAAATAAATTAGCATCTGACTACATAGTACATAGGTAGATTTTCTCGTCGTCATAACCACACTACGATTTTTAAAAACAATACAAATTCCTTGAATAAATACAACACCATGTATAAGCATTGTGGTTTCTATTATTCTGAATAGTAAATATTATCTAGTATGCAAGCTTAAATTTATACAAAGCAGACACGCTCCGTTCTTCCATCATCCGATATTAAAGACACGTTATATTCCAAACCTGATTCTTATCCTCGCTGAGGGAATCTTAAGCTGCACTGAGATATCGGGTTCCAACATTCTTTTGCTTGTATAGTCGTATTTATTATCTTTTATATTCTTAGTGATGGATTTACAACTCAATGTTGAATATTTTGTTATAAAGCGCTTTTGATTCAAATACTTTTCACAAAATAAAATTAGGTTGACCAACGATTTGGTTAAGGTCGCGGGAAGCCACTGGACTTGCCAGCGTAGTACGTATAAATACACCAACAGTGGGTTTCATTAATCTATCTACGCTTGTATAAAATGTCGAAATTTAACGCTTCGTAATCAAAACCATCCTAAGTTATAATACTGACACCCATTCTAACCCATAAAAAAAAAACATCAAGGGTTCTTCCATATTTGTGTTTATAATGAGAGATGACGGTCATAGTTTTTAAAATCGTCTAACGGTGGAAAATTGTGTTTTAAGAATCTTACACGGTGGTCTTACAGGGTGGGATGATGGGGTTTCTCCATCAAAGATGCCATTTTCCCCTGCGCTGAAGGAAATATCTCAATATGTTCTCGGATTATCCTATTCCCGATAAGGGGCGTTCAAAACCTACTGTGTTCGGTCGATGCGCACGAAAAAGTGTCGTACGTGGTAAAATAGAACCTATAAAATAATAAAAAGGCAAAATTTATTGAATTATTTGCCATTTTAGTATTTTGAAGTCGATTTTTAGTTTTGAGTAGGTAGTTTATAATGTCAAAGTAAGATGGACGGTTAGTATTTTCAAATTTCATGTCTGGTTTGTTGGATAAAAATACTCTAATAGCTTTTAAAACAAAGTATCGTGAATAACACATCGTACAAGGTAACAAAAATGATAATGAAATAAAAATTACTAGATCAAGCTGAATTAAATTTAGATTTAAGCAAATGGCAACTATTTCGCATCCAATAAAAAAATAATCGCATAAATCAGAGCAGAATTAGCATGATTGATACATAACACAAACAAATACACTCACATACATTAAAATACATAAATTGTTTTTTTTTGAAGTCGCTTAACAGATACAAAATCATCGTAACACCGTCAGTTTAGCTCTGTAGAATGTTAATTAGGTCCGTGACAGCTTCCAAGCTTTCTGGCGAATTAAAGGAGCGGCGCAGGGTTCTTTTGAGGTAGAAGTATGTATGTAATTATGAACAAATATTCACATGTTATGGAATTTGTAAATAATACGTACTTATATACCTTACTGAGCAGTCATTATTGGTGGTTATAGTACCGGACTGAAACTTGAAGTCTAGTTACTCCATAAATACTATTTTACACACACTGATACGCTTTGAGTTCTTTATGGTTTTGATGAATGCCCAAGTTTTCATTCCTAATTAGTTTTGTTTTACTGATAACTTCAACCTTATTGCTTTGCATATTGTTAGTATAAACAAATAAGTGTTAGTGACAATGCCAATAATATTGAACATTAATCACGTGATCGAGGTTGCATTAGGAAGCTATTTTTGAGGTATAAAATTATAAGTTAACTATTTATGCCAACTACAACTTTATATTTAAAGTTTTTTTTTATAATCAGAATTGCGGTTTGTATTAAAAATATAGTTTATTAGAATAGTAACACTGCTTTATAGTGTAATCTTTTGATTTTTTTATTTTACTGTGTATGAGTGCTGGCGGGCTTGTAGGTTTACATGTAAATGCAGAAACTTTTGACCTGGAAAGTGAAGTTTGGCTTTACGTACTATACCTCAAAACCAATATCTGTCAGTTTCACTTTGATCTTCACTTCGTTAAAAGGTATTCGCTAATGGGCGAGTATTGTCAAACTCATACGTTCATGGTTCAGAACTTTTAAGCCGTATATTGAATATGTTTCCAATGTCCAAACTTGCGTGACGTCACTTGACATAATTACCTTGTAGCTTAGCTTTTTCATCCACAATACAGATTGAGTGACAGCCTTTTTGTCTTTGGAGAAACGAGAAACGGAAATTTTCGTACTTAAATTTTATCACTTCATTAGCTTCATAAGTTTTATCAGGTTGACGTAGTTATACTAGTATAAAATAAGCTGAAACATCTACAGACTCATAAATTACCAACCATTACCATTAACATTTATTAATTAAAGGTAAGGTAATTTAGCCTTTCGTCGTACAATGCTATATGTGTTTGATCTATTTTATTATAAATAATCAACTTATAAAAATGTTGGCAAGCTATACACGCCCTACAAAGAGTGTAGAGTTGACAGAAACTAATAAAATAAGTATAGTAACAACTTTTTAAACGCTTAAAACAGCATTTTCCTATTGCTTAAATTTCTCATTTTAATGACATGTCTAGTGTTCATAGCTTTTGGAGCTTTTGCTGTAGTACGAATTTAACAATTTGTCTAAAGAGATTTTCCATTACATTTTGCGTAAACACAGACATGTTTTAAATGAAACTTGTCCTTTTTATGGCGGAATAATTTACACTGACAATATAAATTAAAGATCATAGTTATAAAATTCTCGTCATTTATAACATGTATGTTACTAGCAAGTGTAGTGTATTCAAGTCCTCTGAAAATTCGATACAAATGGTTCTTGGTTCTCAATTTTTCGATTACAATACTATACAACATTATCAGTATATCAATTACATTTATTACTTTTTAGGTTTTGTATAGTTGATCAAATTTGGATTTATTTTCTGTTATCTATTTGGACTCCATCTTGTAGTTTCTAATATATTCCTTTATTTCATCATACTTAAATAATATTTGAAAATTCACTAGAAAAATCAACCAGATTGTATAGGTTACTACTCATTATACCACATTAATTAGTTTTTCAATTAGAATCATGTCAGGAACACACAGTGTTTACTCTTTCAGTGAACCGACTACTGTGGTGAATGGCGACGCAGATATATTTAATTTGTCATGAGTATTGGAATCAACAACAAAATTAATTGCTAATTAAGTAACTAATTTACAAAAAATATTAAATGATTTTGTGTAGCTATAAGTTTTATTTTATTAAATTATTGGATTTTCTGTATTTATTAACACAGTAAGACTTTAAATTAAAATAAGTCAATTTTTCAATCTCAAATATGTCGTTACGTGTTAAAATCCTGTATATAATTATTGTATATTTCATTTAAGTTACTGGTTTTTTATTGAATTCCCTACGGCAAAATAAAATGTGCCATTTCTTAATATATTAATGAAAGCTAATTTATAAAAAGTATGATCTTATGCAATGGAAGTAATATGCATACAATAAATGCAAGAACTGAAACATAGAGTTGAATAAACCGCCTAAAGCTTTCTATATCTTGATGCGGTGTACAATTTATTATTTTAGCAGGATACATTTTATTATTTTAAAATAAATTATTTCTCAATAATTTATTGTTTCCTTGAAAATGACATCTCGCGCTAGGATATGGTAGGATTGGTAAGAATCAGTAACGTCATTTTATAATTTTAGGTCCGGAAATGTGCATAATTTTTTGTTTGGGAGTCAGAGAAGGGAGTAAGGAGGAATATAAAATATTTCATTACCTGCGCTTTCAAAGCAAGTAAAATATGATTTGAGTTCTGGACAAAGTATACTGTTTCAATAATATTGTTGAATACGGAAGCATCGATAAAATAATAGTGCGCGGAGCCGGATATGTAACCGTAAACTGTAGAGTAGTTATTAGTAATAAACTTATTTATTTAGACCATCTGCTCATAGTTTCATATCGATATTGATATTTTACATTGTTCTATTAATGTTTGAAACTACACCACTAACCACCAACTTGATAAATATATTTTATGACATATAACGGAATAGAAGACTTTATTTTAATAAGAAAATAATTGTGGAAAACCTAAATAGTTGCATAAAACCAAATAGTTCCTAGTTTAATATAAAATTATGACAAACTGTATACTAAAATACCTACTGTTACTTGTTTTACCTGTTGAACTTAGCATCACAGATAACTTTGAACTAACACCTATCTATGAAAGTAATCCGAAGTAATTTTTCTTTATCATAGCGCTTCAATGAGTAATGAGTTCTAATACCGAACCATCAATAGCCAATAATCATCTGTTCAGCTTTTCCTTAGTACTAATACTTTTATTATTAAACCTACCCTGAATAGAAGAAAACAAAACACTATAAATTATTCATAATGCTCAAGCCGTTTTCATGTCAGCTATTCATTTCTTTGTGTATACAAGAAGAAGAAGATAGGGAGACATACGAAAGTTAAATTATAGTTTATAGAACGTTCACCAGTTTAGTCTGAAAGAAAAATTGTCGAACTATCTAATAAAAATTTTAGGCCACAGTATCGCGCGATAATTTTGATCAGGGCAAACCTTTTTTGACTAAAAAAAAATTTTTTCCACTGTAAAAATGTCAATATCTACTTTTGCACTTAAAAATAATAACAATTTATTTGACAAAATCAACATTTTGATAGTTGTACCGTAAATTAAATATCTAATTTAGAATCATATTTATATTTAATCCTTACTCAATAAATTTCTTTCCAATTTTAATAATACACACATTAAATGAAGACATTATTTATTACCGGTGTTGAAGATTATCTTATGTAAAATAATTAGTTCTGACCATCAGAAGGCATATTGGAAGAACAAATTGACACTGGAAAGTTTTCACTTGGTTAAGTATTAATTGGGACACAAAACAAGCAAATCTTGCCTCATTCTTGTTATTTCAGTTCGTTATACATCGACTGAAATTAACCAAGCTGCTGACCAAGCGATATATTTTGAAATTATTTATGTCCCATTGCAAATACTATGCCATCGCAGTGACGATGGAAAATAGTTTGTTATTAACATATCAAATATTAAGTTACTGTACTTTCAACAACGATTGTATTTCTTAACTTTACTAACAGTATGTACGTTGAAAAGATATTTATTAGAGCAGCCGAGGGACGCCCACTGCTGGACAAAGGTTTCAGCATGGATCTCCAAATCGATTGGTCCTGAGCTGCCCACAACCACTCTAAAATCAAATCAAATCAATAAAATTTAATGACTATAATTAACTGCCAAACAAAATGTTATATATAATTATATCAAATAATATTAAAGTATTTATTGTTTCAGTACTCCTATATTGTTGCCTAATTCATTTTACCAAAGTTGTATCATCCAACAACTGAGTTAGCAAAACTATTTCTAAAACAAAATGTATTAAGCTCTTACAATGGTCACAACTTTATTTTAGAGCTAAAGGCTACTACATTCCCTTACAAAACTACTTGGCCCACTGAAAGACGTAACTCACTTATTTCATTCTCACGGTTTTTCGAAGAGATTCCACAATAGCTGTGTTCTGAATACGAACTGCTCGATAATTATTATTAGGTATAAAGTGTTTTCCTCGCCATTTTCCAAAACCGCTAGAACATAATTTAAATAAATATTATTAGAAATGCACTATATAAAAGACTCACTTAGAATTACAAATAAAATCAAAAGTAATAACAGATACCAAGAGAACAATATGATAAAATTTTAACGCATATTGGTGTAGTGAACAAGCTCCCTGTCTCATCAGCATCAAATATCTGCGCTGCAGCAGTGTGGCAGATGCCACGGGAACGCTGTTGACAGAGCCTTAGTGTGACGATTTCTTAATGTGTAACATTTATTTACATTTAAATACATCTAAATAAAACTTTTTCTGAATTTACAAAGGAAAAAGAAATACATATCTCATGGCTGAATGGGCTTCAGTTCCTTTTGCCTTCCCTGCTTTAAGGGAATTAATTAATTATAAAATACGTTATTATTATTATTATATCAAAAGAAATAGCTAAAGGTTTACTAATAATTTTAAGTAGGGGGGGTACAATAGAAAATCTTTCGTTATTTTTTTTTTTTCGTTATGTTAATACTCGTACTATAAAGCGTTAAATCCTAATTAAAAAATAATACGAAAAAAACAAAAAAGAGCAGGTAAATTGTCAATACATGAAATGTCAAACCAATCATGTGAAATGATATTTTACACTCATTGGCAGGCGTCAATTAGTTCAGGGAGTGTAATTAACTTTGTTATTCATACCGGTTATTCTTAAATAATTTGTTATCTTAATAATGGTATAATATTATTGAAGGTTATATAACTATATTGCATAACTATATATAGGAATGTATATACGTCCTTTTTATTTTGTATTAATGAATTATCTCCCCGCAAATAACGGCTTGACATTAATTTTAGGTTTATTGGAAATGACTTTAATAGAGACAAGTCTACTTTTACTTTTATTATTGATTTGTGTACAATAAAGACTATATTAGTTTAAACGATCGAATCCAGTATTGGAGTACCTACTTAATGGAGAGTCGAGCAATTCAATCGAATGTAATATGCCCTTAGACTTGACCCGGCAGGATATTGAAAAGCGTTGGCATTGTCCTGCGAAGGGTTCCAAACTTCAGACCTTTTTACAAATGGAATGAAAGCAATTGACAAAACGTTTTTGATGATTTCACTTACAACCAACAAATTGCTTTTGTCAAATGTAACGATTTGGAATAGGCCCTATTATATAATATTCTGTTTCATATCTGTTATTGATTTTTGATACTTAAAATAGCAAATGGTACTTGTTACTTATGACAAAGATAATTCTATATAAAGTAAGATCCTGTAAAGGTTAATGTACAAAATTTATTAAACTAAACATTACCACATTTCATTGTTGAAATATTTTTGCTGGATTGCTTATATGAACTAGGAGCAGAACGAAGATAAAAGGGAGACTATATAATAATATAGAAAAACTATGGTAATAGCATACATGTGAAAATTTCAAGAGCTGATTTGAACAAATGAATTTTTAATAGCTTACTGAAAACCATTGTTTTTAAAGTCCATTATAGATGGGTGTAGAGGAAAAAAATACTTTGTTATGTACTTTATTTATTTAGATTTAAGAAAAAGACAATATGTTTTAGAATGGAAACGATATGCAAATTTAATGTAATATAATGTGAATTACATCACATTATATTACATTAAATTTGCATATCGTATATATAATGTATATTTTATACCTTATAATCAGTATTTATTTTCCTTCACTGTAAGTATAATGCAATTAAATGACGGTTCTATTTACCATAAAATTAAGATTCAATTCGCCCTAATCACTACTACTCAAATACGGTGTTTATAACTAAAATCTCTCTCTCTCTGTTATCGGCTACACTTATATAAAACGGATACCAAGAGAACAATATGATAAAATTAAAACGCATATTGGTGTAGTCAACAAGCACCCTGTCTCAGCATAAAAGATCTGCGGCAGACAAGATACTACGGCAATGCTTTTATTATGACAGGGCCATAGTGTGACGATTTCTTAATATATACATTTATTTATATTTAAATACATCTAAATTAAACTTTGTCAGAAGTTACAAAAGAAAAAAGAACTAGGTAAAACATGGCTGAATGGGCTTAAGTTCCTTTTGCCTTTGCATTAAGGGAATTACTTATTAATTAAATATGTAAATTATATTATACACTTATGGATATGTATTTCAGTGTTTTGGAATCCGAGAAAATCCACGATTTAATAGATGCTGACGGATAATGTATGAATAATTTTGGGTCCGCAACAAAGAACCCGGCAGGTATTCGGTCTTCGGTAAATGTTGGTATTTTCTTATTCTTATGAATTTAATTTGAATAATCTTCAACTTGTTTTTATGATTGATTTTCGCAATTAAAATATGATTGATTATGTTAATTCATTCAAAAAATAACAATATTTTTGAGAGCCTTCAGTATATTCAAATCATCGCAACAGTAATTGCGTCAATAATATTTATTGAAATATACTTAAAATGAGCTTAAGTATTGCGTTATTGGGCAAGGTAATTTAGGAAATGGTAGATACCTTCGCTGAGGATCTTATCTTACAGAAGGAGGCCCTTTCGAATTCGCTACGCCGGAGATGACTTGGTCGTATAATGCAGCGCTATGCTACTCAACTTCGACCGCCATAGCAGGGGTGGCAGGTAATAAGGTGGGGCCTTGTCACCGACATTCAACACCCCGCGGTTTTATAATACCTGATATGGGCATCTTCACAATCTGGGCCCTGAAGCGGCGGTTAACGTGACGTTGACACTTTGGTCCAGTAGTTTGCGGAATCCTGCACCGTGTGAATGCATTTCTATCACGAAAAATAAAATTTTTCTGTTAAACATAAATAAATTAGAATCCTTTTGAAAATTTCCGTTAATTCATCGTAAATATATATTAATTTTTTCTACACACAAAGTGGGTGAACAGCAGACACGGAGCCATGAATTAATTAATTAACAACGAAACATAGATCTTAAAAAACCCCACTCAAACTTGGTCGGCACCAAGTCGTGAATAAATCATTCACTGTTAAAATTGGAAACAAAAAGTGACTTAAATATTCAGAGTTAAGCCGTAAGAAAAATTAAGAATGTTATTAATTGCGTTTAATTTTAATTTTTTGTTGGTTGGCGCCATTATAATACCTAGGATAGGTATACATAAATATACATTTTATTTTATTTTTGTACAATCTTAAATTAGTTCATTTAGAATGAAGTACGAAAAATATATTATGTTTTATTAGTTTCTGTGGGTTTTAAAATAAGTATAATTTTCTTTCATATTTATTAAAGTAAGGCATTGTATAGCGGTACTCCCTCGAGCATTCAAGAGTTCTCTTGCTATATTTCATTTTGGGAAAACAAACAAAAATCGTAATATAAACAATAAAACATATAATTAATACATATACTAATAATGTTACCAAAATATGCATTGGCCACAAATTTGAGTCGACATTATTACAATAGAATTAACAAATTTCACAAATTAAAATAGTTATTTACTATATAAACGAAATTCGTTTCTGAACGCAACAATTGAGGTGTTAAACAAATCTAAGCAATACGTGTTTTCTTGGATATTAAATTCTTATTTTTTTATAAAACTTTGGAGTCAAAAAATTTATGTACGAGTTTCTTAATTTTCGAACTTTCGAAATTCGTGTCAGGCACCACGCAGATCCTGTTATCTGCTACAAACCAATTAAGAAAAACAAAAAGTTATATTTATTATAGGATCGACATAAGCCAGCATTGTTTGCATATTTAGTTTTAGTGAATGGTTTATTAAACAAATATTTACTTCAATAACTTAGGCGGAGGCTTTTATAATAAATATTATTTAAGATTGACGGTGAATTCTGTATGAAAAATGTGTTATAAATCTATTTTGTATATTCTCGATTTTATGAATATATCTTGTTTGTTCTTCGGTCCCTATAAAACAATATATTGTAAGGGTTCATCAGGGGTTGTTGTATGCGTTTCCTTATTGACTGCAAGTTTATAAATTTGCCTCAGCTAGACAATATTGGTTAAAAATTGCAATCTTTCTGCTTACTGCTACTTTCTCTCTGTTTAAATCTCTCTAGAATATCAACGCACCCGCAATACCAAGAGTTTCTTTATAGTGTACGTGTACTTACTATAAGATAGGCCATCTGTTTATTCAGAATTTTTTGCCATAGAAACCTTTGTACAGTATAAAAGTGATCGAATGAAAATATTACATACACCAGTAAGTTATATAAAATAAGATACCAATTTGGCTTTTTTAAGTAAGCAATATTAATCGCTTGTCTAAATCTCTGGAACTATTTCATCAGTAGAGAGCTCCAGTATTTTTGGGTAACATTGGCTTTATTTGATGGAAATTAATATTTTTTGCAAGTGCAATAACAATATATGTGAACTAATTCCGAGAAAAATTAATAAGTCGCTCGATGCTTTGATTTATTGGCGTGATTTGTTAGCTAGCTGATTATTATGGTTGAATGTAATATGCAACCATAATATTTTTCTATAGTACTTCTTAAAAAACCGCGAAGTTACTTACCTATGTTTTCAAATTAACAAAAGCATTCATGTATTGTGTATTAAATATGAAACACATATTATGTAGTGCCACAAACTTATGTAAACAGGATAGGAAAGTAATATTTAAAAGAAATGTTTTCTCCATAGTCAGAAAATAAGCATTGAAAAGGTGCTTACCTTATCTTATCACTAACTGCTATCTGCGGCCCCGTGGAAGAGTTACATTTGTGTCAAATAGGACTTGGTAGGTTTTGTCCCGAATAAATAAAATTATGTTTCCGAGAGACTTAACACAGTTATTTTTGCTTTAAAAAGATATTCACGAGGTAGAGAAACTGGTTATTTATAAATCTCTTACACTGACTCAATTTGATAATTATTGCAACAATTTTCTAAATCGTTGTTCACTCAAATAGAAGATTCAAACATCTTATCTTAATTATGGAGTCGTTCGTTATTTTCATGACGTACTTGACCCTTTCAGATCTTTTGTGAGTCCCGTACATTTTCACTTCGTCTTGACCTAAAAGATTCCTTGTTATATTTAAATTTATGTATACACCGTGTTAAGTATATTTCAAGATTTTCTACGTTGTGGAAAATAACTCAAGAAACGTAAATAAAATTTTAAATATATTTAGATTTTTAGTTGTCATAATTTTTTATTTTAACTTCTAAAAAGTGTAGTAAATTGCCTGATACGTGCCTGACTTTGAATAAAAAGAATCGTTTTGAAAGTGTGATATTGAATTTTGACAATTTGCTAATGGTCATCTATGTGAAGATGATAATAGTAATGATGCTAAGCTAACATGAATAATCATGAGATCGACATCTTTAGCGACCCCGAAAGAGTATTCAAGCCTTGCTCAGCAAACAATTATAATTAGATCTAAATAATGTCTCAGCAAAATGTACTATTTCATGTTGTTAATTTTGTCTAGTTTATTCTTTTTTTGATAATATTGCATATATCTGCAAAGACATATATTTTATCCTTATACACTTGCACACATTTATCTTGTATTTACATTGATATTATCGATAGCGATCTTAATAAATAAATAAATATTGAAAAGGAGCAAGCTTAGTTCATTTTTACTTGCATTTGAATATAATATTTGTAGCTCGATTATTCACTTTTTTGTATTAGCATATTCATTTTTATCTCTGTACGATTTTTGAAAATTTAGTTGATTATAATATATTATTATCAACAATTAATATATATTAGGACAAAAGAGTTTTAGTGTCTATCATATTATATTTTTTTTACTTGTACATCGGTTGCTATCACCCTATCAATGCTAGAGAACCTTTTGTTTGATTCACGTCTAAAATTTCATTCGTTCAAAATTCATGTCTAAAAGTTTTATAAGGTCCAAGGTCGGTCAGGCTTCACAGACTGTGGCGAAATCTAGACTAACTCGCAGTATGGTGATGCTGTGTCTATGGTGGGTTTGGAAGGGCATTGTTCATTATGAGCTTTTACCGCCGGGAAGGACCATCGATTTGGATCTCTACTGCCAACAACTTATAAGATTACAGCAAGAAGTTGAGAGAAAGCAGCCGTAATTGATTAATAGAAAGGGTGTGGTAGTAGTAAAGCTGTAAGTACTCGCCACATACATCTTTAGCCACTAAGTAAAAGTTTAGAGTTTGGCTGGGAGGTGTTAATGCATCCGCCTTCTACCTCTAAGGTCTACGAACAAAATGGCACATATATACTGTAATTAAATGTAAAATAATTTTAAAGTCTTGAATTTTCAAGTAAAATGCGAAGAAAGCTATTATAAAAAGTTGGTAGTACGAATAGCATACTTAATTCAGTTCGCTGTTTTTGAAAAGTAATAAAATTAGGATTTGACCTTTACGGCCAATGGAATACAATAAGAGTAATTATCAATCAATATACAATAATGTCCCTTTTACAATAATTGCGATTTTTTATTGTATAATCCCTTTTATACGGGTAAAATTCATTATTTTAACATCCATTATTTTGCTATCAAAAGAAAAAACCTCGATGTTTGCATAAATCGATTCTTCCGCTAGTTGACGTTCATAGAAGGTTTCCTAATGCGCTAAGCCTGAGCGCGTTTTACACAGTAATCCTATGTACCCCACAGTACTTGTATATATGTTGATAACGAATTGCCTATGATTTTTATATGGCAACTTCTATAGCATTAATCGTATCTTGTTATATGTATATGTCATATATGAATGTTAATTATATATATTTGTTCTGTCTGGTATGCCTGTTTCATAAACTGATTGATTGGTGACGATATGTGTGTATAGTTCAGTGAACGGGACGACAGCATGAGAGAGAGGATGGTGCGTACAGTTATCTTGCTCAGACACGGCAATAGCTGATCACCCTGTCTCTATTTCTCGTTGCACACAAATGCAAGCGGCAACGCAAATATTGAATATTGAACCGTCTGGCAGCGCAGCGGCGACGAAGTGATGAAAGCACTGCACTAAGTACAGTTCAAAGTGGGGGCGCTACTGTTCACGTGCAATCGGAAATGGCGGATGTGTTAAGAGAAAGCTATGAAAAATTTAATGTGAATCGGATCTTTGTGCAGTGGCAAAAGCATAGACTTAGATTTATTGTTTGGGAAGGAACAGCAGCTCAGAAAATCAATATAAAGTTATCGGCGGAAACACACATACCTTTGGACATCTCAACAAAGTGGAAGACTAATGAGAATGAACAACTAGAGATCTCCAAGTAATATTACTTAAAATGGTTCGGCATCATGAAACACCTTCAAAGAATATGAAAATACCCCATAAGTTTGTGGAACAGAATCACACTTACAGATGGAAGACTATTAGAAGAAATCTGATGTATGAAGATTCTTTGTGTGAAGCTGTAGATATGGTGACACTACAGTAGACCTGGTTGCTATCGTATGAATTATATTGTTACTTGGCAACCTTGACTCCGATTTTAATTTAACTGGGAAATCAGAGGTAGGTCTTTGGGCAGTCTTAGAGACCCCATGTATGGTAAGCCATTTTGTGACATAAAAGGGGGAAAGTTGCCATGGTATGAATTCAGAACATGTTCCTGGCATGTTCGTAAATGCCACTGGTCACTTCCATGCCAAAAAATGCATGCACAAAAGCAGCCACGCTAAACCAAGAACAAAGAATGAACTCAGTTATGATCGAACGGTTCATCAAACAATGTTTGGTAAGCAAGCCGAGTGGAGAACAGTTTTGGGGATACAGATTGTAAGTACAAATTATTTTATTGCTAATATTTCATGTTTTGAAAAGATTTGCTGTTAACATGAAGTTGATAGTGACTGGCCATGAAATATATTATTTTTATTATTATGTATAAGATTATAATAACCATACGGCCCGGCTGATAATAAGCACTTGTGTGTTTGAGCCGTTATTGTGTTGTCATTGATTTGATACTTATCCTAATTCTAAGCACTTAATATAATTTGTACAAGTACAATTTTTACTAGTAACCTTATTTGCCTTTTTAACTTTCCTATTTTGGACACAAAGCATTTGCCTTTGTAAGTACAAGTCGTTGAAGAAATTAATATCTTCTGTCTCCAGAATGAGAGACACCAGTAATGTCTAGTCATGTCTTTAATATTGGTATTAGGTAGGCTATCTGCTTTTTTATATTATTTGAAATGAAAACAAACAGCTGTTTCGAACGTTCTGGTTTGATAACTATAACAAAGAGACTTACGCTTTAATGGGCTGATGGGTCAATCAAATTTTATTATTTAAAGCTCCTTCGTGCTACGGCCACCGCTTTTACCAACCAAACGGCATTAGGTCAGCGTGGTCGTGTTATTACCCAAGGTTCTCGTGTGTGTCCAATGTATAAAGGCGTAGCCAGATAATGACATTAAAACGGTATTTTTTTTTCCACCTTGTTGTTAATATTTCTCTGTGGTAAGAGATTTTATTTCGAAATGAACGGTAACCTTGCAATAATTTTCCTGTGATTTTATTGAATGTTAGATATCGGTCAAATTAAAAAAAATATATTTCTTAATTTTGATTCTTTTTACCAAATAAAAATACAAAATATTAACTTATATAAGTTAATGTTAGTTAATATTTTGCCTGTAGAAAGAATTTTTAATTTGTGTATTACACAATTTTTTGTTACTAAAACATAGCTAAAAATGAAAAGGTAATTGCATTTTACTCTGTGAAGCTTTAGTAGGTTGTGTATTGGACACTGCAGAACGAAAACAAAAGGGTAGACTCTATCATGGAGGCGGGTAACACGTGTCAAATTGTGTAACGTTATTGAGGAAAGATCAAATTAACCTTACCGAATACGGTGCTTTGAATTTTCATAATTAGTTTGTAAAGATTGGATACTTAATTAGTAAGTAATTGTGGTGCTTTTGTGTAGTTTTAAAATGTATTTTCGGGTTTTTGCCGTACCCGTACAGGTCAACTTTGTATCAACTACAAACTACCACGAACACCATCTATTATAAGAATCTTGAATTAACGATGAAAAAAATGACAGTTGTAATATTTAACATGTCTGTTATTAATTATTTTGGTTGATTTAGTGGTTTTCTTTATTAGACAAAATATGTTTGATAGTGCCTAAGAATAAGTTTGACGAGCGTAAATTCGTTAACGTTTTAGAAAAAAACTTTATTAGTGGCGTACCAAAGATTGTGCGGTTATGTTAGCCACACATGAACAAATAGGACAGCAATGTCAACAGGAACTTACGTACTAAAAACATGTTGATGCCAAGTTGTAGTATGTTATGTACGTAATGATATTTATGAAACGACACGGCACGCTTGCAAATGAAGGCTGTGTGCCATTAGTGAAATATGACGTCACGAGGCGACAGTCTAGAACAGGGTTATAACCGCAGAATAGATGACTGGCCTATAAAGTTATTGACGCTTGTGTTATTTCTGTTATCACGTGAAGTGCTCCACACAATAGTGTTTAGGTAAATTTTCCTAGTGTTGTGTAGAAGAAGTGATAGTGATTTGATTTACTACACTGTGCTAATATCATATGGAACATTGTTGAATTTCTTTATTCTGTATTTTATTCTATTTTGCAGTTGAGTATATAATATGTGATATTGTATTAGAATTTTTGAAGTACGTTTGCGTTAAGTTTGACAATAAATTGCGGTGATTAACATTAAAATTATTCATTCAATTCATAAATTACACTTTTAACTCATAACAGAGTTGCAACTATATTTAACACAACCTCACAAGATGTGTAGGATGGGATTCAAATTTAGAAGATTGCTGATTTTTTATATATTTTCTATATATATATATGTAGGTAATTACAGAGAGAAACAGATATAATAACTAGTGTGTGCCTTTATAATCGGGAGTATAGTCGTGGGTGTCTACAATTCTTTATTAACATTCAATTAATTTACCTGTATAGCTTAATATTCCCGGATACAAATAGAAAATCCGAAATCCAGGCACGATGAATTTATAATTGACTGTAAGCTCCTAGGACTTATATAGGGCTCCATAGAATTGCTGTTTATTCCCAAGTTTTAATTGAAGAGTTCTTCGAAGAATCAAGTGTGGATATTTTGCTGAAGTTTTCCAACTAATTCACTTTCCACTTGAGGGTGAAGTATTTACTATAGAATTAGCTTTGAAACAGGTTTTTTTAAAATCAAAATTAAATATTTAAAATAAGCTTGTCTTAAAGTACCCTGTGGCGGAGTCAAAACGAAAACATTTTCTTGTATCAGACGTGGAATTAATAACTTTGAGAAAAAATTCTTAGCCTACACTTTGAACTTCTTGATATTATATTTTTAATGTTTTGCTTTATTTAAATATACTACGAAAATTTCTATACGGGATTTTTTATGCAAATACCATTTTCTATAACACACTATTTTCTATAACAAAGGAATAAACATATTTATTGTGTGTTAAATAAAAAAAATCAAATATACGGTTACAGATAAGAAATGACTTATTTATATCTACGAGTATGTCTTTTTGTACTAAACATGGCGCGTAAAATGTTCATGGACTTTTTATTTATTATATACTAATTATCTTAAGATGACATCACTTTGGTATTCAACCGAAAAAAAACTGCGTCCAGTCTCTTTTAACTCTCTCTCTCTCTCTTTCTTGGTCTCTTTTAATGGGCGATTGAAGCATCAGTAACGTCACTGAAAAAAATCTCTGCGCTCTAAGGACGAACATTCGCCTTATCAATCATGACTACCTACATTTAAATTGCCAATAACAAATGGTAATTGTTTCTGAGTAACATTAAACTTATTAATTAATCAGTGTGGCTAGTCTTGAGTGTTTTGCCACAACTTTGGCAATCGAAGTTGAGTAATTAGCGCTTCAATAATTCAATCTATCGTGTAGTATGAAGATAATTACTTACGACCCCAGACAAATTTGTGTTGCTATTGATAGTGTAAAATATGTAGCAAAAGAATTCAAGTTCAAATTAGGTACTAGATGGGTTATTAAATACTTATATCAAACAATAATATCTGCCACGTGCACTTATGTAAATTAAGATTATTGTTTTAAAGTTTTTTCACTAATATAGATACGTTTTTTTTAATTCTTTTAAGAGGAACTTCTAATTTTGTTGGTAGCTGTGAACAGTTTTTGACCAGTTTTCATTTTGACCAAAATAGGTTTGGCTTAAATATACTTTACACTGCTGACTTTTCGCTGAAAGTTTAAGTTAAACAGAGGTTATTTCAATAGGCAATATAATGTCCAGTACTGGTTTGATATGTCTAGCCATATGAAAAATATTTTTAGAATAATATTTTTAGAAAAGGTTTTTATAAAGTTCATATTATTTATTTGAAGGTCAGTCAACAAAAACATGTACAAACAATAGTAACATCAAATTAAGTATTTTTATTTATTAAAGACAGCCACGGCATGCGATGTGGACTTACAGTTATATCTATAATATTTACTAAAGTTTATAAACATTTTTAAAGTTATTACTAGAAATTTTGATTACTGGAGGTTTACGTTCCTGCTAAAGAATTTGAAGGTAGCTTTGTATTTTCGTGCACTAAGGTGAAATATGTCCAACTCTCCTACTTTATTGGGCCGAGTTCATTTTAATTATTGTGATTTATTATTATGATTTATTTTATACCTTATATGTTAACCATAAATATTGTGAAAGTACCTTAACTTTGTCTGATATCATATCTTGTATATACATAATAGGAGGGTAAATAAATAGCATATAGACTCGTCTCCTGCTTATCATCAGGTGGTGTCGAGTCATTTGCTGTTCTTTATATAAAAAAAGAAAATAGCAATCGTAGAACAAAACCTTAAGTCATAAATACCAAAATTACAAAAACTAAAGATTTCAATCAATATAAATACATCATTGATATTCAGTGAATGAATTAAAGTTATCCTAACTAACTAGTATTTCCATATTGACATCTCTTTGGCTGAAGAATAGTTCATTTTCAGGTTAGTTTCAGGCAGGCAGGTTCGTCACTCACTACTCCATCACTTAAGCCTATTTCGTAATTATGGTGTATGTACCTAACATGAATAAAGTCAACCCTGAAATTTCAGGCCGAAATTTATCGTGAGTAGCGGATATTGCGTCAAAATAGCAACAATTTTCATGTTAGTACTAATAAACGAACGGATACACTACACAATCAATCCTACTTATGAAGTAATTAAGTTGAAAATAGAACGCTCCTTTTTGTAATTTGTGATTTCTGGCTCGATAAAGCTAAATCTAGGCCTTATGTGAACCGATGACCCCAAATATTAGTCATGCAAACTTTACGTACATATTTCATTGTGGTTGCGGTACTCATAAATTTAAGTTAATATTTATATGATTTTGAAATACTTAAACTAGATTATTTAAATGTTAAATCAATAGAACTGGTCTAGCGATTTCTTGTGAAGCCAGTTCTGCGATTGGGTCGTGTATAAGGTTGATAATCACTGTAATAATTTTGGAAAATTCCAAGAATTTTCAACAACCTTGCAATTTTGGTTTTGTTTAGGCCTCATAATGTAAATATTGTTTTACTTTGAAATTTGCTGGAAAATTTCAATCAAGAGATATTGATAGATAGAATTGTTCAGATGAGTAAAACCAAGGATTATAGTTCAAATAAGTAAGTTAAAATTAATAAATTTTCAAAAATTATTAATTTTATTAAATTTCTACAATTATTGCAATTTATTGTTTGCTTAGTCGGTAAGCCCTGTTTTCGATAGCGAAATCGCAGCAACGTTCGCCATGGTTGTTCCTGGATGGGTAACGGCCTAAAAAAGGCTGTTGATAATGATAATGAAGATGATAGTTTTAACTTGATTTGCAACTACAAATAACCAAGGCATGAGCCTAGAAGACTTTTGTCATTCTCATATCTTTGACAAAGATCATCAAAAATTTAAATTGGTTGTAATATATTCTAATCTTATGTTCTAGTTAATTATTCACAAAGGGTTAATACCTCATTTTGAAGAGTTGATGTGGTTACTACGCAAATTTGCTACTTGACAACTCAAAGTGTAGTGTACACTAATTTGCACGAAATTACTTGCTAGTGAACATGTTAAGCTCAGTAAAACACAATTAGTGACTTGAAATTGAGTGGTCTCAATATCCAATAAAAATACGTGTTTAGGCACTGACTCGACGTGGATCGAATTTTAGTAGTTAAATATCATTTATTGATGTTATTAACAACTTAGATATGCTGCTCCCGACGAGGAAAATTAGTTTTAAGTGTTGGTCCCTTTAAATATACCAACCTAAGGTTTTGATATTTCGACTAAACAATAGATTTCAGATGCTATAAGTATAAAGATACTTTTATTTTTACATATTTATTTTAGCTGCATAAAGCACTTTTTACTTAAATTAAATCGTTTTAGTTTTAGTCGCATTAGTCAATAATAAAATAGTGATCAGACTTAATATATCGATACCCCATTCACCCATAAACAAGAAAAATTATGCTCATAGGGTTACCATTCCCTACTAATAATTCCCACTTTTTTCCAAATATAGAGAATAAAATATTGATATCTTCCAATCTATCATTGTTAATAATATCAACACCTGCGCTGATAGGTAGTTAATGTATACACAAAGTTTTTTTATTTTTATCGTTTATTAACGGTAAATCGTTTCGCCCTTTTCAAGTGTTTGCAAGACTCGATTGTTATTTTTTGTTATATATTAAGGGTACGTACATTTTGCTTTGGTGGTCGAAAGCCTATAGAGAAAGCAAGTTGCCAACTCTATAAAAATCGAATAGAAATTGTTTTGCCAGAATAGGGTGCGCGTTCCCAATATAATGTAACTGTGTTGAGTAAATCGTCAGAGGTCTTTGCTCACTGTAAAATAAAGATTTGGCAGCGATCTTACTAAGTACAACAGTTGGGCGCACAAAATTTACATGAAAATGATCATTATGCCATGTCTTTCTTAAAGAGATGGCTCCCTAAAACAAGTTCGTTTAATAGAAGTATTTCTGAATCCCGCATTTACTCAATAAGTACAAGTAACAGTCAAATATACTATTATTTGTGTATTTGACTAAAATTTTAATAAAAATAATATAATGTTTTGGATTATGTGCAATATTTTCTTAATTACGTATTTTTCTCACTGTATTGAGCTATATCAAACATAATCAAAGTTAAATTATATATAATTAATTAGGAAATGGCCATGCTGAGTTTTAATTACATTTATTAACTAAATTTTAATAGAAAATTAGTTTTGCTACTTACGTAAATAATTTCTGTGCTATATTTTGTTTAAGCGCAGTTAGATAGCTATAAAGAGACCCAAAGAGTTAATAGAATATTGATAAATATACAATTTGTTTGTTTCAGAAGCGACATGGCATGAGCGGTGCGGTGGGCGCGACATGCGGCGTGCGCCGCTCGCGCAACCCGCCGCCGTCGCTCTTGCGTTTTCTCTGTTGCTGCGTCTTGTTAACGCTGGTTCGTATATTATTTTATCAATTTGCAATCATATCCTAAATCTTAAATTAATTAAAGTGTGTCTAGTTCTCTGAATTTGGAAACAGCTTATTTTCCAGCCTTTTTCTAATTTCAAACTTTTGGAATACCGCAAATTTCTATCTGGATAAATTTTGACAGCCGTTTGAAAATCTTTCGTATTCAGTACTTAACTGGGTAATAAGCAGTCAGAATTTGATGCATAATTTATTTATTTATTTTCGAGTACTAATGTTCTAATAATATTCTAATGTTTCTTAATAATATTTATGGGCAGATTTTATTCGCTGCTTAAGTGGACTTCCTTTAAAAAGGAGATTTGATATGTCACGATATTACTTATTTTAAGTTTTTAATGCAATTCTGAGCAATCAATATTTGTGAATTTTTTAAATTAAACCATTTTTGCCCCGCGTCAATATTAGCTCTATATTAATCAAGACTATCTAGCTCTAAATCTAAAACAAATGATGTTATAAGATCTTAACTTTCATATATTTCTTAAACAGTAAAAATATTTGAGCATAATAAGAATGAAAGATTGTAAAGTGCTTTCGATTTGACATTCATTGTTGTTAATTTTAGCAAAGATATTCAAAACACCGATCAATTCACAGATATCGATACAGTTACAGAGGAGAAAAAACACAAACTAAAAAAACACTTTACTAAGAAATGAGTGTAAATTGTCAATTATTAAGGATGTCATAAAATTTAACACGTCTTTTGGTTTTTTGTTGTTTATTGCCCTAAAAACTTTTAATTCTCTTAAACTTAAATACCTAATATTGCTATCTATTTCTTATACACGATGAGAGAATTAAGATTTGGAGTGCGCCTTCATAATCATGTGGAGGCTATCATGGGTTGGTTCATTAAATACAGCTCTTCATACAGTAATAACTCCCTAAAATGTCGGCTTATCCATAGACATCTATTGTGCAGCTTCACGGTTCAATATAACCTACCCAATCCCAATCAAGCCCAATCGTAGTCAGTAGACAATAGAAGTCAGCCACAAAACTTTTTCCGTTTACAGTATGGTAAATTAGTAAAGTATTAGAATTATAGTTAGCCAGTTGCGAATCAATATCTTCGTAATCTCGGAACACTATTTTTATGGAAATAAATCGAGAGAGTCAACAAAATTTTTATTTTTTTCAAAATAATGCACCATTTTGGAACAAAGACTCATGCATAATATATTGCGTTTTGTTAGCGAAATCTATGAACCATATTCTGAAATTTGACATGCATATAGTTTGTTCGAGATTGAGAACTTTTCTTTTAAAAACATTCGTATTTAGAGAACTACATCTGAATAAAGTTTTAATTTATGTTCAAGAGAGAATAGAATAGAATATATCTTTATTGTACATTAGCCAATTCAAAAATAAATAGGGAATAGAATCTAAAGCTGAATATTAACTAAAACAGATATTTGGTAACAATCTCAGACCCATACCAATAAAAATATGAATTGTTTCAATGACATAATATAATAATGATAATAATTTACTAAAAAAATATAATAAATATTTATAATATCACTTTCACTTTCATTCCGATTTGCAACAGACCTGCGCGATGCTGCAATGGCATATGTCGGGGGACAATCAGTCTGTGAATATGCCGTGAATATGCTCGAAGCACTGAAGAATATATTTAATAACATCAGCAAAAATGATATCTCATTTATCGAGGGTACACTTCTACCAATTTTATTTTAAAGACCATGAAGATAAGTACAATAAACTGTCAAAAAGGTTCGCAATAAGCTAGAGCAAACTGTCTAAGATATGTAAATATAATTCTATGACAACATCAAGAAACCTCACAAAAATATTACACATTGGACATTTCTTATATCAAACTTATTGCTCGGTATTTCTAGTAGTCAGCAAAGATCCGAGTCTTTTTCTGTGAAAAACCCATAAAAGTTATAAAACAATTATATTTTTTTCTCAGAATGAAATTTAATTGAACACGAGCATTTGAAGTGTTCATCGTTGGAAGAAATAATTAAATATGTTCAATCGTGGGTAAAGAATTTTCATAAGTTTGATTAATTTCATCCCATTCTGGAAACTTACTTCGGAGTTGTAAAGAAATTAACTTTCTTAAGAATGTTAGGTATATATTATGTTTAAACTGCAAGATTATTATTTTCGTGACTTTCACAGATTTTTATTAAAGATGCGCGTGATATGAAAACTTAAGCCACCTAAATCAGTAATGATTTCTTAAATAAATTAATATTTATTTGTAAGCGTTTATTGGCTTGACATACCATACAACAAATAGAAACGATGGAATATATATAGAAATAGTAACGTGCGATTTTTGAAAATCCATAATTTTAATTGTTAATATTTTTCAAATATTATACAACGAAATTTCCCAATACAACATGTATCTTTTTTTCAACTATAATATCCCATATTTAAATATTAAAAAATATTTACATTTGCGAAATTTGAAGTTCGATGATTATTTGTTCACTTTAGTAGTAACCAATATTCAATACATTATTATGAAACTTGAATCACATTACCAATATCTAATTGATTGATTCGAATCTTTTATATGACTAAGAACTGAAATATGAGCTAATTTGTAGTGTATGGACTTTCCATACACAGCGCGACGCTGGGACGCCTGCAGTGGTTGAGTGACCAGAGGTATCTTTTATTAACATTCTAGTATTGAACCCATATTTTATAATATGAAGGGAGAAAAAGATAACACCACGTCGCCAATAAAGCTTCATCTCCAGTCACGTCACCGTGGTACAAAGGCATCCACCTACAACGGGGCGGTGTTATATCGCTTCCACTTGTAATAAAACAACTGAAAGCGATGTGACATCACAACGTTTACTTCTTCAGTTGATGTTCGTGTCTACCAAATCAAAGCAGGAAAGGCAGGAGAAAGAAGTGTGTGCAAGAAGAGGGAAGAATAAAAAGTGTTTCAAAAAAAAAATGGCTTCATTATAATTTGAAAAATGAATGTGAGGTATAAATAATTAATTTGTAGTTAATTTGAAGTGTAATAGTATATTTAATTAATATTCTAGTGCTAAGTACATTTTATAAAATCTAGGGCTTGAAGAAAGAAACACCATATCCTCAATCCAAGCTAATACTCCAGATATATCACCGCAGTACTGGGGCACCCACCTACAACGGGGCGGTGTTATATCGCTTCCACTTGTGATAAAACAAATGAAAGCGATGTGACATCACAACGTTTAGTACTTCAGTTGATGTTCGTGTCTACCGAACAAAAGCAAGAGATGAAACAAGAAAAAAGGTGGACGAAGAGACGGAAGATCCAATTTTAAAATAAATATTATTTTAAACTAAAACTAACCATTTATTGAGTAGATATTTAAATTCTATAACTGGGACAATTTGTAAATGCCTGATTGATACCAACTTAAAGTTATCACTATTGCATTTAATTACATTTATTTGTTTTTCTCATACATATGCCCTATTGTGACGATTTAAAAGAACTTGGTAAATGAGTCTATTTAAATAAAGTTATTTTGACTTTGACTTTGTATCAAGAACAGAAACTGGTACTTGATAGTTTCAATATTGTAATATGAGCTGTGAATATTAATTTGGAGTGTAGGTAACTTTTAATTAACAGTGCGGCGCCATGACACACGCGGTGTGTGGAGTGTAGGCCATAGGATTCATTTGTCGAAATTCAAGTATTAAGCATATATTTTATATTATGAAGGGAGAGAAGAAGAAAACACCAAGTCTCCAATCCAGTCTGATACTCTAGCTACATCACCATGATGTAAAGGCATCCACCTACAACGGGGCGGTGTTATATCGCTTCCACTTGTAATAAAACAAATGAAAGCGATGTGACATCACAACGTTTATTACTTCAGTTGATGTTTGTGTCTACCGAACAAAAGCAGGAAAGGCAGGAAAAAGAAGCGTGTGCAAGGAGAGGGAACATTAAAAAGTGTTTCAGAAAAAAATTGGCTTCATTATAATTTGAAGAATGAATATGAATTATAAATAATTAATATGTAGTAAAGGTAACATTTCATAAACAGTATCGGTTATTAATATTCTAGTGCTAAGTACATTTTATAAAATCTAGGGCGAGAAGAAAGAAACACCATGTCCTCAATCCAAGTTAATACTCCAGATACGTCACCATGGTACAAAGGAATCTACCAACAACGGGGCGGTGTTATATCGCTTCCACTTGTAATAAAACAACTGAAAGCGATGTGACATCACAACGTTTACTTCTTCAGTTGATGTTCGTGTCTACCGAACAAACGCAAGAGATGAAACAAGAAAAAAGGTGGACGAAGAGACGGAAGATCCAATTTTAAAATAAATATTATTTTGAAATTAATTAATATTCTAGTGCTATGTACATTTTATAAAATCTAGGGCTTGAAGAAAGAAACACCATATCCTCAATCCAAGCTAATACTCCAGATATATCACCGCAGTACTGGGGCACCCACCTACAACGGGGCGGTGTTATATCGCTTCCACTTGTGATAAAACAAATGAAAGCGATGTGACATCACAACGTTTATTACTTCAGTTGATGTTCGTGTTTACCGAACAAACGCAAGAGATGAAACAAGAAAAAAGGTGGACGAAGAGACGGAAGATCCAATTTTAAAATAAATATTATTTTAAAATTAATTAATATTCTAGTGCTAAGTACATTTTATAAAATCTAGGGCTTGAAGAAAGAAACACCATATCCTCAATCCAAGCTAATACTCCAGATATATCACCGCAGTACTGGGGCACCCACCTACAACGGGGCGGTGTTATATCGCTTCCACTTGTGATAAAACAAATGAAAGCGATGTGACATCACAACGTTTATTACTTCAGTTGATGTTCGTGTCTACCGAGCAAAATCAAGAGATGAAACAAGAAAAAAGGTGGACGAAGAGACGGAAGATCCAATTTTAAAATAAATATTATTTTAAAATTAATTAATATTCTAGTGCTATGTACATTTTATAAAATCTAGGGCTTGAAGAAAGAAACACCATATCCTCAATCCAAGCTAATACTCCAGATATATCACCGCAGTACTGGGGCACCCACCTACAACGGGGCGGTGTTATATCGCTTCCACTTGTGATAAAACAAATGAAAGCGATGTGACATCACAACGTTTATTACTTCAGTTGATGTTCGTGTCTACCGAACAAAATCAAAAGATGAAACAAGAAAAAAGGTGGACGAAGAGACGGAAGATCCAATTTTAAAATAAATATTATTTTAAAATTAATTAATATTCTAGTGCTAAGTACATTTTATAAAATCTAGGGCTTGAAGAAAGAAACACCATATCCTCAATCCAAGCTAATACTCCAGATATATCACCGCAGTACTGGGGCACCCACCTACAACGGGGCGGTGTTATATCGCTTCCACTTGTGATAAAACAAATGAAAGCGATGTGACATCACAACGTTTATTACTTCAGTTGATGTTCGTGTCTACCGAACAAAATCAAAAGATGAAACAAGAAAAAAGGTGGACGAAGAGACGGAAGATCCAATTTTAAAATAAATATTATTTTAAACTAAAACTAACCATTTATTGAGTAGATATTTAAATTCTATAACTGGGACAATTTGTAAATGCCTGATTGATACCAACTTAAAGTTATCACTATTGCATTTAATTACATTTATTTGTTTTTCTCATACATATGCCCTATTGTGACGATTTAAAAGAACTTGGTAAATGAGTCTATTTAAATAAAGTTATTTTGACTTTGACTTTGTATCAAGAACAGAAACTGGTACTTGATAGTTTCAATATTGTAATATGAGCTGTGAATATTAATTTGGAGTGTAGGTAACTTTTAATTAACAGTGCGGCGCCATGACACACGCGGTGTGTGGAGTGTAGGCCATAGGATTCATTTGTCGAAATTCAAGTATTAAGCATATATTTTATATTATGAAGGGAGAGAAGAAGAAAACACCAAGTCTCCAATCCAGTCTGATACTCTAGCTACATCACCATGATGTAAAGGCATCCACCTACAACGGGGCGGTGTTATATCGCTTCCACTTGTAATAAAACAAATGAAAGCGATGTGACATCACAACGTTTATTACTTCAGTTGATGTTCGTGTCTACCGAACAAAATCAAAAGATGAAACAAGAAAAAAGGTGGACGAAGAGACGGAAGATCCAATTTTAAAATAAATATTATTTTAAAATTAATTAATATTCTAGTGCTAAGTACATTTTATAAAATCTAGGGCTTGAAGAAAGAAACACCATATCCTCAATCCAAGCTAATACTCCAGATATATCACCGCAGTACTGGGGCACCCACCTACAACGGGGCGGTGTTATATCGCTTCCACTTGTGATAAAACAAATGAAAGCGATGTGACATCACAACGTTTATTACTTCAGTTGATGTTCGTGTCTACCGAGCAAAATCAAGAGATGAAACAAGAAAAAAGGTGGACGAAGAGACGGAAGATCCAATTTTAAAATAAATATTATTTTAAAATTAATTAATATTCTAGTGCTATGTACATTTTATAAAATCTAGGGCTTGAAGAAAGAAACACCATATCCTCAATCCAAGCTAATACTCCAGATATATCACCGCAGTACTGGGGCACCCACCTACAACGGGGCGGTGTTATATCGCTTCCACTTGTGATAAAACAAATGAAAGCGATGTGACATCACAACGTTTATTACTTCAGTTGATGTTTGTGTCTACCGAACAAACGCAAGAGATGAAACAAGAAAAAAGGTGGACGAAGAGACGGAAGATCCAATTTTAAAATAAATATTATTTTAAAATTAATTAATATTCTAGTGCTAAGTACATTTTATAAAATCTAGGGCTTGAAGAAAGAAACACCATATCCTCAATCCAAGCTAATACTCCAGATATATCACCGCAGTACTGGGGCACCCACCTACAACGGGGCGGTGTTATATCGCTTCCACTTGTGATAAAACAAATGAAAGCGATGTGACATCACAACGTTTATTACTTCAGTTGATGTTCGTGTCTACCGAACAAAATCAAAAGATGAAACAAGAAAAAAGGTGGACGAAGAGACGGAAGATCCAATTTTAAAATAAATATTATTTTAAACTAAAACTAACCATTTATTGAGTAGATATTTAAATTCTATAACTGGGACAATTTGTAAATGCCTGATTGATACCAACTTAAAGTTATCACTATTGCATTTAATTACATTTATTTGTTTTTCTCATACATATGCCCTATTGTGACGATTTAAAAGAACTTGGTAAATGAGTCTATTTAAATAAAGTTATTTTGACTTTGACTTTGTATCAAGAACAGAAACTGGTACTTGATAGTTTCAATATTGTAATATGAGCTGTGAATATTAATTTGGAGTGTAGGTAACTTTTAATTAACAGTGCGGCGCCATGACACATGCGGTGTGTGGAGTGTAGGCCGTAGGATTCATTTGTCGAAATTCAAGTATTAAGCATTTATTTTATATTATGAAGGGAGAGAAGAAGAAAACACCAAGTCTCCAATCCAGTCTGATGCTGCAGCTACATCACCATGATGTAAAGGCATTCACTAACAACGGGGCGGTGTTATATCGCTTCCACTTGTAATAAAACAAATGAAAGCGATGTGACATCACAACGTTTATTACTTCAGTTGATGTTCGTGTCTACATTTGGTATATATTAAACGTAAGCAATACTACACCATAATGTTGTTCTTTTTAGTTAAAGTTTCTTGTAAACAAAAGTACAAGAAGAAATAGAGACAAAAGAGGAAGAGAAGGGGTATGTTTCTACATGTTTTAAAAAGGAAAACACAATTAAAATAAATTTATAATGTAATACGTGTGTTTGTGTGCGGAAACTTCCTTACAGCAGCGTCACACTGTCCAACCCTTGGTGGCCTTGTCGTGCTACAGAAAGTGTGTTTTATATTTATTTAACATGAATTTTGAACCTTTTTTTAAAATTACCTTATATATTTCTCTTTATATAAATTGTTAAATTTCATAATATATTTCATGAACGTTTCTAAATATATCTCTTATAAATATTCTTTAATCAGATTTTATAGTTTATTTACCTAAATATTAATATAAAAAACACTGTGAATGACGGACTGGTCTTGTAAAGGTTTTGATACTAATATTAATTAGTATCAAAACTATAAGCATTAATAACTATAAGTAAGTAAGTAAGTAATATTAAGTTTTCCTTAATTTATATGAAAAAGAGACATCGAAATATCATATAAACCCTTATTAATAAAGAAATGAGTAAAAACTCAAAAATCTTTGCAGATAATATTATAAAAAAAATTATTTAAATGTAATGCTATTGAATATACGTTATTTACGCCACGTTCCCTGAGGGTCTCAGAGCGAAGGCAAGTTTGAGAAAATAATTTCTTTTTGATTTGAGATTTTTTTATGTTGTTACAAAGCAAACTCTCTTCAAAAAATTAAATAGCAAAAAATTAAAGTCTATTTAATTTTTTGAAGAGAGTTTGCTTTAGCTGTATTTCACTGCTTTTCCTTCTTTACTTTCATACTGTATTATTTTTTTAACTCATGTCAGGAAAATGACATTTTATATAAGATGTATAATTATGTATTAATTATTATTAGATATGTAATGTTAAACGATATTTTTATAAATTACTATGAATATAAATTAAAGTTGTAAATAGCTTAATGTAATGCTATTGGTTTTTAAAATATACAATACAAAGATAATACTTGTTTTAAATTAAGCCTCTCATGAAGATTTGAAACTGGGGAACTAAACAAAGGCAGACTTTAACTTTAAATATTTTTAAGAACCATCACTTTTTAAAAATATTCACAGTTTTTAAAGGTTTTGTTATGAAAATCTGGTAGTAGGATAAGATTCTCGATCATTGAACTTTAAGGTTTCCAACTGTCAAGGTTTACACACCACTGCTGGTTATTGAAGGACTTTTACTTCTCATATATATCTCCTATAAACAGAAGAGAAGTAGAAAAAATATCACCTAACAATTCATAGGCTATCGCTGTCAAATTTTATTTTTGAAAGGTATAAATGTGGAATTATAATTTATGGACATGATTACTAAAATTTATCTGCTACTACATTTTAATTAAAAACCATCAAAAAACTTACTGTTTCAAAATTTAGCAATAAATACTTGATCTAAATTTGAATTTGATTATGCCAAATATATTATATGATATTGTTACTGTAGCTGAAAATTTTTTTGGTATGGTCTCAGCTTAGGTTGTTTTAAATATTTTAATCAATAGGTTTTTTATCAATATTAATTCACTGGCAGTTATGGGTTCTTTTTAATCAATGTCTACTTGTAAAACCACCACAAATTATATCTACTACTATATCTAACTATCGGCCAGGAATTTATCGAAGCGAATTGCGTTTGAACTTTTTAATTTAAATAGTGTTCCGAATTCAAATCTCAATTTGTCACTGTTATTATATGCTCTGGAATAACCCGTTTTGGTCGCACTTATCGAAAAACCTTCGCCTCTTTTCGAATAGATGGGAGTCTACCTTATTTCGGGAAGTTTAGTTTTCTGCTGTAAAATGGCTCACCAGCATGCATTGTTTGCAATATAAAAACTACAACAATTGCTCACTGAAGCTTGCTATATTTTATGAAAGACACGATGCAGTGCAGAGCTTTTGTTTTGCAATGAATATATACCAAAGTCAAAACCAAATTTCGCTCCACAAATCATTTATTATTTTATTTATTTAACAATTAATGTACACACGAAGATAATTGAAAAATACAACAGAATAACAGAATATTGTACAAAGGGACTGGTTACTTTTATAAGAAATCTCTTCCAGCAGTCCCACATATGGAAAAAGTTACAACGAAAGGTAGAGGAGCGTGTACCAATACAAATGAATGAAAGTATTAATGAATGAAGGTTATGATATATTCGAATCGAGATACAAGGCCTTATTAATAATAATGATTAACACATATTTAGTTTGACAATTATGAGTCGATTCGACGGTCGTCTGGTCGAATAGTCAATTCACCTGTCTAATTAGCCATAGGGACCGGGTTCGAATCCTGGTAGGGGCAGATATTTTTATGATTAATAAGAATATTTTTCATGACTCATGGATGTTGGAATGATTATTCAGTATATTTTTCATATTTCTAGACATATTACTATCTATATTTCTCCAATTTCTAGTATCTATAACACAAGCTCTTAATGATTCTTACCTTGGGTTAGATAAAAGATCTGTATCGGAGAAATATTATATTACCTATTATAAAATAAACCTAACCCATCTCCACATATACTGTGTTTACCTTTTGGCAATAATTTCGTAAGATCATCTGATTTCTCTGATCTGAAATTTAGTTATTAGTTCTGTTCTAATATTCTGAAACCGCTGTATGAGCGACAATCCTAGATCACTGTTATAAATTTTTATGAAAATTTAAACCTTATTACCAGAATTTTACTACTACCTTCCTAATAAAATTGGTTGAATCGCCTCTATGTAGGGCCTTTGGAGAGCACACTGAACAAATGGAATACATGCCATGTAACTATGATGCTCTTGCCAGCAAAAGGATGGGTCTCTTAGGACTGGGATATCCCAGCCCTGAAGATATAAGGCTGCTGACTCTGAGTGTACTTAGTAAGTACATCTTGGAGGTACTGCAGGACAGCAGACTCTAGGATTAGGCAAACACAAAAGATCCCATTGGGTCGAAGTGCTGAAATAATTCTGGCCCCAAATCAAGATGATTATTACCTTATAGCCAGAACTTACATTAAAAATATAGCATCAGTGACTTGTTTAAAATTAGGCTTCCCTAAACACACTGCTCATTAGCAGAAATCTTGTAATGAAATGAATAAAAAATAAAATTCCACCGCTTCTGTGGTCTAGTGGCTGAATCCACCTACTGGATGTCCCGGGGCTAAATAAAATCCTAGTGAGGTTGGTTAGGATTCCTAAATTCCTAGTAATTTTCGGCTTGGTTAGGTTGGTTAGGTGGTAGAGCTTTTTCTAAGTTTGCCTAGCTAGCTACCATCATCTTACCTAAGTTTGCTGACATAATGTTTAACAGCATTGTTCTGTTAAGCAGTTGGAAGTTAGAGCTTCACTTACCATCAGGTGAAAAGGAGACCAAGAGCTAAGCAATAATAAAAAATCTAAATGTAATGCTTTTTTGTTGGGTCGTAAAATTAAATTGCAGATCTAACGAAACAATTCTTTGTGAATACTGTATTGAAACTGCCATTCGTCTTGTACACTTCATGAAATTTCTGAATACAAATATTACATTTAATGCAAGATAAACGATACACACAAATCAATCGAATTATTTTTATAAAAGATTCTTGAAGTTGTATTAGTTACGCTTTTTAATTTTAAGTAGAATATATACATTTAATTTTGAGTGGAATAGCATCAAAAATATTCGACATCACTCGAGATCGACGCCAAAGCACTCGATGAAGCAATCAAGGCAGACACAGACTCGCAGCTCTGCTTTGAAATTATAATTCGACGAATTGAAATGTACTAATATAATATGTACTATACCATCTTTCAATGTAACGAATTACTTACAATGTTCTTAACCTTTTAATTACTTTCAATCTTCAACCATAAGCTTTTTTAGCAAGATATAAAGATATTTAATCATATTTCTGAATACCATTGTCCTTGTCGGATGATAAAGTTGCCCATAAAGCCCATATATTGGGCAATTGTGAAGAGCAATGGCCAACGTCGTTAGATAACTTAAAAATTTATTATGGTGATGGGATAATTTTGCTTGCAACAAGTGCACTACGTTTAACCTGTTCATTGCAACTAAATTTTAAATGGCCATGCACCATTCAGGTCAGCGGGTTCTAAAGTTAAACGTTGAATGATAAATTATTGGCCTAGGTGTTCAAGCATTTAATACACAGTTTAGCAGACTATTGTCTAGACAATGTCGTCCATAGTAAAAATCCGCGTAACTACGATTAATAAAATTGGAGGATTCGGCGTATATGACAAAATGAAACTGATTGTAATAAAAATATTAGTCTAAATGCCGATGAAATTATTAACTTATTGGCGCCAATTCCGTTTTACACGGAGTAAATTAAATTTAAGCTATTCTCATTTCTTTATTCAAATTCAGTAAGAAGGAATAAAATGATAATCAAGAACGTCAACTTAGTCAAAGCGATACTTTTTAGCTGACATTTGACTTAATTAATCAGCTGTCTTATGATGCACATTAAAAAAAGGCAAAAACAGATAAAGAAATGTCGCCTGTTTTCGGTATTGTACTGAAAGAGTAGTAACGAATTTAAATTTCATGTGATTAGTGCACTATGGAATCAGGTCATTATTTCGTTTATTAAGACTTTAGTGCTGATACACGGCTTTTACCTATGATAGATTTATGATTCATCTATTATTAAAGATATACAATTAGTAGGATCAACTAACCAACAACCACAACAAATTACAATAAAAGATAATTACATAATAATAATTTATAACAAACAATAGTAACAATAATGATATTATATACTTATAAACAATAAGGATAAGATAAAAAAAGCTATCGCTTCATATAAACTATCCTTTAGTATAACTAGAATTGGCTAACATCACGAGTAGGTTCGCGTGTATACACTAACGCACACACGCATAAACACAAATACACACATGCGATAACTGACTTTTGTTTTGTTTTATTGTTTTTTTCTCTCTCTTTTTAGTATTGTTCTTGATTTCTAGAATTATCATTTATTTAAATATCTATTGATATATTTTTAACAGTTACCTTCTTGACTAACTTCTACCTTTTTATAAATATAATGTGTTGTTCTTTAATTAGCTTATATCTGGGTAATTCTATTATATTCTGTATATATAAAGAATGCTGTTGAAACAATATTTAATTAAATAAATAAATAAACGAAATTTTGGACTCCCTAAAATTAGATATCATGATATATTGAGCACTAAAAATATAAAAATAGCAAACTCTACTCCACAATGGTCGACCCAAAAATGTAACCAAAGTTTAGGTGAGCATCTAAAATTTGTGATATATAGTTATTTTTTTAACAAATAATGTAAATGCCACACCATTTATACACCTTTATAGATACAAAGGTCAATCTTATCATTGGGCCATGACCAAGCTACAGTGAATTTGACCCTTTGGGATCTTTTGTGCCTTAGGTTAACAAGTATGTTGTATGAACCGTCGAGAAGATAGAAACAAATAGGATTATCCTACCTCCACTGATAAGATGATAATTAGTAGAAATTTTCCATTTCTCTTTTTATGGTTCTTCAAGAAACCCACCATAAATTCTTCTAGTGCAATAAAATTTGTATTTTTTAAGAAAGACACCATAACTTACCGATAAATTATTTTCAGGATCAATGGGACCCGGTGTGCCAGAGAATATAACGGTGACCTTCCTCAATCCTACAACGGTGAAGGTATCCTGGTCCACCACGGCGGACCTCGTGGAGAAGTATGACGTCACGTACAAGCCCTCCGACGCCAGGTAAGCGTATTGCAGTTTTATTCAGTAAACTTAGTTTAGTTAGCGATTTTTAAGAGAGAAATTTTAAATAATAAAGAAATAATTTCAACTCTTTGTAATATTTTTCATTGAAGATCTCGGTATTTACTGTCGTTTTGCTGTCTGCTTTTTCTACTGTGGCCTTGAAATTTGCTTTTAAACAAAATATAGGTGCTAAAATTTAAATTTAATGCTTTGCTATTTCAGCTGTAAGTCGCACTTTATAAGCCACTAATCAAAACACATAAGACCTTTATGCCATACATTTTAACTTTAGGGTTCACAAAAACAAACTACCCGAACTGATTAGTATGTTATCATACGTGTTCTGACGAAGCACATCAAACGTAACATTATGATCTTGAGGCCATTATTTCGTTAGTAACAAAGCGGTTTAAAAAAATAAAGACTTCTAATTAAGTAAAACATTGCCAAAATCACATAGAAGATAAGATTAAACTTTACCAGTCTCAAGAATGGAAGTTCATATTATACTTTAAACTGTGTTGATGTTGAGAAATGTTTGAAAATTGCTTCTCAGCAGTCTAATTTATCACAAATATTGTCTGTGTAGGTAGCATTGTAATAAGTTCCTAGATTTTCAAGTTTGCAATCTTTAAAAACTTTTTTTTCAACAAAAGCTTTTACATTAAACTAACAAAAGTGATAACTTTTGTTAGTTTAATGTAAAAGCTTTTGTTGAAAAAAAAGTTTTTAAAGATTATTAATGTAACTGTAGTGTTTACACGAATATTTATCATTGTTAATGAAATTATGAATTATGTATATCTACAAATTATATTATATTTAAGGGTTATAATGATGAGAGTTTATTGGAGCATTTCAAAATCATTATCATTGTTCATTTAAAGTTTAAATGCTTCGACGTAACGTATTATAGATATTGTCGTTTTTACTTGCTTGTATTTTTTACAGAGCATGTTTTATGTAGACATTAATGATTTCGTGCAAAAACTCGAGGATACATTAAGAATGTAAAAAACCTGACACAATGTTTATGAATATGTATAACTTCAGAATGGGTAACCATGGGGGTGTAATTTTGATATACATACTGATGATAACTCATTTAATATATCGGCATATTTGATATATGCCAATATAACAAATGAGTTTACTTTACTTGAATAAGACTTCAAATAGAATAGAATAGAATATATCTGTACTGTACATCAGAAAATTCAAGAGGAAAAATACACAAAAACATTTAACTAATTTTGTACAAAGGGCGACCTTATCGCTAAATCGATCTCTTCCGGGTAACCTTAGGATGGACAGGATTAAAGATAAAGTACTTGAGGGAAGTTGGCGACGTATAACGAATACATACATGATAAAAGTTATTACATACAATCATTAAATATATACATACATAGGTACTTACTTAATGATAGCATGTATACACTAAATAATACATAATTAAATAAATATATATCTACTTAAAAACATATAATCACAGCCTACTAAGGAGATGTAGTATCAGTAGAAATCAAGTATCAACTAACAAATAGTGTTTAAACACAAGATTTTTAAAACTGTTTAGTGATTGATCTTGCCTTATGAGGACAGGTAAAGAGTTCCACAGTAAAACAGCTTGTACCGAGAAGTATTTGTTGTAAAATTTAGTGAAATGTGTTGGCGTATTCAATCTTAAGTTCTCCGACGATCTCAAAACTCGGGAATGAGTATTGTGAAGGAATTAAAATCTTTTGAGTATAAAGGGGTGGAATAAAATAGAATAAAGGAGGGATAAAATATGAGCATTTCGGCGAAGACGAATGGGTAACCACTTGAGTTTCACACGAAATTCTGAAACGAGGTCATATTTGCGTAAACCAAATATAAACCGTATGCAAAAATTTTAGTCGCTCAGTTTTATTAAGTTGTTCGTCGGTTATATTGGGATAACTAGAGTCAGCATAATAGAGAATCGGAAGAAGAAGAGATTATTGAGCAAGCTCAATTTTAGTAGCAGTATGTAGGAAGTTTCGAAGTCTTCTAAGGGAACTAGATGAAGCAAATAATTTCCTACTAAGTAATTGATGCACCCAAGACAGATGATTGTCAAAGTAAAGACCCAAGTTCTTCACAGTCTTAATGAATGTAATGTGAGACCCATCAAGCATAACCTTAGGTACAATGGACCAATAAATTTTCGAAGACATTTCTGAGCTACCAATCACAATTATCTTCGTTTTTGCAGGATTTAATGTCAGGCTGTAGGAGTAACACCATTCAAAAATATGGGCTATATCGCAATTAATTTTTATCCTCTGCTAATTAGCTGGTGATTTTGAACAATAAATTTGTAGTTGTTGTTTTTTTAATAACCAATATTTGTGTATATAATAGTTTATTTTTGATATATATACATTATTAAAATTATATTTATTGTACACAATATAATATATTTGTATTATATTACTGAAGCTAGAGTTGTCTGTAAGAGATCTCTTTTAGAGATAAACTCATCCTTGTACATGTTGTTTTTCCAATTGTATTTTATTAAGTTTTTATGTGTGTGTATAATCAAATGCAGAATTCCGTTTTTGGTTGCAGTTTTGACATTGTTTTGGTTTTTTAATATTTCATAATTCTAAGAGTTCAAGGAAGGCTCTGCACAAAGTAAATCTAATATATTTTCGAAACATATTAAAATAAATTCAATACTGTAATTCAATACTGAAGCCGACCCTTTGTACCTCCCTATTTTACGGTTGTATAAACACAAGAAATCATTTAGAACAGCTTACACCGTGAGTTCTTTATATTGTAAATTCATATAACTTCAAAATATGTTTCATCAAGAAACCGTCTAAATTCTTATAATAATAAGTTTATTAGAGTCGTTACCCAAAATTATAATTTATATTTTTAGTTTCAGTGTACCAAATAACTTTTGTTTGAGCTTCTGTTCGCACATTTGGCTTCAGGGTCTCAAAGTCTGCTGATTTAATTGAAGGGTACATTAACAACAATGAAACCTACACAATAGGAAAATGTATTCCCGGAAATAAATATAAACAGAATAAATATTACAAGCGGAAAGCGTGAGTAATGCTGATTTAGATTTTCGTGGAATTGTGGTTTCATTTTAAATGAGAATAAATACTGAATGGTATTTAAGTGTGGAATTGACCATTGTTTGAGTATTATTTAACAAAACTCTATTAACAGATTATTAAATAATAAGCCCCTAAAAATGTAGAATAACACCAGGTTACGACATTTTGAATGGATTGAACAAAGCACCTTAAAATAATCTATGTCTATAGTGTTTTGTACAATAAAGATATATTCCATTCTATTCTACTCTACTACATGTAGAGTATTCTATTCTACTTTATGTAGAGCGTATTATGAACTTTTACATAAGCATAGACATTCCTTTAATTTTGTTATTCTATGTACCGTATGGGAATAGCCATGGTGTTTATTACGTAATTATAAATAATGACTCTTCATCAATTCATAATCATTTAACCTGTCAATAATTGTTTTTTAATTGTCCTAAGGAATCCAGGTGTATATTTCCACTCAATAAATTAAAATTATAAATGCAAGAATTCCGTCTTTTCCATTAACTGCCTTTTCATTTTAGGCTGTAAATTTCTTCGTTTTTGAAACAGGACAAGATTTAGATCCAAAGTTTTAGTTACAGCAAAACGGTAAAATGTTTCTCTGGAACAGACCTATTTCGTTCCAATAGTATTCCGTAATTCGTGTTCGTATTACAACAGGATCGGCGTAAAATGAATGGGTGAATGGTTTTCAGGGACAGAGTTTCACAATTTATTTTCGAACTCGCCTTCGTTGGATTTAAACAAAACTAGGCGTTTCTATCACGACATAAAACCTTCTTTAAAAATGCTTTTATGATGGTTAGGTGAGTTAGGAAATATTTAATTGATATTGTTGATTGTTATATTGATGTTCTGCCGAAGCAATTCTAAATCGAATTGTAATTGTTTTTTAAAAGTATTGTTATTTAAGATTTTTTTAAATATATTAATAATATATTGAAACAACTTTAAGTTTAAAATATACAACCTAAAATAAACTTAAGTTTTTATATAACAATTTTTATGTGTATGATTATCAATGCACTGTCCAACGTTTCTTCAAATATTTATTTGTAAGGTATTTAGTCGTCCCTTAAGTCTGACTAAGCTAGTATTATAAGCCTACAGAAGTTACGATACGAAACGAATTGCATGGTCTTATTACTTACAAAGCATAAGTAGTATGTATAAATAACTGGACATACTTAATTTAAATTTGCTATATTTTCGTTCGGATAGCACGAGTATGACATACTGAATCTTTCAAGAGAAAAATTCATAGAAAAAAATAGAATTGAAGACACTTTTTATCCGTTACAATTTAAGGTTTAATTGTAAGTTTATCCAAAATTAGTCCCAATTCAATTTTCTGTTTGTTATTTCAGTAGGGAAAATATTTGTTTCAACAACGCATGCAACAAATCTTTTAGAGCTTGTTCGATTATGCAAAACATTGCCTTATAAGCTTTGGTAGTTAATTAAATATTCACTTCAAAGCGAGAAATTACTCATGTAACAAACAAGCCAGCTCCAGTAACTCAAGAATGTAAAGTTCATTTGTTGAGTTGGGACGTTAAACTTTTAGCGCAGGAAGCCTAGGTTGACGAAGTTTAGTTATGAGCTAATTAAAGTTATATGTCGGTATTTGCACGGAACCGAGCGCCAGTCATATTGATGTTCTTTGCATCTAACAAGTTGCAATATGAAAAATTCTAAAATCTTTTATTAAATGACGGCAAAATGGTTAACTTTTTTCGGAGCCATCCATCATGTCTAACATGTACTTTGCAGAATATTGAAAGTAAATTTAAATATATGATTAATTTCTTTCGTTACCACGTCGCCGTTGCTTAGAAAAAAAACTAGTTAGCTAAATTGATGTCTCTTTCTTTTTAAAAGTGTGTCAATATTCTATGAACTATTTTGATTCGGGTATCGGGTATCAGATCGTTTGAACCAATGAGTATCATTATTAAAACTGTAAACCATTCCTGATTGGTTGCTCAACGGAACATAAAATTACAATCATTCAATTCACAAAAGCACTACACTAGCGCCAACAGAATATTTCGGTAGGTTTGATACCAGTCCACTATTTAATGGTTGTAATAGCCTGTGTTAATATCTAATGTAATAATATGTAAATAAGTAATTTAATAGTAATATATAAATAATTTTCAACTGTTTACAATATTTCGATAGTCCATAATCCCTAGAGTAACATTATGAAGTCATAATGTTCACAAAAATATAATATATTAAAATAAACCACAATCTCTTTATAATAATAGCCCAGCGCTTTTTATATAAAAAGTTCTCCATTAATGAAAATAATTGAAATGAATCTCACCTATCAACAATGCTGTGAACTTTGTATTAATATATTGAAATCTAAACACTGCCAACTGTTTAATATTCATCGAGAGAGTTGATAGTGCAAAACTGAAAGTGAAGCCTCCGGTTTGTATGGTAATAAATGGAAATTATGTTGGTGGGTGGACAAGATGCGATCTTGACATGGTTTTGGAAGTGTCTGTTACATGCCTGAGTGGCAGTAAGCTAGATGATTTTTTACATTATAATGTATAATTTTACATATATACACAGCATCCAACCAATGGCCATTCGAAGTATAGTAGAGAAAGAGATTGAGATTATGAATTGAGTACATGGAGTTGGCCCTTTGAATATAGAGAATACTTTTCCTATAAAAATATGTAATGAATATGAAAAAGAAAATGCTCGCCCAGTTCAGCTCTAGTGTAAAAGAAATTGTTAAGCCAAGGATTTTCTATATACACAATATACGATAAATATGAGCTAGTAATGTCAAGGATTTGTCGAGGATATATATGATACTGCACCGGTCGCCTTCACACCATTTCACAGTTCCGCTACATATCCTCAGACTGCTTTTTTCCCTCGCACATGTATGAAAAGTACCCTGATAAACAGAATCATTAATTGTCTAAATTGGATTAAACCATAATGTAATGATTCATAATACTTTATCCGTTTTCAATCCGCACTATCTGTTTAAGCGTTATTCTAAAACGTTGTTTGAAATAATTTTATGCAACACCAATTTGATTGTGTTGTAAAATTATAAAGCTTAGTTGTATACTAAGACATTTAGATGACTACTGTTTTCAGTTATCGTATGGTTGCTAACCACCTAAAGTATAAACATGTAAATGTATATGTGTATAATTAGACATTAAATAAAAGAATTTACTCTCTAAAAACTATATTAACTCTTTAAAAAGGGTACTTCTAAAAGGGAAAACTCAGAAGGATTCTTATTGGTAATAGAAAAGGGATTTGGTTTCCTAATACCTAAATGCTCTTTATCGAGTCCTTACCTTTGTTGTAAGAATATAGTTCAAAGAAAAAAAACACTAATGCATTTAAAATATTTTTGGACCTACTCATGAGTGAAGGTCATTGAAGAATCCAATATAAAAATCTACGATGATAAGCTTTATCTTGTATAAAAGCCACAAGGATTTTAATGTTGAATAAAAGTGAAACATTAGACTGAGTTGATATACCTATGCATTGGTAATTTATAAAGCTTTGAGTAAACGACGACAATGTAATAATAAAAATAATTTATTGATTATATAGACCGAATAATCTTTTAAAAACCTAGCTACATTTAATGAAAGTAGAATTTCAAATTAAAATAAATGTAGGATTTTCTGGGAAAACTCTCCATTAAGTTCTTTTTTCCAAATTATTTATAAACTAGTCTATGTATGTCTATGATACAGTTAAGCTGTACTAAGTCACCAGTGACAGCTTTATACCAACAACAACAGCTTATATACGTGCCTGAGCTAGACAATCTTTCTACATGGTAGGCAGAAACTATGATTTTGAGTCATAATACCACCCACGTTTTCCCAATGCGGGATGATGGCTTAAAACGGTTACCATAACAACTGGGAATAACCACTTAATGTGCCTGCTGTATTACGATAGAACTTGAAGTCACAGATTATGATTGGATCCATGGATCAACTATGGCAAAAATAAGTTTATTTTTGGTATCGGAACCAGAGCACTCAAGCCAATACGCCAAAGAAGTTCTTACATATTTATCATTAAAATTTCAAAGACCTTAAAGTGGGAGTATAAATGCCAACAATAGATTAACATCACTGCATCATCTACAGCCTATATACGACTTAATAATTTCTTAAATTTAACTGACCCATCCAAGATCGACCATTGATAAAGTTACTTTGTTTTCGCAATCTACACCAACGAGCTCACACCACTGAACTAGTCATCTATAGAATAATGATGACGAAAATCTGAATTATATGTGCTGAAGGAGATTTTATTGGCGATTACACGACGACCCATTGTTTGTAGATGTAATAAAGCTTCGTATTGATTGCGCAAGCTTTAATGGAATTAACCGTTGATGTGGTTTGTGATAACTGAGTAACTCTATTGCCTTATTACATATGTAAACAGGCTGAAGTAAATAGGTACCTTTTAGGTAGGTAATCCTTTGTGTAGGACCACTTATCTTATTATTGGGTGAACATTGATTTTTAAAAGTACCTAGATTTATTTTTCGTAAGAATTTAAGCTTCTCATTAAATGTAAAAGTAAAGCTACAAGTATGCCACTTCTATTATACATAAAAAGCTATTTTTAATATATATTTATTGTCTGGTCTGAAGGACTCTGTTCTGAAAAACAACATTATGAGTTGAAGTTTATTCTTAGCAATAACATTATAAATAAATAAAGACTATTGTCTGTTACCTAGAAAACAATGTAATAACTATTTGTTATGAGTTCTGTTGGTAGTAATTAAAATATATGAACAAAAATGTATCACTAAGAGAATTGTGAATAGTAATTATTATTATCACAACTCGGAACAAATCGAAAAAAGGAATATGATTTCTTGTGAGCGAATATAGACCCTTTATTTTGTAATTAAAAATTAAAAAGTAAACAATAATAAAAGTCTTTGATTTACACAACAAAAGACTAACAAATAAATTATCACAGCAATTAGTCTCTAATAAGCTGCTATTTCGTGTCTACACAACCATTATTACCACTAACTGCACGGCGAAAAACGTCATAGAGACAGGTAGAAAAACAAGGCTGAACCGCAAACGGAACAACGACGGAAGCGACATTACCGATAAATTTCCAGTTAAAAATAGTCTGGGGCTTAAGGTGAATTAGTTCACCTCGTTATTACGAACTAGTTCTATAAAGAGCTTTAAACAGTTTTCATATACATTAAAATTGAAGTTAGAATAAATTTTAATTTTATTTTAAATAAGTGATTTTATTCCATTAACAATATAAAAACGAATAGACTCATATAATTATTATAGTAAAATTTATTATAAGTATAGTATGTAAACACATTGCAAATAGATTACCCACATAACACAAAAGCTTTAGTTAAATTTGAACTTCATAGTAATTAATAATATTGGTTATAAACTCCTTCGCATTAATCTGTGATGTACTGCCATATTAGATACAATAGAAAATGGCAAAGGATCAAAGAACCAAAACAAATTATTAATGTATATCGTGTTTTTGCTATCGACAACTTATTTTAGTTGAGTAAGTTTTACTTTTGTGTAACTTACCATACTGCTGCTGACTTCTATTATCTGGTTTGTATCTCATAAATTACTTGTATGCTATAGGTTACGTTTCGGAATAAACCTAGCTGATTTAAATAATGATGCTTGTTATAACTAGATAACAAATTTTAATAAAATCTTGCTATATCGTAAAAAAAATATGATAATGCAGATATGAATAAAGAATACTGCAAAGAGTATATGTTTCAAATCTACTGAGAGAAATAAACTTGTCTACACCTAAGTATACCACTAAACTTTACAGTGAGTCGTTCACTGTGCAAGCTTCCCGATTTTGGAATGAATTGTCTGATGAAATACGATTAGCTCCTAAGATAAGATAAGTAATTGTAAGAGGATGGTTGAAAAATGTTATTTGTCACTATTAACCTTCATTTTACGCATATATATATATATATATATATATATATATATATATATATATGCGTGTGTGAGCGTGTATTGAAGTTATATATTTATGTATCGTCGTCTGTGTAAATGTAAATTTTATAATGGTTTGTATTTTAACTATATATTATTAAAGTTAATTATTGACTGTCTATAAGTATCTTCCTACGTCGCGAAACAACCCTCTTTGTCTCTTTTGTTTATCAAGTCCATTTTAATGTAGCCTAGAAGAGATCAAACTTAGAGATAAGGTCGCCCATTTTACAAACTTTGTCTAAAGCTTTTTTGTATGACGTTACTGGCTATGCATTAACAATAAAGTGTTAAAAAATAAGCAGCCTGTGAACTAGTTCATTAGAAAGAGTAATCAGAATTTATTCATTCTCCTTTTCAAAAATTAGTAAAAATAATAAAGGGGATATCTCAAATATTGCGGAGTTTTGTTACTGATTGTTGATAATACACCTTAATTGCAGATTAAGGCTTAATAACCGCAAAGGCGAAAGTTTATGTTTATCGAATACTATCAAGTGGTATCGTGTACTACAACTATAAATGATTCGTATTTGACTTTGACTATTGCCACGGCAGGGTTCCATCGAAAATTTATCCTTATCATCTATTTTCAGAAACAGATATTTAAATTTGTGTATAAAAGTTTACACACAAATTAAAATATCAACCCTATAAGTTCTTTATAATTTAGATTATTATTAACAACTGAATTTGTTATTTTAATTTATTAAATTGGTTTTTTAAGAGTTCCTAATAATGCGGTGTAGTAAATTTTCTACGTATTATTTTGATTCAATTAATGTTTAAGCACAAAAACATGTGGCCTATGATAATCCAACCTTTTTTATTCGGATGAATTCTCTATGGTACCCATTGTAGCTACCCTTTATTATTAATAAAAAATGTAACAAATGAAAAAGTGAAGTCATAAGCATTACAAATAAATCCAGTTCTATGACGAAAAAGAAATTGTTTTGGAGTAGATTTATTGCAGGGATACAAGTCTCTCTTTAGGGGCGAGGGCAGGAAAAAATGGACTGAATTAACCTAGACCGATCTAAAGCGGTAATGGTACAGCGATTTACGTCCAACATCCAATTGTAGAAGGTCTGTATATGATCATATCAAAAAAACCAGTAAAATATGGCATATTCATAGCAATTCTACTGAAATCCAATATGACTAAAATTTATTTATTTGCCTCTCTTTATTTTCGTATAACTTAAGCAAGAAAATAATATAATGGCTTTTAGAAATGAAAAATTAGTTGAACCTTGGCAATCCATCAGATACAGCTTTGAATTATTTTAAGAGGTATGTTTTTGAATGCGTAATGCGTAATTAAAATATGGTAAATATTCGTTAAAGTCTCCTTTTTTTCTGTTCAGTTAATAATGAAAGAATAACAGGAACTTACATTAAATTTTAATCCGTGCATAATAGAATTCTAGACTTTCTTCATTAAAAGTAGTTATAGATTAATTCTCAGTCCACCACGTTTTTCGGGTAATAGTGTTGAAGATATCATAACTCAGAAACTTCTAACTTACAACGCAGAGGTTATTAAACATCTTGAGCCCATCCAGTTGCATCACTTAGTGCGTCTTACCGTCCTTTTCCTTAAGTCCTTTTCCTCCAAAGATGCGTGAAGAAGCATCTTGCAGGTCGGCAAGATCAAGTTGGCTAGTGCAGTACATAGTTTCACTTGTACTAGCTAACTTTTAATTTGGACTCCACTTCTGCTTACCATCAGGTGGAATTGAGTCATTTGCTCGATATTTATAAAAAAACTTAAAACAAATGCACAAGCGAAACGAAACTAAATAAACATTCCGTAATAATTAGTCATTATTTGTCATGCGACTCTGTAGGTATGTGGAGCTGGTTATTAAAGCCAATTAGCAACTCCAATTGATTTATGACATTGCCCTGATAACATATTTTAAGCTCTACTTCGGACTATACATAACAAAAAATGTAAACACCAATAACTAGGGGATAAACATGGGACTTATCCCACTTGACATTATTAGGTTTTAACTCTTTTTGATAAAAATACTGTCATGGAACACGTAACCACCATAAACAATAAAGTATTGTAAATAAAACAAGACTCCTTTTCCTCTTGGGGAAATGCGAAAGACACTTATCTATGCTGGGTTAGCACTTAAGGGCTATGTCCGAATCTCTCGTCGAAAGTACCAGTGATTAAAACGAAATAGAGAAGATTTATTTTACTTTTTTTTGCGTTTTTTACGAGGAGTGCATTAACAAACGCGCTGCTCGCTACTCCAATAAACCCTTATTAAGATAAGTTTATCGTTTCTCTTATCCTTTAACCTCTGTCTTGTGCTTATCTAACTCCAGAGGACAGACTAGTCAATAGCCTAAGGCATTATCACAAAAGTGATAATGCCTTAGGCTATTGACTATATGCATTACTTATTTGACTATATACATTGACTATACACATTATCATACAACACAAATCATAAACTGCAAATCATACAAACATGGAAATTTAAACGAACCTGCATATATAATAAAGATTTTATTAATAGGAAAAACGAAACAACGCCTTAGAATTTACATTATTCAAAAGATAAAGATTGCCCTTCTTCTTTCAATTTACTTTTTTATTGTTGCAGAACGTCGTACCCATTTTTTCAGTACGTTATTTCGTACAATTTGCAAATCAAGATTCGTTTCGAATAATATTCAAGACTAAAATTGGATTAGAATTTTCCTGGAAAATCAATTGTTACAAAAGAAAGGTTTAAACCGTTGCCATTGCGACTAAGTAAGGTTTCTAAAACATCAACATTTAAAGTGTTCTATGAAACATTTGTAATGACAGGAATTTCAGTCTCTTATGAGCACTGTTTTAGAGAATCTCCTTCAATATTTTTGCGAGAAGGATATTCTCCATAAAATCAGATCTTATTACTGTTTCTGGGAAACAAAATTGAATTCAATATAATAATAAAATACCTTCTATACAAGACAGCCTATAATACACTTAAGGCGAGTAGCTCGTTTCATGAAATTCTGAATTATATTAAATATTCATATTATATAGAATACAAAAAATACATTTTTCATTTATTGATTCGATTGCGATTACCAAAATGATTCTTGTATAGGCTAGGCCCTTTGATCGAAACGTCAGACAGTTAAAAGGTATTTAATTAACTCCTGTCCGCAATGAGACCCGTCCTTATTATTTTAAATTTATTAAAATCTTATGAGATTTCCCGTCTTCCATAGCGTCAAAATTAAATACTTAGCATAGTTCATAATAATAATAAAAATAAAATAAAATAATATATGTTTATACAGGTCATTACTATTCTTTACACATTTTTTTATTATAAAGTCTCATAGCTGTTTTGAGGAAGCTATAAAAAAGTCCGTTTCCCGAGTGAAAATCTATTTCAGATAATAAAAAGAAAATCTCACTATGTTTAAGGAAATCTTATGATGAGAGGGTAACATCAAAGATCGTTCAGGTGAGGCTGAAGTCACTGAACCCTACATCGAGGACAGTGACTTTGTTAACGACCGCTTCAATTTAAAATGAGTAACTTCAGAAAGATTTTATTCAGGAAGAAAATAATATATCTTCTAAGCATTAAAGTTGTGTATGCAACGGCTAGTTTATTTCGCGATTTTAGAGTAGGTTGGTTCCAAAGCTGTTTTTTAGTCATAATACCAATTAAAGCTTTGAAGATAAAAATTGGTGTTTATGTATTATTAACGTTGTGTTTTATCTCTTTTCTTCTAATTTAAAATATGAACTTAAAATAGGAACGCGATAAAATCTTGTAAAATACAAAATTTTGTCGTGGTTTGGAATTTAGCGATAATGTATGACAGAAATAATGAAAATTAATTCTAGTACATAATTAATATTTTACATTCGTATTGGTAAAATGCAAATTCGTTATCTTTGTGGTTTAAAAATCAGTTAAAGGATTTTAATATTTTAAGCGGTAAATCTTTAAAATTTAATTCAATATATTTCTTTCAAATATCTAACTATAACAACAATTTTTATAATAGCTCACGTACACAGAGTTATTAGAAATACGAAATTGTCGGTTTTCTGAGATTTTTCTTTTATTTCAAACTATGAAAGCGAAATAGGAAGAAGAAGCTTTTAAGAGATGTTTGAAGGGAGACTCATTTATTTAGTTAAAAATTCCTATAAATTGATCTTTAATTAAATATGTCTATCATTCACAAGCAAATTATATCATTTGTCCGCATACAAATGGGCGTGTTCAGTTCAAAAAAATAAAATATACCTTATCCCCAATGTAGTGAGCAGTAATTTTCCATTACGCTTGATTAGTACCGTGGTTTACAAAATGCCACTATAATGCGGCGAGATTTAAATATCAAATATCAAATTTTACATAACTACTCCATGCCGTGTCTTTACATCATTTTTCTTCAAAAATCAATAGAATTTTAAAACAATAGCACATTGAAATGAAATTGAAATGAAATTTGAAATGACATTTTATTTTATTTTAAACAGCTTACATAAGACCAAGACCAACCGTCGCTGAGCTAGGCCTGAAGCCTGTATTTCAGCATACAAATACAGGCTTCGGAAGTGCAAAAAACAAAAACTTTAATAATTACAAAGGAATATTTTAATAATAATTTTAATTTACATATGTAACATTGATAATAACATATATACATACACATACACATACACACATATATACATATAAATATATATATATACATACAATACATACACATATAAATACATACAGACATACATACTTATATAGTACTTATAGAACCTTATACGAGTGTAGAAGTCCTCTCGGTGTGTATAGTGATTGTGTGTGAGAGGGTGAGTAATGGGATTGTTGATGTGGATTACTTTAAATTATCTTAATATTTCCAATAACTTTTCAGTTTCAGTTTCACTATATGATAGACATGCTTTTTCAATACAAGAAGGGACAAGAGTTGATTGGTTTTAGGTATCAGGGCCTTCCCTGATCTGATCCTTTATAGAATCTGATCTGATCCTTGATAGAATCGAATCTGATCCTTTATAGACCCTTGTCTATAAAGGATCAGATTCGCAATCAGAACTGTCGTAGTTACGTCAACTTCAGAAAGATGAATACTTCTACCATCAACGAAAAGATGTCCACGGTTTGGGATCTGAATTAGTATATTTATGTAACATAAATGTTAGTTAGTATACCCTATTTACTGTGTGCTTCGCATTTCACTGTTTCGTACGTCTCCAAAGTATAAGATATAGTATTTTGTAGTAGGGCTGCAAGTTAAAGTTATCCCCGTAACCCAGATTCTAATATAAGAAACTAGAAGATGTATGAATGACATCGCATTAATTTCTATTTGAATACTTGTATAAATTATCTAAACAATAGGTAGGGCTTCTTTTGAATATTCCATTATAGTTCGCGTACCTGCCTAGTCATGGTGACTAGTTTTGACAACATCGTGACAGTAAAAACTTAATGCGGTAGTTTGTGGTATAAAGCGTTATTTAGACTACCGCTTATTGAATTATAGCAATATAATTATTATTGAATTATAGCAGATAAGATTCACTATGGAAAAATAAGCAATCGATATTATACATCTTTATTGAAGTGTCATACGTTAAACGGAATTTTTAAAATGGTTATTTGAACTGTGGGACTTCTAGTTTTAACTTTCTTGTAAAAGGTCATTTTATAAAAAAATCCGTAAGTACTCTTGAAAATATCAAACATAATAAAATGGATGCTAACATAATTTAAATAGAAGTCAATGAAATCAAAATTGTAAAATATGATCTGCCCCAAGGATTTTCGGCAATATTTATCGAGTCCTGATTAAGTACATCATGTAACTAAAAGCCAGCTACCAACTCGTGCATGAAATAACATGACATAATTATAACATCATTTGAATCTTTTGCGCTCCGAATCTGCTCCCATGCCATATATTATTGAAAATCTTTTTATCAAAAACTTCAGAGTTGGACAAAATATTGATACTTGAAAAAAAAACTACCATAATGGTAGGTTCAATTATGAATCTTTTATTGGAACATTTGTGTAAAATTAAAATAATTATAAATGTTTCCCAATAAAGATCTTTACCCACTATGCCGTACCACACTGTTGTTACTAGGAATGTAGCAGGCACCCGAAGCAACTGGATTCTACTACACATTCTGCTCAGCTCACTAAAACGTATCGACGGCGTTCTATGGCCGTATGCAATATGTATTCCGTATGACGCTACATTCATCAAAACTGATAGGAATCCGTTCAATAACGTGCAGCAGCAGCTAGTTCTCGCATACCTTTCGGTGTTGCGTAGACTTAATGTGATAGTTAAGTTTTGAAATAATAAACTCCGTATGGTTTTAAAAAGAATAACTGTTTGATAACTGCCAAAAACCTAAAACCCTCTATAACGGTCGTCATGCGTGGTTATAACCCGTAAGCTCTCTGTTTCACTGTATGCGTGGTTTGTCAACGTCGCATGCCATGTATTAACATGAAACACATGCAAAATATTTTTGGTGATTTTTTTTGATGATCCATGCATGGTTGGTGACATTGTTAGTCTATGACGAAGTAGCCTAGCGTGCATAGTCTCACACTTATCAATAAGAAATATATCTTCTTTGCCTGATACGTTACTATTACGCGTATGGTATTTATGTGATTTATTTCTACATCATAAAACACATAACGACTAATGTGGGTTATTACTATATTAGGTTTTAGTGGGGACCTTAAACATATTTGTGACATGAAAAACTATATTTTGATCCATTTTCGTTGTAGGTCAGTCAGATATCATTATAATTTAGCAGTATTTAACTTTAAAAATTATTCAAACTGTTTCGTTACAAGAGAATCGTGATTATTAAAATTTCATTATACCTGTTCATTGCTGCAAAGCTTTCAGAAATATTTAATCACTTTAGTAAAGGACTGATATATTTTATCACATTTTTAACAATATTCTGATTGTTGGTTTAACCATATATCTCTTCAACAAAAATCCAATTGTTCTTTGAGAGACTAGTCGGGTAATAACTCTCATATAGTAAAAGAAAGTGTAAGATGTTACGATAATTTTGGTCCTTAAGCATGAAACCTATTTCTAAATCTTAATCAAATCTTAAATTATGACCCTGTATACGTTACAGTGCGTTTCGACCAATTCAGATCTTCTGTAGTTTAATCTGGTGCTTAATCTAAGTCAGAGTATATTATTGACAAGGGATGCGTTATTGATTCGTTTCACTCATTGCAGAGATTGTAATAATTATTTACTATCATAACAAAATATAGATAAAAAGACTGTGAAAGAACAATTACTATGATATAAGTAAATTCACATTAATAAAATATTTAATATAGCTGCCGAACAGGGTTTGGTCTGCGATGCATACAAAATACCACGGCGTGACGTCATATTGCATTACCCATGCCTTTGTGTCGTTCGGGACGTTTTTGAGGGCAAATTTAATAATGTGTTATTGAAATCGAAATATCTAGGAAGTTTTCATGCTATTGAAACACTTAATTTACCAATGTTTCTATTATCATGATGTCTTTTAATAACACACCAAACAAAAAAAAATCATTACGCCTTTTCGAGTATGGCACTTAGGGATAGTTACAATATGTTTAGCATTTAGTTAGTAGCGAAATTTTCTGTAAACACTCCAATTAAGAAACGAGTTTATTAATTTGGTTATCGATATATAACAATAGATATAAACTAATTATTAAATTACATTATGAACCAAAATGTCATTTTCTAAACACACAGTACGTTGTTAAAAATACAAACGCAATTTAATCAAGCTTATTAAATTATATGATGTACTTCTGTTGATATTAATTGCGTACATAAGTTTCATTTAATTAAAAGTTTTAATGAAGAAAGTGGATTATTCCACACTCGCGACCTCGCCAGTAATAATAATGAACAAAGATTTTTAGGCTTTTGTTTATGAAAAGCTGCTTTAAAATTACTCGGTACCTACAAAGAATATCATAATTATATTGTAGTTTTTAATTTGTATGGATTTATGGTTGACTAAATTAAATACTTACGTCACTACTGTGCTTATTAGAAACATCTCTAATATACATTGGTTGGCTGGATGAGGTCCTCTAATAGGTAATTAAGTCCACTTTTGCAAAATTTCAACTTATTTCTATATTTTCAAGTACTTTACAATCATGTATTTAATTTATATGCTCGAAAAAGAATACATTAACATTATTTAATTTTAAAAAGATAGGTAAACTAAATGTGACAGTATTTTCGTCATAAATATTCTATGGACGTTAAAAAGGCCTTATAACTTTATTCCTCATGTAATATTAAAAACTTAAAAACATAACTGTGATGGATGTGCTCTAATTACCATAATACTAGTTCTTAATAATGTTTTATTTATCTTGATAATGATGTAGGTTTAAGAATATTATTATTAAAATATATTATAATTAGATAACTTATAGGGTTTTTGAATTTTCAAATAAATAGATGATTTATCAGATGTTAAATTGCAATAACTTTTACCTTCAAAAACTTTAACATTGGAAGTGTTTATATTCTGATATATTAATGTTTCATATGTCTTTTATTTACACTGGTAATCTTTTCTTTCTTACTGAAACGCGGCAACAAAGAAAGTAAGCCGTGTTATTTTCAAAATAATACGGCTTACATTCTGTAATTGATGATAAGAATTTACTAAATTGTCTTATTGAGTTCAAACAGCACTTATTTAAAACGAGTTCTTACTTACATATCGTACGAAAATATGCATTTTAATATAGTATATTATAACATAGCGGCCCACGACTGCGTCCGCGTGCAGTTTGGTTTGTCAAATAGGTTATATAGCCTACAAACTCCCCCGATAAATGGACGATCTAACACAAAAATAATTTTGCAATTCCAAATAGTACTTTCAGAGATTAGTGTGTTAAACCAATCAAAAACAAAAAAAAACTTTTCAGCTAAGTCTAGATTAGTTTTTAGGAGGATTTAAAATTGTTAATATGGCATAAATAAATGATTTTGAATTGGTATAAATAAACTTAGTGTTCTTAGTATTCCACAACACACACACACACATATACACCCACTCACCCATTAGACGTATCTGAAAGTGTCTTTAGTTTACACTACAGCATAGACAACACAGTAGTAGTATCTATTAGATTTGTATTTCATTTCCCTCTTCACTCTTCCTTCTCTCTCCCGCTTGCCAATGGAAAACCTCGAAATTGACTGATTGCTCGTTAGTTACAGAGTGGTATTGGAGGTGGCGGGTAACTCTGACGCTGTCATACTGAGTGGGCTGGAGGCTGACACCCAGTACCAAGTCACGGTAGCCGCTCTCTGGGGCGGGCACAAGTACAGAAGCAGGCCAATAGTCTTCCGCACACTGGGTGAGTACCAAATACCCAGTACGCTATTAACATATAGTTTTAGTTTGCTCTTCTGCGTAACGCTTAATCTTGATTGGATGTAGGCTAGCATTTGTGGTTATGAATAGAGAGCTATAAATTCACTTGTCCATCAAAATAGACGAAAAATGGGAATTACTTAGCTCTCCCAGAAGCGACAGTTCGTTGCAGTTAATTTAATAGGATATTTCTAATACCGCCAGTCAGAGAAATTTGTGCTAAGTTAGCAAAAGCAAGATCAAAATGTTTAAGCGAGCAACATAAAGTATGACCTATTTCTGTTTGTCATTAAAGAAACACTTCATAATGACCAAAAATCTTTTATAAAGAAAGAACTTTGATAATGAGCTATATATTTTAATTCATAATTCAGTCTTGCGGAAATATAAGAAGCCGGACTAATTAATTGGATTACATATCAGCGGAAAGATTAAGATTCACAACAAGCTCCATTTCATTCTAATTCGTGAGGTTGCACTAAAGTATTAGATTAACGTGCAGAAACGTACACTTAAATTGACAGTCGACATACAACGACACGATAATTAATTAACTATAAAATTTTAAAAACTTGACTATAATGATATCTTGAGGACATAGTTATTTTTTTTTCATTTTTTGCTTTTAATACAGTAGGATCATCGGTAATCTAACTTAGCTATACTTGAAAATCATAAATTTTAGTTAGTTAAATTCATGTAAGTATATTAACCACCTCTGAAATAAAGAGAGAGAAAAGAAAGTGATAGTGATAAATTGTAGCAAATGCAATAAAGAATAGTATTATATAAGTATTTATATAATTTTATGTTTTCTTGCTACATAATTTTTTATGAAGTAACATTTTACGTTAGCTAACTGTATATTAGGTTCCAACATCTTTCCTATTGCAGTTAAGACGTTTTGAGAGGTTGGTAATGTAATTTAAAGAAATGACATTAACATAATATTGTCACCAGAATGTAATAAGTTATTTTCTTCATATGGAAGGGTCTTTATGTAATAGATCCTAAATAATTAATGTTGGCCAATATGCCTTCGAAAGCATGTTACGGTGTGTAACATGCTTTAGAAGGCATATTGACCTTTGGTTCTGGTTCCTGCCACCGTTCACGTGATATCACGCATTAGGCTAGCGTGTTATGCTCCAGAAAATACATTAGTAGTTGTTAGGTGAGTGGGACTCATTACATATAGAAATGCCTAATCTCTGTTCAGTGGGACGTAGTTATAGGCTATTTTGACATTGACGCCATGAGTGAAATAAAATAATAAAAACATTGCATGAACCTTAATGAACCTTACATTACTCGTATGTCTTTGCTCGATGCTCTTAACTGTGTTGCATAATATCAACAATGTTTGAAGAATAACAACTAACTTTCCAAATTTATGTATTTAAAAAAAAATACTTAGACATTTTGATTAATGCTTAATAAATAAACTACATAAAAATCACTTTCTAAAACGGGATAATGGTGTGTAATATTTGGTACTGTGAAGATTTCAAATCAAATATATTGGTTACTTATAGTTTGAACCATAATGAATTACAAAACATTACTAAACACCTGATAGTAAATAATAAAAATAGTCCATAAGCGAAGACAATATACATATCAAAGAAAAAAAGAATCAAATCAGTCGTATATGCAAACCATGAAATTAACTATCTTAATTTCATGGTTTGCATATACGACTCACAATCGAGGAACTTTTTTATTCTAGTCTTTCGATTTAAATTTATAATATATTTGATTGGTTATGAGAACATCAAAGTAAAGACTTACTTGATGAAATTGATATTGGTTGTCTTGAATTATATATTTTATAGTTTGTTTGATTTTTTGTGCTTATAAATTAAAATTTTTAACTTTACTTATGTGGACTCACAGCTAGACGTCATGCGTTCAAAGAGATCGAGAGATTTTTCTCTTTCTCTGCTATCTAGAATCCATCACACAAGCTCTTAATTTTGCTTAATAATAGTAAGATAATAGATGTGTGTGAGAAATATTATTTGTTTATTTATTCATTAATGTTGTGACTGAAACTTGTTCCGAATAAAGGCTGAACATACTTAAACCTGTTGCGTGCGAGCGTGCGTGTACTTTGAGTATTCAACTCCCAACAGACAGCGAAAATAAATAGCCTGTGTCTGAACATGCCCCAGTTTGAAGTAAACGAGGAGTCGTTTTATTTGCAATCTACATTTCGGCCAGGCTAAAGAACTTGAACCAGGTTTGTCAATTTAGCCTATAAACAACGATAATGACTCGTCGAGTTTAAGTGCCGGTAAACATAAAATAATTTTATAGTTTTGATATGTTCTGACTTTTTACTAACCCGTCGTTTTGGTTATTAAAATTACAATAAACAGTGGAGCGGTGCAAAATTTAATTTAATTTCGAGTCTATTATTGTAATGACTTTAACTCTACCGTACCAGCGATCTAGTGGCTTAGACCACCTACTTCAGATCTCGAGGTCTAGGATTCAATTCTCTTGAGGAGATATTTTGCGCTTAGTTTGGTTTGTGGTAGGGCTTTTTCTAAGTCCGCCTGGCTAGCTACCTGTATCTTACTTAAGTCTACCGTCTTAACAATAATGTTAACGTCATTCTTGTGTTCCAGCAGTGGAAGATAAAATAGCCAGTTCCTCTGTTGTTGAGGGTTCTGGGTGTAGTTTTCTTTTATTACGCTCCTTTTTACTGACCATCAGGTTCGAAGACGGCTAAGAGCTACAAATGTTAACTTCGTTTTAACAGAGTAATATCTCGTGACTTAAAAATAAACTTAAGACGGCCGTCTGGACGAGTGGTCAGTACCCCTATCTGTTTAGCCAGAAATCCGTCATATATTTGTATTGTGAGTAAAAATATTTTTACATTGGTTTTCAGAGAATCGTATTCCGACCTTATCCTCCCCTCTACTTTATTACTTAGCAGCACAAGTGCTGGCCTGTGCAGTTCTTTTGTTAAAATCTACTTTACGCATAAAGAGGTCCAGTGTCTCTTTTTTTGTCGCATAGCCGGAACATGGAATAGGAATTCCACGTCCCGGTACACGTATTGCTCCCTTAAAAATATATTTTTTGCGCCGGCAAGTTGGAGGTGGCAGGAGTTTAGCATGTTACACTAGCTATCTTCATACATGGACTCCATCTCCTACCCACCATTACGCTGTGCCGTGTAATTTGCTGTACTTTTAATAAAAAGTTATTTACTAATTATATAGTAATATAATGTAATTACAATTATAAGTCATTGGGTTTATTCAAATGAAAATGAATATCATCCGAGATTTAATGAGAAGTTAATTCACACCTTCAATCATCATAGGATTATGCAATTAATATTCATGAAAAAGGCGCCATAAAAATTATTAGACTTTGAAGAAGCAAGTCCTACTAATTAGCTCATGTCTTTTGTTCTATCTTCCTATAATGAAAAGCATTTTCTCAGGGGAAAGACGAGAGTTCTCTTCGGGAGTTCAAAATAATCTTCAGCTGTTTAAAAGTGCGCAGACAAATGCAATCGACTACAAATGCGTTGCTAAATCTATTACGGCCAATAAATCAAAAAGAAAGTGAAAATGTAAATGAAATAAAACGCTGTACCACAATTCCATTTCGAGTGATTTGGCGAACCCGGCAAGACACGATGGTATGTTTGTTGAAGATTTGGCACAGCGCCAGTTTTGAGTCGTTTGATCTTCCGGATGCATGGCTATATGTGCATCTTCGATTAACGGTACTATTCTGTATAAAATCCCAATGAAAACATGTGTTAAAATGTAATTGAAACTTTATTTTAATCTGAAATAAGTTTTCTATAGAACTATATCTTTTAGCTTCAGGTTTTTTAAGTTGGTAATATATATTTTTACGAAGGGATCCACAAGCTCACCAGATACGTGAGTGCTCTGGATACCTCTCTGTGGCTACCACAAGTGATGGACGATTGTGTAATTCACTCAGTCTAATTTTAATGGCAATGGGAATACCGTCTAAAATTCCCCAGCACCTCCACTGCCCTTTGTCAGGATGACTTAACCATGTCAGAAGTCTATCTGTTGAAGCAACTCACCAAATCATTTTTAATAATGATTCTATTGTAAAACAAATTAAAATATACAATCTTTTAATGCCGTCCCTTAATAGCTGATAGTGCCGTCTCTACAATAGAATGTATTGTATTTATCTACACTACAAGTTTAGGTATATCTTATAAAATAACTATACTTCAGTTGCAAGCACAAGTAAAAGATGAAGATATAATTGTTTTAGTAGCTATAGCTAGTTTGATATTATTTGTCATGAAAAAGACCTCAGGTTTTTCAATTTTGATTGGTTTGCATCTTCGGAAAAAAAATCTTACTGTGAATGCTAGCATCTGATTAAATATTTTTGAATCTTTTGAGTATTCTTTCTTCGTCACCGAATATTCACACGGAGAGTACATTGTGCACTCTGAGTGCTCTGACCGATTTCTAAAATTAAACCCGACATTTAGTTTATTAGGATTTTGTTTGCAGAGTTCGCTCGAGTAATTAAGATAAATAGTTTAACTCAATTCAAACTGGAGCGAATCTCTAAATAGTTATTTAGAGTAGCAACAGAATACTTAAAGACTTCTTGAAGTTGGATATAACATTCTAATGAACCAAATCCTTGAATAATAATCTCCGTTCCCGGCATCAACAAACGCAGTAATTGTAATTTGTAAATTTCACGGTCAATTTACTTGTTTGAATATAAATAACTTTTCATTATTAATTTTTGTACCCAATTAGGTAAAAACTGTTTTAAATATTCACACCAGATTGAAAGTAAAACTAAGTCTTTAGTATTTTAATAATATTATTATACTTACATTATTCATCAAGTACAAATTATGTTTGTATAAGAGCTTATTGTAGAAGATATATAATAAGTAAGTAAGTAAATATAATATATAATAAGTAAGTAAATATATAATAAGTAATAAGTATATATAATGTAACATTGTAATAAAGCATCTCTTGTTTCTTCACTGTGAATGCAGCGGCAAAATCGAGTTCATTATTTGTACTCCTGGTGTTGTGGTTTATATAAGCTATGGTTATGGCTTCCCATTAGAACATCTGCTTGCTTGATATTGCCTGTCATAAACAACAAAAACACAACTCACAAAAATAACTTACAAGAAATATATATATTTATTTTGTAACATTAAAGGATTATAATAGCTTTAAGTATGATTTAAATGATAATGTATTTTTTGTACTTCAAAGTTTCTTTGCATTTTGTATGAAAATTGAAGACATTTTTTTCCAAGTTAATTTACTTTTAATTACAGCTTATATGCGCCGATTTGTTAGTAGACTTTCTGCCATCTTGTAGGTAGTGACATGATCCCGTTGCTGTAGAAATTTTTGGGACTTGTGATTAAAAAAACGCAACAAGTAGTTTTGGCAGTCTTCTCTTGATGTTAACCTGACACTGCCTAAAGAATTCTGAAGAGACCAAAACAGATGGAAATCTGAAGGTGTACGGTTAGGGCTATATGTGGATGCATTAATACCTCCCCACCAAACTCTCTTAATTTTTGCGGAGTGACTCAAGATGTTGAAAACCAGTCAGATACAAATAGTATAGCCAAAAATGTTTATTACAAATTGGAATTATATCGTATATATATACATACTATATGCGAAAAGACTTTTTCCCAAGCCTAATATTCTATTCTCACATTAATAACTGTAAAACATCTGCTTGCTGTTCAATGCTTGTATGAAATGTAAGCTTCGCAACAAATATAAGACTCAGACATATTTTGTCCATCCATATGCAAGCTCAAATATCAACTTCGTGAATTGCATATCGTTTAGATATTTTATAACCAAATTTCATTAATATATTTTATTCGTAATTACAACTTATCTACTATATGCATGTAGTGTTTACCGTTTCTCTATTGTACACTTAGCTATAAGTTATATATTGTTTTATATGCACATACATTGATCAGTGGAAAAATTACTTAATAATTAAGTTATAAATAAAAAGAAACACTACTCACAAAAATAACTTACAACTTATATATGCCTTTATAAGGATTCAATTCGATCGAGACTTCTACTTAATAGATTGTTTGATCCTTTCAGTAACCAGTTCACAAATAGAGGCGTATTTGCATTTATAACATCAGAACCATTGAAATACCCTCAATAGGAACACGGTCTTTTATCCCTTTAATTTGAATTGGAAATTTCATTCACACGAGCGTGATAAAACTCTATGTAACACTTGACTTCTAACATCGGTCATTGTTAAGGGCTTTAGTTAATAATATCCATAGTGTAAATAATTAAATTAGTGTACACAATTTTCCTTTATTCCTACACAATATATATGCTATGTATTGTACGTATTCAACGTAGTTTGGAGTATTATGGTTAAATTTCTGGTAATTACCTCGTCTGTTTATGAAACTGAACTGCGAATATAATTATATAATTATATTAATAATACCATTAAATTACATGACATTGTTAACAAACGAATAAAGTATATAGTTACATATTTAATTTCACATTTAATAATTATACAATAAAAAATATTCATTTATTGAATACTCAATCATTCAGGTCATTTGATAGATGTGAGAGATATTAGAAAGAAGAGAATTCTGCAGAAGTTGTAATTCACAAAAGGATTGAAAATTCTGTTACAAGATAAACGTTTTAAAATATTTTATAGCTTACCTAATTATAAATTTTTAAACAAATTTTAAGGTTTTAATATATTTAGGTTTAAATATTTTAATCAATTATACCTGCTCGCGAAACCGAAGGCAGCAACGTATTACAATAATAAATACTAATGCATGTGTAAATTCATTCCGTGATAAGGTCATAGATACACCACAGAATAGTTATTATAAGCCGTGGGAAAAATAATAGCGAACCAAAGCATTGGAATTGTGCATTAGCTACTAATGCTCGTATCGTGTCTGTACAGAAACCCTGCGTTGCGGGCTATAATGTTCTGTTCACTAATATGACCTCCCTTTCACGTCGTAAACCTACTAGAGATTTTGATATTATTTCCTTAATATTTTCTCATACATAACTTTCTTTAAAAGTACAATTTCATTCAGACGCTGTTGTTCTTTAAAAATCTCATACCAATTTCTTGCTTCTTTATGTAAATAGTTATTTAAAGCAAATCCTTGTGTAACAATACTTTATATTATAAAGTTTCAAAATAACATCTCTGTATTTTTGCTTAAAAAAGAGATTTTAATATGAAAATTCGGAAAATCTTTAGGATTATTAATGATAAGGTTATTTTTGTACGGCATAATTTTTAATATCAGGAACTGACCTTAGAATATGCCAAATGTAACAGGATACTTCAAATACATTTTGTCAGTTATGGCAGATGATAATTTAGTTTTGAGTTTAAGAAAGCACAATTATTAAAAATAGTGTCTAAGATAAAAATCAAAGAAACCATTCTTGGTATTACTTCGGCTTTATCGTCACTTACCATCAAGTAAGATTAAGGCCCAATGTTACTATGTGAAGGACGAATCAGGATAATAAGAAGGGTTTTATGTTATTTAAGAACTCAAAGTTCGTGCATATCTTCATTAACATTTTCAATCATATTTCTTCAATTTTATAGTTCATAGTGTGCTAAAAGAATTTATATTCATATTCCTTTCTCATTACATACTACATACATACAGAATAATAAAAAAGTTATTATTCTTCCTAATACATCCTTAGAAGGAGGTCGATTGCTCTACCCGTCATTGGTACTCCTTACACTTATAGGAGTTTAAGGAGTACCATTAGTCATTTTGGTAAATTCACATATATATTTTAAAGCGTATATATTTTATAGCCTCATCCAATCAAATTGATTCCAAAAACTTAAGCTTTATAAGGTTTAAAATTAACCGGTACAATATATAAGTAAGCAGACTTCGAGGTATTTAATTATTAAAATACTGTCCCAGCTTCTAATTCAAGTATTTAATCAGCTAGTTCAATATTAATGTCAGTAGCTGCTATGATTTAAAATTAGACTAGAACTGAGTAACCCTTTAGCTACAAGCAACAGACGTGATCTAAGATTATAATAACTTCGCATAAGTTATACGGTTATTTTCATGGCATATTGTCGGGAATAGTGCAAATCCGCGTTACTAGTGTTGATTATACCGCGTATCTGACAAAATGTTGCCAATCGCTTAAATTAGTATAATAACTAATCAAATCACAACCTTCCCCAAGGAGAATAAATTTTAGTGCTGATACACGGACCTTACTTATAGTAGATTTGCGGTTTGGTATATTCCCGACGACATTATGATTATTTCGTTCAAGCGGTGTTTTATGCTCAGAACTGTAGATAGTGAAAGTGTTCAAGTACTGGTATATTATTTTAGGTTGTCAGATAGTTATATAAGTTTTCAGTTATAACCGCACTCGTTATGTGACTTTTAATATGTTCAGGAAATTGTAACACGTGTGTTTATTTGTGCAGAGCCCCCACGGACGTCACCGCAGCAGGATGGGGGGCTGGTGGGGGCTACGCCACGCTCTTCCGTAGCCCCACCCGACCCATCGCCCACCTTTCCCACGGTAAAGTCAATCTGATGAATAATAGTATTCTGGAATAGCAGACAAATTTTAATGAGAAATATTGAAAGGATTAAATTTGAATAAATAATTTATTCTGACAGTTATTAATGATAAGTTTAATGACTATCCTTTAAAAATAACTGTATTTTTATACAATAACTAAGTAATAATACTTTCTAAAGCGTCTTTAATATTGTCTTGTTACATTTCTAATGATTTTCTAAAACAGATACGCGGCGTGGAAATCGGCATCGTAGTTCTGGTCCTAATAGTGTGGATTGGAGCTATAGCATTATTCTTTAATCGGTGGGGGAAGATAAGGATGCTTTTGCCATATCAGCCTGATTATAAGCAGGAGCAATTAAAGGTGAGCTACTCATTTATTACTATCTTATTTAAATCTTAGTAATTATAACTAATTTGTAGTACCCCGTTAATTAAATTAAACAAATACTATTTATGAAGATTCTTGAATTTTTAAAGTGGTTTTTACTGTTTTCAGTATGGTAACGGTATTTATGGTTATTGAGTATATTTGGCGTATTTAAAAACATTAATTTAAATTTAGTTTCTATGTCAGAAAAAACGACTAGTAACGATTTATGTTAACAGTATCAGACAATTCTTTTTAAATAACTGTCTTTGGATTAAAATGTTATCAGATATAAAAGATTTTAAATTTCAGTGTCTTAAAGTTATATTAGTAAATTAATACAATTTCTAGTACATTAATCTAATTTTATATTTTTAACAAAAAATAGATCGCATTGCAGTTTCTTGAACATTTATTTAGTCAACTTTTCCATCATTTAAGAACACATATTATTTATCAAGGATTTCTGCACCACACAATTTACTGTTCCGTCAGCTTGCGTGCGCGCTAATCTTGACATTTGTTGGAATACTGCATTTTTATCTGTACCTCGGGGTGTAATTTGAAATTGTAAAAACCCGACATAAATTAAAATGATAATGTTTTGTTCTTTTCATATATAGTAAAAGAAAAAGAACGGAAGGCAAAGCTTCCAGCTGATGGATGTCTTATAATTATCATTGATGAAATCTATTAAGAATTAAATTTTTGTGTCAAATTACATCGTAATGATTCCTGTATATATTAGACAGCTAGTGAATATACTGTTTCCATAGCGGTTATAATTTTGGCAGGTGGAACAATGCCCTTCTCATGTACCAACGCCGCTGTAGGATTACGATATGGTGTGTTATTGTTTACATCCAAAATTGCTATTTCCTTGCCATCTCCATCCGGATTCTCTCCTATCCCTTTATATAATTTATACTTCCATCTTCTGATATCAACTGATTGATTAGTCTAACCTTCGCTAAATTCGGGTTTATACCTTAATAGCTACGAATTTATCTATTAGCAAGCGGTAGATATAGCCCATTGATATTTAATTAGCTAGCTGTTTTTCTATAACATATACTAAAGCTACGTATTCTGGTATATCTTGTGTATTTCTTTAGCAGCTTATTAAAGCTCTGTAATTAGTTTTTTAAATCTTTTGTTACGATGTGAATATTTGCGTGTTTATGGTTTGTGTTTATGATTAGGTACCAGGAAGTAGTGCTTTGGCGGCAGCAACGGCTCGAGGGACTTGTGGAGCACATTCAGCACCTTCTGCGTGTTCGGTAATTATATCCGTCATACAAATTTTGTCCAAATTAAATTCGTAAGCAGGACTACCGTTATCAGTCCTTATTTCTATTTCTTTAATTGTCATCGTTATTATATCCTACTATCCATTACCTAATTACTTACTCATCAAAAAAAATAAACTTTGAAATATAATGTTACAATTTTGTCTGCGCGTACAAATACCTATAAATTTAGCTGCCCGTATGTCATAAAATATTAACGATGATGACATATTATGTCACGCAACTAAGTCTCTCGAGGCTGAGAACTATTACATTCGCAGCGAGCCCTGACATTTACGAATACAATTTCAATTACAAATTAATTTACGTCAACCATTACGATTTTAGTACCAAATAATTCAAATATTCATACTAACTGAAGTTCGGTATCAGGAAAACATTACTTTTACTACATTTATGACGGGAACAAGAACAAAATTGAGACCATTTTGATCAATCTACCTAGCAACGTAGGTATAAGTTTATATTTAAAAACTTTATTGCCCGTAAAAAGTATCTAGGGTGTTAAATTTTTTTTTGCTTTAAGTCAGCACGAAAGTTCAATATATTTTTTTACGATTTACGTGGCAAAACTTTAGAATATGGTGAAGTCGCGTTTGGAACTTTACAAACTTATTTGGACCGAATCACTGCGAAATATCAAAAAGTTTACCAACTTTTTTCTTGAAATTAACTCTAATGGGTAACTCAAGGTAAGAGTAAATTTATTTGAGCTTGCAGAACAAATGGCGTGATTCCATGAACCGCAATGCAGCTTAGCTGTGAAGGTCACGATAATCCTGCAGCTTATAAGGAACTATATTTAGATTTCCAGTGTTTCAGTTGTGCTGCTCTTAATGACCTATCGAATGATTGCGGCTTTGATAAAAGACTGTAATGCGACGAACATGACCCTTTCGCATGGAAGTACAGTAGGGTTGTCATATAAAAAATAATATCATTTTATTATATTATTTTGTGTGAGAAATTTGTATATTTTATCATCATAGTTGTGATTGGGGAGAAATGCAATGTGGAAAGTATAGATATAATTTTCATTTCATTACCTACATTTTCATGTCCTACTTATGGAATATTGTGCATTTGTGTGCATTGTTGATTTTTATTTTTTTATTTCACTTAAGAAACTAAAAGTTGAAATCCTTTTTTCACAATGATTAAGTTGTTTGCACATGTAAACGAAATAAGATTTAGCAGCCCTTGTATAATGTCACATAAAGAAATAAATTTAAATCTGTATTGCCATTAATCTTTTTGGGGTATTTTAATTCTAAATTGCATTACAGAATCCGATTAAGCTATTGAAATGGGCATTAAGTGGAATCGAATTTTTAAACTCAGTCGAACAGTACTTCTTTACACACTACGATCAAGTAACAATTTACTTTTATATGATTATTGAGTTTATTGCTGCTAGTTGGGGAGATGGATATTATATTTAAAAACGAAATTCGTTTGTAAGCAATCATTTTCAAACATATTTTGTTCTTTAAATCGTTCTACGTATTCTATTACGTTTGTTTTTAACATTTCCTGCCATTTCTTTTTATGACAGAATCGCGTTTGTGGATTCTAAAAGCTTCAAGTGAAGACGATGCACTCAAACGTTATATTAGCAACCGTTAGACTGCTCTTTCTTGATCTTATACTATCGTCTTTTATCTAAATTGAATGGCGAGTCTTATTACATTAAAATAACCATTCAGTTTATCTAATTATTAAAAGAGGACGTATATGAAATATCCCAATGTAAAAAAAAAAATATTGTCAGCTGAGAAAATTTTTCTAATATATATTTGCTGAAAAGTATTCTGCATTGAGATTTGCCAAATGGAATGATTAGGATATATTATGTAAGCCCTCTTTTAATATACTGTATATTGCTTTTCCGAATATCAGTTTTGCGTTTGCTGTAACGTTTTAACACAGGTAAGATGTATTTTTATCTTAAATTTAGATGCCTGACTGAAAATATTATAATTATATATAATTTACCATGAGTAAAGTTGCTAAAGTTCTTCGCCAATACATTGTACAGGGAGCAGGCAAAGATTTGACAAATAGGAGTATTTAAATTTTCAGCTCAATTTAAAACAGTACAAATTTAGTTGTACAAATTACGTGTAAGTAAATTACTTCGGTAACATCTTATTACAAAACCATAGTTGTAAATGTATAATGTATATGTATGTTTGTAAAATATGAACATACATATTTCAATAAAATCTGCATGGTTTATTCTATTAATAACTAACGGATCACACATAAAATCTTTTACTTCAATCTAATACATTCATTTTTAAATATTCGACGATTTTCGAAAATTAAAAGAAGGTAAACCAAAATAAGAGCATAGTGTTTTGTTTCATAGTCCAATTCGAACGTTTCACGGTTGCAATAAATTTAGCTGTAAAATGCCTTTACTCATGTTATATTGCCGCACAAAGTTGTTCCTATCCAATAAAAGAAAACGACTCAACTCACCTCTTTTGTTTTATGTCTGTCGTTTAGTACAGTGGACTAATAATTTACACTTGACGACAATCAGTTGTTTAGATTATGCGAAATTGTCGGTCGACAATTTATTTTTTGATTGCTATAATTTCGAATAATTTAATTCTTAATTGCTTTAGTGTTGACTGAGTTACACTCTAGGTATTCCTATTATAATTCAGTCTAACATTATACAAAATCCTAATTCAACAAGAAATAAAAGCTTTGGTTTGACCTTGTAGATTTCAAGGGCAAACAAAGCTTTTATTGTTAAGCATTGTATCTAAATAATAAAATGTGTAAATAAGGTATTCTTAAAATCATTGTTCCTTTGAAGTAAAACTGAGCAATATGCCTTTTTGTATAATTTGGTAGTCTCCTCTATAACTCTTGTCATATGGTATTAATACTAAAAGATATAACCGTCAAAAATTTACTTTGAAAGTTAAGTTATAATGACAAAGTGAGCAACTATAATAAGACTCTCTATCAATTAGAACTTTACCGAAACTTGGCTACTTGTTAGAGAGTTTTCCTATTAAGACGACATCATTAGCGTGATACACATTTAATATTTCTGATTTCTAGTTATTTAATTAGAAGTCATATATATTATGTATACTTATAAATATTATATTATACTTAATTTTATTAAATCCCTAAAGTTTTGATGAATTTACTAAATATCAAATTTGATTACAGCGGCACAGTCAAGTATTTACATATATTTATCGTTTATCGTCAAAAGAAAATACGTAAGTTTTTAACAGTTATTACTGTAAATGTTCTAACGCTTAAATAAAACGGAAGCTCCATTCTGATAAATGTTATATAACGGCTAAGTAGAAAAGTTTTCAAGAATCCAGAGCAGTTTAATTTCAATATCATTATTTGGTTGGTTTTCTATATTTTTTTCTGTGGTAGTGATTGGAATGCTTTTATTTGAGATGTCCTGCATAGAATACACAGACGGGATATTTATTCCTTAACCAAACCAACGTGGTTGGGTAAGTAAACGACAGTTTCAATAACAACTTGAACTAACACAGCTGAATCAATATGCAATCAGAATTCTGAAGACTCGAGATTACTTAATTAAATATAACTGGGTTTGTTCGGAACAAATTCGAAATTTGCCTCGATATCGTAATCTTAACCGAAGCGTGTAAAGCTCTAGGTATTCCAAAATCTTTTAATAATATGCATTACTTTCTATACTCGTGAATTTCACTTGGTCGCAATCCTCAATTCATCTTCATGGTTAGCGGTTTCCGAATGGTCCATAATTAATGTGTCAGACTGATGGATTGACTGTAATTGGCTTATCTGTTTCGGTGACGATTGAATAATGGAATCGAGGTTTTCACGGGTCTGCGCTGTTGAATTATGTAATTTATTATTTCATTACTGCTTTTGCTAGTAAACAGGTTTAAGCAAAACATCAATTAGTATTAGTGTTTGAAGACTAAGCTTCCTGAATATACCTTCATTCTGAGAACCCAACTCTAAAGTACTTGCTGTTATTAATACTTTTACTTTGTATTTGATAGTAATTTAATTTTTTATTTTTGTTTCTCTATTAAAAATTTTGAAATTAACTACGCTTCAATGACAGTTTTAAATTAAGTTGACTCTTGTTTTTAAATCATTTTTTAGATATCGGGATAATGATATCAAATAAATATTAGTTTATATGGTAACCGAACTGTTAAGACATGTAACAGGTTTGAATATTTATTTATCAGTCAATATAATATACAGAAATAATTTGATTTTGTAATTTGATAATCTGCTTAGTATTTTAGTATATTATACATTTATACTTGACTTGATAGGGTGTGTGTGGGCAAAGCACCGGGAATTAACTCCACAGACCTTTGTGGGGCTGATCTGGGTTCTGACGAAGCAATTTATCAGAAACCCCCGGTAACCTGCACGACCAGGCTTCGCGTTGATAGATATTAATATGAGTTATTTTGGCAAGCAGAAAGTCAGATTGCTAGAGGATCCTTCTCCGTCTTATTTTTCGTTATCTCTTTCTGCGTGAGAGTAATCTCTATACAAACTCACAACTAACCATAGTCCTTGCCTTCATTAACAGGGAGATGCGGTGTAATACCTAACTGTAAAAGTAATTTAAAAAAATGTGCTTTTCTCCTTGGATGTTTCTGGTCGTCAGCAGCACATCACCTGCAGGCGAGGTGTCTTGCTGTCTCTTAGAGTCTCCATAAACACTAGAGAGTCATTACGAACAAAATTGAGGGTGCCTCTCAAGGCTTGGATCTTGGCTCTAGTGAGTCATGTCGTGGAGGAGAGAAGCGCCCAGGTACTGCACCTGGTGTAAATCGACTAGAATAGACCGGGTCTTTTCACCCTTGTTCGACGAGTGCGGTATATAACAAAAGTGTCTAGTGCGTGACCCGTGTGAGTGTAGGGTCGCATTTCCGCTCGTGATGGGATCAATAATGTGGTAGTGTTCGAATGTGTTATAATAAATAAATAACATAAAATTCAACTCAATTATGTTTTTTGGACAACTCATAATTTCGTATTAATCATATCATTATACCGAACATAATTAAATGAAAAGCGATATTTATCTCTTCCGTTCATCTGAATACTGTTAATTTATCAAGCAAATATTGTTTACAACCTTTGCTTGCCTAATTAATAAAGATATCAATGTGAAGTTATGATATCTGACAATATTTACATATTATGTAATGTTCACTAACGAGAACTGTACCTACCATATTAACAGTAAGCATTGCAAAACTAGCTAATTTAACTGCTAATGAAATTCTATTAAGAACTTGTTACTTGCAAATAATTTAGAAGTATTAAGTGAAGTTAAGTAAAATTCTAGTTACATTTAAAATGAAAATATTTTTATAAATAGTTTTTCGTAGGCAGTAAGTGTAAACTTATGTATATATAAAATATTAAGTACAAATATTTGTTTAAGATTCTTGGTTGGTTGTTTGTATGTTTATTTAGTATATTTATGACTTTTATACACACTACATATCTATATCATTCCATTGTTTAGTAAGATAAGCACAAGCATATATAAAAAATAACACAAGCTTTTCATGATGCTTAATTTGGGTTAGATAATAGATGTAAATGTGAATCTAAGTAAGTCATGGCGGATCGTCGTGGAGTCACAGAACAATAAAAATATTATACCATATTTCATAATCAAACATTTTGATTTAAATATTGAACCCTTCTTCAATGCATAGTTTTTATTATCATATGACTTCAAAACAATTGAATACAAGTTTTAAATCAATTTCTATTGTGACGTACATGCAGAAAAAATATGCTCTGAGCCATAATACCTTCATTGAACTGACGTGGTGTTAATCGGGCGTGAAAATCGATGGAGCTAAAATAAAATACAGACTAGAATATTCTGATATCGACAGAAGAGTGAATTCTTTTTACCGAAGTATGTAATGTTTTGTTTAAAAACACAATTTACAGGGTTTTGTTAATTATTACATACGTCATATTGCAGTAAGATGACATATCAAATCCGGACAATAAGAATTCCGAAAGAATTCCGTCCATATAAGCTTGTGTTAATAATTAATTATAAATTACAATAATTAATACAATTTAAATATAAGCTTGGCGTTTATGCTTGCTCGGTGTTTCTCAAATTTACAATACAAAACAAATATTTTTACTACACACAAATTATTACACAACAACACTTTAAGAAACCTATACATACTATTGACTCTTCCAGACAACTGCCGGTGTGAGTAATTATATAAATAAGTAAAAACAGATGACAGTAACAATAATGTAGTGATATAATTCCAATTATCAAATTATAAAATCGAACATATTAATTGGTTAATATAGCTAGTAAGCGAAGGACATGACAATGGCTATAGTAATATATATCTCTAGATCGAAGTAAATATCATTAAGAGCTTTTGTTATGAATATTAGATTCAGTTATATAATAACTTTATTGTTATAATCAATTGGAGTTTCCTTTTCTCGAAAAAATTAAATAAATACTGTTTACTATTATTACTTTTTGATTTAAAAGTTACTTTACAACTTCCAATCAATATTTTAAGACAAAGGAAGAAATATAGGTACATAATTTAAAAATAAAACATTCGAAATTGTTAACGCAAAATAAAACAAAGGAAATCGCTTAGTCAGGTATTCAAAGCTTGACCTGTTGAGAATTCAAATAGCCCACGAACAAAATAACGTGTGCGTTTCATGATGGTCTGTTTCATGGATATAGGTCATAAATTCCGATGCATCTGTTCCGTTTTATTAGATTTTGTTGTTTTTCTAATGTTCGTGATTGTTGGATGAAATCCAAAGTGCAGAAGATTTAATTAGTACTCTCATTGTCTAATCGAATCAAATATCTTTTCTTGAAATAAAAGAATTATAAAATTGCTAATTTTAATTTATACTAATTTATTAATATCCAAGTCTCCTTATCTCACATCATAGTTTATTATCAGCGATGCAATTATTAACAATATTGAGTAGTGTTTTCTTTTGATTAACAATTTAGTTTTCGTTGAACCCAGACACTATTGAACTTTGTAAACACGTTTGTGGTGCGAGTTAGCGACAAATCACCAGATCTGTGAGTCCCGAAAGTAATAAGTTTTATTAAAAATTTGAATTTAGAATTCGTTTTGAAATGTGATAATTAGTTTGTACAAAACGTTTAGACTGATTTTAGTTGACTTATTTTGTTATAAGCAAATAAAGCAATCAGCCGTACGTTCAATAGTAGTTAAATTTTGAGTAGGAGTTATTGAATATTTTTTTCTCATTTATATTCCTACTCACTTTCTGACATTTAAAAAACAGACTCTTTAAAATGTCATAAGGTGAGTCAGAATATTAACAGAAAATTTAACAATATTTCAGTGACCTTGACATTATGAGAAATACAAATAACGATAGTTTTTTGATTTTCATTTATATTATTGTGAATTTTAAAATATAACTTCATAAATAGATACTTAACTACTGACGAGTTACTCAAGTTTCAAAGAGTAGATATTAGTTAATTTAATCTGAACAGTAAAACAAAAACAAAATCAACACAAAACATTATTCATTCGGTGTTATTAAGTCGCAGGCTGGTAAGGGACGAAATTTACGGTCGGTAAAGGATTCACCGTCAGTCAAGAAAGTGGTATATCTGTTTAAATTCATTTAATTAATTAATTATTAAAATTTTTGTTATAACTTATAATTAATCTAATATAACTCAGAACAAAGCTTAAAATAACACGTTGTATCTCGTCAAGTAACTTAAGAGCATTCCTGCCGGTTGAATGTCATTTTAGAATTGAACTATTAGTAATATACGTTTCTTTTTATCTGAACTGTTGCGGGACGTTCCAAGTGCCCAAAGCGTTTTCAGTTTGGGTTCAAATTAGGTGCGTGTCCAGATATTCTAAAGTTAACAAACAAAGAAAACCAATAAAATTAGGGTGTAAACCAATTTATGGGCTGACTGTACCAAGAAAACTTACTTTCTTGTCTAGTTAACACGTATATTAAGCCAAAGAGCACTCAATGATCAGGCCATTAAAACTTATTTTACCGTCTTAGAAACTCACTTCGATTGGAAGGTACGTGCTTAATTTTTCTTGAAGGCACTGAAGCAGTACTTTGCTCCCTTTAATTAAGGAATTACGAACTGCCAACGTTAGGATTTAATGAGTAATCCGATCATCTTGTTAGAAGCGTCTTAGATTTGTGCGATAAAATAAATGTAATGTGAATCAGGCTGAGTCGAAAGTAAAAACTTGTGTAAGCGAACACTTCTATGGATAAGGAAAATATGACCTTCTCAAACAAATATTGTTAATCAACAACAAAAGAGAATGTGTTTATGAATTGTTTATTCACAAGTCATCGAACAAAATGTGAGACAGATTTGCAGATGTTATGATGAATTCAAGACCATGTATGGTCTTAAAAAAGGAGAAATAAAATGGGATGGGTACTGTGGAAAGTCTATGAAGATGGTTTGTAAAGTACAAGCTAAGATATTATAAGATGCTATAATTACCATAATTAAATTAAGCTTTAATTAAAGCTTTCTAGTCTTTTAAATAAATGATTAATATTTTATTCATTATTTATCTTATTGAGTAATATAAATATTATTGAATATTAATCACATAATACTACCAACTACCAAAATTATTTAATTAGTTGAATATATAAAAAAATCGAGTAGCGGCCACGTAACGGGAGACGCGGCGTTGGTAGACCTCTTACAAGGTGGACTGACGGTCTAATAAAGGTCTCGGGAAACCGCTGGATACAGCTGCGCTGACTGCAGCAGGAACGAGCGGTTTGGAGATCCTTGGGAGCCCTATGTCCAACAGTGAACGTGCCTTGGTTGATCATGTTGATAAAAAAATTAGTTTTTATAAACTTGCCACATAAAATGGACGGAAATTACATGCATAAGAAAATACGTGCCTCCTTTGGAAATAATACAAGGGAAACAAAGACTTCGTCATCTTTCAAGAATGTGGTCTGAACATGCACCCTCGAGATAAATCCGGCGTTAAATTACACTTAGCTTTTGTTGGTACCACTTTAACATTAAAAGGCTAGACACAAAGTACAAACGCTATTTGTTTTGCTGCAGGTATCACGAACACAAAGAAAGGTAGAATCGATTTAAAATGCTGTTGGTTTTCAGCAGAAACTGTATATTGTTCATTTCAGTTCAATAGAAAGTAAACAGTGAGTTCAACACCAACATATTGGCGTCATTTTCAATATACAGTTTTGATTTTAAAAAGTTATTACATTTCCTTTAATCTTAAAAAATGACGGCTAAAAATAACGATATATGAGCTTAGTATGATTGTTAGCAACTGGCTGGTGACTCTCAAACTCTTTTATACAAATCTTATTTTTGATATTTATGGTTTTTTACCTAGTTGTTATATTTTGATAGAGGTCGTGTGTCTTCACAATTGTTTTACGATTTGTTCTGTTGCTATTGCTCTTATAATAATAAATTCAGTTTATATTGGTATCTTGGCGTTTCCATCATCACGACTAGCTCATTAATTACAGTCCACTCTTCAGTAGCTATCAATGATTCTAAGATCACATTCAGCTTGTTTTACTATTTTTTTTTGTATGGTGCTGAGTGGATCGTCAATGTCTTAGTTTTAACCTTATTTAACTTAAATTTAAATACGTAGCGTTATATTTATGTCACCAAATAAATACATTCAAATTATTATAAATACTAAATGATCAAAAAATTTAAGCGGGTATACAAATATACCATTTTTTCCTTCCTGTAGTTAATATACGTTCTTAATTATAATTCTATTAAGCTTAACATAACTCTGAATACATGTATAAATATTAAATGTAATATGTGCCATGGAACTAATAATTTATTATATACAAACTGTTTTGAACAAAAATTGTCGTAAAAAACGTTAATTAGTTCTGTCCATCAATTTTTGATGATAAAAAAAATAATTTTCAATAAAAGGAAAACCTTTTTTTAGTTTTACACTAGCTTATTAATACTGCGACTTCAAAACATAACACGGTATATTTTAACGTCTTTGTACACTTATCGATACTATTTTTTTTACCATATTTTTTACTTCTTTCTAACATAAGCCCTAAGAAGTTCTGAATAGCTATTCAAAAGATAGGATTAAGCCGGATCAAATCTCCTAAATCGTTCTGACTCACGTCAATCTTGGGTTTTCTTCGCGCCATCATTTAGGATCATAAATCAAAAGACTTCGAGCTTTGACCAAAGATTTCTCACAGGCATTAACTCCGGGGCTATTTTTGATCGAAATACATTTTTTACATATATACAATAAATTAAGGACTGTTTTATTCAAATATTATATAAATTAAAATTATTTAATCGGGAAGTAACTTTGAATCGAAGCAATTAAAAGAAACATTTACAAGTTACGTGTGCAAGACGACAATTTTGACTAATTTCTATACCATACCGAGTTATGTGAAGATTAGAAGCTCTAAATGGATGTCGGCGAGTATGTTTACCTTGGACAAATAGTCAAACTGTCGACGAATTCAACCCGGCTGGGTAGCGTTCGGAAATTATCGCAGCATAATCTCAGCACATCTACCGCAGTGTCTCAAGAAGATAATCTTCAATATGTTCGTGCCAGTGATATCGTATGAAATCAAGACATGGTCGCTTAAAATTGGCCTCATAGGAATGCCCAGGATCACCTAAAGGGCAATGTATGCTCTGAGTTTCACATTGTGTGAGATCTACAACAGAACTAAGTCAGTAAGGGTATATTGCAAAGAAGACTGACGACCTCTGAGGTGGAAAAGTCTTTGAAATTTGGCCGCTTACGGCGAGACGCAGTTTTTTAGGCCATCCACTAGGTTACTTTTGGAGATTTATGGGGGAAGCTTATATCAAGAAATAGACGTCTCTGAGTTGATACGATGATGATGAATTACAAGATATGCGTATTCATTGCATAAATAAATATAAGTGAATTATTATTATCTGAAGTTGAAAACTTAAAAATCCTATCATAATCTTTAAATAATATTTTTTTGGTGTAACATGCTTCGTTATACGAACGCGCTAATGAGGGCTGCGGAAGACAAAAATTTAGTAATTAATATTGTTTTCGTGTCAAGGAAGCGAAAATTAAGCAGCATGACTCTAATAAATGCTTATCTATAATCAACTTTGTGCGCCGTCATTAAAGCTGTTATTAGTATTGTCGAGGGCTTGTAGAACAGCAATATTTCACAAAATAGGATTCATTTAGTATCATGCAAAAAAGTTACGGTTTGTTTTATTTTTAATTACCAGATATATCTGTCACAAAAGGGACAAAGAAGGAGACGTCGCGTTTGTTTATATATCGGTATTATTGAATGAAGTTTTGAGAAGTAGAAAGCGCGGATTGTGATAGGGATTTGGTGGACTGGTAATGGCTCTAGGGCCTCCTCTACAATCCCTGTAATAGCATCCTAAACTTTTTAGAAATCATTACAGGGACAACAGGATAGGGATCCCCCTTTTATTTGAGGCCCCCTTTTCATCTATATCGAATAGCGACTAGCTTTATGACCTTAAAATGATCAGCAGTAAACCTACTTACGAGAACCGCAGAGGCAAACTAGCACCGTTTTTTAAGGATACATATATTATGAACAAATATGGTGTTATGTTCGGGCTTTATTGCTGGAACAGTAATTTTAACATCCAAATATTTTAAAACGTTGCCAACCGTACCTCAAGAACTATCTCATTAAAAAGCAGGCAATTTATTCTTGCTCGCTTTATTAGTGCAATTATAAAGACCATTCATATTATACTATTGCAGCGCTTTAGATCATTATCATCATTATTAACTGCCTATGTTATCCTACATCCTACATGAGAGCAACATATGAAGAATTTTGATCCAAACTCCATGTGTTTGGATCATGGATATACAAAAATATCAGTAGCAGTATCTTCTCCGAATTCTTACATATAAATATACATATTTCTCTTTGGTACTTTATCTTTGGAATAAAATTTATACGGCTATCCATTTGTCTGTTGTCCCTATTATGGATTACGTACAACCTTAAGGTTCTATACTCAGTAGAAAAGGACCCGATGCTTCAACTAATAAGGCTTGAGAACTGAGCTAAGCCCAGCTTACAGCTACTTGTTAGATTGGTCGGCAAATATATTCCAAGTACGATACCTTTATAGAAACTCTTTTTATTATCAGTTTTATCATTATTCAGTTACTTATAAAAAAAGATAGCTAACTAAATAATCTTTGAGTTTATCAAAAACTCTTTGTTAAAATCAATAGTTAGTATGATAAGGTTTAAGTTAATTATAAATGTTAATACCTACTGATACTTCTTAAGCACTGTGTCACAAATAGTGGAATCTTTGTGGGACTTACCCCTTATGCCTATGTTTTTTTTAAAAAAAATCTAATTCTAATTCTAATTTTTAAAAATAGATTGTACACTTGTGAAGTCAATTAATGTTCGTACGTATGTTGATGATGGCGTTAATATGTAGTCCGTTAGTATTCTCTGCAGAGGCCTCTACCAGTCCTAGTTCGAACATTGTTGTAAACAAGTTAATTTGATTCAAACTAAATAATCTCTTAAGCTAAGTAAATTGACATTGAACTAAATTATGTAAATAGAATTCATAACATAATCAGTTGTAAGGTATTTGTACAGTTTACACCAAGTTAGTTATCACGTTTCACCACCGAAAATAAGTCTTATTGCTTTTGATTATGATACTGCAAGCGATTTCAAAGTTTCTCTCAACTGTACTCGTGAATAATGTTATTACTTACTAAAGCATTGAGACAGCAACATGGTAATTAAAAGCAAAATTGTATTACATTGCTTCATCAATTAGTCTAAAGAAATTGTCACGAAATATCAATTAATGTTACAGATATTACTCCTTTCATATCTAGTAGTCATCCATATAGAATAATATGTATACTTAAATCTCATTTTACATTTAAAGGAAAATAAAATTTGTATTTATGTAGGAAAAGCAATTAATTTTTTTTAGATCTAAAATACTTCATGGATTGAGTGTCGGTATTCACAGTTTCCTATAAATATATCGAAGAAAATTTTAAAATCTGTAACAGAATAATTGAAAGCTGTTTTGTATAGGACTACAATTCAACGTAATAAGTGCCAGAATGACGATGGTCAAAGATTTTTAAACAAAAGTAGCTCTTATGAAAAATTGATTGGAAATCGTGATACTTTTGACAAAATACCAGACAATATTAGATTGTACCGAAGATGGTTCTGAATTTCTGAAGATAGATATTCAGTGTCAGTTATCGACTAACAAAAAGGAATATGTGAATGATGTATATTGTCATATAAAATACGGTCCTAGAAAGATAGTTGACGACAAAATTACACAAAGACTTTTAAATAATCTAATCACTGCAACTAAAGTGACTATATTAAGGATTTTACAATAATATCTTAAATATTTTCGTTTTAAAAATCATAACTTGAGTCTCCTATAGATGTGTCATTATTTATAATTGCAGTCAATCACTAGTGTCTCTAACTGTAGGTGGTATGTATTAAAAAGCAATAAAAGAGACAAAAAATCGCAAAGTTCCGGCTGAACAAAAGAAGAGGGACAACTTAAAAGATGTTTTATGATAAATCAACAATAAGTAATAACAAAAACAAACATGCATTTCCAAGATTTTCCCGGTTAAATTCTTATTCCAATAATTTTGACACACTTATAACCCCGTGCTGTTGCTGTTATTCGTAGTAATATTTCTGTGTCCATTTTTAATACGGTTGATAATTACTATTCAAATTTCGTTACAATCACCACTTGCTACAATATCAAATTGATACCACTTACACTATCGATTTGACTACATTATTAAAAGCTGAATAAATAGAATTTTCTAGAAGAATCCCGGTATAATACACGACTTTTTGTTTCAAATGTATGCAATGAAATTAGAAATAGGTCACATACAGTTTTCCACTGTGCAAAAGACCGAATTTATTACACCCGATATCTTTGCAGTGTTTTATCCGGTTAATAAGGCTATTTTAAAGCTTTGTACAAAACTAGTTGATTCTAAGCCATACAGTATCCGAAATGCTGCATTGAAACATTTAAATTTGCATCGTATTTTTTGATTTATCTACCGATTTCCAGTACCTAAACCAATTAATTTACCTTCAAGAAGTTCCGCATTAAAAAGGTAATACAGCTAATAAGACAGCTTGGCTTTGTTCTAAATAGTGTGGTGCGCAGGACGTGTGCTGTCTTCTGGATCGTTGCTTCCAATATCCTCGGCGCAGTGCGCGCGACTGTGGCTGTCAGTTCGCTCTGCTGCACGCCGCGCCGGAGGAGCAGACTAACAGCTAGCGGAGCCCAGCCCGCGCTTCGTCGCGGGCTTGCCCCCACTGCCAATGCCGGTGTGCTGGTTGCGACCACCAAGTAAGCTAACACGCTTACTAGTGTGTTGGACGTGAAACGGTATCAGTTTTGTGTGTTGCTAGTATCTGTATGGATATTCTGGGTTAATTTATGGATGTCGGGATGCATGAGCCAGGCAAGCACTGAGTCACTCGCCAGCACAGCTTTTTGTAACTTTTTGGGGGAGTATTATTAATCTGTAAACATTAAAAATCTGTATAAACTTTTTACAAAGAACCTGGAGTTTTAATTATTTTTTTGTAATCAGCACTGCTATAATAATATTAACTATATTCCCAATTTATATAACAAAAGCCTTTTAAAATATTTAAATGTTAATATTGTCGATATGTATTTGTGGGGGCAGTACCTACTCTGCAAAAATATTTTCACTTTTTGTAAGGAGTTTCCTTGCTAATGGATAAGCCATAGGTCTTCAATCGTTGATTGAAAAAGAATACTATATTGAAAAAACAATTTATTCTAAAACTTGTTCTAGGAATCTATTCTAGTAGTCCAGTAGTCCATCATTGCTATAATCAAACCCCTTCAATAGTCCCTTGCTGAAAAAAGCCCCCTACAGATTAGAATATCCATACAAATATTTTTTTAGTACACAAAACTCGCTACCTTTTCAACTCGTTCTAAGTCGCGTCACGTCACAATCGGTTAATGCAAGACCCGTAGCACGCTACTCACGTTTTAAAACGCACAAGATTTTTTCCTATCACTTGACCCAAGTTTTCTTCTTTGAGGATATGATTGGCTAGTGTTTAATTTGGGATTGCATTTCACGGCACTTTTACGTCACTATACTCAGCGAAAGTTGGGCATGATTGTACAGTGAATATTTTTGTACAGTTTGCTAATGTATTATCTTAAGATTATTGTATAAAGTTTAATTTACTTTAATGTAAAAATTTCACGAAGATCCAGATAAAATATTGTAAAAAGATATGTTCTTTTATTAATTTAGATAGATAAACATTTTATAAGAATTCGTTAAGTAAAATGTTTGCATTTTGTTTAAATGTTTACATTTGAATAATATCTTAAATACAAAATATTTTACTTTTCAAATATTGTAGAAACACAATGAATGTAATAAATTCAAAAACTTTCGTTTTGCAAAAAATAAATAATACTCCATTAACTTATAACAGAGAAATATGCCAAATCATGCAATATATGAAAAGCATTCGTTCAATGGAAGCTGGAACATACAACGCATTTGCTCGTTCTTTGATTTCCTTTTCTAAAAGATACCCTTTTAGTGCGCGTTTCGGCAAAAGATATGGTAAACATTTTTAATATATTACCTTCTGATAATAAAATATGTTTGTACGCGTAAGCTTAAACAAAGGCGTTAATCAAAAATTAAAACTTTTTTCTTTACTTTACTTTAGTATTTTTTGTGAATTGGTACAGTTAAAATAAACAAAAAAATATTTATTTATTTCTATGTTACCAAATGGCGGGCGTCCATAAAATATTTTAGATAAATGTAGATTTTGATATTATAATTGTAATGTGGAAATATGAGGCGAACGATAAAATCAAGTATAATTAAATTTTGATTTGGTTGTCCTATCTGAGAATAAAACATGGCGAAAATTGGTATTACTTTTGGTACGCCAACAAACTTCTGGCACCAAATGTATGTAATGAGCATATTTCTTGCACTAAATATGACCCTAAGTTCGCAGATCTCACGGAACTGGAATTTTATGTATTTATTTATTATTTCTATGAATGTTCAGAATATGTTACGTTATAATTATTATAACATAGTTTTAGTAATAATTTGACATTACACACAAGCATATTACTATTTATTCATTATTATATCTATTTAAGTGCCATAATTTTTTATCCATTATACGTTTGTATTCCTCTATATATATATAACTGCGATTTTTACTCCAAGTAAAAATAATAATAAAAACAGTTGAAGATCAACGCCCGCGTAAATATATGGGGGCCGAAGCGGATTAAATTGAAAATTAAAATATCTTTTGAAGTTTCGCGCAACAACAGTAATTTGGTAAGCTTAAGAATATTTGTTTTATTAATTTCTTTATTGTTTTATTCAAATGAAAGAGCATAAAAATTACAATAAATATAAGATTTTAAATATTCAAAAAGTTTCTTGTGGATGGTGGAAATTATAATGTGAAGTACTTAATGTACGTAATGTTTACACTGAGGAAGATTTCCCGAACAAATAAAAAGTTTTAAAAATCATGCCATTTGACTTTAGGCTGACTAACTCTTAATTTAATTTTCTGATAGTACGCCAAGTTCACTCGAAAAACAATAGACGACACAAATATTTTTATTTTAACAAATTTTTTGAGGATTTCATTAATACAAAATAATACCAAACTACGTATCATTTTAAATGTTGAATACGTTAGTTTACAGTTTAAGATAACTTCAAGTTATTAATCAAACATTCGTGATTGTAGTCCTGTCATAAACAGACACTTGGACATTCTCATATCCATCTTGTATTTAAGGTTGTATTGGCTTAAAAATAAGTTGGATTTTGCATACTATTTGAAGCAACCACTGGAAAAAAACGGGGATATCCATTTTTATATTGAAATAAGTAATCAAAAAATGTAGGTCTGAATATTTCATATAGACTATTATTTGTATAGTGATCGGATATAATATGTGTAAGTTTGAAGTTTTACATTAAGAAATAAAGAAAAACAACTTTACGTTTTTAGGATTAAAGTTTTGTTTTCTTTTATTGGAATTTAATATTTAATGCCCTTGTGTAGTTATTTTTTTGTGCGGCATTATACACCTGAGTGCCTTAAATCAATTTCAAAAGTGTTTAGATTGTACGACTTGCCAGAATAAAATTTGTTATATAAAATTAAATATGTCAACGGTATTAATAAACCCACAAAAATCTCAAATATCGATTTAACAAATGTCAGCATTATTTAATCCTAAACAAAAAAATTAAATACAAGATATATGTATAAATTTGTTATTACATAAGAATTGTATTAGTATTAATATTGTATAATTTAATGAAGTATTTAGCTATGTATAAATTACATACATGTTTGTTTTCTTTACTAAAAAATAAAGATACGACATATTGTAATGTTACTACGTGTGTGAAGTATTTTAATAATCACAGACTAGCATGGGAAATTTTTATTTCTTTAGTCTTGGAAGGACATGTCGGTTCTCATTATGAACTTATATATATTTGCTACCATTACTATAATCATAGTTCAATTATGTCTACATCCTTGGTACTTAACACTGGAACGTGATTAATACAGGGAAGACAAATAGCTAGTAGAGTTTAAAGAAACTACAAGCTTTTCTAGGCAACAGTAATTGCTTACTGTCAGAGGGACCATAGACATTCTAACAATGTCCTTAATTAAAAAATAATACGATTTAGTCTGTGTACCTTTTTTACCTTACAGAACTAAAAAAAATTATAACAGAATAATAATATTTTTTGATTGGGTTTCCGTTCACTCATTAGTTTTTCAAACCAAAATGTACTCCAACGCTTATATTAAAAATATATATAATTATGGTAAGTTTTAATGTAACAACATAATAACATCCATAAACATCCATTACTCGTGAGCAAATATTGGAACTCATCATACAAATATCTGCCCCCACCGGGATTCGAACCCGGGATCTCTGGATAAGATGGCAGGGTTACTGACACTCGGCCAAACGATCATTAAATCAGATTAATTTAATCTGACTTTTAACGAAAAACAAAGTATCTTATGAAACATGAAGTTTATTATTAGTTGGGCGTATTACCCTGTTGTATGGTGAGGATTGTTCACTGTGCCCTTAATATTAAAATGTTATTAAAAAAATATTAAAAATAAAAAAAAGTTTTTAATTTCATTATTTCAATAATCCAGAAAAATTAAAATGGTATTAAAAATCATTTTTAAAAATATGTTTTTAACTTCAGTACCTTTCTGACATTTGCTAGATAAAATATAATATTATCTATGTCTTTCTATTTTTAGTATATAATACTAATAGTATTAATACACAACTATACAACGTTATCTATAATAGTGTGACGTACTTTTAAGTATTTAGTAATTACTCTTTAACTTCTACATAAGGTACATTTTAATTTGAACTCACCCGTACTAACTAAAATAGGTCTTTATTTCTTAGAAATAGAAATTCTGATACCTAGCCAGTTTTTCAAGAATTCCGCATCGTTAGTACATGGAAAGCCTTGCTCTACATTTTGATTCAGTCGTGTAGAACGCACGCGACTTTTACTGAAAAGTATTAACGCTGGTTTCAATTACAAGAACCATGTAAATTTAAATAGTTGCTTTTAAATAGAACGATTACTCCAAGACTTTTCATGGAAAAATATTTAGGTTGAAGTTTGTACTTTTGTAGCAAACATTAACCTTTGATTCATTAACATTCTCGGAAATTAATTTATCTTTTTATGGTTAAACTTACAAATATCACTTTTATATGTTCCTTCCACAACTAAGAAGAAACACGAAGAAGAACAATAAAGAATAATGGAAGCTAGAATTTTACTCAAGCTGTAGAATTATTTATTATTATGTTGTAATAACTCATACAAATAAAATATCTGTTCAGTTCTCTGCTGTGAAAATTCAGTGCATCAAAACTTTACATTGCTTAAAACAACAATACAAGTTTCCACCCGCTCCGGACTTAACTCGAGAATCGCGTGCCATAATGACAGCTGTATTATATCTAGTCCATCTTCAAAAATGTTTCTGAGTGATATGCGAAAATGGGTTTTGTGTAGTTACAATACAGTTGAACTAAGATACTGGCTATTCAGAATTTAAGCACCCTTTCACGGTGGGAAAAAAGTAAATGTCGCGACATCGCATGTCCATAATGACAGACGTAACATAAAACGAGAATATTGACTAGAAACACTCTAAATTTAGACCGCTTCTAATACTTATATATAAAATTAACCATCTGAAATAAAACCTTTATAAAGAAATCAAATTATAATTGAAGCATCAACGTTTTAGCCTACATCTATAATCAGAGTTATTTAACTAAGACTCGCTATCATTGAACACTCGATAAGCAGAACTATCGTTTAAAAATTTTTAGGAAAGAAAATAAATTAAATTAAAACTTCTACGATTTTTAAATTAAAAAAAAAACAATGAATGAAATACATGAATGAATGAATGTTGTTAAATTTGTTTTGATAAAGTCTAAAAATAATTTAAATTTTCTTCGTCGATCTATCGAGATCTATACTTGCAGAGGTGACATACCACTTAATAGTTTCAACTACACCCATGCTACAAATCCTATTGTTATATTTCTGAAACAGTTCACTTCCAGTGAAAGAATAATAATAATATTATTAAAAAGTGTGTTATGACGTTTAATTAATCTATGTTTCTCTTATGATTGTTCTATTTTTAAATTTAACAGGTTTGATGTAGTAAAATTCGCATGTATGAGACTGCTACTTTTTAAAATTCATAAAAATACGGCGTGAGAATGGACAAAGAGGTCTTATAGCAATGTGAAAAATGGATTCACATCATGAATGTCAGTAAAGTCTGCTATGAGATTGTTTATAATAAGGTATTATACGTCCAGTGTAACTCACATTCGTGTTATAATACTACCTATCATTCAATAGGTACATAAATACGAATTACTAACGGGACCAATAATTAATTAAAGTTCCACTCCCAAGTTCAATTACGGTTTATTTAATGTTTTGTCAAGAATATTCAATTTCAAAGATATTGGAGCAAAGTATGCGGGCCTTAAGATTCTGCCTCTTCATTTTGACAGAAAGTTAACACAAGTGCGTAATCTCATTTCAAAGTTATCCTGTTATATTTATGAACTGGCGTTTCTTAGGTTATAATTTTCGTTTCCGTGAAACGGCATTTTCGTAACAAATAATTTAATGAAAAGTTGATATCTTCTTGGAATGTCCATTTTAGTTTATTTTTCAAAAGCTTAAATAGCGTATTCGTGAAGGCAACTTAATGAAACTAATTCTGTACAGATAGTATTTCCAAAATAAATAAACTATAAATTCAAATATATATAAACAGTTTCATCAGTTTGTAATCTGGATTACATATATGTTATACATGTTAGAAAGGAAGAATATTTTATTCGTAAACTATACATTCAATTTGAGGATGCAATGTTAATATTAATAGCACTTTCCATACTTACTAGGAACACACAATATTCCAATGAATACCTGGTCTAAAATAATTTATTTTTTGCAGCATATGCGCTGGTCTCACACACACACGCAAAGCTTGGAGTGCGAAGAGCGTCTTTTAGCCAGGTGCAATAGACCAAGGGTCAACTCAGCGATATTTGTGTCCGCTGAGCCTACTGGATTTGCTGCCTTTGACGCTAGTGAATTCCTGAGACGACACGGTTCGCAATCAAAACTGTGTCGTAAAGCCAGGTTAGTTTATTACATTTCATCCCTTGGATGTTAGGGAATAGCGAAACTATAATTATATTTTACCCCATGTATAATTCTCATCGGTATAACCAATTATAGGTTAGGAAAAAATATTTGCAATGGTGTTGCTCATGGCACCGTGTTAGGCAATTTTGTATTTGTTTTTCCATACTAATAGGTTGGGGAAAAAGTTTCTTCGCATTTTGTATGAAAATTCAAGACAAATTTTTTCATTTAACTATAGTATATATGTGCCATTTTTTCGTAGACTTTCTGCCAACTTGTATGTAGACATGATCCCGTTGCTGTAGAAATTTAGGGATATCTGATCAAAAAAACAACAAGTAGTATTGACAGCCCTCTTTTGATGTTAACCTGACATTGCCTAAATATATGACTTAATAGCGCGATCAGAGCGAAGTGCATTAGGTCGATAAACGTCACATTTTTTTTTCTCTTCCGTTGCTTTATTTGTAATAAATTTTAAAATGTATCTAATATCATGATTAGGTTCGCTCATTTCTACAGTAAAAAAAACATGAAAAATAGTGGAAAACAAATTTTTTTTGATATGTCATTTTTTAATGTCATGAAAACTAGCCAGATACAAATAGTACAACTAAAGATATTTATTACAAGTTTATGTATACAGACTATATACGAAAAGACTTTTCCTCGTCGTAATATTTCTATAAACTCAATATTTAGTTATTTGAATGGGCTCATAGATTTTGATCATACTCACATACTCACACATTAAACATCATATTTAATGCAGATACTAAGTGTATTGATATTCTTACAGATCAGCAGATAATATCCCTCTAACTTCAATGAGCGATTCATCCGAACGCCTTTGCAAAGTCAAACATCCTCGAGAGGAAACAATTAACGAGGAAGGTACTAGCAAGTCGGACGACAGTAGTAGTGTCGAAACAGTGAAACATTTCGGACTGCCAATCCTATCTGTGTCTGGTCCGTCTCCCCCAGATGAAGACTATGATCAGATAGATGAGTATCTGTAGCATTTTCATACAGGTTTCCAGCTCAAATATGTGCTGGAAAAAATGAGGCCTCCTTGGCCCAGCCCTGCACAAAGTCCATAAGCAGACGATAAACTTTCGCTTCAATTGAACTTCTATGAACTACTTTAGGCTTACTATCTTGTGATATGGTGTACTTCAAATATGGTGACGGTGTGTATTTTTGAGAACAACGAATTTCGGACACTTTCGTTACTGTCTGGTCTGTAGCTATTTATAGTGTCTTGATGTGGGACCATAGTCTTTATAGAACGGAGTGTTTTCTTTTCATCGTTCCTTAGCATTAACTTTTTTGTATCTACATCCCCTTGTGTCTTTAATAAGTGTCTAAACTTAGGTTAACTAAAAGTAGATTTTTAAATCACTTATTCGTAATTAAGGATTGCACAATAACTTTATTGTTCTAAATAATCTTTATAATAACAGTGCCACTCTAAATTTTAATATAAGGGAAATGTGATGTGTGTAGTAAATACTCATTTAAGGAATCTTAAGTGAAATTAAAATATTTTAGCCAACAAATGTATTAAAAAAATCTACAGTGGCTTAGATGAATTCTACTCCTGTATTTTGAATTCTAAGTGGGTGTATCTATACTTATGTATTATTAATGTAAGTGTAGTTTTCAATATCAATAATTTTATAATGCCTAATATTATAATCGCAATTTTACTGTTCATAAGTATTTTAATATAATATCCTGACTGACATGAATTTTTCAACGTTTTATTATCCAATAATGGTTCTTAGATTAGATCGGTGACAGTTTCCAATACATTTACACCAGTGTAGTTTAAAACGTTGAATAAGTTATGTTCTAAAGCAGGCTTGTAGTTATAGATCTAATGAAAGATTTGAAGGTTGAATTTTGGTCCAATGATAATTATGTATTATCTGCACATGGTGTTTTAGAAAGTAAGGAACAGTATTGAATTACTAAGGAAAGAAATTTTGAAGGGGTATAATGTATTTGAGATTATATTATTTCTGACAATGTGTTGATTCATATAATAGTGTTTGATTTAAATTATTAGTAGAAATTTAAAAATTCTTATATTGTCAATTATATATCATCCAACGTAGAGAACGTATTGGTTCGTAACTATTAATAAATAATTGGTACTTACTTAAGATAAGAATGGCACTAATTCTAAATACTTTTTATGATAGAAATTTGTAAAATTGTTATTTCCATTTCCTTTCTGGTGCTTGGGGACCAGAAAAACAAGAGCATGTCATTGTAAGCCTTAATCCAAGTCACGGGTATACCTATCCTTCTAATATCTATAATACTAAAATAAATACAAAACTAATCTCAAAGCTAAGACTTTGATATTCCCTCCACTATTTATAGATTTATCCTTCAATGATTTTAGAGACGAGTGTTGCACATTTCTTAGATATTTCTCCTTATCCTTTAGTATTAAAGTTAATCAACTTAAATCATCAAAACCAGATAACTGCATTTTATCTGATCCCAAAATCAGTGTGTTTGGAAAAAATAATGTTTTAGATTACGTATGCTGAGAATAATTAATAACTATATTTAGCATTGTATTGCCAGGCATGAAAAATATTAATAATAATGTAAAAAGTACTATCAAAAAGTTTCAGTTTGTGAAGTAATTTATTTATTTCAATATAATCTTAATATAATTAAGTTATATCATTGCGTTTTAGAGTTAAATTAACTCTATCTAAATTTTATGAATTTTCGATATTATTTGTAACAAACAATGAATAGTAAGCTTCTAACAATTGATCTTACATATTCATGTACTTTATTATATTCCAGAGTAACGTGTAATATTTTAAATCACTATTATACTAGTAAATTATAATAATTACTGGTAATAAATGATACCCTCATGTACGTTGAAGTGTATTGTGCCAACGTTTAATATTGCATTATTATAAACTATTACGTGAAAGTGAGAAAGAATATAAATATAATGACTCTGTTTCTTTTCGTTGTGAGTAGGTAAATCAGAATATTAGGAACAAATATACCTGTACCTGTATTTAGCCATTTGACAAACCCAAAATTAAAAACAAATTTGTTTTTACATTAACCACGATGAACAATTTCGCTGCCGATAAGTGTGATACTTAATACGAATTACAAGTGTAAAAAGTAAAAAGAAAACCTCCGCCTTTACCTGCGTCTTTTGCTGACTAATTCTGCTGTCATGAAATTACAATTTATGCATAACTTGACTCAAGCTATTTAATTGTAAAAAAAGCTTTTAAAAGGTTAGTGTCAAGAGGCCCATTTCTTTCATTTAAACGACTCAGGCTACACCTCAATTAATACAATAAATAATGACGAAGTTGCTTTAAACTATGAAGACAAAAGAAATGAATTGTAGAAAAATATGAATGTCATTTAAATTTTTTTAAATATTATTTTATAAAAATAAAGTAAAGTACTTTTATAGACAGACCGGTACTGGTGTGTTAAATACTTTTTTAAAAAGTAATATCATTAAATTATACGGATGAACTGCGTAGTCTCATTTGCGATAGTGTAAATACGATATTCTTGAAGCAAATATTTCTGATAAGTCTTTTATGTGGCTATACATTAACTTGTGCACAGAAATATTCAAATTTTTAAGTAGAAGATTGGATAACTATGTGATTGTACTAGTATTTTTATAAAGATAAGAATGAGATAAAAAGGCACTAAACCATGAAAGTGGTTGTCAAAGTTTTTAATTATTTACTCGTAATGTCAAGTTATTTATGCTTATTTTTTGGTACCAAGAAATGGATTAAAGAGAAAAATATATAACACAATTACTTCAATGAACTTGTAGTTTACAGGATTATGTAACAATATTGTCAACGATAAGTGTAATTTTTAAAATTTTAAACTTACACTATTAAAGTGTATCAAGATTCATCACCGTACGTAATATTTGAATGACGTTAACTTGAGGTCAATCTACACATCACAAGGCCGTGTAAGGCTGTCACTTCATACAATTCTACCAGGCGCAGCGGCAAATACTTGGCCGGTGTGATGTGAGGATTGACAGTGTGGATTCTTTTTGAATTTGGGCTGGATGTTCTATGAGGTCAAAATAGGATAGTATTCTAAGCAGTATGCGACGTCATTTACTTGAAATTTACTACACTTCTATGTCAAACACGTTAGAAGCAAACTCAATATTTTTTAAATAAAAAATTTAATTTTTATTAAAAAACTTAATGATCTTATAATTCAAAATTTAATCAGATGAATTTTAATAAAAAGATTTTTTTTTGATATTATGTTTGTTATTTTCCTTTGCAAATTTTATCAGTGGTGTGTTTTTATTTTTACCACATAGGTATTGTTCTTTCAATAACTCTTTATGACGAATTATCAAGATGCCTCTGTATTTATTTTTCATATCATAAAAATATTAATTAATAAAAAAATTGGTACAGCGTTCTTAACATATCGAGGATGAAAATGGTATTTCCTACCATTATTATTTGAAAAAAAGTTTGAAAGAACTGGTCTATTTAATCGTAGGCTACGTGCTTATATTTCATATCGACTGTAAAAGTAAGATTTGGCCTCCAAATGTTTGAAAAAATCGTCACATATATACAAAAAATTATCTTCAAATATATTTAATTTATTAATGCAAAAATTGTGTAATATTTATCTTACTTTTTATAACGTTGGAAAATACGAGGAATATCATTAGCTAATTCATATTAATCAGGGTTTACCCTGTGCCCTGAGTAATAATAATTCTGTAAATTAATTTTAACAATAAAGTATTAAGTTTAGTCAATATACGCTTTTACTTTTGTCTATAAACTAACTCTCTAATGCTTTGATATTACATAAGCCAAAACTTAGCTGTCTTTTAAGTAAATATTACCTTTTAATATTAGTTGTACATACTTCGTATTTCATTTTAATATTTTGGTTCTAGTTCATGTTAAATATGATTACCTATTAGAGCAAACTTTCCATTACTACCCAACTTTTATATAAAAAAATAGATTAGATTTTACATGATTATATTATTTTTACGAACATATATTATAGTACAGAAACAATATTTATTTAGAAAACAACTAAAACAGAATAAGTTAAGTAATGTAATATAGAAATGCAATTTAAAATATACTTTATTACAGACCATATTGTGGTCTCGATAGGACTTGTGAACAAATGTTCGTACTCGTCATAAATATAATTGATTCCTGCCGGGTATATAACGATGAAAAACCGATGAAATCACCGTTCATATGGAAGAATACAGGTTGCAATACCAGACCAATTTTCTCATGAAATTATTAGCTTAGAAATTAATAAATCTACAGCAAATAGTTATCAAAAAAAATTCATGATGATTTTTTAAAAGTTTTCGCCACCGTATCTGAAAGAATGATTTCACGAGACAAAATCTCATTATAATCTTTGACGTAATTTGAAATTAATTAATTTTACAATGGCTTATAACAACCCAGCATTCCTCCTTGACGAAGTAATATTGGTTCAATAGTTTAGAACTGAATGCTACGAGTTTTTCCGAGCATTGTTGGAAGTATGTTTTATTACTCCATTAATAATTTATAGTTATCGATCATTTGTAGTTACAAGGACAATATTGGCCTTCGATTTGAGTACATGTGTCATGTTTCGTGTGCTACCGAGCTATTTAGATTTGGTACAGTTTATTTTATTAAGAAGTTCCTTCTCTTTCCTTATTAGAAAAATCGTCTTCTAGAAAAAAATATTTTATGATTCATATTCAAAGTTTTTTGCTTATATGTAATAATTATTCAAATTTGTGTGTATTCAAGAAAAATAAACATAAAAGCAGGAATAAAAAAATGGAAAAATAATTAACATAAAAGAAAAAAATGCAAACTGCTTCAGCTTACTATTGAGTATTTGAGTTCGATCAATCAGATTTAAATATAAGTCTATGTTTGGTGGTTATCCAAGTTCCTTCTTGGACAAGGTTCATGGCAAACACAATGACAAACTCTACATGGAGTTTACACGATTACTTATAAATACTCTTTTTCATGTGAACATTGTCAGCAGAAGAGTCAAAATATTGAAGGCATATCTCCAATATATGTAATGGTAAGACATGCAAAGAGCAAATAAAAATTTGTGAGCTAACAAGGAAGTGAAAACGCCTCTTATTAAGCATTTGTTTCTTGTCTCGGACTTAATATTACTAAGAATCGTACTGCCTATACTTGACAGACGAGAGAACGCTAGCAGATCATAGGGCGTACCAATTGCCTTGGCGACGCGCACTTCACACATCGGTTCGGCGCAGCCCTGTAGGTGTTACCTGAGAGCACCAAATATAATTAATAAAAATAATCTCTTGAAACATGATTCTAAATAAATAAATCTATAAAAATATATAAAATAAATAATTTACTGCAACAAATAATAATATATTGATTATTATTAAAATAACGTTTTTAATTTCGTAATTAATGCAAAATGTTACGAACATTCCAGATAAAAACAGATACCTACAATTTTAACTGTGTTACTAATATTATTATCTGTATCTATTTATTTATTTAATTTCTCTCTTACAAAGTTGCCTAGAAAGGATTTCTTATTAGCTAGAAGGCCGCCTATTGTATTTATACGTTTCCTCGTAGTGTTGATGTATTTTTATAATTTGTACGCAATTAACCATATTTGAATTGTATTTTATTATTTGTGACAGTTATAATATCTTTGTTTAATTTACAATTTTGAAGATAGAATTTAAAAAAACGGAGACGAAACCTTTTATATTATAAAATATTATATTATAATATAAAAGGCTTCGTCTCCGTTTTTTTTAAATTCTATCTTTTTGATGTTATAAAATAAACGATTATTTAAAGCCCTATATTGCAATTTATATTAATGACTTAACAAGAGTGGTTGACTTAATCATGACCATGGGTAATTCTCAAGACAATTAAACTGTTATGGCAGCACAATTTATCAAATTACACTGCAATGCGGCTAATTGACGGCAATTACGATTGACTAATTCAACACCTACTTAATACTTAATATTTATTTAAAATGAATGCTCAGTAATTATAACAGTGCTCAAAATGCCTTGGACTTATTTAAAAAATATAACATGGTTATCTGATAATATATTTTACGAGATTTGAGAATAGGGTGATTAAGAGCATTCAACTGTTTATTATTTCTTCAATTGTCTGCTTAGTATTCTTCTTTGTAATTGTCTTGAAGGCATTATAAAGTGTGACATTATTTAAATTGGTTTCATGTATTGTTTTTATTTCGTCATTCTTAATCTGAGATAGAGAATATATTTTTTAACCGATGTGATGTATCTATGACATGTAAGCAAATTTAAATGTTACAAAAACAACATAAAATATTTGCTATAATTTAACGCTGTCATGTTGATGCACAAAATGTACACTGGATGGAATGCATGTAACGTTATCCTTTGATTTTATTTCAAGATCATCCGGCCAAATTAGCCAATATACAAATAAAAACCAAATTAGCATCAACTCCTATCCTCCTATCAACTAATTTTGGTCCTTTTGAAGTCGGTTTTTAGTTTTTTTTAACCTGTTTTTTCACAATGTGTGTTTTACTTGTTTCTAAGATCAACGTTGAACGGATGGTTGTCAGTATAGTTGTGTAGACATGCATATCTATTTGTTGTTGGTTATAACTAATCGAATAGTTTTAGAAGGAAATATGAAACACATAATACGTGGCTATTAAGTTTTAAGGTTGCCGAAGACTTAGCTGGGATCCCAATCAGTTTATTACTCAGTGACAATAGGTGGTCCTATTTTTTTGACAGAATTAGCAGATAAAGCGCATAATAAGCATACAAAAACAAACATAAAGGAAGAGGTTGGTACACTCCCAAATGAGATTATAAGCGGCTATATAACCTAGTTTGAGTTTTTAAGTATGTTAAGTTGCTGGTAATATCAAAATGCCTAAATACTTAAAATTTTAAATAAAATGCCTTTCCTTCCTAGCGGTACTAAAAGACCCATACGCAATATCTTTAAAACTGGCTATTAAGACCAGCAGTAAAGAAGCGCCTTGTGAATCAGATTTGGCTATAACTTCTCTTATTCGCTACTTAAATTTGTTTACGAGCCATTAAATTCGTGTGCTAAAGAATTTACTTTTGCTGACTGTGAAATCAAAATGAGTTTTTTAATTACTTTTATAATTACGCATATTTTTCACATTTAAATGCGCTTTGGGTAACACAAAATAGCATTGCAGATCGTATTTCAAATCAATTTGTATAATATTGAATATAATGGTGCCAACATTATTTCATCAATCATAAAACTTAGCTTATGGTAAATGTCTGTCTAGACAGAACATCTCGAATGATCTGTAGATTATATGCATAAAAGATTATTTTATTATTTAAAATAAACTCTATGTATTGTGTAATAAGTGCTATTGCTCAAGATTACCAACTACCTTCTTTTTCTTGGTAATAAACGTTTACGCCAATATCTCAGATTCTTTACGAGCTCGGTTTATGTGTCGACAATCAAGCCTCTTGGACCTCAACACTAAACTTTACGATCGTTCCCGATTTAACCTTTTACTTAGGGGATACTTTTGTTAACTCTTGCCACGATTTGTATACAATACGTTAAGTACCGTTCTAAGTACATTGTGGTGAACAGTGTAAATTCTTTAATACTGTTTACTATGTTAAAAGGCTTTCGTAAAGGAAAAGTACAATATTTCAAGTTAAGTAATTCTATTTTTATAGTATTTGTGAAAATATATTTTTTTGCAAAATAATGACAAAATACAACAAAATTTTAAAAGTTTAAAATGGGGAAATAATCCGCAAAAGGTATTAACATATAAAGGTTTTAAATTACTACAGTTTATTCAACTATTCAGTAACTTTACGGTACAATATATGTGTATATGTGTATAAACATATATTAATGGGTTTCTTGTTCATTTTCAATGCAAGTGCTATGAAATAGCGGCGATACCTGCCATAAGTATCTCGTAATGCTTTTTTAGCAGACCCAGCCTGTCGTCAGATGTCATATTTTTTATTTGAGAAACTATTTTACTATTACATTACGATCCTTATTTTAAAAAAAGCACAATACGCTATCTATTTGCAATGAAAGTAAAGTTTAGAATAAAAAATGATGAGATTTGATGGAGATCAGAAAATTTAATATTATTATCATCGAAATATGAAATTAATTAAAATACATATGTATCTTTTCTCAGTCAATACCACATTAAGACGTAATGACAGATATAAACATAAATTAAATCTTCCTTTGGGTAAAACTCATCAATTATAACGGTACAACTATAGACATCTATAACTCATTTAAAGTAAATAATATGATCGTACTATATTTAGTACGATCAAATTATAACAACTCTAAATTAAATTTATGTCTCACTATTACATCAGTTTAGCTCTCCAGAATTTGCAGAGCCCTTGCAGGGTGTCACGTGCTCAATGTTCTAATTTACTCTTTTAACATGACCTTAATACATGTTACAAACAATAATAAATAAACAAATACATACTAAGGTTTCACTTTAATTGCAATGAATAACTAGGGACGAAAAACTTCTTTAATTATCCAGAATAACGTGATACTTGTTTTTCTTTTCATAGGGCCACCTTCAATGCAATTTCTATCTTTCCGAGAACTCGTAATTAAATTACAAACTAGAATCGATTGCTAGTACTCGGAATGGGATTCCTGGGAAAGTAATTAGGTCACTAAAGTGGTCGAGGATTCACGAAACTTATTGATTTATTACCACGCTTTTAAAAAGGAATCAGCTTTTCGCTTAGCTTAATTTGATACATGTGAATTCACATTAATGATGATAACATTATCAAATATAAAATTGAAAGATTAATATTGTTTATAATTTTGTCATTATTCAAATAAGATGTTGCCTTTCTATATTATCAGATGGTCGAATAAAAGGTTTGAATAACAAAACTAAAAATCTTTATATATTTTGATTGAAAATAAGGAAGCGGCAGAGGAGCTATATATTAATGGACCATAGATAAAAAGAGTCCAACAGGTAACACGTAAAATTTTCGGTTTCTGTTAAACCATACTTTAAGCAAAGTTTAAAGGTTTACTTATTTTGAAAGAAAATTTTACATGTATAAAGATGTTGTTATAAATTTTTACGTTTAAGAGCACACAAAAATAATTGTTTTTCTTTTCGATTTTAAATAGATATTAAACTTGCGGATTGTAATTAAATTAATTTTCAATAACAATCGATGGTTGATGATAATACAAGATTAGGTTGGTATTAATACATTCTAGTGGGTACGTGGTAAAATGGGTATTTTGTCTTGATATTGCAGCAGTGAAGTTTTCAAAGATTCATAGTTTAAAGGCTTGTAACATAGCTTTGATATTGCAATAGCCTTCGAATTTGATACAAAGATGTAAATCCGAATGATGGTAAAAATAAATTGTGTAATATTTAAATATCTTTGTTCTTGTAAAAATCTTATAAAATAGTTATAAAACAAATTTATCATTAACAAATTTACTTAATGTAGGAAATGTGGGATTCTAAAAATAAACCTTAATTATGATTTTAGTTCACTTATCTAAAAAAAATCTGAAACTATCCCTTATACATTACAATCTGAGCTGTATAACACGCAAAATACCATAAAAAATAAGGCTCATCTGCTGCTACTCCTGTTTTCTCGTGCCTAAATAAATAGGTGAGACATGTTTATGACCAGGGACAAGTTGAACAGCTCTAAGACCTATTTCTTCGATCTTCCACTACCTAATACTATAAGCTTTGAGAATGTTCGGTTTCAGCTCCACTTTGTAACTAATTACCATGTATTTTTTTATTGTTTCATTTAGCGAGGACAATTAGGGAGTTTAGTAAGAAACTTTTCGTGGTACCGTTTTATTGAACCACTAGCTGTGCCCGCAACTTTATTTATTTATTTATACGGAAAGCTTACATTTTCAGTTATCAAAAGTAGTTCAACAAGTTTCCAAAAGTAGGTAAACATTATGTTGGTTATACTCATAATTATAAAGATAAAGATACATATCATATACATACATACACATATATGCATATAAATAAACAAAAGATAACATGTAATACAAAAATGAAAAAAAAAATATTTTGATATTTTATGCAAAATATGCTCTAGTTATAGTTTCCTTGGTGAATGGATACTAGTAATAAAGTTTAGTTTAGATGTCGGAAAATAACAACACGTCATATGTAAATGGGTAACATATGGATTTTACTTGAGTATTTATTTGAGGAATTTAATATATCACGTTTAAAAAAACTCATTCGCATACACTTTAAATACAAATAATTACATATTTTATTTTATTGGACCATCAAAAATTGTAAAAACCTAATTTAAATCTGCAAATTTATTAAGTATACGTTGACATCTAGTGAGCCTTATATCAACGGCTTGCATTTCCTATTCAATACTTGTCACGAGCTTCACAGCATTATTACACGCTACACGACGTGACTAGGAATCTAGTCGAGAATTTCAGCCGGTACCTATTATTCTGTAGAATCAAGATTGATTCACAGCGTGACCTATCCGGCTTTCATGGGCTTATAAAATGAGATGACTTCCATGAGATTTTAACTTTGTGTAGTATATTCGAGTGGAGCTAATTTGGTATACTATTAATAATTTAGTTAAAATATTCAATTTAATTAATATCTATAAAATAAGTTATAAAAATAGGTAGGTAGATGGATATTTCATTTGTCATTGTTATTGTCGGATTCATGGGGTTCTTCAAAGCTTTGTGGTCATATCTTTGGTACTAGGATTGGATGTCAGGCTTTCCTTCATGGATATCGTTCAATAATTACTACACTCAATTCTCTGAAGTAAGAAGTGGTTAAACAGCCAAAAGCTTCCTTGTTATTGATATGAGTTTGTCAGAGTTCTAACTATACTAGTTAGATGCTTTAGAATTTTGAGCGTCAATCAAAAATTTGGTTTTTGTATCGTAAAACGATATACTGTGTACAAGACGAAAGGTTAAACCTTACAAGCTACACTATATATTATTAAATACAGACAGAGACGAAGTGTTCAAAGTAGGACTAACAACACTGACGCAGCATTGGAAAGATTGATCATTGTTAGAATAACATTAAATTACAATGTACTTTTTTGTTTAAATACAAGGACTTTTTGACGGCTATTCAGGTAGAATTAATCAAATCTAAACAATAAAAACGTTAGAAGAGAGAAAACTAACATTTGATTCCGACTTGTCAAAACAAATGTTCGAACCAATACATTGGAGGTAGTAATATTTGTTCCAATCAACTCTTGTGTTGATGTACAGGTGAATACAGAATAAACATTAAATTTAACCTTTTATTTACAATTTACTTTTATTTTTATTAAATTCTTGATTAAATTTTATGACACTGTTTTGTAATGTATCTCTTTGAAAGTGTCTGTACTAGAATTAAAAACCGGCCTTTGAAATAAAATATTCAGAGAACACCACGAAGGACATAAGTTATCACACTTTTTGTATTTTCTCTTACGTAAGTAAAATACATTATTTTAATGCCTTTTTTAAGAAAGAAAGTATCTATTCTATTAACATAACCTCATTTTTAACCATATGGCACCAAATCGTTTACGTAATATGTGATGCGCTTACGCATTTGACGGTTGCAATTGATACCACTATGTAATTATCTCGTAATGTCACTATGTAATATTAATTAATTGTTAGACAATAAATATTTTTATTTTTATTTTATTTGGAAGTCACGAATCAAATACATTAATTTATAAGAGTTAGCCAATATGGCTGCCCACGGTAAAATACTGATATGCTGAGCAGCATTCCAAAGAAGTTCAATGTGACGCATTGAGCTTTTTTGAGAGGGTGTACAGAAACCCTGCATCAGGCGGAAGTGCTCATCAGATGCGACACCGGGGACTTTATTATGAATATTCTATCTTAATTTTCTATTCTAGGAAATTACCTGCTAAAATAAATTATTATTATTATCAGTTTGTGAAAATTATTTAATTTTATAAAGTTTTTGAGTGTTTTGATTTAGAGACACTTTCAAAGGCATTTATGGCATTAACTACCTATTACCTTGACGACTTCCACGAGCTGCAATAATGTGTATGTTGACTTAACTTGTCGTTACGTTGACCGAGCGAGTCCCTGTGAATAATTCATATCGGGCTCTACTGCATGACTCCATGGGATGTGCCCAAATTGTATTTCACAGACGAAAATGCATTTTGACAAAGGCCTCACTGAAATTCTGTAGACGTGAACATGAAATGACATTATTGGAAACATAAATTGGCTTTTACCATAAGCTGACATATTCTTTTAGGATTTATGTCAATTTGATATAGGAAGTAATAAAATAGATATAAATCACGAGTGGATTTACTAAGATCTTATCTTATCTTAAGTTTATAACTTAAATGAGTCATGAATGTAATCCGGACATAGAATCGACTTATAATATCTAGTCTCCATATTTTTAACGTTTTTAATATGTAGAAAAGAACATCAAAGTTTTTGTAATACATACTTAAGTAAACAATTCTTAAGCCTTAAATGTTTGCATTGGGAATATAAATAAAAAAGATTTTAATGGTTTTTTTTACAAAAAGAATTTTAAATATCAATTTCAAATAATAAAAAACCTGTCAAAAGTTGTATGCATGATGTTCATATAATTTGAATACATTTATTTAATAAACTATATATATATCTCTGCAATTACAAAGTTTATTTGCTTCTGGCATTTTAAGTGCCTTGTTTGAGACACTTCTTGCAAAGTTATAAGCATCAGTACCGAAGCATCAGAAAATTCATTTTGTTACAACAAAAACCCGTCAATCCTAAAAATTTCATTCCGATTGAGGTCTTTTTCGACTACTATACGCTTCTTTTCTTCTTATTAGTTTGTTACTTCAATAAAATAGTCACGACATTTTTTTGAAATATGTCTTCCATCCAGTTCCTCAATTAAATTTAAATATTTCTAAAGTAAAAGTAAAATATTTTATTCAAGTTTGGTGCATAAATATATACACATATTGAATGTCAATCTTAACAATCTGTTCGTAAATCTACCGGGGTGTCTTGTCCAGAGAAGAACAAGCAAGAAACCCCGAAAGATTTGTCCCTCCCTTTATACGTGAAATTGAATTGATTGCAAAATGTTAAAATCCACAGTCCACATATGAATGTAATGAAACAAACATACTTGTTTAGTTTTTATATGAGAAATGCTATTAATAATATCATGCTAATGACAACAAAGTAAGCATAATAAAAAAAATCCATGAGTTGATACAGGAATTAAACTATATTTATTATATTAACATAGATCTTCCTACAAGGAGTTAAACACCGTCTCACGATGGCTCAATGCGGGGTATGGGGTGGAAGCGGTTGCACTAACGACCGGGGCCAACGGCTTAACGAGCTCAAGATAACATATTTTGATTGATCTATCCAAGACCATCTGTGGAAACTGTTGCTTTATTTTCGCAGTTAAACTTACAGGTTTCGTAACGAGACTTCTCGAACTGCTATGCGAACGATCTCATCCTTCTCAATTACAGGAATATAACAATATTCTCAATGATAGATATACGACAGGAATATACAGGTATAATAAGAATTAATAAATATTAAACTGCCAAGAACGCCATCTATTTATTACAAGTAATCAGAAGCGATTATTTATTTATTATTTATTACGAATAAGATTATTTATTATACAACCAATTTGAATTATAATTATTATTCAGATATTCAATTTTATTTTTGTACTACTCTTGAATAAAAACAAAGAAAACCTATGAAAAATTCAAAACGGTTAAGCCGATTCTTGAGTTTTATAACAGCTTAACTAATATGCGATACTTACAAATAGCTATTCATTTTTATACACATTACTATCATCAACCGCCTATGTACGTTTCACTACTGGGCACAAGCCTTCGCTACATAGTATAATATATGCCACATATGGCATTTATATAGTAGGAGTAAACATTTTTTTCTGAAGAAATGTGGGTGAATGAAACCAGCAAACTAAAAACTTTCTCTATGGAACACCTGATTTTATGACCTGGAAAAATCAGGTGTTCCATACAAAACATCAATAGTTACTGGACTGATTTGTTTGTAAATTTGAATTATCTATCTACTCTAGCTCTATCTGTCTACTCTAAAAATGCATTTAACATTAAGTTTTAATTAATTTAATGTAATTTTGTTGTCGTGATTATTTTAAAGAGCAAATGATGGCGATTCTAAGCAATTTATTTTTAATTTTTAATAGGTTGATGTACCATAATGATATACATTATTCTATTAAAAAAATAAAGGGAAAACAAATTCTTCCCTATATTTATTTTGTAGGAACCTTTTAGGAACAAAGAAAAATAATAATGTTATTCATTGATATAACCTACACCTTTCTTGTATACAGAAAAATAGTTAAACAAATTTATACGTCAATCATAAAAACCATTTTGCCATTAAAAATGTTACTTTTGACCAAGTGTCTCAACAGTCCTCTTGTTTTATGACTATATCGTTAAGACTTAGTTCTTTGTGATAAAGTCCATATTAGATTGGGTGGAAATACCGCAACGGGAATCTAAGAGCTGTATAATACATTATATTACATTATAACTTGTCTGCTAAATGCTGTTTATGAGAGTACTTAAATTGTGTACAATTTTATTTTAACGCTTCCAAGGATATAAAAATTTATGACACTTTTATTACAAAGCTTATCAAGCTTTGTAATAAATTTAAGTAGAATTTGAAAATATAAAATGCTAGAATGGTAACTTGATTATTTATCGTAGAGTTGACTTACGGAAAATTAGTAACGTAACTTTTAATTGGATTAACTAATAGAAATAATATTACTTTCACATTAATTACGTTGACTTAATCAAGCTCATTACGAGATTTCTCTATGGATGCAAGGTAACGAATAAGTTATCGAAAAAAATCTTTGAAATAGTAGAAATATACAAAATATAAAAGTAGTAGTACTACATATTTAGTCTATTAGGATTCGAAAATGGCTTCCTTAACTAGAAGGTATGTATATACCTAGAATATATTAACTAGAAGGTATGTATATATATGACATACTCTCAATAAACCTTTATTGAAATCAAACAATTCCATTGCTCTGCACACTGTAAGTATATTTGTCTTGATATACAAACAACAGATATAAATTAATAAGAAAATATTTTAAATTTGAGTAAAATATTACGCAAAATTTTCATATGACTCCCATTTCAGTAGCATTATTCATTAACGTTTGTATTATTTGATACAGACAATTAATCCTTATTCATATAAAACCTTATTCAAAATTTTATTTGTAGTTCTTAGGTAATTAAAAAAATAATTGAAACCACATTATCATATCCCTAAAAAGTATGCCAGAACTAAGACCTCAATTGCCCAACGTCACAACCATTATTATTTCAGCTTAATATCACGACCGTGGAAATTACCCAATATAAGGGAATAGAAGAGAAAACACAAGAAACGAATTTTGTTCTGAATAAGCCCGAAACAAAGTAATTACGATTCTATAGCCGTTTGCGTTCTCGTGTTCTTGATTTTGATGTGGGTCTAACTTCAAAGGTATGAACCGACCAAAAATAACGTAGCTAACTCTTTGTCCATATTGTTATTAAAGTTTAAACTAAATTTTTGAACAAAAATATTTAAAGTACTTTTTGTGTTCCGTGCTTCGCTTTTTATTATTTCTGGAAACAACTTAGCACCAAACACAATAAATAATTTTTAATTGGACAACTTAGCTGGGTCAACTTATCTGACCAAGTATACGACTTGCCTGTTTGTTTTTATTTAGTTTAAAAATACTTTTTTGGGTATTTTTTCAGAAAAAAGTCGTAATACTTTACCATTAAATATGATATATCATCAAAATTTTAAATTGTAGCATTATTCTTTAACGTTTGTAAAGGTTGTTCTTGATTTTCCTAGGATCCTATTATCAGATCTTAACTTGGTGACACTTCAGTAGTTTAATCTATTGAATAAAAAAATAATTTTGGATATCGGTTCATAATTGCCAGAAAAATTGGCGAATATATATACAATGAAACTTGTTCTATGTTCTCGTCCTTTTTTGGAGTTGTTTAAAAAATATATTTTTTTTAATTCATAACATGCATTGTAATTGCAAAAACCAGCCCTTTTTGAACGGAATAAGTTCTGTCTAAAATAGAAAGTATAATTAATTAGCTTGCTGCAGCTGGTACGAAGCTTGACAAGCGGAAAAGCATTTATCAACTGCATAATTATAACCTTGAGCTAATTTTTTGTGCTACGGTTTTAATTTTAATTCCATTTAAAATTGAGTCATTGTGACTTCAGTTTTGTACTCTGACTGCAATAGACATATTATGATTGTGTTAAATTTGAGAGCTTGGTGTTGAAGTAGCAATAATTATGCAGATATAATTTTAATCCTTAGGTAAGTCACAATAACGCGCTTTGTTGCGCGTCGCAGAACAATATTTACGGAAACCGCAGCGCTCCTTTTAGTTTGTTTTGATATTTAAGGGTAACTACTTACTGATTCTAAAGGCAAACATAGCTAACATGCTTTCTATGAACATTTTCAGAAAGTTTGGGATATGTGAAGGCATATTTAATTTGTTGTAGTTATAATGTTTTGCCCAAGCGTCAGAAATTACAGCATTTAATGGTTCAGCTTGATTGATGAGGAAAGAGGTATGACTAGTAAAAGGAATACTCACTCATTGCCAACAAATATAACTCGCCATACTTTATTATTCCACTGCACACAGTTCTAACCTTAACTAAGCAATTAAATTTAGTGACCTTTTCTTCCTTCCCTAAGACAATACAAATTATTATTATTATTTGTTATCAAGACTTAATATAGTCTTGATAACAAAGTCCTGTCTAATCTAACTGAATTGCCTTTACATAAACTGAAAATTTATTATTGTAATGTTACGATTCATTTTCATAGAAAGCTCGGCAAATGACTCGACATCACCTGATGGTAAGCAGTAGTTGAGTCCATATGTGAAGAAAGCTAGTGCATACCGCTCTAGCCTCATTGATCTAGTTAATGTATTTTCTTTGAACCAAATAAACTTTTATCCATTCTTAATAGGATATTAAGGTTCGAGAATAAGATGATAAGATTGCATGGAAATATTGAAATTATTTCTTTTCATGAAGTGTTTAATTTTTTATTGAGTATTATATGATATGTACTATAATTTTATTATTCATTACTGTATTTTTTTACAAATTTTAGTTTTAAAAACCATAATCATTTCATCTGTTTTTATAACCACAGTTTTATTAGCGATTTTAATATTTTTTAAACAAAGCTCCATGTGAAAATGGAGGGACAATACTTGATGTGTTTTTAACTTGTTCTTCTAATATCATATAAGTTTACATATTAGATAAATACCAAAATTTAATAAAAATTATTGATTCTTCTTTGTTCCTGTGGATTCCGCCAGTATTTACTTTTTTCTGAGAACTTTCTTATCTTAATTGGTTAGGTTTGGTTTAAAGACGTGGCGAGTTTGACATATAGTGAGTTGACTCTGTTGTTGTGAGTTGTCTCTAGTATATTGAATAAAATATCAGAATTATTTTTCTGATATTTATAAACATATTACTATTTATATTAATGCGTTATCTAGTCTCCATAACACAAGCTCTTAGCTTAATTTAGACTAGATAATCTCATATGCAACAAAAATAATGGAACTTATTTTTGTTGCATATGAGATTACTTTTCCAGGTTTCACATTTCCATTGTATCGACCGGATTAATAAAATCATAAGTAAATTGCTTTCATTACATCTTTAATTGCCATCCTTCACTACAGCGTCGATTCCTACCCAGGTGTAAGCTGTGATCAGCTCAGTGACTTTTTGTAGATTTCGGTTTTACCCATAGAACTGGCTGCATTGATAGCTAAGCTTAAGTTGTTTAAAACTAGACAAAACCTGTGACCTGGATTTTTACCATATTTTTTACAAATTACTTAATCAAGACCCTCAACATTTTTATGGACAGATGTCTCATCTATCGTTATTTTAAAACTATTTATATCTCATCGCTATCATATATTGAAACCGAAAGATACGACAAAGTATTAATTATTTTGAAACTATACAAATTTAGGTACTAAATTGGATTGCTATAAGAGTCCTATAATGGATAAAAGTTTTCATATTTGACCATACAATTCGTATATTCCATTGAAAAAAAAAACTAACAGAGAACGTTAATTTATTAACTAAGGTTATTTTACGCGCTAAAGGTGTTTACATTTACATTACATCAGTAACGTCATATCGCAACTCGAATCAAGGTATCGCTACAATATTAATAAAGTTATAATGAAAGGCTCACAGTGTACCGCCTTTAGGGCACCGCCTTCAATTATTTAATCTTTGCACGTGTTTTCTTTAAGCCATCGTCTTGATTAACAAGGCATTGGAGGCGATTCTGCAGACATTCACTTAATTAAGTTATTTGCCTAACTTTCATTTCATTTTAATAAGAAAAGGATTAAATACTTTACTACATTTACACATTATTTTACATATAATTTGTATTTTTTTTTAACATATATGATGTGCTCAAAACTGGCCATTCCAGAAACGTCAATTGTTAAATTATATCTATTTTTTTGATCGGATTGTAATGAATGAGTAATACTTAATTGTAATGAAAGAGGACATCAGAATCGGGGCAATTGGTTTCTACGGAGCGCGTATATTTTGTAATAATCTGAAGCCACCTTATTTTTTTATTATTCGATATATAAATATATATATTGGAAAAAATCTCTTCTGCAATGTTGAAGAGCATGAAGTTGTATGTGCAGAAGTCCTACCTTCAATTAGAATTTCCTATAGATTGTGAGGTTTAGTTAGTATTCGAAGAAGTAACGTGTGGTGTAGAAGCCTCGCATAAAACTCATAAAAGGGGCTGTCTTATTGAAGTCAGAATCCATATTTCATAATGGACATCATTATACCTACAAAATACATTTTAATTGAGAAGTGCTAATTACAATGCTTATAACTTTGTTTAATTCTTCACATAATTTACAGAGTAAAATTACTGACACGACTCACACTTACAATCACACTTACACTCGCACTTACACTAACACTTACACTCACACTTATTATTACAGAGTAAAATTACTGACACGAGCATTGATCAGTATCTACCCGCCACTTGCGGCGGGTGTGTATGAGGCTCACCCAGTGCGTCATGAGAGAGAAACTAGGAATACCCAGTAAAACTCTTTTCAAATAAAGGGTGTGACGTGGGTTCTACCGAAGCTATTCACCTCGCTGCCCCCAGGACATTAATTGACGTAAAATATAGATTACTTAATTTTTGGAAATATTATTTATTAAGTTTACTAATGAATCTCCCACATATATATTACTATCTATATCTATATCTATTATCCATAGGCCAATCTCAAATTGGGGCTAGATAATAGGTGTGAGTGTGATAAATAATAGTATGTGAAAAATATTGTTTAAAAAAGAACCAATTTACTACTGACGCCCAAATTGAAATATCGTCGGTAATTTTAAACGAATATTGCTTCTATTTCACTTCATAGACTTCACTCGTTTAGAAAGTAATTGATACTGTTTTGAAAAATCGCCAACCTTTTGCTGAAACTGGATTTCATAAAACTTTTTAATGAAGTCATGGTTTTTAATATGACTTAAATTTCTTGAATAATAAAGTTAACAGAAAATATGACATTGTATATTTTAATTCTGATATTTATCTCTTCAACATTAGGATTTATTTTGTATACTCGTGCTATTGATTTTTGAGGATTACAACAATCTGCGTCAAAACAACTATTTGTTCTCAAATTTCTATGGTTTTTGAAGCTATCTCGAATACTTTTGCAATACCTCATTATTGAAGGATAGGGATAGGTTGAATTAAAATTCAGGTTTATATGCTGTTTAAAGTGATGCAATAATTCAAATACTTTTATATTTTATTCCATATAGCCTTTAGTGATATGACTAACAAACCACAAATAAATGGAATAAAAGATTACGTAGGAATATTTCTCTTATTCAAGCCACAAAATATGATGTTACACGCATAAGATTTTCGTTCGATTCGTTAAGCTCAGACACCTTCTATTTGCAAACAAACAAAATGTTTGCAGAAGGAATTTTCATTTTGTTATGAGCAATGAAAGCCCTGGGATTTATCTAAGACAACAATACGTGTCAGTAGTATTTCTATTACGAAAAACTTTTTCTTTTTATGCTTTGTGTTTCATTTAAAATAATTTGAGCTTTAAGGCCCGCTTGCAGTAAATTTCGTTATCTTAATTTTATTAAATCCAGATTTAGCTCTGGACGTAAATCAAGATTCCAAGCACTGCTGAAACTGACTTGCCTATTAATTAATTCTTTTAAAAGCTGTTACAATGTAAGGAACGTATTTAAAAAATGTTAAGACTATAAAACAAGGCATATGGTTTGCTGTAATACGATATCATAATATATTTTTATTAACTTTCATGAATCATCACTACGGCGGCATAATATTTTATAAAATATTTCCGTATTACAAATTATTTACACATGTACTTACTAGTACGTAATTTTTTTATCACATCAATTAAAAAGAACAAATTTTTTCTACGTTAAAAGGGAATAAAATGGCGTTTTAATCACTAGGGTCTTAAAGTGATTTGAATTAGGAATGTCGATTTTGATAGAAAATCACAAACATTTTATCAATAAGTCAGGGGCTGTTATAAAAAATATTTACGATACACTTCCGTAATTGTACAAAAATAATCATATTTTCATATTTTATTAGCCTCTTAAAATTTCTATGTCATGCTTTATTGTTCTTGTATAAAAATAAATTGACGTACTTTTCTTCCATTTATTAAAGATGCATTTATTCATTTTCTCATAGAGGATAATAAAAAGTGTATCCACTTCGGGGCTACCACTATTTTGAAAGTTGCGACGTATTTTAAATCCCACACGCGATCAGGATTGATACTTATTACAGGATTTATATTCTACTATTAATTACTACGAATTTCAAAAAAATATTTATATTCTACCACGACCACTGGCTTTCCTGAAATCCCACGGTCTACCGGAACAGTTACCTAGTTAGTAGTTTTTCAAACTTTGAAAAATCGTTCGAGTAATTGTTATTGGTAAGCAGAACACTGAATTTTAATTATCATCAGATTATAACTGGGTTACGATTGGTCATGGTTTCATAGGAATGAATTAAAGAAAGTTAGAGTGAACACTAAAACAGATGTTCTTCTAATCCACATGCCTATAATTTAAAATAAAAATAGAAAGGAAGTGTGGGGTAATTTTGGCTTAAATTAAGTACTGCAATTGATTTTCGTACTAGTATACCCAGCGTACTTTGTATCTGAAATACCCTGACACTAACGTCGTCTCCGCAGTTATTTGTAACTACGTTAAGGTTGGTAAGAAATAATAGTTTTGAAACGCCTGTAAGTTGGTTTGTTGGATTTCCGTACTAAATTTAAAAAAAAACATATAAGTTTGATTGCTTTTCTTGACTACTTTCGCTATTATTTTTATTCATAAAAAAAATTGAAGCTGTTTTTTTTAGTTTTAGCTAGACTAACGAACAGTAATTCATTTTTATATTAAACTATACTAGTTGCAAACTACCATTAACGCAATCTATTAAAATAAACCCGGAGTTGTAATGCAAGTAATGACAGCTTTAATGTTTAGCATGTCATTTAGAAAAAAATCATTGCACTAGTTGACCCCGTTGTCTTTATTTTACCTTCAAACTGCCACTAACACTATATATTAAGAGAAACCCGAAGAAACGATGGAAGAAATGATAGTTTTAATGTTTAGTATGTCAGTCAGTTAGATGCTTTTCCGTACTAAGAAGCCAATTTTCAATTTAACATTTTTTAGCTTTTTGTAGGTTTTTAGTTATTTTTATTTTTAAACTAACCCTGAATTAAACTGATAAAAACACAAACAAAATTTTCAAAACTGCTTGACCTGTTTCTGAGTTTGCGAATCTAACGAACATTAATTCATTTTTATTTATAAGAGAAGAAAGAAGAAAAAGAAGACAGTGAGAATAAAAAGAATTATGATTGAATTATTCTGAAAATAAAACATCTCAAATAGTGCAATATATAGAATATAAATCTCAGCATAAGCTCAGATGATGTTTGTTCGATATTCAATTTTTTCCTTTTCGTTATTTCATTTTTTCCATTTGTAAGATTAGTTATTTTTTAGAAATTTCATCATAATTAATTGCATTGATTGGAAATGATAATGATGAAACTAAACGTCATCTTAATCGACAAAATGGCGCCACCGACATTTAGTTATCAAATAATTCACAAAGCAATAAGATGTGTTACACCATAAATTTACGCTTTAGTTTTACTTTCCCTGTAATAGAAAGAACTTGAGATAAATTTAAATACAAATTAAAAAGTCCAACAGCATAATATACGTACACAATACTCATGACGATGTTTATTTACATATTTAAAATTTTTGCTATCATACAAATTCCAGCAACTTGTTCTGTGTACTTTACTAGTAAAATAACAAAGCTTAAAATCCATTGTAAATCTGAAACACTATTTTCTTTTAAAAATTTTCTGTGCAGATACCATTTCAACTGATTACAACCGAGTATGGAAGGTTATATAGGTGTCATTTCCATAGCCCCTTGACACAGAAAACAAAATGTTCGTCCACAGTTTCGCTCATCAGACGTTACTGAGGAATCACTCGCTATAAGTTTAATATTACAATTTGAAGAATTGCGAACTAAATATAGAAACGGTACTTAATAAACTACATAAACAAACTATTGGTCTTCCTGGTGTCTTAGGCGTCTTTGAACGCACAAGACACGGCTTACAAAGGGGGGCGACGAAATGTACGAACGCCATATTAAGTGGATTACAAAAATCCTTTTTGGACAAATACCTTATCTACAATATGTAAGGTATCCAACATAATATTGTATGTATTTAAGGTTTCCTCTCTTCATGTCGCACAGCCTTCGCATAGGACGTCCCGCATATAATGTTCAGTGTTAACTAGAAGGCAAGGAGAACAGTAGAATTTGTTTCTGTGTCTTAAATACTCAACACAATTAAAAGTAGAATCATTTAAAGTTATCTTCATATATCTTAATATATTTCTTTTTTTAGTTCATAATATTTGGAGTTTCAATATCCATAATTTTTTACATAATATGCCATCATCATGCATAAATATACCATCGATATATTTAATAGGTAATGTGAAAATAAGACTAGGCTCGGCTGGAAGATATAATTAGAAAACCCAAGTTGTGACAAAATGTAGGTATACTTTTTTTTATTTTCATTGCTGTGCCACTGATAAGATAACACAGTTTTAATAAAATAAAAATATTATACTAAAGCAAAAAAGTATATTTGATCCTAACACATTAAGGTCAGGAGGAAATTGAGTCAGTTTAGTAAAATACTCATCAAACAAACGAAAGCTCTAAAAAGGGTCAAAGAAAATATTAAACATTTTCGGCACGATATCTTTTGATGTGCGTCACAACTTAAAGTAAGTGATGGTTTGCTGAAGTTTTTTTTCTTAAAAGGGAGTGAGATGTAAAGAATTTTCTCTCTTTTATCTCTTTCTGTTTCCTATTCGATCCCTTTGACCTATTGGTAGGTACCGAATTCTTGTTTATTGCTTATAGGAAGACATTGGACAGTAGTGAAATGAATATAATTGATACAAAATGATACGTGGTGGAAGAATACTCTATACTCATGACATGTATATATAATACACTACTCTTTTATCACTATTTGATATACACACAGCCAGAGCGTGGAATTCCATCAAAAGAGGCGTAAAAAAGCACTTTCTGGCTTGGAAAGGCAGAAATGGGTAGGGCAGTATGTTATATATTATGCCCTATTAGACCCCTTCTAATGCTCACTATGAGGCTTGTTAAGTTTTTAACTGTAGTTTTTAGAAATAAAACCATCTCAAACTTTCTGAGCTAATTTCGCATGCTCAACTCTAATGATTGTCTTGTCCAGTTTTTGGATAGCGCTGTTAAAAATACCATGCTAAATTAATCATGGCGATCTTATTCTAGATAATATATTTATTTAGCTCATAGTCATTCAACGCAATTCCTAATTTAGTATGTTTTATTTTGAATTAGATCTATATGAAGTTTTTGAGTATATTGCAGTTATAAAATATAATAAATACTAACAGCGTTTCAGAACCAAAGGCATTTCGCTCGCTTAAAATATCCCTGGAAAACATTTAAAAAATTGTCAGATTTTCTTCCGTGTTCAGACAGCCAGAAAACTTATTAGTCACGATTTTATTCAAGACACAGCTCTTTGGCTGTACCTTGTTTCTGTTTTGTTCTTCTTAATGGGGTAGCTTTAGGCCTCCTTGGTTGTACTTTATCTATTTTTCCTTTCGGTTCCATTTTGGAGGAGAAAACAGGGGACGATGAAACGTTGCTATTTTACAACACACTTAAAAAAGGAGGATCTTAATACGACTGTATGTTGTTCTAGTATTTATGTCACGAAATGTCTCTGAAAATTGTGACCTACTTTCAAAATTGTTTTTTTTTCATTAAATAGTATATACGCCTGAGGCGGTAACATTGCCACCAAGTCAGGACCTGGTGATAGGACCCCATGGAAATCGAAGAAAATCTACAAATTTTAAAGGGAAGGTGTACATCTTTTTATGTGTTTACCATACATCTTTTTATGTATTCGAGTATTTATATTCAATGGAGTATAGGGTGGTCCTATTGTCAACCCAATCTGGATTCGATGATGGAATCCTTATAAAATTCCATATATTTTTAAAATAAACAGAATAGCAAGTCGACAATTATTGACGACCGCGCATTTAACTTTGTCCTTAACAACCTAATACTGAAATATTGAAAATGAAATTTTTTAAACAACACAAATCCGACTTCAAAACACTAATATTAAGATATTTTTCGTAGGTATTTTTAGTCGAAGATACCATTGACCCTATCGCACTTAATAGTTCTACTGTTAGAGCAAAGCGCGATAGCGATAGATTGTATACATATCAATTTTTCAATTCTCTTGTCCTTGATGTTTACTCTTAATATCACTATACTTTTAGGAAAAAACTTAAATCACAAGAGAATCAGAAGCAAAGTAAAATACTATTATATCAAAATAAAGACAAAACCATTTACCTGTATATAGATAACAAACTAAAATTTCTCTCTAATGAACAAGAAATAAAGCACAATTTCCTTTATTTTTATGAAAGCGTGCGATTTGATAATAACCCCAATGCAAAATTTAGCCCTTAACTGTTTCCTCTTTGGCATTCTTCCAAGGGAAATGTAGGCCGAAACAGATTTCTATAACGCTGCCATCTGCAACGTGCCAAGGTCACGGACCAGACAGATGGCTCAGGAGCCAGTCCAAATATTGTCTTTCCAAATAAATTTTATCTATTTACTTTTTGTTGCTAAGGAAAATAAATTGGATTGACCTTGATGTATAGCGGACATTTAAAAGGCGAAGAAATTGATGGTGTAAATTACTTAGCTTTGAAATTTGTAATTGTTAATACATCACTTGCTAAAAGTGGTGTAGCTTTCAGATTTATTACGTATTTAATATTATTTTTTAATATAAACCATAAAGTTTCAAAACATGCATTTGAGTATCCTCAAATGCATGTTTTCCTTAGACAAAATCACTGTTAATTTCTAAATGAAATCTCTTCCAGCAGTACTATCATAGAAAAAAATTGGGGTTCCAGCTGGGTTTTCTAGAGATAACCTTGTGAATTGCTCGGCAGATCCTAGGTTAGGGTAATGGAGTCATCGGGGCGGTTTTGTCAGTATTCCCAGTGGCACACTGATGAGGTACTAGTTGAGCCCCAAACTCACCCGCCCCATAACCAGTGGTTGGTAGGTCCGTAAATTAATTCCTCCTCGTAAAAAACGTGGACCAGAACCAGTTGGCAGTACCTGGTCACTGGCATTACTAATTATATTATTTGAACTATCTACAGTAAAGCAAACCAAAGCTTCTTTTATAGAAGTAATCGGAGCAGAATCTCACAAACCTGCTTAAATTAATTACTAGTTCATTTCATATAGAACTTTCTTCGTCCTTGTTCTTAAGCAGCTTATGCGAGGATACAAAATAAAGTAAATGAACTTACGACTACAAAGCCCTCGACAACTGAATTTCATTAAGTTGTAGGAAGTATAAAATACAAGGACCTTTTTTGAGATAAGAGAAAAATAATATTTACAGAGATATATTTTTTGATACATGACAGTTTATATCTAATCAAAGTCAAAGACAAAGTCAAAATATCTTTATTTAAATAGACTCATATACTAAGTTCTTTTAAATCTTTAATCGTAATGCTGAAATTGTAAAAAGTACATTATTGAACACGAAATAAGGAATATTGTTTAAATTCTGTGTTCTGTAACTGAATCATTTAAATGGGGTTTGATTGACTTAGACTTAAACACATATGCATACACGCTTGTACTACTAATAATTAAAACTTATTTCGTTACATTGCACTAGAAGACATCTGCCGTTAGTGCCAATATTTGTTACATCACGCAAAGTATTTATAACCATAAAAAATAGATTTAAAACCTACTTTACTTTGAAATGGGTTCTGGGACTCAAGTCTTCTGAGCTAACGATATTATTCTTATCCCTCGCGTTTAATTTAGTTTACACCAAGACCTCGTATCTACTTTCGCTGCAAAGCAAGTCTTATGCTTAAGAAGACATATACTAAGCTTTTTGTTATCTAGCGGAGGAGAACATATCTTTATAAAACCTTATTTTAATCGACAAAAGCTTTCATAATAAAAGCTACAATTCAAGAGATGAGAAATTCATGTTATTTACTTACACAATACATAAATATATATACACTTGGGGACTAATCAAATCTTAGATGTAGATTTGTTTGTATATTTTTAGTTGATTAATATAATAAATTATAAATGAAAACAGCCTGCTTGGCATAGGTCTAACTCAACGCTTTCTATCAATCAATGTATGTTTGGGCCCCTGCAAAACTAAAAATATTAAATTAAATGCTTCTTCGCGCCCTTTTTGTTTCTTTCCTAATTTGACTGTTCCTGGTGTGGTGTGCCACGTCTTGGGACTTATTTTACTTTGGATATACTACATTTAATACAAACAAATTACATCAGTATATAACTGGCTTGATAAAACAAATTTAAATTGACCCAACAAGAGACCTTAGCGAAAATGGCTTTGTTTTTATAGAATAGCTACCCCAACGAGCTGTAAACATTACTAGGTTACAATCAGTTGGGGATGACACAATAGTGTATTTTACTTGTAAGTTATTTGAATAACGCCAAAGTCCCAACTCCCCAATGGCGTGTAAATGAGATCGAACCTTGTATCAAGTAAATAAGGCCTTTGGTATTCAGCACATAGCAGCTTTAATGAATTCTAGCCATCTATCACTGATAGAATATAAAACTATAAAAAAGAATACATCAGTTTGGAGGAGGCTTGGAACGAAATAACTTTCTATACGTTGAGGTCTCTTAACTATAGCGCAATATTAAAAGAAAAAATCATTGTGTTTATTAATAAACTTAAGTTCGTTATTTAAAACCTTATTTTAAATAAAAACTTTGAGATATCAAAGCGAAATGGTAGAAATGAAATTCGCGACCCATTCTTAATATCCAGAATAATGAATATAACATTCAAACATTACGTGCCTTATACAAACAAAATATATCATGTCATAAACTGCACATAATATGTATCAACAAACAAGAGTAGTCCTTATTTTTGTAACTTTAAGTTTGATTTTGATATCTGTTTTCCGTATTGCTCTGTTATACAGAATTATTCATTACTGGGTCCGTAAAGAATTTTTAGAATATAAGATTTAATATAAAGATAACTCAGATATCGTTTTGTCATGTTATAGCGATAAATTTTGTTTTCATCTAAAATCTTTATAGCTCAAGAAAAATGCACTCTTTTTCGTTTGAGATAAAAGTTATTTTGCAAATATGTATTCACATTTGATTTCCTAGCTACTGTTTTAAATTTGCATGATATAAACCATAACAGTTGACTAAGCGATTTGTCGGTTCATAGCATGTCTATATATGATTCGTATATTTACATGTATGCTTCCTGAAATGACGAAGTACTTATAAAAATAATACTTAACCGAAAGAATAATATTTATTGCTTTTGCATTGGAAAGTTCAGCAGTGATGATTAATGGGTACTGTCTATTACAACCTGTAACTTAAAGGTTGAATCTATTTAGCTTCAAAACTTCAAAACTAATTCAATTTAACTACCAAATGAAATTACATATATTTACTCAAAAGGTTATCTTTTATAGGGAGTTGTTGCAAATATTTTGTGTCAAGATTTTATTAATTACAATATAACGAATGAGTAAGAACTGTTTTGTAATTTTGTCGTTCGCAAAATAATTACTTATTATGAAGAGCAATATCAATAATAACGTGTTAAACTTTTGATGAAGAGAGTATAGATTGCATCATTTCTTTGTATATTAAATATCATATATCCAAGTAAAGTCGCGAAAGAATCGTACTAAGCAAATAAGAGAGTCTATAAAAACTGCAATTTGCCAGAGAGTATTAGTTTTCACATCGTTACGCCTCACCATATATTTATTCTGCACCATCTCGGCCCATACTTTAGGCTCATAAAAATATAATCCAACCATAACATATCACCTTTTATGACCTTCGTATGTTAGAACTCTATAAAACGGCTGGAGTACCGAGTACGATATTGGCAGCTATTTAAACTATTTTATAGGTCGTAATATTTAGCTTTGTGTGTTGAGACCGGTATTTACTTAAGGATATTATTATAAATGTGTCACTCTGGAATGTAATTAAGCTTAAAAGTATTTTTATGGTCTTCTAACTGGTCTTGAATTAGGAATAATATTAATTCTTTGTAAAAATTCTTTACATAGTTGCAATTCATAACAAAAACCTTATTAATAAATTAGACTATTATCAAGTGGAGATTGCTCTCTGTCATCTTTTTAAGCTCAATATTGGCCAAACCAAATATTTTTTCATAAAATCTAGCTATATACATATACTTCTCTTTTTACTCAGTATTAGAAAATAACTTTTTCAATTTAATAAGTCAATAGGAAGCTCAAATGCATTTTGAAACCAGCATAAAACTAAAATAATCCAGAATAGAGATAGGGTCTTTGCAATCAAATGAATGATTTTAAATGGAAAAAGAAGTCGTTGTCTAGCACAGAGCGTGTTTTCATTTGTATAGTAGCTCGTTAGTAATCCCGAGTAGTTCTTGACTACCATGGCGCCGGCTAAGTAGTGACCCAAAAAGATTTAAACCACAATTCGTCTGAGTCGTTGCGGAATTACTTACCATATAAATGGCAAGAAGTTTTATACGAAATTTATTAAACTTGTTTTATAAAATGATATATTTAATTGAAATTAAAGATTTTTTTTGAATCTTAGAAATATCACAAGATAATAAATAAATAATATATAATATATAAAAAATAACAAATATTAGCAAATAATCACTTTGCATGTATCGTGACTCGAGTACTAAAAACGGTCTCTGAGTGAACTATTTAAGTCTATAGTAAAAATTGTGATGATTAAAATTGTATTTGAAAATATTATATAAACTAAGTGTACACGGTATATGTATAAGCCCCACCGATTGAATGGCGTGCTAGTAACAAAAAACGAAATACACTGCGAGGCCAACAAAATAAAATTGATTCTCAGTTGGAGCACAAAATATCCAGTTAATACACTTTGAAAATATTGGCAAATCATTCGGTTTAAAAAATGTTTTTATACCTGAATATTTTGTTCATACCAATATTGTGTCTTACTTTGTTCTCTGTGTCAGCATTGAACATTTTATAATACTTCAATAGATATAAATGCATTTCAAATTAGATTATGGTTATTATAATTGCCTTTGCTGTTTCACAACGATAGTTTGAACATCGGGTGTAATATCAGCCGATGTTCTAACTTCTAATAAATATTTTATAATTATCAAATGTACAGGAATAATTTGGTATTTTCAAAACGTATTGTCTAAATGTATATAGGACACCAACAACTTCACTCAACTATCGTACTCTTGTGTATGCTGTCCATTCAAAGGTGGTCGAGTTGACATTATTACCTTCTAAGCGATGAAACCGGTTTATGAAACCGGTTAGCATCTGAATTTCATCTGCATTTTATATTTATCGTGTTCTACAACAAAGCATCTTCTATCCATCTATACATCCAATTCTTCGTATTGGATTTTAGTGTACTTTGTCGTCTCCACACTGTATAAATAGAAAATGTTTATTTTCATTTCACCCCTAATACGTACTGTTCTTGCCGGAAATGAGACCTTAAACCTTTAGGCTTCAGAAGACACGTTAAGCTTTTGACCTCTGACTGGTGACATGAGATAGGAGTTGAAAGTAAGTAAGAGTTATAAACCCATATTAGTGGTCTATATACAAATCTCTGAAAATACAATTTAAATCCAAGTATTTTATTAAATAAGAAGTTGTAACTAATTTACAAAGTATATATGATACTTTACTTAAGCACCTTAAGATTCAATTAAGCACCAAATACGAAAATACCTTTAAATTAGGTACTAATTCTCAAAACTCATTATAATGTGAAATGAAAATGAGCGCAAAATAATTGTCTTTGCTGTAAAAACTGCTGAAATACTTAAAATTTCATTTAACATATTAAATTGTGATTTTGAATATACTAGCGCTTGGAAGCGGTGAATTTCGAGAATGCTTAAATTCAGTTTTACATTATAACTTTGCCGTCTAACGCTACTAAAGTTAGTATTTTATTAGTAAATAGTATTAAATTATTAACTTCAGTTCTCAAAACTTTTGCGTACGTTTACGAGTTACCCGAGTACGGTGCGCAAGTTAAGGTTTGGATCATCTCAAAGTTTGAGCGTCGATTGAATATTTAGCGGTGTAAGTTATACTATTGTTTGATTATTGGAAATTGAGATGTTATGAAAATGTGGATTCAGAATTTATAAATGGTTTACTTTCCTTTTAATTAAGAGTTGCGTGAAATTATGCTATATTTTTTAATATTATTAACATCAATATATAATGCACTCTTAGCACATTACATATTTTATAAATAAATATAAATATAAATTAAAACGTTAAAAACATAAATGGCCTTCAGGAATGATGGTCAAAGAGTTAATTTATAAAAAAATATTATTATTTACCGCAGCTGTGTATGTTAAAATAATAATTATGAAGCTTAAATAGAATAGATGAAGACACAGTTCTTAAATAACGGTCAGTTGCTTAATATAATCGTAAAAAAATTAATTACTACGAACTCCATTTAGACACTAACTTACTCGGGGTCTGTGATGCCCAGAGGCCACAAACGGAATCCAATGACGGAAAATTGGATTTGATTTTGTATGCTTATTTTGGGAATTGGTATTGCAATAACTGTTGAGGGAGTTTTTAAGGATTAAAAAATATTTTGTGTTCCAAGTTACCGTGTTTGTACTTCTGTATTCAACTCAACTATACGAAATTCACTTTACCATGTCGACGCTAATCTCATTAATAACCACGTGAAATTTACTCCAATAATAACTTCGTTTGTTGTAACTGAACAGCCGGGGAGCTTGCACGTACAATATTGTATTGTGTGAGGTACGCAAGTAATCTTCATGCACAATTAAATATAATGTTAATACTAAATACTCTGAGGTATAACTTAGTTGTATTTATTAAAATTAAAGGTGCACACAAATTGAATATTACGATTAACAATTGTTAAAGTGGTTTCATCTTACGACAGATAAGAAAATAACAGTAATTTTTATTAATTAAAACAATTGTAAAAGGAACCAATTAAACCATTCCTAGTGCTTTAATTGTTTCCTTTTATGAATTTTTAGAATTTGCTAAAATTCATTTTTTTAAAAGTGCTATGAAGAAAATATCTTACGTTTCGAGCTAATTTTCGATGTGATAATTATTACAATAATAAGTTAGTAATGATATTCAAAGAAAAATAGCACTACAATCTAAAAGCGTGTCAAAAGCTAACTGCATCAGTAAGAATGTATGAAAATATTGAACAGAGACCTCAATATCAGCTGTATACTGTAATACATAAATTACAAAGTTGTAGTTTGCACAAGCAGTATCATCGGTACAAAGTTAGAATACATTAAAATGTATGAAAAAAGTTGGAACAAGTGTTATTTTCCATACGTAACAGCCATAGTGAAAGGCAAAAAGTATGCTGTCTCAGACCATTTGCGAGCCACAATAGCCATCTAGTGTAGCGCAAGTAGTCTTAATGCGATGACGAAGAGATGCGTATATTACCGAAAATATTTTTCTATTTTTTGGTCACAAGCCTTCATACATGGAAGAAAAGCGTTAGAAGTTTGAGTCGCAATGCCACCACGTTGTCCAATGTAGCTTGGTTGGTAAAAGCAATTGCTTTAAAATCTGGAAAATATGGCATATCGTGCCTTTCGAAGCACGGAGCAGCTCGTGATAATAAATTTAATAAACAAATCCAGGGGCCAAGTATGGCTTTATTTTCGTTATAGTAACAACGCTCTGGGCATTGGAACCAATACGCCAAAAAGCTTTTAAACAATACAATTTTAATTTTAATTATACTAATAAATTTTAATTATTAATTGATAATTGTAATGGTGATTCACTTTCAAAGTAGGTTTTTATATAATTTATATGAAAAAAAAACATAAAATACTAATAAGTTTAGATTTTAATATTTCCAAGACAGTTTCTTTGTTATTTATATTTAATTCCTAAATTTTCACTGCTTTCTATGAAGTATAGAACTGTTATGCCTATACGTTACTATATATGTTACCGTTAACATTGTAACTATGGTAGTGAATGCCACAAGTATTTCTATCTAATATTTATTGGAGAAGTTGGAAATATACACATAAACATGTATTCCGTAATTACTTTTTAAATAGTGGAAAGCATTTAGCAAATAAACCACATCACGCAAATTAGGAACGAATGAACTGTATAGTTTAATACATCTTTCTGTGTTTATTTCAAACGCCTTCAATAAATGTGGCATTTAAACGTTTGTGGTATACACTACCTACAATAGTTAGAATGTTGACCGTAACATTAGCCGCATACGCTATGGTTCCGGCTCTTTCAAACTTTCTTACCGTATTTTTACATTTTCATTGTTATGTTGTCATACATTGACACAATGATAATAGAACTAATGGATTTCTTAACATGTTTACTTTTGTGATGGTTTTTTGTAAGAAAAAGAAGCATTATTTCCTTTAAATCAATTCTTCTTCGGAAAAGCTATAAGCGACAAGAAAAGTCTATATAAATTATAAGATTTATACGTATCATGTAAACCAATTAATAAATCATAATAATAAAAATAAGCTGAATCATTATAATGACAATACATTCACGACAATTTAATTTCCATTTGAATATATAGTTGATTGCGAGAAGAATACATCTACGCATTTCACATTAAATCGTAGCAAACTACGGAGCGTCTACGTCGTAGATGGCTGTGGATATTGCGATATCCAGCGTCTACTACGTAGTCGCGTAGGTGTTCTACGTTTTACTTTATATTCGGCATAAAATAAAGAATTTGATCCTCTTATAGGTTAGCTATAAGAAAAAAAAAGAGGGACGTAATATGATTTTTCAATTTTGATTTTAAAATAATATTTTTAAAATAAGTGACTGTCTTGATTAAAATATGCTGCGTTTACTCACTATTCGAAAAGTTTATTTATTTATTTAATTTATTTGATAGCAAACTTTATGTAAATCTTGAACAGGCAATTACAAAGTTACAATTTAATTTAAAATTTTGTTGACGCAGATATTCAAAAGGACATGCAATAAACACTTGAATATTATATAATAACCAATCGAATTCATTCATTTCAATTATAAATAAGAGAAGAACTGCGTATATATGTGAAAGGTAAGTGAAGATTTTTGGGTACCTCTGTTTTTTTTCTAGTTCTAGAGCAAACATACATTGTGCCTTTGTAGCAGGAGACAGAACTCCGCCTTCTTTCTTCTTCGAGAATACTCTCGGTACAGAATGCATACCATTCTGTGCCGGGATATAATAAGGATAACATAAAGATAAGATAAAATAAGATTTTATTGTGATTCTGTGTCGTCTTTCTTTCATGGCTTATAGGCACTCAAATTTATGCAATACTTCATACAACGAAATGAATTAAATCCAATATTAAGCAACATTAAATTTATTGTGTTATTATAATAATTGGTGTACTTTTCATATGAGAAAAACAGCACTTTCACATACAATTTCATTTTTTTATGTTTACGAGAAACCGACACTGATCAGGGTATATTACAGTTAAGAGATCTTATAGTGAACGCAATGAAAACATGTCTCATGTGCAACTATTTAAATTTAAATATTTTTTATAAAATTGAGTTGTTTTATGCAAGCGTTAGTGATAGTCTTCCTAGAAAAAAATGAAAATAATGCAGACCCTATAAAGTAAGGCAAAGTGTGCGAGTTTCTATTGAAATAAGGTTATATGACCACAATCCTTTATTTACATAATAATAGAAAACACAATGTACCATACAACAAATAGTTTAATATAGACCAGTCAAAAACATCGATAAATACAATCTTTGAAACAATTATTTCATCATTAATGTATACCTAAGATCCATATAGATTTCGTATAAAATATCTTACACTGTGTGTTCTCAATAGTATTTCAATTTATAAGTATAAAAAGACTCATTATTGGAGCACTTAGATTAATATTTATAAACACAAGGACACAAGATATATAAATTGTTATGTTCACAAAGTTATAGGAAGAGCAATCATATCATGTGACATTGGGACAACACATTTGTAGCATGCGAACTTTCTCTTTGATTTGTATAATATTACTAAACAATTTATTCAGCGTCTCTATTGAGCACGTTCACAAAACACTTGAGTTTGGGATTGCATCCAACATCAATCTACAAAAACATTTATTTTAGGAACGATTTTTTAATTCACACATATTGGTATAGCTAATATTTATTTATTTTGAAAATTATTTAACAATTGAGTTGTCTGCGTAGTAAAATATTGGCATTTAATCAATACTTATAATTATTATTACTATTTGTGACTATTCCGTCTTTTCATACTGTTTTGACTCTGCAACTCAGATCTATTGAGACTTGTCACCAATAAGTTAAAGTAGTTCCTTGACAGATCAAGTTACACAGAGGTCTACAGTGAGTCTAAGATCTTCTGTGGGGCGATTTTGTGTCTACCCAGATAAAGGCTTGGCTTATGGATTAGGGGTTCATAATCACTTAGGACGGGGCATTGGGGTTTCACGCTCTTGTTCAGTTCTGTACTTCAGATACATTTAATCTCATATTGAATAAGTGACAGTTTGCACTGTTCCTGCCAAAGATCTAATTAGTGCAACCCATGTCACTCCTGCCTAGTTTCATCAGCCCTTCAGTTCGTTTGCCACAATAGCATTGTATTAGAGACAGTATATCAAACCATAGGCATTCATAAAAACTGTTCTCTGACTGACTCTTTTACGTATTTGCAATCGAATGTTATCTTTTTTACGAGTTGAATCTTTACAAATTTTACTATTTACTTGAATATATTGTTCTGAAGGAAAACCTTTATGATACGGCACCGTAATTGCCAACTGAATTAAAGTCCAGGACTAATTACTCCCTTATGTCACATATTATTAAATTGCCTTATTAAAGAAACACTCAAATAATCTACAGTAGCTCCAGTGAAAAAGCTTTGACGTTTCAATTCATTGGAGTGGAGACAGTCAGATCAGACGATTAAAATTACATCATTATTTGCAACATTAGTGAATTTCAAAAGGTGGTGTTGATATTCCAGATGCTAAGCACGTACTAAATAGTGTTCAAAAACAAATGTGAAAGGATGTATTTTCGTTTGCTCTGAAAATGACCACTCAATTTGTCCCCATTTAAACATTGATAACAATTATTCCTATTCCCGGCTTTAAAATTTTAACACAAAATTGCTGCAATTCAGACTTAATAAACTTATAAATGGTTTAAATTGAAACCGAAGTTTGAGAAGACTTCTGAAGTATTTTTTTTCTTTATATACAATTCAAAGTATAATTTCTTTACTCTTTTTTTCTAAATATTGGCAGTGAAATTGGTTCAAAGTTCAGTGACCATCTTAAAATCATTTTAAAAACCAATATCCATTGGATATCCCATACAATTTCTTTAAAATTTTAAATAAAATTATGAAACCATGTACATTATATATTATAATTAATATAGCTATTGATCAAAGTTACTCCGCGACGCATACAAAATACCACGGCGTGACGTCATACGTTTTAATTATCAATTCAAATTATAATATCTAGGGGCATGTCCCTGGTACCTAAACAACTATTATACCAATATTTATGTAATCATGTTGCATTTCAATAGCATACCAAAAAAACAACTGTCATCACGCCAATAAAAGATATTAAAAATTTTGCAATTTCATTAAATCATTTCATTCTGAGTAAAAAACAGTTAAGAGAAATTAATGTCATTTAAATTCCAAAATTTTAAGTTAAAGATCGTGTTGCATCTTGATTATGTAACAATCATTTAAACGGTACTTGGAAGAAATTCATGTTCCTTTATGACTCGACGTTTTCATCAAGTAGGTTGCATAAAGTGTGGTCAGGATCAGATTGGTACAAGTGCCGGGTAAGAATACAATAATTTATTACTATTGTAATAAATTATTGTATTTTGTGTCTTTGTTTATGAGTGAATTACAAACAGTTTAAATAAGAATTGATTGAAGTCGGTTACAAACTATAATTCCAGGTGCTATAAGATAGCGAGATATAAGACTTCTATAAGATATTTTTTAAAGAAATAAAACTTTTTTTCCCAAATATATAGCATTACCTGTCGAATTTTACTACACTCTTTGGCAAAACGTCAATATAATATTACAAAAATACTTTCACGTTATACAATTTGATATTACACCGATATACACCAAGACAAACTGTCTGCTTATAGCATTGATACATATTACAGCAAGAGAAGATAAGTTTTACCTTAAGTTTGTGCTTATTACAATATCTCATCACAAAATAAGTTATTCTTAACTAAAGTATAAAACTAATCCTGTTCTTGCAACATATAGTTTACGTACAATATTTAGCATAATCAAAGAAACTTTCTGTTTGATATTCAAGCACTCAAAATAAACAAAAGATTTGAACAATGGTGACCTTATGATTAGGAGGAGTTTCTTCTAGGTAATCTAAAATAAAAAACCCCAAAAGTAAAAACATTTTTTGTTATGTTTTTCTTTCCTATTAGTAAGTTTTTTCAATTAACCTTTAGTACATGCATCTTCATGCACCAATAATTAAAATTATATATTGAATATACTTAATTGGGACTATTTAACTGAGATACTATAATATTTTGTTTTTTATTTCAATCACAGTTCACTTCTATTTCTCCTCAAGTTAAATTTTACGAGTTAGGTTTTCATAACTTTGTCTAAGAATAATTCGAACAACAGTATTTTTTTATCCAAAATATACTCTTACACATATTCATTTAATTGCCATTTTCAGCATTTTCACGTATTCATTTGATAGCAAGAACACAACTCATATCAGATATTTTGAGCAGAAGTTTTACACAGTTTAATATTTAACCACCCATGTAAATACAAACACGCAGTAATATATAACAACAACGAGTCATGGAGATACATTTATAAACAGGTACATAACAACTTACCAGGAGCTCTTATTCTAAAAACTTTTTTTTATCGAAAAACTTCAAACATTAGAGCAGTTATTGCTACACCATGTTATGAAGGAATATAATATAAGGGCTCTCGGTTAGGTGGTACGACTATAACTATCTTAATATTGAAAACAGTTACTGTACATATTATTAGTATGAAAAATCATAAACATATTCGAAAAATAAAGTTTTGTGATTAGCACACTGAAACAACGGCACGATAAATGTAAACAAAACAATTATGTACACCTAAGTCTGTTTTTACACGGTCTTTTTGTACACGGTTTTGATATAACACGGTTTGAAAATTGAATATTTTTAATTTTTTTACACGATTTTATTCCATTTAGCACGATTTGAAATTTTATGTATGTACTTTTAAGATTAGAGTGCATATCTTTTTTATCATTAATTACTATGCTTGTGAAAATAAGCATTATATATTTGATTTAATAAAATAAACATGAATTCTTGTTCTTAAAAATTCTTGTTTTTCTCTAATTTTAATAGGTTTTAGAGATTAGGAACAAATCACCCATTTTTGTATAAGATCAATGTCTTTTTTTACACGGCTTCTTCTGGAACCAATCTACCGTGTAAAAACAGACTTAGGTGTATACATTTGAATGGAACAAACATTTTTAATGTTTAGTAAGAATGCATATAATATAATACTATGAACCAATTATAAATTTTTATTAATTTTTCATTATAATACTCCTTAACAAGCTTCACGATAAGAACAGAGGGCCAGCCTCTATATTCATAAGAATACGAAATTACAAATTTTTATAGTGAAATTTTTCACATTTTTTAGTCGCTAACTAAACTATGCTAGCAGTTCTAGAAAACGGAGAAAAGCGCGTCTTCACCTCGAGTACTCCACCGTGCCATGACGGCCGCGCTTAGAGGAGGTACTCTCATTGGTCGGGGCGATCAAAAGAAGTATTAGGCGTGCTCTCCACTTTCTTAAGAACAATTTTGAAAGCAAAAGTATGCTTTGGAGAGACAGACGCGGGACGTGGTGTTTGAGGAGACTTCGGAGGTGGGTCTGGTGGCATTTCAGACCGCGTCCTAGAACGTCGCGGTAGATTTCCTCGTGTAATAGGTGCTGACATTGGCCCGCCCTTCGGCTGTGGCGATAATCTGTTTGGAGATAATCGACTTGGCGATGGCTCTGGAGTACTCGGAGGCAACATTAGTGGGGGCAAATTTGCACATGGTGACCCGCGAGAGCCACGACGCTCTTTCAATCCCATTGGAGGTGGTGGAGACACTGGCGTATCATCATCAGCTGCAGCAACCACTACCACCGGCTCAGCTCTCACAACAGGAGCTGGCTTCTGTTCACTAGTATCAAACGCGATTGATCTTCGAAAATAATTCAATCCGTTTTCTATTTCAGCTAAAGCACGCTTAACGAACGGAAAACTTTCTGAGACCTCTGAAGCAGATTTGCGTACAGGAAATTCTGTTTCACTATCTCGCTTCCTAGGTCTGCATCGCTCAAAGGTTGGATCTCCAGACGCTGCCACCGTCTCTGAAACTTGCCTTGTGAGAGCTGCATGCTTTATGGAGTCTGATTTGGATCTTGGTTCTCGTGTTTTTGGTGTAGGAGAACGACGGTCACCGAACTTTTTACTAGCTGCACGCTTAATAGAAGAAAAGAGTCCAAGTTTTTCTGGCGGTTTTTCAGGTTTGTCTGAGATAGGAGCAGGAGCAATGGGTGCAGTGGAGGGGCCTGGGACGGGTTCGGACGCGGGATGGGGGAGGTTCCCCTCGCGTTAGTTGTGCCGAGAGTCTGACGACGGAACATCGCTCGAGCCGGTGGAGGAGAGGGTCGTGTTGGATCCGTAGGGGTCAAGTGATGACTGCACGGACATCGAGCGACCGGCGCGGCGAACTCGTGCCGGTGAGAGTTTGCCTGGATCTACGCTGGCCGGGTCTGCCTGCAACAACAGAGTTATAAGCACTCTACTCAGTATACTAATTGCTACATCATACAATTTATAAAACGAAGAAATCTATACTAAAATTAGTATTCGTAATCTGTAATCTAATTTCCGGTGACCAAAATATACAAATAGTCTCGGTTCTTACAAAATAATTCTAACAATAAAGTCCTTTTAATATTTCATATACATCTAGACCCTAATGGCTGCAGACAGCTAACTCAATAAAAATCTATAGCCTCTGCATCAAAGCGGAACTGAATAATAATATGTATGACTACCGCACCTGGTACGCCAAAGCATTCATGATAATGGAGTATGGCACCAAGCCCAATGGGTGGACTTCCCTCATCAGAACATTTGCGGGGATCTTGTGGAATTGAATGTATTCCAGGAAATTCCCTATAACTTCTTTGAGACACATATTCTGGTTAGTGTCGCAGTATTTCTTGCTCCACATCAAGGCTGCCTGAAATGATAAATATGCTATTTAGAAATTAGTAAGATAGGCTATCAGAAGCAGTCTATAAGAATGAGATACAATTAGATTAAATATTTGCTAGCACAGAAAACGTAAGTATATATTTATAATTTATTAATTTTTTATGGTAATATATATTTATATTTTTATTTTATGAAATAATATTTACCTGAAATTTAGTAAATTCATCAGCGCGAAGCTCATCTCTAGCTAGTATTAATCTAACGACATGTTGGGGTAGCAACGTGAACGAGCCAAGGTTCAAAACTTCATTTCCATGCTCGTCAACAAACTCCAACACCTGGTCATAAAATATAACTATATTTAGATGAAACATAAGAAATATGAAAAAAATATTTCTAGAATGTCTTTGATAGTCCAGTACTAACTATCCAAGCAACTATATTAATTTTAGAAAATGACAACCTAAACAGGATTGTCTTTTTCTAAAAGTACATTTGTTCATTACATTGATTTGTAATAATGTTCTCATATAATCGCTAAGTTCATTCAACAGACTATTTTTACACTTTTAGTTAACTATAGTTTTATTCTATTATAAAAAGCACAGCAAGGTAAATCTGCTTTATAACCATACAGTAGTGTCCTCAAGAGGAGGACGGAGAAGAAAAGACGCTTTATGGCTGAAAATGTTTTCTTAGCACTGAACTCGACGAGATTCTTAGATCCAATATAGTCTATTATATTATTCACGCTGAATTGTAACATTCTCTCTCTCTCTCTCTCTCTCTCTCTCTCTCTCTCTCTCTCTCTCTCTCTCTCTCTCTCTCTCTACAATGTGTAATCCACGTGCCCAGCTGTAAGGTGTTGATAATATTTACCTTGCATTGTACTATCATCTACAAATCAATAATCGTTCAATAATCAGTATATCTCTCACCTTTTGCACTAGTGATTTGGTACACTTGTACTGTATATAGCGCTCAGCTGACGCTAGGAGTGCACAAACTGTATCCACAGTAATGCAGCATTGAACGAATCCTGCACAAGCACGGCGAAGTTCGTCCAATCCATAGTAATCTGCCGCGTTCATCACACCTGGAATTAAATAGATTTTTTTTATTAAAAACCCTATAGTTTATAAAGAAAAAAAAGAGCGAAATTAGGTCTCAATTTAAAACTCAAATTAGTGCTGATCGTTTTTCGCGACATGCTAATATCATTTTTATTGTTCGTTAAGTTAGGCGTCTTAGCAGCAGGCGTCCCGAGGGTAACAAGTTCTCTCAGGATGCCTACTGCTCAGATGCCTAATGTTTTAGTGCACGTGAATTTGTAGTGAATTTTATAATATTATATATACATAATAATATTTTTTCTAAGAATCAGTAATTCTTTATGTACAAGCTAATAATAAGCTCCAATTAATCCTCCAATTAATATTTGCAAAAAACGATGATCCCTATCAAAATAGAAAGGAAATCTACTTAAGTCAATTTATAAAAGCCTATGACGCGAGTTTTCATTCTATGGTAATGTAGTAATTTAACAAATATATCTCGTAAATATTACTTCAATGGAGCAATTTAATTATTATTGTTTAATAACATCAATTGTTAAATTCAGCCATTGAAACTGATTATGATGATTATAACTGATTATTATCCAATCCTGATTTAATGATCCAGTACTGGTTAAATAATCTTATAATCCAATATAGAGTTCAATAATTTGTACTCTATATTGTAATTATAAGATTATTTAATCAGTTGTGAGCAAGCATGAACTTATCTTTATTAGAATCACCAATAAATGTGTTAGACATACTAGCGCGAAGCTGTTGCTAACCTAGTGTATCAAATATAAGTATAAACTCTTTAAGCCGTGGCAATGGCTTCCACCCAACCGCATTGGTGGTTTGGCCCAAACTACTCTATCTCTCCATTGTAGGGAGACCCGTGCTCAACTGTGTGAAGTATATATGCTTTTGTTGATAATGATATTGAGTACATTTTTCTTAAAAAATTTTAATAATGTGACCGCTACAAAATGTGGCCTATAACTGAGTTTTAACTGAAATAGGTTTTACGTTAGTATGTAGAGGCTTAACAAAACTTTCCCGAGATATAATCATTAAATATTAATGTTATTAGACACTAATATAAATAATTGCATAGGGCTTGTATAAATACAATGTTCTATTTTAGTCTTCGCATTTTAATACAATTCGAACGAACGTCACAAAATACTTTGTTATAATACACAATGGCATTTACTAAGGCCCTAACTAGATATTAATAGCATTTGTTGGAGTACTTTGACATTGTAATATAAAAAGTCACACACACACACACACACACACACACACACACACACACACACACACACACATGTATACACTTAGTGATCCATACTTCACAGGCTCACTCTCACACTTACTATTTTTATTTTATGTTTTCTCATAAGTTGTTTATAAATTGTGCAAACTTTGATACTGGGACTCTGTATTCTTTTTACTGGTCCGCGACACAGTTTTATTTTAAACTAATGTAGCCATTATCGTTTACTTTTTATGTATGCCTATTTTTTGTTCCAATAAATAAATAAATAAATAAATAAATAATAAATAAGTAACATATGAAATGTCTGATACTTTTTAACTATATTTCAAGCATAAAATCCATGTAAAAATCTCCAAGGAAATGAAGTCTAAAAGTCGTAAAAACCCGATAGAAAAAACTAAATTTAAATGATTTAAATCCTTTTGTTATCAGGAAGGACCATTATATAATTGGAGGAACAGTGGTAAATATTTTACGACCTTGGTATTATCACGAAATTGATATTCAAATATCTGAATCGGGAATTTCGAAAGAAGAAACGAATCGGCAGTTCAATATTCCCTCGATCATACGCGACGCTCTTTGATATTCATAAAATTATATCATTTTATATTGAATTCTAGAATAATCCTTTGTGACACGCTCCAATTAATAAACCGTGGTTGTGAAATGTGTAAAATGTATAAAAAAATTAATATGTCGAATAATCACATCATAATAAATTATTATTCTTCTTCAACTTTTTTTAATAATAAAGATATCGAAGCAAAGGAAATTTCGAGTCATTATATTACATTTCGTGGTATTATGCCCCTACAAAGCTTAAATTGAACGAATTGAGTTATTTCTAATTTTATATGTCCATTATTGTTATTTGAATGGTTCCTTCTAAGAATTTCCCTCGTATGATGAAGGACACAAAATAATACAATTATTACGCAGGTTTTTCTACAGGGCACTTAAATATTTTTTTTACAAAGTCAATTTCTCGATATACTTGCAGAACTACTACAGTGCATTTTCAAGGCAACAGATAACTTTTACAATTTACATTAGCAAAGTTAAACAGCTTAGTATATCTATAATTATATTGTTACATTTGAAATTAGAATAATTTACATACTATCATTTATCTATGCACACTTGTCAAAGGAACGTAATTAATTAGGTTCTGTTTGTTACGAAATTTCTACTATCAGACTCACAACAGGAAAAAAGTTAACAAAGGCACACGGTGTGATCATGAATAATAAAAAATCCTTAAGTTTAATATGATACAAGCATTGTTGCAGTTGCTCATTACACGTGAGGTTATGAGTTGCAGCCCGAGCCGCAACGCGTAATGAGCCAACCATCTAATGAGTAGAGCTCACGAGTTTCATACGACGTTATTCAACTTGTTTGCGAGAAAAAAATGTTGAACGCTAAGATAAAAATATTATAAAAAAACAAAATATAAAAATTATAGAAAACAGCGCGCCATATTTTTTTTTAGCTGAGCGAACAAAAGAAAAGCAATCTCGGATACGGACGGGGAGGAGGGATTAAGAAGATGTTCATAGAAGACAGATAGTACTCTAGCATTCCTGCGGAGGAGCTGTAGTCTTTATTGCTGCTAGAATTTTATTAACATTGAAGTAATAATAAGATTTTTTTATTAATTAAATGATTAATTTAATATAAAAAAAATAATTATGATATTCTCATACTGTTACCAGAACGTAACACATTAAAGAGAGCCGATGAAAGTTTTATATTTAGTTTAAGGTAATGTTAGGCATGATAAATATCTCTATGATCCAGATTTAACATTGTTATATAGTTAACTTAGTTTAATAATCTCGTTTATTGTGGACTACGGTTTCATTACGAAATGGCGGTAGTTTATAAAAAAAGTGTAAGTTATTCTGGTCAAACATTTTTAGTCGCTATTATTGAGGAAAAGTGTTTGACTAAATAAGGGTTAGCTAAGTAATTTATCTTTCAATAGCCTTAGGCACTTCACGAGTCCTTACCTTACTGATCTGTCAATTTCAGGACTACAAGTATAAGTAGGAGTCGGTAACTAGTACCCTGGCCGCTTTTTCTATAATTATAGCTATGATATATATCTCCGAAACTTATCCTTTATGAATTTCATATTAATATAATTTTTCTTACTAAAGTTTATTATATTGACTGCTGACTTTATAAAATGACCGTCTAAGAAAATAATTGGCAGAAATTGGAAAATGAAGACCGATAATTCAATACTTACTTAATTCTTCATATTTGGATATGGAATAATACATACCTGAGTGCCATTTAAAAACGTACAATAGAAACCTACCACGTCAAGTGTAAAGGGTCCGTAAAGTAAATAGTACCAGATACGTACCAAGCAGTGTTCGTGGTTGCAAAGTCACACATCCCGTGTGTATGTATTCAATTAACTGCCTGAAGACGTCTGGCTCGAATTCTTCTATGATTAAAGTCTGATGCTGCTGAGATGATGGCTGTTAAGAAATAAAAATAAAAGTTCATTCGTACACTTTTTCAAGTCGATTCAAACTCCGTAGTCCCTTTAAAGTAGGTTATACATACACATAAGGCCTTTGAAGTTTATAACATAGTTTTAATACATTCATTTAAATACTTTCATTTGAAGTTTTCTAGTATTACTCTTAAATATTTCTCATTTTCATCGCTCAAGTAAAAGAGTTAGTCTTATTGTGTTTTTGTCTCTTTCTTGTGTACATGTTTTTGTTTATTTAGATTTTAAAATTTATTGTAAGACTTCGAATTTTTAATTTTTTTGTCAACGTAATTGTTTCTCATAGAAAATATTTTGGAATTTCCTCTACTTAAAATAAAAACTGCCTTTTCAAAGTTAATTGTATTTGTAAATGGAATTTTAACCGATATGGAATTAATATAAAAATTAAAATTTTTATATTGAATTTACATCTAAAACACTGTACAAGCTTACGAAGTTAATTATTCAATTTTAGTGTGGAAATAAATCCTGTCACTAGCAAGAATATAGCGGAAGATATTAACGTCATTTCAAGCATAAATTAACTTAGTTTGCCGATGAAAATAATTATAGAATGTTTTTTAGGTAAATAAGGAAGATTTTAATTTTCGAAACCTATGACAAAATATATAAGGAATTTTTAAAAACTTTCTTTGTAATTAGTAAAATCGAAAATTAGCATTTTACGAATTCTCGTGAAAATAGTGATAGAAATGATGCCACAAATGTGAAATGACAAAATCTTGGAAATGGAAATGAATGAATTGAATATGGAAATATAAAATGCCAATTACCTACATTCACAATTAAAACAAACAACGGAAAGCATGCAAAAAACAGTGCATACATTTTTGTGTGATAAATCAAATTAAAATGGTGGAGTGAACAACATCAATATATTACTTACCATTAATAAACAACATATTTTAATCAATGATCCATTCCTTCCTATGGACGTTCAGTAAATATATTTATACATAGCTTAAGTAGGTGAGGATAAGGAGTTTTTCGCAAACAGTAAGGAATCGACCATTCATGCAATAAATTATGCTCCTAATAAAAATTCAGAAAAAAAATACTCATAAAATTACGTAGTAGACAATCTCAAGACCTATCTACAAAAAACTGTGTCAAATGTGAAAAATATACAATATGAACACCGAGTATTGAAAACCGACAATATGAATACCCTATTACATCGCTTAATTTTGTTTTTACCTCTTGTATTGGAGCCAATTGCTGCGCGAAAGTCGACCTCTGTATTGAACATAGTAAAATATTTCACGTTAACACTTTTAATCAATTCGTAAGACTTTAGAACCTTCTAGAATTACTTCAAGGAGTATAAACAGTTCCTTCAGTTATAAGCTACTGAAATCTATTGATGTGCATAGCATAACTACGTTTTTACGTATAATGATAGTTATTTTATTAAAATGTTCACACGAGATTCCCTTAAATATTAGAAAGACTGGTTGCGCTGCACATAATAGACGTCGAGAGATCTTTTGACTTAACAAAACGGGGAAACGTGGAAAAACGCTTTACGTTCCAATAAAATCTTTTTCACGTCTTGCAAATTGCGCTTCCTTTGCCAAACGTTGATTTCAGATTACAAAAGAGAAACTTTTTCGTTGTATGTTTGTTGTAAATTGTAAATTGTCTTGTTATTTCTTTTCTTTCGACTAATGATTCAACAAAATATTATTTATCGAATTAATTCTGTATACAGGACAGCCAATTTGTAACTATCATATGGCTAGGGACTTACAATTTGGTTACACGGGAGACAAAGGATTACCAACAACTAGCATTCACGTACAAATTTCCACGTATTTCTTAATCAACCTCAATCTTACCTGCTGTGCGGCGTTTTGAAGATTCAGGAGAGGTTCCGAAGATCTTTTGAGAAACAGTCTTAGTTTGTTCTCTCTTGGTGCTGGCTCTTTTTTCCTTTGAGGACTAGGAGCTTGGTAAAGCATCTTCTGGAATACTCTGTTTATAAAACGAAATGCAATCAATGTTATGGTATATTTATAAGATATTAGATATACAGACAGTATTTACTGCTGAAAAACACTATTAAAATATAAAACTCGTTAAATTATATTTAATCTGTTTGAATAAGCGACCGAAAAGTAATTAACGGCGCCATTAAAGAGAACGTTTCAACATTAAAATACAATTCAAATTGAATCGTTCCCAGAAATAACGCTATTTCATTAACTTTACAAATGAAAAGGACTTTGTTATTGGCGTTAAATTAAGATTTTCACAGATATCTAAAAAGTTTTGGTTACGTTTCATTTGAAATTCTCATTGCGATTTGAAAGCTGCGTTATTCTTTATACAATATGAAACCATCTGAATAAATTGGATAACTTTGTATTATTTTCCTCAGGTAATTTACTGATACCGGCTTTACTTATTGTTGTCCCTATTCTAGTCTAGTCCAAAGATGGATATTTTATACTATAGGCACAACAAAAAAGTATTTCTAGTAAATCACAAAGATTCCAATGGGTTGAAGTGCTCCGGGAATAAATCCTGGCCCTGCATTAAGATAAGATAAGCAATCCTAAGTTATTTTTTCCATGTGGGAGGCAGCGGTTCAAACTCCGCTACGTGCCCATGTGTTTTCAAATTTAGAATTCATATTTATGTATATTAAACGCTTTTACGGTGAAGTAAAACATTGTAAGGAATACTACCTTCAAAATTAATAATGATCGTGTTCGTAAGTAAAAAGAATTTTATTTCAAAAAATAATTTCATTCCTTAGTACGGTGGGGATCAATAACAAGGCTCAAATTTCTCTGTTGTTTAAATCAAAACAATGCGATAAAGCCTTTACACAAACGAGCTTCTCATAAAGATAATACTAAGCATTATAATACCATACGATAAACAGAACCAATTTTGTGTTTGGGAGGAAGCACTTAAATACCCAACCTTTTTTAAAAGGGTCACATTAAGCATCAAATTCCTTCAATATATGCCAAGTCACACAAGACATAACCCTTTTTAGAAAAGTACTGTACCTACTTTTGTGGATTTAATCCACTTCATTTGTTGTATTATTTCGCATTATTCTATATTTTTCGTCTTTGCTTAGCGAGACACAAACATTTATATATTATTATACTTAATTAGTAAGTTTCTAATACTCATTTACATTAATACTATCAATATTTCTGCGTTATCTTGTATCATAGTATAAGCTTTTTTTATAAAGCACAGGACTCTACCTGGCATCAGGCGACTCGCCTGTTCCACATAGTACAGCATACGATACTCTACTCTACGATACTCTAGCAGCCTCCACTTTGTCAGCCTAAAAAAGGCTTTTTAACGCCTCTTTTTAAGGAGACCATGTTGTATGAAGGTGGGAGTACGTGTGCCGGTGTGCCGATAATAAGCTTTTTTTATAAAGCACAGGACTCTACCTGGCATCAGACGACTCGCCTGTTCCATATAGTACATCATACCATACTCTACTCTACGATACTCTAGCAGCCTCCACTTTGTCAGCCTAAAAAAGGCTTTTTAACGCTTCTTTTTAAGGAGACCATGTTGTATGAAGGTGGGAGTACGTGTGCCGGTAAGGAATTCCACGCTCTAGCTGTATTACATAGAAAGGTGTCACCAAATTTCTTTGTGCAAAAATAGAGGTGGCATTTAATGAGCGACTAAGCTCTTAAAATATTTAATAATAACAATATTGGTTACCCTACTTAAGTCATTATAGTATGTCTTAGTGTTAGAAACGTTATATGATTATTATAAGTATTTCATTATTGGTTAAACTAACAAACAAACAACTGTCGTAAAGGTAATACATATCCAAATTACATTTCAGTCTGATTTCGTGTTAATTATAAAATATAAATAATTCATAAATTTATAAACGATACAATTATATGACTTATTTAACTATATTTACAGTTATTTATTGGTGTAATTTATTATTTTAACGTATTACAGAAAAACCCAGTAACTATTATCTAATTAAATACATCGTAAGAATGATGAGAAAATAAAAAAAACAAACTGTCAAGAAAGTTGAACGAAGTTATTAAGCCGTGATGAAATATCTTCTGTTGTGAGCTAATTGACGTTGAGAAGTTTTGAACAATTTTAATTGCCAAGCTTTTTATTACCAAGCGATTTTTTTTAAATAAACACAAAAAGTCTCATAAAATCCGTCAAAACGATTCGGCGGAGTTCGATAACAAACGAAATAGACTCACTGACCCGATAAACATTGTTTTTCAATATATATCGTATCATTATTCCTAAATAGCATTTTTGGAGAGGGCTACCCTTCGCCTAGGGGTATAAAAAGTAGTCTACGACCTACAAACCAAAGCTCTGAAAAAGAGATATTTTTCTCCCATTTTGCAACATTTTTCATAATCAGCTCCTATGGTCGTACCGTAATATTATACAGCCAATAGCCTTCTAATATAAATGATCTAGCCAATACAAGAAGAGTTTTTCAATTTGGATCAGTATTTACTGCAATTAGCGAGAGCAACCCAACAAACTAAAAATAAACTCCAGCTTTATAATTTTTGTTTAGATCGTGGTATGAGTAGATACGGTTTGGGAAGAAGACCATGTGAACATGATTTAATTTTGAAACATCAAAGAAATAACGTTCTTCATTTGAAATAATAAAATCATGAAATTCTTTCCATGATAAAGCTTAGGTACTGATAATAAAAGTAAATAAAAGCCAGTCGCAATAAAAACCAGCGGGTATTGAGAACAAAATTGATAACTCAATTGAAACTTTACTTCAAAATTTAATTAAAACCGTTAGAAGACATCAGTTATTTGTTGAGCAAAAATATGATAAGTCAGCGTCAGATTATACGCTTCGTGGGGAAAGTGGAGATTTGTTGAAGATATTATCGAAATTGTTAAAAATTTATTACTTACTTTTACCTAAAAAGTAACTGCTACGATATTTTACCTGCTACGGGAAGCCAAAACGGCTTTGACAGCGCAGACTGGTTCCCTGGTGTCGCCTACCAGGAACGTGACGTCACACAATTCCGGCATCGACGCGAGAAACTTCATGTCTTCTGCAAGACCCGATTTGTTCTCGAAGGTGCTGAGATCGGGCTCCGCCTCCATCGCCGCAAGTGCCCCACTTCGCATTGACGACTGTAAGAAAAATAGCTACAATGAAATATCAAACTAATATTTAATAGTAAAGAAAAAACTTAACAACGGTTGAGAATATAATGTGTATATATAAATACCTATGTATTCTCTATGGTAATCAATAAAGAAAAAATCATGTTATATTCTTCAACCTTTATCTAAATAACAATGTAATTAGATACGAGTTTAAACAATAAATTCGAAATACATTGTTGTACCTAAAGTGATCACGAAATTACTAAAACATTCTTGCTGTTCAACGTTCAGATAGATGGCTGATCTCCATTTTCATAATTGTAACGGAACTAATATCCATAACACGGTAATAATTATGAATCAACCGATATGAAAAACAGTGACTTGAATACTGAAAACCAGCCATGTTCACAGCTTTCTCACATTTAGAAATGCCTATTCTCAGTTGACTTATTTCAAATGGGTATGAAGCCAAACGCGGTAAGTAGGTTCTGTTAGAAGTCAGACGAAACCGCAATGCACGTTCTCTGCTTCTGCGGACCTTTAATGCATAACGAAACATTTACCTAGGGAAGCACATAGTGCTCCCTGAAGATGTGCAACATATCACTGCCCAAAAAATCTGGAATGATTGGGGCTAGGCAGTGAAATCTAAAGAGCTGCCACAAAAGAAGAACACTGGTCGAAGTGGCTTATGGGGCCCAAAAGAAACTGAATAATAATAATAATTCTTACTGGGGCATGTATGTGAGCTGATAATGATAATAAAAAAAGATCATCACTTACTTTTATGTGATTTGAAGCTCAAAATCTATGGATTAGGAATTGAAATAAAATAACATCATCTTGTGATTTGTAGTTACGAAAGTTCTTGATCTTAAATCTCATTAGAAATTTAAATAATTATTTTGCTAGTCTCAGGGATAGAGTGTTCACTGACTTTGTGGAACATTACAACTTAGTTCTTCAGCTCACATTTTAGGATCAATAGATACGCGCCGTTTGTCTTTAAAAAAGTACACTAAGCCCCGAATCCACTTTGTCTTTCTTTTCTTTAAAACCATGAAAATGATTATGTTTTCTACTCCTTTGTCTATGTTACACTTAGTAAGTTTGAAAGATGAAATGCAAAAATACGGGTCAGATATCTATCTATATAATGTTGACCTTTATTATAACTATTATTTCCGAATAAGATTCTGGTTCATAATCCTAACTCCTTTCACTTTAGTTAAACTATGATAATTTTAAAAATAACATGATATTATGACAATTTGTTAGATTAACATAAGTTATTTTAATTTTTTTTATCAAGAAGGTCATTAGTCTATTTATATATTTTTCCTAGTCAGTACAGGGTGTGATAAACTAATAACAGTCTTACTTACTTAATGACAAACTACTGAGGGATAATAGTATTTCTATCTATGTATAGTTAGTATTTAGTGCGATCACTGAATAAATTTCCGTTAACCGAACATCAAAGTGAAAGGTTGATTGGATGGAATTTTTATAGCAAGATGGTAGTTGCGTCTGGAAGATTAATCAGAAGCAATGCGGAGGGTAAGGAATTCGTTAACCTTTGCGTCTGGAATATATAGGGTACTAGTGAATATTTTAGTATACGTAAGTAAGTATGCTATATTCGTGACATACTTCAGAAAAACCAATGCCATTTCATTTCATAGGCTTAGTATGTTATAGGCTTAAAAAAATGTATTAGGTTTTATAATATAATGTTAAACACCGATATAAATTGTAACAGTCTTCTCAATTAAAACCTAGTTCTTTTTATTTTCTTAAAAAAAATGATGAATAATCATGACGATAATGATAATGATCTTATTTAAAAAAAAGATTATTTTATTAAAATAGATTTAAGTACAAAATAATAAGAGTTTCATTATCTTTTAAAATAAAAGTTAAATCAATAAAAAATAAACGAAATAAAGCGCAGTTTAATATACGATTTAATAAAGAGTAAATTATAGCATTTTGTATGTAATCACAAATCCATATTATAATAGAAGAATCCCCTTGAGACGATCCCTTTTCTTTGTAACAAGCCCGAGAAAATTCCGCTATAGCGCGCATTATGGGGATATCCTTTGATGTAAGAATTTAACTTGAAATAGTAGCAGAGTTGGCGAAAGAAATAAAAAAATAAAAGAAAGACAATGTGATTTTTATTTTGAAAGATTATAAATAAGATAACTGAATAATTTGAATTATGATTTTAATTCAGCAGAAATTATAGATATTACCAAAAAGTATTTTATCGTTTCATTCTCTTCCACCTTATCTTTCATTACTTGAATATTTACAGCAGCAATTTTTCTGAAATAAAAAGCTATTTAATGCATTTCGAATTTAAAATACTCACTTCATCTAAGCTGAAGTGTCTTGTTATTGTGATATCCATATTTGTAATTACACAAAATCACCGGTGAAAATGAGGAATTCTGAATAAAACCGTATCGACGACCGCTCTCAACGGTTTTCAGAAGGCGACTGAGGAAGTTGAAGAACCGCACGTCTTGACCCAATATGAAAATGTGTGGTACAAGTTACAAGAACTTAACAACTCCGGAAAATATTACTGATATTGCTGTTCCCGTGAAAGTTTATTTATTCTGTTCTTTCTCTTTCTTTCTCTATGCGCCTTTGTAATGTAACGGTGACTCTTACGAATTATATTTATTATTTTAGTGCTTCATATTGTTTAAATACAACTAAATTACACACAAGTAGTGCTGTGTACAGTTCCCAGGTTTATATGCAGATAATGAGAGTGTCTCAATAACGTCATTTGAATAATCTGAATGCCAATAGACATGATTAATTTAAGAAATAAATATATAAATAAGAATTTATTATTATGCCGGTATGGATAATCGTTTCAGCTTTGGTTCCGTACGTCCAAGATAACGTGAAAATACACAAAAACGTACGTAATGCAAAAATCATGACAAAATCATTAATTTTTAATGTAACATATATCAATAGAAACCTTTTATTAATCTACGAGACACACTTAATAAATTAATATGGCAAGCATCTATTTTTTGCTGCATTGTATTACAATAAAGTGAAATTGTATTTTAGTAAATCACTCATCCTTTACGTGTAAAATAAGTAATCCGCTTAAGCTTGTACTTGGCTCAAAAATAGAAATGCATTCAATATTCTCCCCAACAAACGGTGTTTACCACAAAACGTTACTGTGCTTAAATTTTAACTCTTAATAATTCGTCTAGAATTTTCGTCTCAAATTTTTTGTGAATAAAAATTTAGTATGCATCATGCATATAAAAAAGACAAAAATATGTCATGAAAGAGAATGGGCTTTATGGGAATAAGTTATCACTCAACTGAATGAAATATATATTTATATAAAATATTAAAATAATACTAAACAGCAGAACAGTAAAGCCACACGACACATCAACGACTTCACGTTTCCAGGCAACCGCCATTGAGAGCCGTAACGTTCCGTTACATATGTCCTCGTTTTTCCGCCTATTGATTTTATATCACAGTTCAAAAGCTTTCATCTGGATAAACACTAACAAACTAATTAACGTTGATACTGGTTTACATTATTGAAGAAGCTTCATGTGGTAGGTGGAAATCACAATACGAAATATCAATTTATTGATTACACAGACGAAGATATTCCCGAAATGGTTTCCCGGAAATTTCACACCTTAAGAATCTACGATTGGTGAGTGCTTAAATAATATAATTTCAATTTGAAATAGTAAATTGGCTGCACTCTTCTTATAAGATTATTGAATATAATTATCCGTAATTGCTCTTACTTGATATATACACTGGTTAGTTGGTGAATATATTAGTTAACTAAACTAACCTAATAATCCAAAGACATGCAAAACAAGCAAAACGCTCTTGATTAGTGAAATATAAACAGACGACAGTTTAATGGGTTGTCCTTACCTCGCCCCCAATCATCTCAAGCGTTCAATTGAATTTCCTTCAAATGCAATGCATTAGAAAGAAAAGGAAATAATTGAAAAGGTCTGTTTTAGATTACTTTATTGATTTTAATTAATTTTTTATTTTTGAGATTTAAATTGCATTAAGAAATATAACATGTAATGCTTCGCTAAAAATTGTATTAAACATGGTAGCTTGACATAAATTGAAAGTTAGTTAGTTATCTTCCATAGTTTTTTAAAATCTATCTGCCTGTCTGTAGTTCATCAACATGATTTATCCCAAAGGCAGTTGCCTAATGTTTTTAGCAACTTTTTAGTGTTAACAATATTTTCATAAATAGAATGATTACACTAAAGATTTATATTTTTAATTAAATACCAAAAAAATATTATTCCATAAAAAGAACACAGTGAAAAACTAATCACATGTTTTAAGTTATATAAAATAAACTGTCATTTATTTTGTAAATATAAGTTTTTAGGATCGTGAAGAAAATTTTTTTAGTAAGAAACTCCTTAAATGGTTCAATTCTTATTAACAGAACAGCAATGTTAAAAACCAAAACAAATATCCGTTTTTTCTATTACTAAATCAAAGATGTATGAAATTACATGTAAGCCTTGAGAAGTCAATAGAAGCCTTATGTCAATCCCATATTTTCGAGTGGGTTGGAGCGATAAAATATCGGAAGAATTACACAATATATTGTTTCCAAATCTTTATTGAGTACATTGACAAAATAAATAGTAATGATAGCAATAATTTATTATGCTTTCTGTTTTCCGAAAGGGTTTTATTAGCTCAGTTTGTTGTGTATATGTATATTATATGTATTATTAGTTATTTATTACTTATGTATGCTTATTTGTAAGTGTTGCTTACGCACTTGAGAGTGAGTGTGCCTATGTTGAAATTTAGAGTTAAATAATATTCGTATTTGCAATTAATATTAATCTATTGATTTATATATTGTAATTTTTTCAGGATTAATATAATTATTTTATTGTTTAGATTATTTGTAAGCACTTCAGCTGTTATTGCAAATTGCTATTTATTTAATATAAATTTACTTGCCAAGAGTGCTTCCTGAAATATAATGGTTAATTTTAAAGTGATTAGAATTTTGCAGTTTTTTATCTTTATCTATGTAATTTAAATACAAAGTAAAAATATAACATACAAAGGTATTTTTTATATATTGCTAAAATACATTATTTATTTAAACACTCAAAGATATCAAAAAATATAAAAATATGAAAATGTTAGTATTATATATGTTTAGTATGTAAATATTTTATAAATTTTCATTCTTCATTTTCTATAAGATTGTTTTCAAGATTGGTTGCACTCTATTTGGTGGTGATTTTGCTAGTATCTTAAACTAAAATTAAGTTATTTGCTTAAGAATAACTTTCAGGAACACTTAGACGGTCCATATTAACTTATATTTAAATTCAATAATATTACCGGTTGAGTGTATTTTTCTTGTCGGATTGAATTAAATGAGATACTACTAAATTAAAATTAAAATGAGGCCTATGTTTAAATTTTACGAGGTTTGATAATATAAAAATGTACGCTATACTAGCAACTCTTAAATTCAGAAATAACTGAACTATGTGCTTAATGCATAACTATATTTAGATTTCTAATTTATGTCTTTATCTAGATATAATTTTGTTTGTTAATATGAATGCGAGTTTTAGGCATATATTTTATTTTAATATTTAGATATTTTAACATAAATTAATAACAATTTTGATGTAAGTATTGGGTTTTTACAGTAAAATGCCAATAATATTCTTTGATAGTTCATAGATAACATACTTTAATAAAGTTAAATAAAATATCCAATGACTGTGGTATTATATACAATTAATAATTTAGGTAATTAAAGTGCCAACGAGAAAATATTTCGCAAGCATCCCAAAACAGAATATTTTCAAAGATATTGATTATCAAGCTGTTGCATCTATGTATATAAACGGAGTGCTTTCAGCCGTGCGCCTGTAACGACCCAGATACAAATTAATTCCGTTTTAGTTACTTGTACACACCATGTAGGACAAGCCCAGCGACCCGTAAGTATTGCAACACACCCAATAACCTTTATCGATTATGCGAGTTCATCTTCCTGTAATATTGAGAGTTTGGTAAACAGATTTTAAATGATTAAACTATAATTACATCTAAATGCAACTGAATAAGAATGTTAATTCGCTGTCAGGCTTGTGTACAAGGGAAGGGCTTGTAATAACCAAAATTTACTGTCGAAATTTGGGTTCTTAAACATTTGCAAGTGGAATTATTTATTTATTATTTATTAAGTCTCAGTCTACGACGCGCCAGATGTTCAGCCCACGCAGTTTGTCTGGAGTAACGCCCACACCAATCGTAGATACGTATATCCATTACATATCTACCATCGTTATGGGCGCATAAAGCCTACCTGTTGATATTATCTCCTTTTCAACCACAATTTAAACAGCACTTATTAACTCACGTTGCCACTTAATGAAACGAAACCTCTAATTCAGGTTGAAATACTGGCCAGAAAAAAACTACAATTGCATCTACACTTTACCGGTTAAGAAAAAATAACCGCTACAACAAAAAAGCGACCTACTCCTAATTTGGAACTCTCACGGTTATAAAACCATAGCAAAATGGTTTCAGCTTATTGTTGAAGCTTGACAGATTTAAAGTATGAAACAAGACAATGTACACAACATTTTGAGCACTTGAGAGTACGCATGCGCCAGGCCCAGCGCGCATGCGTGGGTTTGACATCAATATGACACCATGGAAACAGAAGGTCAGTCTTCAATGGGTGAAGGTGAAATTTCATGAATGAATTGAGCTAGACCATTACTTAACTTTGAAATAACCAACTTGGACAACTAACAGGTAGAAAGGAATAAAGACAAGGAAACTGCAAGAAAATAAAATTTAGTGAATTGAATGGATATCCAAGCAGTAAAATATTGACTAAGATAATAATTCAGGAAACAATCACTATTTTAATAGCATTCACGTAGTTGCATATTATAAATTCATTACATTAAGTTATAAATTTTAAAACTACAAAGTTACAACCTCATCCGAAGTTTATTTTTAAATAAATTATAAGTACATGCTACAAAACTGGCTACTGAGCAAATAAATAGCACCATAACAAATGATGTCTTATAAACGAATCAATTGTTTAATGTTATATAAATAGGTACACAAAACCAAAAGAAAGTTACACATATCATATTTCTTTATTATCTATACCGTTTGTGTGATGGAAGAAATTTTTATTCTTTATACAAATTCTTTTCCCGTGTTTTTCTCCTTCTGTCTTTGTTCTGTGACTGCTGATTTTTGACTGATCATTTTATAATAATAATAACAATATTCCTTTCTCTGTCATCATGAGGGGTATTCTCCCATCCCTCGAGCCGTCGAGGTACTGGGAAGAGTTGAAATTTGATTTTTAAATAACAATATCATCTAGTTAGTCATACCTTTCGAGCGTTCAAAACGAGCTTTATAAAAAGTATTAAAATGAATTTAACCACAAAGTTTTTAGTTCAAGAGACCGAGTCGGCAGAGTCTAATCCGGATAGGACTTACAATATTTTGATTCTTAAGCAAGTATACAATTGTTATTCATAAAACTATTTACTGACGCAATGTCTGCGATGCTTCCTATGATAAGCTTACTGTTTAATCGTTTAGTCAGCTAAATAGCGTCGGAGTGGGAACGTAACTAGCTTCTTCATGGCTTGGAATCGCTTCTCAGTCATATCCGACGTAGGATATTTCCGGAAACATCCTGTACCAACAATCCATACTATTCAGTATAATAGAAAACTTAAAAAAAAAATATTTAAAAACAAAAGTGACATTGTATGTTATTATTACTTAAACGTATTTAACCAACAGTTTGAAAAAAGCATCTGAGAGTCATGAAGAGAACGAATATACCAACACGGGGACTAAAGCACTAAAAAGCATATGAACTAGCTATTAATATAGCTAGTTTGCTTTTTGGGAAATGACGAAATATTTTAAGCTTCCTGTTACTATCCTGTAACGGTAGATGGCGCTGTATACAAAAGTCATTTTGCTTATCGCCTATGTTTTTTCGTTTTAGTATATATTGTAAGATGATAATAGGACAAAAAATAAATAACACTGTCAAAATATACTTTAAAATATTTACAATTGTGACTGATTTCATTGTTGCAATACATTTCTATGAACTAAAACAGTCGAAATTTTAATTCAATATCTCATTTCGTCAACGTCAACACAATATAATATTTCTTATTAATGAAAATTAATATTAGGGTATCATTAACAATAAATTACGTTCATCATGCATATTTTTGTTCATATTATTGATATAATAGGGTCGATTCCTGGATTGGAATTTTTTTTATAATTATATATAATAATTTATATCTACTATTTTAACATATGCAAACAAAAAAGATATGCACCAGACTCATTTAAATTATTTTTCAATACTAATTACTCGTTATATCGGTTTCACACCAAAGCTAACTTAAAAGATTAAGAATTTGCACTTTTACTTACTCAATTTTGCACTGAAAAAATTTTAGTTACATGTATATTTATATGATTAATGTGCCATTAAGTAGGTAAACTAAATTTTACAAACATTATATAATTATTAGAATAAGATATGCAAAAATAAGTCGTAGAACTTATCTTTACTACAATTTCAAACAGAATAGCATTAAATAAATTGGAAAGCTTTATGTCCAGTATCTAAATCCCTTGAGAGAAAGCTCTCATAAATAAATTGAAGTGTCATGAAATTCACCAGATACCAGACTCAATGGAATTCAACTTCAACGAATCCACGAAGTTGAGACAATTTTTATAACTGTTAATAAATTTTAAACCTTCATATCAAGTGTTTAAGTTCCATCAGAGAAAGCTTCAAAATTTAAGCGATTATATAAATTGATTTATCATGGATTATTCCAGATATTAGATTTACGAAAATCTATGTAACTTATCTATTCCATCTTAATCCAAGGTTCGAGATTTGGGTAGATTTCAGTATGTCGGGTTGACATGACGCGACCTCATTTCACGCTTAATTGCTTAGGACGCCCGATTTCTTTCGGATTCTCCTTTAAATCGATTAAGATTCTGAAAATTCTTATTATTTGAAGAATTTGATGTCAGAAATAATTATTTTCTTGAAACATTGCCATATTTATCCTTAATTAAATTGGAGAGATTCCAAGAAGGATTTGATAACTGTAACCAGCCTTATTCGGTTTAGAAAAAAATATAGTTTGACTTCAATTAAAATTCGTTAAAAAATGTTTGTACATATTCAAGTGAATTTATGTTTTATTAAATTCAAAATTAATGTCTTGTTGCTAATAACAACATTAAAATATATATATATTTTATATAATATTCTAAAACAAATAACTAAGCTTCTTCAAATGTATGATATGGCTGAAAAGGTAGTATTTTAACCTGAATTTACTTAGCTTTAAAATTAAACAGCCACATACCGAAGAATCGTCTAAAGTTGTTATTATTTCTTAATTTATATATTACATTTGTTTCCATTGTAGAATCAAAACGATCTATTTTTATCACTTCAGCAAAATTTTTCACGAGTTTCAGTCAAATTTGACACGAGATCGCCTGATGGTAAGTACTTCGAAGAGTGAAGAACCATATGTAAAACCATATGTGCAGATAGCTAGTGCAAAATACGATATACTGCCCTAGTCACCTCCACCATGCCAGCTCGAAAATTGCCTGGAAATCTAAATTATAGCTATTATCCGTAAAGCACAACACACGAATTTTTTTGAATTTCGAAATCTAACCGTAATGTTGGCATCCACTTGAAATATTGACGAACTTTTGTTGTATAAGACAGTGATTCAAATTAGAAACTGTTCGTGTTTAGGCACCTGTAGGTACAGCAAGTCATTAAATGGTTTTTGACAATTTTGAACGTTGTGCTCAAAATTTTACATAATGTGATACTTTGTTAGCGTGTTTTTAATGACTCTCAGTAACAGTTACTATATATTACTTAACACTACTTTGACAATGCAACATGAAAAATATCTAGCGAGAACTTTTGTTTGTATTGCTTGATGAGAAGGCAAACAGCCTAGTAAACGAGACCCGTATTTATTAAATATTCCCTTCCTACCCAATTCTCTATACTGTTACAGAAACTAGCTTTTGTATATTCTGTAGTTAGCGTTTTAGCTGAGTTGCTTATTGATTGACTCATCATTTGCCAAGTACATAAAAAAGGATTTTTTTAATATTTTACCTTTTAATTTCTTTTATCAACTATGTTTCAACTAAATTCATAGTATTTTGTGATAAATATTTTGAACGTATTTATGTATTATATCATATATCAATAGTTTTGGGTGTATGGCAGGGTTCATATAAATTACGCATTTTTTATTTAAAAGAAATTTGAATATGAAAATATACTTATTAACTCAGGCATTTATTTATAATATTTTGACTGTAGCTTCGCTTTGTAGTTGTATATATAATTATATCTTGTATTTTCACAAATAGTTACATACCTTGTTAAAACGTAGTAATTCTCATTGCTAGACAAAAATGGAAATAAACGAACTGTTCCAAAGTTAGACTTTATAAAATAAGTCACTCATTTATGGTACTGCCTATTCACAAATTTAAAGACTATATTAGGTATATTTATGTGATAAGAATACGTCTACTATTTAGAATGCAATTAAAATAAATTTAATCTGTTAAACTGAATTGAAGCTCAATCAAACTAGAATTGACGATACATACAATGTAAAATCGCATTGTAAAGCAAATATTATGTTTGTAATACTAATATGATACATAATGACATAGGTAATTTGTAAATGTCATTACAAATACTAAAAGCTGAGAGTTTCTTGCGCCGCTTCCTCTCTGCAGCTACTAATTCACCAAAGCGATGATAGGGTTTATTCGGACTATGTATGTTAGCTTTTATTTAAGAATAATTAATATAATTCTTAATAAAATTTTAAAACTGGGACAGCTTGCTAATAAATTTTGACCATAGCATAGTCTGGTTATGTAATCAAATATATTTTTTAAATTATATGGATACATTGATTACTACGTCGACTCCGAATCAGGAAAATACCATGGTATCCATCTATCCCAAAACAGTCTGTAAGCGGGCCCATCACTCTTTCATCTATATATAATATATCTATACCAACAGTTGAATGAAAAGTATCTTGATTTAATACAATTGAAAACGCTTTCATATATTGTAACACGTGTTTTATAACTTCTGTTCGTTACCGTATATAAAGATTTCTAAATTTTTTTTGTGTGACAAATCGTGACGTCTTTGGCATGTAACTAACATTTCTTCAATGAATTTGTGTATATAAACGTATTTTTTTTAATATCTATATATAATTATCAGAAACCTCTTACGGGTTAATACGGGAGATATTTTAGGAATATTTCTCGACCTTCCATTGTGGAGTGCAGTTGGTCAATTGTGTGGTCGTGTTCATATTTTGACCGCACAGTAAGGTCAATCAAACCGTACAATCCAAAAATAATAAAATCTTATTTGTATAGAAGATCCTTGGAGTATTTTGCGATACACTAAATACATATGAAGTTAAAAAGAAAGAGATAAGAATATAAGCCACATAAAAATAAAATGTAATTTATTATAATTCGGGACACAATAAATTTAGAATCGAATCCTGACATGAAGATAAATCCAGGGTTCCTGTAGATGGATGTCCTGCTTCACCCCACTATCGGTCCCACTAAAGACAGATTACCGGTCCTACTGAGATTAATTACATCAGTGTCCAAATAGGGATATGTCCGATTAGGACGACGATGCATACATTATTTTGAATAGACAGAGGACTAATGATAAATGATTATACTCGTGGACTCGATTCTGATGTCTTTAGTTTTTTATTCGAAATTTGAATTAATTTATCTTTCTCAACAAAGATATATCATTAAAGAAAAAAAAGAAAAGATCAAGAATAAAATATCACTTTATTGTTCAACGAACAAGAAGGATGAAGTATAAATTATTTTTCAAACACTGAACGAATATATATTCGAAATCATCAAAACAATATGATGACAGGTAAGTAAATACAACTGAGCGTTTATACTCTTAGATAGATAGATTATAATATTAATACATAGATCTAACCTATATAGCGCTTACTGACTTACCCTTATTTTCCACGGGTCATGAAATATTATCCGCAAAGCCCATCAGAATTAGCAAAAATAAATAATAACTATTTTCAGCCAAGAACAGTTACTGAGACAGATAATAGATTGAACATAACAGAGCAGCATTCGGTTAGTTAAATATTTGATAATAATTATTTGAAAGTAAGATATTAAGTCAAAAATCATTGTTTAAGGTAATTGTTCGAGCACTGTGGTTTTAATTAATCAATTGTATCAACATACCTACATGGTGTCATCATAGCGTGTTGCTCTAAGGTCGATATTTGTATGCATATTTCTCATTTAGGAAAGCTTGTGATTGCTTGCACATTTAGTTTAAATGGTCTTACTGATAAAAACAATATTAACTTATAAATAAAACTGTGTCAAATATTGAAAATAGTTTTATTACATATAATTGTATCCCCAAAAACCCTTGTGCTAAAAACAATCCAGGTCTTTGGAATATTACGTGGGATAAAATAGAGCACCTGCAGAGACATCTATTGTTTAAGTTTCATGAGCATTGTACTCACGACGGGAACATTAGACAAGAGTGTGCCGTAATACTGTCTGACAACGCTTGTATAACTTACGCGATGTCCGGAAAAATCAAAGTTGCTAATTTTTACATAGCCTAAGCTATAATTGTTATATTCTATCTTTTTTACTGTCTGTTGTTAAGTTTAATAATTCCTCCAGATTCAAGTTTGAAGAAGACATGATGTTGCTTTTAATATTCTTGGAGAGACATAGACGTATACAGTTATACAATATATTCATGTTTTTATATCTATTTTAATAAAATATTTATTATTTCTAGATTTAAAACTGACAGCATGTAGTTTACATTTACAAAGGATGTTATCCGGCAAAAAATCATAAAATACGTACGGTGACTTGTGTAATTAAAACAAAAATGATCAATGGAACCTGTTTCGGACTGACAAGTGAGCTAGTGGCTATTTTCTAATGAAATAAATAAGGCGGATAAATGGAAAAAATTAATATTTATATTTAAACGAAAAAAAGTAACAACAAACGATAAAATCAATAGAAAAACATAGTCAAAAAGAAATAGCATTCGCTCAAAACAGTTACGTGGATTTAGCTTAAATTTGGCATATCACCTAGAAATAAAAAAGTTTTCTTCTAGGTGACATGCTAAATTTAAGCTAAAAACAAGTTCACTTTTTCAAATCCACGCAGTTAAATTTTCAGTTAATTGAAGTAAGTATCGACTGTAAATTGTATGTTAATCACCTTATAAAAACATAAGCATAAAAAAATCCATTGAGCCAACAATTAAAGACGAGACAATAATTTCGGGACAATCATTTAAATGTTCAAAGAACTAAGCACAATTATATGAACCTATAATGACTATGTTACATTGCGTATTGTATTCTGAACTTACAATACTCATAATGCAATTTTGGGTCTTTCGCAAAAAATGCCTAAAAGATCTCATTCCTTACCAACACTTCGGCTAACCCCAATTGAATATTTTTAGATTGCAAATGCGTTTTTTTTAATAATTTTAACCATCTTTTGCATTGTATTACTGTGATCGTCCAAGGAGTTTGTGGTGTTGTTTGTGAGCACATTCATTACGGCATTATGCTTTGCGCCAACTTGAGTTAGAATAGACCGTTTGTAAGAAGTAACTACGTACATAGTAAACGCTATGATTAGTATGGACCAATATTTAATGTTAAAAAAATGTATTCAGCATAATAATTGGCAGCCTTTCTGATGGTTATCTGCTGAGTTAGGTCCTTCCTTAGCTAGGGAGAAAGAAAAGTAAAGATATTTTTTTATTTGACAAATAAAGTAGTCGAGAAATTTTAGGAATATTACCATTTCAGTACCGACTTTGAGTGTCATCTTTAAAGTTAAAAATGTATCTTTCGCTACCAATCCAACTATTTTTTTTAGAAATTGAACAGTCGTTTGAGCCTGTGTTTCATAAGGAACTTATAGCTTTCTTCATTAACTATTAAAGACTATCAGCTTTGAATAGTCTCCATTGATTTTAACCTAACTTAACCTTTAACCTTTTTCTACTTTGATTGAATACCAAGTAAAGGTAATGTTTCTTATTAATAGTCTTATAAACCTACACATAAGTATTTGTGGTTTGTCTTCAATTACATATCAAAAACTTTTCAATTCTAAATTGGAAAAATAAACAAAATTCACTAAAATACAAATAAAGAGCATAATCTTTGTAAATGGCAATATTTCCGATTGTATATTCAGTATTATGAGACAAGTTTACCATTCCTTTTTTCTTGAAGCTACTGGATATGAGAAGAAATTCAAACCATACTGCCAGCACCTTCAAGTCGTGAAGGCGTTATCTTCATGTTATGTAGTCAGGAATACGGCTGAACAATAATTTCCGAGATACCAGCACAACTTAAGAACTAAAAAATCATATTCAATGATTTTTTAGTAAATTACTCGTAAAATATAATCTTTTAGTTAAGTTTTCTGTTTAGATACACATATCAATTTTTTTTTATTCTGTAATATACGTTTAAAAAAATAACATATTTTAGGTTCATTGTTTTGTATATAAGGCATGTAACCTGATGAAATAAAATTGACGATATGAACAGCCTCTATTTATGTTCAACCCTATGCCAAAAGAGTGAGAACAATATGAAAAATTGTATTAAATTGTATAGTAATTTGTATTTATATATAAGAATAATGGTGTAATTTCTCTTAAAGACAAATTTAATTACTGTACAGTATAAACCATTTAAAACAGTATATAGCAACACCTAGCCATTTGAGATACTAAATTTTATCTCAAATTTAATTCTGTATTGAATAACCGACGCCGTGTTGCAATTTCGACCTAAAGTTGTTTTGAAGATGGTTACGACCACGTAGAAACAGATCATTAGTGGTACGAGTAAGTCTTGCTACAAACCTTACAGTCTGGCGTTTTCTAAAATAGCACTTACAGCTACAATGAATAGCTTGTCCGGATTGATGAAGATGTAGTTTATCAAGTTGTAATGTATGGAAACACACCTCCATACAAATTTTCATTATTTTTACATAAAATGGAATTGTTATAAATATATTACATTTGAGACACACAAATTAAGTAAATGGATTTTAGCATTAAAATGTTATTCCATTTTTTTATAATTTTAGAAACATAATACTACTGAAGCAGTGTCTTTAATTTAAAATTTAATTTAAATAAAAATTACCACTTTGTCCTGTGTATTAACGTATGTTTTCCAATAAACTTTTCAAATAACTACTAAATTTTGTAAATAGAATGAACTTCTCGTTATTATAAACCAAATTTCATAAGAGCCCTTTTCCAGGCTACATTAACTTTTACGGAGTTTCTCTAACAAGCTGCAACTGGACTTTTGACAAAACTTTGCAATGTATATGTGAGAAATGCTTTGAAGTGAGAAAATGAACACGAAGGTGTATGAGGTGGTAATAGTAATAGGTATCTATGCTAATATTATATAGAAGTAAAGTTTGTAAGCTTGTAGGGTGAAAAATTCCACCCAGTAGTTCCAGAGGTTTAGTTTTAGTTTAATTCATTTATCGGGGAAGGCTATATAACATTTTTTGGAAACCAAACTCCACTTGGGTGCAGATGCCACGGTATATAGCCACGATGGATAGCCACGGGCGGAAGATATTTTTTTATACATTCAAGAATAGATGAATATTCAAAAATGTACTTCATCAATTATTTATTTGTTGATATAGACTTATTTTCGTTTTTCATAAAAAAAATATCAGAAAGTAATCATGGTACGTTATAAATAATTATGTATTATTAAATAGCTCATAGCTAGAGTGTTCTATACATGAAAATTATAATTATATTTAATTATATTATTTTATTAATTGTAACATTGCTTTATTGTTCCTTTTGGCAACATTGCATATTTTTGCTCTCTTGCATTTTTCTCAGTGAGTGCTTCTACTACGGTGAGCACCAAATATTCCAGTTTTTATACTTTCTTAACTCTTATTATTTATTTAAAAAGAGATAGATAGACTCTTATTCAATATAATTCCCACTCTTAAAAGCATTTAAAGCACAGTATTCACCAAAGAAATGTGACTTAAGATTAAGAAATTGCTAGGTCATTTCCCAAAAATATGTGTCAAGGTACAATGCACTGAATGGAGCTCCGTAGTCATAATCATTATCTTGGTGGGTTCCGTCGCACAATGCACCTGTCGAGACCCATTATGCTCCAGAATGTAAGGTTACGGCAGTTTATTTAAAACTTCAATGTACGCCCAGGGCGTCGTTTTGACTCTTAGTGTAAGCTATCCAGCTGTTTGGGACGTTGCAGATATTTTGCGGAGTTCAGTTCCATCCATTGTTGTTGTTTGTTAATCATATAACTCGATTGTTGATAGATATGTAGTTTGGTTTATAATTGCATAGTCGAAAAAGAGACTTTTTCGAGGCTACTACCTTGAATATTTCCAGACTGACTTTCAAGGTTAACATAAGAATCAATATGTTTGCCTGTCAATAAAGTTTTAGGTTTTTGTGTAGAATTGCAATAAGGCAGAAGAAATGGCTTCAAGTTTTGTTGCTGCACACTATAATATTAACAACAACCTGACATCTCTAAAAGCCTCAAGGAAGTTTTCAGTAAAATCATGTGAGAATTTCTAGGACAGATAAACGCATTTACGAAAATTAGAGAAGCTTTAAAATACTTTTACAGTGTTACAAAATCTTTAAAACAATAATTTGATCCATAGTTACGAATTAAAAACACATCCTTAAAAAAAATCTAGGCATTTCTGATTCTTTCAATTGAATCTGACCATGAAAAAGGGATATACTAATACTACAGAAATTAAAATCCCTAGTTACGCTTAAATTGATACTTTGTAAAGCGCGAAACGTTAATAACGACGCTTCGGGAGCCACAATATTGTTGGATATGAATTTAATATTTTTTTTAGTTAAATTGAAATGACTTTTTAACTTCTGTATCGATAAAGCACAAGTCCCATCTCTTGGAAAACGGTTACGTTATCCAAGAGATTATGAAATTTTTAAAGATAATTATGATATAGATTATGGACAATTATATATAGATCTGCTGGCATAATAACTTTCAGATGTCTTATTTGAAGAAACTACGTTGTTGCTAATTTTGTTTTTCTATTTTTAAACTAAGCCATCTTTGTTCTTACCATGGAGTATTTTGTTACAATTACTGAAATAACTCGACCTTCCGTTGCTTATTAAAACTTCAAAAACAACTTTTGAAGTAAAATTTTCAAGCTCCCTAAATATTAACCTTTCTCTCTGCCATATCCATAATTTCGTCTTAACGTTGTCCACTAGTGGGTAGAAATTATTTTTAATTAAAGTTAAAATTAACAACTCCTGGACCTTACTAATGGATAAAGCTCGCCACACACTGTTTAACTTGTAATTATACTGAATTATGCGAGTAGTTGAGTACCGATTAGTTGTCTTCTGAGACCCCTAGAAATGTTAATGAACGACGGAATGAGAATTTGTTTTATGGAGATTTACGATAGAAATTATGTGCGTAGTGTAATTCTGAAATAAAATTACATTTAGTAAATGCGTACAGCTGTAGAGATACTTAGTTTTTTTAAAAAATGACCAAAATTATCTCTGCAAAAGATTGAAATTAATATACAAAATATCTATTTCCAAAAATATCTTTAAGTTTTTTGATAAATTTCATTAACAAACAATGTTTTAAAGTGACACTCTAATTCATTTTTGATTTTAAAGACATTGTACATAAAACTTATAATTGCATTATAATAAATTTTTGACCGAGAAATCTCGGATCATCGTGGCAAAAGTTGTTTAGTTACGATCTATAGAAAACCTTAAAAACCAGATGGTTATACAATTTACTGTTAAGAATATGTCGGCAAGCTGTGTAAACAGATAACGATAATAAAATACACAAATTGTATTTCCCAACATACAAGAAACACCACTGTACTCGTGTACGTCTTCAAGTATAACAGGATTCATAAGGAATCCGGAAGATTTATGAGACTCCATAACGTGGAGCTTATCAATTTTATATTTGGTTAAAATAACCTTTGTACTGTACTCACAAATCTTCGTGCTAAGGAAAATGGTACTAGAATTATTAGGTTTGCTAGCAATATAACAAAATACACGATTGTATATAAAATGGGTTTTGGAAACTCCTTTTGAATATTCAGAAATTATATTATCAATGTTGTAGTACCGGATGCAAACTTTTCGGTACAATATCATACTTTATTAATATATTGGACTTTTTTTTTTAAAAAAGTAAAGTTGCGTATCAGTTTATTATGTATTTACGTCTTATGCATATTTACGCAATACAAAACAAAACTTTATGTTTTGAATGTTATTACATTATCAGGTTGATAATGTTACATTCCCCTGATAATCTTATGTTTGAAACTAACGTACCAAAGTAAATTTTATTTAATACTTATTGTCCCGGTGACCTTTGTATTACCTTCAGTTACACGATAGATTCTCCCAGAGAGTATATAAATAATAATTTTATTTTACACCTACGCCATCTTTTCAATGTAATCGAATTTGGTGATGAAAAAATTACAGCAAAAACAATTTTTGCGCTAAATATTAATTTTTTTATTATTATTTTAAACAAAAATAACGAACTGCTTTCATTTTTAGAAAGAAGAGAAAAATTACAATTAAAAACATCTTATATAAGAATTGTTTATAAAGATGATTTATAAGGAAAAAATATTTTTTTTGGAAAAGTATGGAAAATTATGGGTGCACCTTATCTCGAATTGCTTTCCGTGTGCGGCCTTAATCTGACAAAGTAGTGCTTATTAATCTGCTCTTTGATTAGACGTAGTTTTTAAAGTAGGAACAGTATTTACCAGGTAATTATTTTTTTTGAAAATTTAATCGTGTATTTTCTAAGACTTATAGTTAATGGCTATAACAAGGAATTATTACATTCCCCTGATAATGTAATAATTCAGTCTAGATTTCTAGACATACATAAACATAAATAAGTGTTACGAGATTTCCCAGTAGACGTGGATCTCTTCAGTAATATAAGCACGAGAGATGTCACTTCTCATATTCCCGTAAATTAATAAAAGTCGTACCTCATAACCTCATAAGTCTTTGTGTAAATATACATTTTTTATGTTCCCCTTTTTTTCATTTTCACGTGAAACAACGAGAAGTTGTTTAAAATTCGGGACAGTGCTCTCATTACCCTATCACATGCGTGACAGACAGCCTGGAGATAGCAACGACGACGTGACAAATGTGCTATCTCTATACTCACCAATTCACGGTGCAGATTTTAGGACAAAATTCCCATTTGATCGATCGAATAAGTACATATTTAATACAAGCTTAATCTTGCAACGTGCGGACCGGGTTTGGCGATTAAAGAAACAAGTTTTCCGTCAGAGGATTTAATACTTCTCAACTTAAGCCCAATTCCCATACAACAAAAGAATATGTGAGTGATATGTATCCGATATTTAAATACTTACTCACATCATCATTATCATTAGTACGTTATTATCGTTTTGTTATGAACCTTTTGTTGATATATAACAAACCATTGTAATATGATTGATATGTTTAGTTTTGAATAAAATAAATATGTAAGCAACTTTTATCTAAAACCAATATTTAATTGGAATGGTTTTAGACTGCCAAAGTCACAGCCAATTGAAAGTAAACCTGAATTTTTATTTTACAGTATAGGCACGAACCCAAGTAGTAAGAATAACAAACAAGCAGTTAATCTTAATTCTGCAAATTGTATATACTTAGTTATAGGTTATGGTGTTTACTTACGTGATTAATATTTACATAAAATAATTTGAAATGTTCTTGAAATTTCAAAAGCATGGTTACACTAATTTTTTTTGGTATCCCCAATTACAGTAAAACTCTTTCTTATTCTATAAGCGTGCGTCTCTCAAATGAACGGAATGCGTTATTCGCGCAGCATGAAATGAGTCGTGATGTAGATCCCAGCTTTTAGCGGAATAGGTATAACAATGGTGCTGACCCTTTTATAGTTTTGCAAGCTGTGTTTGAACCAAAACAAGTAGGTACCTCCCTTTCTATTTAATGTAATATGAAAGAAATGCAATGATTTATCTGTGTAACTGCCTTTTTTTCTCGCACGCATAACAATTATTATTTATCATCACCAGCACTAACCTATGTACGTCTGACCTCGAGATAATGAATTTCGATTGCCCATCCAGGGTCCAAGTATGGCGAAAGTTGATTTATTTGCGTTTAATTTTGCGATAAATAAAGCGCACTAGATAACGTAAAATCAAAAATAAACCTAGAAATAGCTTAAAACCTTTCGTAGTCATTATTCAAACATTTACTCGATTAGAGTCCGAACAAAATACTCTCATGAATTGGACTGACTTTATATTAGACTTTATTATATAATATAATTAGAGTCACCACACAGCCATCATAAGTAGAAATAATGACAAAAATCTAAACAAAAACAACTAACTCAACCACTGTAATTTTATACATAATTAAGGCGGCATATGATAAGGTTTATCGAATGCTTTATCACAAAGATCCTTAAATACGAGTTAATTTAAAAAGAAACTTACTGAGACCCACAGTTTTATGGATTATCTGATACAAAGGTTTTTAAAATTGCACGGGTTTGTAAGTATATTACGTTTTTCTTCTTACTATATAGAGCTGTGTGCTTAAAATACTCATAATTAAGATAATTAATTAGTAACTTGTTAACCAGAGTTTCAACCCCATATTTAAAAATCATAATTAGATTTGTCACTTACGTCATTTGCTTGTGTGGTGTATTGTGTTGAAGCAATATAGAATGTTGAGGGAGTTGTTGCTAGGGAGAGTCTTAGACTTCTTAATTGATTTTATTTTCATTTAGTTTTTTAACTTTTTTTTATTGTAGGAGCCGCCTCTTGATCTAAATATAAAACATAAAAAATATGAACCCGAGCGGCTCGGTTGGCTTCTTCCGCCTTACAGTGGGTTGGTACAGTGGTATATTGAAAATGTGATAGCTATTATTGAATTTGTTTGTCTATCTGCTCACTCACTGCTGATCAGTTGAGTTGCGATACGTGATGTAGAATTGTATTTATTTGCGTTTGTTTTCTTTACGTTACACGTATCGTGAATGTTAAATCTACCTTGTAAGGAAGATTTATGCATTTATGCGTATTTTCACTACGCATGATGACATAAAAAAAAATGATTAATGAGTTTTTAAAAGGGATTATTTATTCGAATGCATCAAAAAGGTTAAAATTAAACATAGTATCAACCCAAATCAGCTCCGCTACTAAAGAGGCCACGCCACAAAATTAAGGCTTTTATTCGTCGCGAGAATTATGTAATAAAACCTCTTTTTTGGATCATCATAAACTTTTATGGATGGATAGTAAAACGAGCTTTATTTTTATGCCAGTCTTACAAGCATAATTTTTATATGTGCTCGTAACCGAGAATAATATAACGATTTTCAAGTATTTAGGGTTTTGAAATGATATAAAAAAATTTAAGAAGAAAGGAATTTAAAAAAAAAATATATACAGAAGATGAGGCGTGTTTTAATCTAAAATATTCGATACATTTAAAAAATGAAAATTAAGTGAACCGAAACATGAGAAGTGTTGGAACACCATTACGCTAGCCCAATTTAAATTGGTCGGTAAATGTTGTCAGAAAAATATCCATCTTACAGACAGTACCTTAGTTTATGGAATCAAATTTAATATTGTACGCCCGAAAATGGCAATCTGCTGTATTTTAAGTGCATGAAATTGTAAGATCTATTGTACACAGAATCACAATAAAATCTTATCGTATCATATCAAAACCAGTGACTTCAAATCTCCGTCAGCAAATTTTCAAAAATTACACCATCAACTTTCTAATGTTAATTATTGTCAAAGCTACATTAAAAACTAAACTCTGCGATCGCAGGATTAATACCAATACAAAATAGCTTCTATATATATGTGAACATAAAACACATTACTTAAATACAATCCGCATTTTACAATATAAACAAAATCCATATTGAAATCAAACATTGCAGCCGCCATAAACTTTTTAATTCGGGACAATGGAAAACAAAGGCATTTTATTATGTTATGAAAACAAATACAATTTATTATTCCAGCGAAAACCAGAGTGTTTTCACCATTCCCAAATCAGATTAGGTCTGCGGTTATAGAACGCAGCTATGCCAAAGTGGTCCAATCCAGCAAATTTCAAATCGCCTTTCATATATTTTCGATTTCAGTGGTATATAGCGGGCACATGTTCTTGGGGATCAATTGAATCCGACATATCGTATTTAATTCGCAGAGTTTATAATAAATCTCATCGGTGAGCAGATATTCTCAAAATAAATTAAGCTTTCTGTAATATTAAAATGGATAAAAAACTAACTTTTTGACTCACTCTAGCATAAAGAGAACCGATTTTATCAACGTAATCGCAATACCAAACCATATACCACCTTCCTTTTCAAAAATGGTTATCTAAATACTTATTTTTCATATAGATTATACGTTTGCTTGTTTTTTTTATTGAATATTTTATATTTTCACCGACTTCAATGAGGCTCTATGTTACACTGTAAGTATTTTTTTGTTTGTATGATCACAGATTTCACTGTCAATTATGAACCGATTTTCAAATATTTTTTATGCGATATAGTGTACTTTATTTTCATTTCTACATTACACACAAAAATTTATGAGATGGTTCCATTGTCACCAAGAGGGACCTGATTATAAAGTCCCAGAAGAATCAAGAGCAACCTTCAAATTTCCTAAGCAAAACTTAATTCTGACGGCTCCCAAACAATCTTGGCGATCCGGTTTTGTGGGAGTGGTATTTAATATATTTGCTACACATAGATAGATCTGTGAGAGGAAGTTTTTCAGTGCCCTTGCAGGGTGTCACGAGATCAACGTTCTAAAAAATGAAAAATGACCAAAATTATCTCTGCAAAAGATTGAAATTAATATACAAAATATCTATTTCCAAAAATATCTTTAAGTTTTTTGATAAATTTCATTAACAAACAATGTTTTAAAGTGACACTCTAATTCATTTTTGATTTTAAAGACATTGTACATAAAACTTATAATTGCATTATAATAAATTTTTGACCGAGAAATCTCGGATCATCGTGGCAAAAGTTGTTTAGTTACGATCTATAGAAAACCTTAAAAACCAGATGATTATACAATTTAATGTTAAGAATATGTCGGCAAGCTGTGTAAACAGATAACGATAATAAAATACACAAATTGTATTTCCCAACATACAAGAAACACCACTGTTCTCGTGTACGTCTTCAAGTATAACAGGATTCATAAGGAATCCGGAAGATTTATGAGACTCCATAACGTGGAGCTTATCAATTTTATATTTGGTTAAAATAACTTTTGTACTGTACTCACAAATCTTCGTGCTAAGGAAAATGGTACTAGAATTATTAGGTTTGCTAGCAATATAACAAAATACACGATTGTATATAAAATGGGTTTTGGAAACTCCTTTTGGATTTTCAGAAATTATATTATCAATGTTGTAGTCCGGATGCAAACTTTTTGATAATCTTAATATCATACTTAATTAATATATTGGACTTTTGTTTTAAAAAAAGTAAAGTTGCGTATCAGTTTATTATGTATTTACGTCTTATGCATATTTACGCAATACAAAACAAAACTTTATATTTTGAATGTTATTACATTATCAGGTTGATAATGTTACATTCCCCTGATAATCTTATGTTTGAAACTAACGTACCAAAGTAAATTTTATTTAATACTTATTGTCCCGGTGACCTTTATATTACCTTCAGTTACACGATAGATTCTCCCAGAGAGTATATAAATAATAATTTTATTTTATACCTACGCCATCTTTTCAATGTAATCGAATTTGGTGATGAAAAAATTACAGCAAAAACGCGCTAAATATTAATTATTTTTTTATTATTTTCAACAAAAATAACGAACTGCTTACATTTTTAGAAAGTAGAGAATAAAAATTACAATTAAAGACATCTTATATTAGAATTGTTTATAAAGATGATTAGGAAAAAATATTTTTTTTGGAAAAGTATGGAAAATTATGGGTGCACCTTATCTCGAATTGATTTCCGTGTGTGGCCTTAATCTGTCAAAGTAATGCTCATTAATCTGCTCTTTGAATAGACGTAGTTTTTAATGTAGGAACAGAATTTACCAGGTAAATATTTTTTTGAAAAATTAATCGTGTATTTTCTAAGACTTATAGTCAATGGTTATAACAAGGAGTTATTACATTCCCCTGATAATGTAATAATTCAGTCTAGATTTCTAGACATACATAAACATAAATAAGTGTTACGAGATTTCCCAGTAGACGTGGATCTCTTCAGTAATATAAGCACGAGAGATGTCACTTCTCATATTCCCGTAAATTAATAAAAGTCGTACCTCATAACCTCATAAGTCTTTGTGTAAATATACATTTTTTATGTTCCCCTTTTTTTCATTTTCACGTGAAACAACGAGAAGTTGTTTAAAATTCGGGACAGTGCTCTCATTACCCTATCACATGCGTGACAGACAGCCTGGAGATAGCAACGACGACGTGACAAATGTGCTATCTCTATACTCACCAATTCACGGTGCAGATTTTAGGACAAAATTCCCATTTGATCGATCGAATAAGTACATATTTAATACAAGCTTAATCTTGCAACGTGCGGACCGGGTTTGGCGATTAAAGAAACAAGTTTTCCGTCAGAGGATTTAATACTTCTCAACTTAAGCCCTATTCCCATACAACAAAAGAATATGTGAGTGATATGTATCCGATATTTAAATACTTACTCACATCATCACTATCATTAATACGTTATTATCGTTTTGTTATAAACCTTTTGTTGATATATAACAAACCATTGTAATATGATTGATATGTTTAGTTTTGAATAAAATAAATATGTAAGCAACTATTATCTAAAACCAATACTTAATTGGAATGGTTTTAGACTGCCAAAGTCACAGCCAATTGAAAGTAAACCTGAATTTTTATTTTACAGTATAGGCACGAACCCAAGTAGTAAGAATAACAAACAAGCAGTTAATCTTAATTCTGCAAATTGTATATACTTAGTTATAGGTTATGGTGTTTACTTACGTGATTAATATTTACACAAAATAATTTGAAATGTTCTTGAAATTTCAAAAGCATGGTTACACTAATTTTTTTTGGTATCCCCAATTACAGTAAAACTCTTTCTTATTCTATAAGCGTGCGTCTCTCAAATGAACGGAATGCGTTATTCGCGCAGCATGAAATGAGTCGTGATGTAGATCCCAGCTTTTAGCGGAATAGGTATAACAATGGTGCTGACCCTTTTATAGTTTTGCAAGCTGTGTTTGAACCAAAACAAGTAGGTACCTCCCTTTTTATTCAATGTAATATGAAAGAAATGCAATGATTTATCTGTGTAACTGCCTTTTTTCTCGCACGCATAACAATTATTATTTATCATCACCTGCACTAACCTATGTACGTCTGACCTCGAGATAATGAATTTCGATTGCCCATCCAGGGTCCAAGTATGGCGAAAGTTGATTTATTTGCGTTTAATTTTGCGATAAATTAAGCGCATTAGATAACGTAAAACCAAAAATAAACATAGAAATAGCTTAAAACCTTTCGCAGTTATTATTCAAACATCTACCCGATTAAAGTCCGAACCAAGAGACTCTCATGAATTAGACTGACTTTATATTAGACTTTATTATATAATATAATTAGACTGACCACACAGCCATCATAAGTAGAAATAATGACAAAAATCTAAACAAAAACAACTAACTCAACCACTGTAATTTTATACATAATTAAGGCGGCATATGATAAGGTTTATCGAATGCTTTATCACGAAGATCCTTAAATACGAGTTAATTTAAAAAGAAACTTACTGAGACCCACAGTTTTATGGATTATCTGATACAAAGGTTTTTAAAATTGCGCGGGTTTGAAAGTATATTACGTTTTTCTTTTTACTATACAGAGCTGTGTGCTTAAAATACTCATAATTAAGATAATTAGTTAGTAACTTGTTAACCAGAGTTTCAACCCCATATTTAAAAATCATAATTAGATTTGTCACTTACGTCATTTGCTTGTGTGGTGTATTGTGTTGAAGCAATATAGAATGTTGAGGGAGTTGTTGCTAGGGAGAGTCTTAGACTTCTTAATTGATTTTATTTTCATTAAGTTTTTTAACTTTTTTTTTGTAGGAGCCTTGATCTAAATATAAAACATGAAAAATATGCACCCGAGCGGCTCGGTTGGCTTTTCCCGCCTTACAGTGCGTTGGTACAGTGGTATATTGAAAATGTGATAGCTATTATTGAATTTGTTGGTCTATATGCTCACTCACTGCTGATCAGTTGAGTTGCGATACGTGATGTAGAATTGTATTTATTTGCGTTTGTTTTCTTTACGTGTAAAATCGTGAATGTTAAATCTACCTTGTAAGGAGGATCTATGCATTTATGCGTATTTTCACTACGCATGATGGCATAAAATAAATGATTAATGAGTCTTTAAAAGGGATTATTTATTCGAATGCATCATTTGTATTTGGTTAAAATTAAATATAGTATCAACCCAAATCAGCTCCGCTACTAAAGAGGCCACGCCACAAAATTAAGGCTTTTATTCGTCGCGAGAATTATGTAATAAAACCTCTTTTTTGGATCATCATAAACTTTTATGGATGGATAGTAAAACGAGCTTTATTTTTATGCCAGTCTTACAAGCATAATTTTTATATGTGCTCGTAACCGAGAATAATATAACGATTTTCAAGTATTTAGGGTTTTGAAATGATATAAAAAAATTTAAGACCAAATTATATACAGAATATGAGGCGTTTTTTAATCTAAAATATTCGATACATTTAAAAAATGAAAATTAAGTGAACCGAAACATGAGAAGTGTTGGAACACCATTACGCTAGCCCAATTTAAATTGGTCGGTAAATGTTGTCAGAAAAATATCCATCTTACAGACAGTACCTTAGTTTATGGAATCAAATTTAATATTGTACGCCCGAAAATGGCAATCTGCTGTATTTTAAGTGCATGAAATTGTAAGATCTATTGTACACAGAATCACAATAAAATCTTATCGTATCATATCAAAACCAGTGACTTCAAATCTCCGTCAGCAAACTTTTCAAAAATTACACCATCAACTTTCTAATGTTAATTATTGTCAAAGCTACATAAAAAACCAAACTCTGAGATCGCAGGATTTATACCAATACAAAATAGCTTCTATATATATGTGAACATAAAACACATTACTTAAATACAATCCGCATTTTACAATATAAACAAAATCCATATTGAAATCAAACATTGCAGCCGCCATAAACTTTTTAATTCGGGACAATGGAAAACAAAGGCATTTTATTATGTTATGAAAACAAATACAATTTATTATTCCAGCGAAAACCAGAGTGTTTTCACCATTCCCAAATCAGATTAGATCTGCGGTTATAGAACGCGGCTATGCCAAAGTGGTCCAATCCAACAAATTTCAAATCGCCTTTCATGTATTTTCGATTTCAGTGGTATATAGCGGGCACATGTTCTTGGGGATCAATTGAATCCGACATATCGTATTTAATTCGCAGAGTTTATAATAAATCTCGTTGGTGAGCAGATATTCTCAAAAAGCTTTCTGTAATATTAAAATGGATAAAAAACTAACTTTTTGGCTCACTCTAGCATAAAGAGAACCGATTTTATCAAAGTAATCTGCAATACCAAACCATATGCCATCTTCCTTTTCAAAAATGGTTATCTAGATACTTATTTTTCATATAGATATAGAGATTATACGTTTGCTTGTTTTTATTGGATATTTTATATTTTCACTGACTTCAATAAGGCTCCATGTTACACTGTAAGTATTTTTTGTTTGTATGTTCACAGATTTCACTTTCAATTATGAACCGATTTTCAAATATTTTATTTGCGATAGAGTTTACTCATGATAAATTGACAGATTAAGACTTTATTTTCATTTCTACATCACACACAAAAATTGTCACCAAGTAGGGATCTGATTATGTCCCAGTCCCAGAAAAATCGAGAGCAACCTTCAAATTTACTAAGCAAAATTTAATTCTGACGGCTTCCAAACAATCTTGGCGATCCGGTTTTGTGGGAGTGGTATTTAATATATTTGCTATACATAGATAGATCTGTGAGAGGAAGTTTTTCAGTGCCCTTGCAGGGTGTCACGAGATCAACGTTCTAGTTCATTCTTTTAACACCCATGTTTCCATGTGACAAGCAATAGCAAATAAATAGGATCCAACTAAATATATACATGTATCAAAGTCGAAATATTTAATTCAATCTTTACACTTATTGAACTATTGTACTATTTAAATTACAGTAGATTATAATAAATAAAATTAAGTTGATATTCTAGCCATGTGTAACAAAGGTTGATAAGTTAGCACTTAAATTAATGACTATGCACGTACCAGATTGTTGGATATATATCTAACATTACTGACAATATAGTTAACGCCATCTACACAATTCCTGGACAAGCGATACTGAAAGAATCTCATGAAAGAAGCCTGTTCGGATTCTATTCCATTCGAGCGACTGATATTGTTACTACGCGTAAAAAAATACTTAAGATAATTATATCAAATTCTACTTAAAATTAACTTACGTAAGTAAACACAGTAAAATCATTATTTATTGGATCATAAAGAATCTAGCAAGTACTCACTAACTTCACCAAATCAATCTACTTTCCCCATTATCACTTTTAGCTCAAGATCTATTTTTCATCATTCATGAATATTGTATTTCAATTCAGTGGGTATCCTTCGAAAGATTTGCGTGGGCGTCGATTAGGGTCCGAGAGAGAGAAATGGGAAAAGGGACTTGAATGATTTGTGAAATGTACTAAAGGTTAGGCAGCAGTATTTTTCACTGTCAACGAACCATTTTGGTCAGTCTCGGAATGCTACGTGAACGAAATTACACATTCCGCGACTGGTTTTGTGATAGCGAAAAATCTAGGAATGTCTACCACATTCCTAGATTTTTCTTAGTTGGCTATAAGAATGAGAAACTATATGGATGACGATCCAAGCATCTTTGATATATGAGTAAGTGATGGCACTTTAACTAAACTTACATCTATATCAGAATTGTTTTTCAATAATTACGTTAATTATTTAATAATAATATTTCCCAATTTCATACCTATTATCTTGCCCAAATTGAGCATCCTTAAGAGCTTGAATTATGGGTGCTAGATAGCGGATATATATATACTTATAATTTTAAATACTAAATAAACACACAAAATCAAGGTGTCGTGAAGAAATATTCATACTCGTCATACAAATATCTGCCCCTACTGGGATTCGAATTCGGGAGCTCTGGCTAAACGTACGGGGGTACTGACCACTCAACCAGACGGCGGTCAATTTATTTGTTCACAACCTATGTAGGTCTTCTCTACATGGAAATACTCATGCTATTTTAAACCATGATACCATGTCTTTGGCCTAAAGTTGTAACGGAGTGCTAGGACAAGTGAGGTTAACAAATCTTAGTAATATTTAAAAAGAGCAAATATCAAAAATTCCAAATTTTGACTCTTTTTGGCGGTTGTTTCGATTTCATAGACTATCAGATCAATAGATACGAGCGTTTCTCCTTATTACCAGTTACCAGGCACCGTTTTATCGCTCCAATTATACAGTTATTTATTGTTGTGCATTAATTATAAATCTGAATTCAAAATTCATATTAAAATTCATCAATCAATCTTAACTTCCTACCCGTGTTCAAGTGTTTACTTCTTGTAAGTAGCTTATAAATAAGTCTTTTCTCATTTAGTTTACATCCAGTGTTCAGTTTTATATTTCTTATTTACTGTCTTATTACTCAATACTCACCTGACGTTACAAAATAAGATGCTATAAATGGCTACAGTAACATCTAGAAGGAGGCAGGATCTAGATAATACTTTTGCTTAGACTACCTATAGGTTTATAGACACTATACTACCGAATACGCCTATTCTCTCACAATTAACTGTTGGGGTGGTATATTGTCCTCTAGATCATTTTTTATCTCTCACAAATAATCTGAACAATCCTCAGATTTGAAACAATTTATTATTCTATTTATATTGTATGATTGTAAATGATAATCCGCCAGTAAATCGAAGGATTTTAATCGATCTCAAATTCAGTTGTGGTTACTGATTTTGCCTGAGTATGCTCCGAAGGCGATATAGCTGATGTATCTGCTTCATAGCACATCGAATTTATTTTAGTAGCTTATTTGTCTTGAGGCTATTAACGTGGCACTATTTAATTGACAACTATACTATAAATTGGAACATTTGCTGATACTAAATAAAACTTGGTAACTCTTACAATCACACCTGAGACGGGGAGAGCGACTATTTGTAATAACTTCGAGAACACAAAGTTTTATAACTGATTCGGCTCCGAAATAGATTTTAGGCTTTGATCATCATCAAGCTTTCAAAGTGAACAGCGAGTAATTGTGCCCAATTAAGCTTTTCATTCCTGTTATTTACATAAATGTAACAACATTGTGCTAGTTACGTGAACTTTAATTTAATACTTGGTAATCAGAGAAACAATTTATTCGACACAGTTCTACTCCAGTATTGCTCAAAAAGCCACGGTAGTACACTTAATTATCTTAATAATTTGGAAGTAAATAATATCATTAATAAAATAATGATTCTAAAGCCAAATGTATTTAATTCAAGAGAATACTTATTTTAACTTGTAATAATTTGCTTTACGTGTACACAATTGAGGGTAAGTGAGAGTCGTTAATAATATATAAAGTAACTGACGAATTTTACCCCCCAGTGATCACTTTGAAAGTTTTTTTACGAGTGACCAACTTTGAAAAGGTGTCAGTTAGTGAAGACCGACACTAGCCCTTAGGGCATGCATAAAGCAGACTTAAGGAAACTTTCTCATCTAACTTGGCCCATGATATAAAGATTATCGCCTACCGTAAGCATAAATGGGGCAAAAAGTTAATAAGCCCTGAAGAACTTAGATTGAGGAGGGTGATGTTATTTTTACAAAATTATCTGATTTTTCCGAAATTATAAGCAGCAATGCCGGAATAAGGAATATATTAGGTAACTATTTACAATGTCGTTGTGAATAAATAATATTTTATTTGTTTTGTCCCTGGCTATTTGTGCTTCTGTAACACAGCTGATTCGACAGCCCTTATTACAACTCTCATAGTCGCCATCCTTAATTTTGCACGCTTGCGCGGAAAACGGGCATCGCGATCTAGTTGTGTAGTAGCCTAGCAACGAAATATATAGAATTTTCCCATATTTTATTTTATAATAATAAAATTAACAAACAATCAGTGTTTTTCTGGGATATTTTGACTATTATACTTCTTAAATAAAATTAATTAATATATTTCTAGGGATACCCAGCCCAAAAAGCTAGTGAGTAGGGCGATATTGAGTGATTTAGATTTCGGGCTAAAGGAACAGGTCTATTATATAAAAAACAATTAAAATTTAAAAAATACAAACAAATAAAGTTAGAATACACACAGATAATGTGCACACTCGCACGTCTAATTCAAAATATTTTTTGGTTCGAGGGTAAAAAATCTCTTTTACATTTTGTTACGTTTTCGGACAATAAACGGTAAATACGATTTGAAATCATTTTTACAGTAGACTCACAGTTCTTTCAACTTTCGTATCTTTTTATATTTTGGAGACGTCTTCTAAAATTAGCAACTTGACCACTTGACATTGTTAACTATAACAAATTACACAGCACAAAACATATTTTGTTACAATTCATCATAACAAATGATTCAGGTTCTCTCTTGTGAGGGTGAGGCAATCTCATCGTTTATCATATATGAATGGGGTCATGAGATAGCTGAAAGTAATGGAGTCGGGTTACAGCGTTAAGTGAAATTATTTTGTTGGATGACTGATCAATTTAGTTTCATGGACAGTAAGTGGACTGGATTTAATTCGTGTTTGACAAATAACATGAAAAATGAATATTTGGTAAAAGGGAAAAGCTCTAAATAATGTCGTCACTAAGTGGCTACGTAGTCCTCTTTGGATCGCTGTCTTTGAGTTTAGAGAAATGTACCCGTTTTATTGAAATTAATGTTTCTCCAAATTATTATTTATTCATTCAAATTGACTATTAACATATGAATTTACTCGTGCTGGTCTCTAGGACAAAGAGATTTAGTGACTCCTTTCTTGTTCGTACGATCAGAGCCTGTAATTCATAACCGGCCGTGATTTTTCAGACTGGTAAGGTGGAGGAGGCTGAGGCAGTATGTTGCATACTGCATTAGCTATCTTCGGATAATGTGGATTGATTCTACTGCTTACCATCAAGCGGTATAGTCACTTGTATTGCTTTTTATTAAAAAAAATTAAAACTGCTTGTTTTATAACCTTATGACAAAAAGAAATTCTAAAAAGAGCCAAGTTGCTAATCATGATCACCGTCAATCGCAATTACGAAGGACAAAGGTGGAGTTTACAAGCAGCAGGTTTTTCAAGAAAAGACTTTCGACTATTTATTTTTATAATTTTTTTATAATATGGTCGATTTTTCGATTGTTACACATTATTTCTCTAATGAATCAATTTCCTCAAAGTTTCAATGGATAAAGTATATCCTTAGGTAAATGTTAACTTGTCTCTTGGTCAATGTGATGTCTCAATTTACCACAGCACTTTACGCGTGCCATATAAAATCGGTCCAAAGCCATGAACAAAATGTATACAACATTTTACACGTAACTCGGTAGTAAAATATAAGGCATTACATAATAGTATTGGAATGTACAAGAGAAAAGTTCTTGCGTGATTATATAAAATATATAAAGAACATCGTTTTTCTTGAAATCCAATTGGTTGATTAAATTGCATAATTTCGAACCATAATCATTTTTATATAAATAATTTTCATTTTTATGTATAGGTAGATAAGTACTTACATTATAATCTTTAACATATTTTGCTGCATATTATTTTGTTACTATTATACCTACTGAGATCGTATTAATATTGTAAGTATTTATTAAAAAAGTCTTCATGTTAATTTGGAAATTTAATGATACATTTTTAAAACTTTCGGTTTTAAGAGAAAAGTTTTTACTACGTTTGTGTATTAAAATTCAATTTGGTTATTCCGCCTAGCTAGTAGTTCATGATTTATAGTCGACACAAGGACACTCGATGTGTGTCCAGTCTGGAAAACCGGTGGTCGCACTATAAGCGATTTTATTCCTTGTTTTGTATGTCATGATTACATTCGTGTTTGAAAAATGCATGTATTTTTACATATACTTTGGCAATAATGAGATCAAACATTCATATTTAAAATTAAAGATGAATATACTAGCGGTGGCACCAACTTATTACGAGGGAGGTGTTTCCCTAGACCTTGCTAGATTGACCTGGTGAATTGCTCGGTAGAACCCAGGTTACCCCCGTGAAGTTCAATGGAGTTACCGGGGAGTTTTAGTGGGTATTCTCAGTGCCACTCTATTGAGGTACTAAGTGAGCCCCACACACGCCCGTCACTTAGCCAGTAGCGGGTAGGTCCATAAATGGATTCCTCCTCGTAAAAAAAGACCTTGCTAGATAAGGTCTCATAAAAATCGACTGCCAATTACCACTTGACATGTACTACAATATAGCTATAGCACAACATAGATACAAAATGATGACATAGTGAATGAAGGTTAGTATCATGAAAGACGATCTTCTATGAAGAACTAATTATTTAGAACTTCCTTGTTCTTATTACATTGTAGTAATGTAGGAATAGTATAAAAAGTCAAAAAACCATTCCGGATGCTTAGTAAGCTTTTGATGTCAAATCTGTTAGACTTCAATTTCAAGCATTCAAATAATTATTTTAAAATTAAAACTAACACTAACATGCATATTTCCAATTAACCCTAACACCGCTTAGACGAATTAGTAGCTGCGTGATTTAGAAGCGGCGCAAGAAACTCTCAGCCTTTTTGTTTTGGTAATGACATTTACAAATTACCTATATCATTATGTATTAGTATTACAAACATTTAGTGTGATATTTTATATATCGGTATGTATCGTCATTCCAGGTTTGATTTCTCTCGACAATAATTGTTTTGTTTTACGATATTTCACAATTATTCCTTTATTGACAATTATTTCTTCATGGAGTTTAGTGATAAAAGAAAGGCCAAACTTTACTCGTATAAATACAATTATGATATTAATATTAAATAACAAATATTTCTTCATACATCGTTCTGCTTACCCTTGTTACTACAAAATATTAGGTGATAAATCACGTCACGCCTTAATGGCGATACTGTATGTGGGCGACATTAGTGAGAAAAACAATGGCTTGTAACGAATATTTATCTTTTCACTAAGAAAAATCTAGTATGACCTTAGAGGGCCCTACATCAGGATAAGAAGGAATATTCAGTCTAAAACTTTGTAGGCTGAGTAATACAGAACAGAAGGTATATTCCACTCGAAGCCAGAGCATATTATCATAAAAAATATTATAAAAATAATGAAAACATTGTCCGCGCATTGTATGCTTGTATACAGCTAGTTACTGAAACGCTATTCTTGTTACGCAGATACAATGCAACCATCAGACATTAACGCTATCTATTGAAAGTTAATTCTATTAATTTTTAATTAGACGTCAGTAAAAGGATAATTATTTCGTGGTGAAGAATTTTTGTAAGGAAGAAAACTGTGAGATATATTCAACCATAATTTTTGGAACCCATCAAGCGTAATACCTCTTTTTAGAAGATTGCAGTTAAGAGACTACTTTTTAATTTTGTGTTATTACGGTGAGTAAGGTTACCGGTGCTCATTTAGAATCATTGTGTTGGGAGCAAGAGCACTCATTTCCTGCATCCATGGTAGGTGACACGTGTATTAAGCGTGAATTTTCCAATAACAACGTCACACGTGTTATCAGCATAACTGACAAAGCATTACTGATAGCCCCAGAACCTGCACGGAGGTTGATAGATGAACCATATAATCCCTATATTTTTTTATATTATTTTTTTTAAAGCCAAAATGGACGTTTGATAATGTAATTCAAGATTTGTGTCTAAGGTACTATGAGTGTCTATCGGTAATCTTGACTGCTTACCATCAGCAACGCTTTAAGCTTATTTACCACCATTGACGGTTAAAATAATAGGGGCATTAACAGACAAAAAATTAAATAAAAACCTTTGAGGTTACGCAATAGAAATATTATGAGGAAGGAAGAGAAGAAAGTAGGGCACATAATCTTTGGCAATAATTAGGAGGTTGAGAAAAATAAAGGTAAAATATTATTGAATTGTCAATATCACTCATTTTTTTAAAAATTATGATGATGTCATCATAATTTTTAATAATAAAATACCTAACTATTGTTTAAGCACAGAAGACACGTCAAATGCTATTAAGCTACCAAAATTCATTTCATCTACTAAGAAATTCACAAAGTAATTTTGTGAAAGCACGTCGAAAAAAGAAATTTTCTAACAAATTTCGTATTCATTCCTAACGTTCGTCGTGTGTGTTAGGGTAACGAATTGTGAAGAGTTTATACCTTCCTTGACTGTATAACATGAAAGTCACTGTAGATATTGTACTGAATAAAATACCTCACAGTTAACAGCTAGGTTTACAAATGTTAAAGCGATTATAGACACGATTATAATATTTTAATTTTTTTATATATTTATTTAGTTTACCCAAAATAAGCGTCAGCCATCGGAACCGAATTATCAAAACAATTCACTTTTAATTATCTTGGCATTTCGTAATGCCACATAGTCCTGTGAATAAATTTTTAAGACTTATTTGTAAAGTTCGCAAAAATATAGATAGTATTTTGTTTATAAGTAATATAAGAAATATAATAAATAAACATACACAAATAAGCGAAATATTTGTAGTCGTCGTGAAAAATATCTTTATCTAATCTTAGGGTATTTAACCAGTAGACCATAAATTATTTTATTAATTTTACTCTTTATATATAATGTTTAGTTTAATTGTTCACAGAATATATATATTTGTGTATATTCGCGTTTAGAATGCAGGGTAACTGCAAGGTGTATTTACCGTCATAATACAAAAACTTGATAAAAAACTAAGTCGTTAGTGTTATTTATAAACGGATATTCTTACTTATTAAATTCAAAATCGAGCTCGTGCAGTATTTAATGAAGTGTGGTACGTTTAAACGTTGGAATATCTCAATGTTATTTTATTTAATATCAAGTAGTTGTTATTTAAATATATTGCATATTCATTTTTCTGTAGAGCACATTTCTCTAGGACATCGAATTTATCATCACTGAAAGGCGGGCTCTTTTTTCACTGGCGATTTTAATGTATTACTTTATATTCTCTAAGAATATCATATACTGTCCTCACGCACACACCGCATGCAGCCGATGTTTGTTGTAATTTATTGTACATAGTCATATTTAAATTGAAAATTGTGTTCAAAGCAATCAAAAACGTTTTAAATTACTTTTCTTTCTCAGTTGTGAATTGTCAAACCACTTATTTTTACTATTAGGTGAGGTATTCATTTTTTAAATATAATTCATTTATACACCAAACACGCAAACACGAAGTATGCATTCGACTGGTCACTTAGAAATTGAGTTTCTAATTAAGAACGATTGGTTAGGAGGCGTGGTTAGGCTGGCAGACGAGTATGACTCACTGCATTCTTAACGTGAACACACATAGTAGGTTATTTAATTTTGTAAAAAAGTGTCCTACTGTTTTGTTTTTAAAGTTTATTTTCTTTAGATAATGAGGATTCAAATAGTAGCATGTTCATATTGAAGATAGCTTTTTATCAGCATACATAATAAAAAAGATTTCATTTTGATTCTTAAACACAAATATTTTTCATAGTTAATTATTTTCTATTGCACATTTCTTTAATCACTGTCAAACGTTCTCTTGATCCAATCTTCACTTTTTCTTTTAAATAAAAGTCTTATTAAACACAATTATTAACGTAGACAAAAAGTTGTTAATAATTTTGTGATAGAGTAATAAATTTAAAAAGTATTTTAAAACACCAATGTCCATAAATTATATAGTTTATCTGTTTTGATAAATATAAATTTATACTCAAAAATATATCAAAAAAGTTCGTTCACAATATCGCAGTCACGGTCCAACACCCGCAGTTGTTACATGATAAATTAGTCGTGCCAATAAACTGATCGGTTCGCGCCAACAACGATACAAATGAAAAACTACCGCCGTTTGACATAAAACAATCTCGTGATAGAGAAGAAACAAAAGTTACGTTGAATGATAAAGCATCAAAATTTGCTGCAAAATAACTTTTAACTTCTCAAATTTCCTGGAATAAAATTGACAATTAATGTTGCCGTTGAAAGATTGTTATCCTCAAAATACTTCCGTATCTTGACGACCTCTTACGGAGGGCTTCTAAAATATATCTGCGGATTGTTTCACTCACGGAGACTTAAATTTTAACATATTTCATGTAAATAATGTGTCAAAATATAAACTCTCATTAGCAAATCGATCTTCTAATTATCTATACCTCAACACCCAGGAGACCTACATAGAACAACAAGTTAATAGTTACACAATTATATATACTTAACACGGCCTACTTAAAACACACAATATACTTATTAAAATGATATACACTATATACTTAATTAAAACAAAAATAATAAACCTAACCCCCTATTCGTTAAACTATAATAATAAGCGCACCTACCTAAACCATGGGATTATCCGTATAAGCCGAACCTCACAAGTCGTTTGAGTGTTACCCGAACTACCATATCGTAGTTACCGTAACTCGTCCCAAGTTACGGCATAATCGACTTTATGACAACAAACTTACGGGTTGACAACCTTGAAAATAAGGTTCAAAGTGTAGTTTCAGGGCTGCAGCATCGGCAATACAAGAGGGCCATTTATCTTAAACTGTCTTAAACTTTGCTAATTAGTGTAAATTACCGTCAATCTTTGGTAGAGGTAGTTCCAGTCTCCTTTAGTGACTTTAATAGTGTTCACAACAATTTTTGGTACACTTGTTTTTTTAAATATGATAATATTTTTTTCTTCTCAAATAAAGTGCTAAATAAACCACAGCACAAATTCAAATTCTTTATTTGGAACCGTAATTTAATTTAAATATTCCATAAAAGAAACATTGACTAAAATGTGGAACGATACATTTTTCAGATGACTGTTTCGCAGTTGATCACACTCTCAAGACTGAGTAGACTTTAGACTAATACAGAGAGAAATCTAAATTTAATTGAGCTATTTATAAATTTAAAACAAAAAATCATTAATTTTTCATTTTCTTCGTTATTCTGTCTCGAATAGAGAGTATGCAGGTCAGTGGTGGGAAGTGAACTGATGATCTTAACCTTCCACTGGCCGCACTTTTGCCCCGAGGTAAGCAGTTGCGTTGGCACTTCTTAGGTTCGCTGCAATTCACTCAAACCGCAAACTAATAGCGTTGCGAATGAACTGTGATTCCGCATGTTTGACGCTCTTGAACGATGTAATAAACCTCTACATAACATAACATAACAGTCTTGTATCTACCTTTTCATCATTAATTCACAGCCTATATACATTCTACTACTGGGACGCTGGACTTCTGAGATTGCTGCTTCTTCTTCTCTTCTTGAATCTTGAACAATTACTGTGCATATTGTTTTAACTCACCTGACATTGATTATACATAATTATATATAACACCGATTAAGAAGCGCATTCGCGTTTAATTTTATAGAGCTACTCAGGGTAATAGTAAAATAGAAGGTAAACACTAAGCTGACTAACAGATTTCAGCACAATATTGTTAATACTTTATGCACTGAAATAAGATTGATGCGGAGTCACAGAATACGCGACCATCATAAGTTAAATCGTGGGTGTTGGCTACTGAGTCAGTCACAGTTTCTATCTTCGCGTGCATGCAGGCGGTTCAAGTTTCATTATTATCCTATAATCGTTAAACGAAAACATTCTCTAGTATAGCTTTTATTAGAATACGTTTTGTTATAAAGTTAAATTTTAAACGATTTTAAAAGGAGTAGGTTCTTCATACATTTTTTATGTATGTATGTTCACAATCACACCGTGATTTCTGAAACGATTGATGTGATTATTGTTTTGATCGATGTGGAATAAATAAAAGCCATTTTAAATTAATGGTTTTAAAAATATGTTTGTGTTTGAGGGGCATACTAATTTATTGAAAGGATAAATTGAAGACTAGTGTTCAAATAGATTATACACTATTGTATCTTTAAATAATACTACTAATATCGAGCTTATTTTTATTAAGTATATTTCAATTTCTTGTAGCTCTAACCAAGAAACGAGTCATCTTTTTTGGGAAACCAGTTTCTTCAATGAACATGAGCTAGGATTATGTTTATTCATCCTTAGTTTAAAAAGACTAATCATTTTGATGAGGTAGTGCTGTCTATATGTGGTCACAAGGATCGAACAGTTATTGTCTAACTCTGAATCTATCGATATAGCTTTCATTTTGACTTTCGCCATATTTACACTGCCGCTTATTTATTTATCATTATGCCGTTTTACTTTAAGTACACAGCAATGATTTTAAAGACGAAAGCTATGGCGATAAATATGAAGTTTGACAACAAGGTTCCAATATTTATTTTATAAAGTTTTGCTAGTAAGTCATTTATATTTAAAAGAAAAATTCGCTTTAAGTATATTACCAATTGTTTTTTTCCGTGAATGGGCAGTTTAGCGTCTGTAATTACAGTCTCAACGAGAACACTTGTTGGTAAATTAAAAAATAACAATTTGAAAGCGTCTTTTCTTCAAAATTACATCAGTTTAGAAAATTAAGTGAGATGAAGGGATATTTTTCTTTTAGCCAGTCGTTAATATTTCTTTATCGTTCTTCCGTCGAGCTTTTAGGAGAAATGAAACAAAAATTGGTATTATTTCACAACGATAACGTTGCTATTACCAATTATCAGTAAAGTACAATATTAATAATAAATTATACAATATTATTAATAAATATTGTGTAAGTATTTGAAGACTATTAAATATATCTAACATAATACTATTGTTATATGTTATCAAAAAGTACAAAGATGATACAAAATATCTAAATTAATAAAACAATTTTTCAATTTATTTTGAAAATCCCCAATAAGCAGTAAAATTTATTTCTATTAAACTCCTATCTTTGTTGACAGTTTGAAGCTTGCGTGAGGACTGCGTCAAAACTTTCTACCATTGATTCACGAAACGATGGACTAATCTTACATTTGAAAAAATGTCAACTTACTTCACTAGACCTTGGTAATCCAACTACTAATGTGATATTAATTTAAGTAAGTATTACCTAACATAAGCTAATCTTCTTTCTTAGTTATTCATAAATCTTTTTGCATCGGGACAAATTTTACATAATGAACACAATTTTGCATAATTTTTAAAATTATTTTATTTGAAAGGTATCATTTACATCTACAATTCATTTAGTAGCCTAAATTATATCGATATGTAGGTTCTGTCAGGAGTCAGACCAGAATACACGTTCTCTGATCCTGCGGACCTTTAATGTACAAACGAAGCATTTACCTAGGGAAGCACATAGAGCACCCTGAGGAGATACAACATATCACTGCCGGAATAATCTCGAAATTTCTGGAATCAACGGGGCTAGGCAGTGAACTCTAAAGGGTTGCCACAAAAGATCAATACTTGTCGAACTGGCCTATAAGGACCAAAAGCAACTAGTTAATAATTTTAACCTTAGTTTGTGTTATGAATACTAAATAACGGAAAATATATATGTATACAGTAATATTTGTATATACTGAATAGATATATACTGAATAAACATAAAAATATCCATGACTCGTAAACAAAATTAAATATTCGTACTCTTCATTCAAATATCTGCTACTACTAAATGTCTAGCCACCACTCAACCAAGGCTATTAGTAATATGTAATATCTTAATATACCATATCCATGAAGCCTTAATGTATATAAGCTCGGTGTTCCGTAAATCCACAAATGAAAATTTTCGTACAGGTAGAACGAAACTTTGATTGAATATTTCAGCGCCCAAGTTTGCAGTTTACCAGTCGCACGTCTCAAATGAACTGGTTTTGCGTATTTGAAATTTAAGATGTCTCTACCGTTTCCCGTTTTATCACACTTCCCCTTCAGAGCTTTATTTCTGAAGCTAGAAATATCGTATGGAAATTACTTCTTTTTTCGATGTAAATTCTCAGAAACAACAGAGTAATTCAAAGATTTTTTATGGTGGTGGAACCAATAGCAAGATTATACCGCGTTTAGTGTGAAAAAGATATAGCCGTGAAATTTTCATTATACGGCTTCATCTTTTTTCACACTGAAACGCTTACATATTTTAAGAATTAGAATCTCCTTTCTCTATAACATTACATTACCGTAGTATGAAGTGAAAGTCTTGATATCACAAGTAATGTCTATAGGCTATAATTATCAACAACCATAAGTTTGGCCATCAGCTTTCATAAGATTGCATTGATCGGCCATAAGAGTGCAGTAATAACAAAAAACAAAATTTAAGTACTAATTATGTATGATGTTGACACATATATCTCCAATGACCCAGTGGTACTATTGTTAATAGTCTTTTCGAAGTATTTTGATTATACAATCTCTCCAAGAATGTTATCCCCTTTACGCCCTTTTAGAAATTTGATTCTTTCTTTTTTGGAGTCCATTTCAGCAAGTCTTCATTTGACTTATCGAGGGTGAGCATATATTTAAAAGATAAATATTACTTCTAACTCTTTATTAGCACTCAGTGCCAATACTCAGTCGTGTTTTAATTCTTAACAGATTCGTGAACCTAAAATTTTGAGCATTTGATCACTAGCGCATCAAATTTGTAGCTCATATATGGTCTGTTCAAGCCTCTAAAATATTGGATTTTATGGAAATATCAACCAGGAACTATCAGGATAGTTCCTATCATCAAACTCGAAAGGATGCTAAACGAGTGTATACATTATTGCACTTATCGTTCATACCCCAAATATGGACCATAAACTGTGAATCTATTCAGAACTACTAAATTTGACGTTTTGCCATACAATGTAATAAGATTAATATAATTGAGGTCTTCTTGAATCCAAAAGTTTTCAAGTGTTCTACCGTAAGTAATTTAGGCATTCTCTTTAGTATTTCTCAACAATTTTGCAAGTATTAATTGGCGATATATATTTCTTTTCTTATTTTGTATACTATAATTAAGTTGTACTGTACTATGCGATCAGAATAAAAATATGATTGAATTATGAGCATATTATGACGTCCTCCTTACGATACCAGTTTCACTTCAGTGACTTTCTGTATAGATTTTTTTTACTCTACGAGTTAAAACTGAATTATTTTAAATCTATTTCTTCGTTCAAAATATTTATAGAAACAGATGATTAGGTAAGGTCATGTCATTATTAGATTTAACTTTTCGTTTTTAATGGCTTATTCATTGGATAAACTCCCGGGAACCTCAAAAAATTTTTAATTTACTTATCTGCCTGTATGATAAGAAAACATTTTGTCCTTGAGAGTAACTCTAAGGTTGTTTGTCTAATATACGCAATACAAGCGAAACGTCAAAATAAAGAAGTTCTTTATATATTTCTTGTTTTATAAGTGTGAATCTTTAATAGTAAATAAAATATGAATCAAAGAAATTTAGATGTATCAATGTAATATAGAGGTAAGGAAAGGTATATTTGAACTCTGTCGCAACTAAAAAGATCGACAAAGATTTTCTCAGAATTTTCCATCCACTTATTTTATCGAAGTGAATAAATGACGAACAGTTTTGGTACAGCGAACTTTATCAAGTTAGATCGTACAAATAAAGGAGGAGTACGAATTTTTATAACACTTCCACGGAAACTTCCTGACCTTTTGTTGGGTATTCCACTTGGTAAGGAGTTTCTATTTAGAGAAATTTCCGAGATAGGTACATCTATTGAATCTTTCGTGAACTTTGCGTTCGTGATATTAAAATTAAACAATAGAAGTTGGTTACTTATTGGTTTTTATGAACGTTACTCTAAAAAGTATGTAATGCTAAAAATCTTGTAATAGTCTATAATAATATACATTTACTATAAATGAAATATATAATATAGCGTAAAAATAATAAATCGTAAAAAGCAAAAAAATATGATACTGACTAAATTCTGGAATCATAATAGTTTTTACAAAATTCGGCCTTTTTGGTGAACTATAATATATGTCTTAAGATAAACAATTCTATTTTTGAATTAATGATTAAACTTAAATATATATAAAAAATGAATTGAAAACCTGCTCCTTTTTGAAATGAAAATTACGGTCCTTCGGTCGGTCTTTGTTAGTGAAATCAATGTGAAACGTTGAGAAAATAAAATGAGATATTTACGTCAATCTGCACAGCTTGCAACAGTTCTAACGATATCCATTTTTTATTTTTTAATACTTATTATTTACTTATCAGAATACTTTTCGGTGTTATGGCCATAGTATTTGATTGTAGAAGTAAGAGAATTGGCGTCACACGAGACAAATACACAAAATTTTAATAAAAAATAAAACAAAACACGTGTGAGCTTATTACTATAATAATATGGCATATTCTTTTATGACCTAATTTTTTTATAGCACAAAAAGCGAGGAAAATAATTTTACTTTCGGCGCGTGTTGGTGACGTAAAGGATTATCCATGTTTTATGAAACCATGCTCCTAAATACATTTACTTTGGCTTCGTAGGCTTAAGGCTAGATCTGGAAATTATGGTAAAAAAACATTAAATTGCTTTGTTAAGCAAAACATTTTATGAAAATTACCGGCTGCTTTGAAATTATCTGCTTGTGAATATTACGTCGTAAACAATAGCTTTTAGAATCTAGACAAAGCTTTAATTAAATAAATTAATATTTAGCCCTTGCCAAGCTGCCGGTATTCACACTATAAACAATGATAACGATTGCATTCACGAAAACTAAAAATAATTTACTTCCCTCTCCCGTTCAAAAAACATAATCGGATATGCAATAAAATATGACCAATTCGCTTTTAAGTCGCCATTTAAGTTATTGGTGATCTATTATTGTTTGGTGAGTTGTAATGTTAAGTGAGTAGTGAAAAAATAGCAAAACTCACATTATTACAACAGAATCTGGAATATTATTATTTACACGTTTACACAAAACAACACAAAAAGGTATTTTAACTTTAATTTAAATAAAGCAAAACAATTTTTTTACATCATACGCCAATAATAATGTAAAGAGTTATACACACGTTCGGAATCACACCAATCAGCTGGAACAGTTAAGTAACCCTTGTGCATACATTTTTGAATTTCGAATAGTAATCGAATCATTGCCACCCGCTCAAAATACCAAAGTATTTTAGGGTTGTAGATTCAAAATACCAAAGTATTTTGCGGATACCAGCTGCGGCATTATGATATCTTTAAACAATGTTATAACTCAAAACGATAGTTATTCGAAATTTGAATTTTTTTGTCCAGCAAGCTGTTTACTGAGTTCAAAATATCAATTTCGGTATAGTGTCCCTTACTCAGTGAAAGTATGCGGTTAAGCGTTAAGCATATCATAAATTCCTTCAGTTAACTTCCAAGAATGTTGCCTTCAACCATTAATCTTGGATTAAGCTTGAAAAGGCTCTAGCTATACGCTTCCTTAGAATTAATTGGCTCTAAATAAATGTTTTTACACTCTCAGCTTTATTTACGCCTGAAGTATTATAATTAAATCTTATTATAACCATTATCCATGGATGTATTAAATGTGAAATTAGCTTGAATAATTTGTTTTATGTTACAATATATGTAGAATCAAAAGGATCTTCAAAGGTAAATAAAGAACAAATTGAATAGCGTAATTACACTGTTAATTAAGTCTTATTTTAGTATAATTTCTCATCTCAGTCAAAATTGGGAAGTTTTATTTAAATTAGACATTATGTCTGTATCGAGGGTCTTATTTATATATAACTTAAAAAAAGGTAAGGTTCTAAATTCATCTGTCTGTTGTTTATTATATTAGATAGATATATTCATGTACACAAAATACAAAAGAACAGTATTTATTTGACTGTACTGGCAAAATTATGATATCGATCTGTGTAATTGATTTAGATATAAATATAACAGTGCTTAGAAGACTCTTTTTACACTTTATATTTAAATATAAAGCTAATAAAATATTCCGTAGCTAATTAATTCTGCAAATAGAATTGATTTTATAATTAATTTTATTTGCATAATTAATTTAAAATTAAAAAGACTCCCTAAGAAGCAAATAATGTTGTCATTAAATGAAAGCATAGTCCCGATCAATTTTGCAGAGGAATATTTCAACAGTAATTTTTATGATCTCGCAAAAGATGCGCCCCATTTAAAGACGATGTTGCTAATATTATTGCGATGAAGTTTCCCTTTCGGAGAGTGAAATGACGTTTTTATGGACGTTTTTACGGTTATGACCAATGTTTAAGTCTTATCTAAATATATAGCTTTCAAGAAATTGATAGAATTTTCTTTTTAATTTTCTGTAGGTACTTTTTTGACTCCCTACTTTTAAAGCTTAAGTACTTTTTTACGATTTCAATTACCATATTTATTGGTGGCAACATTATTATAAATGATAATAAATAGAGGGTTATACGTACGGTCATCCTCAAAATCAATTGCGTTCACGTTGTATGGTAACAACCGTTAATTGTATTACATAGTGAATGAACTGAGGTTTCTTTCTATCTTGTACTTGGTGCGGTAAATTGAACTTCTACATGAGAAATTCCGCTTCCCTATTCACGGTTTTAGGGTTGTACATTCAATTTGGAATATCATGTCTTGTCTAGCTTTGATGAGCCGCAATAAAAACAGCTTTTCTATAATCGCTACCTCTATCGCTAAATGGGAGTACATGGATTTTAACATTAACACCTGAAATTGTTTTAACAAAGGCTTGTATCAAATCACGCATTATATTATATTCCATTTAGTTAAACCAAAGAGTACTTATAAATAAAATTGTACCTAATTTAAAGTTTAGTAAGTATCTAATTTAAAGTTCGGGGCATCTCGTTCTCTCTATAAAATTTTTTTTTTTAAATCCTATAAAAAGGACAAATGTCGTACTTTGTGATATTTGGAAAAGTGTGGTCAGTTTTAAAACCTGATACTGAACATATGAAACGGATCATTTAGATTAGGTTGTGCAGTCTAATGTAAACCGTTTGTCCAGACTTCAAGACCTGTAGAATGACATCGTTTAAAGCTAAAGTGAATAGTTAAAATAATTGCTCAATCATTTATTAGGAAATCAATCCAATCGCTGTAAAATACTGAAAAAGAGTTAAATCCAAAGTTACAGAAGTATAAAACAATTAAATAATACGTCCACATTACAGTAGATCATAGCTTAATTTTCTTTATTTTTTGTCTAGTGCGTTTCATTCATCGAACCATTGAAAAATCGTTATATTTTAGGCAGGGATGATACGTACATTATCCCTACTTTTTAAGCTATAGTTACTGGTTTCCAATAAACAAGCCATAACTCCATTTAGTGGCATGTAGTTCTTGTGAAATTTTTTAGACAAAATTTATTTTATAAAAAAGATTTAAGAATTCATTCTGCAGCGTTAATGCCACATAAATTATCCTTCCTCGAAAAGCAGTCTTTAAATTCAATTTGCTTCCTATTTTATGTGTAAAAAGTACTTGAAATGACTCGACGTCGTCTGTTATCCAAAGATAGATTTTGCAGCATGCGACATGTTACCCTAGCTATCTCCACCTTACGGGTTGAACAGGTGCATTCTACGCCTCTTTTAGAGCCACCCATGTGTGGAAAAATCACGCGTGCCGGTATAATTACTGATAAGAAAAATATTGCGTAGATAAAGTTGATACTTAATATTTATAAATTACAATTGAGAACAGATTATCCCTTTAGATAAATAACGTCCTTTTAAAACTTATCTACGTGATGACATCAATATATTGTAGTCAGACTATGAACATCTTTACAGACTTGTCTGTCGATCAAATAAAACCCGTATTGCTTGCAGTTACGGTTCAAGTCATCGGCCAAAATTGAAAGTTCCTCTTTCATCGTCATTCCGTCGCAATGTTATTTCTTTCCCACCCAATATGTTGTACGCTGGTAGAACGTCATCCATCTTATATAGGTCTTATACGCACGCGTTTATGTTAATAAATACGTGGTATGACCGTCGGAAAATAAATTTAACTTTTTAGAGGCAGGGTATACTACTTATTAAGAATAAGTAGGGATAAATATTTTGAAGGGCTAACCTTTACCTTCTGATACGTTTGGCTTATTTTTTATATTAATTTGACTACGTCACGTAAAAAGTTAAATAAAATAACCAACAATAATATGTGGAAATATAATAGAATAGAATATATCTTTATTGTACATCAGCCAATTCAAAAAATACCACAAAAAAGGTATTTAGATTCCAAAGATTTTATATTTCGTCCCTCATCGTATTAGCCAAGCCCTAACATGCCGGTATCAAAGACAGTTGTGAATTTGACCTTGAGATATACTGGCTTTTGTAAATCCATTGCTATATTTGATCTTATGTACAATAGAAAATCATTTGTGTCTTACTCATATGGAAACAAAATATTTTCAGAGTAGCCACAACGCATATCTAAACAGTACCTTAATATGATAAAACAAAATTTCCATAAAATTTAAGAGGGTACGGTCACGTCTGTATACCTAAAGCATCAAAATAATTTGATCCTGTATGTTGTAATAGAGTATCTATCGAAACACAGTATTTTTCACTTCACAGAAAATTATTCCAATATTTATAACGGTGATAAACTTGAAAATTTGATATTGAAGGCATAATCATCACCTTTTCAACATTATTTTGGTAACCGAAATAATATTCTATTGTACTAAAATATCATAAAAACTATAAAGTTATCGATAAAACTATTTATGATAACATGTTTCAATATGCATTATATTTTTAATTAGATAATTTTCAATGACTATAACATTACATCAAGCAATTTTATGCTCAGTGGAGCATCAAATTGCTTGATTGCTTGATCGAAGCTTTGCTCGCTCCGGTTCGCGTAGATCACAAGTCTAACCTAACCTAAACTAACCAAAAATTAAACTTTCCGACGTATCTATTTTGTTATAGCGGGGAAGCCCCTGCACCTCCCGACAAGTATACTGAAGCACAAAAAACCTCCGAAAGCATCAGTTGTATTGATTAAATCAGAAACGAAATGATTGATTACATAAAAAGAGACTTTTCGATGTACACTGACTTTAGTAAAGTAACAATGATGTTTCAACTATTTTGCAAACTAAAATTTCGCTTAAACAAAATTGTAGATAACAAAATATTGATCTAACATTATTTCGATAAAATATGAAAAAAAATAACGTTGGAGAAAATTTGAGGAAATTTGAGGAACCTAATTATTGTATACAAAGATCTGCTAACAGTTTTATGGGTAATGAAAATAGTTGAATTTATTTGAGATTGTCTATTATAATGATGACGTTTTTCAGTAGATTTAGGGTATTGCCCCAATTCTCTTGTGCGCCGTACAAATTAAAGTTATTCGCATCTCTTTCATTCACATTCAATAAGAAGGGATAGAAAAACTTTTATAAACGTCAAGTGAGTCGACTCAGCATGCTTCATAATCTAAAAGAGCTGTCATTTTAGAAATGTCAAATGACGTCACCGGTCGTCTGTGTTTTTTGGTTGTATTGTGAAAGAGTAGTACTGAACTTGAATTTAATTTAGTTTGTGCAAGAATCGTGCTCATAGTTTAAACTATATACATTTCCATATTAGTTTATACAAGTTAATAATAATAATATTATCTATGAGTATATATACGTAACTTATCAACGCATTAATTTCAATCACTTACAAATATGCACTCGTCTTGATAGATATCATTATTTGGCAGTCTTAAAAAAATCTTTTCTCTCTTTCCAAACACTCTTGATCCCCATTGAAGGAAAAGAAGTAAAAGTGAATTTTCTTACAGGAAACTCAATCCATTAGTTGCCTTATCAGTGACTGAGCTGCGTCAAGCTTAAGTTGCCAAGAAAAACTTTTAATCTTGTTGCCTGCTACTTTTAAAGATTTAAGATTTCGCTGTGGTATAAAATGCTATAGACAGCTCTTCCTAATTTAGCTTTGCTAGTGAGGAATTATGTGTTTAACTTCGATGATTACTAGAGAAAGATTATTAAAAAAGCAGAGAATTGTGCATACCATACACATAAATATTTATCACTATTCTCATCTACATAAGTTAATGAAAGAGTAAAAGTGCCTCCATTTTAGTAAAATGTTCATAATGGGACACTTAACTTGACACAATATATAATATCCGAAACATTGGAATCAATCTAAATAACAAAATATGAAATAACAAAGATGTTGTTTTTATATTCCAAACCTTTCATTTGGACCTAATAAAGAACTTCCTAGAGACAAATGAAATAAATTATTACGTCAGCAATGTCATAAATGATTCAAGGTTCAATTAAATATGATCGTACCTTACACTTATTAAGTCAATGTGGATGTATTCTCTTACATTTAATATTATTTGTAGCTCAACGAAATAAATTTTCAGGACTAATTTGGTACAAAACCTTGCTCTCCGTATACCACTTAGTGGCTACTGTTATTTAGTTACACCAAATCCTTTGTACTTCATTCTAAGTATTTTAAAGCGTGCTTTGTGCGACCCACGCTAGTTAATCCGGTGGAGGATCTAAGCGAACTCCTGACCACACAGAGAAACTATATTTGTTATACAAAATTATGCCTTATTTACAAATCTATTGAGTTCACTTCGCCTTACTAGTTGGTATGTTTAATTTGTATCTAAAACAGAATAATGATACTTGATTAGAGATCGAGGACCTCTTGTAACCTTAATCGTTGGAAAGCTTAAATCACAAAATAATGTTTGAATACATGAAATTGCTCACCAGACCGTGAGGGAGATTAATCCCATATAAAAGTTAATATCACACAAATGCGGCAATTTAAAGGGATGGTATATATATATATATGTATATATATATCAACAGTAGAATGAAATATAAACATGCAAAATTAAACCAAGTAAGTTCGTACAGCCAATATTAACGAATTTTAAAGAACCACTTGATTTAATTTGTATAATATTTATGTTAATTAAATTAATATTTTAATGCCGCATTGTGGAAGTATATTGTAATAATAACATGTTTATTTATCATCATATATTTATTGTACCTTGTACCTATCATATTTGTAAAAATAATCTACTTTGAACGTGGACCAGTTTTTTTTTCATTAAAATAATAACAAAATATGAAATATAAAAAAATTTAGTCCAGAGTAACGATGCACCAGCAAAATGAGGTGTTTTAATGATATTTCAACTATTCTCTATAATTGATGCTTACGCACTATTTCCAATCAGAAAGACCATTAGTTGTAGGATATAAGCGAGGGACTAAGATGTGATCTTTGTTTCAACAGAGCAAATGGACCAGGAATATAGAGTGATTGTCTTCATTTTCTAGTGTTCATAATAATAATAAAAATATCACACACTCACACCTATTATGTAGACCAAAGTATACATTATTAAGAGCTTGTGTTATAGATACTAGATATTGGTGAAATATATATAGTATTAAGAAATATAAAAAATAAACATAAGAACACCCATGAGTCATGAGCTAAGAAGAGAGGGATACTAACCACTCAACCAGAAGGCCGTCTATAAGGAGCTGATAAACACACCATCGATTTGTTTAATATTCTTTGATATAAACAAGAAAAGAGAATATTAATGAGAACTCATCATCTCTGTTATGCTAAACATCATCTGTTTTAATGTTCTTCATTATTCATCTTTTGGAGTATGTTGTTGTAATCAACAAGCTTTCATGAATTTGTTGAATTATTAAGGTACTAGTTGACCCTGTGAACTTTCTTAACATTTACACTCCACCACTACCGCCATCTGTCAAAATTTATCTGAATTAGACATGTCAGAAACAACAGTTTAAAATTAATTTTCTTTTAAACCACCCCAAATTAAACTATGCAAAACACAATAGAAATTATTCAAATCGGTCAAGCCATGTTTGGGTTTTAGCAAGACTAACATATAAACACATACAAAATATAATATGGACTGAAAGAATTGAATATCTATCAAATATGTATTTTAAAATTTTACTGAAACTATTCTTAATATTTATTGCCCATAGAAAGACCCCATTTACGGAAATTAGAAGCTATAAAGTTACCACAATCAGCATTCATTGAAAGGGTTATTTATATCATTCTTTATAGACATGTAGCAAGTAGGTAATGTATTTCAAACATATTACTATTTTATATAAACTGCTTTCTGCTGATTTCTTATATTTTATTACTTAACTTTTGAATTTCATTGTGTTTCATCAGTTTGTGCCTAAAACTAGATCCAAACTAACATAAATAACTGAGTGCTTGCAGATTGTTTGACAAATGTAGGAAATAATTTTAATTCTTCATGCTTAGTTAAAAAAAAACAAAAATTATGTCACTCAAATGGAACCCATTCAGCATTTTGTAATAAGGTATACCGTAATATCCTAGAACGAGCACTACCACGCACGTCAAACCAATTTGTGATGCACTTTCAAATTTTATGATACCTAGGAAGGTATCTTATATTTTATTGAAGCAAATTGGTCCATTGGTTGTTGAATTGTGAAGAGTTATTTCATAGTAGATCTTTTTGGTTCAAAGTAACCATTGGCAAGTGGTGTAATTTAAGTGATGGTATTTTTAGGACACGTGACTACCCAATCGAAGTCTCAAAGGAAGTTTCCTATTTTAGGGGTGGAAGTATAACGAAAATTTAAAAATTTGTTTTTCATAAACTAAAGATTTTTGTCACATTATCAAAATTGTAATTATTTTTGAGAATCTTGTGGCGTGAGTAATTCCCCTGAACCCCTAGGAATCTAACAATGCACATTCTTATAAATAGAACTGTAATTGGTGCTCTTATTTCCCAAGCATAAATTAAACTTGTAAATTTTCCCCTCGAAACTCGTGATATGACAATTATAGCGGACAGGAATAATTTTAATCTCTCGACGATTATTTGCCTTTGCCGACATATTTAACCAGGGTTAAAATGCGAATTAATGTAAATTTTACAGCAGAATTTAAATAATAATACATACAATGAGAAAACATTGCTCCGGCTTTCTTGTGCCTAATTCAAAATGTTTTTCGCGTGTATATTCTTTAAACCCGTAAATAAAGATGTATTTTTACCTATGAGCTCAATTTGTTGAATCATGATCGGTATGAATTACATGTTTGCATTCTAAACTCTATAAAATCAGTACTGTACCTACAAAAATGGGGTACTTATGCTTTTTCATCCATAAAGTGAAGCAAACAAAAGTACAATACTTCGCCTAAAAGTAAAAATATATTTCTTATACATAATAATTTTAAGAGTCATTTCTGAAAGTTAAACGTTACGACTCTTACGTCATCATTACATAGGAAAAATTCGGATTTCAGCGCATTCCATAATTTTAAGAATTCATATTCCTCGATATTAAATGCACATTTAAAATAAGTCAGTTTTTACTATATTAAGTAAAATGAGATTGGAACGCTAAAGTTTTAATACTAAGAACTTATTAATAAACGGAAATCTGACGGGAAAAGTTTCTAACTAGTAAGTTAGAGTTAAAGATATAAATTATTTTTTCGAGCGTACTGAAAACTCAAAAGATATAGTCAGTCTTGTGATATTCCGAGTATATTTACTATTCTATCGTTCATCACCAGTCCGCCTGCGTTCAAAATTAAAAAATCTTCGTGTAAATATTGTACGCCCGAAAATGGCAATCTGTTGTGTCTTAAGTGCATAAAATTGTAAGATCTATTGTGCACAGAATGACAATAAAATCTTATCTTATACTATCTTAAATATTGGAAGGGTTAGAAAGATAATTATATTCTTACAAATTAAATATTTTGAATTATTCCCTCTAAAAGCGTTCCATACAGATCTATTTGGTAAAAATAATATAGTACATCCAATTTAGTAGCCATGACAAATAATGTCTCTAGTGTAATGATAAAACAAAGCAACCAGAATAAATAGCGGTAGAGATTAGGGTTTCATATAATTTTATATGACAGTCTCTTATATGATCTTTAATTCTTAACTTTTCCTATTTTAAACAAACTTAAATAATATGCAGATACTACTGTGCAATTCAACCAACCCCTGTGGTGTGCTCAGATCTAGATTTTCTAGGTTCAATCATTTTTTGAAATAGAAATTGTTCTACTTGTTTGAGGTTACGACTTTCTAAGTCCACTTGGCCAGCTACCATCAATATACTTACGTCTGCCGCCATAAAAATATTGTTAGGATCATGGTTGTGCTCCGTCAGTAAGAGGTAAGATAGCCAATTCTTGTATGGTTGTTGAACCATGGAAGAAATGTCTCACCGTCAAGTGAGATGAAGGCAAATAGATACCCGCTTAGGAATAATTTTCTGATGTAGGCCTGTGCCGATCAGTGGAACGTATATCGGCTGATGACGATGATAAAGAATGAAAAGAATAAAGGTCTTATCTTTATCTTATCATCGCTAAAATAAATTTGGCATCTCCAAGATAATTTTTGGATTTTTTATTTATTTAATATTACTGCGTAACTATTATATCTTATTAGAATAAATTAATATTTTGTCTTCTCTGTCAAAGTGTCTTTCCATAGAAAATTTATGTTATTCCCTTAATCTAACTAAGGTCCTCGGCCACTTTCAATTTAACAGCCTAAAACAGGGGTTTTCAAAGAGAAATTCACGTACGTAAAAAAGTTTTTGACACAGCTTTAAATCTGGATAACAACATTTTCAAAGCTAAATAAAACCTCTGTGGAGTCATTTGAACCACAACAATTAAAGTTAAATAAAAACCCTTTACGTGGCTTCATGAAAGGCAAAAGTGGACACTGTTGGCTGCAGGTGAAATATTTTTGAGATTAGCTTTGTTAAAAGTAAAATAATATATATAATGTATATAGATATTTTATCTTACAAACATAAATTATAGTATGACTTAACTCAACTGTCATATTTTATTTTGGTATCTTTAATAAAGGGTTCTGATCTCACATAGGAGTGAGGATTTCGAGGATATTAGCGGTGGCATTATATTTAGTGAAACATAAAATATCTTCCATATTTTAAAAGGTTATTATTATGTTGTGAACACGCACTATGGATTACACAACTTAATTTTTTTTATTTGCTTTATCTACATTAGATGCAGGTCGAAGTGAGATCTAACAAAATCTATCCCGATTTTTTCTGAAATTACATTGAATACCGTGTTTTTGACTTAATGAGCATCCTCGTTACAATTCAGATAAAAAGACTTAGATGAAGATGGCCTATGACAGGTATCAATATCTACTGATAGATATCGAACCCAGCATCTCTTAGCCTATCAGGATGATTGATGATGTACCAAGCTACAAAGTCTTGGCAATTCCAGTATCCTGGTAATGGAATGACAAATATCTAATTATAAACTTGCATGCGATATGCTTAGAACTGAGGTTGACCATAGTGGTAAGATCAATATTAATGATGTACCCAATTTCTTTGTTTGCAATAAAAATAGTTTTTTGCATATAGATATTCCGACGGACAGTTATATGACAAAATTTTGGGTATTGATATTTTTATTTTGGTTTTGTGTAAAAAGAAGAATAATGTACCTTATTAAATAAGTAACTAAAAGTTCAAAATCAAACTTTATTTGCAGTTGTAAAAAATTAGCTGTTTTATGTTAAAGTCGAAACATTTTCGATTTAATTTTTTTTCGATATCAGTTCTAACAACCAATTGGTTTATTTAACATTTAAAAAAAATTAAGGTCACAAACTCTAACCTTACCAATTTTTGGTAAGGTCAGGTTAGAACAGTGACTAGTAAGATAAAATGTATGTCGAGTATGGCAATGAGCTAGTATCCACCAACTTATTATTCAATATAATTATGTAATATGTGCTATTGCTAATACCTACTAACATACATTTGTAATTGAGGATTAAGTCGTCCAACTAAGAAGTTCTCCATCATCCACATTTGTGTGCTTGAAGTCGAACAGTTTTCCAAAATTATTTTCAAGCCATCAGAGTACTTTGCCACTTGAAGACATTTCTGAGTATCCATATGCCTTATGTGCTTATTCTGAAATCAAAGACGCAGATATATATATAATTTCTTTATGAATAATATGTTTATTTAATATTGTAGATATATTTAAAAAAAATTTTTAATCATAAACATATTTATTTATTTTCGTAACCGACAAATAAGATAGCCTTTAATTGGTGGTAATATAATTTTATCATTTTTACATAGACCTAAATATATATGTCGTATTTTAATTGTCTAGCTATGCTTCCGTTTACGTTCACGTTTATGTCGGAAAATAACAATAGGGTTTAAATCGTGTTTAGAACAAATTTGATTAACAAAAATAGGTCAACATAGTCTGCCGCGAACTTTTTATTAAAACTCTTAAAGACGAACAATATTTTTGTGTAGTTTTAACCATTTACCCAGCGGGGTAGTCGAGGTAGGCTATAGCCTATAGCGTACCTAGATAAATTGACTATCCAACACAAAAAAAAATAATCAGTAATTCGCATTTGTGAGAAAAGCGCATTTAACTAACAAACAAAAACTTTTGAGCTTTATAAAATTAGTATAAACAGATAACTAGTTTTCCAGCACTTATACATAATCAATCACATTTATTTTACTAAGCCATCAAAAATTAATATTTTAACAATTAATGGATTTAAAAATTACAGAATCTTTATATTGATAATATCGATTAATTAACAAATTGAATTTTAAAAAACTGTTAAAACGTCTATCCGGTTACATTTTGTTATAATATAAATTTTAAAAGGCTTATATTTTAATTTGCAAAAAAGTTGTGGATACGGTATAATTGTACATTTTAGAATAAACAAATGAATCTCCCCGAAACTAATTTCCCCTGCCACATCCAATTTCAGGTTTATGTTTCTAGACATTCGTACAGCCGAAGAATTTACGGCAGACCCTTAAGTGCTAGTAAAATTTTCATAACTCAAACAGGCATGATAAATGCCAAATTACCTTAGCATCGTACAACCAGATCTGTGAAGAGGCACGTCCTTTACAAATATACAGCATAAGAATAGAAAACACGTAGTCCAGACACATTTCATCTTTTTTCAATTCCCCGTCCTTTGTATACACCCAATACTGAAGCAAAACATTTTGAAGATAGATAGGTGTATCAAAAGATAGATAGGTATATCAAAAGATAGATAGGTGTGCCAATATTTTAATTGCGATCGAGACTATTCATACGATCTGATATCAATAAAGAGAAAGAGAATAGATTTTTAATTCGGAATTATAACCAAAATCATTTATAACAAATGATGTATACATGCAATTGTAGTATTTCTATTTAAAGTAAATATATTTTTAATTTATTTAAACCAAGAAACAGTCATTTACAGCATATGGTTCTTTTTAAAATAGGTATTAACGTAAGACCTACAGTTCCACCTATAATAAGACCAAACAATGTCATTCATTCTTACGAGCCTTTATAGGACTTTTCTTGTATAATATGACTTATATTCATACTGTGTAATATTGGATGTGCTATTACACAAAGAGATAATTTAACGAGTCATTAGAAAAAGTTAGAAAAATTAGTTTTTAAAATATTTTAGGAAAAATGGGTAAGCATTAATAAGCATTATTTCACCTGATTTCCACCTTGAAAGTGACAAGGCAAGATGTCTATACCCACTTTAGACCTTGCATTTGACGTATCCAGACAGCCTGCATAGTTACTTATACTGAAAACCTGCCAATAAATAAATATATAAAATATAAAAGTTTCTTCCTTTTTAGAATTAATTGTGTTCACAATTGATAGACATAATCCTTGCGTTAATATTAATTGAGTAAATATGAAAGAATATATTTTACCTGTCCACTTGCAACGTAGTTTTCGGGTAATTCGAGCTCTGGATAGACATTTTCTAAATACCACTGGAAGGGCTTGCATTTAAGATTTTGACGTAATTCTATGCGACTTGATATATTGCCGTAGTCGACTTTTTCGCTTCCAATAGTAGCCAAGTAATATTTCGCATATTCGTCCATCCATACCTTATTGACATTGACAAATACATATAAATGCAAAGTGACACTTATGTTACATTTTAATAACGAACATAATAATAAAGGTATGATTTAATCAATCGAATTCTGTTAATGTTAAGAGTTTATTTACGTTTTTGTAATTAATACCAATTAACTGCCTTTCCCTCGAGATGTTTTATGTTGCGCAAGTATTTTGTGAAAGGCACAATTGAATTAAACCTATCTCAGAATAAGACATACAATATCTTTTAACACAAAACAGTAAGGCCATCCTTACCTTAGCCATTCTTACGGTATTTCTTTTCAAGGACCCGCTTTGTCCTGTATAAGGGAACCTCTTTCTGAAAACATGTCCTACATGAGAACAAGGTACTATTTCTAAGGAGCCACCGCACATCCACGCTTTGAAAGATAACTCTAAGTTCTCAGCACCCCATATATCGAAGCCGTCGTCGTAGTATCCGAGTTTGGCAAAAAAATCTTTGTTTATAGCAAAAAGACCACCAGATATTGTAGCAGTTTGTATTGGTGCTGCCGGAAAGTTTCTCTTCTTAAGAATATCGTAGGGTATCGGCCTCCATTTGAACTTCATTTGCCAATTAAATCCTCCAACCAATAATTCATTGGTGTCCTGAGCTATATATTCAAAGGTCGAATCGTGAATGTCATCGACAATCGGACTTACAACTCGGGTTGGGTTTTCAGCTATTCTATCTAAAAGTGGTTCAAGCCATCCTGAAATATTAATTAGTTCCACTGTCATTATATATTGTTAATAAACACAATTATTTTAATGAATTAAGCTGATTGATGTCACTCTTTATATAAATTAATATTGAAAATGCTACACTTTCATTTATTCTCTACAAGATAAAATTTTCTAACGATTCACGGTGTAGATTTTTTATTACAGATTCATTAATCTGATATTATGTTGAATTTTGTTTGTACGTAACTTTAGAGCTAATCATAAATATTTTAATATCTATGTGATCTTGCCATCATTTCTGAGATCGTGCTTCTGATATTGTAATATATTCTCACCTTTACTACACTCACAATGACTATCAAGGTATATCACTACAGGGGTCGAGACATATTTAACCGCTATCAATCTTGATCTTATTAAGCCTTCACGACGAGACGCTCGTTTAAGCATGACTTTTGGTAAATGCCTTACATATTCGTCTAGGGGTTTTTTCAGATGATCTGCAACATTTATTTATAAATATATCTATATCTTCATGTATCTATAAATTTCTAGAAGGCTTGACCAACCAAGCATTTTATCAAGAAGAGTGACAACATGTCTTTCAATAATCGCAATCAAATAGCTAAATTTGAAATGGATATGACAATTACGCTCGAAAGCTAAGCGCTTATGTCAATAACCATACATTTTTTACAAAGCGATGGGAATAGTGATTATCGAAAGGCAATCAAAGTAAATAATATACAAAATATATTATATTTGCATAAATCGCTAAAATACTGTACACGTTTAAAATCAGTAGTCGATCTAAGTCCTTTATACCTGTTACACAATATAAAATCAATACTTTATTCAATGTTCTTAGAAATGAATGATTAATTGCTGATGCAATTTCGTAGCCATTCATCTTTATAAAGATCAAAAAGATCTCTAAAAAATACTTTCAGCGATGAAAGAAATAAATCTTCAGTTGAAGTAAATCTTCAGTTCAGTTAATCAATATTGATTATATTGTAAATATAGAAAATAAGTTATTGGAGTATCTCTAAAAATAGCTCAAAAATTTTCACAAACTACCTTAATGTATACTACAAAGGTGTACCTTATCAAAGGAGATTGTTCAACACTTGGTTGTCAACCATTGACTTTTTGTGCCCTTGAGGGAAAAAGCAATGGGAAGGATATTAGGTTGAAAAATAAATTCAAAAATATAAAAGTCTCTTATGGGTGACCTCGCTGTCTCTGATGGGTGACCTGACCACTGACTCGATCTCGTAGAGGAACACTTAGCATAGTTCGTTGGATTGCTCGTTGAGAGACCGCGAACAATTTATATGGTCAACATAAGGTGATCAACTCTACTTGCTATACAAGACGCAAGTACGTTCCTGTGTTGACTATTGCTTGTAACTCTGGAATTGCTCCGCCAAGTACTTGGTGCTTTGGATAGGCTGTAGCATCGCGCGATCCGCATTATCGGCAACACAGAGGTTACTTACCATTTTGAACCTCTCCTGTTGCGACATATTACATCATCTAACGCGTCCTACCGTCTATTCTACTGCTTCCCCCCTTCCACCTAATGACTACGCGTGCTGGCCTACGGTTTTACCGATAAACTGTGATGACCATTCCTACGCGCACAAAGAAATTTGGTAACTTATTACTTTGTCGTACAATCAAGATATAGAATTATTTGCCAGCACATGTTTTCCTTCAAAAGAGGCGGGACAGAGCATCTTGCAGGTCGGCAAAATCAAGATGTCTAGTGTAGTGCACAGTTTCATCGTACAAGCCACCTTTTTATTTGGACTCCACTTCTACTTACGATCAGGTGGAATGGAGTCATTTGTTTGATATTTCTATTGAAAAAATACAAACCCATCGTAGAATAATCATCAAAAAGTATGATTTCTTTCAGCAGATGGCTTGGTGATCTGTTGATAACCGAGTGTACTGTTCTCAGCAGGGTTGACCATGCTTCATTATGGAAGCAAATGATAACAGTCGCTTGAGGAAGATTTTCTGAGTAATTTTGATGTTTACACCTAAAATAAATATTGCTTTAGTATCGGATAAGGTTCGAAACAACTGAATAACGTCGATATAAATATTTGGTTACCAGTCATCTCTAAAGTCCGGTAAACTTCTATTTAAGGGTATAAGATCACTAACGAATTCATTAAAAGCGTGCTCCTTCCAACCCTTCTGCACCAACTGTTTCACAGATTTTCGCACTTGAACATTTAGAATAACAGGCTTTCCATTTACACCTGTAAATTAATTGTTCATCGTTTTAAAAGAATATCTGCCTCTCATTTAGCAGTAGGCACTTAGTGGGTTGATTTTTAAAACTTCTTATTAAAAGAGTAGCACTAAAGTTTAATTACATAAATAGGTAACTAAGGAAATGTATATTACCAGGTGGTATATCGTAGCTTTTGACGGCGGACATCTTACTGTCGATATCCATATCAACTTGTGCCGGTTCTAATAATTGCCAAACTGAAAATAGAATTAATTTAGAATCACACTAAAGAATTTAACTGTATTTCTGATGTTATCTTTGTTTTTCTTTTCAGCGTTTTTAGAATATTTGATTAGAAAATATCAATTTATTTATTCATCAACGACAGCCTATATTCGTCCCACTTTTGGCCACAGATCTTATACTACCCCGCAAAAACTATACTGTATTCATACAATAAAGTTTTCTTAGAAATGCGCACATAGATACTAGTGTCAAACTTATACGCAGTTACAAAATTTAATTAAATACTTAAGGATTTAATATGATAAAATATTCAAGTGATTACTTTATTTAACTTAACAAAATTCACACATAGAATAAACATGGCGTATTTACCTCTTTGAGCACTTACCTTCAAATCCAGAAACGTTGTAGGTAGAATTGTGATCCACATATTTCCTCCTAAAACTTTTCAAGGCGCGTTCGTACATTTCATTATCACTCAAAATCATTAAAGTACCAAGTCTATATTCTCTTATAACAGTAAACAATGACACTATCCACATTACCACAATCACGCCGAAAACTTTCATACATTTCCTCAGCATTTCGCTACTATTCAAGGGGAAATGAAGATTGAATTGTGTTGACGTAATAATGCGAACGAATGATATAGATGGCATGTATTTTTGAGGCGGTATTCTGTTAGTCGGATGTGTAATACAAGATATAATAGAAAAGAATAGAGTATCTCTTTATTTCATCAACCAATTTAAAAAGTAATATAGAAACAACAATTTAACAAGTTTGTACAAAAAGCGTCCTTAGCGTCCTTGTTAAAAGTGATCCTTCTGTCTATAAATAAAAGTTACCTTACTAAAGTATTATTTATTTATTTATAGTTATTAATTTCCTTCCGGTACCTATCTGTGATAAGCCTATCGCTATCTGTAGATAGAATATTGGGACCAGTTGTAGGTGAAGAGTTTGATAACATGTTAGTGACGTGAAACTTTTATTTTATTTAACAAAATTATAATATATCTTGATTTAACACTTCAAGATTAGGTATGGAGAAACTTGATTTATTTCTTTAATCATAAGCATCGAATCCAATGCACAAACGAGGTTCCTATTTCTCACGCAGATTTATTCGTGAATACACCCGTGCGAACTTTGTCAATATGTTGAAATACGCTGAAATTTCCTTGTTCCCACAACTGAAAGATAAATAAACATTACAAATATTTACTGCCTCGTACAATGAACACACTATTCATTTGCTTGGGTAAAGTCCGCAATACTTACAATGTATGTTAACACAAAATAGTTTGTGGTTAAAACCAGCATTTTGGTAGAAACATTTAAATTTAATTGACACTGTATTCAATAGAATAACATATTTAAATTGGTTAAATTCTGTTTACTTTATATGTGGAAAATGTGCGTCTTTTTTTTCTTTTTTTTTGAGGAAAGGATAATGTACACATTAATATCAATTAACTTACTTATTTACTCATAACAATAAGATAAAGGTCGATAAAAATCGTTCGATTTTTGAGATTTATCGACCTACGGTTATAATGTACGTGAATAAGAATTCGGATTTTTTGACCTAACTATCTTACCATGTGACTTGACATGACATGTAAAATTAGAGTTATATTCCGATACAAAATGTATTATACTGAACAGCTCGGAGTTATACACCTTACGTTCTGTAAAATAAAGAGGCGTTAATATATTTTTAGTTTATGCATTAATAATAGTAATTTTTTATTATATCCATATAATTTTAAAACATATTTTTTTACATATTAAACTGCTTTATCTCAGCAATTTTATTAAAATAATTCTCCCTAATCTTTGTGTAAGCATTTATAATGATTAGCCTTATTGTACACGATGATGCAGTCAAATGAATAATAGGCAAGACCCTTACAGTTTAGTGATTTATAAAGGCAATCAATCCACCTAATTTTCTTCCCCAGGAAACTTTTTTTCGGTGTACCTCGTTAACTCTGGTATTTGCCCACCTTAGCCTCAATTTACTTTAACGACGCCCCTATAAAAGCAAATCTGAAGAGACCATTCTTTTTTGTCGCCGCCACGACATTTTGACCCAAATAAATACGGAGTTGTATTTGTTAAAAATACAACTTTAAACTCCTTAAGACGGGAGTGTAAAGAGCAAATCAGTGTAACAAGCCTTTGACTAGATGCAGTACCATATTATGTCAGTAATGAGTCTAATGAAGGTTTTTCCAAAGGGTAAGGTTTGTGTACCGGCATTTAATTAAGACGGAGCAACCTCTTTTGCTGAATTTCGCTCGGTATAAAATGAAGATTTGCTCGAAGTTCTTAGTAAAGTCTTTAGGAAACGAAAATTAAGCAAATTTGTTGTAGACGCTATTGAACATGGTCTTAAGTTTATTGACGTTAATATATCGATATGGTCGGTTTTTATTTGCCCAAAAACATTTTATTGTAATCTAAATAAATGAATAAAAATGGATACAGTCCACTTTATTTAACTACTTACTGTTAATTTTATTATAATAATAAATTTGCCTTAAAAAGCACTACCACGAGCTTATGTTATGAATTCTTAATTAAGGAAAGTATAATCAATAGGTTTTTACATCAAAATATTAATTATATAACATAGATAAATATATGAACCCTGAAGAACTGATAATAACTAGTAGTGTTTATCACACAACCATCATCCTCGGCTGAGACTCAAACGTAAGTCGTAGACGAGTAGTCCGTTTATCATAATAATAATGTAATATTTCTTACACTCACCCCTATTATCTAGCCCAAATATATTATCTTTGAGAGCTTATCTTATGGATACCAGATAACGAAAAACAACTTTCGTCAGCTTAAATAAGACATTTTTTCTAAAATACTGAAACAAAGAAACAAAAACCTCTTTAGACGCCCTTTTCTTATAAAAGAAAGCACAAAGTCTTTTAAGTAAAGTTCGCGTTGTGAGGTAATTTTAATTAGTGTCTTATTGCGCGATTCTTATGATATCTGTAGAAGAGGTACCTGTTTCTTTTCATTTATATTTTATATCAAAGAACAAATTCAACTATATTTTACAATAAGTGGGACAGTTTGATTAACAATTCTATCGGATCCCTGAATAAATCAATTTGTTGATAATTATCAAATGTGTCTCGAGATGAAAATAACAACTCAAATAATAATGATAAACAAAATTTTATAGAAATAAGACCTACAATATCTCAAAAATAGATACTATTAAGTATTTAACAGAAGAAGTTTGAAGGTAAGGGAAGCTATCCGTGCCTTAATTCGCATGCGCATTCGCATGCATTCCGTGCATTATTTCTGGTCCAATTTTTATTTACATTCTAATCAATGTCCGAAATAAATTTTCGTATTTATTCTAACTAAAAAAATCTTTCTAGGGTTTGAACTGAATTCATCAAGCTCCCTTGAACTTGGATTTACTTTTATAAAGATGTTGATTCAAACTAACATCTACCTTTAAATTATAAATTGTTACTTTCAAATAAGTATTATGTAAATTGTAGTACTTATTTCTATAACACAAGTTATATCATAGCACCAGTATGATCTGTGATCTTTGTAATGTGTTTAATAATTTACTACACGAACCTTTTATTCATGATCTCAGTAGTACTAATATTATTTAAACAATGTATAGTTAATTTTATTTCGCAAAAGTCAAACAACATATTTTGCTACTGCGACTGGCAGCCGCTTCTAACGACCGCGTCATCAATCACAGAGTCACTCTATCTGAAGACTTGAAATCTTGTACAAAATAAGATACTGTAATAATATTAAAATAAGTTAATACATCTTCTAAGGCAAGTGACATAGACATGAAGCGCTTTAGAGTTCTGTAAATATTTCTACTTTGAAAAACAAAAATTATCAGCATTCAAATTCGATAAATGCATTATCAATTAGGCTCTCAACAAACATAATAAATATATTTTTATATCTTCAAGTAAGTGGGGTGGCTTCGCTAAGAAAAGTATGCTTAGACAGTTTCCGTTAAAAGGCCGTTAGTAAAATTACAGATAGTAAATCATCGTCATCATAATATCGGCTTGGAGACGCTCACTACTACAAATGCTTCCCCCCAAGGACCTCCAAACTGATCGCTCTTGCGTTGGCCGCATCCAGACCACGATCTGATCCATCTATATTTCCATTTGTTTTTAGAATATCTCATTTATTTCTCGCATTCGATAGGCAACGGGAAGATTTCAAATTATTTTCCTCAATTATTTCATATCTTGTCTGTACGTGCATTCAAAGCGCCTTCGAAGATGTAAAGATGTCATCTCGGAGCGTTGCATCATTAAATGCTCCGTGTTAATTGATATCATTCTATCTGTTTCTGTCAGACGCTATTCATAAGGGGTGTGTGCTAAAGCTTTGAATCATAAATAGCAGAAGGGTATGACACCTCCGAAAACTGTTTTTTTTGGCATAGTTCTATCGCAACGGTATTTAAAATTTCAACCTCGCTTGAGTATTTTAAATTGTTCAGACCTCGGACTTCTCTGTTATTGATGCCAGCCATACATTTTTTACTATGATTTTCTAAATGTACACGAAGCTTTCAATATTTTTTCCGTTTACTTAATTATAATTCTATGAAAGATATGATAAATCACAATAGTTAACTAGCTTTCTTGAAATAGAGATAACATTTTCATTTATTTATTTACACTTTATTACATAATTAAAGGTATAATTGGTGGGCTTAATGCCATAAGTTATTCTTTACCAGTCAACCGCGTAGACAACAGCAACTAGTACTGCTCGAATAAAGATTATCCTTCTTTATGTATGAAATACACTTGAAATAACACAAAGATATCATTAACATATAATATAATATTAATAATAAATAATATAATACATCCACAAAATAAATGGAAACGAAAACCAACGAGGACATGATATTTGCATCAATGCGGGCTCCAAAAAAGACCAGAATTATTTTCGAGGAAAGATCTAGATTATTTTTGGCCTCTTGGATATGTTTTTAATTCAAGAAAGATTTTATTACCATAGGATTTGTTTTTTAAAAAGTTTTAATTATTTAATGTTCTGGTTTAAAATTCCTATAAGACAAATTTAATAACTTCTTGGAAACATAAAATGAACAACTCTAAATTTTTGAAATCTTCCAAGACTAAAGGACTTTTTTATTTATTTAGATGGTTACAAATAGACTTCTTGTGTGACAGTTCTTTATACCTAAATTTATAAAGGCTTATTTTTCCCAAACGTCTCTGGGATAAAGTCACACTTCTCCCCATATGCCTTGTCTACTTAGATAGACAGGGATAAATTGGGAAAGACACCAAACGAGATAGGGAATATTTGGTGAAATTTCATATTAGCATTAAAATTTTCACTTTTCAATTGAAACAACCACATAATAATAGTTTCAATTCTTTGCAAATCGAATTGTCTAAAACCACCAACCAGTTACGTCATCCGATTGCTTGACGCGAATCAACCGACTATTGTCCGCAACAATGGCTCAGAAATAAGTTTCAGAAACCGAGTTTTCCTTGAGGAAATTACTTCCCACAAACTAATGTAAAGCCACAATTTGTGCACGAAGAAAGTTTTGAGTGACTTCTTTATTTGGTTAGATTTTTATAAGAATCCGCGTATACTAGGTGATGGTGAAAAAGCAGTAATAAAAAATGAGGACTTTGGTTTTTATTTTTCTTATTTTTGATCTGAAAATCCATCTTTTGTGTAGGGACAATTGAACTAGGGCGATTGAACTATAAAGACATATAAGGAGAAGTTAATTCGATAAGCCTACCTTTGACTTTTCTAAACAGAATGAGATATAATGCTATAATTTGTATTTAGCGTAACAGCCAATGAGCTTAATCATTTATATTTATCGATAAAGCTTGCCCAATATAAACTAAACTTGGGGCCTCAGGCTTTGCTCTGTTTCACATGAAATGAAACACCGCTCAACATCTCCAATTTTCAATAATTGAAACATTTTTTCCTTCAATAGATTGCTGGACTCAGACCTTTTCCAAGGAAACATTTAAAATATTTAATAGGTGCCATAGATGAATGCCAGTTTATTTTGTTATTTAATTCAATAAAATAATCAGTAAAACATATTTAAAAAATTACAATAAATAATAAGTATATACTAAAAATAAAAATACTTTATAGAATTTTATAAGCACCCATAAATAGAGATAAAATATCTTCAATCAGAATTCTCTCACATTTTCATAATACCAAAGATCGTATGATGAATTGCCTCTTTGTTATTCAGAACAGGCGCTAAAGGTAACATCGAATTTTTCTTTAATTTATTGTAATTTTATTCAATGTTAAAGAAGATTTCGTAGATGATATTATTATTGTAGAAATTCCGATCAATTTCAGAAGAGAAATTAGGATATAAATTTTTATAAGTTTTCGGCATTGAAAAAGTCCATGGAACATCACAACGGTTTCTGTGGCAAATAAAGATAAGAATATACCAATCGATGTTTGACTAACTTAGTTAATTAAGTGCCTTCTGTGTACAGTATACATGGACGGCTACAAATTTCTCGTGTAGCCGTATACAATACATCGCAGAGAATAGATTCGATTAGTCAGTAGACTGAAATGCATCTCTATCACAACTGGGTAGCTTTTAAAGCGCTCTGATAAAAAAAAATGCAGTATTATCTGGGTAGGACCCCGACTTTCCTAATTCGGCCTTGAAGCAGATCTCTGGGCAATCCAGTGTGACAAGACGTGGAAGGTATCTCTTGTCTCTACAATTCTAACTCAGTTAATTATTTTTCTTTGCTAAATAAGGAGATATACCAATTTCCTTCCCAAACGTCTTACTTTGTTTTTATAATAAAATATTCTTAATTAATTCTCATCAAGAGATAAGGCAAATCAAATGTAACAATTGCACTACAGGAACCACCTTTACTACGAATACAAAAGGTTCGATTTCATTTTATAGCGACTATTTCTATTCGAATAAGCACAAAAATATTCAAAAGTACGATCCAAACGCAATTAAAGTTAGTCTGTTCTTACTTAAGTTTGCGGATTAGTTCAATATGGGGTGACCTAAACCCCGTTTAATATTCACTGTCACACTTCAAGTTATCCAAGGATTAAGGCTTAATGTTAGCACTTGGAAGATATTCTCATAACACAGTTAGTGGGTTGAAAGTCAGATGGTAATATTATTTTTATTATACGATGATACCTCCTATTTATTTACTTAGTGGTTGTTAAGGTTATGAGAGAATTTATTTTGTTATGATCCCATATGAGTACCAAGTTTATTTCTATTTGAGAATACATTTAAATATGTTGGTTGATAATCATTTAAATATTTTAAACGTAAACCTCTTCTATAATGTCAAGTTCTACACATCAGACACTAAATGTTTTCATTACCTTGACATGTGATATGCCATATCTATTTTTAATACAAAACTCCAAATTCCTTCAAATATAATGCGACCACCAAAATAAGTGGACTTAATTGATATTCTATACCTTCTAGAATAACAGAAAAATTGTAAGAGATTTGCTCAACGCCAGTCATAGTAGGTGTTTGTATCGGAAAGAGTTCATAAAAAATAGTTACTATATTTTTAACAAACTTTCTCTAACCATAAAGTTTTCATCAGAAAAAATCGAAAAGTAGGTGCTCCATAATTAACTGAATAAAATGGTGAATCCCTTGAAGCTCGTGTTAACGTTTCATTGGCTATGATAGTTTGAAACTGCCAAAGATTAAAAATGTTACCAGGTCAGTGAGCTGACGGACTTTGTATCGACACGGGGAAATTAGTATTGGATTAGTTAGATAATACTGAACATGTTTTCATTATTAACATTACAAAGAAGTGTATCACCAACGAGCCAGTGAAAGATACTTTTACAGTAAAGGTGCTACCTACCTGTAGATATCTAGAGATATATTGTAACAAGCCTTACGTCTTTACAAATGTACAATATAAAACTGACATGTTTGTCATATAAGTTGTCAGTTATGTGAGGATATCAGTAGAGTTATGGGAATTTCACATCTTTTACAATTTGCACCATACAAGCGGTGAGTCAGTCGCTCAAGAAAAGCTGGGTAACTTACTTTTCTCCGCTGCAAGAACTTCGTTACAATATACAAAGCTTAGCAACGCACGGAGCGGCGCACGGAGCAACGACGCTGTGGACGAACTAGCAAAAAGGGAATCAAGCACGAAATCTATCGGGCCTGAACCAATTATCCTCTTACCTCCAAGTTGGTTTAAAGGTAGAATTGGACAACACATCAAATACTTACATGAAAAATTCTGGAACACTTTGGAAAATTGTAGGCAGGCAAGACTCATTTTACACCGAATCCGGATAATAATACAGCCAAGCAGACTACGACTTGGAATATTAACGGGGGCTTTAATTGGTCATAGCAATTTTATCACACATTTTAACTTAGGTATCAAAGAATATATATATTTATAAGTATATATTTTCGGATTAAACTTTCCGGGAAAAAATCTCCTTTTAATACAGTTTTTGTTTATTTCTTAATGGATTAGCACTTGGCATTCACCTCGCTTGATAGTGAGTGAAGATAAGGTCGAATATGGAAGCAACAGAGGAACTGCCTATCTTACCTCCTTTATACTCCAACTGTTATTTGAACCCCGTACCTCGATATTTAAAGTAGATGGTCTAAGCCAACAGACCACAGAAGTACTGACCGCATCAAGTGGCCTCGGGAAAACAAAATTTGAAATCTTGTCATGCCACTTGCATTTATATAGAACTGCTCACTTTGAGGTCAGTGTGTTTTAAATGAATCAGAATCCACGATCTGGGTTATTTAAATACAGGACTTTGAAAACAGAGCGCTTATGAATCCGGAAAGGATTTAAATTAACACTAGATGCTCTGACATTTCGCTTGCTAGAATACTCTCTTTGGTTTAGTTGCAATAACATTAAGGAAACATTTTTGTACACGAATCACCGAGATTTTTTTTAAATATTTACTTTAAATCTAAGACAAATGTCGTATCAATAGAATTATAAGCAACCACCGCTCATGTCAATGACCTGATTTTGTTTTCATTTTTTTTTATTCACCCTCGTGTCAAGTTATTGGATGTAAGGATATAGTAAACCAGATTTTTTCGGTTGTCAGATGCTCCAAGAGGTATCACAATTTTTCGTTGACAAATCCAATTTAAGCTTGTCTTTTTCTGTTTGCTACAAAAACGCGTTAAGATGAAAGTAAACCAATACTTCCATTTTAAGACTCCGTAGTTTTTTTACATTAAATCGTGAAAGTAGCCGTGTTTAGTAGTGATTCGAGTGGCTTAAAGTTTAAAATACTTACTTATTTAGGATTTATTAATTGGGAAATCCCTCGCATCATCATGATCACCATTAACAGGGTATATATGTTAAAAACGGTGTACGCTTGCTTGATGCTAAGGCGGTATTATTTTATTAGATAAATAATATAATAAAATAGTAAATATTAAGACTAAACTTATTCAATAATACCTGCCCTTATTACAAATACTAAGTAATTTTCATCATGGCTGGTCTTAAATCTCAGATGACTAAAACAAAATTTGTTATCTTATTATCATCCAACTCTACAAATCGACCTGCATTGGGTCATCATCTTAGTATTATAGTTTAAACTCTTCATATAAATACTTTCCCAAGTAGCAAGAGTAATGCCCCACAGTTAGACGTAATAAGCTAACGATAATTAAACGTATTAAGTTAAAGGAATTTAAATACTGACAAAACTTCTACTGATGATCTTAAAGCTCAAATAAGATACATTTCACATCTTTATCTTACTGAAAAGAATCTTTACAGGGAATAAAAATGTACTTTATGCGGACCCTAAAAAGATTTGAGAGGCGCGAAAGCATTTCTTGCTCAAGATGGGCGGGCAATTTTCGGTGGATCATTTGAATTCGTTTTATTTATTTTGACATGTTTTCCTGGAAGCAACAATATTTTGAATAGAATAAACAACGTGTTTCACTTTCAAATGTTATTGTTTACTTATTTTATGAATACTACATAAGTAGTATTCATAAAATCTGCTGCGTTGTTTTCTCTGCGTCTTCAATATTGAACTATCAAGTTTATGTTCTGAGACGATAAAATGTTCATCAATTTACAGAGATTTTGAATAGCTGTATCAATATAGCTTTTTCTTTAATACTATGGCAAATAAAGTCCAATGTATTTTAATAGAAAACAGGGCAAAGTCAAATCTTCAACTGTTTTTCGACATTTTTTGACTCACAAGCTTAATCTAAATGGTAAGTTGAATTGTTATAACAATTTAATGAACAAAGTTGCTCCGAAAACAGAATAGTCCAGAGCATACGTCTGAACACATTTTACGTCCGCTGACCACAAATTCATTATGCGAAGAGATTCAAATTATTAAACTACGTGGAACTACGTTAGAATGAACTTTTGAGGTGGTTACTCAGATGAAAATCCTTAATAAAACAATGATTATATGAGTTTAACCGCACAATAAAGGGTAACCGTTAACGACTTACAATCTAGACCAAGAAAAATCAATATTTAAATCTGTCGATATTACATATGACACCTAGCGACTAGTTGAAACTAAGCGCGCAACCGACTTCATACGAGAGTTGCGGGCGACGACTTTACACTGGTCTTTTTTTTAATTGTTCCCTTCATTTCAGTTATATCTGCCTTCATATAACATGTTAAATAAATAATAAATGTTAAATTCAACATATCCGTAACAAAAACTAACAAAAAATTGTAAGGATCCTCTGTTTTAATAAGTGTTTCATTAAAAGACTTCCTCTCTGTAGTGTCGAGACTGCAAGTCAGTGCAAGTGCGGTGTACCAGAAACAATTGGTTTTTGTACAAGCGGGAATTCCTATTCGGCTATTATTAAAGAGACTGTCTTCTAATAAACTAAAATGTATATTAAAATTCAATGTCTCGTAAGAAAATAATGTTTTACAGACAAAAAAGAATATTTTTATAAATGATTTACAAACTATATATTCCATTTAATTTTGTAGTTGAATAAAATATTTGAATATCACATTTTATCTGGTATCAAATTTTGTTTCAATCAATTTTATACTAGAATAATGAATGGTTTTTCGATTCATCAGAAAAGAATTTAATACGAAGCAAGTCTTGTCGTTTCGTCGTATAATTACAATAGTACCTTGAAAATTATGACGTAATTTTCTGTCCTGTATCAAACAAGACTGAAGTATAAAATTACAGAGTATACCATTTACATCTAAGTTTATTATTTTTATTATTATTATGAGAAAATTAATTACTTGGCATATTTTGCATGTTTATGTCAAAATTCTATTTTTATGTGCAAAAATTTTTCATTTTCCGGTTTGAAATTGCCTTTGTCTTATCAGATTATAATCAAGTGTTATACTATACTCGTATTTAGTTTTGTCAATTTTACGATAGAATCACGGTCAAAGTATTCACTTCATTATCAATATTTAATTCATAACGTAGCAAAATACACTTTATATCCCACTGTTTCAGTTGAATATTCAGTTTAGATGTTTTATTTTCAATGATATTATTTGATGTTTTCAAACCGGAAAATTAAAAGCATATTATCGTTTTACTTAATTAAAAGCACATAAAATATGAAGTTGAATATTTCTATAATATCAAGTAAAGATGAGATTTATAACTGTTGCATCTATAGCCCTTGTGTAAGTTTATATTATACTGAACCGTCTCTTTCGTCTTGAAACGCTTTAAATTTACATTTACAGAACTGACTGTAGTGTGGACATCGTAAAAACAATACAACAAAAAAATATGGTATCTCTTACGATTACGATTTAAAAGAACTTAGGAAATGTGTCTATTTAAATAAAGATATTTTGACTTTGACTTTGACTTGGAGTCTAAATCTTGTAATAGTGCCTAGTACTGTATACACTGTATAACTATCGTCGAATTTAAAAATATTTTATGTAACACTGAGAAACTAACTTTAGGTATCTCTAGACTACTCATCTCAATATTACTTTTATATTATTTTTGTAAATTTGGAAACTGTAAAATAACAACTTTTTAACGGGACATTTATAATTTCCAATAGTAGTTTTTAATGAATTCCTAAGTCTAATTTATATGAAGTCTCGAACAAGAAGGTATTATACATTAATATTTTCCTACTGAGTGTTACATAACTGCGGATGAGGTTCGAAGCCAACAAATTGGATTCCAGTGCATCCAGTTTTCGAAAATCTAAAGTTATTATGATGGAATTGTAAAGTTGCGAAATGGAATTTTCTGTGATAATGTTATTTGGAATTTGCTGATAAAAGTATTTCGTATTTTCAGATTTCATTTAATTTAATTTTATTTGATTTCATTTTATTGAAGTGCGCTTAAGATAGATTTAACCTTTGTATTTTGTTATTACGTTTATCAAAATACATGTGTGTGTATTTTAAAATTTATTCGTGCTTTTAAATCGATTGGATTGAAAGAATGTTATAACAGTTCAATATTACCATTTCATGTATCTTCTACAAAAGAATATTTTATAATATATTTAGTTAGACTAACTATTCAAATTCACAAGCCCACATAATTTCAAAGTACCATAAGCTAAGGCAAATTAGTAGCCTCCATCTGAGTACAAAATCCATTTAATTTACATTCACAGGTAATGGGGCATTACTTAATTGCCCAGAATTAAAAAAAACCTAATTAAACTAAACGAGCGTCGGCGAGCATAAACAAATCCTGATAACGACAACGAAAGCCTGATGATACTTTAAGTTGTGGTAAATTAATTGAATGGATACTTACAAAAAACCAACTACTTTAAGCTAATCTACTTTCGTTTTTAACTGTAATATATCATCAATAAATGTGTAAAATGATAATCCGCACCGTAAACTTTATTATAAAATAGATGTTCACAATTAAAAATGTTTACATCGCTTTAAATACTTTTGCTTATCCTCGACAACTAATTAAGCTGTTACATATTTTCTATGTTTCACATCTGTCATGAGCATCCCGCATGACAGATGTGAAACATAGAAACTATTTTGTGCACTCAATAAATATATATATATTATCTGTCATAAACTATCCTGGCATTGTGAAAACCACACACACACCGCCATGTAGATAAATGTCACCGACAATCTGACCCGCCGGTATAGAGCATCAATAATCTATTGGTTTGCTTAGAAACGTAGGCTTTATAGTTTAATAGAAATACACTCAAGAGCAATTTATTCGAGTACCTGCGTACAGTTTATTGTTTTAGTCATACAATATCATATATATATGATATATATTTATTCACAAGCTGTTTTTCACCTGATGGTAAGTGGTAAAGATCGCGAATTGACACATTCAATATCAAGTAATCACTGTAATGTCTCCAAAACCCTAAAGGAATAAAAAAAGTCCAACTCAGATGACCCTCCAAGCGAGTCAACAATCTATTGTATTGCTTGTAATACAGATTTATTTTGATTCCAAAATTTATATGATATAATAATAATAATCCTTTTTTCTCTTTTCTTCGTTTGGAAAGAATATCATAACTATCATAACATTTAACATTTTCTGCAATGTCCCTAAGAAGTGAGTGTGCTCCTGTACCCTAAGGCACAAATGTCTCAACCCTCAATAAAAAAAAACTGTCACTCAAACATTGCTAACATTACTGCCGACAAGTCTGTCTACCAAGTCAAGAGTTACACTCATAAAATATCGATTCCCAGGCTGACATACGTGAACATGACCGCAGTCGCATTTCAACCCCACAAAAGAAATGTTTACCCAAGTAAAGAGCTTTTGCATTTTTAACCGGTCCACGCCAGGCTAGGCGTTTTATGTGGATCAACCTTTATTCCTACAGACGTTCATTGTTTTTGACTTTAATAAATTTCCAGGCTTGAAAAGAGGGTTTTGTGATCCTATAGCAGCTTCAACAAAATAATTAAACTATTTTCAGTAAAATGTTTATATATAAAAATGTAGTATATAAAATATTATTATATTCAATGACATCTATTATTAAGTCCAAAGTAAACATCTTTAAGATATTGTACTGTGGATACTAAGCGAAACCCATATTTGTTTTTTTTAATTACTTTATTTGAAAATAAGAAATATACATAAACAAACATATAAAGAACCATGGTCCGACCGGCACTCAAACCCGGACCAAATTACATGTAGCTAGGGATATTATTATTACGCCGGCTAGCCGTGATATTGTGAGATAACTACTCATCAAATAAAATTTGGAAGTTCATCTGAAGGACAAAACAAGAATTTTTAATGCAATAAATAGAGAGTCTTAATGCTTGTTACTAAGCTTTATTACTTAGCTTTACTTAGCTTTTTTTTTTTTTATTCGAACTCACATAACCATGTCAGTTACCTCCATCTTTAGCTTGAATGCTTTTAATTTCTAATTACAATCAAAACAATGCAAAGCTAAACATGAGTCCTATAGCCCGGATCAATTATTCCATTAGTGAAACCTTTACATGTAACTATTAAACTCGTCGCCTTATGCAGCGAGGCACCGTTTAACCGCACATTTCCATTCAAAACGCGTCACGATTTTACATTAGTACACGGGTTATAGTTAAGAACACATGATACCGTGTAAACTATTGATACCTCCATACGATTGAAATATATGAACGAGCAGGTTGTCATACAGGAATTCTCTCATTTTTACTTATAGGCAATATCGTGAATTCTGAAATAATCAAGGCATACAAGTGTAACCACCCGGCTGCACCCGTTGTATGCATACGTACCGAAATTTGTCCCATGATTCAATCTATCTATTTGTAAAAACGCCATCTTAATCTGTGCAGTAGTTTTTAAGTTCATCGCGAACAGACGGACAGATATGTAGGTGTAGGGTACCGTAATCTTCGTAATTTACGATTCCCTTCATAAATTGCCAACAATTACAACTAAATAATCAACTCTTACAAGAAATGTTTATCAGAGAGAAGTCCTCCTTTGCACACTACATTTATTTTTATTTGAACTTGATGCAACAAAGAGTTAAATAATATAAATTGTTAAATTTGCATATATTTATTGGTTCTACTTTGGATTCGCACTGGATGGGAAGTATTTAAAGTTTATTAGGTGTTAACTCTCCTTGTTAATAGACACAAAGTTAAGATAGTAGCATACCTTGCAAGGATTAAAAATGCATTATCTCCAAAACTAAATAATAAAATAATATTGATCTCTGTTAGGTATACTATACGATTCAATTATGCGATGGTTTATGAAACACGTTAGGGTTGTAAATTTATAAAATCATACATTAATTATTTAGCATCTGTAGTTGACTGAGAGTTGAATCCTAGTAAAAATCAATCACTTTACTCACTAATGTCTTTCTCTATACATAGAAAAGTGCAACGTAACGATACGTGAGCTAACGAGCGATCGTTACAGCAAGCTGAACCTTCCTCCGAATATTACTTACGGAATTGTGACATCATCAATCCGTGCTCCCTGGTTTTTATCACAGTTATTAATGGCATTAAAGGCAAAAAAGTCACTTCTGTGATCATTCTCAAGGGTATTTGTCCATGTAAAAGATAGATAGATAAATATATAAAATATTCTTTATTGCACACCACTTAATGTAAATACAGAAAGAAATTAATAATAACGACAAATATATAGAGAAAGAGAGATTACTAGACATTAATCTTTTTAAACTCAGAGCATCTGAACATAGTGCTATTTGTATTTGACCTTAACCTCACGCCAAGCAATGCCAAACTAAACACACAATTAAACTTCACATAATATTGAAAACGCTTATTAATTTATCACTTTATTATAACATAAATGGTCTTAAGGTCTCTACTTAAATGTTACTATAATCTTAAAAAATATACAAGAATATCACACGATTGAGAAAAATGTAAATCAGCTTGAGGAATATGGATCTGAGCTCGAACACAAGCAATCAATTGATGCTGTTTATTTTGAAAATACTTTGATATTTAATAAAATACTTTATGCAAATAAAACAAAGATTTCATGTTACACTAGATTTGTAATATCAAAAAGAATTCAAATCTCCGAGAATTTTCTATTCAAAAGAAAGTTCAAACGTCTTTTGGTTGTTTTTGGACAGAAATAAATGAATGACGTGTCAATTGGGAATATTGTAAAGAATACACAACATCCTCACTTGTCACACAAACAAAATCTTTTTCTATTAAAACATATATTTTGAACGAGACCGTGAGATCGCTTACAGTTTTACTATTCAAAGAAAATCTTTGCAGGAATTCAATGAATCTAAAAAGCATGAAAGATTTCCAAGTTGCAGCGTACACCACGCTTCCGCTCTTAGCTATGGTCTGCTGTATTTTAAATGAGCTATTTCCCGCAAGCTATTCTAGTCGTATCTGTAAAAATGTCACGGGACGCCGCACTGTTGTCCCTTATGCGAATTTACGAGGAACACTAAATTTACTTATTTAAAAGTAATTTGGTCTCATTAGAATTTTTATTACATCCTCCCCTTAAATTTTTAAAAGGGTCTTGGTTAGTCTTTTGGGGAAACATGTAGTTTATTTTTATAAATCAATGTAATTTAGTGACCTTAACAAACGTTAACCTTTGAACGTTTCTTACGAACATTATTTTACCCTTTAACTTCTTTTTACTTCTATAAATTAAAATGATTTAGTAATGACAAAATACGTAAAGATGTAATTTTAAGTTGAGAAGTAATGTCTAAATAGTTTGGGCTATAATTTGTATGCAAAAAGCTTTAGTCACTGTTTATTTTACAAGATTCTCAGAGGTTTCTTATCTCTTCTACTACATCAATATATTAATTATGTATCTTTGTAGATATATACAAAGCACAGTTACTCACGAATCGTCAGATTCATGAACAACTAATAAAATCATAATAATTAGTAATCACAGGAAAAAATGAATATTCTGTTTATTTTCTTTTCTTGAGGTAGGGATTGAATAAATTATTCGTATTGGTACTTTACCAGAGGCTCTGCATACTAATGAACTAAATAATGATAATATCATCGTAATAACTGTCGTAATGTTCATCGTGCTTATCATAAATCAACGCTCAAGTCATTGGTTCTTGGTGATCAAACAAATATTCTCTACCCTTTTTTATAATTTCATTCACACGGTAAATTGAACTAAATTATAATTTATTATGATATTTTTAAGTTGGTTTCTTCTCTGCAGTATACTTCATTTTACACATAATTAACATAGTATTAGAATAATAAAATGTTGAGCATGTGAAGCAAATAATATATTTCTTCAATTAATAAAAAGTCAAAATTATTATGTCAACATAATTATTTTGATATATTCAGTATTGACTCTAGGCAGCCAATATTTTATGAGCCTTGTACTTGCGATCTCTACATACCTCTTCAAAGCATAGACCATTACACAATTATTAAAATAGTTAACTTTAACTTTAAAATTTCTTTCACGACAACGTTAAAATCTCTGTGGAATCTCTAAGCTCTCTATAAAGGAGACAAGGTATGATGAATGACCGCTTTAACAGAGATTGCAAGTAGACTATCCACGTCACCTTCCCTTGATGTATAGCTTTCAAAGTCCGATATTGTATCCTTAAGGGTAATGTGCGTCAATTAAAATATTTATAAGGGTTTACTAAATTATTCCTTTGTCCAAAATATAGCCAGACCATAAAAAAGTAAAGTTTATGTAATATATATGTAAGGTGTTATTAATATAATTATTACATATAAGAATTTTTATGTTTCTTTTTCTTCAACTGTTTTTTTTTAAATAAATATTATCACTTTTTAACCGCTTTTAACAACTTCTGTGGAGAGACTGATAGAGGTTCTATGGTTTAAGGATTCAATTATCTAGAGGCCAGATATTTCTGCTCCTCATGGTTGGTAGAAGGGTTCTTTCTAAGTCTAGCTGCTACCATCTTACACAAGTCCACTGCTATTACAATTATGTTAACAACATTCTAGTGTTCTAGGTAGTTGGAGTTAAGATAGTCAGGAATCCGGTTGTACCTCTCATCGATATTTAACCTTATCATAATTTACGATGGGAACTATTATAGAATTTAATTTAAGTGACCTTTATAGAAACCATTTCTTTCTAAAACCAAAATTTTAAATCATTTTTTGTGGTCGGAAATTCAACATATTTTTTTAAATTTTACGTGACATGACATTACGCATGGAACTTGAAATAAGAATTATTATATGTACTCAGAATCTGACCCATTGTTTTAAGCTTCAGTGATGAATTTGTTTAAAGGTTAATATTTAAAAATCCTTTCTTCAGTACCCCATAAGACAGGCCTCTTATGATTAATGATCTTGCCAACGGAGATTGCCAGAGGCCTATCCAGCACGTCCCCACTTGATGTATTGCTCCCTAGTTCCTTGGCCATATATCTTGATTTGGGTCAGCTGGGATTTGGGAACTATTTTTCTGATCGTTTGTTACAATCATGAAAATCTATATGCCGTTCTGATGGAGATACAGGACTCAAAAATATTATGTGTGTTAATATTCAATTGACAAAGTGTAGGAAATCAGTACCATAAATTTACTTTTTTTTTAAAAAAAAAGTCCATCATAAACAAGAATGACTTTCAACGCTGCTTTCGATTTTTTAGATTTAAAAATGTTAAAAAAATATTCATATCACTTAAATCAAAAACTCTGGTGTCGGATTTTTAACTTAATGTTTCACAATAAACAGTATGTTACTTGATTACAATTGAAATAATCGCATGGTTATGTCACGATAGGCGTGAGCTCTCTAAAGATTTTAAAACTAAATGTACCGTAAAAATCTAAGTTTCTGGTATGGTCTGTTTATGCGATTATGTTGCAGCTCGCTTTGAGAAAATAATACAATGTAAGGCACGAATTGAGATGACAAATTGCAACGTCGACGGCTTGCAGCTGACTATTGGCTGCCTTCCTTTGTGTTTTGGCGCTTCTAAGGTTACATAATGGAACTGGAATAGATTTAGATTTTATCGAGACAGATATTGGTAATGTTAATCGAATAACGAAAATCGTATTTTGAAGTAAATTATTACTATTTCTGCCGTAAAATGAACTCGTGATTATTATCGTTAATTCGACCGGAACTTTGTAATATACATTTTTGATAGTACTTGTCTTAAAACCTGTGGGGAAAAGCACCTTATTACCTTGTAAGTTTTCAAATTTACTTGGAAATAAAGATAAAAAATACATCTGCAGTCTCTGTCTTAATAGTAATTTATGAAACTTAAAAAACTTTAGATTACAATTTTCCAATTTATTTTATGGAGTACCAGTTTTGGTACATGTTATTTACCTTGTTCAGTAAACAAAGGAATTTACGCTTTGGCTAAGAGCCAATTTTTATGGATACTACTATAGATAACGGTATGTTATAATTATATCTTTTTTAGTCTAAAAAACAACAATCTACATATTTTGTATCTTTTTTCACGCGGAAAAATAATTAGAACCACAGAGTATTGAGCTTCGCAATTAACTTACATTACCTGACACTTCTACTATGGAAAGTCACACTCATCTTTTTAATTCACTTCATAGGTTTCAAAATTGTTTACATACGTTATGCCACATCCTTAGCGAATACTATCCATAACTGTGTTGATATTAAAATCCAATTTATACAGACTTTGTTTAAATTGGATTTTAGTATTTTGAACTACTTGCATATCAATAGCAACAGAATTTCTATTGTTAGTATATGCTGATGGAATCAAATATATTATTTGGCAAGAAAAACCTGGGTCATATCTTTTTCTAGATAAGTCGTCGTATGAAAAAACTTATTCTATTTGAACGAGAATGCTAAAAATATTTCTTGAGTTACTGAAAAATATTACATTTGTGTTTGATATAAAAGAAGTCGCAGAGGTCGAAACACCTTTTACCGTCAGCACAAAGTCTGACCCATGTTCAAACGTTTTCGTTAACCGTCAAACATAAATGTTTACTGTAACACAGAAAACAGGCAGTAGGCTGATCTCTTTCAAATGCAAATGGGTTTTCGTGTCCGAGAATGTTATGCCATGATATAGTTGCGACCGTTTTGATTAGGTCTCCCATTCCTCCCTCCTATTTCAAATTACAAGGGATATATGGTATTAGGCTTACTAGAAAGGGAGCTCAGAACTACTGGACAGCCTTACCTTGTGTGTGGCTAATACGGGCTATGCTCCTGGGAAGCTTTGCTTGCGTAGTTCAATAATATATATAGGTATTGTGTGACTACAGTCAATAATAAAGAATCTGTAAATAAATGCTTGTATGTTGTATTATTTAGTTGATAAATGTTGTCATGTTTTATTTAAACTTTAATTATTTTTCTGTGCCTAAAGACCTTAAGTTTGATACCTTTAAGGTATATTTCATTCATTATTATGATTATACAATCAATATTGATACATTTTTATGAGCAATAAATAAAAATTTAAGTAATTTTGGTTATTTCTGATGTTAATACCTTGGTTTTATCTAATGTGTGCATGTGTGTAAAAAAATATTACAATTATTTTTTTCATACACACAATAGATAAGTAGGTAATCACATCATTATCTTTTATGTTTTGTAACATTAAAAGCTTCGTAATACTAATGAAGATTCACTCACAAATACTACTTACGTCTCTGGAAGTAAGAAGATAGCATTCGCGTACATTAAATTTTGTTATTAATAATTACTGCCCTTTATGAATAGGTATGATTATTACAATGTTAATATTATTGGAAACTTCTTCGACGGCAGTCTGAAAATGTGAAAGCTTCGTATGTGCTTTAAGATTTCCCTCGTTATTGTTTCAGCCGTAACTATTGTATGCGGCGGACTTAAGTACTACCGATTTTAAGGCATACTGCGAAATGGCGCATTTGGATTGTACTTGAATGTTTCTGCAAATGCTACCTTTTATAACCTCTCAACCAGTTCTCGACTTTAAACACAGGTGATACAACACATAACTGCACGAATTCTTTTTGTAATACAATACGTCATTGGCAGTTTCAATGTTCATAGATATTTGGAACTAAAAGATATTCAACCGATAAATAAAATTAGTGGATCGAGGTGGACAGGTTTATTACTAGTCTTGTAATAAATACTTATTAACTTACTTATTATTAGTAGAAGGATAGTTTTTATAATAATTTCAAGATATTTATAGCTTAAAAATATTAATTGCCTCTTTTAAATCATCTTTTGAAAAGATAAAAATAAACAAAACTGAAGCATCAGACTCGAAGGACCATTGAGCTGAATATTCTCAGCAATTCAAAGCTTGAAGTCCTTATATTTGCTGTTTGACTATAAGTAATGAAATTGTTTTGTCAACCATATTAACGAACGAAAAACAGAAAATTTAACATGAATACAAGAAAGCTAAGATCCAGAATTTGCATTCATCGAGGATTTTCTTTACTATTTAAACATTACAAAAATGTCCAAACATTTTAAGCTTTAATGAAAAACAGTAAGGTCTGTTAGGTAACAAAAATATCAACGGAGAATGAATTATGAAACTTGGTAAAGAAAAGATAACGCATAGAAATTTAAATAATGGCTTTCAGGTGAGCGCAAACTATCCTCTTGGCATGCAAACTTTGGGCATTCGAAACTTTTTCAACGTTTCAACTCCTTAATTGAAACTCGTTTTCACTCGCAAACTGGAGAAAAAGTACAGTCATAGAAGATGTCATAAAGTTTTATTCTTTGGTAATATTTGTTTCTGATTTTAAGAAATCGTTTGTCCTGTGGCTATGAATTTGATGATTTTTCCACACTATTTTGAAGACTGGTCTCTGTGCAATAAGTTCTGATAACAATAAGCTCTGATAAACTAATGCACCTCACTAGATACAGAACACTAGAAAATACCTACTTCTATGACCACACCACTGTAAAAAATATATATTTCAATTCAACGAAATAACCGATATTTAAATTCATTAAAAAAAAATATCAGTCAAGATACATACAATTTCAAATTTAAACAGGAAGTATTGCTTTTGAGATTAAAAACTGCAGTTTCGACAGGAAATTAAACTAGGATTTCCTTTTTTGTGCAACTGGCTATTTCTTCAGGCCGTATGTTTGACTGTTCGCGAACGTGAATTGATTTTAGATGAAATATTTTGTTAAAAAGGATTCTTTTTGAATCAAAAACACAAAGACGACTTTTAAATATATTTTAAAAATGTATTCGGAGAATTTTTTACGCCTCAGCGTTGAATCAGTTAAAAGTCCTTTAATTTCGTTTAGGTACAAAATATTTCTGATTTTGTGATATAAAAATGTAGAACAATTTAATATACGAAATAACTCACAGTTTAGATTGTTTAAAGACTAAGCAAATTTAAATTAAAACCAAAATTAAAAGGTAAAGTAAATACCGAACTTTTATAGTTTTTATAGCTTTTAGATTAGCACTCAAAAGATTTGATAATTAAGCATCATGGAGCCCTTTAATTAAAATTTTGGATTATTAAATTATCATTGCTATTTAACTCGAAACGTGAAAAAATTTCATCAAATTTGGATCATATAAGTAATGCATACTTTTTTATAGAGTGGATTAATAGGTATGGAGTGACATCATTAATTGAATCAAACCAAAATTTATTTTGAATTTCTAATCCGTTTGTCTCTTATTAGTTCGCCGACTTCTCTATAAGTATTTAATATCTATCACTTAATTCAGAATTTATTTGTGTCTCATTTATTTTAGAATAAAAGTAGCTTTGGAAAAGGAACTACCTGCAAATTTTATTGCACATCCAAACAGTATATTGTAAATGTAATTAAGTCATGCCGATTTCCAAAATGTCTCCTTAAAGTCAAATTTAAATTACTACTCCAAATGTGAACACTTCTACTGACCCTAGCACAGATAGCGTAAACTTATCCTAAATTAATAATTAACTTATCCTAAAATAATAATATATTATTATATTATATATATATATTCGCTTTATGGTCTTCTGGTAACATCGGTAGTGTAATAAGTATGATTTCAGACAAATTCTGAGGCAAAAAAGAATCGTAATTCTATTTTCAAATTGTTTCGTAAATAGTCGAACTTGATTTTATTTTTGTATTTATTTAAAGTTTAACAAATTGTTTTGTGTGCCTAATCTATAGGTTAATAAAATTCTAACTGTAATGCTGCACGCTTCTCTAAAATCAGTTATCTAAGCTCACCCTTACAAACGCAACTCGATTCAAAACGATTCGATTTGCTAAAACAAAACTTATGAGACAATAAAAACGAACATTCAGTTCCATATTCAAAATCCAATCGGAACAACAAAAACAAGTGACACACAAGTTGCACATCGACTTATTTCCACTAGAGGGAGCCTATTCAGTTTGAAAAACGAACGCGCAGTGAGCCATGAGTTGATATGTGCGAATGAAGGCGCGCATATCTCGTTACTTCCGCTTTTGTGGGAGATGTTTACATGTAGTAGTATTAATAAGGAAGTGTTCAGTTGGCATGAAGACGGCATGCTGAATTCACATTTTAGTAGACTTTAGGGTATATTTCTGATTTTGTGATATAATTAACTCTATTTCCCAAACCATAGGGCTCATGCTTTTGCAAAAATAAATAGCCAATGGAATGGAAATTACAGAAACTTATATACTGCCTTTCGCTTGTACTGAATAAGAATACTCTATCTACAAAAAAAAATACTTTGAAAGTGAAATCTAGGGATAGACAAAATAATTTTTGAAATCGTATCAGATGTTAAAGTAGGTAAACCTTTTTTTTTTTTTTTTTTTTTGTCGCAGGGGAATGCATTGACGCATTTCCTTCCCGATTCGGGGAAACCGGGAAGGGGTATGTGGGACTCCCGGGCAACGGTGCCCGTCCTACCCACTAAACCCCTGCGTGTTTCGACACGCTGCAATTGGCGCTGCCATGGGGTGCTCATCGCATTCGCCACAGCAGCGTCGCAGCGAGCCCTTGGCGGGCTCTTCCGCGAGGTGGTATGGGATACTCTCAAAACAAGGGGAGTATCCCTCATCGCAGAGGCCGTGCAATGCAGGTACTGATCCCCATCAGTACCCGCTGACCTCTACTTGGCGGAGGCGGACGTCAGTCCGCCCGCCGAGACGGTCCGCTCCGAGGTTGTAAAGACCCCTGAGCGGACCGCCCCGACGGCGCCTCGCCTCGTCCCAAAAGGGTCGAGGCAGGGCGCTTCGCCTCCCGTGACCTGTCAGCAGCAGGGGCAGGTGGGGGCGGCCTAGGGCCGTCGCCACCCCCCCCACCACCAAGAGGTCTACCTCGCGTGCCGCGCCTCAGCTGCTGTAAGCAGCTTTTACTGCCCGCCATGTGGTTGGCCGGTAAACCGGCGTCGCCACACGGCGCACAGTGAGGCGCAGCCGAGCACTCGGCGGCCTTGTGGCCCGGTCGACCGCAGCGAAGACAAACGTCGCTGCGGTCGACTGCCGACGGGCACAGCTGCTTGGTGTGCCCCACACCAAGACAGCGGTGGCACATCATTGGGCGGCTTTCTGCCACGGAGACGCGGACAGTGCTCCACCCAACGGAAAGCCGGCCGCCCTTGCCGATATCCCTCGCCGCAGCCGCAGGGCAGGTGACCCTGACGGATCCCGAGCCCCACCGGCCGCGGCGAATGATACCGACGCGGACCATATCACTAGGGACACATCCGGCACGAGCGATCGCCCTCCGGATGTCGTCCCCGGTGATTGTGTCATCCAGACCGGTCAAACGGAGCTCCCCCGTCTTGACCGGTCTAGTGACGACGGCGTCTTCGCCGATCACCTCCTGGAGGCGAGCGGCGAAGACGTCAGCCTTCTCCACACGATCTGGGCCCGCGATCGTGAGGACGCGCGCCCCTGCCATCGACGGCTTAATGCGGAGCTCCGGTATGTCGGAGTCTCCCGCGGTGGCTGCTCTCGCCCGGGTCAGGACGGACAAGTAGGTTTCCCCACGCCGCTCCGCCTCGGGCGAGAGCACCACCGCTATGGCCGCAGTGGTCGGCACCCGGATCCGGGCACCCGCCTTCCTCTTCCGCCTCCGCCTCTTCTTCTTCCTTCCGCCTACAGCCCCAGGGGAAGGCTGCGCTAAGGCTTGCGCCGGCCGCGTTGTATCGCGTGTGGCGCTGGCGTAGGTTCTCACCTGCGCGGATCGCGCGGGTGCTGCACTCGGCGCGGTCGTCATCGGTGTAGGGGCAGAGGGGGGCTTCTTCCTGGCCCGCTTTCTTCTGACAAGCGTGAAGCCGTCATGCTCCATGCCGTCACCTGCCGTCGCCTGTTCCATAGGAGCGGTTGGGGCATGCTCCGTTGTCGCCTGCTGGGTGGGGGGAGCGGCGGTGGTAGTGGCTCTCGCCGCCCTGTCCACCTCCGCTCGCGCTTCCAGGAAGCGCTCCACGACCCGTAGTATCCGCGCGTCCTCCTCGTCGCGCGTCTCGCCTCTGGTTGGCTCCGGCCTCTCCCGTAGGTCCACTGGCGGGAGATCCTCCTCGGCGTTCGCTGCGGCCCTGCCGCCGCACGCGCACTCGTTGCTAGGCTCGGGAACAGCGGCCACCGCGGCGGTCAGCTGGTCCACCCTCTGCTCCAGCACCTTGCACTCCGAGCGGAGCGCGTCAATCAGCGTGCTCTGGAGTGACAAGTCGCTTCGCAGGCGGCTGTTCTCGGCCTGCAACCTCTTCACCTCGGAGGAGGCCGACCGCTCGTGCAGCGCCACCACGGTGTCCTCTAGGCGGTCTGCGCTCTCCCTCAGGGCACGAACGAATGTGTCCTTCAGGTTCTTGGAGCGCATAGCCACTCTCGTGACCACCGCGATGTCGTCCAAGGCCCGTGCCTTCAGCAGGCTCAGGGCGGGGTCGTCGGGGCGTTCGCCCGGCGGGGGCATACGGCAGCGCTCCCAGCTTCGACGAGCCGACTCCATGAGCCTCTCTATCTCGTCGTCGCTACAGAGGTTCACGCCGAGCCAGCCGCCGCTGGCTGCCGCCTCCCTGTCCTCTACCGACCGCCGAGGGTTGTGGATCCTCTGCGGTACCGGCGACTCACTCGGCGTTCTTGGCTCCGAGGCCCTAAGCTGGCGCCGTCCTCTGTCCGCCGTGGGCACTTTCGGTCGCGATGACTCCTCCGACGGGCCGGGCCTCTTGGCCGTCCTCTTCCGGCAGGACGGCCAAGAGGCAGAAACGGTCAACGACTGGCAGAAACGGTCAACGAGTCATCGCTGTCGAGCGAGTTGCACGAAGCGCCTCCGTAGTGCCTGAATTCCGAAACTCCGTCCCGGGAACCTCCGGCTTCCGCCCACGTCCCAGGACCACAATCCTCATCGGTGCCGCTGTTCGGTCCACGGCTCCTGATCCTCTCCACGTCATAACGGAGACGCACAGACTGTGCGCCCCCGGAGCGAGTAGTGCCCCCCCAGATACGATGGGGCTGTCCGCCGAAGCGGAGAGGGATTCCCCGGCCGCGTGGCAACCGGGACCCTCCTGGAGATTAGTATTCCTGCTCGCTTGATCCATGATTTTTCCAAAGCTCCCAACAAATCGTCATAAAAGAAAAACAAAATAAAACTAAAAAGAGACAAGAAAGAAGAATAAGCAAAAATAAACCAAAACAAAACAGAAAAGAGAAACAAAAAGATAGACAAAATAAAAAGGAAATAAAAAAAGGTTCCGGGGCTTGGGACCGGGCTCCCCCCGGCCACTCAGCCTATCGCCACCCCGGGGAACTTAGGCTTAGGTCGGTGGCGGCAAAAGCCGTTGGCTGACCGAAGTCTGACCACCGAAAAGCATCCGTCCACTCTGCAAACTCTCTTCCGAAGAGGAGAGTGCAAGAGTAGCGGACTGGGTAATTTTTTATTGAGGTTTTCTTCCTCGCAGCCCGGCGCTCAGTGTGCCGGGCCCCCGACCCGTGAGGGCAACGGGCTAGTGTGACCGTGCAATGCCCGCCCTGACAGAGCAGAGCGAGCAGCCACACTCTCCGCGACCTTGAAGGCCGCCATACCACGACCCGAAGGTCCACTGCCCCGACTGGGGCCACCAAAGGGTAATTTTTTAGAGAGGTTTTCTTCCTCGCGACCCAGCGCTAAGTGCAATGCGCCGAGCCCCCGACCCTCACGAAAACGTAAGGGCTACGGGATTGTGTGGCCGTGCAATGCCCGCCCTTAAAAAGACCAGGCAGCCACACTTCCAGTATTGTCCGCGCCGGCCGCAGCCGGTACCCCCCATATCTGGAGGGCGTTCCCCTATCCGCAACCCGGGGGACGCGTCCGATGGCAGACTGGAAACCGCACACGGAAAAGTAGGTAAACCTACAACAACCTTTTCCACTCTATGTGCCTCACTATTGATAAATTATATTTATAATTACACAGCTGTTGTTTGATCACTTTCATTTCAATTTGATATATCATTTGAACGAACCCATCAAACACTCGTTAACTTTTACTTGCTTACTTTTTGTAAGCAAGTTTGTACGTCAAAATATAATAAAGTTCATATTACGGAGCTCAATACTCACTACAAGTAGAAAATAGAGTCACATATCACTTGTTAAGCGGTCCTTGACATTAAAAAAACTATCAGCATCAGCTTCCGACGGGACTCAGTTCTTAATCTAGATTTAATATAATGCATTTGAAAGGTATTTGCTGTGTGTATACAATTTTATTATAAGAAGAGGTTAGTCTGTGGTGACCTACCAATACCAAAGAGTACTTATGTCCTGGCTGCCGCCTTTTTAGATTCTATTCTACGTTTCAATATTCTTTTATCTATGATACTGTTGTCTTCTATATCCCATGAGTAAACATCTTACAATAAATTAATGATTTTCACTTTTAGGTTAGTAGTCTTGCCATGTAAATAATTATGATGATTCTTTAACGAGTTCGATCCCAGCGTAAATTTGTACACAGTGCACTGCAAGTCTTAGAGGCGTGCATGGAGTGGGTACTCATAATTCAACTATCAGGTACTGCTTACTATTTATACTTTTTTATATATACTTTATTACAACTTTGACGTTTTTACAACCTACAGCAGTTTTAATTTACCTTTGGGATGGCTCCGCTCAGTACCTCCTCGATGCTCTGGATAGATTGCAGCGTCGCGCTATGCGTATCATAGGCGATGCGGAGGTAACGAACATCCTTGAGCCTCTGCAACTGCGTCGCAACATAGCGTCGCTTAGTGCCTTTTATCGTTTGTACCATGGAGAGTGCTCTGAAGAGATCTTCGACCTTATCCCTCCCTCTCCTTTCCTACTAAGGAATACGCGTGCTGGTCTACGGATTCACCCCTTTTCTGTAGCGACGTCTACTTTACGTACTAAGAGATTTAGTGACTCTTTTCTCTGTCGCACAACTAAAGCATGGAATTCCTTGCCAGCACACGTATTTCCTCCTTCTTATAACATGGGTTCCTTTAAAAGAGGCGTGAAAAAGCACTTTTTGGGCCGGCAAGGTGAGGGTGGCTAGGGCAGTATATCACATGCTTCACTAGCTATCTTCACATGTAGACTCATCTACTGCTTATCATCAGGTGGTGTCGAGTCATTTACTGAGCTTTTTATAAAAAAAAAAATTGTCAACGATTGTAATGCCAAAAAATCTGCAAGCAAAACTAATTGTATTTGGAAATATATATTGTAGTTGTATATATTGTTTATACTCTTTTATGGTAAAGAATCCAAATTACTAATTTCTTAGCCAAACATACAAACACCAAAAGATACATACGTTGTCCCAATAATAGGTAAAGATAAAAATACAGATAAATAGACGACAAAACCTTCATAACGGTCATTTTTCTACATCGTGAACTCTATGCAATTGTTAATAACGTTCACCATAAATCAAAATTAGATCTAGGCCGTGAACTGAATGGTGAATTCGCGTTTTCGCGACATGCCACTACAACCAAGAAGAGTTGCAGAAAATTCAGAGTGACATTTACGATATTACAGAAATCAATCATTCAAAAGCAAAACTAAGTAACCAGCACACGTAGTCTCTGTAGGAAGGAGTCGTAATATCAACGTGTCCCAGTAAAACATGAATAAATTTGATGTGGAGTGGAATTAAAGCCGCTGCACACGACACGAGAAAGTAACGAGCACGTCACGATTTATGATTTGGAAAATAAGGGACGGGAAATGTTTGCGATAGCTATGAAACGTTCCGAACTGGATGACGGATTTTTTTCCGTTGTGCTGTGACTTTTGTATTTTTGTGCAAATAAAATTTGAAAATAGAATACAGTAAAATATGTGGAGAACTTTGTTCAATCTTTGGTTTCTTTGGTAATCAAATATTTATTTATACATAATAATATACATACAATTACAACAATAATTACAGGAAATACCCAATGGAAAAGCGAAAACTTGTAAATGTTATAATATTTTTATTCAGCTAATAATTAAACGAACCACGGCGACTATGTTAAAATCTAAAGATAAAGAAACATTCTGTAGATGGTTCCGTTCATTTTACATCAAAGATATAATATATAAAAATAAAAAAAGCTGGTACATATCTATTATTCGTGATTTCTTTAGGAAAACCATTACCAATGATAATAAAAATATATCGTGATATTGGCAGGTCTTTCAAATCTCTAGGCTACAAGTAAAAACATTAAGAATATCTTTTATATAATATTACTTACTAGTTTCTGGCTAAGACTTCGTCTGATTCAGAATGAATCCAAAGAAAAATTAATAAATATTTCTCGGACAGTTAAGTAATGTAAGTTTTGTTTATTGAACTAATGTTAGACAAATATTGTCCCCGATTCCAAAGTGCACGAACTAAATTAAATTTAAGTTAAGTACTACTCTTTCAGTACAATACAACCAAAAAAGACAGATGACCAGTGACGTCATTTGACGTTTCTAAGGGTTGTTGCCTTATTTGCGCATAAGCATGTTAAAATAGGTCAAAAGTGTAGGATCGTCAAGTGTCAACTAACTTGACATTTCTTAATATTTGTACTATCGCTTCTTAATGAATTGGTTTGAGATGAAAATAACCTAAATTTAATTTAGTCCGTGTACAACAAAATTGTGTCTTTATAAAAAACTTAAATACTTATTGACTTTATATGTAAGAGCTAGAACTAAAGTACTATGCTTCTGACGGTCACTGTAAATATTAACGTTTGTGTGTTAATAAAATCAACTTATCCGAAACATCAAAACAAAAATATTGATTTTCATAACTAAGAAATGTCCTAGAATATCCTAAGGGAAAACAAAAACTGAATAAAGAGTAAGACTAAATGAGAAATATCAATTGCAATATTCTGCTTAACTATCAAAGACGACAAACTTTCATACCATTTTAATAAATTAATATTACCCATATTACCAAACAATACCCTTTGTTATTGAATCATAATTGTCCTGTGAAATGACAATGATTTCAAAACACTAAAAAGGCAAAAATAATTGAATTTAATATATAATCCAATTTCAAATTATTTTTTCGGTGCTTCATTTTCTATAGTTTCTGAAAATCACTTAGCACCAACTCCAAAAAATAATTTTAAATAACTTCTTAAATTAAATTATATTATTTTTACCTTTTTAGTGTTTGGAAGACGGTTTCTAGTTTTGGTAAAAGTTCTTTTTCATAATTTTCATAACGTGACTCAACAAAATAAAAAGTTCAAAAATAGTTAGTAAAATATAATAGTATAGCACATTAAAATTATGAATTGGCTTGTTAAAATGACACATTATATCTAAGTAATGAATTGATAAATCTCTCTTAAACAAAACAATACAAAGGTTTTTGCTAGTATTGCAATATGACATAACACTAATTACTAATCACCTCACTAGCTGAGCGCTTGTCGCTCTCTCCATATCAGGAACACCAAATAATTCCGAAATATATAATTCCAAATTCGAATATTCCGCTTTTCAACAGGTGTGACTAAGTTGAGTTTCATAGGTGTGACTAAACAGCGTGTTTCAGTGTAAGTGGAAAGAAATATATTCTCTTGTTTATAGAGCCTATTGCTTGTGTTAATACAACCTAAACAACAGGCCACTCAATAATACTAACCCCAGCAGTTAGCAGTAAAGAAATTATTGCTGAGTAATTGTTCTTGTACGTAATCAAAAAAATACGTAACTGAGTTTATTATGTTTAACTCCTGATTATTTTTTCCTACAGTATGAACTCTTTGTTGTAGTAAATATAGTTCTTTTTTTTAAATAATTTTATATTTGATTAATTCTAAAATTGAATTAATATTGTCTTTATTAAGTTGTTTACAATTTTGAGAGGTAATTTACTAATTTGTTAACTTTCGTGTCTCATTTTCGTCGGTTAAAAGTATTAGAATAGTTTGGAAAACAATTGAAACATTTAATATATTCATATTAAAAATATTTTTTAAATTAGACTTATCTACTATTGATATCGATACACACCATAATATCAGATTAAAGTGTACAACTCGTGCTGTGTGCACCGTCCTCGCGTCCCTTCCCAGATGTAAGTTGCAGTGACGTGTACATTTCCCGGGTGTATTCACGTTGACGCCGGGAAGGCTGTCTCTTTAAATTCTTACATCACGTAATTCTTTCTTGCAGCTCAACGTAAACTACATTGGCAATCTACAATACATTCTGAGAGTTTATTTGTTCTTTTAACGTGATTTTTATTCTGTTAAAGGTGATATTGTTGGGTAGGTTTACTTTTATGCAGAAATAGCCTGAAAATCTTTAGATATAGCATTTTGTACTGTGCAGGAAATATTAATACATCTTCATTTCTAATTTCCAATTAAATGTTAACAATGTTAAGCATTTAAAGCGCTGTAAGCATAATAAAATTTAAATACTCAAACTGAAATAGGAATCAGATTTAGCTTCAATTTTACTGACCCTCTTTATTCTTAATTAAGAGTCACTGAAGCAGATGAAATGCCTAAAGTTACAAAAATTAGTCTAATATTCATTCTAAAACAAAGTATGATAAAAAGTGTGTAAAGACAAACAAATTTAGCTGGCCTTTTATTATATTATACCTTTCTCCGTATATTTTACTTTCAACATAAAATAAACTGATTTTTTTATAACCCATAAAATATTTTAGAGATGTTTAAGATCATTAAAATGAATAACTTCCACAGTGGAACCAACTCTGAAATAGCAAAATGTGTTTCAGTCTAAATTTTTATACATGGATGACGTATTTGTATAGAACAGTTTGTTTTTAAAAGTATCTAAAATTAGTTGATCATCATCTCAAACGCCTCTTATAATTTCGTAGGTAATTAATATTCACAATTTTTTTTTAGTATTATTGTAATGAGGCCGATTATTGTATAGTTTTTATGTTTTTATTACTGTTTTTTGTGAGGGTTGTGTGTGTGGCGGTGGAATGTCCAGGAAAAGACGGGATAAAACAATTATAGAATTTAATATAAAAACACAAGCATCTTAACAAAACGAATATTCTGACAAGAGTGTTATTTTCATTGTTGTCATGGTTACCAAAAACAGACTTCAATATTTTTAAGTCAAGAATATGAATTGCATTGATATTTCTAAAAATATACAACATTATAAAATATATGCGTAAAGCCTAGAAGAAGCACTCGCACCTTTTTTGAAGTTAAACAAAGGGGCATTTGGCTTCCGTTGTCCAATTATTTTTTGTGAATATCTCTCAATTACAAGGAATGCAAGGGGAACACAAAACCATACACAATGTCTTTAGTACTATTTTTTTCATTTATGGCTCCCAGTGTAAAGTATACCTTTGCCTCGAGTAGTCGTTGACAACCAAAGATGAGTGCCGCTATTTTGTTGATGGCTTCTAGAAAAACATTATAAAAATTTAGTACGCAGTTTTTAGTTTTGTTTGTAACTATTATTATATTTAATTAATATACTTAATAAAAAAATGTTCATGTCTCTCATAACATGACATGGACCTGTAATTCAAAAGCCTTACCTTCTCATTCATACTGTGACTCAGGGTACTGACAGGGTGCGTCATGGCCGCTATAGATATGACCTACCGGAATTTATGCAAGAGAGACTATTACTTACAAACATTTCAAAATTAAATGTTCTTATGTAAAAATTCTGTGAAAAAGTTTAAAAGTGTAACTCTCAATGTGATGATTTTGTTCTTAGCTTTTTGTTTTAATTACTATAGGTTCTTAGAATTAGTCTTTATGGAAAATCAATCTTTTTAATTGAAAAAGTTTTACTGACGAGGTTGTTAGATTTAAGATAGGTAAATTTGTTCAAGAACTTTCACTAAAAGGAACATACAAAAACTGAGTTACCTGAAATATTATGTTAAAACATCAAATGTATTATACATCAAGGCAAATGGCACTGTAAATAGAAGCGATATATCTTGTACAGCGTTTTATATCAATCACTCACACCAAAAGCTTACGCCACGCGTTTTATCTTGGTTACGCAAAAAATTAAAAGAAAACTCGGCCAATTTTTGGCACGCCGATTTGTGAGGCATTGACGAATCTTATCGAGCCCCTTGGGCCCACCCAACCTTATCATGCCTCCGCACGAGATACTTTCGAAAACAATACCCCTGAAGAAGTAGGAAGGAAAGACTTGAATAAGATATGTCATTTTTGAATGCGGAAACTTAATATTTGTTGTTTAAATTAAATAATTTGAATACAAGCAAATTTTTTTATAAAAACTGCTACCTATAGAATCTTTAACCCGTTAAACGGCGCTGCTCACTAGAGTAAAATAATTGGATAAAATTTATTTATAATTAAATTAAAATACTAAATGAATTACAACAGTTATAACTAATTCTAATAAATATATATATAAAATTATAAGTTAAAAAATATATCAGCCCCAGGGCTTAAATAAAAGATTACATAGTAACGATATTAACAATAATACGGTGAATTCACAATATATTGTATGGATACGTTAATACAAAACTTAATAGGAAAGTTGATTGTATTATTTCATGAAATTTCAAATGAATAGAATAAATTTTACAGAAGTAAAAAATCCTATAAATGAGTACATCCAATGTGATTGCACTTAATATTATATATAAATATTTCGGTTTAATTGAATATCGTTATGTGATATCCACACTGTATGTATCAAATGTAAGCTTTTACATCACTAGTTCATCACACCATAGAATATCACTAGTTCAAAGATAGCTCAAACTAAGCCACATCCAAGTTTTTTAACTCATTGCCACCCGGATATCGTTGCGTAACAGTTTACACGCCCGTGTTGCAGATGCGTAAAGCTCTCAACCCGATGATAAGATGGATGGAAACATCCTTCGGCCACGTTGCTTTTGTGTTCGTGTTTTATGACTTGAGAAATTTCGTCGAGGGACGTGGGCTCGTTTGCGCAAACTAGGGAAGTGTCCCTGTAAATTATTTATAGCCAGAAACGGGTGACGCGCCGAACGTTGTTTTTGATTAGAAACATTTTAATCACTTTGTAACAATTTCGATTTGTAAGCGAATTTAGTGAACATCAATTTGGACGAAGGCTTTGAAAATGTTATTATTTTCTGATTAGCTTTAAGTATTTCGTTGTGACGTTAGTAACTTATTTGTAACGTACCTATGTTGAATTATATCATTTTATCTCAGTAATTAATAAAATATGAGCAAGAACAAAATTAAATCATAATTTTTGAAATTACCCACAGGGAAGCGTTGGGCAGTTGAGAACTCAAGTTAGTACTTGAAGATATTTACCTAACTTAAATTAAAGATATAAATATTAGCGTGTTACGAGTACCATAAATCTTTTGTACCGTAGCCAAACTTCTGCTGATATTTTTTTACGTAAGTATTAAAAATGAGGAACTACAAAAATTTTTTGAATTCTTATCGTTTTAAATTTATTCAACCTTTTATATAATAAAATATGTTTATTTAAAGAGCCTCACAACAAAAATCTCCATAAACTAGAAACAATAGATATTCTGTTGTTTGTAATAAATTTGTAATCTATTGCAAATTTAAGTAAGCAGCCGGTTCGCCGGTTTGGGTTTGTTTAAAGTACCAACATAATTTTAAAAAACTGAAATTTTATTGTACGTAGCACCACCCCGCTGGTGGCCCGATAGGGCAAGTAAGCAAATTTCCTGAGAGAATTGGTTGAAATTTCATATATATATTTGAAATAAACTTTTATACTTATCGCCCAACAAACACCGGTAGTAATGCCACATGTCTTAGTTCACGGTTTTATCTTTATTGGTTAAGTTTTATTTAAATAAAAGCTAGTTTTTAAGGAACCTTTTCATTTCCATTTTATTTTAAACTTCTTTGTCTTAAAGATTTATTATTAACATCTTTTTACCAGTTTATATTTATTTATACCATTGACATAATTAACATTATTCGAATTTTTGACATCACCAACATTATCTATTTACATTGTTAACAATATACCACTGATGTTATTTAGTTCTTATATATTTGGAAAAATAAACGCAATAAACGTAATTACGGATTACGTAATAAATATAATCCACCATATGTCCAATTTAGTGTCTTTTACGCATCAAGCTTCATTTGATACCGATATTAAAGAGGATGATATACGGCGGCCAAATCAAAATAATTACAATGTTGAATATTACAAATTTCGTCAAGAACTTTTTTTACACAATAGGGTGGTAAATTTCTAAGATAAAAGTAAGATGGGCGACTTTTAGTATTGTCAACCTCTCTGATAGTCAGTAGGTGTAACACATGTATTATTTTTAGTATTATTTGTAATAAAATTTGAGGGTTGTCCTTGATTTCCCTACAATCCCATTCTCTGATCCTGGCTTTGATCATGGCACTTCTTTAAAAGCATGCTAATAAAGCTAAATAAAAATTCAGTGTGACAAAGGTCTTCCATTTTTAAGTCGATTAAAAACTAATTAGTGCTAACTTAGGTTCGTCTTGTTTGCAAAACTTCATATTATCGCATACTACTATTTCATATTGTGAGCTCGCTCTTATAAAGCTTCTTTTACCAACACTTTTGCTGAACAAACATTCCTTACTATCTTCAAAGAAACAAATGAACACCAAGAAACAAATAAACTGGTACATTAGACAATAAAAATCAAACAAGAACTAAACAATATATTTCCCAACAACCTTATCCAACCGCACTGAAGACTTTAAAACCTTGAAATATGAATCGCCCAAAGCGAAACAAAGACCTGAAATAGAGGTTTCCGATGTGAAACCTAGTTAAAAATGTAAACGTCGGAGTACGGAGCTAGAAGTAATAACGTGTCGTATGTGGTCTCTAATAGTGTTTGCACTTCTTAGAGCACTGATAGTACATATATAACATAAAGAAACTCATGAGATTGAACCATAACGCCCCCATTCTTGCCCGAAAACGCCAACGGTTCAAAAGCAAAGAGAAGCTCGCATAACAAACTTTGTTGACAAACTATGGCGAAAATTATTTTGTTTTCGTAACAAACACAGAACGCTTGAGTCACTGCGCTAACGCACTTGTATAAGGTTCAGATATATGTAGAATAGATGTTAGAACGACGCACAGAACTTTAACAAAATTGATTTTTTTATTTTAATCTCAGCAAATAACTCGACACAACCTGATGATATTCAGTAGAGGAGTTCATATGTGAAGATAGCTAGTGAAGCATGCGACTTACGGCCCTAGCCACCCTCACCTAGTGCTTATTCACGCTGTTGTGTTATAAAAAAATCCCTTTTTTGACTGATTTTATGAAATTTTCATGACTGAAAATTTAATGACCAGAAACAGAACTAACAGTTTCTTAGCGGTTTTTATCAGAATGACAAGGAAATTTTCTGTCGTGTTTCAAAGACAACAATAACATATTGGGGTAAGAAAAATGAACTGTTGCTTATTCCGTGACATTGAAAAATAGCTACTATATTCGCTCGTTTATCGATCTGACTATGTAATATATAAATATATTTGATTCTGCTCTTCTATATTTTTTTTATAAACATAATTAAAATAATGTATTCCTGCCCAGAAAATACGCTTCAAAAAATTCGTTATCGTGTTTTCATTGCTTTTTAATTAACGTAAAGCCGTTGGTCTTAGTTGTAGCGGCAACTGCTTTCAGTCACAGACCTGTTTGGAGCCAGCATGTTGGCTTTATGGTCCAATCTCCTTGCGTGTACCTCCTATGTAGGAAAGCCTGTATCCAGCAGTATATATAAAGGCCATTGATCATACAAGCGTTTTTATTAACATTAGATTTACCAGACTAGTCATTTAGACTGGTCGTGCAATTTCAATTCAAAATTCCTACTATATTACACTTTTTTTTTTCAGAAATGATGTTATGACGTTTGTAGCTATAATTAGAGAGTACGTTTTATAAACTTAATATTATTTTATATACATTAGTAACAAATATAATCTTTGTTGTTGACATATATTCAAATCGCTGGTATATCTAGTAAAGTTACACACTGCGTTTATAATTTCATACAATATTTGTTCGCAGATGTCTTACTACGAGGAACATGTTAGTTCCCCAAGTAACAAAGCTTTAGGACGGAAATCTTGGTAGGAAACTTATATCGACAACCATAAGGTACATTGTTGCTAAAGATTTTTCAACTAAACTTTGCTTCAAACCCTAGTTTATGTTGCACTTACAAAGTGAGAAGTGCTAAAGGTATACAATCAGTATTACGACAGGGTTTTTTAATACTTACAATATAAAATGTTTATTTCAAATCAAATAAGGATTCCATCTAATTTATTGCTTATTTTAAGACTCCCGTACAATGTTTAAGCAAATAATAATCCTTCACCTTCACTGTTTCTTCTTACTTTAAGGTAATAGTATAATTTCACTTAAATACGTATAATCTTAATTTCATATTATTCCTTCTTTATCTTATTCTTTTACTCTCGCTATAACTTAAATACTACTAAATCAATTACAATAATTTTGATTGAATTTGTTTGCTTGAATTCAGAGTTAGTTGGTTCATGAATAAAATCAATACAGAAAATTCTAATTATTTAAAAAAAATATATAATATCTAAATAATCATTTAAATATACTTATGTAGATTCTTATTAAATTATATATAATATTGATAAAAAGACAGTTCATTGGTGTTAAAATAAAATTCCGTGTAAAAATTTCTTTAAAATTATTTTGTACAAAAAAATATATATCAAATAATTGTTTAATTATTTGATATATAATTATATGATTATTATAATGTAATGAAACAACTGTGTCCTTAATTTTTCTTTAACAAATATCAATATCTGTAAATCATTTAAATGTATCGACATCATATATGATTTATATATACATAATTGATACTTTTAATGTTATACGTTTATTCTGTCAGTTGTATTTTCAAAGATGTTTTTCTAAGAAAAATAATTCCAATTCTCTGAGGATTACTTTCCACATTGATGATTGACGTATATTTTTCTTGTCTATGTTTCAAAATGTCGATATCGTAATACTTAAAGATATACCTACTGTTAGCCATCTATGAAAATAACTTGTCGCTACAAAATTGATTCTCATTACAAGGGGATACACATTTGTAACACTTTGCACTAATTTATTTGAATCCATTGTACTTTAACAATTTCAACTATCTAATATTTACAAATTCCACGTGTATTTTTGTTTCTTTTATTTTTTTATTACCAAAAACATCTTAACATGTGTCAATAAACTAGATTTCAATAAAAAATAGTATCAAGATTTGTTTCCTATATTGAGTCCGATTTAAACGACAAACTCTTAATCTAAACTTAACAAGTGAACAGTCCTGTGACAAAATGTATCTAGCGAATGCTGGAGTTTTGTTTGAAGAATATAATTAAAATTGTGAATAAAACCTTTTTTATATTGTCTACATTCTCGATGAACTTTAACAGACATTTTCCCAGTCATCGTAGAAGATCTACAATATTACCTTTAGATATTAACTTTTTATACAACTACTAACTACTTACCTTTTCCCTTTGCTCTTCTACCTGGAGATTTTGGTAAATCAATAAAAAAATGTTTCGAAGACACACTTGCTGAGCTGGTGTATGGTACAGAGCTGATAGAAGGAGCAAGATGAATAGCTCGTGACGATGGAAAAATTGAGAAAGACGACCTTTTCAATGTTTATGTGTTATTGTAAAAGTGTAAATTATAGGAAAAATATATTTAAATAATCAATATCCTCGATTGTTTCATTATTATTTCTATATCACTTTCAAATCCATTAGTTTTTAAGTGATCAAACACTATCTACATCAGATTCTTCACGCCAAACATAGTGAACAAATAGACCTCTGGCCAAGTAGACAGGTGTACTGACAACTCGACCAGACGGCCGTCAAATATAAATATACCATAACTACCCAATAACTGTTTTAGACTAGCGTCATGGTGAGATCATTTTGTATGGGGTCTATTTGTCCCGCGCTTTCATGAAGGTATTGTCAATTGATAGCAAAAAGTCAAATAATCTACATCCTGAATTTTATACGTTCTTTGAGTTCGAAAATTAATAATCCTTATCAGTCCTAACAATACAGTGTATATATAAATAGTTGAAAATTACTATAAACATAAAACTCAAATATCAAAACCACTCGGTCGCAGTACATTTCCACGGATTCACATCTTAAAGCTTGAATAAAACTGACGGCCCCGTAAGTAAACCTGGAGCAAGAGAAACGAACAGAAAGCTAGCCAGGTCAAAGCATTGTGCCGTCTTAAGTTGATACTTGGTTGAGAGTAACTACATCCATATGAAGTGCAGAAAATTTTATTACTGACTTTGTAGAAATGCAGTTCCTACTGGACTTTTTCGTTGTTTATTGTCAACACAGAATGTATTGTAATGTGACATGAAAATAACATTTTCGATATATTAAGTCGTATATACTAGAATTTGGATTAACGAGATCTTCGGCTGAATTAGCAAAGTTATATAACTGGATTATGGTAATTGGTCGTAATCGTAAAAAATCTAGAAATAAATGTTACTTATAACGTGCTTACACTGTATGTGTTTGTGTATAACTTATGCATTTTTATTATTTTCTCGATCTGCATCAAATTTCTGCTGTTGTCAGGTCAAGACCGCCTGTAGATTTACGAACAGATGGCTCAGGTTGACGTTAAATAAGTGCACATACATGAACCAAAAAAATATAGACTTATGGCTGTATCTTATGTATCTGACTACCAACAAAACTACTTATAAAAAGCTATGCTTTGGATATAGTATGGTTTAGTTTAAGAATATGATAAACCTGACATTTTAGATGAAAATAAAGATATTATACTTTGATTTTGTCTTCCTCGCCGGCTGTGCCTCTCCCTATTCTTCCTGTGTCCAGAAAAAAGGTTGTATCTTGTAATCTTTGGGCTTGGGTATAATTTTTTGTTTCAGTTCTTTTTTCGGAGGCAACAAAACCATATCAGAGATGTAAAAACGTTTCCAAGCATACCCTTCGCAAAACTGTTTAGCAATGCAATCAAAATGCAATTCAGATCAGCGTGGTGGCTACACGGAGTCTTAAGATTATGCTGAATAGATATTAGATAGTTAGAATATCATTGCTAATTAGCTTAGTTTGTAAAATTGAATAATTTGGTTATTTATCAGTTTTGGCACTGAGTAAAATATTTTCTTTCTTACAATCATACTTTTGAAAGTGAAATAAAACATTTTCTGATTTTGTTACGGAATCAAAGTATGTTATACACTTGTCTGTTTTTTGGAAATACAACTGTCATTACAATTTCAACGACAGAATACATAATGAACGAATCGTTCGTAATGACCACTCAAAGAAATTACCAATAAATAATTCAATTTCGACAACTTTAAATCATTTCAATAAGAACAAAGCTAGTTCCTTCTATTGTTCACGTGTAACATTTAAATGGCTTGACCTTATTTTACTGTCGCTCTATATTTTGAAATTGTTTCATTTTAATTGAGAGTGAAGAGAGTGTTTTTTGATTTTGTATAATAATTTTAGGATTGCTAAAATTTATACTCGTCTTGAGTTTTATTATCCTTATTTCAAGCCGACAGGTTAAAAAATGGGTGACCGACTTGGTGGGGGATAATTGTATATATTATAAATCACTTAATGAATGGTAATGTACTTTGAATAGGGTTCCCGTTACCATTTTTAAGTATTTGCAGGTAATCAAAACCTGGTTGGGTGAAGTTTTATGTGATAAGCATATACAATTGTTCACGTATGCTTAATTTTTATATACAAGTCCCATTGATCTCCCAAATGCTCCGCAGAACCCAGGTTACCCCCGTGAAGGGCAATGGAGTTACCGGTGAGTATTAGTGGGTATTCTCAGTGCCGCTCTATAAGGTACTGAGTGAGCCCCATACACGCTTGTCGCTGAGACAGTGGCGGGTAGGTCCGTAAATGGAATCTTCCTCGTAAAAAAAACGGAGTGAGAGTAATGTAATCGACTTCAAAAATATCCTATAAATAATATATGAAGATACACTGTTCAACGTAGTATAAGCCTTATGCAATTACGTGTTTCGAAACGTCGTTCGAATGATATTTAAAATTCAAACAACGACTAAACACGGTGGAAGTAAACAAGGCGTATTATTAGCAAGGCCAGTAGTGTTTAATATTGTAAGTTAAGGGTGTTATTAGCTCAGTCTACATTAATATGCTGTAAGTTGATAACCGAATCGAATAAAAGAGTCACGATTCAACATTTGGTTAACGACGGCTAATAAGTTGTAATATCGATTTTATATTTAACAATTTATCAAGCATTTCATTTCGCCCGTGGCTAATAACAAAGTCGTAAGGTCCATTCGCTACATAAAATCAGCCATTTCCGAGGACATAAAGCTGACAAACAAAATTGATTAGCGGGTATCTGCTTATCCAGCCATTTTAACCTTCATAAATTATCAGTTAATGACTCTCAAGAGTGGAAAACCACAAGGCTATGCAAATACACAACGCGGTAACTTGTTCTTTAAAAATTTTGTTTGTTTTATTGGGGTATTTTAATAGTTTTTGTTGTGTTGCAGAGTGAAAGAGGTAACGTATTTTTTAGGTGTGCGACAAGGATGATATCTCACTCATTAAAAATCTTAATTACCTCTAGTGTGAATGAAGTAAGTAGTATCAGAGTATGGAGATCGTGACGGAGGTGTATGGTTTTAATGTTAAGTCAGATGGTAATAATTACAGATATTTCATTTTTGAGGTTAAGTTTCAAGATATAGCATAAAATAAAGTCAAACTAAACTTAAAGGGTTTCCAATGAAAGTGATATCATTTGCATTTTTTACAATGTGAATATTAATATGTCAAAACTTTGTGCATTACACGGTTTTGATATTTTGCAAACAGTTAACATGCGAATGTGCAATTTAGCAACTTCCGATGTTTTAACTTAACTCTAATAGGGCAAAATTCTCCGGTGAGTGATTTTATTAAGGTCATAATATTTCCTCTCCAAATTGTCAACACTTTTAGAAACTTGATGGATTGATTTTAAAAGAAAAAAATACAATGCTTAATATTTTTTTTTTCAAATTAAATTTACTTAGATTAACTTAACAAACTATTACAAAATATATGTTGCCTCAATTTGATCTTTCACTGTAGTCTTTTCTTTTTCTTTTAGTTACTTAATGTCACATTAACTACAAAGAAAAAGTAACAACCATTCAACACACACATTAACACGCACACAAACACACACTCGCTCACACAACAATCGGTGTGACATGGTAATAGAGAGGCTACTTCTGAGATTGATGATTGCACATCCAACGAGCATTGAAATGACAGATCACTTTATTGAAATATATATTTTTGCCCCTCTTCACAATTATTATCACTTTTGTTTAGTTTTTGATGAACTTTTATACTAAGTAACGCGTACAGATTTATCGTCGTACACATACCATCCAGAATTATGAACTGTGAAAACGTTTAAAACAAATAAAAATTGTTTAAAACGTTTAACACATATAAAAAGAAAAAAAAATTGAGTAACAATATAAAGTTAAGGAAAAAAAATAAGTAAAAAAAATCTCTTTATGTGAAGTCAACTTTATAACTCGGACATTAAAGTCTCTTTGTGACATTGAGACAAAACCGGGTATAATTTTGATATTCAAATGCTTGAGACCGTTTAATATCGGCCCAGGTGCTTCGTAATCTCTCTAGGGAAATAAATTCTTTTGCACCATCTACCCTTTTTATATAACAGCTCCTTTGTCATGATCCTATACTCACATATAAGGAAAAATCTGATTTTATATATATTTCAAAGGTTGTAAAGTATTGGTCGAAATCAGAACATAAATAGAAACTTTCTATTCAAATTAATTCAACATTTAAATGTTAATGTTTTTATTAATAATAATAAAAACATTTAATATTCTCCCAACATATTAGACATTTTAGAAAAAAAAAGTTGATAACATAGGAAACAAGCCCACTGCTTCCAACGCACGTTTCCTTAGGGTGCTCTAGCTACATAATGTGCCTTAGGAACTCGAGCAGTTTACGTAGGTTATAGTTGTTAAGTCTCTCTTTCTTTCTACTTTGACTCTATGAGTAGGAGTTGCACAGATTAAGAAATTTAAAAAGTTCTATGACATTATAAAAGTTTTTTATCAATTGAATTAGCTATACCATCTGTTACTTGGAATAACACACTATTATGTAAGTAATAGTTACTTTAAAGCCAAAAAGTAACTTTAAAACTAAAAGTTCAATCACTGTTTAATGATTGGCACAGTACAATTCCTCAGTCACTGAATCTAATACAAAATAATGTCTACTTGTATAAACAATGAACCAATTTTATTTCCTCGTTGAATATTTTCATCTATTACTGGTTTATTTCGAACTTCCCAACGAGTAGGCCAAATAAAGGCACGCAATTCATGTGATATTCATGAGCTAAAGCGACTGAAGAAGCCACTGTCGAAAGAAAAGAACTTATTTTTACGTTATATCGTTGATTTCATCGTTTATTTGATAAAAAACAGGAAAACTATCACAAAAAAATGTGTGTATCCAGTATCTAGATTTATTTTTGATGTTTTCTCAATCGAAGCTTAAAATTAAATGTAAATGAAATAATGTTGGTATGGTCGATTTATCAATATTTACATATTGTTATTAAGGAAAGAATAGCTCTTCGAGTGGCGGCCGCGTGCCGTGGGTATATCTCACAGTAAGTGGACTGACTATTTGGTTAAGATCGCGTGAGGCCACTGGATGTGGGCAGGATCGGTCGGTTTGGAGATTTTTGGGTGAGGCCTATATCCAGAGGTAGCCAGAGGTATAACTGCAATAAGCATATATAGTTGCTGTGCTTGCGTCTGCTGTCAATGATTCTAGACCTTATTTTAGTCCTTGTTATACATACACACATCTAGGAGATTTTATTAATCTTTTGGAAGTAGATACTATAAACAATTGAGTAGCTATAAGTATACTAGATGTTACAGATTATAAGATTAACTATGGTTTACATTTTAAGGTTGGTTTACAGTCGACATCATAATTATCTATTACCACACAACCATCCTTCATCTGAGATGAACTGTGGTAGTGTATTTAACAATTATTTGTAACTGAAGAACGGGCCTCAGTAACATATCATTATATTATTCTTTTTATAAAATTGTGATAAAGGATCGATGAAAACATATTTAGCATAATAAGGTACTTGAAACATAACAAACCGATTTTAATCCAATTACATTATATTCTAGTCACGGCTAGAAAGCGATTGGCTGGGTGGTAAAATTGTTGATAAGTACCTCTTAAGCAAATGAAGGTATCTATCTACTTTTAGCTGTCTTCAAAGAAGAAGGAAGTCCTAAATTCGGTTGTATATTTTATATATTTACTACCTCAGAACTACGTCATTGATCAACCGACCTTTTTTAATTTCAAAGAATACATATACTATCACATATTCATGTGAATGTGATGAAGATCTGTGGAGATACAAAACAAAATTAATCAATAATCAAAATGTTTTATAAATGTTAATTGACATCAAATGTCGATGTAATTATTTTTATATTTTCATGACAGAAAGTTTTAACTTATCATAAATTATCTTGATTGTATTGTATATAAACACTTAAGCGACCAAGTTCAAAGGATTTTAAAATTTATTAATGATGCATGTCACTATCTTAACTATTCCTAATTAATATAATAGAAAACTTTCCTAATGGTTCCTAATGTTATTTTTGATATATTTTGAAATTCAGTATTTTCGATAAGTACCTACGCCAATAATTTAAATAATACAAGTAACATAGGTGAAAAAGCTTTAATAATTTATCATTGTTGACTTAAGTAGTATTACTATGAATGTTCATATTCATAGAACTGATGTTCATTTGTACATGTTAAACTGTCTAGCAAGCCTTATCTTGCAAAATTATTAATGAAGTTTGCGACTTCAAAGATATTTTACTACTGGTAACACAGTTTTGTTGAATAATAATTATAGGTAGGTGGGACTGGTTTCTGGTCTGATTTAACACTATTAAGACATCCAGTATATTTGTTCTTGATAATTTGTTATGCATGTCCCAAAAATATATTAAAGGAATACTCAAAAACATCGTAAATTTAAAGCCAAAATTGGAGCCTTCAATGATTGTTTTACGTATTATATTACGTGTACAATATCGAAATTTGTAAATGGGCTCATCTCATAATCATATTCAGCTTTCTTTTTCTTCTTAACATTAATAGAGATAATATTGAAAAATAATAAAGAAATGCAATTTTTTATTAATAATTTTATACGGCAAATTAAGAACTGGTCCACAGTATATCAATGATCTAAAAAAGTTCTTACTAAGGTTCCCTTCAAAGTACTCTTAATACACAAATTTATTTCTATTTCGGGCGTCTAAATCTCCCGAGGGTAAGACGTCATTAATTCAGTTGGAGGAAAGCTTAAAAAATCCTTAAAGCCAAAGGATTCTGCTTCAGTCTTCGGCCGTTCATATATTATTCAGTCCTCGTCCAAGAGCGTAAATGAAAAAGTTTCAGTATTCAATGACTATTGGAACACCACGAAAATACTCGTAAACCCAAAAGTTTTCGAATCGAACCAAAATTACAAGTTGGTAGACGACGCCCCAAGGTTTAGTATGCAGGGCGTTTCTGTCGCTGTGAAGATTATGGAATACACAAATGTTGATTAGTATGTCCCGGCTGGTTTCCAGTTAGCACGTGCCAAGTGATAGATAAGAGTAACAAGATTTGTGTTGCAGATGGGAGCCGTCCGACTTAATAGCACTGAGCAATGTGGCAAGCAGAACTACCAGCAAACTGGCTTATTAACATTGCCTTGATATTTTTTGTACTACACATCTGTTTCGTTCAGTTGATTTCAGATCAGATTTGGCTTGGCTTTGGAAATAACGAAATATATTAATAAATAGCACACATTAGGGAATCGAAAATTCTAATTATCTATATATTTGCTATAAAATAGGGAGATTTTGAATATTAAAACGTAATTTTTTTTCTTAATGGAACCTTAATTGAAATCAATTATTTTAAATTGAAAACATTTTTTCTCATAGATCACTAGTCAAAAAAGTACTGTATTATTTAACCTAAATGTCTCAATTATAATTAGAATACGGCTTATAATACATTTTACTAGCTACATTCTCCGGAATTGGTTTTGATTCTCCAAAATTTATAAATATTCTGATATCTATTATGAAACAATCTAATAACAGTGTACAACTGTTGCCACCTACAAACCTAAGGTAATTTCCCGGTATTATTTTGTCTACTTCTATTGGCTTTTCTGTATATAATAAAATAAGGAAGGAACTTTATTTTATAAAATACAATCTTTGAAGTGTCATTTTCTTTAATATCTAACGACTTATTTATTGCTTAAACAAAATGATTCTTGACAAATTTTGTTTTTAATTCATAAAGTATGTAAAAAATATGGTGTTGCATCTATTCACGTTCCGGTAAATTATTTGATATCCATTCTTTTATGAGTATCTAAATATCGGTGACAAAGTAAAACCATTAATATTCACACTTAATGCTTGATCATGCTATACTGGGTAGAAGTATTACGACTTTAAAAAACTTTAACATTAGTAAATTTTCGAAAGGAGTTTTGATGACAAATTTTAATCTTTTTTGAAAAGCATCTTTCTCGTGTTATCCATTAAAATCATAAACTGTCAAAATATTGAAACACTATTACTTGGTATTATATATTTTACTCACAGTCCCTTAAAAGTATTAAATCACACTCAAATTCTCATTTGGATACCCACTGCCTCAGCCAGCGTAGCAGGAAAATTCCATTTAAGCCATATTCAATTGAATTCCACGCTCAAGTAGTAACACCCGACAAAATGCTAAAGTACCTAGCTAAGCTAAGTAGTGCCTGATTTCTTTATGTTCAATACCTTATATTCATAACTAACATACTAGCTTTTTTAGTATATACAAATGTACAAAGATGAAATAGATAAAATATCAAACCTATCCCCATGATGTGAAGTAAAGATTGGATCAAATTGCAACAGTCGTATTATTCGAATAATGAGTAATTGTGAGGATCGAAATATACAAAAATCCTTTGTTACATTAACAACACGAGTTCTTAACTTTAAACTTAAGTATTAATTCACTTGAATTAATATATATATCTTTCATGACCATGTATTTAATGAAGCTTAGAAAATTCTTCGCTTTACATTCTACAAATTAAATTATAAAAATTGAAATATAAAATTCTCCAGGAGAAAACCATTTAAGCATCTTCAACAGAAAAGTACAGAAGGACGAATTTAGCAAAGCAAAATCTTAGTACTATTTAATTCTAGTCACGGTCGATTGAATACTCTAAAATCAGTGGCATTTGAAAAGTTTTCGCGACAGTTCGACCGTTGCTAGAGTGGAGTTGAAATTAAAAATCCGTTGAATTGCAGCATTTATGCTTTTGTGATATTCCGTTGTAAGGTGCTTGCTGACATACTGGTTAAAATACTTTCATTTCAATGAAGTAACTATACAACTTGCTATGGTTCATCAAGAAAAATGTTAATTCTACAACCCTTACCAAACCACATCTTATAAGTATGTTGGCTGTTGCTTAGAGCCTTAAGAACTTCTCTCTGTCTTATTCCCATAAAGAAATATTGTATCCTGTTGGACGTATTAACTGTTAACGATGATGACGAATACATTAGTTCAGGGTATTAGTGGAATAATCTATATAGTACTGATCTTGACGATAGTGAAAATTTAACCGTGGTTCCAGGTCATCGTCCAAAATTGGTAACGATCTCGCAAATATCCATTCTTTGCTCTGTTTGTGAAAGATGATAGTGATCTTCATAAGTGTTGTATAAATTGTTCACAATTTTAGAGAGCGTTAGAAAACTTCCGACTAAAAGCGTGTCGGATACGCGTTAAAATCGAAACATCTTTAGAAAATATATTAATTCATCAGATAAAATTTTGAAATAATTCTTTCATGTTATTTTTTTAGTCCTAATTATAATATGTAGTATCTCAAATAAGAACCTGAATGCGAATGGTCCTGAATTTCAAATAAGATGTCAACAGGTCCAAAATTATTAAATTACCTAAAATTAAGAGATCTTAGATCATAATATCACAATGGCAGTTACGGTAACTTTTGATTGATTGCAGTTGCATTGTTACTGTAGCCGAAACCAGAGCGCCAAACTACTGGGCCAACGAGCTCATCAAGCTCGTCACTTGTTTTCCCATACCTATAGGAAGGTTTGTACCCAGCGGTGGGACCGATGGCTAATGTTTATTAACATTCAAATAAACTGTATTAACTTTGCCATAAAGTGAATACAGTTTATGTTAATAATTCATATAGCAAAAGTATGTTATTATGTGATGGAAAAATATAATTTTAAAAATTTCAGAGTGATTCCTACTGTCAGACGAAGCAGCTATAAACATCGAAAATTGTTCTCATTACCCTAAAAGCTCGTGTAGATTGTTTTTTTTAAAGTCGTACCTATCTGCTTAGCGACTAGAAAATTCAAAGAGGATGTTCAGCTTAAATGAAATATGTACTAACAAAACAACTATTTATATATATATATATATATATATATATATATATGTGTGTGTGTGTGTGTGTGCATTTTTTTCTACCCACTTCCACCGCCATTTGTCTTTTTAGTAATTGCAATGAATTTAAGACATAAATTGAAAGAATTTCTGTTTTAAGGAATAATCTTGACGGTATTTTTAATTATTATATTTTCTTAGTCATAAAATATTCCCTCTTAAATTAAGCTTTGCAAATTACAAAGTCGTAATATTGAGTTCTCGTCTAGAAATTATTAATAAGAAAAAAATGGTCTATAGACATTTTATTCACCAAATGTCACATCCCATGTTTACAAAATAGTGAGATGACTCATATTAACATTAGCTCTCTTTCTCTATCTTCTTCAGGTAGTTAGAGATAAAATATCGGTAGACCATTTGGTGAAAAACGTTAAAAAATTCTGAAAGCATTTTCAAAGTAAATTTTTTACAAGGCATGAATGTTTATTTCCCTACATACATTTATTTATGATTGCCTAGCCAACGAGCATCGTGTGGTATGCATTTTAAGTGCGTTTAACTTGGGTCAGTACTATAAATGGAAACCCAGGGTCTGAAAGACCCTAAATTTTTACGTCTACCCAAATATCATATCTTCGCCTTAACACAGCCCATTTGCGATATCCTCGGAACATCGCGTCCGAGTAACGACATTAAAACTTTTGTTGGCGACAAACGATCGTCACACGTTTCAACGTTATGACTTTTTGTTTAGGCACATCAGAATTTATGATTGTTCCTTTGACAACGAAACAACTAGGCTAATATTACTAAAAAGACAATTTATGTATCATCGCCGTTAATATTTTAAATATAATTGTGAAGTTACATCATCCACTCGTTATGAACCAAAAAATAATTAACTAATATTTTTTTTCCATGACTTCTAGATTTATTAGTGATAGATATTAATTAAATTAACTGTAGGTAACAGCACATTTTTATCATGAAAATAATGGTACTTTAATATTAAAAGAAACATTTTAAAATATTCGCATAATATTATGTAACTAACAAGTAAAAAACAAAAAGTATGACTTGATTTACTTCTCAATAATAATCATTTTTTATCCGCAAGGAGAAATGCATAATCATCAGACCAGAGAATTTACTCAGGAAAAAGTATTTGCTGCAGCAAATATGTTAGGAACATATAATTCAATAATGCTCATAACGCGACCGTTATTTAATAATCCTTCAAAAGTTTATATTGAATAATGTCGAAGTATTGTGTATTCTTTTGGAGTAACGCCACTGTTTTTTCCGATTTTATCTCTTATTCCAAGAGCGTAAGGTCGGTGCTTGTTAGTTAATCGTTATCTGTCTATTAACAATGAGCTTCCAAGTTTCACTTCTCTTGGCGGCTCGTTTCGCCTCGAGCTTGCAGTTGGCTATTTTTTTGTGGGAGGCACGTTTTTGGCTATTTCTTTCCCTTTAACTGGACTGTATTAGCCGGTTTATCGCATGGATAGACTTTTGACATAGAATTTATAGGTTTTATTGGTGCAGTTTGATTGAAAGAACAGCAGGTAATAGCCGAGCTTGGTGGAAATTTTGGATAAATTTTATGAACCAATTGTGATCGACGTAGTTGTTATTACATACATACCTACTTATACTTTCTGAATTATACACCTTTAATAACGAATTTAGAAACTAAGATAATTATATCAGTTTGTACTAATTAATATTAGTTTTTTGATTGGGTCACTAGAACAAAAAAAAAATTCATAAGGGTAAAAAATATTGTGTCATTTGATTTAAAATCCCAAATCACGAAGTTTGTTAAATGACGTCAAAAATGATTTTATTGAAACATAATCAAATTTCTATATTATCAAAATTATATAATTTTCTTAGCAGTATTTAAGCTCTGTCAAATCCTGCGCTTAAAACTGTAACAATTGTATTATGAGAATAGAATCGGGGCCTGTGAGGTTATGCGAGGCCTATAAGTTATGCGAGGATATTCATTTCAAAATAATAACTAAATACGTTTCACAGTTGTGGATTAGTAATAGAAATAGTACTCTTCATTAAAGTTTATCTGTTTTTTATTATCTTTTTGTCCCTTACCAGCCCACTGGCCATCAATATAGGAACTCTATCTATTAGGTCTGGTTTGGGAAGTCTCCTATAAATGATTGAGGGTGAGTTCCTGTTATAATGAATATTTATTTAACATTTAATAATTATTATTGGAGGAGTTTAAATAAGTACAGATTTTACAAATCCAACATAATGCTTTATTTTACAAATACTTTAGATTATCGCCGTCTAACATAACGCTATCATATTATTATAATACAATGAAGACACCGCTTTATATACAGATAATTTCAACATTCAATTACAATATTAACTACGTAATGATATAAGGCACATTTATAACGTCCTACTTCGACACAGTATTAACTAAAATTCTATACAGTTTCTCAACATTAATACTATGATTAATGATTTGGAATTACACTAACAGTCCAGATAAGAGAACAGATAAACAGACTTGTCTATATTTTACTTATATGTAATCCCTAAACCGACCAATATTTTTTTTCTTATATTAAACTGGTTATAAGCCTTGCTTAAGGACGTTCATTGTTGTTGGATTTATATAAAATAACACCGCCAGGACAATCAACTGAACTCAATACAGGAATAATTATTTTGATACTTTAGCGCTAAACCATAAAACAGTACTAATGTCCCTCCTTGCTTGACGCTCCTCCTATAAATAGACACTTGTGGTAACAATATAAAATAATTAAGGGTCTTAATTTGCTGATGGATCTTTGGAATATGGATCAGTCCATATTTATACAATTTACTCTCATCGCTTTAAAGTAAGAACAAACATGTAGATCTAAATTTACAAAAAAATCAAGTATCAACATTGTCGGTTAGAGTATTTTTGAGTCTGTTTACCGATGAAAATTAATTATTTTCTCTTTCAAATACCTGGACATATTTATTTAACGATTTAAAAGATATTTACAAGAAAAAAATGCAAACTATGAACTACACGATTGTAAAGTCAACAATGTATTAAGTGTGACTTAAGCACTTCAGACTTAGGGCCGACCTTATCTGGTCGTAATAGAAGAGGATTTGCAATGTAGTAGTGACGCATGATGCATTAACGCAACTAATTCTATCATCAAATAAAATATTTTCCTTTTCAGTAATTCTCTACTACAAAATGTACATAAAGGGCATTATTAATACCAATACCAACATTTGACATGAGTATTTATTCCGACCCTGTGCAGCAGCAGATTTTAAAAAAATAACAAAATTCCAGGGAGTCTAACTGGCAGTTAGACTCCCAAAATCGGTTTTTGCGGCTGATATAAATCGATACGAGGGTTACTTACTGTTTATTCTTCATTTTTATATTCGATTACAGTTTAATATATTTATATTACATGCAAATACTGCATTAAATTATACGTTTACAAGTGCCTCTGCACATGTTCAGCCAGTATCGTATCAGATTTACACAATTACTGTCCAATTAATCAAAATCTAAGCTATTTTTTCTTAACTCCGCGATCCCTATTTATGTATAAAAATGAAATATTTTAAAGAAAAAATTTCACTAACCAACAACAAGAATTTGCACACGACTATATTATATAAAATATAATTTGAATCACATATAGGAATGTTTCAAACATTAATAAAGAGGAATGATGAATTAAGATATATTTCTCTGGATATAAACATACTGTTTTGAGCAACACACATGACAAACGTATTTATTAAACAATTTATAAATTAATAAACATCGAAACTTTTCTAAACCTAATAATTTTTTAATAAAATGATTTTTTTGTATTTAATTTTTAATAATGATAAATCCAAAAACCCAAAGAAGACTTGGGGTAGGGTATGGTAGGTACTATAAGCCTAAAATTTTGTGAGGAAAATGATTATAATGATGACGATAGAAAATCTTATTTACAGCAAAACTCTGAAATTAGAGTTTTCGATTATTTTCTAAAACTGCATATTTAATTATTGGTTCATAATTAACGAGTGTACTACGTAATGAGAAGTGGGTTGATATGATCACGATATAATACTCAGAGACCTATTATAAATACTGGCAAAATATTAACTTGATATGATGATTTACTCAGATTTAGTCAGTCGCGTTTAAGAAAGATATCAACCGTTTCTCTAAAGTATAATTAAAACAACATAAGCAGTCACACTCACCATTAAATATTTTACCAATTCTCTTTACCTAAGAGAACTATAAAAATATTTAGTCAATTTTTATATCTAACAAACAGAAAAGTTTAAATTTATATTTTCTAACTATTTATAAATGTACATACATATTACTAGTTGAATTTACTTAATCTATTTCGAAATGACTTTCAACAATTTAGTTAAAATAAATCACAATAATTTGTAAAATATACCATCCATTGATGATTAACTGTAAGTAATAGAATCATATAAATTTCTGTAGATAAGTACAAGAATTTCTATTGGCTATGAACATATTAGTCACGTTGACCTTTATTTCATCTTCATAACAAAGAGCTAATACTTTAAACAGAATACTATTGCGTAACGAATTAAACAAATATATAATACAATAAAATTTTCAAATACTCACAAATAGAAAATAAAATCTGTTAATATTAAACTTACACCTTTTCATATAAAACAATTTTTACATAATAGAACCTAAAATATTATATATAAATCTTATGAAAATAGCAAAATAGGAAACGACAATAATGTCGTCTTGAATAAAAATCGTTAAATAACATTGTTTGTTATAAACACAAATAACTTACGAACAAAAATAATATGGTATCTGAACAGTAATAAATATAGTAGGCAAGATAGAAAACTACAATAACATGGAACTATTAATTTAATTCATTATGATCATTTTAATTCTATAACCAGGCCAAAGTTAGGCCAGAATGATATGGGGTCATTACTAAAACACGAAAAAACAACGTTTGCGACTACGTCTTAATTACTACGTACACTCAAGCCGTTAAAATTACACCAATCTCCACTTTAATAACAACCTTATTTAAAATGGCTTCATTTTTATTTAAGAAAAACATCTGAATCACTTCGAGTTGCGTTCACGTTGCCTTTGTAAACAAGTGATATAAATTTTAACACCTCAGTCACTGCTGTATTAAGAATTTCAAAGGAGTCCATGGCTCGTTTTATATGAATAGGAGTTCATCATAGGCCTCTGGCTACTCGGCCGTTAGCTCAGGGGTCAGTCTGTCAGGGTTGAAGTTCTCCATATTCCACATTTGCCTAGTTTCTGCCTCATTACACGTCTCCATCACCACTTTGTCTTTACTCCGTGATATTGCCATGCATTTTTCACTGGAACCATGTTTTAGTAGCTTCGTCTGCAAGACAAATGTACCAAAAGTTAGTATCGTAGAAATTACGAAAAAAAATCTAGTTCTATCAAAATTGTTTGTGCGCATGGATTAACCGCTAGACCAACTATAATTATAATGGATTTTTTTTATAACAATTTGACAAAGCATTTTTTGTGGTGTAAAACGTTCAAATTTGTTGTCGCTATTGGAATACTAGCAGCCATAATCTAAAGATCGATTAATTTTTAAAATGAGACGGTTTTTCGTAAGATTTTTCGTCTTGAAATCTAATTGATTACTAATACCTCCTTTTTTGTTAATGTAGCAAACTATTTCTTTGTATTGCAATATAGTTTAATATAAATCTCCTCGTTAGGTACTACACCGCATCATTTCATTTGCTATGTAAATCACGTTTGAAATAAATTTATCATGCGTAAATTTCATCACAATTTCTTGTCATTTGCAGTAACCAAACAATAATCCCCAAACAACATACATCATTAATACTCGGACAGAAATTAAATAACAATTAGAACTAAAATTTATTTACACTTGAACTTTACCTAGATTAGAAATTTAACATATTATTTATTTCTTCACTGTTCCATTGCTTACTTTAGAAGAGAATTTGTACAAGTAACTATGAAGACACTTACATTGGGATCAAACAACCACAGCTGATTGCCTTTAGCGCCATGGCAGGGGTACAGCACGACGTCATGGCCCGAATAATCGAGACATGTCTCGTCACGTCTAATCTCTCCATTCTTTGAGTACATCCAGTACTGTAAACACATAAGTTGAATATTCAAGCATCTCCTATTGTGCACACTCTGCTGTCCATGAAGTGTAGCTTTGTTTTTAAAGACTCAAAATTTTCTACAAACGGCTCAAGTATCTTACACGGCTGATAGCTAATATTGATTTCATCTAAAGCCCTCTTATCTTTCATAATGTTCGTAGTCACTTTCACGGATGCGCAGAGCTTAGTACAAAATTAGATCATATCTGAATCGATGTAAAAAGATATTGTATGTGTTAAGCTTGTTACTTTAAAATATATAGATAAGTTCACCATAACCAACCCTTTAAATTCATACAATTAATTTCAAATAATAGCAAATTATTATAAAATAACTAACCCTAATACAATAATATACAAGAGTCTACATGAATAGAAGTATCAACATACACAAAATAATTTATTATATGATTAGTAATATTATTAATTTAATAAAAGTGATAAAATAATACTAAATAATAAGTAAGTTTCCTAGCGGCAGTACCAAATTGGAAGAGTAAACAGAGTAATACACACATAGAAAATAAAGATTTGTTCGCGCGGCATATAGGTAAAGACTAAGTGTCATAACTTCATTAAAATACTTTCTTTTGGAAACGTTATGCAGAAGTAAAGATTTACATAAATTGTAATTATGATACGGTTAGAAATACGAATTTATTACAAGAATGTGGCAGTACTTATCGCTTTAGTGTGAATGAGAATGGGAAACATGCAAAATGTACGTCTAATAATGAATTAATGTAACACGCAATGGTTTATCATAGAACCAAGTACGTGTTATAACTTATTACATTGTTATTAGATATGACGGCTATGATATCAAAACTACCACCAAACTTACCACAGCGATGGTAAACACCAAAACCACTACTAGATGAAAGCAGAAGCTTCGGAGGGAAATAAATTGGCAGCCTTGAACAAACCTGATTCCCGTACTCTCCGTGGCATGGCCAAACGTTGACAGACTTTTTCATATCTTCGGGTCCCGCCGCAGAGTCGATGCACATATCCGACCATCGATTCGCGATCTGGTGCCATCCATAAGTTAAAAAGGTGTGCCAAAAGCAAGCGTGCTCTACTAATATTATCACTTGAGTAAAGGGTTTGACAAAACTCTAAAATTGTTATATAAACCAGAATAATACAGCTAAAGATACTCAAGTGATAATTTAGAGTTTTGTGAATATGAAAATGACAACAACAAAAATATTCAGACAAAGACACTTATTCCTCATAATAGAATAAGTTGAACACTATGTGGTAGTGCAATACTGTCGATACTATAAATCGAGTACCACAGCAAATCCCCACTAGTTTGTCATTTCAAACTTTCTTGGCGGTACCTGTCTGCCACCTCTTCCGTGACATTTGTGTGCCCATACCACAACTTCATCTTCATCATTTTCATCGGTATTCCCATCAAGGCAGTAACCTTTGAATGCTTCGTTTTGTACCTAACATTGGTTATGATTACATTTTGAGAATTTGTGCAAGTGATTAAATAAATATTGTGGTCGTACAAACGGTGCGAATATAAAAGAGTGCAAAAGAATATTTGATCGGATCAAAACGGAAAATTTTGTTTAACACGGTCTCGAACAAAATGGTACTGCCGCATTAGATGTATTGCAAACGACAGTAGACCTGATTTCCTCCCTGTCGGTGACACGGGTATAGTCCTACAGGCTTATGATGGTCAGACTTGCGCGTCGGCGAGTCCAAACATATCTTTTGGAAGGCGACATTTCGGATCTGTACAGATAATTTTTGAAGATCACATAAATAAAGATGCACTCAATGGTAAAATTTTAAAAATCCTGCTTTTTTATCTTTCTTCGCGTTCATTTAAAAAAAAAGTTGTTTTCAGAAATTTACATACCTCTCCGTGCGCAACTGATTCGCCAGGAATAAAGAGTTCAGGATAAATGTTCTTCAAGTACCATTCAAAAGATTTGCAACCTAGTTTCTCTCTCAACGCTTTTCTGCTGCTAACGTCACCATAATCGCCTTTATCGTTACCTACACGCTGATAGTAGTACTTTGCATAGTCATCCAGCCACACCTAAAAATAACAACCTTAATTCTAAGTATCCTCCTGCAAGTGAACTAAACTACTATTTTTAAGTAAAATTTTAAATTCAAATACCAATTCATTCGTACCTAATTGCATTTATCTGAGATATTTTTACAAACAAAACCCATTCCAAAAATTAACCCATCAAGCCCAACTCAGATCATCACGAATTAACAAATTAAGGATGGTAATTAATATTTAGCATATCTAATATTAAGCCATCGACGTCTGACAACACGCGACGTCAATATTCATAATTTTAAATAGACATTATTACGTACCTCTGCTAGACGAACTGAATTCTTCTTCAAAACATTGACACCAGTTCGCCACTTGTAAGGCGAACGTTTTCTAAAGATGTGTCCAACGTGAGAGCAAGGAACAATTTCTAGAGTTCCACCACACATCCACGTTTTAAAGGAAAGTTCTAGATTTTCCCCACCCCAAATATCGAATCCACTATCGTATGTACCTAGTCTTTCGAAAAAGTCTTTATCTATAGCAAAAAGTCCACCAGCCATAGTTGGAGACCATACAGGCTCTGCAGTATGTTTATGTCTTGATCTCTCTTTGGCCGGCACTGGGTGCCAATTAAATTGCAGATTCCAATCGAATCCACCAACATTGACCGAGGATGAGTCTCTATAATGATATTCTAGCGTGTTATCATCTAATACATCGATGACAGGACAGACAACTGTAGTTTTGTTACGAGCAATCCTATCTAGCAGTGGTTCTAACCATCCTGAAACGGGAGACAACGTTTAGTAAATGCATAGATAAACTCAAATGTTTAAAGATATTCTCAGTTCATACCCTCCGTGCACTCGCAATGACTATCTAGATAAGTGAGGACAGGAGCGGTAACATATCGAGCTCCAAGCAATCTGGCTCTAATAAGACCCTCGCGACGTGGAGCTCGTACGATTCTAACTTTAGGGAGAGACGACATATAATCGTCTAATTGCTGCATCAAATGTGCTGGAATAAAATAGAAGAATTTGATATATAAGTATTTTAATATCCGAAGAATTATAAAATCAAATTAGTTTTTATATAAGAAATGTTTCTTACGCATATCCGAAAAGTCGTCAACAAGAATGATCTCCTTGATTAAATGGGGAGGTGATCTATCGAGAACTGAATGAACCGTCCTGAGGAGTACAGACCACGCTTCATTGTGAAAGCATATCACCACAGATGTTTGTGGTAAATTTTCTAGATATCGGCCCGGTTGTTTGCACCTATTATTTAGAAAATTATTAATCATACAATTTAAATATAAATAGAATCTGGTTATTCAGTATTTTAACAAAATAATGTTTTATGAATCAGGGAAAACCTTATTGTTACTAAATGAGTGAGTTAACAAAGAGTAGGTTAAGAATATGTTATGTTATTATGGATACATGATTCTAATAAATGGTTTTCTAAAAGCACGATGTCTTTGGAAAAAAAACGTTTTTCCTCTTCAAAATTGTTTGGGTATTACTTACAATTTTCCTAACATTTTATCAATACTATAGTAGGCACGGATCAAATCAGGCTAAAACCCGTCCCGCGAGACGTTTTTATATTTCTACCAATATACTTGCCAAATCTAATGTATCATTATATTTCATTTCCTTACCACTCGTCTCTTGGGTCTGGCAGTTTTCTTCGAATCGATATAAGGTCGCTGACATACTGATTGAACGCGTTCTTTTTCCATCCCTCCGAGACAGCTTGTTTTGTGTCCTCGCTTACATTCTTCGGTAGCACGACCGGTTTGCCTAGTTCACCGGGAGCGTTGTCCGAACCAGGAGCGGCTATAACACCTAGACCTACAGGATATTGCTTATTAGTACTGGATATCCTTTTAAAAGTAACCGTGGGAATACTATTATGGGAAAAGTAATCTAATAATTAATGACCTATCAACATTTAGTTTTAAGTTACTGTAGATTCTTTCAAACAAGACAAAGTAAAGTTGACTTATAGACATTTATCTAATAAATTAAAACAATCCAATCACCGTTAGCAGTTTAAATCATAAATCGTTTCATTCCAACACCGAAATTTTTGTGAGTGCGTTAAAATGTTTAAACAAAGCATTTTACATTTACCTTCATTCCCAGAAAGCCGACCAATCCAATCGACCCGCGTTTGTGCTGTGATGGACAAACGTAAATTAACATGCAGATTTAACTAATAAAGCAACAACATTAATATACCGGGTTGTGGCAAACAAACATTATTACTAGTCGCGTGACTATAAATAACAAAAATAGTTATGACAAAATAATACATTAATGTAAGCCCTGTGATCATTAAAATTTTAAGAAAAAAATATAATAGCCAAAATCTTTAATAAAAATTAAGTATACTAACACTTATCTTAAAATACACTAACACTTATTTAGAATGAAATATATCTTTATCTATTGTCTTACTTAAAAATGATTGAAGTCTTTTTAACAGAAATAATAATTACTACCGAGCTGAAAATGTCCATCAACCATCATGATTTTATTAGTAATTTTGTTATTTAAGTAATTTTACCCGATACCCATAATAATAACTCACATAAACAACATAATTATAACTTAACACATAAATTCACAAAGTTTAAAGCTTTACTAAAAAAGGAATTTCTGATTACATGCTTTTATCAAAAAAGTTTGCTCACCATCAGATAAATTGTTGACATATGATTCACTTTTCTTTTTAGTAGGAGTTGGCTTAGCCATTTTTAAAGGCTTTGCCTCTGGATCTTCGTATTCAATCGGAGGCGCTCCAAGCGCATTTCTAGTTCCACCGTTAGTGGTTAACAACGCCACCATAAACCAAACTGCTGTCAGCACAAGTACTGCCTTCAGAATTAACGTACGCCTCCTTAAGAAAAACATTGTGGACTTCTTCAGCTTTATCTTAACTATTTATATCTGTTTTGATTCTTTCTTTATTATCGTCGGAGTCTACAGCGTTCCTCTAATGCGCTACTTGGTATGCTTAGAGCTTAAAATTTTGAGCAAAATAGTTTCATTATCTACGATCACAAAAGGGTGACTAGCATAAAATTGCGAGATATGTTTCTCAGATTACAACAGGATATGCTTTTAGGATATGACAGTTCGTTCGGAACCCTCGATTCACTTCACATGACTTTAGTAGGGTCTCGGCTATAACGTCAATGGGCCAAGCCAAACTTTTACAATTTTTTTCCTTGTTTTTTGTTTCATTTCCGATTCGACCGACATTTCTCATCCATGTTGGCGTAGGAAATAACTGAAACCAACATTATAGATATTAGTATAGACTCAACTAACACGAAGGGCACTCTCACGCGCTGCATCCCGAATTCAGACGAAGCTTTATGTTGCTAGCAAGGGACAAGTTTTTTCTGTTCTCAAAATCACAAGGTATATATAGGTATATATGTCCATCAAAATTCATTCAAAGATAAAAATGCGATGATTAAATACATAAGTTGTTCTTTTTAATTCTCTTGTAACTCAATGATCTAAAATAAGAACCATTTAAAATATATCTTTGAACTGAGGGTAATATTATAAAATACAAATCGAAACAATTAAAATCCACTTCATAAAACTGTTGGTATGAACAAGCGTATAATCTAAACATATTGCACAGTAACCCATTTTATAGGAGGAGGGTTGCCACCCTTGATGGATTGTTCTGCTTCGTACATTATCGGCTCTGGCTCGGGGTTGCCATTTTTCAAGCCAACACCGCTATTTGTAGGCGAAAGTGGAAACTTTTTGGGTCACTGTAGAATTAGTGCGATCAAATATTTGATGTATGCGAGACTTCTGATTTTGGGTAACAGTTTTTATGGTAATATTATACATATATATAAAAATCTCGTGCTACAGTATTTGTCAAAGAACTCCTCCGAAATAGGTAGTTCAATTTTTATGAAATTTTTTACGTATATATTGTAGGTCTGAGAATAGGTCGTATTTTAAATACCCCTAGGTGATTAGGGTAGCCCTCTTCAGTATATCCTGGTTTATTATAGCATAAAATAATCACTGCATTTACAAAAAGATTACTGGTATTAACCTAAATCTGTTTTAATTATTATACAATCCAATAGTTTTAAGCTGAAAACCATTCGTAGGATAAACCTGCCTTTTAATAGCAAACAATTTATATAGCTTTAGGCCAACCCTCTTCTTCCCTATAGACTGTATTCTCGCCTTTTTAACTATTTCCTTTTTTCTTGTAATTTATAATTATTCTTGTATCTTCTAAAATCCACCTACTTCTCTGTAGTGAATTTATCACCGCAAACCCCTTCATCTACAGACGCCCCACTGCTGACTACAGCCTATACTACAAGGAAGATACGCTTGAGCGGTTTGGGCTATAACACTATCACGCCAGCCCAATGCAGCTGGGTAGGTAAAGTCAGTTGCCGTAGCAACCGGGACCAAAAGCTTAAGGTGCCTTCCGAAGGATGGAGTTCGAGATAATTTTGGTTTACTCATACAGGGGCCAGCCACGGCGAAAGTTGCTTTTTTCATTATCGAAACCTAAGCGATCGAACCATTACACCAACGAGAGCTCCTGAAACCGCAAAAGTCTGAACTTATATTAAAATGTCAAATAAAGCACAATGAGATAACCACTATCTATCAAGGACATAATAATATGAAATCATATTAATAATATTTCAACGGGACCGTATTCTTGAAACATGGAAATGAGAGGGGTGGTTAAGAATGATGGGCCCGTACTTTGACCTGAATTTCTTATTATTACCAGTAGTACCAGTGGGTACTTAACATAAATTTTTCGACATATTTAACATAATAACATATCTAACATAATTCTATAAAGTTTATAATGAAAAGATAGCGATTAACATAGTTTGGCTACTTACTATTAAATCCGTTGAGCTTGGAAACTTTTCGTACTATCTGTAACAAGTAAAAATTAAATTAAATTTGAAGATAAAAATGTCTTACAGAACAATAAAAAAGGCTATAAACGTTAGTGACGTCGCATTTATGTCGTAGCATTATTATTAGTAATAAAAATAGCTTTTTCATAACTATCTACGGTTAAAAAACTTAAAAAAGACCACAGTAAAATATCTTTCCGCCAAAAAGTTGCAAAAAATTACCCCAATTCCTAGTTTTGCTTTTTTGCAAAATAGGTATGCTACTAGGTATATATCCGTAGAGACAGTGTCGGCCTCGCAACGAGAGTATTGTAACGTTGCCTAAAACCAACTTTATTATTTTGCATGATTTTTTGGTATTGGGATACCAAAAATTGGTATTGGAAGACCAACACAGGTCTTCGCGTGGAACAAAAAGGCCACAGTGCATATTAACCTTTATAGAGAGGCGCCTACAAAAAATCGCTAATCTCAAATTTAAGTGATATAACCAAATATTTTTTTAATTTTTTTTTAAAAGTAATGGCTTATGATTCTTTTTTATTTAGATTTTTTAAAAAAATATTTAGATTTTCTAGCTTTGGGTGCCATTATAACTACAACGTCTACATTTCGAACAGATTAAAACTAAGAATAGTTTAAAACACAATAACTACAGCGCTGTCACAATATTAAATTTAATTATTATGACCAAATGAACTTTTATTCATAAACAAGGTATTGTTCCCAATGTATAAGGACCCAACTCACAAACATTCATCAATCCAATAGTGCGCTTAAACCTAAAACCGAGATACAGGCAATAAATTTGATAGCATCTTTACGGTTTCAAATTTAACGTAAATAACGTTGAACGGCGAATATCCGACTATCTGAGACGTCTGCCGCAATAAATTTGAGTGAACGCCTGTAGAGAATTTAACTCCATTTAAACCAATACGCATAGGGTTAACGGCAACATGAACGTGGGACTAAATTCTACGTCACAGTTTTAGGGTCCATTAGAAGGGCAGGGAAATGGATATACGAAACTTGGCTTGGAGTGAGATATCATAAAGCAATATAACAGATATGAATTGTGTTGTATTGTCGAATATCACGGAAGAATTTTCCTTTGACATTTTGTCTTTTGAACTGTATTTTAATATCTACCTACAGCGTAACAAATTCGTGAAGTAATTATATTTCATTTTAGGTCAGTGTTCATTTACCGAATTTTAAATTTGAAATTAAAAAGATTTTTTATGTCGAAGAAATGAAATGAAATAAATTTATTTCACTTTTAATATGGGTACAGATTCAGTACATATTATTTTAGTAGTACATATAACAAAAACCAAACAATCAAAATTCTGGTTATAGGAGATATTCATACCCTGTAATTACACAAGCTACCTTACTCTTCACACAAATGAGCGTTCGTATCCAGACGACAAAGCAAAACATAATTATGGGGTCTTTAGTTGAAATAAAATTTCTATTTCAATGAATCTAAAGTCTAATTCCCTGGCCAATTATTAACAATAGTCTTCAGCGATGCGTTGTGCTGGAATTAATAGAACTTTGCCTTGTACGACTAGCCGTATTCTTGTTTGCCATTTGCGAAGAGACTAGAAATAAAATTTATATTTTTATTTTAAATTGATTCCATGTAATCTTAAATTTAGATTTAATTTTCAAATCACTTAGATTTGGCAACCTTTTTTTTTTTTTTTTTTTTTTTTTTTTTTTTTTTTTTTGTCGCAGGGGAATGCATTGACGCATTTCCTTCCCGATTCGGGGAAACCGGGAAGGGGTATGTGGGACTCCCGGGCAACGGTGCCCGTCCTACCCACTAAACCCCTGCGTGTTTCGACACGCTGCAATTGGCGCTGCCATGGGGTGCTCATCGCATTCGCCACAGCAGCGTCGCAGCGAGCCCTTGGCGGGCTCTTCCGCGAGGTGGTATGGGATACTCTCAAAACAAGGGGAGTATCCCTCATCGCAGAGGCCGTGCAATGCAGGTACTGATCCCCATCAGTACCCGCTGGCCTCTACTTGGCGGAGGCGGACGTTAGTCCGCCCGCCGAGACGGTCCGCTCCGAGGTTGTAAAGACCCCTGAGCGGACCGCCCCGACGGCGCCCCGCCTCGTCCCAAAAGGGTCGAGGCAGGGCGCTTCGCCTCCCGTGACCTGTCAGCAGCAGGGGCAGGTGGGGGCGGCCTAGGGCCGTCGCCACCCCCCCCACCACCAAGAGGTCTACCTCGCGTGCCGCGCCTCAGCTGCTGTAAGCAGCTTTTACTGCCCGCCATGTGGTTGGCCGGTAACCCGGCGTCGCCACACGGCGCACAGTGAGGCGCAGCCGAGCACTCGGCGGCCTTGTGGCCCGGTCGACCGCAGCGAAGACAAACGTCGCTGCGGTCGACTGCCGACGGGCACAGCTGCTTGGTGTGCCCCACACCAAGACAGCGGTGGCACATCATTGGGCGGCTTTCTGCCACGGAAACGCGGACAGTGCTCCACCCAACGGAAAGCCGGCCGCCCTTGCCGATATCCCTCGCCGCAGCCGCGGGGCAGGTGACCCTTACGGATCCCGAGCCCCACCGGCCGCGGCGAATGATACCGACACGGACCATGTCACCAGGGACACATCCGGCACGAGCGATCGCCCCCCGGATGTCGTCCCCGGTGACTGTGTCATCCAGACCGGTCAAACGGAGCTCCCCCGTCTTGACCGGTCTGGTGATGACGGCGTCTTCGCCGATCACCTCCTGGAGGCGAGCGGCGAAGACGTCAGCCTTCTCCACACGATCCTGGCCCGCGATCGTGAGGACACGGGCACCCGTCTTCGTGGGCTTTATGCGGAGCTCCGGCACGTCGGAGTCTCCCGCGGTAGCTGCTCTCGCCCGAGTCAAGACGGACAGGTAGGTTTCCCCACGCCGCTCAGCCTCGGGCGAGAGCACCACCGCTATAGCCGCAGTGGTTGGCACCCGGATCCGGGCGCCCGCCTTCTTCTTCCTCCTCCGCCTGTTCTTCCTCTTGCCGCCATTAGCTCCAGGCGGAGGCTGCGCTGGGGCTTGCGCTGGCCGGGTTGCATTGCGCGTGGCGCTGGCGTATGTGGTCTCGGATCGCGCGGGTGCAGAACTCGGCGCGGTCGTCATCGGTGTAGGGGCAGAGGGGGGCTTCTTCCTGGCCCGCTTCCTTCTGACGAGCGTGAAGCCGTCATGCTCCATGCCGTCACCTGCCGTCGCCTGTTCCATAGGAGCGGTTGGGGCATGCTCCGTTGTCGCCTGCTGGGTGGGGGGAGCGGCGGTGGTAGTGGCTCTCGCCGCCCTGTCCACCTCCGCTCGCGCTTCCAGGAAGCGCTCCACAACCCGTAGTATCCGCGCGTCCTCCTCGTCGCGCGTGTCGCCTCTGGCTGGCTCCGGCCTCTCCCGTAGGTCCACTGGCGGGAGATCCTCTTCCGTCGCGGCGTTCGCAGCGGCCCTGCCGCCGCACGCGCACTCGTTACTGGGCTCGGGAACAGCGGCCACCGCGGCGGTCAGATGGTCGACCCTCTGCTCCAGCACCTTGCACTCCGAGCGGAGCGCGTCAATTTGCGCGCTCTGGAGTGACAGGTCGCTTCGCAGGCGGCTGTTCTCGGCCTGCAACCTCTTCACCTCCGAGGACGCCGACCGCTCGTGCAGCGCCACCACGGTGTCTTCTAGGCGGTCTGCGCTCTCCCTCAGGGCACGGACGAATGTGCCCTTCAGGTTCTTGGAGCGCATAGCCACTCGCGTGACCACCGCGATGTCGTCTAGAGCCCGGGCCTTTAGAAGGCTTAGGGCGGGGTCGTCGGGGCGCTCTCCCGGCGGGGGCATGCGGCAGCGCTCCCAGCTTCGACGAGCCGACTCCATGAGCCTCTCTATCTCGTCGTCGCTACAGAGGTTCACGCCGAGCCAGCCGCCGCTGGCTGCCGCCTCCCTGTCCTCTACCGACCGCCGAGGGTTGTGGATCCTCTGCGGTACCGGCGACTCACTCGGCGTTCTTGGCTCCGAGGCCCTAACCTGGCGCCGTCCTCTGTTCGCCGTGGGCACTTTTGGTCCAAAGGACCCCTCCGATGGACTGGGCTTCTTGGCGGTCCTCTTCCGGCTCCCGCTGCGAAGCACGCGCCCTTCTCCGTCCTCGCTGGCACTGGCAGAGATGGTTAAGGAGTCGTCACTGTCCAGCGAATTGCAGGACGCTCCTCCGAAGAACCTTTCTTCAACCTCAACTACTCCGTCCCGGGAACCTCCGGCTTCCGCCCACGTCCCAGGACCACTTTCGTCATCTGTGCCGCTATGCACTCCGCGGCTCCTCGATCCGTCGATGTTATAACGGAGACGCACAGACTGTGCGCCCCCGAAGCGAGTAGTGCCCCCCCCAGATACGATGGGGCTGTCCGCCGAAGCGGAGAGGGATTCTCCGACCGCGGGGCGGCCGGTACCCTCCTGGAGATCTGTATTTCTGCTCGCTTGGTCCATTTTTTAATAATACTCCATTCTTCGTCATCAAACAAAAATAAAACTAAAAAGATACAAGAAAGTAAGAAGAAGATATAAATAAAACAAAAGAAAAACAGAAAAAGAAAACCAAAAGATAGAAAAACAAAAAAGGAAAGTAAAAGGTTCCGGGGCTTGGGACCGGGCTCCCCCCGGCCACTCAGCCTATCGCCACCCCGGGGAACTTAGGCTTAGGTCGGTGGCGGCAAAAGCCGTTGGCTGACCGAAGTCTGACCACCGAAAAACATCCGTCCACTCTGCAAACTCTCTTCCGAAGAGGAGAGTGCAAGAGCGGACTGGGTAATTTTTTATTGAGGTTTTCTTCCTCGCAGCCCGACGCTCAGTGTGCCGGGCCCCCGACCCGTGAGGGCAACGGGCTAGTGTGACCGTGCAATGCCCGCCCTGACAGAACAGAGCGAGCAGCCACACTCTCCGCGGCCTAGAAGGCCGCCATACCACGACCCGCCAAGCCCGGCAAGGTCCGCTGCCCCCCAAGGGGGGGGCCACCAAAGGGTAATTTTTTAGAGAGGTTTTCTTCCTCGCGACCCGGCGCTAAGTGCAATGCGCCAGGCCCCCGACCCCCACGAAAACGTGCAGGGCTACGGGTTTGTGTGGCCGTGCAATGCCCGCCCTTAAAAAGACCAGGCAGCCACACGGTGTCAGAGTATTAGCCAAATACGTAGCAATGTCCTGAAAAGGACATGACCACGTAAGTGCCCGGGGTACACCAGCCAATCACATTGTGAGACCCACCGTTCGCGCCAGATGCAATAGCATCGAACGCGACTGGCGATCCCCCCAATGCAACCGACATGCGAGGAGGTTCTCTGACCTAGTACCCCAGATTTGGCAACCTAAGTTAAGATAGTTAGTTTTATGAAAATACTTTTTTATGTTAGTTTTTTAATAACACTGAATGAAATGTTCTAAAATGTAATTTACTTGCACAGGGCTTATGCAAACTTTAAACTTAGCCACACACTAGGGTTGAAGGGAACAATTTAATTAATTCTGAGCTTATGTCACAATGCAGGCTACGGCGAACTATGATCAACGACTATTCAGACTATTTCTCCTCAAGTTTAATATGGATAATAGTTCTTTAGTGTGATAAGGTTTCATTTTAAAACAAAAGACTTTTAATAATTACCTACAATATCAATTTTGTGGTTGACCATAGTGTATATAAGCCATGAACATTGCCCAGCTACCGAAGAAGGTTTGATTATTTTTATGTGATCCTGTTGACTTATTTTTCTATCAACTTCGGTTATCATCATGTTATACAGCCTATATGGACACCCCAGTGGTGGGCGTGGTGTGGGGTAGAAAAATCTCTACATGTGCCAACCATATGATGAGCAAGATCCATAAAACTCCACGCTAGCTTGATGCGGGACGGTAAGTTTAGGCTTAACGTATCTATTGAAGAGGAGATTACAAATTATGTATAGACCGGGACGAACTTTTATGTTCTGTCGTCTTATTACCTGTACCTGTCAAATTATTGTCAAATTTTATTCGGAACAAAAATTTATATTGTTCATTTTTTTCTTTATTGAAAAAAAATACTGATGCGTCATGTTTACCAAAATTTTCTTTTAAACTAAAGAATATTTCTTAAATATGATTACGTATACGCACAATAACTGTGACCCGGTACCACGATATAATTAAGTCCATCAAACACGAGATGACGCGTAAAGTACAATTTGCAATATTGCTTCATTTTACTCGGCTTTAAAGATTATTACAGGTAAATGGTACATTTTTGAATGCTGTGCATTAAATTTAAGTAACTTCAAATTACGGTGATAAAGATAAAATAAGGAGAAAATAAATAGAGGTTATTGTACATGAATTCCACTTTGCACAGTTTTCACAAGATACTTTCTAGAAATAGATAGAAATGTCAGAATTAAATTAAATTACTAATGATTCAAGACTGTACGACAATCATCATAATACAAATATACCTAAAAGAATAAAGTCAAAATCTTAAAAGCTATGATTAAACCACAATCTCATCTTACATAATATTACTTCAACTGTAACCGATTTATTGCCGAAAAGTTTTGTTAAGTAGATTTCTCAACAATATTGTGAAAATTAAGATAACTTTTTCTCATTCAAATTCAATGAAAGTGGGAAGTAAACTTAATAAGGCCAAAAAAATGAGAACGGCAAAATTTTCTTCGTCTCTTGATAATGTTATTTCTACAAACTTGGAACTTTGTACTTCGTATTGTCGAATTTTTCAACAATATTTTGAATTGTTCGTTCAAAAAAAATAAAATCGCGAAGAAATTTTCCAAACTTTTCTTAGCTTAACTGTTACTGTAAATATCACCTCGGTGGCAATTCAGTGGAATTGTAACTGTACAATGAGCTTAAAAGGCTATGAATTGTAATATAATTTAAGTACATGATAACGAAACAATAACTTTTTAAGTATCCATTTAATACATATTTCGCGTTAGCAAGGTTGTTTTACTGACTTATTTTAATTTACATGCGAATTTTTAAATACCTTCGAATTTCCTGGTGGCCATCTCTTTTAAAAAAAATTAAGCCCTAAGTATAAGCTTGAAATGCATACCTAGCAGAAATTTCGAATAATAGCTTTTAAAGATAGTATTAAATTTAAACATTCAAGACAGATAAACAGAAAATGTTATAGTTTTATTCGTCAAAAATTGATATATATATACGTGACTAGACTGCGACGTGACAATATTGTTCTGCGGTTGCATCTTTTGATTGAGGGAAAATTTTCAAAATGAAATGAATGAATTAATTAATTAATGATAACGGGAAGTACATTAGTTTTTTGATAAATTCAGTGATGCTAGTTCAACGCAATAAGTATTGTGTTACTTGGAAGTGTCCAAATATGCAGCGAAACATCTGTATTTTCAATTGCATTAAAAAAAATCAAATTAAAAAAAGAATTTTTTTAACAGCAACAAGGGATTGTATCCATCAATTTTACCATTATAGTGTCTTGTCGACAGAAAGGGTATAATTTTATTTAAAGTAGACGGAGTCTTATAAATTGTACCAAAAACTAACAGTAATTAGAACAATGACTTCCCTGACCCTCCTAAAGCCTCTTAATGTCATCGACACAGACTCGCACGGACCTATGAACTGGGTATGCAATTACACTTTTTTTTCATTTTTAAACCATTAGCGAATACCAGTCTCAGTGGAATAGGGAGCAGCGACAATTATTTAATGTGAAACGAGTGTTTTCCTTGGAATCCAGCCTGACAGTAGCTTGGATGTTAACTTTACTATAACGGAGCTTTATGTTAAGGTATTTTAATAACAAACCTCAGAAATTATCTCATTATTTGACAAATATGTACAGTTATCTACACACGTGATTGGCCCCACAAAAGTATCCCTCTATTAATAATAAAATACTGTCTATATTACAAATTAAAAATAACTTTAAAATTAAGTTTAATTACTTTAATATCTCTGAAGCCCCTAAACAAAAAATAATGAAATAATTTTTCTATATAAAAACATTTTATCCTGTCACAAAAATATTTATATCAATATAGTTATCCATACTACTTATATACCTTATTGAACTATAAAAAACCTACTGTACCAGATTAGAGGATTCTTCACGAATATTCATTTTAAAATACCTTTCTCAATGTAAATAATCAACTCTATAACGTCTAGTCTACTTATTTCTAAATAATTACCGAATGTTGATCGTTGAGGTTATGTCAATTCAGTTTTTCTACTTACAGTTACTTAAAAAAGGCGGCCGTGACCGGCCACAAAACGGTTAATCAAGCCAAATAAAATAAAATGATGGTAGTAAAATAATTAAACACCCATAATATCATCAATATAATTACTTGAAATTGCAGTTGCGTTATTCCATGTCCTGTAAATGAACTGGTTGCCATTTTTTTCAAACAAAATTAATTAGAAAAGTTAACAAGCGGTCGTACAATCAACTAAAACCTACAAGCTAAAAGGAAATTCTACCTAAATTTAATTATTATAAAAAGTTGGAAAAAATATATATTTTTTTTATTGTTAATACTTCTACTATTTATTGCATCTTCAAAGACGTATGAACTACTGAGAATATTTTATCTAACCAGGTCCTGTGGTGGTGTGGTAAATTTATCAACTCATGAAAAGCATAAAATTTTGTGACGATTACATGTAGCTTGACACATCATTTTGAGCAAAAAAAATAGTACAAAAGTAACGTTTAATTGAAAATCAGGATAATGACTTTTAATACCACTTCCTTAGATGCCTTGGAAGAAAAAATATTATTTAATGGTGTAATATATTGTAATTTACCATTTCTATCAAACTAACGAGATTTTCCGACTATACGAGATAACAATGCAAACTTGAATAGAATGGCACAGTCTATGAGGAAACGATTTCCTCACAGTTCTTATAAGCGGAAAATAATTCCCCAACGTGTATTAATAATTGCGAAGGCTGACCAAAAAAATAAAGCGTTCTCTTATTAATCAAGGAAATAAGTCAGATATAAAAACTACTTAATCTCCCGATGACCTAATTTTGATGATATCATATATAACAATACTCATTGATAGATTTTTAACTCTACCAAGGAGTATTATTAAATGTATGATTGAATTTTCTAACATAGTGGTTATTTGCTACTAATAAAAAAATAATATTAATAACAAAAGGAGAATATAAGGTAATTGAATTTAATGTTAATATAATATCAAAGCTTAAAAAAGGTTATCAGCATTTTTTGTGAAGAACTATTTCAAGTACATATCTCTCTACACTGTGATTATGTAAAATTAAATAGTCCAATTTGTTAGGTAATTTAAAAAGACATTTTTTGTAATACTTACACAATTTTTACAATTGGAAATTTTTCATGTTTTCGAACTATTTTCCATTTTCAAACACAAGTTAAAAAACCTTTTTCACACAAAGGCTAAGTATTTATTTAAATTATTGTTATACTAATGAATAAAGACTTCTTAATTTTGTAGGCTTGTTGTAAAGGACAAAAATATCTCATAAAAATAGTTTGTCCTCTATAGTAAAATATGCTATTTTATGTTCATCATAGCACGTTATGTGATGACTGAATTTTTCAGCAGGGGAAGTGAAAACAGTATTCTGTTCCAAAATAAAGTCAACCAAATCTAGCCGTTAAAGCTATATTTACTGAAATTTCGAGTGCTTGTAAGGATATAAATTTACCTGTAGATTATTGTCTAAAACTATTAAAACCCTAACACACTAAACAGAAGATTCTAATTTGCGGCTCACAAAAGCAACACTTTGTAAATTTTCTTAGAGATCAGCCACCGTAAACTCTTCGTGACAAGAATTAAATTACTTTTTTCTTTCCTTTCTTGATTTATATATCATAATAAGCCTGTAATTAAAAAAACTGTAACCAAATGATCGATGACTTGTACAAGAACTGAAGTTTTTGAAAGGGTTAATGTATGTATTCATTGTTATGGTAAAAAAAAATGAGATTTAATTTCCTATAAATATTTCCAGTAAAGAACTAACAAAATTTTAAACTTAAGAGAAAATGAGATGAGACTTTCAGTGCCACATTCTTATTAAGATTATAACGTTCCTTTTTCTATCAGGTAGCTCAGTATCAATGGGCAAGGTAGCAACAGCTGACATTCTGCGTTTATGACAGTAAGAGAAAGATCTCCGAAGTAAGAGAATCAGCCAATGTCTCTTGGCAGTAAGCCGAGCTTCTGATTCAAAGCTTCTGAGCGTAAATTCACATGGCACACTTCAGACATAGCCTTAACAGACTAAGTAGATGGTATGATAGGTCATGAGTATGAATGTAGTTTTGATTTTGTGATACTACGTAAATGTCTGTATTATAGTATTTACATATCCTGACGTAAACATGACGCACAAATATTAAGTCGTTATTTTGTCGTTAAATTTAAACTTACAATTCTATACCAGCACATGCTTGGAAAGAATGGAAAGAGGTATCCCTCCTATAACATGATGACTCCTTCAAGAGGGAGTTGCGAATGATGATGACGAGTGGTGCCTTAAGGGCCGGATAGTGCAATTGTTCAGTAGTACAGCACTACTATGCTGAGTTTCAAAAATCTATCAAGGCTTTAAATTTAGACCTTATTTCCCATGTATACAGTCTAAATTCAACCACTCTTAAGTAAAACATTCGTTGGCATAATCGTTCCTTGCGAAATAGTTGCCATTTGCTCCCATAAAACTTTTAATTCGCTTTGTTTTATGAGTATTTTTTGAGCCAGTCGACTATACTAACGGTCATCCATCTAACTGACCACTCGGAATTGTGATTTTTTTTTAAATACCAACCAACCAACTCCAAAAATCATTTTGAATGGGATAACTTCGAAAAGTAAATTATTTTTGCTTTTTAGTGGATTTTCGGTTTTAAGTTTCCTTTAAAATTAATTATTATACAAATTATTTAACCCTATATGTTTGACCTGGTGCATATTAGATATAGTATTATATCTCATATGTTATGGCTATTGAAATCCAATCCTGGCCACCGGATGACATCGGCGAACGGACGCCCTTGGCATATGCAATACAATATACCTAGTTACGATTAATGACAATCCTAAATTATGCGGGACTACAGACCATAATGGGTATACTATTAAAGTTGTAATATTGCATAAAAATTACTAGGTGAAGTAAAATAACGCGACAAAAACGTATACAACACTACCCACTTATTTGAAAGGGCCGTTATTTTTTATAGGTTTTAAATATAAAAAAAGATTACCTTTATTAAAAATATTTTAGGAGCGAAGCAAGCAATAGAAAAGAAAACAGGTATTCCTACAAAGGAGGAACATAGAAGAAGTTCGGACCATATCACGTTGAAGTAATTTTTTCTAGGCCTGACATACGAGACACAATGACCTAATACGAAACGATTTGAATACTGATTTCATTTTTGCCATGTCTTAGCCTATATTTGAAAGTAAGACTAAACTAGCCGCTCAGTAACACAGTCATTAAGCGAACATGTTCAATTCAAACCGAGTAGTGATAGTTCTATTAACTCGGCGAATACAGTCACGTACATTATTGCATTCGCAAAACCCAACAACATAATGCGTCGACGCGTTGTGACTATCGTCCACACATTGCACCGTCCCAAATGTAGTTGTTTACTGTGTACCGGGTAAATTAATTATAGTCAAATAATTATGAATATTAAAATTGTTGATTCATATTATTTATTATTAAATATTAAAAGATTTGTAGCCGACGTTAAGTCGTCGACGTAAGTTACATAAGTAATAAATTAAAGTTAACACAATCTACTCACTTATTCAGTGAGACGTCCGCACACACTGCATCAGCTAGTCTTTATACTATCGCAGCTGTCAATGAATACCGTTTAATGAGTTCTATTTCAATTTTATAATAAACGACACACATACCTAGCATCCGTAGAATTGTATCCGTAGAATAGAACTTGCAAAATTTTATACCTTAGATTAATAATTTTATACGAATGCTTATTCGGAAACGTAAATAATTTCCTTGATTACTTCCTGCAACCGTCCTATTCATACTTACTTCCGTTTGGAACTAAAGATTACAGCAACTACTGTAATGAAAATATTTTCATGAATATGAAATGTCATTGTGCATATTTAATAAAAGAAAGCTTCCGTGTTTTGTTACAGTTTTTAATCAGTCAAAACGATAGTGTTGGAACTGAATAAAATCTTCAATATATAAACACTTAAAATAATCATCACATACTTCGAATCGCGCTCTTCTGTCTCTTAAATTGAAGTTCAGTAAAATGAAGTAGTATGGACGCAATATAACTTATAATTATTATTAAAATTGGATTGACGGAAACTGTTCCAAGCAAACAGATTACACAAAGTTCTTGCTTATATCCTACCATAATAAGAGAAAAAATATGTCAATACTTAAATTTTTCGCTATCTCTCATGAGCTGAGGTTGTAGGCTGGTTTCTAAGTCATTACAACATATCAACAGCTCAGCTCGCCCTCCTATTGTTTAACAAAAGACCTTTTAATCTTTGGTACGTTAAAAGAATAAGCGTTGAGCACAAAAGAGGTTCAACGCTTGATCTTTTGACATCAGAAATTGGCAAACATAATTTACGTTATGCAATAGTATGTAAGAATCAATGGCGAGTCCCACATAACACCAACGCGGGTGTAATCTAACATGTTCTAAATTCCCAAACGCCAATGACGCGGGGGATTCAACCGTTTAATGAGACCACAACTTCGCCGCAACGAATTGCCGCCACTCCGACGCGGCTGGCGGCAGCTTAATTGAGCTGTACAGACAGAAATAAAAGTGTTTTACGGCGATGTGTAGCGTATGGCATTGTTTAATGTTGAGTTGTAAAAGCATCGTTGTCGACGTTTTTGCATTTTGTTTTCTAGGTGTTTATGTCACACCATGCAATAATTAAATTTATTCACAGAGTTGGTAACTACACTTGACGTGAAGTTCGTTTGTTACTCACATTTTATTTACTATTAAGATTTTATTACAAACTGCAAACATAAAAATACTTTTGCTTACAACTAATGTTACATATTTCATGTTCACAGGAACACGAAATAGAAGCTTGATGGCCCCAAGATGGTTTCATTTAGATCGAAATGGTATTATTGTAGGACTAAATAAATAAGATACGTAAATCTTAACGCAAATGAAATGACACTTATCCGTAAGCAAAACTATTCACAAGCCCCTGATGATACTTGATCTGCCTCGTATCGGTTTAAATGGCGTCTTTGGTGGTTAATAAGTAAGGCGCTTATTCCTTAAATCTCCATCCTTGAAATAAGTGATTTAACTTACACAAATTAGGTAACTTTAACTGGGTTAAATAATTATTAATTTAAATCATTTTATGAAAAATATATACATAATAGGTACCTATTTACATAGATACTAAAAAAGCGAAACTATATGAACAACTAATTTATTTTTATAAGTGTTACGAATACTTAAATGTTTAAAAAAAACAATTATAAAGCACTTTTATCACGTGACATATTATCTTGTCCAGTGTTCAACGAGTAAAATTGCTACAAGACGGTACTCATTTAAATCGTTTAAATCTCCGTAAAGAACGAAAATTTTACGTCTTAAGAGTCGTAAAATGTGCTATTGTTATTTTTTTATATAATGTTGTCATAACATTGGAACTCACCATTGAGCTTTTGATATCTTATTATTTCAGTTACGTCGAACTCGAGTTATCTATTGTTGCCAGCTATCAGGTTTTTAGTGTATCACATGATGACGCTTACATTATCATTGCTCTTTTGATACTGGCAATAATATGATATATTTGTCGTGATGTGATGAATCACGTCACATTACGAGTAAAAACAACTTCAATGAATCACTTTACACTTACGATAATAGGTCATCGTAACGTAATGGTTTTCATTATTTGATTATTTGATAAGACAGTGCTAAATCAATGTCAATACTGTATTTTTAATTATTAAAATAAATAATTGAAATACCGATGCACTTTTCATCTTCCTTGTTATCATTGTCAAAATTATTATATTGATTTTATATTATCTTTTTGATCCGCAAACCGTGTCAGATAAATAAATATGTTAGTTAAGCTCCTCTCTTCTTGTCAGGTACCCTGAAAACCAATGCCGTGACATTCCGTCGTCACCGCGGTATAGATCTGAGTGGTAAGCATTTGATTTTTGTGGTAAAAACGAATTTTCTGTGTGTTTTCAAACAATAATTTGCCTAAGAATATATGAGATTGCATAACGCAATTCACATTGATTTGAAAGTAATGTAGGGAAGATCGTAAATTAAACTTTCTCGGATATAGAAAGTTTTCTCTACAATATGAGATATACCAAATTAATAATACAGCAATAGAATTAAAACCATATGCTTATGTATTTAACATATACTCTAGAAGGCACAAAAGGCATATTTCCTTGATCATCGAGTTTCACAATACAGTATATTCAATACATGCTCTTTCGTGAATCGCAACATTAAAGAGGAGCTCTTTGCATAAACAACTCTCGTAGTAAACCTGAAATAATAAACACAAAATTTAATATACCAAATATTTTGTTGTTTTATATTTTTCTTTCAACGATTTTAATCTATGTTTATCTGTCTCTGTATGAAAATTAATTCTTTCTTCGTCTCGTAGTCACTTTCCCAATCGAATGCAATTTTAATAGGCATGAGAACTTGCAATAATAATAATAGTTAAATATCATTGAGAAGCTTGTACGAGGCCCTGAGGCGCATCGTAAAATATTAAACGCAGCGTATAAATTCTTAAACTGCCACCGTAAATTCTTTTCACGCAGTGAACGTGCCATTTCCCGTTCTGCCTATAGACGTGTGACCGTTTGGTGAATCGGAATGCAATTATTTAAAAATTTAAAATGTTCACTGACTAACGTCAATTTTTGATAAAATTCAAGCACATTATTCTTTTTCAATTTGAAGACCATTATTATAAAACAATATATAAATAAATAATTTGAACAATAATAATAATAAAAAAATCTTTTGTAGTGCATTGAAGGCCGTCATTTATCTCCAGAATTTGAATGCAGTTGTAATATTAATAGATTTTATTGATATTGCGGGCATCTATAAGTATAACATTTATTATTTATATAATGGCGTTAAAGATGACATAAACATAAGCAATTTTTTAATAGTGGGGTGTAATTATTATTTTGATTTTGAAAAACAGCACAGTCAAAATTATTTGAGGATTTTTTAAATATCAAACAATAAAACCAACAAAAAAAAATAACCAACAATAAATATCTTTAAAAATAATTATTTTAACTTTACATTTATTTCATTATTCAAATACGTTAGAAAGGTAACGAAAATAAGCTATAAACTCTTTTAAAACCTTCATTGCTTACCCACACACGCCTCAAGAGAGTTAGTTGCGAGCCTCATACACTTTTGAGGTTGATTGTACATTCTGTGGTAATATTTTATTCATGGCATGATATTCCCTTGATAACACAGGGATCCTTTAGTCAAAACAAAAGTCGGAATGGATTCAACTTTTATACTGATTTTTACAGAAGTAAAACAAAGTGTATGATAGAAAACCATTTTTTAGACTCTCGTACATTTTATAAGGTTGTTGAAACCCTTGTCTGTGACAGGAGTAACAAATCGTTAAATTCATACATATTATTGTGTTATTACAATTTTTCATCCGCATATATGTAATATATTAAAAATCTACCGAACCGAACTACAAAAAAGGTTTTTTGTTAACATATAATAATTTAATTACCTAAAATAATTGTGGCCACACAAAATCATGATAGCTGATTCATATTTGATACATGGAACAACGTGACGTAATACATAATTGCTCGTATTGGTGCACTTCACGTATCAAGGTCACGCCACTTCTGTTCACGAACAAGTGCGGATGTTACCTCAACCTTTGGCTACATTGTTATGAGTTACATCGCCTTCACCTGATGATATTAATCTTATCGAGTTAATGACCATGTATTCCTTGTAATTTTACATGTAAATTTTTGAAATTCCTGCTCACAGGATTCTTGTATAGTAATAATTATGTTCTCTTAAATCCAATAAGACTATAATGGGCAGACTTAAACTTTAGTTCACAGAAATCAACTATTTTAATATATTTGAAAGAATTGAAGGTTTTGATTGGAACGTTTCACTAGAAAATTTAAAATATAGTCAACCAAGAGTTAAAATATTTTTTAATTAATTCACAGTAACTGCGAATGAATTTATTGGATACGGATGTATTGATTCGACTATGTCGAAGTCTCTCTCGTTAGTAACATTAGACAGTCCACAATTTTAGATCTTTTAGATCCATTACGGAGGTTCAATTAGGTCGCAAAGCCAATACCATAAGTTGATAAAATGAGCTCTTTAATTCACATTAAGAGCGATTTTTGCGTTATTACTATTTATTTTATGTCTACAGTACAATTAAATTTCATTTTAACCCGAACTGATAATATAGCAGAATTCAAAACGAAAACGACAGTAATCAAATTTTACACAGCAAATGTCACATTTTAACTATTTACGACGATATAACACTGATATTTCATTTCACAGAACGCTCGTCGGTACATTTGTTCATTTCGACTTCGATTGATTGTTGGTGTACGGATGTAAGCCACGGTATTCATCAATGAGCACCGATATATGAGTCGTCAAAGATTTAGATCTTAACACTGTCCCGTGAATGATAAAAAATTACAATCGACAATTAACTTTCAAAGACACCTGTTAACAGCCGTGTGAGATTAATTTCAGAAAAATCCTTCCTTATGATATCACGAAGAAATAAACACCCATGAAGGAATAAAGATAATATGTTTTTATCTATAGTTACATTACATACGTTTCATTCACTCAATCAATCCAATCAGAATTTACCTACTCCGTTAAGCCACGTTATAGTATATAATATATAATTTTAGGTACCTAGTATAAAAAAGTTTGACGAGTACGAAATTGTTCAACAAAAAATACGTAGGCGCGTTAACAATTAACTTTGATTTAATTAACACGTCCTTTTACGAACAAAAATATAGACTTTGGATAAGTTAATTAAAATACGGTTCTCATGTAAAATATACTTTGAATTATTTAAGCGAAATTCTCAGAAATTGTGTTTACACGCTGGAGTTAACTTATATTGAAATACGAGAATTACACGAATCTTTATTGAAAAATACGTTGGATTAGAACTCGACTGGCTCATTACAAATTAAAGAAATATTATAATTATTTATAGAAATTGTTTTCATTTTCTGCATAGCTGTTTAGAATTAATATCCAGCGCAGTAGATCGAACTGTCCACGAACGGTCCTAGAGGACACCGTTGCTGTAACTACTAGCGACCGCTTGAACTATTAGACCCAGACGTATACAGTAGCGGTTCTTTACAGTCTTAAACCTCAAACTGGAGCTTTCAACCGTGTGATACTTAAACTGCAATAGATCTTCTGATGTATCTGAAGAAGACATTAAGAAATATCAGAATTGTTTTAAGAATTTTATGCAATCTCTTCAATTGCTTGGTCAAATCAAACCAAGTCATGGAGTATCCAATTTAATTTATTCAAAGTTGTTCCAACTATAAAACTTTATAATGTGGAATTGACGGTGATTATTAAAAGAGATTTTCACCGTTCATTCTGTTTTATTTGACTTTTAAAATTTTAATATACAGCATTGTTTACCTCTCTAATTACAATCCGCCATTCGTAATTTGTATCTCTCTCTCATCTTTCCGTCTCGCTCCATCCTTCCCGTCCAGAAACCGTTCATACATCCAGCCATTGCTCATTTCACTCATACGTTCAGAATGCTATACAGCAGTAAGCAGTAGTATCTTAAACTTTAATGGAAAATTGGATAAAACTGCTCTCTGGTTAATTTCGAGGTTTCGATCCATTTTGCGATGATAATGATATACGTTTAAGTACTTCACCACAGTATTAAAATTGAATATAACTGGGTATTTTTGTGATTATTACTTTAACTCGAAGGGAAGCTAAGAAGTGGTTATTTCTGAGCCAGAGCTATGAAAAACTTAGTAATGGTCAGTATTTGCACCAAACGAAAGAAGTGTGTGGAAACTTCGATCCTCACTATGTAATCGACTGACGAAATTAATTGAAATTCCGTAATTAATTTCAGTTTCACAGGAGCTGTATTTACTGCTGGAGCAGGATTAATATTGTTAAGTTTCTATTAGATAATAATTCTAATAATTATGAATGAATGTAATACACATAGCAATAAATGATAATTTGTTGGCTAATGCCAAATAAGTTATTAAAATAGTAACAGATTTAATAAAATTATAATTTTTGACTTAAACTTGTACTTGTAGCTTGTATTTTTGAATATAAAGTCAAATTCTATTATAGCGTACAATTAAAATTGCGTTAATTTTTTAAAATTGTATTATTTCTAAGTACCATAGAGGTAAAATAAAAAAATTGACTCAAAACACTTTTTACATATTAAATCGCTACTACTTTTACTTGGACTTTCATGAGATTTTTAAAATAATTATCGTAAACGTGTATGTATTAATAATTACTTGTCTGTGATTATTAGATACTTTAAATGTTATGAGAATATAAGAAAATTGATAAATTTTATGTAAAGCACTTTACCATTTAAGGAGTTTTAAACTATTATTTCGCTCACGGCTTAAACTACCCGGTATATTACCTCTTTTTATGAGTTGATCAGCAGTCTCATAACATGTTTTTTTTTTCACTTTTTCATGGATAGTTTTATTTATTTGAGACACCGGGTTGACTCACAAGTTGTGTGTATGTTTATAGTTTTAAATGATTAATGAATAGCCATTCCCACAAAAATTCAAATTTCCTAAATAATGCTTGAAGACAACAGTAATTTTAATAAACTAACTAACCGAATGTATAATTGTGATTTGTTTTATTTTATTGCCGTTTTCGAAATCTGTTTGAATGTATAAAGAAAAACATTGCGAAGAAAACACTTCACGAACATAATGAAATTGTCCCGATGGCAGAACATAAAACGTTAATAATACGAAAGATATACAGAGATGTATCGAACAGTGAAATAAGGCTTGTTACGCCCTTAAACCCATACTCAATGAGCTTAAGTCCCGTAACGGTTCAAAAAGCTTTGGGAAGAGAAAAAAATAACAGCAATATGTATAAGGATACATTTGTAAAATTTCATGTTGTGAGGTAATGCGGAAAAATATTAAATCAGTTTTCATGTCAAAATTACTATGCAATTCTATACTCCATAATTTTTTATTCTATGTTTTGATACGATGATATATAATATTAATAAAATTACAATGCTTTGTAAATAAACAATGTTTTTAGTAGATATAACAAGTCTTGTTTATCGCTCAGAATCAACAAGAATTTAAAGATGATAAAATCAGTTGCTTTAATAGAATAAGGACTGGCATCCTGTGAATAGGTCACCGAACTCACTTATATCAATAGGATTGAGTGAGCTTAAAATGAAATACTACACAAAATTGTTTTGTCCAGAGTGGCAGAACAAATTAAAGGTAAATATTGGATCGCAGAGTGGATTCCTAATGATTTTAAAGTGGTATATTGGTTTTCTAAGATATAAGCGGCCATAATAATTCTAGATACCGAATTTACAAATGAAATAATATTAAGAAATGTCTAACAAACAATAGAATTTTGTCAAAAAATCCGACTTCAAATCAATGAAAGGCAAAAACACTAAAACTTTTTTTATAATTTCGATTGGTAAGGTACCAAGGTCAAAGTTATATGGGTGACCGTATATTTAGCGACTCGCCTGTCTATTTATCATAGGATAAACATACTCGACTAGTTCTAGAAAAAAATATGAAACACGTATTACGTGCCTATAAAATTTGATGGTTGCCCTCGATTTAACTGTGATACCATCGTCAGATTCTCTGACTTGATAACTATTCAGGACGGTCACAATTCACACAGAAATCGGTGAATATACACACAAAAAATACATACAATGACACATAGAAATCCCATTTGATTTTTAATTAGTTAAAAATTAAAAAAAAATGTACATACAAACATCAGATTGAGCTCACTTTAATATTCGAACAGTTAATTTGTTTTATTTTCCTCCCATAAATGTAATTATACAGAGATGCTGGGCCAAATGTGTTTTCATTTTATATTTCATGCTTTTGTAATCAGTCTCGATTGCTTTCGTAACAAGAATAAAGAGATCACTTAATGCTTCTAAATTTACTTCTTTTGTACTTTCTTAATATAATTTACTATATTCATACTAAATATTTTAGTGCATTATAACCAAGACTAAAAATCCTGCGCAGTAAAAGTATCATTAAATTTATCAGTCAATTCAATCGCAGGGTCACCATTAGACACAATCGTATTGGTTACAACGGAAGTAATGACTTCGGGCTCCCGATTTTCGGACCCTAACTTTTCATCGGTCGGATTGCGTCAAACTAGGGTTGCTAGTAGGATAAATATCTTGTTAATTTCAAATGTTATCGGAAGACTCATTGCCAGTATCACAAGAAAAAAAATCTTTTATAGAAACAATTTGGTGTTTGGCTGGACTTATAGTCTATCTAACGGTTTATACTGAGTGATATGGCTCAATTCGTCAATTTTCAGAAATTGTTATAGGATATTAATGTTAATTAATTTATCATAATATTTTAACTATAGTTGGTAGTTACCGTACCCGTCAGTTACGCCGAGTACTCCAAATCTGTAGACAAAAAAGAAAAATATATTTACTACATTATTAAACCTGTTTAAGAGGTGAGAATATAACGTATAAATTTATAATGCTATTGTTTTTATTGCTTCTCCTTTGTAAAACAAAAAAGAAATCCTAATAATATAAGACTTAATCCTACCTCTACTGATGCCAAAAATCGTACAGTACGCGGAACGAACGTCACGATCGCAATGGCACTTGACACACAACTCATTTTAGGACTTGGCATTGCGTTCACCGGATCGGTCGGCTTCAAGTGTGCTTTAGGCCTTCGTTAAGCATGGCTAGGGTTAGATTGTCTATATTTTATCGATATTCTTCAATTAAAAAAAGGAATTTAATTTAAAGCATTGATCAATTTCATTCAAGACATAAATCATGTTTCAAATTCGATCTTTAAACATAATGCCACGCACGACACGGCGCAAGATGCTGTCTTAATGAATTTAGAGGCTTGGCAGTAAAGTTAAACAAACTTAAGTATATATAACACATCTCCAAAAAAACTTGTTCTAATCGATAAAGTATTAAATTTTTTAGTCAACCTTTAAGATATCTGTAATTTGAAGGATCTTCTTTCTAGTAGGTTTTCTTTCTATAAGTTCTTACTCACAATTTTTGCAAATCATTACATTATCAGCCTATGTATGTCCCACAACTCGGCACAGGCTTTACTTCATATGGGAGGGGTAAATGAGGAGCTTGGGCCATTACACCACCACATTGACGAATGCGGCTTAGTTGGTAAAAGCGGTTGCCGTTATCGTAACAAACGAGGACTAACCCCTTAAAACAGCCTTCCGAAGCACTGTTGTTTAATTTACATACATAACAGTTATTAACTTTACATTCATATTATCATTCTCATCAAATATTCATACAGTTTTAAACAGTTCTGACCTAACAACTCGATAAAAAACATTTTTTCTTGTGAGTTAAACGTATATTTTCCTTAAAGATTTACATAATGACTAAGAATAATATGAAGTGGTTTTTATCGATATTACGATACGGAACGACCCTAACAGGTGCCCATTAGTCTAAGAGTAAAAACCGCGAATGCGAATTTGCGTTTCAAACCGTCTCTTGTACTTAAAACTTCGTTATATAACTATAGCTATTATGTGTGGATTTGTCATTAATGTTGGAAGCTGGAAGGCGATAATTGGAATTATAAATACTATGGAATCTCAAAATAATTTCGCTAGTACAAGCGTATTCGAAAATAATATTAGAGGATAGGTAATCTGTTAGAAATAGAAATAATTAAGTATTTCAACATGAACACGAATTTTAGTTATTTGCCTGTTTTGTATGTCGAATCTATGTAAGGTAAAAATATTTACCCTAACCTTATTCTTTTAGCAAAGATAAATAAGGAAACACACTAAAACACACAAAAGCCGACTTTTTGATTATTCTTTAAAATTAAAACTAAATTCACTTTCTACTTATCTTTCTGAGCAAAATATATCTGATCACTAAAGTCTATATATCTGATCAAAAAGATTGAGAAGCTTGAAGTATTTCCTGCGCCTTTTGCTAAGAAAAAAAACCTGTAAATAAATTCTACTTAAAAGGAGAACAAAAAAACGAAACAAAATAAATTACTTGGCTATCCAGTTTATTGCTGTAACAGAACGTTTTATGTCTAGAGAAGCGGAAAAGTCTTGATTAAGAAGGCGCATCGTAAACCGCTGGAGGCTATTAACACATATATCGAAATGTATGATGGCGTAACTCGATAATGAACTTACTAAACTATGTATGTCTTGAGATAATAAACTCTAGTACTTATAGCTAAGAGTAATCATTCCAAATAACAAACAACATTAGTCTCTTCTTCTTTTGCGACTCTTAATCAGATGTCAGTAAATTATACTTTTAGTCATACTATCATAAAATAGTTTAAAAAAGCAATAAAGTTTTTTATTAAAAAGATTTCTGCCACTAAAATATCAAAAATACAGACATAAGATGTTCTCTTATGTTAGACATATAGGCGCAATATCATTCTGTGATATCCTAAGAAACCAGGATGTCCTGGTTTCTTAGGATATTTTCAAGCACCTTCTCAAAAGTCAACTCATGCAAGAGTTCTTAGAACAGTGGTTAATAACGATTAATTTGATACACTCCAAGTCTGTAATATAAGGCTTCTGTAGAAAATGCAATGAAAAGCTGATAAAGTCATCACTGGCAACACACACGTATTGAAGACATAACTAAACTAAGACATATACTTATTCAATATGAGATTAAGTCAATCTGAAGTACAGAACTGTGAACAGGAGCATAAAACCCCAATGCACCGCCTATGTAACTGTGAAATTAAAATCCTTTAAGCTGCAAAAATCCTTGAGTGTATGTAAAGTGCCCAGATCAAGGAACTACTTTAACCTATTGGTGGTAAGTCACAATAGATCTTTTAAGTCACAGTGACAAAGCAGTCTGCAAAGATTGAATAGCCCCAAAGCACAAACAATTAAAAGGAACTCTGGAAAACCTGGACATCTCGCGAATCTTCTAAAGTGTTAGATTTAGCTTCATTGTAAGTACATCTTTTTTGAAGAAACAGAAATACGTAATTAACTATCTAGTTCTTTCATTGCCATCTTCACGCTTACACATCATACCGTCTCATTGAGACATTAAAGACGGTTTAAACAGCGCAAAAGCAGTTTGCAATTTCCCCTTTGAGGTTAATTACAAGTACTAATTTTGAAACCTTAACACAAACAAATTATCTGACCATTTTAAATCACTTTGATGTAATTGAAATAGGCCTAGTGGGTTGCTCCGACAGAACACAGGAGATGCTGGGCAAGTCCTACATACGTCTGCTGCTTGCCAATAGAGGATAGGTTCAATTGTTCCTCGAGATAAAAAAGCCAGGTGACATACGACAGATGGATGGGTATAGAATCATGACGGGTTCTGAAACGAAGAATATTGATAAACATCCACCAAAACAAAGAGTTTTCAATTTAAGGTAATACGAAACCGTCGTAATTACAACTAAAGAGATTGAAAAGTAGGAAAGGAATAAAATAAAACAACACAAAGAATACTATGAACAAGCCTAAAGATTATACTTAAATCAATTAGGTCAAATTATCAATAAACCTATTTTCTAATAGGGGTCCATTAGGCCAAAGGGTGCAAACCGCGATGAGATTTCAGTTTCCAAGCCAACGCGCCGCCAGCACTTATATCCGTGCGCATCCACCTACATCCGTCCTTAATCAGGGTCTCGACGCCTAATTGACTTAACGTTGGATTAATAACGGTTTAGGACTGAAATATGTTTACCGACGAATATTAAGAGGGTTCGTTTTCCCTTCTTAATTTAAATGACAGATACAGAAGAGAATTGTTTGTTTCAATTAACGTATCTAAATTGGAAAGAGTATAGGTAAGTTCCAATAATAGTTTTTGTTTTTTGTGTAATTGCAACACTAATCTGTGAAGTAATGCTCGAAAACTTATCCAGTAAATTATTGTAAAGATACCTGTTAAAACCTATTAAAACCTACAATAATTCCAATCAGTATTTTTCATAAAAATTAGAAACTCATATAATCTTACAAAAGCTAATGAACATATTCGAACCAACAAGAAATACCGTGATCACGAAAACTTATCACGTAAACCAGAACTTCGTTCAGGCGAACTTTCGCGAAGGCTTGATTTTCAATCGTTTAGTTTTTAATTGAGCATCTTCTATCGAATGTTCTGCAACGCGGAAAATGCATCAACAAAAATTCTGTTCGCTGATTTTTATGCAAGAAACAATCAGTAGCAGTTGATAGTATTTTTTCTCTAGTTATTGTTTTAGACAATTAGATAAAATATTTTTAGAAAGCTACATGATAAATTGAGTGATTATGACACTTAATTTTGGTCTTTATATGAGCAGGACACAATCGCCAATCAATTATAGTCGGCAATGCAATAGGTATAAGTGCTAATAATTTCAACCAAGTGAATTTTACAAAAATATTATTTATAATAATTTTGAAACTAACTGTAAATATTACAAAGACGTCTTCATGTAAGTTTCCCTGGCATTCGTATTTTAGGTAAGTGAGGTTTGCAGTCGCTTGAACAGTAAAAGTTTAGGGACATTTAAGTTGGAGTACTCTGCAAATTTCATCTTCACGGAAGAAATCGCTATTAGTTTGAATTTTTCTCAATAATGAGAGAGAATGCTTTTTGGATAGTTTTTCTTAGCACATAAAAAGCGCAAATGGCTAGCCTTGTTGTTTAGAGTTGACACAAAATGTGTTATACAAAGACAACGTAGAATTATCGATTAAATTGTATTTATCCTTAATTTGCTTATAACGTCTATGTTACTTTTTATTGATTCAGCTATTCCTTTTATATACAATATAGAAACTCCAATGTAAATTATTATACTTTCTGTGCAAGTCGAGACTGATTAACTGGGCACTTAGCCTAATAGTGAGTAAGTTTTATATATCCCTTGTAATCCTAGCCAATTAACTATTGTTACGTACGTTAAATTGGCAAAGTTAGATCTAATTCATGTGTAACCAAATATTCGGAACAATTTCAGCTTCACTATTATTCCAGGCGAAAATTAATGAACAAACTCAGACACTTCAGTAATAAGCTCCGTGAATAGTGCTCTCAAAATCTATTTAGTTTTTACAAATGAAGACGACATATGGAAGACAGCAGGAGATTTTAGGATGGAGATTAGACGGATGAAATTATAAATTTTATTTACAAGTTATAAATATTTGAATCTCGATATAATAAATACAAGTACACCTCATCCTTGAATCGATACAAAATGAACTTTTACTGAATGTTTAGGTGAAAAATAGTTTTAAATATAAAAATAATGGTGGTAAGTGCTTCATACACAACTCAAATTATTCAGCATCTTAAAAATGAATAATAATTCAAAGAACCTACAAAATAACATAATTGAGACAACCATAATGTTCTAAATAACACTTCTAATATGTGATTCTAAGTAAAAAACAAGAGAAATACATTCTAAAACGATTTACAGTTAATCATGAACCCCTCCATCCCTTTTACATCTGTTTCTGAATTCGTCAATTAAAACTTTTACGCTTGTAACGAAATAACTTGAATTTATCTTGGCACTGCTCACATTGGAACTTTTATCCCACGTGGATTTAAATTTTTGGAATTCGGAGATTCACAAACAATTTTTTTACGACCATTCTATCATCTCTCTGCGGGCGTAAAGTGAGGAAAAGGCGAATCTTTTGTTAACTAGACATGTCGAAATTGTAGCTATATTTTCCACTTATTTTAGATTTTTGTTAAAAATACCAATAATACCATGTCATTTATAAGTTATAGTCCATTTAAAAGTAAGTTTAACATGAGACTGAAGGCATACATTGAAGGCTTGAAATTATGTATTCAAAACCTTATTGCTTCTGAAATTTTTACCTCCCTCTTACCTCCTCTTATTCTGACTTTATTTTTTCACTTTGTCTTCATCATATACTTTCATTAATAAGTTATCGATTATCATTTCTGATATTCCTTATCTATCTTTTTCTGTATATAAAAGGGAATGCCACCTTTAATAGACTGATGAGGCTATTAAATCGGTCGGTTCCACTGTAGTAATCTAACGCTACAAACGAAAACAAAGTTTTTTTAATGGAGATTTTATACCTGATACATAAAGATTAAAACATAATTTAATGGTTTGTAGAAGAAAATTATGTTTCAAAAACAAATGCCACACGCCCCAAAATCTCCAAACGCTCAGGAGTCACGCTAAGTTTTATAACAATACTATTAATCATTTCACCACAGAGTGTGAATAATACCAAGTGCTATACGACACAAGCTTCACGGCAATTTACTTTATTCTCAATGGTTTCCAAACGTTTCTTTGGTTCCATCCAACGCCATTAATCTTATCCAACAGCCTGCGTCACTTTCAAGTATTTTTACTTTATATTCTATTATTAGAATACAAGTTCTTATAATTCTCATGACGAACGCGTCTTCAAAAAGATTATTCATCTGACAAATTTGTTTAAGTACATTATTCTGCTTGTATAATTGGGGCAACATATTCGTATCTATTTCATTCGTTGAAGAAAAACCCAATAATACTATATGCCAATATATTTTGAATCTTCATTAACAGCCTATACCTATACGTCTAATTGCTGAGCAAAGGTCACAATTTGGGTTAATAGAAATTTAATATGTAATATGAATAGATTTATATAGTTACAGTTTTAGGACGTAGATAATAAGGCCTAATATGATTTCCAAAGCAAGGAGTCATGAGAAAAAATAACTTGAAACTTATTACATTTTCGGCTCCATTTTCATGTCATATTCTTAAATGTCATTAAATTAATTGTTTTCATGCCATAATTTCACATTTGCACTTATTAGAGTTAACTAAAAACTAAATATAAACAAGGGATAGTTAGTTATTGAGATATATTTTAACCCTGCATTGCAAGTGGGCCTAAATTGTGGATAAAATTTGTACCTTCAGAAACATAGGTACAAATTTTATATAAAAACGTAATTGCTATAATTTTTAACAGTTTCATTGTGAAAAATTTATTTGTAGTTTAGTAAAGTTATTTTATTCTTAAATAACTTCACATTTCTAACTTACTCTTTGATAAAAAAAAAGTATAATGTTATTGTCATAGAATACGTCAAACCTACTCGAAAAATGTCATAACGTCACAGCTATCAAAAACAAAAAACTCACTTCTATTTAAAATCAGATAAAGCAAGTATTATACTAAATGAAAAAACGCGTCATTTTTTTTTAAATCGATTTCTTAGAAAAAATTCGTGCTTCTACAGAAAACAGAATCGAGTTATAAAGAACATATGAAACGAATATACTTTAAAAATTAAGTTAAATACACACCAAAAATACTTATTGGACATCGATACCTAGTCCTCGTATGAATTTTTATCTATTCAGTTGCGCTAAGTCACACCAGCGATCTAATATTTAGGTCAGCGGAATGAGAACCACGAAAGGAGCATTGCAATTTTTAAAATGAAATGAAAGTATAAATATGTGAAAATGTTCATTTGCGAACCACTTGAAAGCGGCTAAACGTAAAGAATCTGTAGGATAATTGGATGTTGCAAGTATTCTAGTTATATATTATTCTAGTTTTTTTTTTATTTATTTATTAAATTATTGATTCATTTAAGGATAAATTGGACAAATTTACTGCTTATTTTTTTAATAAAATATCTTCAAGCAGTCTTACCATAGTGAGGAGATAATTAAAAGGTAGAATTGAATACGTGCTTCAAAGATATGTATTATTTATTTAACAAACGATTTTCATTTATTTATGAGACGGTGGCATTCTAAATAGCGTCAATATTACTATGATGGAGTTTTAAATGCCATGGGCTCATAAAAATTCTTAGAAAGAATATAGTTGAATATTGTTCATCGTCAACTACGTAGACTTATTTTAAATGAGGCAAAAGTTATATTTAAGTTTAGCTATATAATCAGAATACAAGTTTCATTTGGAGGTAAGTAGTAAATCTACAACTCACAATAGAACTACATAAAATCTAGTCAACATTACGAGGCTCTGTGTCATTATCAAAGCAAGACGTCAATGTATTATCAGATCCAAAAGTACCATCTCAAAACAGTTTTTTCTTTCATTTATAGTTTTTCAACTTTGATGAAAGTCTCATTTACTACTTATATAAAAAAGGTATAAACTCCAATTTCCATCAAAAAATCATAAGTATTACCTCAATGTTCAGATCTAGATTTTTGTAATTAATAGACACTTTTAGTTGTTGTTTAAAAGTAATTTTGCTGTTAAAATGAAGTTAGCAACTTGCACTAAGGAATTATGTATCTGTACTCTATGTGTTATTATAAATGTACCACAATTATTATGAATACTTAAATAAAATAAATAAACAGTAAAAATAATAACAGTTGAATAAAAATATGAGAAGCAAGGAAGACTCTTCAGAACAAAGAAAAGACAAAAGCTCTTACAATTGGGTCATCTATAAATACAATATAACGATAACGATACATACGAATCAAATTTGGAATAACAGGAAAATATCAGGATATTTTTGTGTTGAGATGATAGTTCGTCACTCTATAAAAATGTCTGTATGATTGCAATCACGCAAAGAAAATAACACCGCTGTTGCAGATATAGATCAAAGCATGAAGTTTTAAGAATTCCATTTCTAAATACAGAGTTACTAACAAAATGGCAACAAGAAAGCATAAATCATTTTGAAATTGTTCCTACATATTTATACTTGAGCGTCCTTTTCTTCACATTTTCATTTCAATAAAAGGCAGAAATTTTCAACCAGTGCGCCTTATATCCTGCGAGCCGAGTCCGATAAATCAACGGGGGCAGAGTAAGCACTTCCGTATTTTGACCGGACTCAGCGACCCGACTTTGTGTCTGCGAGATAGGATACTCTTGAAGACTGATTTAATGAAAAAAATATTACTTACCTATGCGTTTTACAAATTAAATACCTTTGAGGTTGGAGGAATTAAACTTTTCACAAAAGTAATTTCTTATGGGTAAAAATTTAATTTTATACTTTGGGTCAAAATATGGAACAATATTTTACCATTGTCGTACCGCCAGTAAATTGTACTGTCGCCATGTCCTTTGCATAGTGCTATTAATATTTTAGTACAATTTTATTTCTATCAGTAAACAATGTAATAATAGTGTTGAAAGGTAATAACTGTGTTGAAATCTAAGTCAGCAAAGCATTTTTTTTTAATTGACTGCGAAGCAAAGTACCATAGCCTATCGTCATCATTATCATCATCAACAGCATATAAGTCCCATTTTTGGGCTCAGGCCTTCCAACATGGGAGAAACACGTAAGGATTTAAGTTTAGAACATCACCACGCTGGCCAATGATTGAATAAATGTTGTCGTTACAAGCGGAGCCAACGGCTGAAGCTCGAAGAATGAATTTGACTGACCCAACCAGGGACTACGCTTGGCAAAAGTTGCTTTGGTTTTCTTTATCGAAATCAGAGCATTTGAGACACTACACCAACGAGCTCCTCCCATAGCCTATAATCGTATAATATTCAACTAGATGGCGTATCTCTTCGTGTAATAAAATATGAAAAGCTTACGTAATTTCAACAGAGCCAGACTAATCTAATATGTCTTAGAGGCATATTAGAGAATGAAAAATGATCTGTAGTTATTAAGATGACAACAAAACGAAATGAACACTGTGATGTCATGTAACTAAGACAAAAACTTTATCATCCCTGGAAAAGTTTGCAATCATGCAAGGGTCCAGGAACATAAAAGCTAATACAATCTTTTGTGTACCTACAAGGAAATATTGGCGTGATGTTACAAGTTACCTTATGGATTTACTTCTTGCCTGAGTTTATGTAAGCACCGATAAATTCATGCTGTCGTTCTATAAATCAGAAGACGCCCAGCAGTATAGTGGGGATTTTTACGATCCAAACAAGGCCGTAAATGGTTGCCAACGCCAAATTTTTTCAGGTGAAGAGCCACGTGGAAACAAGATAAGGTAATTAGAAATATAATATAATAAGAATAAATATATATATATAATAAGAATGGAGAGGCTAATATCAATTTGGTTTATCATTAATATTGGCTTTTGGATTTTTGTATTGGCTGATGTACAATAAAGATGAGTAAGTTTTCAGTTCCGTTTTATTAATCTAATAATGTATCAATTATTTTAAACAAATACCGAACTATTAATATAATAAGTAATAAGTTTCGTGCTTACCATCAAAGTATAATATTCAAAAATAAAGCATGATCTAATCATAAGGACATATACATCACGATTTCTAAACCGATACCGAATGAATAAATTCCATAAAAAACAACTGTTTTATTCAAACTACATTTATACGCAATAATCAAAATTACAAATGAATACAGGAATTTAATTCGAAAATAGCTAAAATGACTTACTGCATTGTTTTATTATACGTCATCACGCAATCACGGTCGGCAATAAATAACTATAATGGGGTATCTATCTTCAAGCTTGTTCACATTAAAAGGGGCCTTACTTTTGAAAATTCAAACGCAGGAATTAAAAAGGGACTAAACAAGGGGAAGGCAAGGTTGTTTTGATTACAAACTTTCCTAATTCACAAAAATATTTTTTGGAATAACTTATGAAAAAGCACAGATCCAAAATGGTTTCTAAAATATATATAATCATTTCATAACTATACATTTCATATCTTATAAAAAAACAATAATGTATGTACAAACTATTATTTTTTTAAACTCTATTTCAATTCAGATCTGTGTAACTATCGCAGGAATATTGTTCAGTTAATTAAGAGACCCGATCTAACTTGCATACAGATAATTCATTTTTCTTTTGATGCTTGCCATTTTGGAAATTGCAATCTCTATTGCACATCTCAGAAATGTAAAGTAAAAGATTTTTTTAAATTTTTAAATAGTATCGAAATAAAAATTCAATTATTACTAACTTTACAGTTACTAGTTTTACACTTACAAAATACTCAAACAATTTCTTCGGTCTTGATCCTTTTTACACCATTATCTGATAACAATAAAACCGATTTCAGTTATTCAATGGTTTCGTTGAAGCTTTATTTCATGTTAAACCTGTTTGATATGGATCATGTGTGGCAAAAGCGGATTCATTGTTCGAGTTGTTAACCTCATATCGACGTTGAACGGGTTAGTGTCCGGGCAAAATATCTGCACAGAGCGGTCCGGTTTCAATTTGATCCAACCTTGAACTTTGCTGGGGTTTCTAGGTCTAGAAAATGGACTTTCTGCGGGTAAACGAGTAAACGTCTTTTTTGCTTCAGTGACATTAAAAAACTTGGCAATTTACAACGATTAATTTATTCAGATCAATTTGCACCTGGATGGAATTTTAAACAGTTCTACATTTTTTTTATTGACAATATGTTTTCTTTATTATATGTCTGGGCTAAATTTAATATAATTTGTTTCCTTGTTAATTTGCATACACGCATGATATATTTATTGCACCTTTCCATTTAAATCTAACACTGTTAAAAAAATTGGTTTTATCTCAATTTCTTAAGCATGCTACTATCAAGAGACGTTGTTAAGCTTTTCCATGTTCAAGAATACAAAGCAAAAGCCAGGTTTACGTGGCTACCAACCTCGAATTCATAAACCGCAAATTAAAAGCAGGAGGAGGAGGCTTCAAACATTTCAACTACAAAAAGGTTTGTACTAAAGCATATAAGGAGTAATTGTGTGTAGGACGTGTAAATATACAAGGAGTGTACTATGCTTGTAGTGTGTGTAAAGGAGTGTACCGTCGTACTTTAAAAGCAGAGTTCAACTAAAAAAGCATCTCATGAACGTTTAAATCCTTATTAGACTAGTCACTTACAAAACACCCCAAGAAGAAACACTAATGGAACATTATAGCTGCAGTAACTGCAGTTTTGTACTTTTCCACCAATTCTAAGCCACTTAGTGGTCTAACCCCTATTTATAAGAACAACCGACTGAAGAAACTATACCAAGTCCAAAACGACCAATATCGCAACTCGTAACAACTATCACAATTTCCACCATACATTGTCATTTGCCGGTCCTAAGGCTTAATGTACCATGATTCAATTAAAAAGCCATCGTTGTTACATGCACGGTCCATTACACAGGTTCGTGTTTATAAACATTAACCTATTGATGTTTCAAATTTCATTTAGTTTAAAATGTCTAGATAATATTAGTGTTCGTATGAAATTTTGGGTTATTATACCACAATAGAAGTCGATGTTTGTTCACCGTGGTAATAGTGCTATAAAACTCAGAGGTAACAGGATAATGAAGCGCGGGCAAGCGATCAGCTGGCCTCCGGAGTGATCGGTGAACTTGTGTCGCCATTTACCTTTAGCTTATAGCAAATACTCAACCAAGTAATAATAATAATCAGTTGTATATTCCTGAGTTATGTTTATATCATCAAAACAGTCCATTATTATTTCCACATTAACGTTTAAACTAAATTTTAAAAAATCCTTTTTTCGATTATTGGTTCAGGATTTGCAGACAGAATAACTATTAAATCTTTGAATCACAACACATCGATAGTATGTTACGTGTGCGAAATTCGCTTCGCTTACTTACTAAAAGATTGCTCAAGTTGTATCTCAAATTTCTGATAAGTAATATATTATTATATATATTTTTAGAATTTTTAATTTTTAATTATGATGATATAATTATGATGACAGAAAGTAAAGTAATTCTCAAGATATTAACTTTGAAGCAAAATGATACAAGAAGATTTTTACAGCACTAGCAGCAAATACATAGTATTGAAAACTTTATTAAGTTTACACTTAGATATAAAATTAATTCAACGTCAGCGAACTTTCAATAGCTTCGCAGTTTTTTACAAACTACGTCCTTATGGACATAAGAACCTTAATAAAGATCATGACCATAAATATCTGGTTTCTTTCATTTATTTCCTTTTTATTATTAAAAGTACTCTTTATAGCAGCGCCATTTAAATAGAAGCCAGAAGGCGATCTGTCTACACTTCCCTGCGAAATGTTCTCAATTCTGTTCATCGTAAATAATTATTAAAATAATAAAACAAAAGACTGCTCACGACTTAAACATAGCCGTGAGAGTCAACGACGATACTAGTTCACAAGAATATATTTACCTCTCATTTTTATTTTATTCAACGAAACGGGATAAGTTTTTCACTTGCAATTTGGTGTTAATCCAACCTTGTATCTTAGAATACATAAGAATGTTTGCTTTTATATAATAATAAGTTTAAAATGGCGCTTAACCATATCAACTGTTACATTAGAATCAAACACAAAGTAGTTTAAAAAAAATAATAAACATAAACAAAGTTATAAAACTGCTGAGAGACCACACTAAGCGAGACAAGAGAACAAAAGCGAATTATTTGAGGTAGTAGCTCATAAATCATTGCGGAACATATCCTACTCGTTGACAAATATAATTTTAGATATGTTTAATTTTTGGTTTAGTTACATAAGCTACGGAGAAAGGGATGCATGAAATAACTTTCCTAATATGGCTCTTGCCGATAGTAATTAAATAACTAGTATCAAACCTGAGTGATTTAAAAAAAATACTAAACATATACATGCAAGCAAATAACGCGAAGAATAAATATATCTAATAAAATCCCATTAAGAAGAATTCAAGCAATGAAATATACTCAAAAATCAGAGTCAACTTTAAAGGTACTAATGAAAACTAAATTCATTGCTAAGTGAAACTTTATAGTTTGCGGATTTTTTTTTTCTAACACAGAAATAATTTCTGTATTTCGTACAAAAATAGAAACTCCACAGCAACAACCACGGCTTCTCCAATGTTTGCCTGCGAACTGCTTTGTAATAATATTAAGAGAAACTTAATAATAAAAATAGAAACGTGAAACATCTCAACCTCGTTTGTTCATTGTTTACACTGCATGGTTTCTAGCGGCTGAACTTATAACACCAACAAGACCTGAATAATGCAGTATTTAAACTCTTCTGGAGTTTAAATACAATGAAACTATAAAAGAAAAGCTAATATCCGCAAGATAAGCAATAACTCAGCTAGTACAATTCGGGCGTTGCCGGAATAAATTCACTTGAAGTTAAAAGGCAACCACTAATGAAACTAGACAAAAACACCAACATCTCGTGTTACTTCTTCTTCATAAGTACATTATCTAATAGACAGATATGTTCTGTTGTTTCCTTAATGGACGTAACATAAGTAATGTTTCTGTTTCATTACAATCCAGTAGAAATAAAAACAATCTTTATTCGCTACAAAACACGTTTGTCATGTCTCATTGGAATCATCATCAAATAATAATAATTTGAAAGCAAGAAAGGGAAAAAAATTATTCAATCAATAATAACAAAGATACTTAAATGGCATTCAGAGAAAAAAGATTTATTACAAAATATCAAATGGCAGAAAAATAAAATGACAATGACAAAATACCTCTCGAAAAGTCAAAGGCGTCGTAAATATTTATCAATACTGAACTATAAACAGAGGACAATCTCCTCGACCGCGTTAACTTTTCGTAATAACCTCCAAGTTTGATGGAACTTCTTGTCTAATCGAATCAAACTAGTGCCTTAGAGAATCAACTTTTTCACATAGTTCATATTACTTAGTCGCATAATTACTTTTGATTTGATATCTCACTTCATTTTATCAGGCATTTAATATTTATCTATGCGATGAAAAAGATAAGAGCTATGTTCAGTTATTATTAAGAGAAAATGTATATGCATTTTTAAATATTACAAGCAATAAAGTTCCTACTTGGAACGTAGTAAAAATAAGGCTCAAGATCTTAACGAACCTAAAATGTTATAAAAATATATAATGCGCGATTGAATGACGAATATTTTAAAATATTCAACATTCTAAGTCAATTAACTCTCTAATGATTATTTTATGTTGGGCTACGAAGAAAACCACTGGAAAAAATATACTGAACCACAAAAGCAAATGAGGAAAAACTACGTCGTATATTGTGGGTCGTGGCGACAGGGTGCTGCGGACGCACCTGCTTCATGAAAACTCGTAAATAAAGCTGAACACCTAAAGTTGTTGAAACAAACGTATAGCCGACTGTCTTGTAAGAGCTCAGCTAGTGAGACTATGTTGGCTTTGAGATATTATAAAATTAATTTTACTTAATCATTTTAAGTTAACTACGATATAAGTACTCACAACTCGAGAATAATGATTGCTGGAATTCACATTGTTACCAAATTTTTTATTACATTTTAGTAACATCATCATCGTCTCTACAACAAAACTGCTAACGAAGACATGTGAGTAAGTAATATTTAGGGAATTATTTTGTTTAGTAAGTTATTTCACATTAAAGACTTGCATTTTAAGGATTCTATTTTAATTACACACAAGTTAATCAGGTAAAGCAGCAGTAGAAAGTTTTTACATTTTTTTACTAGGAAATTGCAAAAATGCAGTACGCAAAGTATTTTTTTAATATAATAATAGAAAACGGACAGTATTTCAAGAGAAAACCTTCAATTAGGTGTAATTGATGCACCGGCATCATATCAATTCTAATTAAACATCAAGAATTTATTACAATAGGTATTCTAACTAAACACACACCGTGGTCAAATCCAGTGTATCGTTCTCTCTTTAAATGCAAAGGTAAACGATATAAAAACTTTTTCAAGTCAGCTTTTACAGAAGAGTACACAATTCTGGAAAGAATTTAGCATTGATTAACCATTACAATTTAAATTTGATACCATTAATACCAATAGTAAAATTAAAAAAGAAAGCTTTTTTGATGATTTGGTGATGAAATTTAGAACAAGTAACACGTCATTGCAGCAGATTTCTATCACCCTCAGGTAAAAAGAATAGTCAAGTTAAATGTTGATGTAATAATTGATATAACCGATCTTGATCTGATCATAATAAATATTTAAAATTATAATGTAGTAATGGTTTGATAGATATGAATACTATATATGAATACCACATGTGATATATGACTTTGTGATACTCATCTTAGCTATCCATTGAATCGACTGGGAAGTAAGTGTCCCAGTTATAATGTTGCTCCCTAAATGGAACATTTTCTTGAACACAAATTAAGCTTAAAAGAAGAATGGAAATCTGCAACAGAATTAGCACCATTGTATTGAAAAATTTGCCACAATAATGTGAAACAAGTGATTGTTTCGACAAACGATCTGTGTAATCGTCGAAAAAAGGTTTATGTGGTGTGAAATAGGTTGCGATTTTTATTTTGAATTGGCCACATTATATGATTTGGGCTTTGAACACATTTCACCTTAACATTACATAAGTCATTACAGTATGATCTTAAGCTCCTTTGTGTTCCATTTTACACAGATTATTAAATAAAAATGATAATAATAGTTGGTAACTTAGCCTTATTATGATACCTATTGTATTGCGAAGTGTGCTAGGCTTGACTCTACACTTTTTGTGAAAAATAAACACTTATAACTATAAGCATTATCATATTTTAATAACATTATTTCCTATAGAGCTGTTCATAGTTTAAAGTTTTATGACACACTAGACACCAACATATCCAGAAGAAATTAAAATGAAAATCCAATAGGAATAGGCCAACGTGAACTCGACAAGTGTGTTACCTACACAAAGCCCGAAATATACTCGAAATACTCGAGCTACGCACATAAACCTCAGAAATTCCCCTCCGAATATTGAATTCAATAGCTGTTTGCTAGATCACAATGCCTTTAGATTCTCTTCTGCTCGGTAGAAGTTAATCTTTTCCACGCAGTCACCTTTTTGGCACATAATGGCTTACGACCTGCCGAGTCCATTGAAAGTTTTTGTATTTTGATTTAATGTCAATTTTAGTATTAGAACTATTACATCAAACTCAATATTGATGTACCTATACATTGGTGATAAATAAGTGGAAATTAAATATTGTTACTGTATAATACTAATAAATTTCTTTCAGTCTTAGCCCATAGAATGGCCAGTAATTGTCAACTGTCACTAAATCCATTAAACCTCATATACGTATATGCTATTAATTGTATTAAAACGACATGAATAACTTTTAATAATATTATACACATAAAGTAGTGTCCTCGTATGTAAAACTTAAATAGGTGTTAATACTAAAAATTATATAGTTTATTGGATAAATTATTGAAGCGTACAAATTAATAGCGTAGATTGAGACTTAAAGATTCTTTGATAAAAAAAGATAAAAGCTAAGAATCTTGGATATAAATATTACAAGTTCACTATGAACGTTTCCAAATAACCCCATCAGTATCGACTTCTTTGCGAGTATTTTTCAATAAAACAGAACGCCGTCTACATTGCCAGCTAGCGTAGTTGTTGTAGCCGGAGCACTGTTTAAACGCTGCGGTGGATGTTAATCTCTTCCATCCGATCGCTTTCTTCGTGCTTAATGGTGCGCGAGTTCGCACCGAGTCGCGATTACGACGCCCCTCACGTTCGGCATCGTCCCGTAGAAGTTACGTCTTTACTCTGACGCTCTTTCTTGATTGAAGGCGTCTGTTATCTTTTCTCGACTACCATACTTTAATGACATCAAGTTATTTTTGATGGCTTTCGAGTTCTTCCGGCGTGTTTCATGTAAATTTTAAAGAGCAGACTTCAGAAATTTATTTTATTAAGAAACATATCATAAATCCATGATTGATGTAAAATTTCTTTAGATGTTGGGTCAGATCGACTGTTGGCGTGGCGACGCATCGTCGTGGCATGCGTCTGAGTTCCTGTGCGTTCACTTTGCCGTATTTATTTCCTGCCGTAAACTATCCTTTTATGCATATTACCAGTTACAAAATAATACACAAAGTTACAACTTTGTAACTTTGTGCGGGATACTTATCCCGCGACTCCTTATCATATATAAAGAATTAACTAGTTCTCTAAATAAGACAGCTACATAACAAACAAACAAAGTAGAACATAAACTTTTGTGATAAAATAATGAATTCCCAGTAAAAAACAAGTGTAGTAGTAAACTAATCTATTTATAAAGTCATTTGTAACTAACTTTGTTCTTAAAATAGAACAGTCAAATCTTTGATTAAAATAAAATGATCGTAACGATATAAATATTCTAAGAAAGAAAAAAAATTTAGTCACAAAATTGCTCAATGTTATCCAAACTTCCAAAAGTCAGTTATATCTTTATAACATTAAGACTTAAAACAAAACAATGAAAGACCATAAAACAGTACTACTAAATTTGTAAAGATATTACCATTTAACAGCATAACACAGACCACAGTGACCGCGAACTGTAGCCAGTGACAAATTTAATACATTAAAGCCCGCAGGCTTTACTTTCATGCTTAGTTACATTTTGTGAGCAGAAAGAAAACAGAAAACATTATTGGTAAGTGAGAACTCAAAGCCATTTCCGGAGATAGATTTAAAAATAAAGTAAAAATTTATTATCTTGCATTGATCTTCATCAAATAATTAAAATCAGAAAAGTTTTATATATTACGTAAATTAAATAAAATTAATTCAATATTTACCGATATTTTTATTGACAACTTCAATATGAATAACATATATGAAAACTATATTTGAATATCGCGACTGCTTTGCAGAAGAAGGTCACAACAAAGATTACTATAGACTTGGCCTTTGACTATCAAATATAAGAATAAAAGTGCAAAAAATAACGCTATTTCGCCAACCACCTGATGGAGCACTATAGGTCGGTGGGCGATTTATAGTAACAATTTTGTATATTGAACGGTTTTATTTAGCTTGCCTTGTTTGTTGGTTCAAATTAAGCAACTGAAAATTTACCCCTTTCCTGAAAACAAAATTGATCTGGTATTGAATATAATCAGTATCAACGTAAATCCAAGATGGCCGCTATTAGAAAAATATAGTATCCTTATTTGTTTCAATCCTCTTTGTATGGACCTTTTCGCTAGAACACATTGCATGGTGGAATGAGAAATATTAAGAAATAAAATAAAATCTGACATCATGAACATTAAATAAAATTGATAACTGTACAAACATATTATGAATGTTGACTTTCACCAAAGACTATCATTTAACTGTTACATTTTGCATCATGATAGTTATATTTTAGCTCATTCAATTTTCTTTTACCACTTCACTGAACAATAGATTTTGAGATCCTCGAAAATATCTAAGAATTTCACTACAATAAGTCTTGGGTGATAAATATGCCATTTTCAACAGTCACAGATACGCAAATTCGCCGAGTGCCAAAGCATATTTCAGCAAGGCGAGATTTTACAAATGTTGCTCGCAACACTCTTGTGAAATACCGAACACAAGTTCGACTTAAAGAACGGAGGTATCCATTTCGAATGCAATATTGACTGCTTTAGTTAAAACTTTTTGGAATATTTCTGTATTTAATTCTCAACATAATTATCCACAGCTTATATACGTGCCCACCGAGGGACTCGACCCTACTTTAAATTAGGGCGATTAGGCCTTGGTCAACCACGTTGGCCAAGTGTGGGTTCGTCAACTTAGCACACAACCTAAGAATTCATGTGATGTGTGCAGCTTTCCTCGCGATGTTTTCCTTTACCGTAAAAGCATCGAATAAACGCACATATGAATTCAACATTTTTAAACACATGGTACATGGCGGGATCCGAAACTCTGCCTTCCGCATGAAAGTCTATGAACTTACACACTAAACCACTGACGCTAAATAATTAAGTAGTATTAGAGGAAGTGTCAAGGTAAAGGTAGCCAGTAAAACAACACAGGGTAGCAATCAAACTAAGATTAAACTTTATGTCTCCAGATAGTCAATGCACTAGTGATATTTTCAATATTGCGGGCATTTATAAAAAAATATAAATTACTATATTGCCTTTTTAAACAATTTGAAGTTCATGTTTCCGAGGCACAAAATAGCTTGTACTTTCATATTTTCTCTTAAAATATGAGATCATCAAAATGAAATATTACACTGATCACCAAATAAATATGGGTCCGTCCATACCTCTTTATTTATACAAATCTCAATCCCTAGATATTTGACTCATTAAACTAAATTGCCCAAGATCCATATTCAAATTGCCTTTAGGGTCCAGACAGATTTCAAAGGGAGAGCCAACCCACCTCAAAATTCGAATAAGATAAGTCAATCGGGCGGCTTAATAAATAGGGTTGTCAATTAAGTAAAACTTTAACATACTAAAAATAGCAGCAAAATATCGGGCAAAATTCATATCAAATCACACATCATTAATCAGATATACCATCCATGTGCATATCTCAATTTGAAACCTAAAATCAATGTGTTGATAACCCTAAAAATGTACCTTCGTCTTCACTAAGCAATCTCTAATCAAAGAGCTCTGAGGATCTGAAAAGAGCATCAAGGCGATTAACGATGAATGGTCTGATTGAAAGGAAATGATTAACCTTTGAATTTACATTGAGAAAATGACCTTAGTGGTCGAACGGGACCCTCTCTTTTATTTCAACTTTGAACTGTGAAATTTGCGCGGCAAACACGGAATATTAAATTCACCAAAATTGCAAGAATTGCACGAAATGCAAGTAGTACTAGGGATGTAATATGAACTAATTTCCATGAAATTTAAGACCACATATCATTTTGCTATACGACATCCTTCGTTATTGCGATTGAAGTATGGTTACAACTTGCAACTTTCATAATAATATTAAAATTTGATGTAAGACAGTATTAAAATATTTCTTTCTTTAAAGTCAACATAGATAACTCAACATACAACAGATACATTTTATATTTTATAGAGACAAAATATTTTAAAATCTGGGCACACAGGCAGGATGTGGATGCAAAAATTATTAATTTATTATAAGTTATTAATTAATCAATATATTTACTGTACTGCTGTGTGCAATTAAATGCTGTAATATAAAACTTAAGAGAGCCATCTTTTTTTAATTTAATGAGAGGCGTAAAAAAGCACTTTTTGGGTCGGCAAGGCGGAGGTGGCGGTGGCATGCTGCCCTATCTATTTCACATTTGGAATCCTCTACTGCTTATAATCAGGTCGAGTTATATGCTAAGGTTTATATAAATAAAGACGAGATGGTAAAAGTCCTTAATTTCAAACATTCTGATACATGGCATATTTTAACAGTCCTACATAACGTATTGCCAACAATTATAAATACTATACATACAATTCTACAATTCTATTCATCTATGAATCGCTATCTGCGATGAATAATAATATATTTTTATATGACATATTGGTGTGAAAAATCATGCGGCATATTTGCAAAATACGGATAAATGGAAATCCAATTTTACATTATCAGCGCACATGCAGCATACAATCGATATTCCTGATTCACGCAAAGTAAAATGGGCAAAAAATACTAACCGCCACCGAACTTCATTGGCAAACAATCGAGGCGTATTGCCGGGCGTTACCAACACGAGCTGTGAAAAAAAATAGGTACAGGCTAGTCGACAATGCATTAATGGACAGCATTCGCCGTTCAGACAGGGAAATAAAAATCTGTGTGTGACATCCACATATACTCACCTTTTTGGACGCAAATATTAAATGGTATCACGCCTTGCTATTGAAATAGAATTTCAATCAATCGTAAATTCGATGTGACACTAAATTCATTTAAAGTGCTCCCAATTTTTTTTCATGCGGAGACTCATTCCACATTAGCAAAGGAGAGAAAGAGATAAAGTAAAAAAAAGAATGTCTACCTAACAAATTCTTAGAAACTATTTGTTTAACTATTTGTTTTTTTTTTAACTTTAAAAGATCTAGCATACAAACACCGAATGCTACTTTAGTTTGTAGTATTTATTTATAGAAATTAAACTATTTCAAAATATTTGAACCTAATATAAAACATTCACAATTTAGCAAACATATAATCGTGATATTTTATTTCATTTACTCTCACATACACTCACATAACACAAAGAGAGAACAATATAAATAATTAATCACATAAGTTACGATATTGGTATCATATTATCTTAAAGTTAATTTTTGGCTCGTTTGAAGCATTGTAAGCCGAAATAGAGGTATATCCTAGTTGGACAGACAGAGGAAATCACATTATGATATTCATAATTAAAAAGCCTTACTATATTGCATAAATCGTGTTTTAAATTTTTTGAATCAGTTAATTAATAGACAATAATATGATTGTGTAAATCTGTGGCAACTGCTGTTGTAATAATTATGAGGGTTTAAATAATTTTCAAATAAATTACATAATAATTTTTATTTTAATACTACAAGTACAACGAAATCTGTATTTTGATCAGCATACTTAGTGACAGTATTACGTCAATATAATGTTGAGCGGAAAATATTGAAATTATCCGGCAATATCCAGGAGAAAAGAAAATACTTTACAATATTGCAAACAATTTATTAGTTAGAAGAATAAAAACCACAATTCTAATAGCTGTTACATGGTATGGTTTTGATAATTTAATTTACAGACACACACTTCCATGTGAGCTTAAAACGTTAGGATGAAACAATGCGTTTTATGACCACAATTTTGGTCATAAAAAATATCAGGCCAATGAAAATTTTTGAGACAAAAACACATTTTTGTCTCTTTTATTTTGAATTTCCTCGTAATTATTTCGTATTAAATGCATTATCATGCTGTTTGATAGCAGCGTTGAAAAGAAATTTACTATTGATGGATTATATTAATAATCCATCAAGTGATCAATAGGCTTCCTTCCATAGGCTATGTTATACAATGACAGCTGGTGCAGCTTAAAATAAAGATACGTCCCTTGTCACCTTCTAGCCTAATGTGGAGCATCTTCAACGCTCTTTTGAAGACTTCCAAGTCACAGGAAAGAAAGAATACATGTGCTCAATGTTGAAAATTTTAAATCGACAACGTTGAAAATTTTGTTGTTTCAACTGAACAAGCCATAATAACCTTAACAAACCGTAATATAAAAAGTAGACAATGGTTAAACGTATAACCAAAAATTACCTCTCTGACGTTACTATAAGGCCGTTTTTAATATAACACGCGTTCGCTATCTGTACATGTGCTTAAGGCATCTGTTTTTGATAACTTTACAACACATATACCATCCTGTGTAGTATCCGTGGAGGGGAAGCGCGGAGCTGCGTTTTATAGCCGCCATGTATCAAACTTTTGGATCCGCTGGGGGTATCAGCAAAAGTCGGAAGGTTGAGCACAGTTTAAGGTATAACATTATCTTGTATCGTTATAACATAAAGAAACGATAACTGGCATCAGATTGGGGCTCCTTCCTGGTTTCTGGTGACTTCAATCTTTTTAATTTTACAGGGCCGATTGATTTTTTTTTAATAATTACAACTTATATTTTTTCTTTTATACAAAATTAAATAGGGCATAAATTATCAATAGCATTGTATATGAAATGGAAAAGTTTTCTGATTTATAAACTAAAATAGTACAAAAATTGTGTTCTTGTACTAATTTAGTTTATAAATAAAGTGCATTATAATTTAAATTGATTTCTAATAGTTACACAGAAACAGATGCATTTCGAAAATAATTTTTTTATGATCATTATTTGAATACAAAGATTTTATAATTTGTTTTTACAGTGTACGCAATATGTGACTAGTGCCAACTATTTATTAGTATTACAAGTGTTTATTTACATAATGATATACGCGTACTATCGGGAGATCTACCTGTGTGACCTCATCAAAAAATATTACTTTATTTTCCGTATAATTTTTTCATCGCAATGCAATTTGGAATATTAGAATTTGGCAATTCAAATTTTAAAAAAAAGAGAACAGTAAATTAAAATCCAAAAAAGAACAGGGCTGGTTAAAAAAATATCAAAGGGAAAATCATAAAAAGAATAAATAAATTGAAAATTGGTAATCTCTCAATCTCATCTTTCTTCATACAATTTTTGATTATTGACGTTTCTGCTAAAAAAATTTACTGGACAACTGTAAAGTATTAGAATTCATATAAATACCTTTTTCAGGAGAAACCTTTTCTTAAATAGTTTTCAATTTTTTGGTAATCTTCACATCAAAGTTTAGAAATGCAATTAAATGCACAGACACGCACATGAAAAAATTCACAAAAAATATTGCATTTTACGTCGCGTAACTTATATACAAGATTTGCCGTACGGCATTGTCTTCCTATAGAATATTCTATTTCTAAAACCATAATACAACTAAAATCGTTTATAGCATGGTTTTCTTCAAAATTCACTCAACAAAGTCCTATCGTCATTTGAACTATTGGGGTTCTCCAATCGCATGTTTTCTTTGTACTTGTGGTTTGTTCCGAGTGAGAGGTATTCTTTGATCCCGCGAAATGTATAAAGGACATTGGAAGCAATCCAGAGTATTCCAATAAAACAGGTAAAACAAATAGATACCAAACGTAGGCAGTCGTCATTATTTACTTAGTAAATAAAATAATATATATTTTTTATATTCTTATATTTAATAAATGTATGTAATAATTTTTAGTAAACATTAATAATAATATGATGCATCATTAATAATGATGCGACCTCGTAATTTCTAGTATTGCTGTGTCCCGGCAGGGTCCATAATGATACTTGTCTTGACGATGGTAAATCATTTATACAATGTAGTTTTCAATAAATGTTGAAATTAAAATTAAGAGAGAACCAACTTAATCAGGTATTTTTACATAGCAACTAGTTTGTTTATTTATCAATAATAATATGCTATAATAACAGGGGGGAGGGAGGAGAAGGAAGATCTACCTTACATGCATACCTTGCGCCAGCCGCCACATTCACCGACGCACTCGTAACATCTTATATAATCACTGCAAGTGTGCATCTTATTAATCTAAAACTCAGTTTTTTCTTATATAAATATAATCTTTTAATTATGTCCTCGTTGCCACTTGGATTATTTCCTATACCTATTGATCGAAACCATTTACAAAGATAAAGGGGTTTATAAGAATATAAAACTGAGAAAGCCACCGTTAATTTCGTTTTCAATTTAGACAGTATATTTTTTAATTTAGTGAAAGAAACTACAAGATATTTACAGAATATTTCTATTTCAATTATTTTTAAATTTAAGAGTTCAAATTTCCATATTAAGGAAATACTGACTGCACGACCAGTTTATGTAATCTACAAAGGTATTTGATGATCAAACTTGCGAAATAGAAAATTTCGCAAGTTTTCACCATAACCTTCATATATTGACCAGAGTTCGTAATGCCTCCCATAGCTCGCAATTACCTTGGCTACCCTTCCCTTTACGTAGAAATGGAGAAACAACAAATTGTTTCAATTGCAACATAGAAAAAGCCTTGTTTGCATTTCAATATTAATACGGGCCTGTTGTTGACAGAATATGATCATATATATTTTATAATATTAAAATTAGAACGTAATGACTTTTAGTAAGCCTTTCTGTAAGACGATTAAATGGTCCAACTTACATTAAATTTCTATAAAAACATCAACCCTTGTGAATTTAATTAGATGCACATTAAATTCATAAAAATTTCCTTCCTAAGTGTTTCTACCATTTTCCATGAAGTTCTAGAATAATGTAATAGTTTTAAAATTAATTTAAAAGCAATACTTTTTTTTAATATTCTCGTTAAGCAGATAATTAAGTGTGGTCTCTAGAACAAGTTAAACGGAACACCTAAAGTTTAATCACACCTGTCCGTCCATCTGAAGATATGCTCTGTCATCTTTAAAGAAGTCGCTCAAAAAATTTGAAAGGAAATCTCAATTTGTTGTCAAAACTAAATATGATAAATTTATGGATGAAATTTTGGACTCCCTGCAATAAATTGAGGTAATGTATTATAAAGTGTTTCCTTAGTAGACTGTTTCCTTTCAAACTGTACACACACAACACAAGTATTGTACACATGGTTGTATTGTCAAAAGTAATAAAATTGTTAATCAAAATCTACAATTAATAAAGTATGCAGCCGTTATAACTAGATACCACTTTAATTTTTTAATCCAAATGCATGAAGGAGGTTTTTAATCAAAATTACCTAAGTACAATTTTTTTGTATGAATTTACTATTTCACAGCGAAAATATTATTAACACATTGTTATTTTTTTAATATATTATATTGACCTTTCAAAACGCTTAAAATAACTCTAAAAAACTGTTCAAACTGCAAATCAATTATTACTTGTCCGAGGATAAAACTGTTATTCATTGACTTTCTTTCGTTGTCTCTAGTGATGTGCGTGTGGAATTTTCATTTACATATATTTTTATTTACATATACGCACTGTATCAAAATGTATCCATTTACAGACAATTATTAAATTCATAACGTTTGATACTGTGCTACACAGCAGTTGATATAAGAATAAAGCATTAGTAAACATTTTTATTAAGAGGAATACATAAAGACAACATGACGGGACACGAACCCGTTAGCGGCACCTGTGTATCATAGTAAAAAAACTCATTGCAAATGTTATTGGAAAAAAGAAATTTAAATTCTTCTAAAAATAAGCCTATCCTGTGGCTTATTTTTAATAATACCAGTCTCTTTATAAAACCATCTAGCTCCATAGTTTTTTTCGCTGAGCTAGTGTGGTATTTTTAAAAGTGTTTTATTATTCGAAGCAGTTATGTCGCATATTCTGGACACATTTAAAAATTGTCTCTAAACTGATAAATTTTATAACCAGCGTTTAAAATAAGCTATAGTATACTAGTGTTTTGTTTATTAATTTTGATAAAATAACGTTTGCGAACGGCAACGTTATAACTTGTTTATTAGTTTCTTGAATACGTGTTTAAAGTGTTGTTTACTTGGCGGCTGAAACTTGTTCACGACGAAGAATATTTGCTACCGCAAAATTGGTTTTCCCTAAATCAGGTTTATGCACATCGTTTCACTTTAATTATCGGCAGATTAAATTTTGAGCTGTTAATAAAACTTGTAACCAATCGAACAGTTTAGGGAAATTAAGTGCCGTCTTATGACGAACCGCTTAGGCTTTAGATAGTTCGGAAATTAAATTATAATTATGCGACACTAAACTTACGTATCAGAAATTAATGTTGAATCTTGTAAATATGTATAAGTTGGTATAAAATTTAACTTTTATAGATTATTTGGTGATGGTTTATGGATTATGTTACCTATGTATTTTTACCAGAAATCTACTTACTTCGAAACATAGCTTTGATTTTTGTTATTTATTTAGATCACCAACAAATGCACTGCACACTATGTTGTAAAAAAACTGAATTACAGGTGACAACTACACGTACCAGAGACAACGAATATAATACTTTAACTTAGTTAAGTAAGCACCAGACTATATTAAGTGTTAGATAATTAAAATCAAAGAGATTTCAACGTTTGATTTAGTTTGGGGTTTCTGTCACTTGCTGTCTGTTTTTACTATGTAAGACATAACTTTTATCACATGTTATACCAAAAGTAGACAAAAACCCCTCTTAAGAAGTCCACCACGTAACAACATAGTTACAAAGACTATTTTGTGTAACATAACTTTTAATAAAACCCTAATTTCCTCGCCGTTGTAAATACAGCTTGTTTTCTTCTAATTAATTCATATGTTACAGTATGTTACGGTCGCACCCTTTACCTCTGCTAACATCCCCGAATATTCGAGTAATAAACTCGGAAGAAACAATTCGCCAATTCATTTAACAGGTCGACATTTCCCCTTAACCTTCCTGTCGGCGGTCCCTTATTTTATTATTCGTATAATTTTCATAATTCTACTGGACAACTCATTTTTCATTTCCTCGGACTTGGTCCTAGTCCCCAAGAGTAGTCAGTGTATTGTGATTGTTGAATATGCCATTATTTGATTTTATTGATACGCGTTTCTGTATTGATACAAAAAAATACGTCGTATATTTTTACGCTTGAAGTTTGAGAACCATGCAATGGTTTAAATAATGAACTATAAAAAATATGTCTTTTTAAGACTTAAATTTCAATGTGAGGTTGCAATTCTTTGAATCTTTCCGATGTTTTATGCTTTTGCATACAATCGACTCTTCTTATTTAGTTTTTCGTACACACGAATAAAAAGCTTATGAATTTATCCATTACGAAATACTTATTTCTACGACAAACTCGTGCAAGCGGATGGAATCGCGAAGCTAGTTTTAGTTATTCAGAAATTCAACTTTTATTCATTACAGCGTTCAATGGCAAAAATACTGAAAACAAACAAAGCCAATAGACACAGTTAGTTAAATGGTTGTACTTACAAGTAAGAACAGTACTCTGCTTGTACCTGGAACAAAATAGACTTCATTAGCTCCGCTTAGCGACAAAATAATAACTGACGCACGACACGCCATACATTGGAAAGTGCAAACATACGGACTCGCCGCAAACAGAATAAAAAGAATATTAGACTGAAATAGTAGAATCAATGTTTGCCATAGACGGTTACATATCAATCGTATGTAGCAACTCTTCATATCTACCTTATGTTGGTAATGTAAAAGCTATTTTCGATTGTATTATAGTACTTTGTAGATGCTTTAAAAGTTTCATAATACTCCGTAATGTAAATTGCCTTACAATTTGTGTACGTAACTCTTTTAAATATTGTATATTTTAAACAAGGCCTTAGCTTTTTAATATTAGATAAAATTTAATAGTGGACGAGCCTTAGCAATGATTTCGGTTATTATTTTTCAATAAAAACAGCCAACACCACATTCTACACCGATTTGCAAGTAGATATGAGCAACCATTTTATATGTTTTTTTAAAGAAGCTTTATTTTAAACCGGTGAACTCAACTCCAATCCTGTGTTCACTTAAGTAATACGTGAGAACATGCGTTGCTTATTACAAAAATGAAATAAGCAAGCACGCAGTGCTCTGAAAGTAATGCATGCTGTAACAATTGCTGTTTTTTTTTAATTTATACTTTACCCATAGACATTAATCCCAATGACGTCTTAAATAAACTCTTACGTTTTGTGGACACATATTACGAAATGAGTTTTGTAATAAATGTGTTTAATAATCGTATGTTTTCGTGTTAGGATATATATTATATTATATTTTCTTTTATTCGTGTTACGTACGTAGATTATATTTATTGTCATATTTGAGTAGCTGAATTCAATTCACTTTAATATTTTCCTATTCAATATTTACCATTCCTTACCATACTATTTACCATCCATTGTTTCATACGCAATGCTCAGTGTGAATAGTACAACTGAAATTTTAGAACATTAATTTGAGTTATGACTTTAATTACACACAATTTCTTGCGGCCTTGTAACTCTAAGTTACAAATATTTAATATTTAATAATTATGGAATATATATTGACAATCACTGGGTTCTATAAGATTATTTGACAATTACATCAGATCATAGTGTCACTCATAACGATAAAATTTTGTGACGTAATGTTATACAGAAAACTGAGAGGAAAAGGTCATTATTAACAAAATAAAACCAGTTGTATTTATAAGCATATTTAAAAAAGATGAATGTGTCCGTCAAAAAATACCTATATTCACGGTAAGAGTAGGTAGTGGAACATTTAAAATGACTTCTTTATGAAAAATCATCACTACTACTTATATTTCAGTATTTTCTATTTCAGGAAAGATATAAAAAATTTAATGCATATAAAGAATTTAATAGACCGATAAACAGTTCATGCAGGATACTCCCACGGTTGACGTTAACCCTATTAAAAAAAAAGAACGTAATTATATAAGTACGATAAGTAATGACAAATTGACTTCACATTTCCCACATAATATTAACAATTTGTAGCATTCGTTTTTGTGACACGTGTATCACCAAATAAACGACAGTAAACCACAAGCTTAATAAAGAGTTACACTATCATAAATAATCCAAACATGGTAATATTATGCATAGTCACCTACTTTCACATTCATTGAGTATTTTCTTTATATATAAATTTTTACGAGCAATCGTTGCGGTAGATCGTTACACAACAGCATACGAAATCGGTAATATTTAATCATGGCGGAGGAACATCCAAAATTGAGCACATCTGATCCGAAGATAGGACATTACTTTGAATAGTAGATGTGCATCAGCTGTTTACTGCTTTGCGATTTGAATATACGAGGAAAAACGTTATGGAGTCATAGTATTTCATTGGTAAGCATAAATGTGAAACAAATAGACAATAAACCTACCGTTTATTTTTCAACATGATAACTTTCATAATATGAACTTGAAGCTCGTCAAAGATAGAGTGATTACATTTTTACATGGTCGCTTTATTGTCAAGTTAGATTAAAGTATAGCGCACATCTTGTGAGTTCAAACAGTATACTATGGTAACTCGGTTGATATGATTCTATTTCCTTCAATTTAAAGTGACATTTGTGATACTAAGAGGAGCTAGCTGTCGTTGTGTTTCAAACGCTCTGGTTTTGATAAATCAAAGCAACTGTCGCCTTGGTCGGTCCCTGGATGGGTCAATCAAAATTTGGTATTGAGATACCGTGTTTCAAAAGGCACGTCAAGCCGTTGGTGCCCAGCTATGGGACGTATATAACCTCTCAATGGTTATGAATGATGAACGCTAAGAGTAATTTTACTGTTCACACGAAAAAGCGACAATAGGATTTTGCAATATGTACACAACTTAAGTCCAATTATATTTATATAATGTCAGACAACAACATGAACAAGGAAATTGCAGACAACGCGTATCGTATCTTTTGTTAACAGTAACTCCAGGTATAACGAAATTTGCCTTGTCTATTCATATTGCCCCGTCTTAATCACATTTCTGAATTTCTCTAAGCAGTCTTTAAAATCTTTATATATAATATATTAAGCATTTTAAATGTAGACATCAAACAATAATATTTCTAGTGAAAACACTTTTTTTCTCCTAAGTTTCAGTATGGTATACAAAACAGATAGTTGTGTTTATAGATTATACTTTTGTTTACTATTTGATTTTTAAACACAGTCCTGAAATAACAGGACACACAACACAACATATTTTATAAAAGTCAGCACTTGTATAAAAAGGCAAAATGTACAAAGTTAAAATAATACATCATATAAGATAAATAAATTAGAAATTGTATAAAATTATTAAAATTAGATATTTCTTAGACTCTGAAATAACATTAGCAAATTTATTACCTTGTTGTGTAATCAATTTTCCACTGACATACTAACACAGGTTAAATAACGAAACCAAACACAAAGTCTCTGATTGATTTTTAAATTTCAAATATTTTTTTTTTTAAATAATTGATATTTTAAGACAAATAATAGTCAATATTTTCAGTGCTGGAACTCAAAGCATGCGTATAATCAATACATAAGTAATGTTCAATCACTTAGTTATCAGTGCACACCAATAACGATAGCAACAACTAAAACATCACACACATCCTACACATACATCTACAGAGAGTCGTTATCGAATAAACAGTAAATCAATGAGAAAGTAGCACTGTTTATATGGCCGACGACACACATAGCCTTATCGATAACCCAAGCCAAAACAAGGCCAGCCAAAGATGAGACGACAAAGCTTCCCACCTCTATTATGCAAAGCAGAATAACGGTGAGATATCGGTTAGGTCAGCTCGAAAATTCCAGTCTCATACTCAACTTAACTACCTGGTGATAAGAACTAGTCCAAGCAACCGTTCGGATCCGTGATGGGATGACTCCAGTTTACGACCGGTCGTGTTATGTCCGACTGTATTCCTTCCACGCACGTAACAAGATGCCGTGTTGTGCCTTACTTCGTATAGTGTAGGTACTTTTTGGCTTTACTGTTGATCGCTCCTGTTACATCACTCGGTTTTGTTTTACAGCTTACAGCAAAGGATACTTTTAGTACTACTTTAGGTACAATAATAGTTGAGTATATATTTTAAAAGAAAATTAATTACACTAGTTTCAATGCCTATTTCTCGATGAGAAATTTGAAGCTCATTTTATTTGTATTCCATGTTTATTCTTTTATTTCGTTTTACAAGAAAGTAAATTTTGCCCTTTATGTTCGCATGCATTCCACGTTATAAACAATTTAAATATGTTTTAAATTGCTGATATCTAGCATTTGAAGTAACATAACTTAAACATAACCTGAAAACAGAAAATCGTGTTTACATCGGACTTGACCAAACCTCAGCGGAATAGTCTCGAAACTTCCAAATTCAAACCAGTTAAATACGCTATTTAAATCCACTACAACTGAAAATTGAGATGTCAAATACGACATCTCAATTTGCAGTTGTAGTGGAAACGACAGATCATATTATAACAGCTTTAACATGACATTGTACTCTTGGATTACACGTAATACTTTGATAAAATTTTGATGATGCTCTGCAAATTTACTAGCGAACTCGAAACCAACTTTATTGCGGAACCAGGTAAGGGTGAAGCCATTGGTTGCGAACTAGCATATTGCCATAGAAATAAATCACAAGAATTGGGTAACTGTCTAATTTATGTATGTATCTACATAATCCTGTCAACTTGAAATATAATTTGTAAAATTAGTAGCATATTATTTACTGCAAAGTTTAATCTTAAAAGTACTTATGTTGTTTGCAAATATGCATATTTATGTTGAAAAGCCAGGAGATGGCGCAATGCTAAATAAATATAAAAAAAATATTTAAAATAATTTCCTAGAGACTCATCATCGCAATAGTCATGACTTTAAGTCATGATTATTATCCGTTGAATAAATATGATTACCATACAGGTAAGTGATCCATATAGTTACTATAATGCAGTTACTAGGTAGGTCAAATAATCCCGAATATGATTCTTTTCCGAACTTTTATGTTAACTCTTTCAATTTTTACACCAAATTTGGCCACGCCAGTATCAACGATCTTCAAACTTATGAATATACTGTACACTGGATTTTCTTCGTTGGAGGACGATGAACATAAGGAGTTTGGACCATAATACAATCACTTGATAATGGATAGACTACTCGCAGTAACCACTTTGACGGAACAGCGGCTGCGTAAAATGGCAAAGTAAGGAATAGGAAGTAGTATCGTCAAGATACTTTTTAAGTGCTGATATTTCATTTTTAGAATTAGGGTTGAACTATATGAGGCAGTATGGAATCGAATTTTCCGTCAGTCTATCCTTTTTGTCACTCAGAACCTCTTTTCGTTTCTCTACACTTGATCGTACAAAATATTTGTGATTGCAATTCAAAATTGTACTTTAGTCTTCTGCTAAATCTTAAAATTCGACATGATTGACTTGGTTCAAACACTATTGTCTCTATCACTATAGCAGCCTGAATTCTGCGGCTACAGTTTCAGATGGACGGCAATTTAGTTACGGAACTGTACGCCTGCCGCCCGGCCCTTATTAGGGTTGACCCATCCTGGCAGTGTCAGTAACGCACCTTTAGTACAATAAACACGTGCATTCGATAGCAGGAACTTTAACGGCTTTTTTTCTTGTTATTTTGCAAAGTCATTTAATAAGTATTTGGCGACAGGCCCTGGCCATTGGCTACTATTCATAATTTTTATTAAATATTTATTTGTTTTTTTTGTGATATTTCACAGTCAATAAAACTTTTATCACCTGTCAGTCTACTAGTCTTAAGAAGTGGAGACATCCGTGACAACATTTCCGATATCATTCCGAATTCAAATTACATTCAGAACAAATAGTAGATTTGCCGTTACTTGAGTCTAAGATTTAACCATTAATGAGCAATCTGTGAAACTCGATTGCACGTGAACTCAAAGCATGTTTTTCGGGCCAATGGGCTATGAAACGCGACTTATTAAGTACCAACAAAAATTAAAATAGGTATGCATTACAAAACTGTGTAAACCAGACAATAAGGTATACGAAAACTAAAAAAATAAAAAACAACAGTCTTTAAGCGTGACATGCAACAGGTGACGCGCTTTCAATCCAATTTAAAAATTATGTATCTCTTTCAATAAATACGCATAAAAGAAGAAAAGCAAGAATTATAAAGATCAAATATCTTACAAAAATTAATTAAGACAGCTCTAACTAATATTAAAAGTGCTTCAGTGAAATTCAAATTAATACAAATTAGTTATAGTTAATAGTTTTAGATAAGTACTTTTGTATTTATAAGTAACTAAACTGTATTAATTTTGTAAACTTATGTTATTCTAGTTTCACTAATTTCTTTAGTTTAATACTTCGTTGGTAACTATCAGTGTTGGATTTAGTGATAAACTGTACTACATAAATCTTAATTTAAGTTTTTTTTATCTATTTGTGATTTCAATAAATTAAAAAAGAAGGTACCAACCCTTACTGGCTGCCTCTGCCGGCAGTGACGACTGGTGTCGTGTGCGCCGGCGCTTAATCCTATTTTTGCTAACTCGATTCCGTTTCCACATCGGCTGAACCATTCCACTTCTGTTTCTTCATCGCTTATTAACAGATATTAGCACAAATATAAAACATTATTTTGTTTAATGCTTTCAATAATCTCGATTGCAGCGTTTGAGTGCTAATAAAGTCTCGTTTAGCGAACGAATAAATAATAATTTGCTTGTTAAATAAATCATTGGCAATAAAAGTAGCAGATTTTATGCTGTGAAAATAAAAAAGTATATGTACCTATTGAAAAAGGATTCTATTCATGATATTTTCTTTAAAGTATACTTGTTGATTAACGGTTATTGAATTTTCGGTTTACGACAAGTCTCGAACTAAACAAGTAAATGTTAGTTTGTGGTAACAATCAACTAGATACAACTATATTATCAAGGGAATAACTTTATTAATGTAACGACAATATTATGGAGCTCAAAAATGCCTTCCGTTGCCGTATACTGTGCCTTATGGTATCCAATATAAAGTACATTAACTACATTAGGGCATAGGGCATAGCATAAAAGCCTTCTTACATGGATTCACAGGATATAACTTAACAACAAAATGATTATGACGTGAATATGACATTCAAAACGTTTGATTAACCTTAAACTTTCTATCTAAACCTTAACTTATGTATTTACACAAGAAAAACATACCTACCATTAAGTATATATTATTTATACTCATAGCCAATCCTTTCGGTGACAGCTGTAATATACAATTGGAAATACGTCGAAACTGAAAGGCTTTTTTGATACAACGCTTAACACGTGCCGTATTTTTTCCATTCCCAAGAATAATTCTCAAATACATTGTTAACCTGGTTTCGACCAGATTACCGATCATTGAAATTAATTTTGTTCTGTTCCTATTATTTGATCGGATTTGTAATCCGATTAAGGAAAATTCATACCGTATCAAGAAGAATACCTGATTATTTTATAATTTTTTTTTTATAGATGTTAAAGGTACTAATTCCTTTTCGAGAAAACAAATTAAACTCAAGGTTGTTAATCTCAGTAAAGCTACGAGTTTATTTCTCTTTTCTACACTTTTTATTGTTCTCAAGAGGCCATTATTCCTGTAAGTGTTGAAACTTTTCTTACTGTGACAATATGGAGATTTTCACTGCGTAGCATATCTCGAAAACATTTGCGGCAAAATGAGGTAAACACATATAATAAGACAGTGAGCTTTAACACTACGCAAACCGCAAAGTCTTCCCGACACTTATGACTTGAGAAACTTCTAAGTTACGTACATATTTGAGGAACGAGAAGCATACAAGCCGCGCCGTGTGTTCCACTCAATATTGCCTGTAAAGTTACCAAAACTGCGGGCTTAGGGAATAACATGGTAAACCGTTATGAATTTATCAAGTTCTGTTTGTAGTATGCCATATACCATTTGGCAAGCAGGTTTATTATAAATGTGTTCAGAATGGTTTGACTGGAGTCATAATTCTCGTATAACCAATCCACGTAGTATATTATTACCATCCTGTTGTTATAAACAAAATTAAACTCGGATAAATATTGCAAAAGAAAATAGCATGTCCAGAGATCCGGAGGACGGCATAGCTAGAGACGGAAGCGTAAACGGAAAATAAAAATTTGTTATTTTTCCAAACAATTGGAATTTAATAGTTTAAATTCCAATTTATTTTATGTATTAAGAATAGCTTATTTATTCAGTAAAGAAGCTGTTCTTCCTTATTCATCAAAACTATCCCCCATTATCATTGAGGTTACGTGCTTGGGCGTCACTTTCGTATTACGTAACTACAGTAGTAATGATAATGGCCTTCATTACATTTTTTATAAATCCCCTTGCTACTTTATACAGACATAATAATGATTATTATCCTTGTCAAGCAGCAGTGTTTAAGTTATAAACGTCAGATGAACATTGCCATTATAATTGAAATTGCATAAAAACCCCGCTGTCTGTTTTAATGCCTCACATTTCTACCATCGAAATGTGATAACCTCGAAATTTGATCGAATTAATAGCTTAACCACTTCTTGATCACTAAAGAAATTAGATGAGTTTGTGAATAAATGAAATTTATTTCGAGCACTTCTTTTTGAATCAAATTTGACAGTTGTTTTACCAACAAAATATGCTGTGTCAGTTGAAATCAAGTGCATCACAAGGTTCAAGGTTAAGATACTTCGGACATTTGAAGTATTAAATAGCTTGTTACATATAGACAAGTCTATAGAAGTGATTGAGCAGAAAATAAAACGTGACGAAAGAACCTCAACCTATCATTCCCAACCTCGTAAATTAATCACTAGGATCAAAACAAGTTGTTTTGACCAATAGAGTTATATTATTGCATGAGTAATTTAACAGGTCTAAAAAGTTTGATACTTACAATGATTCAATCTACATATAATATAACTGGTATTATATATGTTATATATATAGACATAAAATAGAATATTGTTGAAACATTTACTATAACACTGTCATTCCACAGTGAACTATATATACACTATAACGAGCAAATAAATATTCTTATTCTAGAAAATAGATAATAAAAATGTATTCTTGTTTTTTCGTGTAATAACTATTAATTAACATTACCAAATATTATTATAATTGAAACCAATACGTATGCATAGGTTATATAAACGTGGACATTATTACATTAAAATTGCAATATTATTTAAATTCATGAATAAAAGTTCAAAAACAAAAAGTAAAAAGTTTATTACTTAATATATAAACTAACATAACTTACTTCAATAAAGTTGTTCAATAATTATTAAGCGATTGTAAATCAATAATCAAAATTTTCAAGACAATGAAGAAGCATTTCCCGCACCCACACGTACTCGTACAGTCTTCCATCAAGCTTCAAAACTTCTACGAAAATGGTCTTTAACACGATTACTTAGTGTGACTTATGCTTTCAGTACATTAGTCGTATCAAGTCCGAACTCCTTGACCCACAAACATCGGGACAATAAGTCCATATATGCGCGTGGCATTCCCATTTGTGTGACAATACAGTGGTTATGGGATCGAACATAATAAATTTTAGGCCGGAATATTATTTGCAAGAGATCGTAGAGGAGTAAATAATTATGAAGAAATATAGGATATTTATAATAGTGCTAACGTAGAGTAATAAGTTCCATATTCTGATAGTCTCATATAAAACTTTTTGGTTAATATAATATAGATTTATAATAAAATAATAATATTCTAGTCTCAAATATTCGAAAGTAAGCATTATTAAAAGTCTGTGTTGTAGACACCAGATAACGGAAATACATATTGTATATTATTCATATTTTCATATTAGAATATAATACAAATATATAAATATATGCATTTGCCTCGGTTGATCTTGAGCTGGGTATACTGGGCTAAGGAGAACGACTATTCGGCTAAACAGTTGACATAGACAGTCTTGTTAATCAAACGGGTATTGATTATGCATTTCAAGAACTAGTCGAACAATTCAGTAGAGAACATTGTTATGATGATAAGCATTTATTGGATAGCCGCAAAATGAATGAATAAAGATATGAATAAAAAGTATTTGAAATCTTGAACAACTACGTATAGATATGAAGTCTTTACAATTATCAAAGCTAGACCGTATTAAAAAAAACGTAGTAAGAACTACTAAGTCTATTAAACGTAATATTTGAAACTCGGGAGAAATCTTCTACACGTGTTACAAAAGTCACACTTAAATGCTAAAGAGACAAAATTAACATACTTATTTAACAAAGATTATTTTCTTATTCCAAAAGAACTTAGCAAGATACTTCACGCAATATCATGACATATAATATTATATTTTGGGAGAGCAAGGTGCAGGTGGCTAGGGCAGTGTGTCTCATGCTGCTACTAGCTAGGTTCGCATATGGACTTCTTCTTCTGCTTACCACAGGTGGTGCCAAGTGATTTGCTGCTCTTTTCATATTCAAATGGTTCGAACAATAGAACTAAAAACTGCCTCCCAAAATTGTATGGATTTTACTAAATATACAAATAAGTGGAAGAATATAAGTAAATAAAGATTGTGACAAAACACATCACAGTATACGTATACCTAACATAATCGTAAGTAACACCATGCAGGTTGTAACTCTGTTTAGGGATTATAAATCTTGTTAATCGAGATGCGCAATGCAAGTGAGTCATGATTGTGTTAGTATTGGTTGTAGTAGTAATCCATTACACATCTAAGAGCCTGTGTAAAAGGTGGGAAACCTGATTACACCCAATTCTTTGCTCGAGGAGGTGCTGGCGCTGTCATTAGGATGCTCCGGGTGGCGGCGTGGAGAAGAAGCATAATTGTTTACACTGAGATGTGTCTAAACGGACAAGGCAGGGCAGAACTTTTGAAAAAGGGAGAGTGTCCCCAGGTAAAGTTTTCTGTTTATGCTGGAGTAAGGAGCAACGGGGTCTTTTTTCAAAGTCAAAGTAAAAGTCAAAATAACTTTATTTAAATAGACTCATTTACTAAGTTCTTTTAAATCGTCACAACAGGGAATATATGAGAAAACCAAATAAATATAATTAAAGGCAATTTTAGTGGGTATATTCTCGGTCTACTAACATCTTGACCGAGGAGACCCACGTAACCTTGCATCCTTAAAAAGATTGTAGTAGTAATAGAATATTTGCAAAGCCTTTTGATTTTGACTAATATTTTGAAAATAAATTTGAACAAGGCATTTTCACTAGTGGTCATCATTAAGCAGGCAAATACAACATTTACGTAATCAAAACTATTGTGCGACGCAATCCTAATCAACCATTACTTGCGACGGTGATTGCTTTAATTATAAATTTATATTCATCAGCATTTTGTATTTACTTTCCAGAACTAAGCATACTACCAATAATATAACAGTAGGTTATCTTGTACGGACTGGTAAATGGCCTCTGCAGAACTCAGGTCGCTCCCGCAAAGGGCAGGAAAGTTTTTTTTGTAAATGTAGCCTAAAGCTAGGGTAAACTTTAATGGCGGAATTTTTTGACAATTTTTTGGATTATGTCAAAACTTGTTCACAATTTTTTGGATTATGTGTTCTTATCAGTTATTAATAGTAACGTTTATCTTTAGTTTAAATCTTTACCTAGATACGCCCAGTTTAATGTTAATAAGCGACGTGAAAAATACGAAAAACAATTTTACTTTTTCGTCCACTCGAGAACTCTTAACTCAATTTAGACTAATTACCTCCTATTTTTAGCAAATTCTATCCGGAAACTTTCTTTATTTGAAACTCTTTGAAATACATAACTGAATTAATTTAGTAATTTTATTAAATTCTTTCTTCCTTAACAAAACTTGAGCCTTCTATTGTATATGTTAAATCTATGAGTCTTTATCTGAAATCTTTCTAGATAGCTAATTTAAAATTATACACCCTATCTTAGTTAGGGGTTAGGATTCACTCCCGGAGCACATTGACCCAATATACATATTTAAGATATAACATTTTAGTAATTTATGCTACAAAAAGCCATTAGTATTTTAGACTGAGTTTTAAGAAACGACATTATGGAGGTAATTTTTTTTAAATTAAATAAAGACAAAGAAATCAGTTTTAGTTTAAGTACTACTTATTTACATTTAAAACAGTTTAATCAAAATGGTTAAGATTAGGGAAGACGATTATTTTGCTTGAATGTAATAACTTTTATTGCTTAAGCAATAGAATAAGTATATTATATTATGATATATTAATATTGAATTAATAAGGTAGTTGATATAACGTAAAAACAAATAATATTCAAAACACGGTCTTTTACAAATCTAAATACACGCACAACGTTGTTAGCTTCCAGTTTGATTGATTAGCGTTCAATGGAAATGCAACAATTGAAATAGCAATCCATGGATATTGCTGACTTGCTGATTGTGTTAATTTTGTACAACCATTCACTATTTGGATAATGCCAGTGTACATTTTAATGGAATAATCTATGAATATATAATTTTCATGATTTTAAAACAGATAAATTATTATAATAATTAGCGATGAATTACAACGCAGTAGTAATAACTGTTTCAAAAGCTCGCAGAGAACAGTGTTTAATACTTTAGTGCTTATAATGAAAATTAATTAATTAATTAATATTAATATATTATTTTGATTTCCAATCAACTCTTTCACAAACATGTAACGTATGTGATAGAAAGAAGTATGTATAATAATGCTGCAGGTTTATTTTAGTAAACCATTTTCTTATTTCGATAGTTCGTTAAGGACTAATATGGTATAGATTCTAAAACTTAGTGATTTAATTAGAGCAACAATATGCATTGGCGGTCTAATTGAAGAATCTGCTATCTATTTCTTAATTATTTCAACTCCTTTACTTGCTTAACCAGAAACGTTACGCTAGTTTGCATACAAGAACATATGTTATGAACATCTATATGTTACGGTAAAACTTTTTCCTGGACAAAATATCTTTTGCCGGAATGAAACAGTATAATACTTGTGACCAAAACATTTTTATTATTATTTTTGAATTACAATTCTTGATGTTGTTTATTTTATTTTTTGTTATAAATAGTATTGTGTCTGTAAATAAACCAATCAAATTTATTGTTATCTTTTTTTTTAACTTTTTAGGATTATTTAACCTAATCAACGAACTTTATAAGCTTAACAACTGAGCATATGTTACAGTTCCCTGGCAAGCCGTACAATTAAGATCCAATTATAAAATTTTATATATATCATGACTCAATAAATTAAAAGTCCATCACGGTCTTAGCTAGTTTTACTGAGGGAAACGTTAAAAATGGTTTTGACCGGAAACAACTTTTGACAGTAACATGTACACTTATCTACATAATTCGATCAGTAGTCATGCGCATACTTAACAACAAGTTGAATGTAAGTTATATAACGTTGCAACAATGATTCGTGGGAGAACATTCGCGTGAATCATAACACGCGGTACATCTCTTTTATCTATCGTCTTACATAAAATATAGTTGTCTTACATAAGAAATATTTTTTTCTTAATTAATATAAGGACTTGTTATCTGATATTACACCCTAATATATTGATTTAGAAAATATGATTAGTACTGTATTTGTTTAACTGTAAAAATAGTATTTTTGCAAGTCTATTTATTTAAAAATCATCGTTTTATTCGTCAATAATTAATAATTAATTATGCATGTCATTTATTTTAAATCAATTAAGTACACAAAATAATCGCTTAAAAACCTTCTACTTGTAATTGAACATAAACAATCACGATTCGTGATCCTGTTCAACATATAATCGCTTACCACGACTGCAATTCAGATTGGCTTTTGACAGGATAACTGACGACCAGTCTGCATCAGTGTGTCTTATTTGGGCAGTGCTGTCGATAGATAGTCGAATATCGTTACTATCGATAGAGAACGAGACAATACTATAATATTGATGAAGTAACATCGTTAATATCAATAGTATTGTTGATTATTAGTAAAAATCTAACGATTTTTTAAATAATTATAGCTAGTGAACGTGGATTATGATGCAAACGTGTGTTTTTGTTAAAATATATAATTAACATAGCAAAAAGTAAATCTCGCAATACTGAGAGTGGGAGAGGAAAAACTCTTATTTGCACATCAGTGTAGCGCCCCATTTCGTTCGCTTCTGTGAAACTTTTAGTGACTCTTCCCAATGGTCAATATGTACATCATATGACCACGAGGTAGAGAAGAGTCAGCGACGAATGAATTCGATGCTGGAAATTGAATAATTCTTACTTACGTACGATGGGATATGGAATTCAATAATATCTATACAGTATTGACTTTAAACACGGTATCAATAGTATCGTACATAAATAAAAAAATTACACCAGACCTCGTCGAACAAATTGATTTAAATTACAAGTTAATTACTCTGATTAATACCAATTTATTTGTATGCGATTTTATGCATTTTTAAGAGCCGTTTTATTTGTATAGTGGGGTACCAAGTCTAAATATTTGTATAGTAAATTCTAATTTCAGAATTTGTTTCTCTAATACAATTGAGGTAAGCATACTGTACGCTTCACAATACACGGCTACCGTGGCATATAAATGTAGTAATGTGTTAATTTGGCTGTGACTTTAATAAACTGCAGGTGATCAATCCTAAGTAAGTAGGATAAAAAGAATATTCAGGACAACCGTTAGAGATCTTCAGATTTAATCGTTATATAAAAAAAAGAGAAGAGATCCATCGGGAAGACTACTCGAAAATATATAATTAAAGCTACTGTCCTACAATAATATGCGATAAAATAAGTGGAGATTAACAGAACAGCTAACAGTGATATATAAACGTTACATTATACAGATTATACTCATTCTGCGTTCAAGTTTGGTACAGCTAAATAATTCCGAGTGTGGACCAAAGTGACATAAAGAATGATGATCATAGTTAATCACCGCTTATTATTAATTAATGCTTTTCATGCGGCCAAATTAATTCGAAAAATAAAACAGAACGTCAGTGATTTTCATAAATTAAATAGATAAGTAAGTAGTATTTAGGTGTACAGCTTTGTTTATTACAAATGAAACGTGTTTTCGGCAAGTTTTCTGTTCAATGTTTTATGTTACATAAAATAAAATAATATACTGTGTAGAATACGGATATCACATACGTTTTTTAAAGTAAGCATGTTTAGTTTTTTGAATTGTGTCAAATTTAAAAAAAAAATGTAATAAAACAAAGTGAACGATTTGTTGTCTAAATAAGACAATCCTCATTGTATTATACGGCCAAAATAAGTGGTCGTCCCAGCAATTACATAATTCAAAGGGTTATTTCCAACATCGATAATGGAGGATGGCATTAATGGCATATATTCCTTACCGAATGGCATAATTATTGAGTATTCGGCTTCCACGTATTGGTCGCCCGCCAAACGCCTCGAGGGACTCCGCTGCAATGTTCCGTTTCAAATTTATAGTTACAAACGCTTTGTTATGTCGAATAGCAACATTATTATTTATATATCTATTTTATTGTCCCGAGAGAATGTACTAAACAGAAAATCAGATAATGCATGAAAAAAATCAGCATTAAATGCTTAGTATACAGAGTAACGATTAACGTATGAGATTTAGAGTTACTATTTTTGTGCGAATCGGTAAACGGGAACATACCGAAATAAAGTTTATAAAAAATTTGAAATACATAATAAATATTCTTTTGTCTTGAAAAATCTACTATAGAATACCAAAAAAATATGTAGTCTCTAACACTAAAAGGGATTATATACTTGTATATTTTATAAAAAAAATACTGAAAAATATTACAATAACCATTGCATCTTTATTAACATCTCAAAAAATGCTACTGAAATTTTCATGTTATCATAAATACACTCCTAGTCTTAACATATTTCCTGCACTGTGCTCTTATACCCTGTTATGTGTGGAGATGTCAGAAAAAGGGTAACTTAAGCGTGACTTTATTTTTAAGATAAATTCGAAACCCCTTATATGTAGACTGAAGTAGTAACTATTACTAGTATAAGACCAAGGGTCAACGGGTCATGCCGTGAGACAAGTCATGTTAGGTTATGGGCACATAAAGAGCGCCGGGCTGATTAACCACCGTCTCGCTTAACTTTAAGACTTATAATCTTAAGTATTATACGCTCTTATACATTTAATGGCCTCCAATCCATATTTATTAGATTCAAATGTCAATCATAGTTTACTATTATTAGTGTTTCGCTTTACGGATATTCCTAGTCAATGGGAGGAGTTTATTTGTTATATCACTATTGCAACATTTGCAATGCCAATTTCAACCAGCTGTAAATTTACTGGGCCTGATTATTAGGTCTTATGTCATTCATTAGCTTCATTATATGTCTGCAAACTGTCAAATTTTCAGCATTTAGCATTTCAACTGTCAAATAGTAACTATCAAATTTGCTGACATTTTCTATTACAGATAAATAATAGAAGCTCACATAAACAGAACACAGTGCAAAACTCATTAAGGCTACCATTACCTTCGTTTAAATATTCTTTGAATTTTCTTTGACACAGATAGATATTAAATTTGGTTCCCATTGTACCATTGCCTTTACAATCGAACTTAAGGGCAATAGGCTGGCTGTGGTGACCGAATGCCCTATGCCGATCCCGTTCCCTCGAGTCACGAGACGGGTGCCAGGGAAATTGCTTTCTCAATTACATCTCTATTTTTATGTCTAAAATATATTTTTTTAGGAAATTTTACATTTTATTCTTGTCATTATCTTCTGTGGTTATTTTAGTAACCGTAGTATTTATTGATGTAAAAATAACTCAAACCCTAGTTTTAAATTTTGTTAATATTTTTTTGTTTTAACAACTGTTAACGCAAAAGAGATTCCACTGTTTGGAATCCTTTTTGTAATAGAAAATATTCAAAATAAATTTAATAGACGTTTAATTTTTTAAATTTAGATTTAAAAATTGTGATACAGATACTACTAAGTTTTTATCACCTCGGCGAGCTCTTTGTGGAAAAACGGTTATGGGTTGATTAGCTTGGGTTCCTCTAAAAGAGGCATGAAAAAGCACTTTTAGGGCTGCTAGTAGTAAATACTATAGTATCCAATTTTATTTCTTAACCGTCATTATCTTTTATTGAATCATTCTCCTACTAACAAATTTCATAATCAACCTTAACCTTGCAATCACAAACAGTGATGGACAGCTATCAGTAGTACGTAATCAACTGTAACGGCACACGATTCAAACGCACACTATACTTAGAACAGAGAAGTTTTTATATTTTAAATAAGTTTGTAATACGAACGGTTTGGTTGTATGAGTGATTTCATGTCGAGATTTAAGTAACGGTTGAGTATCACGCGTTTTTAAAAACACATGCCTTATCCAGGTCACTGGTGCATCCTCATCCATCAATCAAGCGTGCCTTCAAAAAAAGAAGCGTTGTAGCACTTAAATCACGTTACAATCGATTGCGTGTCCATAATTAGTGACTAAATCATTCGTATTGAATTATTCCAAAACTGGTAATCATCGAGGAGAACTCGGAACAACAGTAAAATAAGTTCCTCCTCTTATTCTGCTCAAATTAAGAGAGCTTTAGATCCCACAACGACCTTCCTACGTTTGCCGGGAATTTGATTTCGAACCGCAATTGTTTTAATCAATTTCAATAGCGAGCTCGAACCGAGTGAGTTTGTGAGTGAAAATTAAGCAAGGCGAAGCTATTTCAAGAAAACATTTATTAACGATGTCGGTCTCTAAATAGTTTCTGGGAAGTAATAGGACGAATAACTAATCATCAATACAACACTGGTCACGTTGCGTTTAGCTTTAATTTTAAATATGTAAAAATGCAATGTAATAACTTTTAGTGATAATTAAAGTAATTAAATAAGTCTTACTCAATAATTTCTACAAACATAATCAGCTCACCAACCTGCAACAAAAAACATTTTTTTTAATAATACATAATTAAAAAAAAAATAGAATACGTCTACAACTAGTTCAGAACAGTATCTAACGTCGATGTTATAGTATACTGATTTAGCCTAATTTCATGTCTATCTGGAAAACAGACGATCCAGAGTTTCGACATAAAACAGATTTATTCAACTACGATCGATGTACTTTATCTGTCAACGCCCACCAACAGTGATAATGTTGCTTGAATTACAATTGGCTGTTACACTGAGTTGGTTCAGAGCGGAACAATGACTTCAAACTTTAACATAACGGGTGATAATTTAACGGATGTTATAACGTTATCTGAATAGTAATAGAAATTAATAAGACTAGACATTATTTAAAAAACAACTATAATTACAATATTTCTTTATCTTGTTATTGCAAATACTTGCATCAAAAGAACGGATATTTCAAAAATTTGGTACACATTTGTAATTACATGATGAATATATAGAATAATAGCCCCGTAACAATGTGATAAGAAGGGTATTATTCTACCACGATGATTAAATACAGATTGAAAACAATGAAGCGTTTGATGTAATGATTAGATTGTTTAATATTTGTCAGTTCTGTTCCTGTCTGTTTATGATGAATAGCCATAACAGACTTCATCGTTACAATGCGATACTCTCATTACCCTTGCATCTCTGATCAGTTACGGTCAGGGTTGTCACCAATGAAAATGCTTATTAAATTGTAGAGAAGCTTTTCTTTGATAAGTCACCGAAACCGACCAACCCGAATTGGACCAGCATAGTGGTGTTATGGTCCAAAACTCCTCGTATGTTTCTCCCATTTAGAAAGGCCTATGCCTGGCAATGTGACGAATATAGGCTATCGATGTGTTGATGACTAATATAAGATAATTAAAAACGAATTAATTTATTACTGTTCATTATTGTGTCTGAACGATTACATTTATTATATTCCTAGAAGAATCTTATTTGAAATGAAAGTAAATAGAGCATAATCTAGATAAAATTACATATTTTTTTTGTGGAATAAACAATTGATTCATAATATAAAAACTAAAGTTAGTAAATCTTTCGTTAATCTGTTCTAAATTTGTTCAACTTTAGGGTGAATAATGGGTGTTAGTCGAAAATAAACTTCTACAGTTGTGACACCTTGCTAATACCGAATTATAACATAATCAATCCGATTATTCATCATTCAGAATAGTTCGAATGGACACGAACGTGATACCGCATCGGATTACCGAACCGTTTCGGACTTCAATCAAATGGAATCAATGCTAAACTCCTCACTCCATGTCTAAGCTGCCGGCTGTATATACTAGCATTATATCTGACATGAAATCAAGTGATATAGTATACATACATGATCGTTACTCGCATAATAACCAAGGGAATGTTCAGTTAGTGTGTTCATGTTAATATCGAATGTGACAAGTAACCTGATTTCGTATATTAGAATGGAATGACAATTAATAGAAATCGTTAAGGGAATAACAGAGGTGAAAATGCAAAAATATGTGTAAAAGAATGCTATTTTGTATTGAAGTCACTTGAGTTTTGAGAAATCGGTGAAAACATGATAATAGATAAATAGATAAAAAAAACAACCAACTTATGGCATAAAGTCGATGGCTAGATAAGAGCAGCACTACCTAACTAGAGGAGAGCGCAATAACGTATTAGATTTAGCTCCTAAAACAAGATTGGCTAATAAGAATATTTTTTAATCTCTTTTTTTTTAAGAATATTAATATTATTTATACGAATTGACTACCAACTAATGTACACGCTTATTTAATAGTCAATTTTGATAATAACGATAATTGAAAATTTAAATTTATTATTCCACTTTTTTATTGGTTAACAGGAAGGTAATATCTTCGCATAGAGATAAATCAACACTAACAATATCTTGAAATCCCTTCTAACCAGTCACTAAAACACTAACTTAATAACTCCTGGAATTCCATACACCATTGAAACTAATTCCATTTTAAAATAAATTTTAAAAATCCGACCAATGAGAATGGCGTTAGATGGATACCTATTTAAATACATAATATTTTAACAAACATCTGATGTCTTCACAAAAATAACACCATTTTGTCAGGTGTTGACTTCATGTACTGCATAATGGAATCGTGACCACAAACAATACAAGACGCGGAACACCATTAGAATCATTCATATGCACGTGTATTGAATACTGAGACAGGGTTGACTATAGGAAGATGACTACTGTGTTTACTTGAGAAATAATGTTCTTGAGCTAAATCTGTACAATTACGAATATAGTTACATTTATAACAAGTAGGACATCGTTTTATTTTAATTTTAGGTCTTTTTAACTTAAATTTTGACGGTCAAAGAACAACAAAGCCATCTGGCACTAACACAAGACCAGTACCGTCTAGTCGTTCACTCGTCGTTGTCAGGTAATCCTTGGTTAGCCAGCGCGTTGTCACTTTTTAACGCCGCGTGGTCAACTAGTGATCATAGCGAGTTATTATGTTCTATTGAGTTAATTGGCTCTTATTATCTTCGAGGCATAATGAAGAAAATGATGGCGTACAATAAGAAGGTGAATTGACAATGGGACGAATGGGACGAAACAGTTCGTAAACTCTGCTTTATTTAACTTTCTTCATAATAAAAAAATACACATATCTATGTGTACCAATTTTAGTTACGTCTTTGTCTTTGAATTATCTCTTTTATATTACTTCAATGGAAGGAAACGAAAACGTGATCCGTAAATATAACTGAGAATGAACAAACATAGTTCACAATACACTGTGTGTTATGCTCCAACCCTAAAAACCGTTAATGAAACTAGGTTTGTGTAGTCTTAAACAAATTACTAGACGACGCTGTTCAGCGTAATTACTTTATTTATGAATACACTTTATGATGCAATACAACTAGTCGTTATCTATACGTCCTAATTCACTCGACTATTTCATTATGATTTATTACATTTTGAGACGTTTCTTTGCAACTCTCTAATTGAAGGAGCTGTGAGAATATTTTACATCGATATATAGAACTTCTGAATCTTCTGAAAGACTTCTTTAAGGATTACGTACTAAAGTTAAAGGTATATAACGGAATATATTTAGTGATAATTGATTCTTTTTTGTACCGACCTTTTCTGTCATCAATCGTAAGATCTATCTAGCACCAGAAAGTAAACATAGCCTCGAGATAGCAGCGGTATTAAATGTCTTTGCGCGTTTGAATTGTCCCCTAAACTGAGATGCGTCTGAAAGAAACATTAATATTACTCTATTAGAAATATTTCCTCTGAATTATAATACCTCTGACTTCTCATAAAAAACATTACTTATTAATGAATAGTAACAGTTGTCTGAAGTGAGCATATGAGCGAAGATTTTGTCACGTTAAACTTCCACAGTTACTTTCGTCTTGATTTCATTGGCATAATAATAACGGCCTCATTGTTCTTGCAGTACAAGGTGTTAATTTAATCAGCGTAATTATATTTGACTGTTGACTCCGCGATTAAATTTCGCTGAGTCAAGCGCACGACAGCTGAGATTTAGGGTGAGACTAGTTAAATTGCGTTGACAATTACGTGACAAAGACGGAAGTGCTTTGAATATTAAAGCTTCTAGTTAATACAAGCAGATTCGTAGTTCCGCTCTACATTTTGACATATATCTCGACAGTTACAAAATTGATGATGAATATTCAGTTCAAGCATTCAACTGCACAAAATGGCACTGTATTCTCAGAAATTGGTGACGTGATTTGCGATTACTAGTATACCAAAGATAATTTTCGTTTACAGATTGATCCAAATTCCACCATTTTGCAAGGACACTACTATAAGAGGTCTTAGAGATAAGTACCTCTCCGGATACTTCTGTATTGTATGCATTATTTTTTTATCTGGTGCAATAAAGATTTTATATAGACGCGGGCACAAAACTTATTTATATTTTTCTATCCCTTTATAGCAAATTTCACCTGGTTTTTTCAATCTTTATTTCGTTTCTTAGTAAAGCTTTTAATTACATCAAAAGAAAAATATTACAATTTCAAATTTATTGGAAAATAACACAAAAAACATATATAACAATTATTTACGCATTATTTCAATTTCATTTGGTTTTGTATTGGCACCTTGTAAAAAAAACAAAAACACAAATGAAGAAAATCATAGAAGGAATAAGAAAAGCCATCAATCAAAGCGAGTAGAAAATTTCTGAATACTGATTTTCTCTGAATCGAACGACGAAGCTAATCTCCACTAGACCTTAGAGGTGTTAATATATTGTTATATATTATATTCACCACGTATGTGACTGTCAGCATAGTGTGCAATCAGTTCGATGGACTTAACGAAAAGACCTCCCGAAACACCAAGGAATACGAAATCACATTTTTTTGCGTGCAGTAGAATGTAGTCGCAGGTTCTGCGCGTATTTCTCGTGATTCGACCATTATCAACGCAGATTGTGGGTTGGCCCATCCTGGACCAAAGATAGCGAAAGTTGCATTGTATGTTTATGGAAACCAGACCACCACTCCAAGAACTCTTCAGTAAAAAGTTCAAAGTTATTTTTCATGCATTAAGAACACAGCAGAGCATATATGTATATGCTGGATGTTGATGACGAATATTATCACGCTGTTTTCTTGATGCCAATGATTTACCGTCATCACTCAGTTTATTACTTAGAAACCAGCTCCCATAAAATCTTAAATTGATTTTAAACAACTAACAAAACGCTCGGTCGGGAATTAAACAACCTTTTTGGAAGAGCAAACCTCGTAAAGTAACCAACAAAAAATACAGCAAATAATCTATCAAAACCGGGCACTCAAAGCCGACACGAATATCAATATTGGCGATATCGGCGCGGCCGTAACAAGCCGGCTGGCTGACAAAACAAATTTACATAAATCCCTAGGAATCCGTAAAAATGACGCGCGACAGGGGAGCCGATAAGCTTCGGTATCATTAGCCGAAACGGTCGACTGTCGTGAAGGGCAACGAAAATATACATTTAATGTGAGACCGCGTATGTTGAGTAGTTTACCTATTTGTGTCATAGTGTACATTCCACAGGTATTTATAAAGAGTAGATTATGTACCTACTTACCATTGGAAGTTAAAATATGAATCCAATATGTAATAATTTAAAAAATCTTCAATTTAGATCGTTATGACATTTAAATAAATAAAAAAGGATATAAATCTTGACTAGTACGCCATTATTTTATTAATATTTTTAATAAGAGAGTTATGTAAGTCTGTACTTAGATATTTATAATATTTCAACCAGAGTTAAAATTAATTAGTTCCCACATCAGGTACTGCAAAGAACAATAAAAAAATGCTTAATTATATTTTTTGTTTGACGTAATTTGTGTCCACATAGTGAGGTAAACATTCAAATTCTACGTATTCTACCATAAGCTTTGGATGCTAATGAAGAGTAACTTAGGGTGGCTCGATCAATAACATCGATCGATCGATCAACTTTCAAACTTTTCCTCTAATAATAAATCATCTTAATTGAGTTTTAAGAAAATTATAGGAATCAATGTTTTAAGCTGAGCATTCTTTAAGCTGGACTTAAAAATTAATAACATTTCAGATTCAGTTTCCAATTTTAGGCTTAACAGCTCCTTTATAAAAAAAAAATTGAATATCGTATCACTCGTAGGTTTTAAACTGAACCTTATGGTTCATATAACAGAGAATATTACAAATAAGCGAAATGCACTTTATTAATTTAATTCTGATCGTTTCCGCTGCAGAAAAGTTTTATATCTTTGCGACTTTCCCCGTGCGCTTTTATTTCTTTCATCGAGGCACAATCAAACTGGATTCTACTAGATATCTTTGTTGCTGGCACAACTGAAAAGGGCGCCCGTTTAAAAAAGCGAATTTTCTTCGCATTGTTTAGTAAAACTATTTTCTCTTATTGCATTATCATCGATACGACATTTCATTAGGAGGCAAGTATCATATTTTTCTAAAATTTGTTTGTAGAAACAAAATGTGAATCATAAAATTATTGTTTTTTCTGAAATAGGTCATTATTGTAATATTAATTTAACTACTCCACTCGTATTAGATGAATACACATAATCACGTTAGTAAATTTACTAAAAGGAATTAAAAAATTTAAACACATGGGTGCTCGTTAAAATAAAAACCATTTCATAAGTCAAAGCCGCCTAAATCTCCTGAAACCCTCTCTAAGCCATCTGCAAAAAAATATTCATAATACTTTTTATATTTTGTATTGTTGCTAAGCGCATTAGGAATAACAAAATTAACGAATTTAAGCAATCCTGTTGCGGGGTCGAGTTTATCTTTTTTCAAGCCTCAGCGTAAACCGTGAAGCCTTTTTGATGCGAGAAGAGCACAGTCGTAACACGGAAATTTAATTTATAAAAAATATTATAATTTTTATTTTGTTAGTCATATTGGCTCGTCGTTTTAAAACAAATGCTGCTTAAATTCTTCTGATAATATAATATTGTAAAAATTATGATAGAAATCAACATATAACAATATTTGTCAGGATTAAGTTTTATTTTTAATCTTATTGTGAAATTAAAGATACCTTATCTCATTTTGTATAGAAGTCACGACTAGCAAGCTAAGGAATAAAATTGGAATCGCGATGGAAATGACAATTCGAATTCATAACTTAAAATCATTATAAAATAGAACGTTACTAAAGTCCATATTGAACGAGTGACATTCAAAGTGACCTATGGATTGAATACCACAACAGATAACATCACTACATGTCTATTACAATTTCAAATTTTGCCAAGCGATCTACGTGTTTGAACCCTGGCTGGCAGTCGACCTTTATATATTACATGGTGGTTGTAGTAAAAATTTGCATCCACTTAGGAATTTCTGAGATTGCGAAGCTCACTTTCACCGAAACGTGACATTCGGTTCGACTCAGAGCGTTAAATTTATGCAAACAGTGCCATATATTTCTCTTGCTTTATGACAGTAGTCAAAATTTTAAAATAAATATCTTGAGTATTTAAAAATACAACAGCCTTATGACCAGAACACAAAATAATATACTTGCTTGTGAAAGTGTTACGTATATACACAATGTATCAATGTATGAGTAACTCTGGTCATATTACTTAAGATTCTGCTTTTAAATGATATTTAATGATATCTGAATTTAGGCAGCTTGATCGTTACAAATTCGATTAGCTAACCTGTCGAACTTCAAGGTCCAGCGAAATTTAGTCGTACTAACGGACGACGCATTAACCCGGGGATAATATAAGCATTTTTTAAATTATATTAGGGACTTTCATTATTATGCAATGTGGTCATTTACATTGTAACTCAAACATTCTTTTCTTAAATTTAACTTGATTGGTAGGTGCATACATTTGTACTTAAATATTGTAAATAACATAAAATAATCAATTATTTCTTTATTTACTTATTATAAAGCTGATGAGTTTTATTATTGAACTCGCTAATCTTAGAAACTACTTATTCAAATATTTTTGTGTTGGATAATCCATTTATCAAGAATATTTATATAATATTACGCTACGACCAATACGAGCGAAGCATCAATGAAAAATGGTGCAAAAACGGTAAAAAAATATTTCTTTTAGATGCTTTTCTTGCTTGTGTTGTGTAAACAGTTAAAGTTACGTAAAAATATGTCGATCGGAATTGTTTTTCCTCAAAAGTTCCAAATAAAACGCGACATTGACTCACTAGAAATTCTTTTGGTAATAAAATTTGTTCCAAATAATTCACTATCTGCTAAAGTGTTTTTGTAAACATGATATTATTTTTTCATCACCAGTATTTAATTTTGAACAAAATCGATCTGGATATCATTTGACTTCAATGAATATCTTAAGAGCTTTCATAGTTTTAAAGTTACTCCGCAACAAAATAATAATCGCGTACCATGCACGCACAGCTCTGCGAGGTACCATGCCGCATGTCTCAGGCTCCCTACGGAACGGTTGTATTCACCGTATCCTCTGATTTTTTTTTTGTCTCTACGATGCCTCAACCTATAATAAAATAGAGAAGTTAGTACCCATTTATGTACGCTTTGTTATTTTCTGACATCCACGCGAATAAAATCACGAGTCTAGTTAGTGAAAGAGAAATATAATATTTAAGTATTAAGTATTATATCAATAATTATATTTAAGTAAAAATATAATATTTACATTATTAACGTAATATTTTGGCCAAATTTTGTTCGATAGTAAGATACTTACACTACATTGTGGATACGATACAGCATCCTTATTATGACATCGTTATCGAAATTAGGAGAATCTATTTTTTAGCCGCTAAACGAACGCTCGTTCCAAATATACCTGATAGTGATAGCGTAAAATAAAAACTTCCATTTGAAGTTATTTATAACTAGAATAAAATTGTAATAGGTCATTGTGCATACATTAAAATATTAAAAAAAAACTCAAACCACTTTTTTCATAGCAACAGTATGGTCTAAATTTTTGACTTTATGTTTGTACATGTATCTTGCAAAAACTAAACCATGGAATTCATTGCAGGTTTTACCAATGTATTTCTGGACTTTAAACATAGGCTCCATTTCAAAGACAAAGAAATCTTATTACACTTATTACACTCGTACAAAGTCGCGGGCAAAAGTTTGTAAAGATTATTTTAAAACCCTAATCTTAATTAATAGATCGTAACTAATATTGTATTATTTTGAATAGGTATTACATTAAACACTTAATTTAAACAGACGTAATCAAAGTTAAGCAATTCAATATTGAAGTGAAACAGCGCGCAGACAGTCGTTTTAGTGTTATCTTAGTTAAACGTAGCTTGAAAAGTGCATTTTCAAGATTTAACGTTGCGTTTTACAACTTACGTACCTCATTAAAGCCTTTTCACCATTCATTGAAATACTTAATTCAAGGGGGATTCTACTGGATTTTATAATATAAATCAAGCTAGAATTATGACTTCCGCTTAAGTGTTACACAAAGCGCTATTTTGTTGAAAAATGGTTCATTAAAATGAGAACCTGTTCTTGATTAAACAGCTATGCTTAACTATGCTAAAAATAATATGTTTCATATATTTTATATCTTACAACTGAATTGTACTAATTATTAGAAATGAGATATTGTCTACAGTTTTATATACGAGTAATAATTCAGAGCTAGTGCTTATCTAACTAAGAACACAAATCAGTAGGAAGAACTTAAGAAATCCTTTTAAAGATTATCAAATTAGAAAGATGACTTTCACTTTAAATTTTAAATATATAAAAGTATTATTAATGATTCTGAATACAGATCAAGACATATTTAAGGTAAAGCATTATTTGTATAATAAAACTATTTACAAATTTTATTCATTGAAAAGCCATCCTGACGGATTGCTAATAAGGGTTATATCAAATAAAATATGTTATGTATCAAAAAAATTAACAAGCAAATGTTATTATTGTATTAATTTAAACGTATTAGTGTGACATGCATTTTATATGTCTTTAATACGAAAGTAATGTTTATTAATTAATGAAAATTCGTCATTGACACTGGGATTTGATTAATTTTGTTGATTTCTTTCAATTGGAAATGCTGTGGATTTTTGTAAATAAATAAAAAAGGCACCACCTGCAATATTAAACAATCACTTATGGAGAGACAGAAACAACCGGTCCAACTCCAATCAACTCTTCCTTATTTCTTCGGAGCTAATTTTGAAGAACCTCCGTCTTGAAGCAGAGCGAATAGTATCGAAAGCACACAAATATCATTGAAACGTAATTGGAGAGTATCCTTAGAGATGGCTGTGGAGCATTATATATTGTCTGGTGCAATTAAAAATAAAATTAAAATTGAAAAAATTTTACAGAGTGGGTGAAGCTTTAATTGCTAAGTATTACAAGCTTTAAGATTAGCTATACATGTTACCAAAAACCCTTGTCACTGTTTTAACATAGTAGCTTACACAACTCCGCAACTTTGAGATGATTTACCAGACAAGAACCTGTATTATTCAAAAAGGGCCGAAGAACATTGCTCATAATGAACAAAACCTCAAGTGGAAGGTCATTAGAAAACAGAAGTCAGTGACAAACAACATTGTCAAAGTGTCATGGGCATGGTCATCTGTTAGTCCACACTAACATGCTGCACCTGTGCTTAAAGTGAAAAGATTATTGTATTTATCTTAAAACTAACAAATAGGAAACACTAATTAGAGAAAGTGTTGTTTGCTCCGCTAAACTGTCTGTATAAAGGGAAATTTCAGAATAATCTTAACATTTCTGAGTTTTTTATAACATCTTAAAATGTATTGAATGGGTATGTGTCTGGGTATGTACCGAAGAAGTATCCATATATAGAGTTAGTACATATGACAAAAAGGAAAAAAAAATTTTTTCATTTATATTACAAATTAGAAATTTGCAGAGTATTCACAACAGTGTTCAATATATAATTTGCTTTTTTTTATATTGCTTGTATATAATTCATTTTAAAAACTTAGTTAATACTAAGTTCATTCTGAAATTTCCCTTGCATTTTATTTTTTTGACCGAACTATGTGTGTGTACAAGACTGACAATTATTATACAAATTAAGATTTTCATTAACACTTTTAAATAACTTTTACACAAGCAACTTGTAGTTAGCTCGGATAATAACAATCTGTTTACATTTTTTGCAAAAGATTTCTATATTGAATATGATATTGTGTTTAAAATAAACTCAAATATCCATACACGAATTACTTATCGGGTCCAAATTTAGTTAATTATCCAAACATCAGCTATCTTCATATATGGACTCCTGTACTGCTTATCATTAAGTGGTGTCGAGTCATTTGCTGAACTTTATATTCAATAAAATTTAATAACCTTCAGGAAAGTGTTTTTTTATTTAATTTTAATTTTTTAATTCGTTTCCAACAATTATTGTTGAAACTAATTCCGTTAAAAAATTATAAACATTGAAACACCATATTAGATTGCCACACTTAAAATATTCCACTATAAATCTCATTGATGTTCAGCCGTCTTAATTATAGTAAAATGCTCTTTAATGCTACGAAGTAAGATTTAAATTAACATGATTGTGTATATTGCACGAGTCCACAATGGGTCCCAAATGGGGTAATCACCTTACGGTACATGACAAGTGGATGACCGGTGCCGAGTCGATTCACCGAGGTCAAAGGTTCGTGGACGCATCGTTAACTGTCTTTATAGGCAGATGTGCAAGATGCCACATTCTAATCTGTTTGTAGGCAATTTATTTAATAGCACCGAACATTTATTAGGTTAATAACTAGAGACAATACTCTGTCTCTGACAACTAATCTTTCAAGCTCAAAAACCGATTTTAGGCGTGTGTAGGTGATCTTCGAGAAACAGAGCCTTAGTAGATATTTCGAAAGATCTTCTAGTCGGAACCCAATCAGGGAACTTACCCTGATATCGTTTTAAAAATAGCTATATATAAAGATGATTGGATTAACTTTAAATGAAATATTAAATACAAGATTATAAAGTAAAAAAATCCCAACCGGATGAAAATGATTAGTTCAATGTTCTAAACGTAACGAAGGCTTCTCATTCTTATATATAAAAACAAATTGATGTTTTTACTCTCGCTTAAACTCAAGAACAACTTGACCTATAATTTGAAATAACTGTTTTATTCGGCTTTATTCAAGGTGATTTAAAAACAATAATAACTTGGAAAATCTTAAATAAAAGCTTATACTATACAACTGAAAATTATTGTTCTGGTATAGAAACTCTAGACGATTTTGACACTGACACGCTAAACATTAAAACTGTTATATCTCCCATCGTTACTTTGGGATTCCTTTAATAGATGGCGGTGGTTTGTAAGTGATACGAAGTTGACCGGGTTAACTAGTAATTAGTAATTTTCTAGTAATGAAAGCGCTACCTTTAACATTAGGCGTCAAATTGATTGCTTAAATTAAGATTAATGTTATTGTTGACATTTCTAACGGACTCGTACAGAGTTGTTTCAAATAACATTATCAAATATACTTGGGCAACAACTCTTTAGCCCCCTCCTTTTTTTTCTCTTTACCCCTACACAAAAGAATAAATATAAATCATATTGTCTTCATTATACATTTAATTTAGTGAATTAGAGTAAATGGTAATTAGAATCAAATGGTAAATAATTAAAAAAAATCATTGACAAAGTGTATTAATACGACTGATGAGATTTTATAAAACAATTTAATTTATACTTGTGTATTTGGAGCTCAATTTGAACCATTATAGAATAGGGACAACAAGATAAATTATAAATAATATTATCATCATTGTTTGAATTATTATTTTTTATTTTTGTTTAGTACTATAGTGATCATATACGAACAAAATTGTACGTCTTTGTTTATATTTTACTTACTCTTGGTTAACCATAAACACATTTATGTAAATCTTATTCCAACGTTGTTTTGTTATCAACAAATTTATCACTTAGTTGAAACTTTGGACCTACTTATAGCCGGTATATTTAGTAACAATAACACCTAACCAATATATCTACAATCAATATATTGGTGATAGTCTGATATTTTCATGATCGCAGTCTTAGATAACATTCTTTGATTAAGTACTTAGATGATTAGATTTTTATTAATAATTAATAAATCTTAATAATTAATAAGTTTAAAATGGAAGACTATAGAATCTATTCACCGTAAACTTTTGACAAAGGTCTAGTATTCCACTCTCAATTTGAGCTGAACATAATTTCTATCTTCCATGTCAAATCACTCGTTTTTGATATGATAATTATCTAATCAAATGATAATTATATATGAATATATTCATATAACGAAAAGAGAGAGACAGAGAAAACAAGTAATACATAATGTTACACGGGTTTCTAGATTTCATAATACCAAAGAAGTTCTTACAAAATATACATGAAATATTGTATTTTATGTTGTGATTTCATTTGCTTCCACGTATTGTCTAGTTTATTCAAATACATGAAATACTCACAAAAGACACAACACACCAATATGGCTTCATTAATTTATATCAATATTACAAATATTTTATTACGCAAAAAGGCTGATGTTGTATGGAACAATATGTGGAAGCTGAGAGATATCCAGAATAAATGGATAGAAAACACGATGTAGAGCTACGCGAGAGTCGATACTCAGTTCATAGAGTTTGTTAAAACTGATTTCTCAATATTTTATCATGAAAAATTAGGATTAGGATGAAGCAATATATTTTGAATCACATTCTTATTTAGCTATAGAAGGTCTTAAAATACACCTTAGTAGGTAAAATGAAATCAAAACTGTTTGCTTGATAACTTAATATCATATTGACATAATCCCGTTCCTCGTTTTTCAATAAATACAAATTAATAATAAAAACCAACTAAATTGACCACTTTTCACCAGATAACTATAACAATTTTTAGCCAGTCATCCATCAAAATAAATCATCGCTTTCCAAAAAAAATAACGTTACATACGTGCTTAATAGATTAATCACCTAAAAATTTGTGTGCCACACTAACTGGGGAAGATAGCATAGCGGCAAGCATTCCGGTGAAGCAACTAGCTGGTTGACCTTTCCCCTCCCCCGGCTCCCCACTGACGTCGCAGCGCCACGAGGTCACCTCTCCGGTGTGCATCGAACTTGCTAATAGCACCTCTTACTTGTGAATGGTCATTACCCGCGGATGGGTCGTTATCGTTTGAAGTCACTGATTCCTAAAAGCAAATTCAATTTCTTCTTAATATCCTCTTCATCTTTTACTTTGTACTAATGATTACTTATTGTATAATAATATCACGTCATAATGTTTGCTACTAATTTAATTCAGTGCTAATTTTCTATTTAACTTTTCGTCCCTAAACATCCCCCGGTATAAATATATTTTTTGCTTATTTTATTCTTAACGGGGTAGATCTTCGCCTTCATCTCACCTGACGTTATGTGAAGATAAGGCCGAATATGGAAGCTAACTACACCCGGATTCCTCAAACTCAGAGGCACTCGCGATCTTACCTCTAAATAAAACGCTGTAAACATTATTGTTATAGCAGCAGACTTAGGTAAGAGGGTGGTAGCTAGCCAGGTGGACTTAGAGAAAGCCTTACCGCCAACTAACGAGCAGAAAATTTATGCTCCCACTGGAAATTGAACCCCGGACCGATATCTGGAGTAGGTGGTCTCAGTCAGAAGACCTCAGATATCTGTGGTCAAATTTAATGAAAGGTTTTATTCCCATTGTACTTTGCGTAATATAATGAATCAGCTTTACTCAAAAACTTTTATGCATAGTCTCTTCGAATTGGAACAAAGAGGTTCGGAAATAAGGAAATCCTATCATTTAATTGATCCATTGCAATGTTCTGCCATTTACCAGATTGGGGGTCCGAGACGGAAGTATCTATCGTTCCAAATTGTTTCATTCTTACCATTTAAGGTTTGTAAGAGATATTTCAGTCGTGCTTTTAAATAGACCATAGCTGGTACAATTCTTCTACAAGATTCACATACTTTGAAGCAGCATTCGCTATAATACATAACTTAAATCGATCTTGGAACTTGACGAGATTCAATCGATTGAGAGGCCTATAATTAACTAGTAATGCTCAAACATTTACATGCCTTTCATCACGTGAAGGACCACAATTTACCAAATATGATAATTGTACCGAAATGATAATTTCAGTGATTTATCCAGAATTACTTTTGGAATTATAATAATTTGTATATAGATATGCAGTAAAGATATTTTCTTGTGTTTTATACATATTTTCATAGTGAGTTAGATTCAGCCGGATTGGTTCGAATGTGGTAGGGCTGGCAACTCACGCTACGTATATCAATAGAAAACTATAACATCCTTAAACTTTCCATAAAAAGGCAAGTTTAAGCTTGCATATACCTATGAAATCTTTTTTATCTGTCTGCAATAGCATAATACAATTGTGTGCAGGTTCCTGGAAGAAAGCAAATGTCTTATCCCATAAACAATAGTCGTACGTCTTGACCACCGCGTGGTCTCTCATATTTTATTACCTGTACTTAAGTTAATGGGTTACCAACTCGTAGCTAGTAGCAGATAAAATAAAAAAGTTTAACGATAATGAATTTGATTTTGCAAAATTGAATTTTATGACCAATATTATTATACTATATAACATTATTTCCCACTAGATTTCTTCATTTGATTCTTCGGATTATTTAGATTACTTTGCGCTTCATTATTATACCTCTTGACAAAGAATCTTTAATGACAAATTTATTTCCCAACAGAAATAACAGTCGACCACATATTGAGTTTGCCTCATTTAATTTATTCACATTACTTTGCGCTTCGCCATTACGATGACGCATAGAAATGTACGTTGACCATAGGGTCCGTTTCTGCTTGTGGGTTGAAGCTTTTATTACCCTTTATTTCTGTATATAGTCAATAATTGACGTCAACACCTGTTCATCGTTCGTTCATATCCTTTTTATAATAAGAATAAATAAAAGGCAAAACCAAAGTTAATTATTCTTCCGATTCAAATCTTAAAGTACATTGATAATATTTCATCCATCTTAAATAATTCGTAGGAAATCTATCAGTATCGGTTAATATGGAGGTCTTTATTGAAGTGGAAGACCAAGGCAATTCACGTGCTATTTTGTGAGTATTATTTTGATGGATTAGTTAAACATAAACATCAATTAGACTGAAAATTAATAATAAAGCTTATTTCAATATTTGTGCCTTAATCAAATATTAAGTTATTGAACATTACAACAAATGAAACAGGCCATATTTATATTTGATAATAAATATTAGAAAAATTCATAAATAAATAGATTTGATTTGAACGACTAATAACCTACTCTTCTAATTTTGAATCAGATAGTTATTCATAATAATTTTAACATTTTAGTTGTTTTGCTATCAGTATTGCGATAAAATCTGTGGTTTAAATTTGGATTTAAGCACATATGGTGGGATTGGTCTCCAGATAATATCACTCCATGACTTAAAATGTCCCAACCTGCGTGTATATAAATAAAACGTTCATTTAATTAGACACTTAACTTTTTAAAAGTACCTTTAAAAGAGCAACTTTCTTTAAAAATATTTAAAAGTACCTGATTTTCAGGTTTTATTTGTTCTACTCCAACACTAAAAAAAATTATTTATTTTCATTCCAAAACATACACACACAAACACTGGCAGCTTGATGAAAGATGTCATCGCGATAAACCACCAAATTATAAAAAAAAAATATAACTAAAATAAATTCAGTTGGCAACCACCTATGCGCTCCGGGCACATGCATTCTGATGATAGGTATGTATCGCAGCTTTCAGCACTGCGTGGCAGATTGTGTGGTTTTATCGGCATTTGCGTAATTTATCTGTAATCGGCTTGAAGCGCAGTTCATCCAAAACCGGCTTTCGTTTTGACCTCGGTGTACCGCTAACAAATTGAATCACTGAAAATTTAATATTATTTTAAAGTTTTATTTTATCTTTCCTTGAAATTCAAGCTTGATTTTTTTACTGGAAATAAGGGTTAAGTAAAGTACTTTTTGGATCAGTATATAAAATTTTGAGTTAGCTTTGCTTTTGTTAACATTTTTTTCGTTTTTAAAGGTTGTTGCATTTATTAATTTTTTTATACAGCGATGAAGAACTATGTTAGTTTTTAATACCCACAAAAAATTGTTTACTTTAGCTGTCGCTACCTGTAGCAATTACTCACTCATATACAATGCAACTCAATTTGGCCTCGCAAATTTAAATATTAAATAAAATCTTCCTAATGTTTATTACCTGGAATGTATGAGACATTCCAAAACAATAAACTTTACGTGTTGGCATTTCATGCCCTTGCAATATGTCCATTGCAATTTCCTTATATTTAATGACAGAACAGAATTATGAAGATAATTACGCTAAAGACAATGAATGAATAGTTTATGACACTAATGAACTTATGAAACTAATGAACTTGAATATGTTCAACAGACAAATAAAAGGATTTTATCGATTCGACTTGTATGAATGCAAAATTGTCAGATTTAACAATTTTGGCATATTTCAGTTCAACGTAATTTTATATTTGAAATATACACTCATACAAACAATGCATGCAAAACATTATTTCGCCTCGTGTATTATATTTCAATAGCTTCTGATGGGTTTCTGTTCATTATATTTCACAATTAAGTTACAACTTTTTTGAGATATAAGAGAGACAAATATACAAATATACTCACAAGATGTGTATATATTTATTAGTCGATTTGCAATTACACGTATGTAGCAATGTATTATTATTGTAATATTCAATCCTTTGAACTAATATCTAGATCAGAAATACTTAAAGTTCTAGGAGTGATACAAACCTTTAACTTATCACCGAGCTGATGACTGCTCTGAGGCGGATCTTACAACGTAACGCCTATGTTCGTTATACTTACATGTAATACGAAGGGACACGCAAAAGTAGCAATAGTAATGTGATTTTTGCATCTTTGCACGCTTTATCTTTGCCCTTCTGTACGGATCGCGGCGACATTTGAACAACTTAAGAATACGTGATTCGCAATGTAGACACGGAACTGGCTTCGCGTGCACTTGCGACTAATCCGCTTCTCCGTACCCGTACGGAGAAGCGGACGTCTCAAGACTACTTTGGTACTTAAAATAAACCCTCTCAATTGCAGCTACGAATTGCTTGCTCCGTTGTACTTTGCACTATATTTTACGTCTTAGTTATAAATGCTGTTACGTTTAAATTTGGATATAATGAATATTCAACCTTCTTTCTCGTTTATTCATTTAATATATTTTATTTTTTGTAATCTTCTTCATTTGGTAAGGAAACACGGTTTTAAACTTTTTTTTTATTAACACTACCAACCACAGTATATTAATTAACAGTAAACACCTTATTAAGGTTAACTATCGATTTACAGAATTACTCCTTGGCATAAATTTCAACATCGTTCTTAGAATTTCTAAATATACTAATGTCAAAAATAAACCAATCAAACCCTTAACCTTGTATCCGCGTCCCCGGGTTATTTTGTAATTACAAATCCCTGATAGCAATTGGAATCCGAAACGGACGAACAGAATGATTTTATTTATATATAGATATACAGAAACTAGGGAGATAAACAAAAAAAACACAATTTAATATTGCCAATTGAAAGTCTATTGGCCGCTCAACATTACAGTCAGTTGGTAACTCAATAAAACGATATTTCACGAAGATTTCATACTTCACTTTACTAAAAAATATTATTCCATCATATTATCTAGCCCAAAGTAAGCATGATTATGAACTTGTGTTCTGAATATATATAGATATAGTTATATGTTTAGAATATCAGAAATATACTAAATAAAAATATATAAACATAAAACTAATAATCGTACTCATCATACAAACATGTGCCCATACCGGGGATTTGAACCCAGAAAACCTCAGGCAAAGTGGTACTAACCAGTGGATACTGGTCGTAATATTTTCTTTGTCGACAGGCTTTGTCGATTGAAACTTTCATAGTGTTTATAATTTGCAATAAAGCCTAAAATCAGTAAAGTAACATAAAATTTCGACTTTGAGAGCTTTAAGGGGCATTTTGCTATAGTTATCTTACGGCGCAAACTGTCTGAAAACTCCGGTTATCTATACGACACTTTCGTATATGAACCTCTATAGTATCTTTATACCAAAAATATATGCATGTCATTTTTAAATTTTAATAAATTATTGTCTTCTGTCTCGCGCACTTGATGTTTTATTAATATAGATTCAAGATTCGATTTCGCATACCCCGCTTCAACAGAATAAAGCACAGAAGTAAATAACGTAATGCACAAAACAAATGCTTGTTCATACTATAGTTATACAGTATTTAAATTATGGTAAGTCAGACACTAATTTGTAATCTCAATAATCAATTAGAATGATTTTTATGTTTATAACTCGATAATCCGCAAATTGTTTGAAACCGCATCATTTTGAAAATAAAAAAATCTTGTAAATAATTAAATAAATTATGTTTTATTCAAATAAAAAAAAACAGTTTACTTAAATAGTCCACAAACTATTATTTAGGTTCTTAAAAATTTCCATTTTCGTTGCCATCGTCTAATCGTTATCGCAATCATTTTTACCCATCGGAACCACTATAATTCGCTATAGTCTAATTAGCTACAGTTAAATTTTAATTAATAGCGATAATATAAAAGCGATAATATAAATATTGTTTAATAATATTTAAATTTTTTACTTCCTTGCCTTCTATGCCATGTTTTTACACTAGCTTCCAAGTATCGAATCCAATTCTAAATTTTCTCAGACTGGATTTAAATAAATTAATTGTTCTATTAATTTAATCAAATAGAACACTTCATTTTCGCAATTTGAAAGGGAAATATTTATAACGGACAATCGTTGCGATTAAGGAATCAACAGTCCTCGTTTATTACACATTAAAAACTTGTCAAAATTAGTGTGATGTTAACAATCGTGACTGAAAGTGAATGTTTTGGAAGGCCGTTGAAATACTGAAGACAATGTACAATCATGACCTTATCTATCAATCATTATTTAATAGGTGGTAAGTGGTTATTCTCGTGATTCATCTATGACGAATTGTAATGATGCAAAAGTACAGTTACAGTCACAGGAGTTATATGCGCCAAACACACTCACTTAGTACCCTGTTTACACTATTTTATTGTGCAACCGAATTTTATGCAATCTGATTTTCTGACAGATGATTGACAGTGTTAGTCAGCCAATCACAAACATTATAACGTGTTTTAACAAAAGATTCAATTGGCATGACATTCGAGTGCCTACAGAGAGACTCGATATTCACAGTGTTAGTTTAAACATCTGGAGGATCTCAAAACTATGACCTACCAATAATGGTACCATGTATCTTGATACTTACCTGTGACCAATTGTCAGATACAGAATGTAACTCTCACAGTCTGATATCAAATCATTCAATTGAAATTCTTAAACTGTACACAAAATGACAGTATGAATTGTTATGAATGGTGTTTCAGACCACGTATATATTTTATGACTACAAAACAATTTCAATGCAGTTAAATAATTTATATATAATTATTTAATTGTGTACTATGTTTTAAGATCTCGATTGAAAGAACAATATACGATTATTATAACGATATCAACAAATTAGTTTGGTTCAATAAGATTATTATTTTCCATTAAAACAAATAAATTCTTGTTGTGAAGTCCACTTTAGTATACTGGTGGTGGTCAAAACCTGTAAGCAAAATCCTAATATATCTTCAATTATTTAATACATAATTAAATTCTATAACTGGGACAATTTGCAAATACCCCGTTAATAACCACTCTTCACTGTTACCTTTAATTACATATATTTATTTTTCTGATACATATTCCCTGTTTGACGAATTTAGTAAATGAGTCAATTTAAATAAAAATATATTTTGACTTTGACAATCCCAATATTAGAGTAGTTTATGGATTTCAATAACCTTTGTGAATCACTAGTGTGTATTGCGACAACCTATTTCCAACATCTGCTAGAAACTTACACAGTAACAGTTAATGCTTAACTTCCGTATCTCTACGTTGTTTAAACCGCTCAAATCTATTGCATAGTCGCAATAATAAGCAAAGATCTCTTTAAAATCGATGCAACATATTCGTAGGTAATCATCTAATATTATGCAATGAATCGATTCTTTTGTATTGTTCTGTAATCAACGAAGAAGCCACTAGATTCGTAATTATATTCAGTCAATTTCTAAGTCAGATCAATATACATGACGCACTTTCGATTTTTCTTTACAAAATTCGGTTTCGCTCACCTAATCTTCCTCATTCGAGTTCTACTTTTTAAGGTAGTGAACCGGTGAATTTCATATCACCAAAAACTCATCTATTTACATAATAATGCTATCTATAATAGAACGTCTGTTACGTCTGACGTTGATCATTTAGTAAGGTACCTTACTAAATGATCAACGTCAGACCTTACTAAATGATCAACACTCAAGTATTTTTAAATTTATTATTTATATTATAATAATTAATTATTTTGCTGCACCTTAAGATTAAAGTTTATTTTCTTTTTAAACCACTCCTGAAAAAGAAAGCAAACAAAACAAAAAAGATATAATTTAAATCTTTCAGCCATTTTGATTGAGTTTTTTTATGGATAATAGGTAGAAGATGATGATGATGAAATAAGGAAAAAAATATAAAAATGATATAAATGACATTGTGTCGATGAGATCGCGCTTAAGACATCGCATTTTGAAGTAAATAGTCTGTTTAAAATACCCGGCTAGTACTAAATTAAAACGATAAAGATGCTTTTAGTTATTAGCATCCAGATTATTAGATCCTAGTCTAAAATTACAAGTTGCTTTTCTCAACTTCACATTCAAACACAATCCAATGCATTTGTCACAAAACGTGCAGCAATCGGGTCTTTACTTACAATGTAGATTCCGATTTAGAACTCCTGTATACTTTTTATGTGTTTGAATTCACGTTAACTTTATAATAGAGATTCGATGCATTCAACATCTGTAAAGAATAGTAAAATAACTTTGTATTTGAGTATACGCAAGTCATAATATTGTTTTGTGCAACGTTTGATTTAAGTGCCGATTTACGAGAAACAATAAACCTTTAAAATTTAAAAGTATGCTGCGGTAAGTGTGTTCCTTAATCTTAACCTTATCGAGTGGTTAATCACAGACTCACCTAGTGACAGATTTTCCGAGCTACTAATCAAGTCTATTAGGTGTTCATAGATGATTTAACGACTGTTATCACCAAGTAGAAGCAACGGTGGCTAAGTGCGTATGGACATTGTCTTCTATGAGATAGGCAGCGGTTCTAACCTCGTCGCGTAATAAAGTGTTCTCGAATTTTGAATTCATATTTACGTTTATTCGAATCTTTTACGGTGTACGAAAGCATCTTAAGGAAACCTGCATACACCTGTGAAGACATTCTTAGGTTGTGTGTGAAGTAGACCAATTCGCAATTGACAGCATGGTTGCCTAAGGTCTAAACGCCCCAATTTAGGGTAGGCTCTAGCTTCTCAATGGGGACGTATGTATATGAGGTGTTGATGATTATTACAAAATGAGCAATGGTTTAGTTATCAGACTTCTAAAAAGCCTGTTAACAATTTTATCACAATAAAAAACTAAGTGTAAACCGCGAGGAACATTGCCAGAGTTATCTGATCTATCTAAGTATTAACATATTTTTATGTCAAGAGAAGAGAGAGAAATTGAAACATGGCGGTGACGAGAATAATCAATTAATAGTATGGATTTAATGTGTGAATAAAATTATTCCTCTAGAACATTTGAAGTTTTTCATTGTCTCATATTTTCAACAACCACTTCACCTCAACATCGACTAAAGTTAAGACAACTCTCAAAGAAAGAAGCGCAGCTTTCATCTTTTATATTACAACTAGAAAATTATTATTATTTTCTTTAAGTGCCTTTGAAATGGGAAAAATGTTCTGATATAACTTGCCTCCGTTTTATGACTTATTAAGTGTATGAAAGGGATGGTTTTTATTTTCCTATGATTGCGGATTTTATGACAAGATAAACGACAGTGTCTTTAAATATGTTCTCTCATAAACCCTTCTCATTCTTCATATGACGTTTGAGAAATACTACAGCGCTGGCTTAATATCTAGCCCAAGTTGTAAATATAATACGATTCATTTCATAGAATAAGTTGATTCATATCATTGAAAATAGTTCAAAGGAAATGGGAGTTGATAGGCCATATAAAATTCAGGAAATGTTGAAAATAATAGCATCTATTGTACGTAACGTTAATGAGCGGGGTCTTAAATAGAGGTTTTATTGTTTTCAATTGATTATTTATACGTAGTAGAGTGGTTGAGTACTTTAGGAACATAAATAGCGTCTACTAAGCCGATAAGTGCGCTCAAATATCTTTATCACTAAAATATAATAAGTTGGAATTTTTCTACATTATTTTGGTATACGAACATTTTCAGGATGTTCATTATCACAAAACACATGCACTTTATTTCTAAATGCGTAAAGTTGACGTCACAGACAGAACCCCACTAATTTCTGTCTACAGTCACTGAATAATCAAAACTTAAAACTGACCGCAATAGATACTGTAAGAGGCGTACAAATTATTACAAAAGCGGTTCCATTAGATGGTACCGTATAATAAGTTACATTTTTTTTATATAAAGCACAGCAAATGACTCGACACCACCTGATGATAAGTGAAGCATGTGATATACTAGCCACCCACCCTCACCTTGCCGGCCCAAAAAGTGTTTTTTCACGCCTCTTTTTCTTTTCTATGTCAAAACTATGAAATTATTTTATCAAATTGAGTACAAGACAAAAATCTAATATCATTGGAAATAATCTAATTAGAATATTAATATAGAATAATATAGAATATAGTAATATATAGTAATAATAGTAAATCTAATTAGAATTTGATTTTTATTTTAAACAGCAATAAACTAATAAAACTTTTAAACAGTGAAAGCAATGAAGTATGAACATAACATAACGGCAAATCGAAATTTTAGTACCAAGAAGTTTCAGTTTATTCTAGTTTACTAAATAATATTTCAATAATTAATTGTATTACACTTCATTATTGCTAAATAGCAACATAAGTAATTCAAATCAATATTAATTACAATAGATGTAATAGTTTATATCAAAATATCTGAATTTGATTGCTTTTAATCACTTACATAGTCAGGGTGAACGATTTTGCTTTGCTGACTTTCAATTGTTTTGTCTTGCTCATTTGGAAGATTAATACAATTGTAATTTAGCACAAACAATATTTTCTTTTAACATGTTAAATCTTTATTATATATATCTTCTAGACAACCCGTTATAAAGTACGCAGATACGTGATAATATAATGTACAGTGTAATAATCATAAAACGACACAAAATTACAACACATCTGTTAAAATTTGTAGTAAATGAAATTTTCAGTAAAGTTCACGTCGTGTCGTCGTCTTGTCTTCAAATTGTTTGATAAACTAACGCAGTATCATAGCAAAAGAGCTTATTTACTTTATTGCCACGAAACAATAATATAAAAATAATGACTTCCCTAGAGAACAGCAGATAACAGTTCTCAGTCAGGCGCCGAATTATAAAGTCAATCAAATAATTGTGAAATTCTCAGTGGAAATGGACAATTTGACAGACATTTTTCAATACTAATGTAAACTCTTTTTTTAAAATACTGTGTAAAATTGATACTAATTTTAATTAAATGTAGGAAGAAATGTAAATTGATTTTGCTTCTTGTTATTAATTATAAAGCATATTTATATCGTATATGTACGTGCATTGGATATGACACTAAAGTTGGGTAAAAAAAGTCCAAGATTATGTTCTAGTAGCATAAGCGTATCAAGTCATGTAACGTTTTTAATTTAAAAACAATATCCTCATTGAATTGGAGCACCCAGGCACCTTATTTTAACAACTTGATATCTTGTTTGTATAAGATAATATTGTAATTTTGAAATTTCATTTTGAATGCGTTGATTCTCGTTTAAATTACATGTGTTACCACGTATTATTAGCTTTGATAATGCTTCTCATCGCTTTCAATTAATACACTAATACAATATAATGTACTCCGGAAATATACGTTCGATACAAAGATGATTATAGAGAATCAATGACTCGCGATGACTGAGACTAAATTAATGAATGATTCAATCATGAAAAAGTGTATTTATTCTGGAAATTTTGCCAACAGTGTGTGATAAGAGTTTACAGTTACAGTCTGTTATTAATGTTATAAAATATATTAATAATAATATTTATCACACTCCTATTACATAGCCCAAATTAATCATCATTATAATGATGAATAATTTTGAAATATATTAAATAAATATACAAATTGTGGACAAATATTCGTACTTAAAGTACAAATATCTGCTTCTTCTCGGTTTCGTATCCTGGATCTCTGGCTAAGTACATAGACAGGAGTACTGACCACTTGACCGGATAATCATCAAACATATAAAATTTGTATTATAAGTCTTACTGTAACAGACTGTGTTCTATATACTGTTATGAGATGTTTTAAGTCAGTTATTACTTAAACGAAACGAAAAAGACACATTAAATCAACTAGAGTATTATTTAGATATTTAAAAAAAATATTGGTGTTTTAAAATGATTTCTTTCATATTTTATAAAACACATTTAATCATTCTCAGAAAGTAAATCTTATTGACTTTAACAGTGTCAAAGTTAAGAAAGGACAATGACTTTATAAGTATAAAGCCTCAAGGGTAAACCCCGGTCAGAAAACAAATGGAAGGTAAATTTGACATCCTTGCAGTTTAGAAATAAAAAAATAAATTGATTTATACATTTATATTTTTATAAATTAAAAAAGAATAACAAATGCCTTATTAAAATTGTATTATGCTTTTAAGTACAATTAAATTGAAAGTACGTTGGGATTAGTAAATATATGTGTAAAATATTTTTAAAATTCTTCATTGTTCTTGAAGTTTCTCCATGCCAAAACATATCAATCTAATAAACTATCATGAAACAGTAATATCGCACAATATTCAGTTGAGCAATGTCTTTTGCTCAATTATCTATCGATTTAATAAACGTATCACAATAATTGTCGCTAGATCTTGATTCATGTAGTCATTTAACATGTTTGTGTAACATGTATTCTGATTTATGAGTGGCAGCCCACGTGTTGTGACTGGCGAGTGCATCAACTTATAGAAATTAAGTTATAAAAAATGTCATAACGTGTCTTGGCAAAAGGTAATAAAACTTATTTTTTACCACGTTTTTCTTAGTTTTTATTTCACATGAAAAATGGCTACTAGATTAAAGAATTAAATTTGTTGTTAACCACGATGGATTTAATTGAAAACTCATTTAAAAGTTCTTCAGTCTACAGTAAACGTTTACCAAACAAACATAAAGCATGAAAAAAACATAAAACCTTGATGTCTCAGTATTTACTGTATTTACTCGAGTAAGTGTTGTTAATTCTACAATAATGTAAACAAAACTGTATATTCATTCATGCAATATAAATAAACTCTGTTGACCTTTGAAAGTAAAAGCCGAGAGATATCGTCTAACCTCTAGAGATAGATTTCTCGATGAAAGTGCAACCATATCCTCGTGTATACGAGGCACGAACCTGTAACAAAACAAAATGTATATTAATTCAAATAATAATCTATGATAACTATCTAGGGAATTATTGTTAGTGATCTATCAATCCATATAAAGGTTAACTATAAACAAGTCGATAATGATTTTTTAGATAACTTTTATAAGATCCGAGCTTCAATCTTTTCTTGGAATAAATATTACAGAGAGTTAAAGAAACTAATATAAATATTTAATAATTCAAACACATCGAAATAATCCATTGAATCTATAAAACTTATGTGAATAACTTGTAGTAGGTCGTTTTTATCGTCTTTACAAAAATATTAAGTATGTACCCAATATGAATTGTAAGTTATAATAAACTTAAATACATAACATTAAATTAGAGGTTTTATTTTCATTTATAAATAATCGAAAAACTACACAACGCAACATAACGACGCCCTCGACAAGTATATGTTACCTTAAAAGTCAACAATGTAAATAAATTGCTATTGCAAGCCATTAAGTAATTACAACCACACAAACAAAACAACTATTTACGTTATTGTCATGAGAATTTAGTGGACTGAACTCTGCAAACGCCATTTATGATGAAAATAAACAAGGATAGATTTTTAAATTCCTTACACAATTTTTTATTCTATCTTGTAATCGTAATTAAGTTATTAATTATGTAATCCTCTTTGGTTTATTATGTGCTTTAAACAGTATTATTTTAGGTAATATCCAATAATATGTAGATATACAACCTTCGAATATTTATGTCTAGAGATACGCATTAACCGACATTTAACATTGAAGATTTATGATATAAATTATTTCAAAAATTTGCTTGTAAGTCTTTAACAAAATAGCGGTACCTACAATTAGTCGCCAAAAACTCCATGGGGCAAAGGGTTACATTGCACCAGTATCCTGGAGCCATAAATAAAGATAAAACTACATTAATTAAGATATGGCTTAAAGGTCTTAGCTACCAGGCCAAATAATTGGAAAAAGAAGTTAGTCTATGTTGTGATCCTGTTCTTATTTCGACCGGATAGTATTATTTAACTTTATGACACGTTAGTTTTTAGAGGAGGAATCCGTTTACTGACCCACCCACCATTAGCTAAGGGGCGGACGGGGCTGTTAGTTTCGCGCAACGCCTGATCTTAGTGGCACTGGGAACACTTACTAAAACTCCCCGACAAATCCACTGATCTTCGCGGTGGGTGACCTGTTTCTAGAGAAGGAATTCACTGGACCACCTAATTTCACATCAACTTTTTCAGCTACACTTATTTTAATATATTCAATGCAATATTTATATCCTTACCCATTTATTTGTGATAATGCAACTTTTAGTGTTAGTTATCAATGGTATATCAATAGACTTATCAAGATTCTCACTGTAATTTACATGCAATTTTACAAGTTTAATAATAAAACAGTATACCTAGTGATATGCATGCGATGTTCCATACAAAGTGTATCAAAGTGATCCATCAGTATTATTGCAGTGTAATGTTTCATGCCTCACCCTGATATGCGATAGACTTAATGCTAGTGATGAGCCAAACATTGTTTCACGTAAGGTTTAACAACAGTCGGTTTTTAAATAATAATAAAAAATCGACAAATGTAACCAAAATTACTAGACTAAACTAAGGACCATTTGAATTATAACAATCATCACAATATGACCTTTTTACAAAGTGACATAGATGCCTAATCATTTAATCAAATACTTTTCAAGGCTATATCTTAAAACTTTTATTTCTTTATCTCCTTAAATTATTTTATAGGCAACTCTTATACAATTATGTGAAACTTACCACTTACCACTTTTTGAACACACAAATTTTGAAACAAAAATTAGAACAACACTTTAAGCCTAAGCCCGACATTGCGTTTCCAATATTATTGTATAATATAATATATATTCCGTACAATTACAACTACAGCGAAGATGAAGTAAGCACAATGTACTTAAGTGAAAGTGACTCACTTCGTTCACGACTTTATGATACTGCAAAATGTACTGCACTATTTGATGACGGTTCTGATAAACATGAAAGTTTGCTCCTATTTTAGCCTTTATTACGATGTAGGTAAAGGAATTAATTGCCGAGACTATCTTCACCGACCAATACCGTCTTCAGTCAAAGGTCGCGAGTGAAAGTAGCTGTGCTTTCGCTAGGCATCCCGTTGTCCTCAGCTTAATGTCATGGAAAGTATACAAACTAACAAAAGCGTACACAATGATAATGATAAAAAAATAACGAATACCAAACTTATCTTTAGCTAACTAATGTTTAATTTTGTTTAAATAAAAATTCATTCAGATATTTTAATGGGTCTTTTAATTTTCAGGAAATGGTTATTCTCAATTGTGATCAAAACTAACAGAGGTTATACATATTACGTACTTTAAATGTAATAAAAGTGAATGCAAAATAAGTCTTGTTTGCACTTCTCGTTTTTGTACGTCTTAGATAAATGGAGACAGCAAAATCGTAGTTCCACTGAGTTGATTACATCGTGGCATCAAGTGAACGCATAAAGGTTAAATGCAGCTGACATTATAAGCTTATGATTTTAAAATTGATAAGCCGCGTCAGGTCTTTAATACTATTATATAATATATATCTTAAGTCATTAAATATTGAATTTATTCAGGATGATTCTTCAATAATTAAGTGTGTACCTCCGCTCCAAATCAAATGTCGAGTGTAGTGATGTTTCTCTAAATATCATCACAAAATACCAGATATTACCCAGAAATTTAGAAAAGTGTTTTATTTACAACCTTAAGCAACGTTCTAAAATGAAGGTTAAGAAATAATCCGCAGATGCCTTCTAAATTTTCTTTACAGATGTTTTAATTTTATTTTAGTAATGAAGACTAAAAAAAGACTTTAAAAAAGCTTGCTAGAGAATGTTTCGAACTAAAAAACATCACTCTTCGCAAACATATCCAAAAATTCTTTAGAGATGTATTTAAAAGGCCTTAATGAGCAACTATATTTCACAACTGCTTGGCGCTACTGGCTGGCAACACCCTGGTCGAATACTTTTGGCAAAAACCTCACCCAAGTTAATAATCTTCTAATATCGTTCTTTCTCACTTTACATAAAGTAGAACAATTTACCAAACCTTGTTTAAACGTGAGCCTTGATCACGTAATCTTTTATACACGCGTGTCAATAAGAAAAATATGTTGTTATTATAAATTAAGACTTAGTCAAGTAACGGGAGACCTTACGTCTTTGTTGCTATGGCACAGACTGATGCTTTAAGCCAGCCTTCAAAAAGTTTGTAAGTAATTTCCTAACAAAATGTTCTGGCATCTGTGTCCGTGTACTTAAGGTGATTTATTTAATTAAATATTCCAATAATTAACTGCTTACCTCTACAAAAGAATTGGAGAATTATTTTGTAAGAGTATTATAATCCGAATCAATATTTGTGTTAAGTAAAATTATCTTCATGGTATATATATTCCGTAAAGATTATTAAATATTACCTTTTACAACTAAATTATGGTCATTACGCGTACCAGTATTTCGGAATTACGTAAGTCCGGAATTTTTATAGGTTGAAATATTGGAAGAATCCAATATTATATTCAGATGTTACAAATTTTTATTTTAGTTATCAAAACATAATAGTATGGAAATACGTTGTATGATTTCGAAATAAGATCCTCGTGCGTACAATACGCACAGCTCTGCTCCTAAGTGAGACCCTCACTTAGGAGCGTTTCGGATATTGAATCCTTTGTCAAAGGAAATCTCCGAGATATTTGTCAATTAAATACAATTATTATACCTCAAGTAAGCACAAATGATGATTATTTGCTTTCGATTCTAATAAAGAAGTTGCTAGACCAGTCTGGATTCCCAACTATCGAATATCACAGAAAGTCATAATCGATAGTTGTTTAATAAAAAAACAAGTTTTTATCTAACGTAAACTTATCATTAATCATGTGTTCTTCAAACGAGAGTAGAGGGTGAGAGAGTATTTTTGTTTGCCAGTTAGTTTTGTAATCATATTTCGTTGTCACACTAATATTGATAAACTCTTGAGAACGCACTGTCAAGAACAATGCTCTACTTCTTGAATATAATTAGTTTGTTTTATTATTATTATATACAATAAGCTAAGGCGTAAGTATCAAACAATATAACCCAGTAAATTTTAATCAAATTGCAGCCAATTAAGTTACAATATTCATAAATAATTGTTAAAAGATTTGCAGCTAAACATTTCAATGTTTCTACTAAAATAATATGATCTCGAAGAAATGAGAAAACCCGAAAAAATATATTATAACTGTTCCACTAATAATAGTCATAAAATACTAATTAGGACTCTGAGCAGTAGCAAACAATAGACATTAGATACGAGCATACATTTTTTTCTTTTTACCAATTCTGGAAAAGTTTTAAAAAACAGTTTTGTGCCCAATATCGTAAGCTATTTCCATTGTTCAAAATTATCCAATATTGCAAGCCCTAATTGAACACTGTATTTTACAGGATATCTTAAATATCAATAATACACTTCTCTCAAATAATAATCTTTCAACGAATATCAATTATAAAGAGTACCTTGTATGATATTTATATTGATAACTATATAGACACAGAAGTTAACGAAATTGCTTATCTAGCGCAGATGAAACTTATAATCGAGTGATGTCTACGTAATTAAGTCACAATTTAAACCTACTGAGTAAATGCTTATGCCTCGATCTATAGCAGCCTTACTACAACCAAGCTATAAACTTAATACAAGTGAGAAATAAATAATAATAATGTTTGGATAGAATGTTATCAAATAGGCCTACCAATAAGCCAATTCCCAAGCTGATTTGCATTAGAGATAACAGACTTAATTTAATTAACAATAATAAGATAATAAATAATTATTCGAGAACTAGCATTAATTATAATGGTTTCCAGAAATTAACGATGTTTGACATTTCACTTTGGATCATGACAATCAAATGTAACTTGCCCATCACTATGTGGTTCGTTATGACATCTCAAATGCTATAGGTCAGGTTGGTTTGTTAATCTTTACAAAATAAATTCTTAAGAAAATTAAGTAACATATTTCACATGTACAGAGGACGGCATAAAGAGCGTACCATCTTAGTTGAAATGTTTCTTTTCCTGTTCATGCTATGCAAGCGTGTGTCCAAAAACTAGATTTTATAATTTCTTTTTCAAAACGCTATAACTCGTTTAACTTCGTAAATCTTCTGTCTCAGTTTTGTTCTTAACAATATCAAAAGAATTAAATATTAAACCATGTAATGTATTGACGAAGTAACTGTAGATATTGTATATATATATATATATATATATATATATATATATATATATATATATATATATATATACAATATATACAATATATACAATATAAATAAATATGTGCGTTTTGCAAAAAACTTGCATGTTATAATAACTAAGTAAATACAGATAAAACCTAAATTTTTAGTGTCTCTGACCAAGTTTAATAATTTTCTTCAAAAAGAAATATAGAAAAATCGATAAGTCTTATAGAGAGTTTGATGGCTTTATTGTATATTTTATATACGGATATATGTAGTTAGCTCAAACAATAATTAACACTCACGTAATAAATGACACAATTTTTTTCCAAGATTTAAGATGACAATGGTAATTGGAATGCAGACAGAATCACGTTACCTAACTTGTCTGTAAATGTTATGTTATGATTATGACACAGCAGTAATGGCAGTAACGGGAGAACAATTAGCCATGATGCTCCACTTCCCATTTCGTTAATTATTGTCTTGTGCACATTACGCGACGACTCAGATAGCGGATATTAGAATCACAACGCTTTTCTCAAGTAATTTAAGTCATATTAAATTTTAATCACATAAAATATAAGCAAGTAAATAGGAATAGCAAGTAAGTATTTACATAATTATTATCTTTATATCTTCCCTACTTCTCTTTACACTATTAACATAAATTTAAAGGGAACTAAATCTGGAGGAGGCTCCGATAAATTCTTACATTATAAAGATACCCCTGTTTAAAAAAATGCCTTTGTATTTTTTTCAATACATTTATAGATTAATTAATATTAGGCTACGCTAATTAAAAAATAAATTGCATGGTTAATATCTTCCAATAATTCCAATTATTATTTTAGATCACCTAGAATTTAATACGTAGTTAGTTTAGTAGTTAAATTTTTTACACAACAAGTCTTAACAGTCATCAATGAATTTCTCAGCTGGGCCCATTGAGTACTATGTAATCTGATAACTCAACAACATACGGCTCAATAAAATCAGTTATGAAGATAAGAAAAAAGTGGCCACACCCATTTTATTATAATAAAAATTATCGGTATTACTCACTCAAAGTTTAAAACTTAGAAAACGTTATCTTCATGTTTAAAAGTTTCTGTCTATTTAATTTGTTAAATAGATTCAAAAAGAACTTATAAGCATTCCTTCGATAGACCAAGAAAATAAATAATAGTAATTGTCAAATTTTGATCTCGTAAACGAAAATAACCCATGTCATACCGTGACATGCATACGACAGCCGTCAAGAGGCAAACCAATTTCTTGGAAGACCAAACATTTTATTTACGAAAAAAATCATTTTTTATTTTTAGTGTTCTATAAAATCAGTATAATTATGATAGTAATTACGATAACTGGTGTCCGCTAGTAGATATATTTTAGAAACACGTAATCATTTTCAAATCTAGTTTTTCTTTGTAAGTAGTTGTATATCATACAATTTAAGTTTCCTATATCTACTAGTAAATAAGACACGCAAGTAAGTATAAATAAAACATTTTGGTATATTTTTATGGTATAATTTTAGCTTGGTACTTTTCATATAATAATCCTCTTTGTTTCAAAGATTTGAAATACTATTCAAAATATTGATTTATTTTTCTGCATCTATATTTTTTCAGTTTACATTAAGTGTGTAAAAAAACTTTAATATATTATATATATTTTTAAAGCCTCTTTTAAGTGTACGTAAAAATCTACAAGGGTTTATCTACTTATACCATTAACTTCAATTTAAATTAAAATAATAAATGGTATTAATAAGATGAACATAGACGATCGTCTGGCTGAGTGGGTCAGTGCCCTAATTTTAGACTACTCGTTCAGGGGTCCCAGATTCGAGTTCCAACCGAGCCAGATAACTGGTATAACGTACAGAAAAATTTGTTCTAGCGTCATGGTTGTTAAATATTTATATATACAATATGTTTTCCGTTATCTAATTCCCATAACACATATTTTTAAGATACTTTCCTTGGGCTAGATAATTGGTTGCGATCTCACATCGTAAATACGCTTCCAGTTCAAAGTAAGCATACAGAGATTTGTGGGTATGCACGTTTCTTCTTTAACCCGTTATGTTAAATTTCATTTTTCAATATAGTTATTTACAGTTTACGAACGTTGTGTACAGTGTACTTGTATTTTTCAGTCTCACGAGAGAACATTAGGTGCCGAAGTCTCACTCAATTTGCAATCACAATGTCTTATCTGAGCACATTCATTAGCATCAACTGTGTTCTCGTGCGCCATATACAGAGGTAGCGGCGCATTTTTTCGGCTTTATCCACACTGAGTCAATGCCCGTACAGCCTAATCCAATAAAGCCTGCTTTTATACGCCACCGGTGACGGCCGTATAACGGCATTCTTAATATTTAACAGGTTTCCTAATACGGCCGGTAGTTATTTAACCAGATGTGACCGTTTCGTATTTGAATCTATTTTTGTACATACGAATTGAGAATATAAGGGTGTAGGCGAAGGTTATTATTATATTGTGAGTGATAAATAAACCCCTATTCAATTGACATATCGTGCCTATTATGCATATTCAAAATTAAGGAAGTTAAAATAATTATTTTTGCGTTAAACTTTTCCCAAAGTTTTGAATCTTAATTCAACCGTGCTTGTTAATTCAAAACGCATCACCAACAATCACATTATCAATAGCCTAAAATCTACCCACCACATTACCGTCATCATCATCTTTATTAGCCGAGACACATCCACTGCAATGAACTTCTCCCAAGGATTTCCAAACCGATCGGTTCTGCGCTACCCGCGACCTTTACCAGATCGTTGGTCCACCTCGTGGGAGAAACATATGAGGATTTTAAAAGAGATTATTAAAGATGTTGTTAAAGAAGTATAATATATTTTGTCAGTTAATCCGGTAAAACATTTCATTGCCTCCACATTGGACTTTCATTTATAAACAAATTATAACGAATAATTCATTTAAAATATTTCCTCTTTGCCGCACATAATTTCATACAAAGTTAAAGTTACGATTTCAGTTATAAAAATACCGTTCGACAATTTAGAAACTACAGTCTTTAAAGAAAGATGTTTGAATAATTCATTAGATTTCTTTCATAACTGTACCTTTCTTCGACTACGTGTGCTATGAATGGGGATTCTCATTAATGATTCCCAATAGTAATATACACCGTACGATCTTTTCTAAATCGGACTAGCTGCCTATGACCTTAAAAATAGCGCATAGAATTGTCTATAGGTAAATACAATTAAATTATTATTTGATTGTTGTCCATTATCATCGTTTCGTCATATAGTTAGTACTAAACCAAATCAAGAAAAACGGTATGACATATATTTATATATGCTTATGATAATTTAAGTTTTATTTTAGAAATACTTATAAATAAGCAATAATTATAACAACTCATTGTAAAGTACCGACACACCCCTTAACGTATATTTAACGCAAGCTTTTCATAATTTATAATTAGATAATTGTTAAATTCATTAATTTTTTTGTCAAATTCTACGTAAATAATTCTTAACAAAAAAATAGAATAAACATCGGCTATCGGATCGAAAAATCTACAGTCATTAACCAATGCGGTCAATGGCAGTACTCTTGTAGGTGTGATAACTGAGCACAGTTTTATTGTTGAAGCTTTAAAGTTCAAATTTGCAATTCAATTAATAAATCTACTATAGCACACGCCTTGTACTACCGTTGCGGGTGTTTGTTAATGCCTACAATGAAATTAAGATAAGCTATTGTTAGTCGCTGGAAACATTTGAATTACAAGTAACTCTGAGCTTAGCAACATAATATATTACACATGTTATTCTGACAAAAAAAGCAAAATATTGTACTGAGATTTTCTTTAAAGATTTCATACTTAAAAATATGTTACTTAATAAATTGTATTTTTTTTAATTGTAATTTTATATTTTAACGCTTCATATAAAAATACATAGACGGCCCGTAGCACAAAGTCGTTACCAACGCCAATGTAACTCCGATCACTTGCGTTACGCACTGCGGACCGTAAAATACAATCATATTTTAGCTCAGTAAACGAATTTACGACTGTGCGTTTTTTATAAAGATATATATAAAACATTGTGATTTGGCCAAAGTCATCAAATATATAATCGTTATGTCTCCCATAAACATTTCATTGACTAAAACCTTGGGATGAATGAGATATGTGAGTGCAAAGATTGCGCAATTATTATTATTTAAATAGACGTTCTGACTATGGGGGATTGGTGGTATTACCATCTTCTGTCCAGAATTATAATGCAACAGAAGTTTCAAGTGATTTCCTTATACAACCGGTGACTATAAATGGTAACCAGTTACTATCAGATGGAAAACATTAAAAAATCGTCTTCAATCGGTTTAACATTGTAAAGTCTAAGTAAGTGACTCGATGCACTAAAACAAACTTTTATTTTGACTCAATAAGAAGCTTAATTTACCGTGTTGGATGGAAAATAAAATCATGTACCTATTACTCGGCGCAAGTCGTTGTCGATCGTACTTTGTCTAGCTGCAGAAGAAATTGCAACACATTCATTTTTATTATTTTCAACTACTCGAGGTTCCGATTAAATTTGCTGTTTTGAAATGTTATTTTCTTTGTTTGCTGATGTTTTCGTTTTATATAGTAATAATAGTTGTTTATTACTGTGTAAAATGCAACAAGCCAGTCTGATGGGGTCCCCCATCAGCCCGCAAACACATCAAAATTAAAAAGGTTTTTTTTAAACAAAATTCAATATAAATATAAGGTCGTGGGAATTATGCCCGCTTAATCAGTACTCGCCGTAGATCGACCCTTGATGAGTTCCGTCCAGCCAACGCACACATGATTATAGAACCATATCGCGAGGCTGTGTATGGAAGGTGTTCAGGGTAGCGGAGTGTATTACGTTCCATTAGATGACTAACGATCTTTCATACGAAGAACAAATGGCGGCAGTTTCTATAACGACACTAGTTGAATTTCGGATCTCGATGCTTGAAACCTTGGATGTTTATTTTAACAGTATTTTTTTACGATTTTACAGTTTAAGGTTGAAACTCACTTATGTTATTTTTAAAAATAATAAAGTCGTAAATATAATATTAATTATTTTTTTTGTATTTGTTGGTAAGTTACCTTTTCCCGCATATTCACCAACAATTTAAAACAAAACACCATCGGTACAGAAAGTATGTAAATTACTACAGGATAGTATAATTATTCAAGAATCATAAATTTCATGCACGCTATCGCCAAATGGACGCTGATTCATAAAAATCTGAAGACTTAATAACGTCGTACAAGCATTCAATTTACTTTAATAGCTCATGCATAAACTGATTTTGAACTTAAGATTACCATCTAGATCTTGAAGTTTTCATTATTTTTTTTTATTACCAATATAAATTACGTTTTGGATGAGACTATATGTTAAACAAGAAGACAAGAGAGTGATCATTATAAATAATAATACCGTTCATTTGAAGGTAAATATTGAAAGTTCAATAAACTTTAACAATGAACAATATTCATCCTCATGCATAAAACAATAAATTTAATACGTATGTTTTATCTTTCTGTCTCTACCTATATATAGTTTGTCACAAACATGTTGTATAAGGCTTAAACTCTGTTGCATTGGAATCCGTTATACAATGTGTAATTGAACAAACTGAAAGGCAAAAAATGATGATATAGTCCGCCATATGGTAAGCGGTTGCCGCTGTGTACATATAAAAATCAGGTGTATCAATATAACCTAAGAACCTTATTAAGATCTAATTGGAAAAAACAGATGATTACCAATAAGTCATAATTTATTGTTTTTCTTACTTAACTCACTTCCTGCGAATAAGTAGGTACAACAAGTACAGTACGAGTAACTTGAGTAAGTATTTTTCCACATTAATATGAAATTTATCTTGAATTAAGACTGCAACTCCCATAACTTAGCTCAAGAATGACATTGCAGTCATCAATCTCATCTACATAGAGAGCTCTCTTGTCGATTTCATAATGAAGTCGACGATTAATTTGCGATTGATTTCAATATTATTCTACATGAATATCTCTCTAATTAAGTTTACTGATAAAACTGAAAACTTAAATACACACGTATGCAATTAAATATACAGTACAGTCTCGAGGAATCAATACCATATTTTGGTAATTTTGCATATTTTCCCACCTTATGGAAAATGCTAAGGAGAAATGATTTATTCTAAGCTCTATAATAATAACAGTTAAAATTATCTAAACTTTAAATGGCCGAACAGAAGAAAAACTTAAAAAAAATGCTCAACGAATTTATCCAAAGTGTTCTAAAGCATTAATACTACAGTTAATCACTATAAATTTAACGAAGTACAAAACATTTTGCTTGCTTTTGATATATTTTCTATTTTCAGAAAGAAATAAGCCTATAAAAGTAAAATTTCTATGCATTCTTCATTGATTTATTTACAATAACAGACATGATTAAGTAACCAAATAACCATGGCAGGCCTTTATATATCTATAGAAATAATATTGAAATCTGTTACTTCACACGCTGCACACTAACACACTGTATCGATTTGACTGTCGCCTAATAATTCTTAGCATTGCACGTCTTTTAATTTAACTAAAACTTCAAAATAAAAATTAATCAAAATAATACCTTTTTTGAGATTAAACACAAGTCCATTTTGCCCATTATCCTTAAGAGCGATCCCTAATACATTATTATAAGTATCTAATAAATTCTACCTTTACAAATTATTGATTTATAAACATAATTAACTTTTAATTGTGGTCATAACGGCCGTGTTAAAACGTGAATAAATTACATTATCATTTTGTAATTACACAATAACTTTGTAGGTTACACGACAAGTCAAACAGCTTTCTCGGTTATTAATAAAAATATACATATTTTTATAACGTAAATCTTTCTTCAGTTGTGTATAAAGGTAAAGATATTATAGGCAACGGAAACTAACATATTACATTCTATATTAATAAAACCATGGTGTAAGACATTATTAGGATTGCAGCTGTTACCGGGTTAAATCGCAATAAAACTAAAAAATTAATTCAAAATTCAAATGTCACAATTTTGTCATCATAAGTAGAAAAACATTTTAAAATCGGAAATTAAGTTGTACTATTTACAGTTTTACAGTCTTATCAAAAGCGTCTTAGATTGGTTCTGTACGTACAATACAAAAAAGGAATTATCGCCTGTTTTTGTGGAGACACTGCGACGTATATTTAATTTCTTCTTAATGCTTAATTTTGGCTAGATAATAGCTGTGAGAGTGAGAAATACTATTGTTATTGCCATAGAACCAGGCCATGCATCTTCTAAAAACAAAACTTATGCAAGAGTCCATAAAACTGTGGACTTAGGACGCCTGGTCAATACACTCAAAGTCACAATGCTACTGTAGCAATCCCACTGAGGACCTGATAATGGATGCACTGATTAGAATTTTTTATAGAAAGTACAACAAATTTTTAAAAACAAAAATATTTTTCAATATCTACTAGTATTACATACTACCATAAACACATACACACACACACGCGTGTGTGTCTAAGTAAATGCATTATAGCTTATGTTAAAACGTAAAAACATGTGTAAAATAATACATTATATCATATCATAATATAAACAACCACGACCTAACACAAAATATTCGTAGTTATCAAACAAACATCTGCCCCATTCGGGACTCGAACACGAAACCCCTGGCTGAGTAGCATGTAACTAAGGCCACTGATTTATGTATGGTACATAATATGGTGGTCTTAGATTTAAAAATTGTAAATTAACAACAAATTTATATTTCCTTTTTATTGCGGGATTTCCCGATTAATTTGAAACTGTAAAGCATCAACCAAAAATTATTGACAAATAAATACACTATAAGTTTCAGATACAAAAAATATAAATAAAATATCCGACACAACAGGACTCTCTTTATAGGAACCACATTTATACAGAGGCAAGCTAACATAAAAACAAAACTTATATAAAACTTGGTGTAAATTCTAGAAAGCCTAGAAACGGAACTAATTGGTTACAGCCTACTAAAAGTCAAACCGCTAATGTATCAGGGCTAACAACAATCAGTAGTTTAGAAATCATAGCTAAATAATTGTAATTTTATTTTGAATACGTTTTTCTCAAAACGATATACACGATACATGACGTCAATCGCCATGAAAACAGTATGATGACAGACTATTGGGAGAGAGGTCAGTGAACCAGAGATCACGGGTTCGTGTTTCGGTGGAGCAGATGTGAAGAAACTTGCTAATAGCGTTAATTACTACGTAACTATTTAACATGTTTAACTAGAGGGTGAAATGGGTCTTGAATCATTCAAAAAAGGACCCGTTTGCGTAGTGGCTTAAACATTATGATATCTAAAACAATAACAAAGCTCATTTTGCCATGGACTTACGGATGGTTTAATCAATAGTGTTTAATCTCGATCCTTTCGAAGCATTTTTGCTATAACCACACCTAATCAGTTTCCTCCATATACGAAGGACTGTACCCAACAGTAGGGTATATAAGACTGTTGTAGATTTTAATTTTGCAATTTAAGGGGGAAAGACATACAAACTTTAAACTATAAACCATATAGCAGTGTTTCTTGGTAGACTCATATGCCAGGATCGGAACCTAAACTCAAAGAAACTATGCACAGAGATTCTAGTCAAAAGTGTCATGACACTACTAAAGTTGAATGGTCATCATCACCACCAAAGATCATAAAACTCAGATAAGTACTTTCCAAACGGTGCTGACAGTTCACAGTTAATCTGCCCACTAACGACGTGCTTCATAAAATGTCTCTGTTACACAAGTTGAGTTCAGAAATCAGTGGAATATGTTCAATAATCTGAAAAAGATGCTATAACGAATCGAAGTTATAGATTTTATAGTATAAAATAAATGAGGAATATTCTACGCAGGTAATATTACTATTGAAGACGATAGAATATAAAGCGTCTATTGTACAGATAAGCTTAAGGCTGATAAGGCTAAGACTTTCTATGATCAAGGGAGTCCAATATGGGCTTTAGGTAACGAAGAAATAAATCTTATTACGGATTTCTTTTCACATCTTAAACCAGTACCATCTAAATATATTTATAAATCTTTTTATATCTACACATATTTATCTTGCTTTGTTTACTATCTGTCTATCTCTATTATATAATGGAAAATGGTAAAACTGATATTTAACCGCTATTTCGGATTAGTTTTGATAGATGGCGTTCGTGAATGGTATTATATATAATACGAAGTTCTCAAGGTGTGCAGAAATTTGTTGGTATTTATTTGTCATGTCTAATTACAGTTAATTGCCTAATAAAACGTAATTAACTGATAGTATTGTTCAACGCGTCTATAGTTAACTGTAGGTAATAATATATAAAATTTAGTTTACACTATTTTATTGCAAAAAGCTTTAAATGTAGTTAGTACATTTCTTTGCGTAATTATCGGACCTACCTGGAGGACCTACAGGTTAAATTTTAATACGATAATATTTTTTTGTAAATACCGTTTTTATTACCATGACCATATATTACCATAAATTGATGAGGAAGGTTATACTCGTTATTACGATGATTGTGGTAATTCTGAACTCAGATGACTAAAGATGATAGTACAATTATACTAAGCGAATTAAAAGCACTGGGAGTTTACATTTAGATTGGGTAAGAACTTCAGAATCAGAGCCATTTTCTTAGAAATTTACGAGTTGGTCAGAAAACTATTTTTTGCATATAATAACTTTTTATTTATAAGTATCGCTAACAATATGGTGATGAGAAAACTGCTAACGGACCCGCCAATGAAAGAACGACTGCCGTGTGTGGTGCCCGACCAGCGCCCCCATAATGGCGGGACACTTGGAATACTTCCTGAATCTCCCTGTACCTCCACTGAGATCTGGGTTCTGCCACAGAAATTCCAATAATGGAAGCTAGATCATCCCTTACTACACTTAAAATGGATAAATGATACAATTTAACATTTTTGGAAACGTAATAGTTTCCATTAATTTTATAATGTATTTTAAAGTATAAATAAATCAGGCATTCAATGCCTAACTTACAAAATTACCCACACTGTATAAATATGTAATTATTTGGTGTAATAAACTGGAATACAATAGGTATTTAAGTATGATCAAATTGACAGACTAATTCCATTATCAAAGTGATTTATATTTTCACAATCGTCTGCTTTGATAACACTTATCGCGATAGATAAATATGTTGATGTATCAGTGTAACTAATAATTGTGACTGACCTAGTAAATTATATACCTTTGTGGTTTTATCATTGAGTTAAATAATATCAATATTTTCGCCAAGAAAATAATATAGGTTTCACAATTTATTAAATAAAAGAAGATTAAATGAGAATCCAGCCAGCTAGAACATAGGTAACAATTGGCTAAATTAAAAATAAAATATCCGTTCTCTTTAATTGCAATCTTTTCTGAGCATCAATAATTTTTACTAACAATAAAGACGACCCACACCTCTTAAACAGTATAAGACTAAATATTTTTTACTTATTTAATTCTGGTCAGTTTTTAGGAAATTAGCTAACAAGAAGTATCAGGTTCAGGATCCATGTTGCAATAACCTTACCCTCCCTAACCCTAAACCCCAATAATAAGTAACATGATATACCGCATGTGAGTTCATGGTAAATATTTATTTGTCACGTAAAAACTAATTATTATAGCAATACATTTTCTGTCACCGGAATTAAAATTGATTTTAATTTTTTTTTTGTTTGTTTTATGAAGTAATAGTTATATTTTTTTCGCTATATGTTGACAATTTCAGTGAAACGTCATTTTAAAACGATTAAATTTAACTTTAAAAAAACAATTAATAGCACGTCCGTTACTCACCACATAATTACATTAAAACTTTTTACATTTACTGTGTTTCCTAATGACGCATACCTTCGTCTGATTTTTACAAAGGTCACATTATACGTACCTCCTATAATACTATATTATGAATGGTATGAAATAAGAAACATTATACTACTTATTCAAAATCAATAAGCAAAAAGTGGCAATTCAGTTACGATGATAACTAAATTCAGAACTAATTTACGGCCTCATGTCTGATTATAATTTGAAAACTAAATCCAAAAATAAAATCCCATTCTATTTATCAAAATTTTTATCACATTTTCAACAGCTGCTAATATTAAATTTTAAAATGTTATTATTCAGGATAATTTAAACAAAACAATATTATTGAGAAACCTTCAACCTTACTTTCGTATTCTATTGAATTATAACAGGCAACACATTACCGTTAACTATTTGTATGCAAATGGGTGTACAATCAAACTTGTACGTTTGACACGCATGAACTCGACAAAATTAAATCAAATTACATTATAATAAAATACAATCAGAAACAGATGCATATGATAGAAATACTTCAATGAATACGTCGTGACAATAACGCCATAACAATATTGAATAAGAGACAGACAATCGTTGAACGAAATTTCGCAATGAATTGATGTGACTCATTATTTCCAAACATAATCTTTGGCAACATAAGGTGGAACAATAGATATGGTACGTACTGAGAAGTCTAAACAATGAATAATAATTGGTGGAGCTAAGGCGACGAAGAAGACCTTTTACACTTCCGAGAGTTGCTTTTCGAAAGTGTCTGTCGGAATAATCGTGATTGGGTGATGAATCATTTTATTCTTTCCTATGACCATGGTGACAGTAAATATGAGATGTGATGACCTATTACATGGAATATCTTATATAGGAAGACTTTTTAATGATCACACACAGCCATTTAGATGTATGTTAAGATCATAAATTAAACAACTAGTCTATACAATTGCAAATCCGAACACTCGAAACGAAATAATCTGATCATATAGATAGGTCATCAAGGGTTACTATTTTATAAGAAGCAATCGTTTCTTATTAATGGACGGCATCAATAATTAATTATTTAATACCATGGGACATAAACTATTACCTTGGTATGGCATGTCACTTAAGTGATAATGTACTCCTGAGGTCGATTCAAAATAAAACAAATACATGACATGTCTAGTATATAGCTTTCGAAAAATGCATGAATACAATATTTTACTCATTTATGCATAATTTGAACAAAATCAAGGTATTCTAGATGGTCACGTTTACTCTTTTAATTTAGTATCAAATATTTCAATTAGCATTTTGCTCATCGAAGGTTTTACGAAACTAAGTCGTATATGATGAGAACACCTTTTAGTCGAGTTGTCAGTAACTATAAAAATAAGTGCTTTTCCACCAAAGGTCCCGGGTTTGAGTACAGGTAGTCCACATCTTGGTTGTTCATATTTTAATGTAACTTAATTTCTTATATTCCAATATTAAATAGGTTTTATATATAAAAAAATTGTATGTAATTGTAAATTACATCTATTATCCATCACAACAATCCTTCCGAGAGATATTTATTGCTATACTTAACCTTTAGCAAAACATTGTTGTACAAAGCGTATTTTTTCGGGAAGATCTTAGTTGATTCTAGTAATTTACAATTTGTAAGACAATAAATTCTAGCAATTAAATAAATAAACCGAAACATTAATCATACGCGCGTGAAAACAAAATTACTTTTGATTACGATGACGTGATTATTTGGCAATTACTTACATTGTTTGCGATTTTACACTTTCTCTAAGTAATGTATAATAATTTAATAACGATTCGTAGTGTTAACAATTGAAAAATACTTAAAAACACATTTTTCTAACTCCACCAAATGCTTTTAGGGAGTAAGAGGTGTTATGTAGTGTTAAATCTCCACACGAATAGTAAGCAGTAGAGGAGTCCAACTATCAAGATAGCTGTGCAGAATGGGGTATACTGCTCAGCCACCTCCACCTCGCAGACCCAAAAGGTGCCATTTCACGCCTCTTAAGGAAAACGTGTTCCGATAAAGAATTCTACGTTCTGGATGTGCGAAAAAGAAACGAGTCTCTGAATCTCAATATGCGTGGTGGATATTTGATGATTGCAAAATTAAAGCTTTGCATGCTCTGTCATGCAGTTAAAGCCAATACACCATAGGAACAAGGGTTTAAGTTTCGCACCTTAATTACCAAAACTTTTTTGTTCTTTGTTTTTTCTGCGATCACAATCGGATGACTCATGTAATCAACCCAGTATGATCTCAGAGGTGTCCGAGATGACGGTTCAAGAAAATTTCCCAACGAAAAGAACTCCATATATCATTGGTTTTTTCTATTGTTTGTTTATACTGCGATCAATCAACTTACAATAAACAAATCTACCTGCATGATAATATATCAAGACAACTTTCCCTTCAAGAATAACTCCATATGCCACTGGGCTTACGTAGCATCAAATATAAGTGTGGCGACTCCTTATACGGCGAAACCTGTGCCATTGTCAAGTGTGCTACCAGGTTATTAGTATAGTTTGCAAACCTTGTTTTATGGCTATAAAGGTAGCTATAGTTTTTAATTTCTACTTTCATCGTTTTTATTTAAGTGCTAGTTTTTCAGAAACTTGTAATAACCATGGAAATTTTAGAAACTTCTTGAATAAACCTAAGATGAGATGATAAAAATCACTGTCTTTACCCCCCATTCTCATCGATTACATTGAAACAAGATATCAACGATGACTAATTAAATAAAAATTTATAAAATATATCTTCATACCAATGTTCACCTCAAGATTCAAATCAATCAGCCCTAACTAATTCCAAAGCATCGGCATCAAAATATTAACGATTTCAATTAAGTGTTATACAACAAACTATCTCAAACTGTGATTCGCCACGCTCCTCTCAATCCCAACTTCATATCCTTAAACGGTCAAATATGGCTTATCGATGGCAAAGGGGGGACACTAATGGGCTTTTAAGGTCAATATTTCAGGGAGCGGGTCGTGGTCGCATCGTAACGTGCGCGGTAATTGGTCCCAGGGTCCGACAGGGCAAACTCCATGACTTTTGACTAGGGTTGACTAGATAAAATTAATCCAATCCTCCTTTCCTTCCTTCGTGTCTCAGTCTTGTAAGTTATGTCATCATCTTTACTCAATAATGAAATAATCTACTTAAAGATGACTATCACTAACCGTTGCAATGCTCTGAAAGTTCTTACCGTTATCTCTGTCTACCTAGAGGAGACAAAAAGAGATGTTGATAACTCCTTACCTTAGTCTAGGTTTAAACTGCCATTAATTCACTAAGAATACACGCGGTACTGACGTTAACGGACATTTATCGCCAAAATTTTATAATACATAATTAAAATATGTTTTTTTTAATATGAATGGGGATTGATTGATACTTAATTCTTATTTATATCTAAAAAACACTAGAATATCTCTCCAGCAATTTAATTCCACTGTTGATAATATATAAAAAGTACTATACTAGCACAAATTTTGCTCAAAATAAGTATCATTAAGATTTTCTGTTGCGAATACTTCATAACGGAGAAATATGGATAGTAAGTTACATATTTTAAATGGATGTACGTACTACAGTGCCATACAAACATCCATGACTTGTAAACAAATAAATGTTTGTGCTTATGATACAAACACTGGGATTTGAACCTAGGTCCTTTAATTTATTAGACTCAAGCATCATTCGAAAATGCTAACTAAGAACAATAGTTTTGATACGAGCATTAGCTCTGATATCAATAATTAAATTACTCGTAATAATAGCAAAATTATTGGTTTAGTATAATAGTTACATAACGCCAAATATTCTATTCAAACATTTCACAAAGTAGCACATAGTAACCTGGATTATATTAGCTTCTTCATAAAGTGACAACGTAAATGAAAGGGTCAGAATCTAAAGGCTTGTTTATCACACTGATAAAGGTTACTACAAAAACTTAACAACTAAAATCTACTAAAAATAACATTAAAAAAAACAAAAGAAAAGTAATATTATTACAGAAACATATAATCAAATTGAGAATCTCCTCCCGTTTTGTAGTCGGTTAAAAATACCCATAATTATTTAATTCTTCTTAGCATCTATAATACCGCAGCGACCTATTAGCATCCATTCCATTAGACAAATATAATTGAGAATGTATTGGAATTGAAATTGTGTCCTATTAAAGAGAAAACAACGACCCATTCCAAATTTGTCTACTGATTGTTTGCCATCGATGATACCATCGGAAATCAAAACCATTATACCTATTTAAATTGACTGACAAACAAAAGAACCTAATAAGCTCTTTCCAATAAGATTTTAGGAAATTGAAGACAGCCGATGTGGTGTGTAAGTAATACGAATTACAACAATGAAACTTTAGAAGGAGTTGTTCCGAAAATTGAAGGCTGGTTTGTGCTGTTCTTCTGAGGCTACAGTTGTATCAAAAAGAAAGTCGAAATGTCGAAATCTAGGTATATTTATTTTTGATAGCGCCCAAATAAACCTAGTCGTCGCATATTTAGATTGGTCAGTATGAGCAAGTCAGTACCTTTAAGTCATATAACGATTTATTCTGAAGAACCATATCATCGATTTTCAAGACATGAAAAACTGCATACATAGATTACAAAAAGGTATTGAAACGTAAAAGTTACATTATTTCAATTTAGATATAGATAGCAGGTCGTAAGTAGTAAATGTTACTCTGAAACAAGATATTCAAAATGAATATAATACATTGTATTTCATATCTTTAATTTTATTACGTAGATGTTCGAAAAGAGTACCATTTATTAAAACTTGTTAAGGTAACAATTTCACTATTTCCTTTGTTTACTTTAGGCGGTGAGTACTTACTTTAGACTGTATTGACTTCTTCTCAGAGTAGACTTTTGATTGTTAGCTTATAATTTATTGATAATTTTAAATCATAGCTAGATAACACTATCGAGACAATTTACGCACCTAAATGAATTAAATGTTGCATTGACAAAAATGTTATCTAAGGAATAGAATACAATACATTTTGTTCATTTTAGATACCATCTTTCAAAGTAACATTTACTGCTTATGGCCTACACAGTAGAAATCCAAATAGGAATGGTGTAAGTTTTATTTTTCTATACCGAGCTCGATTTCCGAACGAGTACAAGTTTTATCTTCAAATCAATGTATGAAGTTTTCTTGTTACTAAAATGTAATATTGGTTGATGTATATACAATTAATATGCTTGCTTTTGATTTGCTTTTATTTATTTCATGTTAAGACACATTTTTATATATTTTACAACTACCCGGAATATTGATCTTTTTTGTTTTTTTTTGAATTTCTTATTTAAGCACGCAGAGTTGGTTTTGATAATCATTTTTCCTCTCTTTACTCTATAATTGCTTTAAAAATTCCAGTTATTTGAAAGTATACAATTAAATAACTGAAGCACCATCAACAAAATTCAATTCGATATTCATATATGTAACTCTATCGTGTTACTTTTTAAAATATATTATCTCAATTCGTCAAGTTTTATTTTTTGACAACCCTGCGTATTCACAACTGACGGTGAAGTAAGTTATATTGTTAACTTCCAGCCTTCACTAAGTCCGGATTACAGGGTCCTGTTAAAATGTGTAATTAGTCTCCCGTTTACATTTAGCCGAGATTTAGTTGTATCAAGTTAGCTCACCCGTTGTGTTAGTGCGCTAATTACTCCGTTTTGAAATAAATGAGAAGCTTTAATAGGGAATCTTTTGTTACAGTAAAATTATTATGAGATAATATGATTACGTTCAGAATATTTTTTATACACATTACATATAATATTTAAAAGTTTCGGTTTAAAATATAATAATTTAACAATCGTTTAAATAGATCGTAAGGCACAAATTTATACATTACACGACATGTCGGACAGTTTGCACTAGCCGTGGTCTTATTTATATATTTTTTTGGAATAAATTGCTTTTTTAGCAAACACATCCGGAATTTTGAATTTCTACAAGTCTGCTTCGTTGTTTATGTAGAATAAAGAATTTTTCCATATTTATTTTTATTATTAGTATTTATTTCAGCATATTAATGTTTGACGCAAAATAGCGCAACATATTTTACCTAATCTCCTTTCGAGAATCTCTTGGAATATTAGGATATTATTAAGATATAGGCACAGTCATCTTCTACAATTTTTCAATTTCAATTGTATTTTTTATTAAATACCTTTTGTGTGTAGGTATTAATTTAAAAAGTAGACAGTGTATTTTTCACACTTAACAAGGCTTGTTATTTTTATTCAAAACATAAATTAAATACTATCTTGTTTTAAATGTCCTCAAAATCTTATTTACTGATCAACCTAAATAAGAAGTTAAGTAATTTAATTAAAAAGAAACCTTAAAGTTCAGAAATTAAAATATCTTATCAGATTCTTTAACATAAAATAACTGAGATTTACCGAGACACTATCGGTAGAAAACGACTCTCTCTCTGAATTTAAATTGTTTGCTTACTCAGTAAAAAGGGGATTCCTTTTAAAAAGTAGAAATAAATTTGATTTTTCCTAATAATTACCACTAAGCGCATAAATTTGTTTATGATTTAGTTATTATATTTATTAACAACTTTTACATATTAAAATTTAACATTCTGCTTAATCTTTCTAATTTTGTAACACCAAAGCATTAGTAAACAAAACAAAGCCCGAGAAATACCTCTACACACTGAAAAAATGTTGATATAACATTGAAGCGGTCAACTGTATCAATTACTTCAGGACACGAAGCCCACGCACAAGATTTTTACAGCTCCAAAGATATAGATAAACTTTTGTATTTAAATTGATAAGTTCAGTGGAGAAACTACCTTTATTATTGACATCATATTTCTTATAGGCAAGAAGGGCCTGCTTGTACTATGGTATCGTCATCTGCGTTATATAAATGATCAAATGAGTGGGATTTAATTGATGCCAGAGATTGATATCTCTGCCACATTACGTAATTTTCTGTAATTTTAAATTTTAGATTCTTTAAATGAATAAATAAAACAAATAAATATTATGTATTTGATAGTTGTAAAATATTATAATGAACTAGTAGTAGGTGCAACACAGATTAAGTTTTATGTCATATTATCGTCTTCTCGTTGCATAACAGACCACAGTATTAATGATAGGGCGTTTAAACGCTGATTCAACAGAACAGTTAAGGGAGTCGATTAATCAGACGTTACACACCATATCAAAAATTAAGTCGAATTCAGAGTTTACAGTATAGACCCCTGGCGGCAATACTAACACACCGCTTTCTATATCAATTAATTATTTAAAGTTCATACAGTTTTATATTGTTTAAGCTAATATTCTTACGTTATAACTGCAGATCTATCGAGAAAGCTGAACGTAGCCCAGTACCTGAAAACACAAAAATAGACTTTAAAACACATTTTTAAAGTCTAGATTTACACGATATCATTATTAATTGTGATATCAAAAATACCCATTTTTTATTTATTTGTTATTTTTGCTACTAGAGCTAAAATAATATCAAAACTCAGGACAAATACATTTACAGTGCATCTTGTGGGGAATAATAGTTTTTGAAAAGTAGCCTTGAAGATCGAACTTCATTTTTTGTTTTGATTTATATCGTTGATTCTCAAATAGTAACTATTAGTTATTATTATAACATGTTTTAAAAGTACACTATTAACGCATCTAATGTGTATTTCCATTATTACTTTGGTAATAACCTTATTTAATTAAATAAGTAGAGACTTAGTTAATTACAATACAAAGTTGAAATTAGCACGGAAATTTTTACTATTACTAAGTTCTTGAAGAATTAAGAAATTGATCTCAATTAAGTCCGTTCAAAGGTCTACCATGTGCAAAGATTAAAATATTGAAAAACTATTACATTTTTATCATTACTATATACAAAAACACCAACAAAATCTTAAACGTATTTGATATTTAATATTTGATTGTGTATAGTAAAAACATTAATTTTATACACTCAATATCAAGTTTTTCATGCTAAGTAAAAAAGGTAAGGTCAAAGCAAATGATTCCATTCCAACTGATGGTAAGCAGAAATGGAATCCAAAATAAAAAGGTGGATAGTGCAATCGATAGCCATCTTGATCTTGCAGACGTGCAAGATGTTTCTACACGCCTCTCTTGAATGACCCAGAAATGTAAAAAGGAGGGAATACCTGCGATGGTAAAGAATTCCATTTCTTAACTGAACGACATAGAAATTACCAAAAGTTACCAAATTTCTTTGGACGCGTAGAAATGATCGTGTAGTTTATCAGTGACACCATTAACTGGCTAGCACGCGTCGTCCTTAGATGAAAAAAAGTTATGAAAAATACCAATAAGAACTATCAAAGATATACATTAATAAGAAAGAAGAATATCACAGAAAAAAGCAAAAACCAAAAAACTGCTACATATAAATTAAACAGATGTTAATGTAATGGACTCTGGTCTGTATAATTTAAGATTATGACAGCACGCTCATACCAGAACGGTATTCAAGTTCATTGCTCATTTAAATATTTTATGAGACCAAGCAATCCGATAAATCATTGACCATGTCATAGACAAGCATTACGGGATTGAGCAATATTTAATTTTTTCATTCAAGATACTACAGTATTACTTATTTAATATTCAGAATCATCCTGTCTTTTTGAATTATCAAGAAGTGATAAAAATTATACGAAAAATGAGACAAAGTATTTGACAAATAACTTCCAAATTCAAATTATTTTTTTCGGTTTAATACAACGCAAACTCAAATCTAAAAGAGTTAAAATATTTAAATCAGTAATTGTAGCTTATTTAATTTAAAAAAAAATATGCTAGAATTCAGAAGAAAATACTAAATCCTAAATAACATTTAATATGAAATTAAATGATAAATTCTTAATACAACGAACAAAATACTTTTGAAATTACACAACGCAATATAAAAGAATAACACTGATGTAGTTGGAGAAGAATTCTTAAGAAAAGATATTCTATAATATTTTATAATAACTAGAAAGTCAGCTTGATATATTATCACGTAGTATAAATTGCTCTCGAAAGCAACAGCTCTACAATTCGTGGTTGCATTATATTCTTCATTGCACTAAACTGCATCATGGGAACCGTTGTAATCGAAAACGACTGAGTAGGTAATACGCAACGACCAAAAAGAAATGCACATAAGAAAGTATAAATTCCATAGTAATATAGCTCATTTTTGTATGCGTAATATGTGAATAGTTTTGGACGTTTTGATAAGGACGTTATTGTAGCACCAAACGCAATGTAACGATAAACGTAGAGCGGATAAACGTTTTGCTTTTACTACATGTTTTGAAATAGAAAATTTTAAATCATACGCTTTTTATTAGTTATACCTTAGATTACGAAATACGTTTCGGTGTTTACAACCGCTATAAATCATCGCGCAAATTTAAATCTCGTCCTTTTGATTGTTTTTAAGTGGAGTCAAACATGGATTGGATGGGCTGGCATAGCGATTGTGATGTCACTCGAAATTTCGACACAAAACTGTCTTGAGGTTATCGGATAAATCAAACAGCATTGTTTTTAAGTAGACTCACACGGTCATCAAAACTATTGGGTCTGGTACAACAATATATTGCGTTTTATCACCTGCCGGGTCGAGTCGTTAACAGCGCAAACTACCTTATGCGTATAACATGTACCTATACTGTACCGAGGAATGGCCTCTAGTGACACCACTGTCCACTTCGTGCCTACACGTGCCCTGTACCAAGTTATCGATCGAACACGCAACTGTCGATCTTAATTGAGCCAAAGACACCTGTAACACAGACAGAGCGGTATCATGGTGAATGCCAAGGAAACCTGTTCAAGGCACAACTCAACGATGCACTCGTTTCTCACTTGACAACTTCTATTTGCGATCGTGATCTTGGATCGACTGCGATTTTTTTCTTGTCAGAGAAAAACTCATTTCCTTTCTTCAATTTTATGGTGCAAATATTATTTTTTATTTCTTTTTTATTTTTACAAACCTTTATTTATTTTTCTTGTTTGACCTTTGATCAATAATGGGACTTGTTTATTTCAGATAGAAAACAACAAAAAAATTAATAATTTTGCACTAGGAATGTCTAAACGATAAGCTAGTAGTTTAGTAGAATTAACATATTGCTTTAGACTATAATTTTTATTCTATTTAACTTTTAACATTAGTTTTATTTAACCTATATTCTTAAAGGACAAACAGAAACCACCTTTAAAATACCCTTTTTGAGTGTACGTTCGACAGAGAAATGAGTTGCTTAATTTCTTTTTTCGTTTTGGTGAGGTCGAGACAGTAATTTATTAGTTATATTGACATAAATTTTGATAACCAATATAGATTCTTCGATCAAGAAGTGATTGATACTGATATTGATTGTCGTTATTTTCTCTATATAATAACGTTTAATAGTCAAATAACTTGATGACATGTTACACAGGTGTGTTTTTAATGAAATAACTAAACAACCTGTTTCAAATAAACTCTACTAAACTCTACATAATTACGATTGGACTTTTTTACGAGAGTATGATAACCATGTAGACGTTATCGGATTCTATATAAAAAATCAACATTAGTTTTAGTTAGCCAGCCTAGTAGCTCATTTTTAAATATGCATGAACCCCTATTTTCTATAATCGACTGCGTGCCACTTTCGTGATAAACTTTCACTTGAAATTCAACGAATCATTTCGAAATTGTGAAAAATGCATTGAACATATAAGGGCAATTTCCCTTTCATAACACCCCGTTAAATCTATATCGGAAACGCTGGCTACTGTGATTAAATCGGAGCGACAATAGAAGGCAACAATTGAACTGTTTAGTTCACTTTATTCGTACACACATTATCGTAATTATAGCATAGCATGTAGTTTGAAAAAACTTGTATTTTTTGTATATATTTTTACTGTTTGAAAAAATGTTTTTGTTATTAACTTTTTATTCTTCCAAAGATGTTTCGTTTTTGTTTTATTATTACAAAGTTATTTCAAACTACACTTAATATTGTAAAGTGTATATTAATACGCTAAATTATTTTAGGAACTGTTTGATAAACAAAAACAGAAGAACTGCACCTCTACTAATTTATAGAATTTTAGACTAAGTTTAAGAACGGAAATGAAACTAGAAAAATATTGATTTTTAAAGATACGATAAAAGATACTACGACATTTTTACGATCCGAGAAGGGTGACAGCGACGGCATCATCTCTATTTGATTTGCCTTTCTATTTTGCATTGGTGCTGTATTATGAGTCTACTTACCATATACTAAAGCACAAACAGCAAAGAGATTTTTCAACGCTGATAATATGTCTATGAAATCCACAGTTCAGCCTTCAGGTCTAATAAAGCTTTATCAACGTGGAATATCTCCAGACATTCGTAAAATACAGAGATAAGTCAGGTATAAAGAATATAATCTGCAAGAATTGCTACCTTTTTATTTCAACCTTTGGGGTTAGGTTTTTATCTAGAATATTTCACTTCGATAATGTTGGCATTTGAATTTAAGACCTGGATCACTTGCTATCCGATATCCATTCCATAGGGTATTGCGGATTTATATTTCATTTATTGTTGGCTTTTTATTGCAGGATCAGTACGAGACAGGCAGCGGTAAAATACTGGCGAAATCTTTTAACAATATGTATATATTTTCTTTACGTTAAAACGAATTATATAGAGTTTCCTGTTTATTCATCTGCCTTCTTTTAAGTCTTAGAAACACTGAAATGGTTTCAAACAAGGATATTACATTGATAAATAAGAGGAGTTTCTCTCTCATAGAGTTTTAGAATGATCTTTGACAAGTGGAGAGAATTTGATGGGTTACAAAATCGTTTTAGCACTTCTTCAATCAGATATTGATAAAGGCTGTATTGTTTTTAATCCGAAGGTTTATAATATAAAAAATACAAAGGTCTCATTGAAGTCAGTGCATGATTCGTTCTATCCTGAATTTACACAATTATTATTTTTGATTTGACACTAATTAGGCATGGTATGTTACTTTATATTACATATAAATAAGTTTAAGTATTTTCTAGTTTCTTTAAGTGCGATTTTATAAGAGAAAAGTGTAAAACTTATGTAATCCCAAAGATCATAAATCATCCGTCGTAAAATATAAAGTTAAATAGTCCACCTAATTGATCCTTGGATATGCATTGTACCCTGTTTCAGAACACAATATATAATCTTAAAAACCGAAAAACTTATCAGAAAAATATTTTTTTTTAACATTTTTAAATTGTAAATAGTATAATTGAAGAAATAAAAGATTTACTAGGAATCTATTTAAAATATAAAATATTAATGTAACATCTTCCAACAACAATTGTCAAAACATAATCGAAACATCCTTAATACTAACACAGTAACGAGAGATCTAATTATGAATACGCATTAATAAACAAATAAAATAGGATATATATTTGATAAATACCTAAATACCTAATACTTAATTTAATAAATGTATTAATACAACAATATGAAAAAATAAAATATCAGGGATAATAATTATCTAGTTTTAATACGCTCTTTAAGCCGTCTCTTGAAAATGGAGAAATCCGAGGTTTAATCAGCAAATTTTGTTTTTAAAATTCCATCGCCTATAACATTCTATTACTGTCGGTTCGTTTCAGTATAATCCCATGATAGTGACGTAACTGATAAAATCGAAGTGTCGTGGCGATACAATACAAAATCGTATTATTATCGTACATTGTGGCACGCATTATGTGATAGCAACAAAAACTAAATAATGTAACAATCACGTTATATTAGTTGCAATTAAGCAAGTTAAGCGATTATGTTAATTTGCAAATTCATTAAAGTAAAACAAGATTTTTGTATTCAGAATTTTGATTCCTTTACGTTATTAATCTTGTACCTGATAAGCTTTTGTTCATAAGCTCATGACGAAAATTTTTAATAAGAAATGGTATTTAAACTTATTCTGTCTTATCACCAAATATTTTATTTTTGAAATAATCACATGATATATTTACATATTTAATCCTGACATATTTTTAGATTTTTCCGTTTCATTTGCTTTAGTATAATTTTCAAATTTGAGTTTCTGAATCCTTTAATGAAGGCTTCATAAATTCTTGTTTAAATTGCCTTAAGACAAGGACAAAATTGAAAACGTAATTGAGGGACTTCGCCCAATATTAACTGAATAATAATAGAATAAGGCAAAACACCGGGAATATTAATCTAGAGTTGCAAATACCCCAGAATAATAACCCTATTAACTATCAAAATAATCCCTCGTCTAACAACAAAAACACGCCACGATATATAACAAATATGTAATCTAAACTATACAACATGAAACAAAACCGCAAGGCAAAGTGGGAAAATGCAGCCATGGCAACCGCAAATCAGGTAGGTACATATAAAAGTTCTACGTCGATACCTCTTGTGCCGTATTATATAGAATGGTTAGAAAAGAACAAAAAAGGTCCAATCTCTTAGACGTTCCCACGGCGCCGTTCCGGCTGCGGAAGCCTGGAATAATTGCTCGCGTCGCGAGTCACACGTACTAGTGTTGCGACAGTATTGCAATCGATACCAATTTAAGTACCAAACCAACAAGTTTAATACCAGTTTGAAATTGAATTCAATCAACAGCCTAATCGCATTCATTTCATAAGCCAAAAACTGCACGATTGTTTATTTTGTTTCAACCAACTTCACTAAGTACTTGGTATCAGTCATTTTATACGTTATGCTAGTAAAATTAGGTGGTCTTCAAAATTGAAAATATATTTTTTTGGAATCGATCAACATAAAAGTTCCAGTAAAATACTTTGAAGATTCTGCTGGTATATATTTAAACAAAATTAATAAGTAAAAAAGTTACTTGCCTCTATCTCTCTCTTTTATTACAATTAAATATGAAAGCTACACACACTCTAATCGGCATATTTAATGGTTCCCGTTAAAATAAAGTTCATGTCATAAGAGACTCCATTTCAAAAAGAGTAGTACTGTGTTTAAATTTAATTTATGTTTAAGCACAACGGAATCAGAGCCACTGCCTATAAGAAAACTCAATCACAATGATAGAAACCTTTCAGTATAAATCCATTTTGATTTGTTTATATTTGTCAAATGAAATAACTTTAATAAATATCGAATAGTTTAGGAATGCCAGCATTATTTCTGATGTACTCGTATGATTTTTTGAAATCATATACCTTAACGGAAATCTATTACCGCACTAGTACAAAGGAAACTCGTCGTAATGTCATTTCCCTAATTAGAGTCAGTTTCGCGTAACTAGATTCCATGAATGATCACTGCGCGACGCACACACTTAAGTACTTTAGACGTTGTTCAAAGTCAGGTGTAATTAAGCCATCATATTCATTAAGGTAACAATATTCCACAATATGACGCCCAACCGATACCAGGCAGCGGCTTGAATGCGTAATACTTCAAAGTTGAATCGTAAAAGCGTTCCTAATTTACAATCCAGACAAACGTGGAGGCACGCGCGCTCACGAAAATAATAACGACTAATTAAACTAGAGTTTGTTAAATTGGCCAATAAATTGTACGTTTGCTACAGCGAATGTTCTTATAATTTCACAATAATTTATTATCGGCATTTAAGAAACTCAAAAACTACGCACCGGTTTACCAATCACGAATTAATCTATACTATGAATATAAAATATCTGAAATTTATTATTCTAACGAACTACTGTACTCTTAGTGTGGGTTTCAATACATTTGAACCGTCTCGGCCGCGTTTGTCGGTAGCTTAGAACTGAGATACGTGACTATACGTTCTAGTTATATATCTATCTACAGTGTCAGATTCTTTATATTCCATTTACCATTATATTTTCTACCAACATGAAAATTACCTTTCGTACCAAAACATACCACACGGGTGTAACCGTGAAATTAGTGAACACACGGATCTTAACACCAAAAGTGAGTCTGTGCAAAATTTACGAGCATTGTTAAGAGCACGCATTCGAAACCCGACGAGAAGATTGCCGTAAAATTTGGTATTGAGTAGAAAGGGGTGGGGTGAAACTCATAAGCAAGAGCTGTTGACGGCTGAGATATGGAAGCCGTTGATTAGCTTTTGAAAAAGTACCCTGAAATTAAACAAAGCATTTCTGATATATTCACAGAACACGAAATATTATGCACGTAAACAAATAAAAATGCGCTTATTTTTAATTCGACGGACCTCACAGTCAAAACTACTGAAATATGTTGAATAATTTTAATACTGGTTGGGTAAAGTCGATATTTCGATGTCATTGAATCATTCTCAACATCCACAACAATAATTTTTAAGTTATTTATAGGGGCATATCTTGTTGCAAGGAGATTATTTTTTCCGAAGAGACTTATTTAGCTTGTCAATACTAACATCAATGGCCCTAATCTGGCAACATTTTCGAATTAAAAACTCGTCCTCGTGTATTCCTTAACTTCAGCGTCATGTGATGACAATAAAACAGCATAAGATATATTGGACAAATAAAATAAGATAAATAGCTATAAAGAAAACAATTCAGGAATAAAAAGGAACTTCATTTTTAAAGATTATATCTCTAATTTTTAAGTCATAATTCATTAAATTCGTATAAGTTATAAGAATAATTCACAAAGTTTTCTTTTAATTCAATTGAAAAACTTTTTAAAAAACCATGTTATCTAAAAATGTTCATTTATCATTACTTCCTTGTATTCAATCTCTTACATTGTTTTGGAAGCACCACCAAACAAAATTATGTTTGGTGTTTTCGAATGGCATAACCGCATTTCAACATTATGCAACTCCCTTGACATAGATGACAGGCACATTGTGCCTTCAAAGCTAGTGAATTATGGATAGATTCAACAACCATGTAATAAGCATAATAACCGTCCATCAGGTGTAGCTAAATTTGAAGGTCTGAACTCTGAATACACAGTGTCTAATACCAAAATTATTAAGTCATGCTAATTATTTACTTTATGCAAGTATAGACTAGCATCATTTACGAGTACCTTTTGTTACCCGCCACAACATATTTATAAGATGAATACACAAACCCCGTGATCGTCCGTAATCGTTGTAATTTTTTTTCTTTTTCTATCATAATAGGAAATTTTAATATAAAATACTGGAAAGTACCCATATAAAATTGAGGCTATTATTGCTCATGGGAAATTGTTGCTCAAAACCATATTTATACCGGATTTTATTTGGAATCCAAAATATACCTAATTTCAGAGTGAAAAGATTTATTTTTGTTTTTACTTTAAATGCTTCATCGTTAAATCTATTAAGAACATTCACTAAAAGTGAACCATTTAAATCCGACTCAACATTAGCCAGTGAAATTCGGTATATCACCTAGACTACCACGCTATTTTGTATCTAATTATCTATCCAATCTTTTTAATTTGTTGAGCCACTTTGTACTCTCGGGAATCTCGAGACAATTGAATTTTTATTGTTTCTAAATTGTACGGCTTGACAAGACAAAGCACAGCAAATGATTGCACTCTAGTCGACTTGTTTCTATTAATGTTATAATCTCCATTTAAAATGTGGGATATAAAAGTAATCAAGATTCATTGATATTCATGCTGATTACTTACTTATATTAATCAGTACCTTACTTATAAACAAAATACTGTTAAGGTTAAATAATTTAATGACTGCGTGTCAAATAAATAATATTAATTTTCAAGACATTCATTTGGTAATCTTAGAAAGATTTCATTCTCAAAAACATTAGATACAATTTTAACAAAATGGTTGTCTAAACTTGTCTGTCTACGAAATAGAAAATTAGCACCAAGGAACACTAAAGATTCACATCTCAAGGACGTGAAAGCACATAAAATGTCCCAAATAATTGCTAATTTACTCAAAGCAACCTAAAAAAGATCTATCTGAGCAATGATTTTACGCATAAATTTCAATGGTTTATATTTATGGATGAATATTGAAAAAAAGCGTAAATATTTATTTACTAGATTCAAATTAAGGACAGATTGATTGACTGCGCGCAGAAACTTCCCACTCTACGCACACCGGTCTGGCAATTAAAACAAAAAATAATCAACCGAGGCTCGCGTGTCGATGAACTCAATGGTTAACAATTTCAAAATTCCTTAACATAAAGCATCTTTCAATTGCTCAAACCTCATCAAGACCTGTCCAGTGACATTCCAAGTGCATCCATTCGCATTATTATTCGCTAAGCATATATCACACGAACCTTGTAAACAGTTAAAGGATAACAGGATAAGATGTCCAGCAACGTGTCTCCACTAATCCAGAAAAACATACACTTTAAGGTTTTCAGAAACACATGACACTATCAAATTAACAATCCACAGGTAAAATTTGAAAGCTCGCGAGTTGTTTTCCGTGAGACGCAGCGTACGTCCGTCCGCTACGAGCAGCGAAATGAGACTGAGGAACGATACGATAGTGTAGAGGTCCACTGGTTGGAGGTCGGAGGCGATTGGCGGAGGACGGAGTGAAACGGGATGCGATGAGATGCGCGCATCGCCTAGCTTCCGTTCGACACGTTTGATAAAATTTGCGGCAGCAAAACATAATATATTCGTAGGGCCCGCATATTTTTAACACCAGCTGCCTGTCAGACTTGTACCTTATCTTTTTATTAACATCGACCGCTGATAAATAAATACACTAAACAAAATAAAATTATCGCTGATTTGGAAACACGATAGATAATTTAAGTATAACTCGATTTACTGCAATGTTTTAATATAAAACACTGAATTAAGAACTTTATTCATTTTTCATTGAAATTTTAGTCTTAACTACTAAAGTTTTATCTGATGCCCATATTTGCAATAAAATGACGTCATTGAACAAAACAGATGATATTTTGAAAACTAACAATTGTCTAAATATTAGATGTTCTCATAATTCTCATTAAACAATTGATTATTGTATTAAATAATAAATTTATGGATTCGCCCTCTCCTTATGTCATTACCTTATATTTAGTTAGTTACCTTCTACGAGTTCTACATAATTGTTCATGACATAAAAGCATTTGATAGATATAATATAAGATAGTAATACGAATATAAAAAGTCAATATTTTTGAATTCAGTATTGAATTTTTCTCACACCTTGTTGAAGATCACAGTCGATATCTCCATTTATGTCAGAGCTCGTCGAGAAAGCGTCGTACAGGCATCGCAAGGATTTCTCTAAGAAACTATCAATGTAACTTTTTGTATAATTGTTTTAAAGTTTGAAATCGATACATTCACGGTACATTATAAACCTATATTGGCTATTGTGTACGCTTACCACTAATTGTATGTGAAAACTTATCACTTATAATGGCTTACGTCAGCAAGGCAACAAATTTGAAATATTTTTTTTATGTTAGACCAATAAATTGTAGAGTATGAATGTGGTTACTTCAAGGTGGTGTTTTATGCATAATCATTACCGTCTCTTTCCGAAATGTTGAATAATTTTTTTTCCCGTCACGTAACAATAAAAGGTACGCATAACGCCACAGGTTGACTGAACAAATCAAGCCAGCAACAAACTGCTTTACGAGAGCATATAACGAGCCATTGTAGAAGAATAACTCTGGGTAGTGATACACGTCACTCATCATATAACAGCCGTTTAAGAGCATGAAGTCAGAGGAAACACAGCTTGATCTATAGATGTAGTGGACGACATCGATCTTTTATTTTGTAGCAAAATTAGAAAATGTCCTTAACTTTATTGAAATAAAGAATATAAATCCCACATCTTGTATAAGGAGCACTAAAAGATTCCGAAGAGTTTGGACAAATGCAAGAGAATGCGTTGCTTGTTGCACCTTAAGGATCAGCAAGTGTACCACGGTACAAAACCATTTCATTAAATTTCCTGTAGCCTAAAAATTTGGCGCTTTTCTAACCCACAACGTCTCCGCGGCAATTGAATGTCTGTTTTCGATTTATGGAAAATTTATAAATTAAACAATATATAAATTGAACGAGGAACATGTGACATGAACGAATTGAACTTGTGACAGAATCCACAGATATAAATCAATTATTTGTTGTATAATTACGCAGGAGATAAAGGAACATAATACTTTATACTAGAACTGTTAAAATTCATAGTTAATAGTTTTATGTACGATAAAAACATTAGAAAATTATTTAGGACTCATAAGCAGAAGAGTCCTGCCCGTGCGGGTTAATGAACGCATAGAAAGAAGTGTTGTGTTTCATATGTAGCTAACGGCGATTGAAATAAAACCAATTGGAACATAATTAATTCAGAGCTATTAAAATTGTAACAGAAAATACATATAACAAAAAATTATAGTTTAGCAGTGTAATTTCGTGTTATTTTAGTGCCATTTTTCCTGTCTTATCTTCCTAAACATAAAAAAAGTTAAATGTTCAAATAGTGCTTAACTTAAAATTAGATTCTTACATCTTTTTTAAACTGAAAGAAGGAAAGAGAAGCAATGACTCAATCAATCAACTCTTCCTGAAAGCGAATAAGTATCATTTAAAATAAATCACAATCATTTTTATTGTCTTTTTTAGATGTTTTAATCATTATGTCTCTTTTGAATAAAGTACCTAATAACTAACTAGGGAGGTAACTAAGGTATTCAAAATGAAGAATATTAAATATATCAAAACATTAAAAAGTTAAATACAACCTATTTTTAAATTTCAATGTTACACCACAAAGTAACAAGAACGCAGTCTGAAGTCTGTTATCGAGTGGCCACTCTGCTTATCACTGCTCTCTTGTTGCCGTTTCATACTGGGACGATGCGAACGGAGGGGATCGTGATCTATTTTGAGAAATTATCCTATAATCCTTTAACCAGTCTCTATTTATGGTTTTTAGTGCAATCACAGACAACTATTCAATAGCTTTGTATGTTTACTCGTAGATTATGTTTCGGTGAACGCTTAAAATATGTTTAAGTAAAAGAAAATGTATTTACCAAGTAATTTATTTATAAATAAATAAAAGTTTAGGTTTAATAGCGTGTCTAATTACTAACTTCACTTTTGTGTTGAAAATAATCCTCAAGCTCAAATAGTGTCAACAATAAATTGATTCTATGGAAAATTAGACAAAAAAATATAAAATTTAAAAAAAAATCTAAAATTTATTTATTCAAGTCACTTTATTAATGTCATTGTCTAAATGAACTGCTAAAGGCCAAAGGTATTCTTATAATTTTCCTCGCGCATAGAAACTAGCTCTCCGACGGCAATAAGTTATATAAACTAACATTTAGTAAGACGGGAAATCATTTTCGTTAAATAAGACCAAATCAGAATAAATATCTTTAATAATTTAAAGCAGATTAACTTGTAAAATTCATGTAAAGTCATTCATATTACCGAAACATAAGGTGGCTTAGTGCTTTCTGCTCATGATTACACAACACACTTCCCTATGCAAGTAAAAGGTTAAGATTCTCATTCAAGAAACTATCGCTGCACAGTTCATTAAAATATTTAATTGCAGACTGCAAGGTGCCTTTATTTACCGTACAAAATTATAACCGAGATAGTTATATTACTCAATCATAGATATTCCTACCATTCTTCTTTATTTTTATAAACCTACAATTATGACAACTTAGTTGTTACATTTTAAAAGATATTATGATGTCAATAAAGTGGCCTCTTAAGGCCAGTCAAGGACGGTTACTTTCTACTTTTTAAGAGTGTGTTGACGGGCTGAATTCATTTTCTTATGACAAGGGTGCCAAACCGACAAATGGCTGCATTTTACGAGTTTTTTATACCTTATTTATTTCAACCGACTTCAAAAAGAAAGGAAGAGGTTTTTTAATCTTCTGAATGATTTTTTTGTATGTGTGTTATGTGTTACCTACTGTACAAATATTTGTAAAAGAGGAGGAGGCACAGAAAACATGTTCTGCTTCAAACATCCCAATTAGCTCTATCAACTTATGTCACCATAGGAGTAAAACACTACAAAGTGATGTTATTTGGCATTATGTGTATATAATTATATTTGTCATCTTCTATAAGGTAGAAAATCAAAATTTTATTGGAAAATATCCACTATGCCTTAAACTCCTAAAAGCGAGGGTCAAAAAGTTCCAAGAGTTGTTTCCATCAATGAGTACTTTTATAATAATTAATGCTTAACACGAAGATGTATTATACACAGTAAAGTGGACATAACAATTGGCTTCCGATTGCAATGTCTATGTAAATGTCGACGCGTTATCAGCGGTCAACTGCGGCGAGTTCATTATCAACTTGTTCAACAAATTATCGTTCACATAAGTGCTTAGACTAGATTATTGCTTTATATAAACTAGCAGAGGTTGAAAAATATTATGTGAAGTAAATTTTTAGATAATTTGCAAGTCACACAACAAAAAGATTTTTCGACGAAAAGTTAAATTTCATAATTTTCATTGTCTACTCGAGAAGTGCCCACTGCAAGGCATAGATCTCCTTCAACGATTTCATACTTAGCACCATATGACGCTTATCAAACTCAGAGTAGTTTGCATTTTAAAGTTCATTGGACACATTTTGAAGCTTTACAAGTAAGATAAATTAATATTATTAAAATAATCTAAAAAATATTTTACATGGAGTACTAATGATCCACTTCTATTTAAATTGATTGGTAAATGTAAATGTGGTACGAAATCTCCAAGATACATTGAACCATTAGTCAAGCTGTAGCTGCATGTTGTTTGACCCCTTTGCCATCCCTTTTGAATGAAGAATTCAGGTAAAAAGCAACAAGTTTAATTATCTACAAAACTTGACTGGATCATTAGTCACTATTTACGTTTACATCATGACTATTATAAACTATTATACAATTATAATCTTTGTGATGTATATAAAGCCTCTATTAGTATCCACCTTGATAAAGATCATTTTTTATGGCCATCGGATGAAGCCCGCCACTCACTGCACTATGCGGGTACGTCTACTATTCAACGACTTAATTAAACATTGTTCTTGTGCCTTTTGCTACCGGTTTAAAGCAAAAGTAACGTCCTTAGTTGGAGGCTCGCTACGAGGTGGTTTATAATTATTTGAAATCTTTGAAATGTACTGCACTGTAACTATACAATAGTCAATAGACTGTAATAGATTTTTTTTTTAATTTCTATTTTTTTATCTTACAGATTTTGAAGTTTAATAGGGTTGTTATATTGATTAGTTAAGTTTCAAAGGACTAAATCATATATGGCATCATAAAATTTTGCTTGTCGTTTTTAAGAGATGTTTAAATACTTAAAACATGAAAGAATTTAGGCTGATTTGAATTTCTCTGTTGTAATAAATATCACTATCAGATATTACAATGATTCAGTACAAGATTTTTTCCATAATAAATAGATTCTGTTCATATTAATAGATAATAACTAAAAGTGTTCTTCTTCTTTAAAAATTCTCCAAGATTGACATCTTCCTTGGGACTAAACAGTTATTTAAAACTAAAATCAAAGACATCATTTTATTATCTTAAAATAGGTATAATATCACTTTATACATTCTATGATATTTATTATATTTGTGTCGAGCTGTGTACATTCTTGTTGGCTCCGGCTGTTAATGTACCAAATTAAATACACCATAATTGGTTTAGTATTTTTCATTATTATTGTTTCTAAAAATTGGGAACATGACATTCATTCGCATGCGTAAATTTTATATTTTGAAGAATAATTGGCCTTAGCATTTAAATACACGGATTTTGGTAACGCAATTTTTCCGTATACGAAAAGGTAAGACCACTTGTTAATTCTGCATTTATAAAAATATGAAGAAAAACCAAAGATATACATTTTAGAACAAAAACAATTAATATTAAATCTGAAGTACAAGTTCTTTGTGTACTAGTGATGTCACTGCACTCCAAAATACAACTTGTCAATTTAGAGATAAGTTATCAGCACTCAGTCCATAACCATCTCCTATTTACCGAGATCCAACGTTTGTTGACTTAGGTCAGTAACTAGACGACGAATCGACTTCGAATATCTTTATTTTATTTTATCTCGTTTCGTTTGAATATAAATATTCAAACCCATTCAATCGGAAATGAAATCCATAAAAAACTAATTTCCTTTATGAACTGAAATAAATACGGCAAATAAGTCAAAAAAGAGTGGAAAACAACTCTATTAAGGCACCTTTTGGGTCGGCATAGGAATCTTCGCATATGGACTCAAATAAATTTGCTGTGTTTTTTAATTAATAAGCAATTTTACAATTGAAATGAAAAAAAATACTTGTAGTTTTCTTTCTATACAATATCAACTTTTGTCTTTCTTTTTATGTTGTTTTTCTTGTACTATTATTTTTATTTAATTACTATTCTGGCTATTCGCAAAGCTGAATTTGATATATGTAACAAAGTGTATCTTTGTAGTTGGAATAATGAAACCCGTTTTAATTAAATTTAACTCACCCTTGCCACCTCCCTCTTTTTCTTTCTATATATCATTCTCGTCTTATTTCACAGTCTCTCTTTGTTTTACCTTTATCTTTCTTTGAGTTGTTAATTAACACGGACCTTAATTTTCACACCAAACCTAACTATGGTTTGAGGTTTCCAATAATGTAGAAACAGAAACTGCTGCAGGTATACAAACTTGGCCGTTGGCAAGTTCCCACAAACTATGTGCTTGTTGGCTAATTAATAAAATCGCCTTAGTTTTTGTGCTGGGAACGACTAAAGGACGCATAACACAGTGTCGGTACCGAAAACGGTGGAAAATCACGATTTATGAAATATTTTGTACAAAATTGATTAAAAAAAAAACAGCAACAACAAAAAAGATATTACGTGAGCATCTAAATTATTATTTGAAACGAATACCAAGTTTTGTGTTGAGCTGAGTATTCATCAGATATTGATAACGAAACGTCAACAAAACTACAAACGTGGACAACACTAGCTTTGCATAATGATGATGAACATATTGTTCAATAAAGACTTCAGATCAATTAGGAAAGTCAGTTTATAAAAAACAAAAGGAGCTGAATGTTATATAGTAGCATAAGAGATAATTGCCTATGCTTCCAATATTTTTATATTTTAAGCAAAGCACCTAATATAGTGCTCTAAAACTCTCTCTCTGAAAAAAACATTAGGCTGCGTCTATATGCAGAGCAACCACCGCTAAAGCTATACTGCTTAATACTTTACAGTTTTACAAAATAAGTTTTTTATATAACTTCTGGAAGTTTTATAAAAACTGTGAATTTATGCCAAGCTCACAAAATGTACGAACTTGAGATGAAAATCTCAGTAATGGAAAGGGAAACGTAATTAAGTCAATTAATAATTACACTTTTGTACACTTCATTTCTTTCTTCATATTTTGTTCAGTTTACACTTTTTGGTTCCAGACATATTCGTAAAGATAGAGACAGGCGTATCGATTTTATTGTCTCCGAAACCTTCCTGTTACTTATGGACGCAACAACACTAACGCTAATTAAACAATACAAATAAACTTTAATACCAAAAAAACAGATCAGAATTTTTCTATAGAAATAACTAAGATAAAAATGTTTCCAGCAAATAATAATTCTTGCAAAGGGTGCCTACGTAATTGGATTGACTTCGAAATGTATTTATTAATTCGACATCAAAGTAGAATTGCTTTAATATTAAGGAAGGCATAATGTGCTTTTATTTTATTAAAGTATTTTTGGATGAAAAGTCCAGAGAGTAAAAATATTATACATACCCTTTTAAAATTACTCGGGTTCAAAATTAAAATATAAACGCCCGAAATTTTATAATGAAAATAATTTATTTCCATATGAAATACACATACAATATTGTTACCCTGATATTGGCGCAGTATAGCCAATATCTTAAATAATCTTTTTTTCGACTAGGAATTTAAAGAGCTCATTGGCGTTGCCGTTCGTACGCCATGGTTTCCCGCCAAATCGCATTGAGTCAGCGTGCGTGTATTATTGATCTTAACTCCACATGTGTTCCTCTCGTGTTTATAATGACTAGGAATTCAGGATATCATAAGTAGGAAATACCAATTTAGTAAAGCACAATTAATTGAGAAATAAACATGAGATGTTTTAATAATAAAAGGTTGATATATAAAAAACACACCGATGCAGGCTTTATAGTGTGTACACCTATTATTTGAATTACATATATGCATGCTAAAGTTAAAATAAGAAGCCAGAATATTATAAAAACTAAAATTTAAATTGAATAAGACTCAACAGTACCATAGAGTTATTAATTATAATATTTTAAAAAAATGCACTTAATACCATTAATTAATAAATAAAAGAAAAATGCGTTAGTGTATACTTATATATATTGTTATATGTTGTTCTGTTATCCTTATTTCGAACTGGAACGAGGCGACGACGGATTGGTGTTTTTTTTATAATATTCTAAGGAGTGATTGATATGTACGCTATTATTACGCTTTCACGGCTTAACTTTCCAACTGATTTGCATGAAATCTAGTGTGGAGATAAATTACTTCTTGAGGAAGGACATACGCAGTTTTTCTTACTGAAAAATAAAATGTTCCCTGCGGACGCAATATCGATTATGTATGTCAAAATCAAGTCACGCTGAGAGAGACGCGGCAAGCTAGTAGGTACTTTAAATTATATTGTGCTATTCACGAATACGATGAAATCATCTAAAAAGGGGTATTATCCTTCGACCTTTCAAAATTTACGATTAAAACTCATTCAGGCTTTCTACAAAAGGTAGTTTTAAGTTTACATCCCTTACTAACAGATTATCTGATATTAAACTTATTGACTATCCAATCAATTTTGCAGAAATACATTAATACGAGTTCGTAAAAAAAGGCGGCTCCCTAAATATGAGTTCATTTAAAAGAAGTATACTCAATACCGCTCACACTCTATACAAATAAAGTTTAAGCATATGTTGTTTTGTATATTTAACTAAAACAACTCATAATATAGTGGATTACAAGTGATAATTTCTTTTTTGAATGAGAATATTAATAATTTGAGAATATTATATAAAAATACTTTTGATAAATTAGTTACATAATAATAATGCTTGTAGTAACTGGCTTAGCGTTCACTCATTGGGCGGCTTACTGTACTATATTTATCAATCAAATTATGAACGAAAATAAGATTTGTGCCTTATATCATTTACTTCTACGCTTTATTCTATTGAAGCGGGGTATCCGAAAATTAACCTTGAAACGGCAAGCATAAGTTCTATAGATAACCATTTTAAGGGAGTTAGCACCCTTTGTGAGTGGGGAGCCTCCTCTTTAATTATAACTTATTTCTATTATCAACTATTTATATTTAGTTTCTATCTACCTGTAAGTATAAGAATTAACGAAAAAAGACATCGTCAGTTAAAACTGACGATGTCTTTTTTCCACTTTAAAAAGTGGAAACAAAGATATATTTAGACTCTATATATTACTCCCACTTCAGCTTACTTAGCTAAACAATAGGGATATGATGGACATGTTCAACTGTTGAAATAATTAGTTACACAAGTGGAAATGATTGGAATATTGTACTTAGCCACGTTTTGCAATAAAGAGGGTTTTTAAACAGTGATTAAAACGTCTTTCAAAACAAATGAGTACTAAAAAACTTCTGTTATGATTAAACGTATCATTACTTCGCCGTAAAATAAACACGTTTAGTGCTTTTTAAAGAACAATAACCCTTTAGTAGTTAATTTCGTTCCAGAGCAGAAAAAAGTGTATTACCCCCGTTTATTTTCTGTAAGGTTATATTAAGTTACGCCTTACAACAGCACTGATTCAATCTTTTTATTGCTCTTTTTAAACAGTTAATTTCTCTTAAAACCATAATGCTTAGACACTAATAAAACAATACATACAAAGCTAGCCCTGTATAACGAAGTGCAATAAACAGACAGACACAAACATAGGCCAACATTAGTTCGGCTTGAGTTTGCTCTACGTAAGTAAGTAGCGAGCCTTCGTATATTTTTCGTACTTTTGGCATTTATAAAGTAAATATTTGTTTATATTTATCTATGTTTTTCATAGTGTTTTGTCAAGTCCGTTCGAATTACAATTACTTTTTGAATTTAAACATAAGAGGAAAATCAAAACAATATCAGATTTAAAAAAACATATGAGGTCCTTATACAGTTTTGTGTGCAGTGTAAGTAAAATAAAAAGATTTAGTGTGAAATATTATATGACTATTTGAAATATTTTTGATTAATAATGACCAAAAATCATAATGCACTTTATTTAAGCTATCAATTTTCGATACCAAGTCTGCATGTCTTTTCGGCATTCATAATGCATTGATTACGCCTGTCCATCTCTGTCTAGCAATTTTGCACTTGAACTATTACTGAAATTATTTTTGTGATACCGCTGCTGCTTAGTGCGTTTATATGAATGATTCCTATTAAATATATATAAAGAATAAATAAATTAAGAATTTAAAATTGTAGATCTTACACAGGCCTATGCAAAAGTTCACGTCAGTATGTGACTATATCCTAAACATGACTGGCTGTAATCATTTTCATCATCAGCCTATTTATGTCCTGCTTACACAACACATGCGGAGTTTGACCGCACTGGTCAATGTAAGCTGTTAGATGTATGTGGATGCATTATCAACTGGGACGAATTATATAGCGTGGCTTTCGAGACGCGAAAGATTTCGAGATAATAAATAAATATTTTAATTTTTAAAAGCTGTTTTGCCCACATCACTTCGTTCATTTACCGGTTTAAACATATTATTTCAACGCAAAATCCAAAACGAACAAAACCGTGTTCAGTATCTTTTGTACAGATAAAGTTCTGGTAACGAAACCTAATATAAAAAAGCTCAGTTGAAATTCAATATATTGAAGCGAGAAGCGAATATTTTTAACTAGACTACAGTTATATGGCAACCATACAAAACAAACCTATACTATATGTGCCCTTGATACCCTTAAGTAACGAAGTATTCAATAACGACCTTATCTTTCCAACTTTGTCGAAATAACAATTCAAGACGAGTTAGGAGAAAAAACTTCGATTTATTTTTATTCACCTTAACATAACGATCAACGTTGAAAATGTTGTATAAGCGGCATAAAAAAACTTTTAATTGGGTTTTATAAGTTTTCTACTACACTCTTAATAATCTGTAAAATATAACTTAAAGTTGTTATTAAGCTAAAATTTTGTCTAAACTCTAAAGGATCAAAACTTACCTACCTAGATAAGTTTTAAATGTTAACCTAAACGTGTTACGAAATGCCTTGATTTTATCAATAAAAGTTATCGCTAGACAGGGACGATGAATTCGTATTCGAATCGATGAACTTAAAGCTGTAAAATTAAAACTTCCCTAATTTGTCTCTCTATACTTAATTAAGAAATTTATTATAGATTAATCTTGTTTCTTAGTAACAGCTCTTCGAACAGGTGCCTGTAACGTGTTCTAGTCCACTCAAATTTTCTATAAGTAGAGATCCCTTTCAATCAAAATGTTAAACTACACATAAAGTGGACTGTATAGGGAGCGGGTCATATCTGACCCGATATTAACTATTCTGATTTTCCTTTCTCTTCACGTCAAGTTCCATTGTTTCTTCAACTATCTTCAATATCTTCAATTCAATTCCACACGCGACGTAAATCTTTTAAATCTCCTCGCGCTGTACCTCTATTCGCACGAGACAGTCATGACAAGAGATAGAACTTTTTTGTCAGGTACAGGACAGGAGTGGCGAAAAAAAAGAGTTTTCAATATCTTTTTGATAATATTCGTTATTATATAACTGTTATTACACTGCTTATTTAAACACTGAATAAAACTGAAGCCTACAGATTCTAGGAAATATTAATAGTTTATTTATATATATTTAACTTATAATTATTATATTTATTGTCTGTAACATACATGGACATAACAAATGATTTCGACTGAATTTGCCGGAGCCTGATGTCAAATATGCGCGCTAATTAAACTCAATAGAGATGTTGAGTACAAGTTAAAATTCGGTTTTTCGTATTAATATCTTAGATATGAGAAAAAAATAAAATATCTAACTAATCAAATGAAATTAACTTTTCGCTCTATATTTCTTTAATGATTTCGAAATGATGTGGTGTAGAATTAATTTGAAATTAAATATTATAGGATTCGTTTGAAATTATACGTTACCAATTGCTCTATACCATTTATACTTATTTAATATTTATACTATATACATTACCATGTAATGCATAAATTATAAAGCCATCATTAATTTCGTCCAAGGGTTCATACATTTTGGTAGCTGATTCTTAGTATATTGTCACAAGCAAGGACCATTTTCTATGGATCATTTTTAGTCGACTTGTAACAGCTCCTTAAACATATCGATATATCTCTGATAAAATTGCTTGAACACAATTGATCCTGAAATATTTCGTTCGTATGATATAAAATTACTGTCACATACCCTATTGTTGTAGAATCTACACGACTCTCCATTTATATGAATGCATTAAAGACAGATATAGATATATAACTAATAATTTGTCACTTAGAATGGGTTTTTCAGTTTTCATTACTGGTTTTGGAAACACAATCCTTAAGTTATAGAGGTTTTTGACATAAAGCTTTATTAAATAATTTGACAGATCTATGTTATGCTATACTTACCTTATTATATTTAGCAAGTGTCTAAGTGACTATATCTTATATTGTATAGTACTGAAACCCCTACCTACTCAAAACAAACAGAACAAAAATTCCTGATAAACCCGAAGAGCAGACCAACTTAATCCGCTCAAATAACTTACTGAAAAAACAATAAACGCCGCCAATTTTCTAAACAGAAAAAATAACAGTCCGATATCAATCCAATAAAGAGCAGGAAGGAAACAGCCTTCGGGTAAGCAATCACGTGAAGAAAGGAGCCAAGCAATAGGAAACTGTTCACGAGTAAATGGGACAGAGAAACAATTGCGAGCAGTTCCCAAAGAGAACGGCGTAAACAGTAAAAGTTTTCGAAGTTCGCGCTTATTCAGCGAAAGGGTTCTAGAGTAATGAATAATACAGATAAATTATTCACAACGCGATTGCATTATATTTCTCTAGGCTGTGAAATTTTATGGACACGACCTTAGAGAGAAGTTTCGAGTCTCACTTGACTGCCCTGCGATGGCTTTGTTTGGTGAAATAATAAAATATCAGGTCAGGACGATGCTGGTTGAATGACAATATAGCTTAATAAACTGGCTTACAGTATCTAAACTTTGAATATTAATATTGGCACTTTCAGGCCTTGGAGAACAATTCATTATATAAATAATAAGAAACACAAGTAAATTGCTTATAACAAAAAGGTAGGTAGTTGAAGCTGTCAAAGCAGGGAAAACAATAAATACTTTTTAACAGACTTTTCCATTGTTTGTTTGTTTTTGTGTGTACACAGGTTTTTATAATTGTATAGTATTGTGGACCTATTTTCACCAAGTCTGCTAAAACATGAATACATGCTCTGTACACACACCCATCTAAGGATATTTTCGCCTTCAAATTTTTTTTAGGCAATTGTGAGTTTTGACCACAGAAGAATCAATATACTAGTCGAATTTGCTTTAAAACTTTAAGCCCACAAAAAGAAAGTAAGTATCCGTCAATAAAATATATTACACCACATTGTTCTATGATAGAGTCCCCTACTCGATCTTGAATGGTTCTCTCTCTAAATGCTGATTATGGTCAATCGCAGCTGAATACAGAGATGAACATAATTATGTTATGCCTCTCGATAGTAGTGTGAAACACCAATTGCTGTTAAGACAATTAGTGATTGAAACTAGTTACGCGATCTGTGATATCTCGGACCATAGTCGGCGTCAGAAGTATCTTAACACTAGTACCAACTCTTACTACTTAATAATTGGTAGTATATGTTATTTCTGAGGCTGAATGTACCTACACCGAGTACAGTAACAAGTGAAAACTCTTTCCTTATAAAAACTGCCCTAGCGTTGATCAATTTTCAACACTTAAAATGTTATTTAAAACTAAAAAACACTTAATCCTTATATTGTTGATTATCACAATACCCGACATATTGCAAATCATAAAAAACGGTATAGTTTGAACAATCACTCCGCAATCTCGTGAGAAACTCGTTCAAATTAATAATATTATGTGCTTTACTTCTTAGACTAATCCGGTACAATATAACAATGGATGGAGTTTTTGAAATTAGCACATTATTGTTTGTCCAAGGACATTTAATATTATTTAGAAATAAGATTTGAGACTGTGTGTAATCGAATCTATCTTTTTTTAATTTCAGTGAAAATTATATATAACGTTATAAAGATGATAGGTAACACACATAAAATAAAACGTCATCAGCGTCAGCCTATAAACGTCGCATTGCAAGGCAGAGACCTTCCTACATAAGAGTAACATATAGAGATCAACCATAGCGAAACTTGTTTTGTTTTCGCTATCGCAACTGAGCGGTTTAACCACTATGCGAACGAACTTTTCTAAAAAATGTAATCTGTCAATCTATCATCTGTGAAGTTAATATTAGCGGTATTTAGTAAGCGTAAGGGAAGAATCTTATCAACAGTACCTAAGTATTGTAATTAACTGGCCAAAATTTAAACTATGTAATAAGTGCCAACTAATAACGACACCACAGACAATTGATCCTCTTTTATATTCTAGATTGAAAACTTGTAATTTTTTGTGGATTTTGGTAGATCATCTTGCAAGTCTTCTTATTAGGCCCCCGTTTTGGCTATTTAGCCTAGAAGCAGTTCACAAAAGTGAGTTTTTGATATTATTGAGGTCACTGGTCTATGGTTACCATCAGGTGTATCGTCAGCTTGTGAAACATTCTATACATATTTGTATCTACATTAAATTAGACTATACATGTTTCCTACAAGAATCCTAATTCCTTCAAGAGAAAATAATTTCTTCATTGTAATTTTTGGCAGTTTGTATACTCTGTTTATCCTGATTAGTCTATCAATCTCAAACTCGACGGGTTTGTATTAGCTACTGCGGAAATACTGTAACTACTTTCCGATTGACCGAAACAAAGTAACAAGTCAAACTAATTTAAAAGTTGTAAACAAGTTGTATAGTTTGGTAGTGAGTTTTACAATTCCATAACTTAAATTTGGGCCTATATTTAAGTTCAATTATAAGTATAACAATAATAGCACTATAATAAATATATGTATGTGTGGAAAATGTATAACATTTTGTTTTATTTATAAAGCTGCCGATTTAATGAGAGCAAAAAATATCTATTATTATCATATTCTTTATACGTCATTACTTTTTCTTAGAATGGTTATGATGAAACTTACGAGTATCAAGAATGTTTAATCTACAGAAGGTTTTTCCGCTATCAAATTACTTCATAGCATCGAATATAGTTATTTTTGGAATAATATAAGTAATGAGTTTTATGGATCGATATTTTTTTTATTACTTACAGATTGGCCACATGCTAGCCTCTTTTATTATTACCTTTTATAACTGTTCCCAACCGACAAAATTTTCTATTGCATCCAAAGGGAATGCCCCAATTGAAATTTAAGAAATTACTAAGTCTTCTTTAAATCCTAAGACGTCCTTTTGTTATAAGTTTACTCAGTGTATATGAACTTAATATAACCCCAGCCTATTTTAAAATAATTAACGAACAACAGACATTTACGATAACAAAATGGCAAACACATACATTTTACTTTAATAGGCGGTTCTAATTACTCTTTGATAGCCATTAGTGTAATGACAGTACCTTCTTTAATTTTTTCCTTATACAATTAATATAAATAGAAGCTTTCAAGAATTTAGAAATAAAACCTATATTAAAATAAATTTATCGAGTACTTAAATCTGTAATGAAATAAGTTCCGCAAGTTAATGTTTATTTTATATCGACAACAATTATTTGAGCACGAAAGTTTAGTAAGCATTTTCATTTAGCGAACGCTTCTAATGCACACAAAAGAGCAATAAACAAAATTAATAACAAGAAAGTTGTTATTACCAAGATACATAAATCGAAAATTAATTTACAGATGACGGACAAAGTTCCGAGGCGTAATTTTCACTATAATACTACCTTGTCCATATTCATGAAGCCACGATAGCAGAAGAGAATTCATTTAGATAGTGAATAGCCGTTATAAACTTTCAAAATGGAGACAACAAATGTTTACGACTCAATTAATTACAAGTTAAACTGTATACCGAACAAGAAATAGGGGTTTTGTGCTCATACACGAGATTACGTAACTTTGGCAAATTCCAGTTTCCAGGAGGAAAATTCAGACAGCTTATAGACATGGGATAGAATTCTTGCGCTATTGGGGTTTATTGGAATTGCATTTACATTATCTGCATATAATACTCGCATGCCTCTCAAAACTTGGCTGGAATATTACGCCGAATCTTTGATCTTAAAACTAAAACCATACGACATCATTCCTCAGCCAGGATATGTCAATAACACGAAGCCACCTGAGTGCAATTCTTGTTGTACTCACTGAACCACTGCGAAGATCTGACTGAGTTTTTTTGACTCAGCCATGAGAAACTGGTTCTCATCCACAAACTGCCCTTGGTAAGCTATATCATCGAGATGAAGCAATATGATTTCAGGTCATATCGCAAAGAACAGTGCACTACAGCTGCATCCCTAACATGTTGATTCATTCGTATAGCTTTCTCAGTTTCTTCTTTTATCTTTCACTTTCAATTTCAGGATCAACTCTCCATTTTCTCCTGCTGATGCTTCTTCTCAACTGGGATGAAAAATCAAAATCATGATGCATACCAATTTACGAGCACAACTAGTTCCTATATAAAGCAGAATACTAAACGTTTGGATAGCAAAAAATAATATTATTTTATTGTATTTCAATAAGTATAACATTTTAAAATACCTTTAGTCCCAAATTTGCGAAGCGAGCTCGCATTTTAAATTATTGGTTCAACGTATTCCAATTTGTTAGGAACAAACCCATTTAGTATATTACGAAGGTATGTTCCCGATTGGACACTGCCATTTATTTTAAATAAAAGATTTTAGCAGATCCAGTTCATATTTTTGTAAGGTTCTTTGTTGAATATATTAATTCCTGTCGCCTGTTATTATATTGAAAAAAAACTCAAATTACAACAGAAATTCTATGATATGAAACAATAGATAATGAATTGTAACCAGCAACTAAAAAATGGCATGTTTGCATTACAATATTGGCGGAGGTGGCTATTATAGTAAATTCCACGGGACACTTCTTCCGCCAGACCACGCAAACCACCAATCTGCGAAATTATGGACTCATCTTACTGCTTCTGTCATTGTTATGCTTTTTGAAAATGAAGTATAAGAATACATAAATATAAATTAAATATAAAATTCAATATATTGTTTTATAATTATTTTTAGGAACGTTTCGTAAAATATGTGATATTCTAATATTTTATTAATATTTAATGAATGAAATCATTATTACACGTCATAACTTTATTTTTATATCGTTAGATTAGCTTTTATTTACACGTAACGACCTCGGATTAGCTCCCCGTGATAAGTAGCTGTAAAATAATTGTCCTTGAACGTTCATTATGAAATTAACGTAAACATTTTACTAACTTCAACTCATCTCAGCCTTCCAGAAATCGACTCTTTAGCATTTTTAACGAATCCATTTTCACGAAGTTCAAAATAATAAATTTTCATAATTAAGCTTATAACGAACAGATGCAAACATTTCACAATGCTCGGTGTAAAATATTAAATTATAATTAATAAAAATATATAATATTTGTTAAACTTTTATAAATCGCTAATTAATTTATTTACTTAAACTCTTAAGGCAAGCCATAATAACAATATTGGCTCAGAAACGTGGTGGCTCATGTGCAAGCACAAAATCTCTTAGCTATGAAGTTATGGAAACGGGTATGTTATAACATTCTCAGCATCTGGAAACCATAAATGGGGAGTTAGCTTTAAAGAAAGATTGCGTTTTAGACTTGTGACCACTCGCAGTGGAGCAATCGAAGCGAGCGGAGCTTAGAATTGTTTGCTTTGCTGCATGTTTGCTTGCTGCAAGCTTATTTTAAAATAACAGAAAATAAAATTATCTTATTTGATAATTATTGGAAATGAACGTAGTAGTAATTAAACATCTGCAGAATCGTTCGAAATTTTTTATCATAAGAGAGAATATAATTTTTGGATATGTAACATCAATTAACAAACAAAGCTATAATTAACATATACGCGTGCATATACTTATGAAATACACACACGAACTCACTACATCATACCCAAATCATGCTTGGCCAAAAGTCCGCAAACTTTGGTGAAATCACTTCGATTGAAACAGAGCAATAAGTAAATATATGTTTCATAATAATATTAATATAGCCTTATGGAGTAAAAAATCTCAAAACACAAAAGAGATTAAATGCACGATGAAGAAAAAAGAACCTGGCGGGTCGATTCTAAAACTATCCTTTCTATTCTACGAGTAAACTTACAAACTGCTAAATACCTGTAAATCTGAGAAAACCGACATCACACTTGAAAATCTATGAGGCAGCCAATGACGCGTTATCCTAAAACACTACATTCGAATTTTACATTTTCAATAAATTACAATTTTCTTTTTTTAAGTTCAAGAACCAGAGGTATTTTTGTGCATTTCTTGCCTGTAAGTAACCCCAGATGAACAAACAAATCTGTTTCTGATGACTGCATACAACCACCGTAACCTCGGACTTTCGTTACGTGCCAGTTGCGAAGTTTCTCGCATGAATGGCCGTAGATGGCGTACCCTGACCAACTTTGCCTAGCTTAGATCCACTATTGTTCTCGGGTTGAGTATAGGGTTGTCGAGACCAGAGCTTTTTTGTTTTGCTCTTGTGCTTCGTTGTGTCTCGTTTGTTGTTGCAAGTGTACTAACCAAATAGGTATGACATTTTAGAACTCTATTGCGCTAGCTTAACTATTTGATTTGTCATTAAATGTTACTTTTATTAATGACAGATAGTAACAGTATCATTTCATTATAATATTATAATCAAAACTTTTTATAGAACTGAATTAAAACAGAATAAAAAGATCTTGCGATTTAAAGGAAAAACTGGTAGTTAATGTGTTATCGACTTGAATGTCGACGCTGATAGATTTGTTACCAAAAATGATTTAAATTTTTGTTATAAAACCTTTCCATGCATCGCAAAGTATGCAACCCTAATCAGACAAAACTCTGTAACCGTATTTTGCTAGACTAGCTGTTTAAACCCCTGTATCGACTTTTTATCTGAGTATTCGGTGAGCTAATTTCAACCAACTTTAAAACGATGCTGATGCAAGAAAAAGTTTAAGGAAAGATGTTATGTTATATGCACTATTATAAGACATCATTAAAATGGTTTAAATGAATTATTACTATTATAAAATCTTTGAAGATACAATAATTTTAGTTAATGAGGATTATTAAGTCAAGTGAATTTTAAAGTTGATTTGGTGTAATAAAATAAAAAAGACGGTATATACACAATCCAGTTGAATACCATATTATTTTATCATCAGCGTATTCAATATTAATTACCCTGCGAAGATATTAATAAAGGTTAAATTCAATGCAAGGTTCAAATTATAATGTTTGGTATGTCGAGGACAGTATTAAAAATATCAATGCAAGGTCAATTTATCATGTATACGGGGGCTTAAAAAGATGCTTCGACATCTAATGATACCCTTTTATAAATTCCAGAAAGATGGCAAATTAATTATTTAATCAATGTGGTACCCCCATCAAAGGAGTTTTAACTCCAGATGGCGTGAAATGGAACGAAAAACAATAATTCGTATTTCTGTATAGAAGAGTATAACTTCGCGTGTTTTTCAGCAATAAATAGGCTGTATCATATAAAAAACCTTTTAATGTTTTAATTAAATCGTGAAGTCATTCACCTGATGAAATAAAAGATTAAATCACCTTCTTGCCTGTAATAAAAGTAATCAAAAGATATTTAAGTAAAATTTTGTTTTTGTCAGCTTTTTCAGTAATTCAGTAGACTATGGGATATCGTTCAAGTCATTAGAGTAAAGAGTAATGCTTTTCGATATTAGTGTATTCTGTGGATCGATGATACGATCGATACTATGTAAGTATTAGACTTTCATTAGTGTGCTACCCCCGTTTTAATTTTTTTTAAACCCGATTTCAGAAAACATTATCGAAGTCTAAATCGAAGTTGACTTCTGCATTCGTTATTAAATTTAAAAAATTGGCCGATTTTTAAAATGGTTCAGTTATATAATATCTTTAGAATAAAATCTGAATTAAGGTACCGAGTAGTAAGGTTACGAGAAAAAGTAATCGAATTGAAAATATAATATTCAATGAAAAATATAATGCTTTAAAGAATAACATGAGGGAATTCAACTTCGGCAGATCAACTACAGCTGGCATGAATGTAAAGTTTCAATTTGAGTTTCCATCTGAGCGAACTCTTGATTGTACCTAGAAACTTATAGCTTCGAATATAGCTAAAACATAGAATATAATTTACTACTCAAACCTATTTCAATTAATTGAGTATAACTTCCAACTATTCAAATTTAATGGAGCGTCTTCTGTACGAACGCGCTTCAAATGTCATAACACGTCTGTCACGTTGATACAATTATTTTATGGTCTTCATATATTAAATATAACATTGGTAACAGCGATGGGTTCTATTTTTATCGCAATGATATTAACCTCGAACCTTACTACTTTAATTCCAATAAACACTAATCTAAAATTTAGTTGGTTGGAATTAAATCGAAACCAGAATTTTATGAAACGCAAAACAAGATCTGATTAAATCATGTGTAGTATATAAGCACATTATTTCTCTTTACAGATAATCTAAATATATTGTATTATATACATATATAAAAGTAAATATGATATATATTAATTTTTATGTGTTTAATTATATTAGTATTCGAACACGCCCCTCTGCCTTTCGATGTCACTTTTTCCATATATGGGGCTGCTGGAAGAGATTTCTTATAAAAATAAACAGTACCTTTGTACAATTCTCTGATATTCTGTTGTGTCCTTTTAATTGTCTTTGTGTTTACATATATTGTCAAATAACTAAATAAGCACCCTGAAAGCCACATTCCACATGAAATAGAAACAGCGCCAGCGGAACATCGTATTGCACGTACATTTTGCGGAACTGAATACAAGAACTTGTCTTTTAAAGTCTGTTTAACCGTTTTCAGTGAAATGCGGGGGTCTTGTATAAATAATAATCAAAACAATAATTTGATGCGTCGATTAACAGTATTAATGCATTTCACTCGTTTCGAATCACGATTCATATCCTAAACTACGATGAAACTTGACATTATACATATTGAATAAATCAGAGATTTACCGAAATCGAGATGACTCAGAAGTCTCACATTCATTATTAATTCATCAAAATCCACACCGTAACTGAACAAAGGCCTCAGTGTGAAACAAACGTAACCCAAACAACATTGAGGATTCATTGCTTAGAAGTTACCTACAAAAGTTGTTTAGAGACACTGTCTGTCTTTGATTTTTTTCACCATTTGACAGCTAAAGACAAACGTGACTATAAAACTAGAACTCAGAAAGAACAGCAATGATGCATCATTCAATACTTTTGTCTTTTGTGTCTTCACAATTTTAGGTGGCAAGTTCCTAACGTCAAAGTTTAAGTTTTATTGTATGACCGTCAGTTTGTTAACTTGCTTGTATGTGAGTCTCTGGTTGGAATACTTTAAATATTGTCTACTTATGTTGTTATAAACTTTGAGGGATGCTCTCTGTTTCCCTGGGATCTCGTTATCAGAACCTGACTTGGTTAGAGTGGTGCCACCTCAAGAATATACTCACGTGGTAAAAAAATAATGTTTAAAATTGGCCCACACTTAACAATTTATAGATTTTTTTTTGTATTCATACAAAAAGAAACATATAGTGGAACAACGATATAAAATAAAATCACAATTAAATTCACAAATAAAATCTAAATCAAAAAGGTATTGGATAAATCACTGAATGGATTATCCTAAATGGGAACGATGAATCCTGATGAAATCTCAAAATAAAGTGTCTACGTGTTAAATATTTAACTAACGTATGCAACGTACAGCAAGCAATCTATGGACTTCCTAAAATAAAATGAGTGAACTCCGTCGCAGTATTAAAGTGAATAAACAATTCAATCAATCGGCAAAGCCGGACGATAATACTGTAAGCAATTAGGCTATAATTGATGCCCACGAACATGGCACTGTGAATAGAAGCCACGAATTTGTAATAAAGCAATTCAGTTTTAGCGCGACGTCGACAGCCTTTTGTGAGGACGCTTGTATTTATGCGCGCTATTTACGTTTTCGAATGCAAATCTGTATAATATTGTGTTGATTCAGATTTAGCATCGCTTTGTCACTGATTCCTTGTTCTAACTGACTTTGCTTTTCAAGGATTCTCTCTTCATACTATTTAACTGTGCTTCAGTGTTTAATATTTTGGAGGTAAGTTTCTATGTCACCTAAAATTTTATTTATATTTTTTTCACACTAGTGGCAAACTAATTATTAATGATTAAGAGGCCCACCTCCAAATTGTATAGTGCTCCTCATTACTGTGGGTCATGAGTCTGTTTTAAAAATTCTTGGCAATTTATTCCTGTGCTTGACACTGAAAATGTCATGAATATATATCATTTGTTTAATTTTAAGTACTGATTAAGTTAATAACGCCCTTTTTCAAAAAACTAATCCACCGCAATAATGCATAATTTGATTAATGCTGTTAGTTCCTTTTATATGAAATTGGCGATTATTTCGTACTGCCCACTTTCATCTAAAATATCTCCTCTTTGGTTAAGAATTCCAAATTCAATTTTATAAATATATATAGCATTGGTACATTTGAGTTTTGAAAACAGACATTTGTTTGTTTTTGCCAGATTAGTTTTTTTCTTTGGTGTCGTTCATATCGCACAATAGAAACATGAAATATCGCTAATTTTACGAGTACCAGTTCTACTATGGCACCAATGCTGCAGAAACAGCTCGAGGGACTTACTATATGTATGATGCTGGTGTCGCTAAAGAAAACACGGAATGATTTTGGTTCCAACGTTTTCTTTCTGAACATTTCTACCTTCAGACAAGTCTCGTGATTGACCGAACACCAAAGTTCGGTCAACTTCGGTGTACGGTGAAGAATTAAAGTCCAATGTGGAAGCGAATCCAAGGAAAACTACTTCAGAGTTAGCTGCAGGATGCGGTATGAGTAATTAAACTGTTATAATTCACTCGAAGAAACTAAAAAAAATTATTACCTCATGAATTGAATAAATCAAACAAGCAAACAAATTGCTAATCACAATTACCTGCGATGAAAAGTGGATCCTGTACGGTAATTCGAAGCGCTTTTGGCAATGGCTGAAGTCTGGCGAACTATTCAAATCCTTTCCCAGGCGAAAATTGACTCAAAAAAATTACTTATAGAGTATATTTAAGTATCTAAAAATGGTATTTGTTACAGGTGCTTAAAAGCGACTTTTAATTATTGATGCCTCGTATTTCTCTTACAGTTTTTATTTTCCTTTATATGCAGTCCAGTAGAAGAGCCATGTATTATCCGTGTTGTTTATTTTTATTTATTTTTTTCTTATATGATAAATAATTATTAAATCATATTTTATTCATATAAACTTAAGACCCTTTTACTTTACTTATAACTAAATTTAATTAAAATTATCTTTAGAGCTTAATTAACTGTGTTATCAGTTCATGAGTATTTAACTTCCATTTGAAAACCTTTAAACTCAGAATCTCATTTCAACTCGTACATCGACGTTAGAAAATATTCAAACATTAGCATTCAGGTTTTGTATGGCGAAACATGGAAGCACTTACGAGGAAAATAAAAACAGATCTCAATACTGATAGCGAATTGAAATGGGTGCTTTATGCGCTAAGCACTGGCGTTATCAGTTTTTCTTCATCTGCTATCTAAATCGGCCCTTAAGTGCTTATGAGTTCTCCAAAGGAAAAGTCACAATACTTTGCATCTATCAGAACAGTCCAAATTTCCGGAAGCTATGAACTCGCGTTTTATAGGTCGAACTTTATTGAGAACTCCTACTGAGATATGAAATATAAAATGGAATGAGATTTTTAACTTCACGTTTTCATTTGAAATAAAAACACTCATTCAAAGACTGTTACAATAGATGAGCTAAATATAAAGGCGCTTTTTTTATAGTTCCTCTAACAGATTTTTAAATGGGAACCTTTTTAGTATACCTGTTTAACAATAGGATATCTGATTGTAATCGTTTCTAATTTGAGGATGTATATAATATACGTATGCAAAAAAAAGACTAATCCCTTTTATTGCAAGTCAATCATCGATGTTTTAAAGTTTATTTAATAAATAGCTTAAGCAATAGCTAATCAAAAGTAAGCTTACCAATGTAAATGGCGTATACCGGCGAATACAAGTAGTACATACGTTAAACCACATTAGAATTTTTAGTACTGGATGCTATATCAAAAGGCAATTAAGTAGAATCTATATCAAAAGCAGTTTGTAGTCGAATTCACAATTCCAGAAGTTTGAAGAATTATCAAATTTCGATTAAAACTAACAAACGTTTACAGTACGATATCTGTGATTGAAATTGTTACGATTCATGAAGGGTAGTAGTGCAAATTGGATTTTTTATTGGGCTGAGGTTAGAGCTACGATAGGATTTCCCTTGTGGGGGTGTCAAAAGAAGTATATAATTATTATACTCGTATAAACTTACTCCAGGGGTATAATAGATGGGTCATCACTGAGGAAAATCCACTTTAATAAGAAGTTAGAATAGTACCAAATATTATCGCTACAAGATTACAAATTGGAAACTTAAATAAAAGTGAAGCCATGTTAGAAAGCTTACACTATAGTAGTCGTCGAAGATATTAGAGACGAAGGTGATAGTTATTTTTTTACGATTTAAAAGAACTTCCAGTCATTGAATCCATATAAATAAACAGCTTTTTGATTTCGATTTATGGTTTTGAACAACGCCAACTGTTCACGCGCAAAACTAACAAGGAGGCTTCGTAGCGGGAGACATGCCGCCTCCTTGAAGCATTGAAGAGCGGCGTGTGACTTTTTTAGAATAAAGCCGAGATAAGCGATCGTTTTTTGTTTTCTTTTCTTCTTGTTGATAACTACTTTTTCTTTTATTTTACAATAGATTGATATTTTAATATTATATTTGATACTACTTTAATCTATTGTATTATTCTTCGCACGAACAAATTGGCGACCGTGACTAAGTACAAATTTGAAGATTTGTAACTAAGAACACTAACTAAAGAGCTTTGACGATTTTTCAATACAAAAAACACAATACTACAAAAAAAATATTATTAAAATATTATTTATTAAAAAAAATATTATGCATGTTTACATGATCATAAAGAGGTGATGGATTTCTTCTGGGTAATCTGCTTATTACCCAGAAAATTAAATGCCGATAAAAATGGCATTGTTGTCTCTAAAGAATTTTTTTCAAGGTTGACTAACGGGACAAACGTTGAGTCAATTTGCTTACTTTACTTATCGTCACCATTCTTAAAGTTAAAGCCGAATTTTAATTATCATTTAACTAAATTGACCGTATTGAAACTCACTGAAAGGTTTTCTCAATATAATATTTTTAGTAGAATACCAAGTATGACATATTTAACGTATAGGTCGCATTACAATTTAACCATTTTTCACACATTTACGTCATTCATTTCACATACATTGCCTTTCACACAATATGTCTAATTTACAACATGGGCATCAATGCTTAAGCTCAACATTGTATGTGTAATAGACGCTACGACGTAACAGGCATCTCCTTTGTTAAGTTTGTATGAAGCTAAGTCTCCGACACACCTGTGTAACCATTCCACGTGAAACGGCTCACTGATTCGGATTTAATTGTATAACGAGATAAAATATCTTTTGACAATGAGCGTCTAGTTGCCAAGTCAGCTCGATATAGGTATCTAGAGCGCAATTTAATTAAATTCTGTGTGCTCGAGTTAACAAATTTAATGACATGAATTGACTAACTTAATGGAACTTTAATTTCGGAATTTTCTGTACTAAATCTCTTCCTACATTATTTGATTTGGGTGTGATTGATTGAAGTCAACAGTTACGCATATTTCAGTATCACTATTTGAAGAAGTTTCTGAAAATAAAAATGTTATGTCAACTGCTGGTCTTATTTTTGCTTCTATTACCATCTCAATGGCAACAGCTGTTTGGTGTAATGATGATTCAATTAAAATCGTTTCACGAAATCAGATTTTTATCTGATGAATTGATGCAAATATTTGTGCATGAGTAATTTTTTAATTTAATATATTTCTAATTGATGTTATCATTATTATTTATATTTTTCAAATTGCAATAGACCGACGCCTGCATATTATAAATATTAAAAAAAAAGACAGGTTTCAGTTCATACTATAAATATCTTATATCTAGTTTTTTGCTATTCAAAATACTTTACAAACAAAATAGATACAAGAATCAGTTTTCGTTTAAGTCAACCCATGGGAAACTGATTTTAACTCCAAAGGGTCACTCGGTATCGCTGAACAAAATGAAAACAAGGAATAAGTTTAATATCAAACTATTTTAACAAAAGCTAGCAAAGGAGGCTATATTTTAGTCGTAAGTGCTCTTAGCATCTGCTCACCTACATGACATCGTATCCATTATGTTCCGAGGAGATCGATAACACGCCCGGATCTAATTACCCTGTCTTTAGAACGCCGCCATTGCTATCCAGGAGCGTCAAAATGAATTATAGCACTTCATTAAGCCAAAGTGCTGTCTTAAAGTGTCTAAAAAGATTCCATTATATTAGAGGACTAGCCGCCGTCTCATTCATTAAGGTGCTACCATTTTTGATTTGAAGTACATGAACCTGATAAAATATCTCAAAAAGGAAGGCTATTTTTTATTAAACTATTTGCTCGAGAAAAAATTGTGTTTATAGCATGATTCACGTGACAGCGAGATTTTAAGGAGGCGAGAAAAGTTTCTAAACCTGTAGATGCGATTCGCGTCTGAAGATAATTGACAGGCATCGTATTTCTTCTCGTTTAGTATCTTCAAAACGCTCGAGTTACAGAAAAAAATGTGAATACTGAATCAAAATACCTCAAAATTTATTATCCCCATCAAACCTGAACTCACGCCGAATAAATATTCCATATAAATAATGCACAATGAGCTGGATAATATCTGCGGAACAAAGACTGTGACAGATATACATATTAACAAAATGTCACAGGTGAACAGGTTGAATACAAAAGCGTACTTGCTACTGATGATGCTAAAAACAACAATATCATACCAATAATTAAAACAATGCTATTCTCGTATCTCATTTGAATAGATAATACGGTCCATTGATATAAATGAAGCACGAATTGACATTAAACTGGACATGGCTACGATAGCAGTATAATAGTCACCAGGAAAATTCTGGATATTTTTTTATCGTTTGGTTTATATGATGTTGGACTAAATTTTTTAACCTAAGTAACAGTATATTATTTTAAATAAAACAATGACAAATCAGAAGTTTGTGGATAACCAGTTGATATTTTTCAGTTAACCATATTTGTGGTTTTTTTCAGACTTAATCTTGTTATTAAAGTTGTGTGTGTATAGTTTATTTCCGGATTAGGTACTTTTTGTTGTTGGAGGAGTGGGTAGGATGCCAGCAGTGCAGCCACACCTATCGAATGGTACAGGTACGGACCAGAAATGGGCACTTTGGTCACTACTTATACCTTATCGCCCGTCGGAAGAAGACGCCGCGGTGCTATCACTGCATCTACACCGACAACAGGACCCCGAATACATCCTTGCGGAGTACTCGGCCTGGCGACGCGAGCGCCGCGAGCTTATTGCGGCATTCGGCGGCGGTTATCTCTCACTACCAACTATGGTAAGGGCTATGTTTGGTAGTAAGAGGGTTTGGTTACGTAACTGGGTAACTGTTCTCATGCAGAAAGAGGCTGTGGAAAGGGATAGGGAGGAGGATCCTTTAGCCACACCTCTCTTGCGTAGATGGGTGGGCACAAGAAGGCGGGCGGTGGTGATCGCCGGACTTCCTAAGCCCTAAGCGCGGCCGCATGCGTGGGTGACTCCCACGCATACATTGCACAGGCCGTCACGCCTGGGATTTCCCAAGTAACTCTGTATATTTGCCATCAACGCAAAGCTTGACCGTGAGTCTGGGCTGCCTGAGGGTGGGCTGTTGCATTGCTTTGGTAGAACTCAGGTCACCCTCGCGAGGGCCGTGGAGTTACCGGGTAGTTTTAGTGGGCATTCCCAGTGCTCAGGTACTGGACTGGACGAGCCCAACACACGTTAAACGGAATCCTCCTCAATAAAAATAAGAACAATAGCAATGACTGGACTGACTCTACACTGCCTAATAATGAGCAACACAAAGAGTCTAGAAACAAAGACGACGAAGCAACATGATCACATTGCCCTAACACATTTTTCCGGTCGGTGTCTATTCGCGATTCTTAAGTATGAACCCATGCTATAGAAAGGTGGAAACTATTGCACTGGTAATTAACTCCAAGCTTAATTTAGAATTAAGAAACTCCGTACTCGTTTGTTAAATAACAAAGAAAAGATTATGTAAGAAAATTTGATAAACACACACACACACACACATTTGATGAACCTCTTTTTATTAAATATATAGATAGATAAACTTATAGTCAATAATAAACCAATTGTATCTAGACTTTACCTTATAAATAACGTTAAAACGTACACTAAACAGGACAATATTCATGTTTACTATAATTCAAAGCCCATATTCTGATACACATAAACCTTGCTACATTATTCTGAAACGTAGACGCAGTACCAGGGAACTTTATTGCAGAATATACCTGCAGGGCTAAAATTACTTTTGACAGTAATAAACAATATTAAACTATAAACTCTCAAAGCACGAAACTCACAACTAAAATTTTAGTATAGTTAATACAAAATTAGTGTATGTCTTATTTTAGTAGTTGGTACTTTTGTAAGTATTAAGTAGGTAAAGAGAGAAAGAAGTTGAATGACATTATTCTTAACTTCTCAATACATAGTCCAGCCTAAATTAAACCTGGTTATTTTGAACCGATCGGTAGTTTTGCTGATCTTTATAAAAATCGATACTAACAGTATTAGAATTTTTTAAAGTGCTTGTAGCCCAAATTTCTCCATGAAAATAAAAATTTAAGCTACTTCTATTATTTGGAATATCATTTAGTTTTGGAACTTTTATTCCTTACAAAGTAGTGATATTTAAGAACAAAACATTTAAATTTCCCAACTGTCAGAAATGTCATTAGCAAACCAGCTGGCGAAAATTTTGACCGCGAGCGCCATTTTAAAATTTTAATCACTCTTTTCAAGGAACTTAAATTTCAATTTAAATTCATATTGGCCGTGGCGATGCGCCCAAGCAAATTTATTACGTCAATTCCGAATGTTTGGCTACGTTGATTACTCGTTCGCTGGCTTTTTATTGCTATTGATTTATATAGTTTATTATGTTTTGGATCATAATTAGAGGGTATAATAGATAAGCTAACTAACAATACTTTGTTGTTTTGTGTTCCTTCAGTGAGTAAGGACATTAGAGCTTATTTAGACAGAAACTATGTTCTGAGCTTGGACTCATATGCTATCAATATAACGCTTTTTTGCAGAATAGGCAACGCGTGAGTAGAGTCCTGGATGTTACAAGCGTAATGAAACCCTTAACAATGATTGTTGATTCAAGATAACTCAACATAAGGATGTACCTATATCATGCCTGGGATATATTATGCGTAAAGTTATGTTCCGGTGTGAAAGAAAAGGTCTAATTAGATGTCATCGCAACTTTGTCCTGCTGCCCACATCCAGCGGCCTGGCGCGACTTTAACCAGGTTGTCAACTTGGGAGGCCTACCAACGCAATGTTTCTGGCCGATCGGTTTGGAGATCCTTGAGGGAGACCTATGTACAGAAGTAGTCGTCTCTGGGTTGATATGATGATGATGATGGCACCTTAATATTTTTATCACGTTTAATGTCTAACTTCAGGGCATGGAGTAATTACTAAGAGAGTAATTTGTTTACGCATGGTCACCTTAAGAGTCCTTTGGCACCTTTTCAGTTATTACGAAAGCCCCAAAAATCGGAGCATTTAAAAGGCGATATTCAGTTAATTCATAAATTATAATAAAACATTCAAACGCGTACCTAATTTACTTTTCCATCGTAATTGTACGCTTCGATTGTAAGTTACTAAAACTCGATTAGCTTATACGGATACGGAGACAAAAGTGACGAAAAGTAAAATATAATGGGTCATCGTTTAAACTTGACCCAATTGGTAAAACAGGTTGCAGCTTGCTATGCTCTTTTATCTTGTCGTGATAAATAGAAATTGCCACATCTACAGGATCCTGTAAAAATAAATAAGGACACCAATCTTTGTAGCAGTCCCTTGTTAACAATAATTATTTGGAACTGTTTAAGGCTCTCACTATGAATTATCATACGGCAAATTTTGTTCAATAATATTGTAAAAGGAATCCTTTTTCTTATTCGTAGGTATATTACACCACGAATTTGTCTAATAGTTCCAATAGACTTCAGATACATCATTTTATTGGTAAACTACCCGGTACCTGCGCTCCCTAGCTTAAAACTGCTGGTCACTCATGTCTTTAGTAAAACCTGATGGCACCAGGTTTTAAGTTATTGACTTATTCATTAGCAACATATAATAGAATTTGTCATTCTCCGGTAACCGTGTGACCGCTTCAAGTCTAGCAAGACCACCAATTTTGTTACTCGCGTTGTTGGGAATGTTCGAAGCAAATAAAGTAATTTATTACCATTGTTTTAAATATATTATTTCATTAAAGCTTATAGTTATTCACGATAAACCATTTAAAATGAGACAAGACGGCAACGTGCTATGATTGCGTTAAGGTTCTTAGCAACTTTATCCATTTGGTTTGTTTACTCCACCATCGGACTCCAAGCTGAATTTTAACGTAAATTTAATTCATACAACCAAATTTCCCTCCCGGTACACTCTTTGTTTATTGCCGTGAACTAATAAATCGAGACAAGTTGTGAATTGCAAATTAATATGAATCGGGATGGACTTTTGGAAGAACTAATTTACGGCTTTGTTTATTACCATACAAAACAATTTACGGAGGAACAAAAGCGCGGAATGTTGTTTATTTAATGGGTACTTAATGAAATATAATGCAAATGAAATTAATAAATAAATTAATTAATAAATATATATATATTCACCCATATCACCTTTGAAATAGGTGAAGGTAATGGGTTATAAGGATACCAAAATTTTGCTTGCGTAGGTTTATGTGGACTTTATGATTGCTAACAAGCTTTCACAGGATCTCAATGGTCTAGAGTTTATGAGTAGATTTTCTTGGAAATAAGTGACCTACTCTAAGTCAATAAAGATCAAAACGGTATATCATACAACTTATGTCGACTCCGAAGGCCTGTTTAAATTATTTGTAAAATAAATTTAGAAACCAGATAAGTTTTTAGAAGATTATCAACCTCCTACATACAAACTTACTTTAAAAACTTAAAATGTTTCTAATCAAAAACACTGCGACCATATGGAATAACAAGTGAAATGAATTAATTTTTGAAAAAATTGCAATAATACAAGTACAGACGGCAGTCTGGTCGAGTGATTACGCTACTAAGTCCAGGTCCCAGGTTCGGATCTCGGATAGAGATATATTTTGTATAGTTTGTACAATTTGTTTACGAATCATTAATGTTTGTACGTTTAGTTTATCTGTTTATAAATGAGTAGTGGTTTGGTCTTGACATCAGCCTTTACCTAGAATGAATCATCGCTTTGACTGGACTATTAGGATTGTATTTAATAGACAGAGTAAATTTAGTTATCATCTTTGATAATCACATATACGTATTTTATTAGTTGGTGTGGTATATTCAGAGCAAAAATAAAAAACCCAATTACTATTAGCCGTGATAAGATGCTCTTTAAATATGCATTTTAGCTCTTTAGTTATGATCGAAAAGTAAAAGCATTGAATGAAAACGGTTTCGATCATTTTAAGAGAAAAATAATATTTAATTTTAAAGCCGACTTTAAAGCTTTATAGCGTTTTCATTCTATGAGAGACTATTAAAGTTTACATGAAAAATAACTCTCTGACTTTTAAATACTTTTTCTAATACTTATTAATGTTAAGGAATTCCTAGTCCTATTTTTATTTCTACATTTATAATTCAGGTGGTTATCATAAAAACACTGAATACAGTCATCTTCCAGAATAGATCTATCTATTTACTTACTTATTTACACGAATTCAATTAATAAGAATATCAAAAAATCAAAACTTTATGTTTCGGTATCTACACCGAATGTCGAGATATTATATGAAAAATGTCTAACAGCTTCATCTGAAATACTTTCCATACGTGCGGGTTGAGTGCTTAAGATTATGTTATACAATATTTACAAAAACCTTTTCAATACAGCATCTATATATCTCTTTATGAAAAAAAATTGTATAAATAAAGTTTTTTAACATGCCGTTTGTAAAAAATGTAAACATAACACACAAACATTACAAATACACAATCTATGCATCACATCATCACGATAAGAGTACTCGCAAAATATTGGATTACTGGCATTAATTATTCAACTGAAGAGCGACCGTGAATCATTAAGGATGAAAGCCTGTGTGGGCAACCGTTGTGTACGGGCTCAGTGCAAGCGATAACTGGAGTTATTTGTATGTTTTATTTTTACTAGGTCACTCGCTTTGATTAGAGAACTCCCGAATGTTATGTAAGCTGCGACTGCTAATCTTCTATAAAACTTGCTTTCTAAAACACTAGGAGTGATCTGTTCATTCTACATACATCATTAGTTTTATCACATTTTATTATTTGAACTTCTTTTTATATTATTATTCAATCAATTTTTTAAAGCTTAGATACAATTAACTTCAAAAGAAATGCCGCATGCTACACCAACTTTTTCATATGGACTCCTACCGCTTACCCTCGGATTGTGTCGAGTCATTTAAATATTAAAAACACAGCATCTAAAACTATGATTGAGAACAATAATTTTGTCTAAATTCTTATTTTTTATTTACACCTAAGAGTAATAACAAATATTAATCATCAACATTGTTTAAGTAACGACCCGTGTCAAGGTGACGGATGAACATTAAAATTAATTGAGGAACGAGAGAAAGTGAACAAGGGATCTCAATTGTCTTATTAAAAGATATTATTATTTATTCATACATATATTTCAGCTAAAATATACCATTGCTTATTGATGGCCATTGATACTTTGAACCAAGAAGTCACTTGACGATATTTTAAACTAATAATAAGTTCGTTACAAGCAATCGTTTCAAACAATAATTAAATACGAATAGTATAATATTTAATTAGATTGTGAAATCTGAGAGATCAAACTATCCGATGTGATGGAATGAAATTCAGAGAGTAAGAGTGTGTGTTAATGAAAGACAGCCGTATTGTTGAATGATCAGTACCCCTGTCCACTTAGCAAGAGGTACCGGGTTCAATTCTCAGTAGGGGCAAATATAAGAGAGAACAGTTATACATGTTTGTATGTTTATTTAGAATATTTGGGCTAGATAATAGGTGTGAGTGTAAAAAAGCCCCGTGATACTGAAACACTCCAATTGTCTCTTGACTCAAGCAATTTTCACTACATAGGTTTGACTGATCTAATGGATAGATCAATCTTGAGCTGTTCTGTGCTTTGAGAGAGACATACAACCATCTTGGTCTCCATTAAGAACACCAAGACAACCATAATTATATAGTCATAGAATTAAAAATAGCACAAGTAATCTGGTCCGATGGTCTCAGTACCCAAATTCCTCGTATATTTACTTTCACCACGTGTTGAAATGTCATGATTGTTTTCTGAAATAACCATCAACAGTTCTGAATGTCCTTTTAATTTAACCAATTTTGTAAGTGTACGCTCAGTCGTCTTAAACAATGAGTTGTCGGACTAACCTGATGGATTGTTGTATTCAAAACAAGAAATTATCTCCGATGGTTGAGTGACTTCATAATAAAGGATATGAAGATTATTTCTCACTCTGGTAGAAGTTTACATCTTCTTCCGATTAATTGCATAAAAGTTAAGCAAATAAAGTATATATGCAAATAATATTAAACCCATTTTTTTTAAACAGCTACAAAAATATACTGCCACAGAGTTCAGCGCAGTAGTCCAAACTTATTAGTCAGTTATGCAAATGAAAAGCAAATAGAAAGAGAAACGACTATCCCAAATAACGTGCCGTCAGTTTTATCACGAAAACGATCAGACATTACGATCCCATTTCACATTGCGCATTTCCATATGCGCTATAAATAATACCATTCTACCTCACACTCAAATATAAGGGCTACAAAGACATCATAAAACCTAGACACGATATCCGTGCACGAATAGAAAAAATCCTTGAGTGGCTGACTTTGTATAAAAAAACTAATTCTTTTTATCTAGAAATATTCATCCCATTACACTTCCTATTTAGTTACCATGACGTTTATTTGCATTTAAAACAATATAATATTACAGAATTATTTAATATTACACGGAGTGCTGGAAAAAATTCACAAGCATGAAGACAGTTTACTCGTTGGAACGTAATTACTACGTACGCTTGCATACGCATGAACTTGAACCTTCTAGTTTACACAGCTATATCCGCGACTAAAGCTGGAATGGATCTCAATACAAAAACAAGGAAAGCTTAAGGCATAAGCTTTGAACTCCCGCTGAGTTGTTGTTGCAGAGTGAAGACAACAGCCAGTGTGCCATTATGGTAACTAAAGAAAGATGTTTTGGCAACTTTTTTGCCAAAGCTTTGCGATTCAGCGGGAGCTACGTGTGTCGTGAGCGGAATTCATAATTCTTAATTAATGGCACCCAAAACAGGCCGCCGAAACATGTACCGACCATGCAAAAAGCCCTTTGAAGGAGGTCCTGTGATATTATTTATAGGGGACAAGCAAGAAGCGAATGTAGGGGAACAAGGCTTCAGTCCCCTTCGGCAAATTTTCGGTAAATGCCGTTGGTTTCTTACAACGATACAATTTAAACGAGACCTCTTAATTAAAACAGCGAGATTGTGTATTTAAGAGCTAAATTCCGTTATAATCTTTACAAGCTGTCGTACATACATTCTGTTAATAAACTTTCTTGAGTGTATCCAGAATGCTATTACTAAAACATTTTCTGAAACAATGGAAACTCGGAATGAACTTCGGCAAAAGTTAAAATGTAATGTTATAAAAATTATATTTTTTCTTCCTTAGATAAAATGTAAGTGAAAGTTACACCCACGTCAGTCACTCAAAATTTTAGAATAATCATAACTAGGTGAAACATTTATCACCAGGACAACATTTTACCAACTGGAAATTCCAGCGATAAAGCTGCTATCAACGTGTAATGAGCCGTATTAATTACTCGTGTCTGTGGTTGTGCAACATACAATGCAACATTGTTTAAATAATATACGCTTCAACAATAAGCTTATTTTTAAGCATGGACTCATGTAATGGTAGTTTTTTGACTTCACTAAGAATTATTGCAACGATCAAAACAATCATGTGTTATTTTTTGTGACATTACCAATGGCTTTCCTCAGAGATGGAATCTGGTATCGAAAAATTTTTTTTTTGCTTGTAAAGTTAAATGGAATCGCATTGTTATGGGTTCATTATTTTTTATGCCGAACAGAGTTAAACTCTAAGCTACTATTAGTTTATTGTTTTACTATTATAAATGACAACGTTGTTTTTTGAGTTTGTTTTTGTCTTCCTCTTCCTTCTCATGATTTCATTGTTATAACATATTTCTTATATTTTATTTATTGGCAGTTAATATAGCAGTTCATAATTACAATTACGTTTCATTTACAACAAGCCTTATACAACTATTCAATTCTAGCTTCGCTCTTCTATTAGAACAATGTTTTTATTTATATTATATTTTTCTCCCTCCGGGATATCCTTCTAATTCATTAAATATGCCTGCAGTTGACTGTTTTCCTTTTCGTAAAATTGGTGCTTAGCAAAAAACCGCATTTTTATGTTTCTGTTATGTAATGTTTTCTGCTTCCTGTTCTTGCGTGCTAAAAGGTATATTTGATTGAATGAAGTTAGAAGTATTTTATTTTTGTATGATACCACTCGTAGAAAATAAAGTAAAATTAAATCATTTTGATGGTCGCACTCACTGCAGAAGGTAATAATTTACGGAAATGAAGTAGTAATAGTAATAAGCTCTTCCATTGTTTTGAATGAACTAAACTAAAATGTGTGGATGACGAAACTCTTAAGATGCTTTGATTTTTTTTTTTTGAGTTGTAACATTTACGAAGTTTTCAATTAATGGAAGCATCGAATCAATCGCAAGCGCATCATGATTCGTACTAATCATCCCCGTGTGGTAGATTTCAAATTTGCGACATGAAAATTTGTTCTGGAGCATTTCAAAATAAATATCAAAATAGTTAGTAATCGTATCAAATCAGTTCGGTTGCTTTTCAGAACCAATGTGTATTATAATTTTGAATAAATTTTATCGCAAAAATAATCAAGTACTATTGCAACAAAAGAAAAAAATGTAGATTTTGTGTAATCTGTAGACAAAATGACATATCAGGCACAAATGGTTTTCATTTGAATGGTCTGGTTATTTATTATAAATAAAAATTTATTATTTCTTCTTGTCTCGTTCCTTGATGGAAATATGTATTCAACAGAGACGCGCACAACCTAAAAATGAACTAAATAAGTGTAATTCTTGATAGTTTCATTATTGTTTTCTTAATTCATAAAATATTTAAACCTACCAGAAGTTCATATCTTTCTAACTTTCTCTGTTGACGACTATGAGACTTTTACCCACGTATTTCCCTTCATTGGGCGAATAATTTAAATATATAAGAGTTAAATTTATTATAGGCAAATAGAATTTTCAGATCTTTATGCAAGTATTTTTTATCGAAATCCCTTAATTTGCTACAAAATTTTGGATACTATACAAATATATAGTATATAAATTAATCATACTAAATATTACATTTCATATAAAAGAGTTCCCAGTCTTAATCAGTTCACTGATTGAACCAATCACAACAAAATCAACTAAAAAAGAAATAGAAGAAATAAAATTACTCAAAAGCACGCAACTCTTACATCAATAAGGTTTCCTACTAATAGGCAGAACACATACCTTTAGGACTTCCTCAACGCCTTAAGCCGCTTCTTTCAATCCCACACACGATATATTTCACAATTCAGTTGTTACTAACGATTAAAAATCAACACTGATTAATTTATTATAAGAACACAGGGTTGTTTGTAAAATTCAATTTGATATTTACACTAAAATCAAAAGTAAACATAAATAATGAAGATAACCTCAAACACTTTTATTCACAATGTCCGCAGATGTAACGCGAAATTTGAAAAGGGAAAATATTGATAACTCAGTGAGAGAATAAATTAAAAAAACGATAACTTGAAAGGTTTTCGACTTTTGTTTGGAAATAATATGAGACAGTTTCACCTCAAGAAAGGTTGTTGTCAAAACTGTCATTTGTTAAACGCCATAGTCACAGCACATGCGCAGAAGGACCCTAGCTATAGCGCATGATTGGCTTCCAGTTGGTTACGTTTGGAATTTCGGTATGAAAATATCTACGACTGTCTAGTATAAATTGGTGCGTGATATAAAATCGAAAAGATATTGAATATTTAATTTTTACATTAATATTATGATGCATACCCAAAAACCAACCATCCCTGTTTAGTTAATATAAAATACTACAGAAAAATGTCATTGTTCTAGGTATTTGATACGAAAATATAGGTCGCGCAAGTGGCGCCGCCTTTATGACCAAACAATCAATCATGAAATTTAATTATTAATAGTTGTATTACAAACGTATTATGTGATTAACATATGGATGGATCAAATTAACAATACTTCAATGTATAAACAATATATAAATAAAAAAACCTCTCCTTTCTCTACTTTATGTACAAAGAGATTTGTGACCCTTTCTTTAGCTCAGAGCTAGAGCGTGAAATTTCTTACCAGTAATTTCTACTTCATACAACTTGGGTTCCTTCAAAGGAAGCGTGACAAGACACTTTTTGGGTGGCATGATGGAGGTTACTAGCTATCGTCTCTTATGGACTCTTCCTAATGATTACCATCAAGCGATTTCAAGGCCTATACAAAAAAGCCAATTTTGGAAAAAATCTCAAAATTTTATTTTAAAACGATAAAAATTTTAGAAAAATATCACTCTCAATGACCCATTGTCCCTTACCAAGTCGCGGCTACTCTTTTTATAAGAAAGTATGTGATAAGAGGCACATATTAAATAAATTGTGTCTAATTATATTTGTAAGTACTTCATAGACACTAAATAGATACGCCTATGTTCATAATAAATATAATAATAAAATAAATAAATAATAAGTAACTTAAAAATAATTTTAAAAAATCTTTTCTTTTACAACTCTACAGAAAAATTAATATTAAGTTATTTAAATGTTTTTATTTGGATAAAAACTTTACATACAAGAGCACTAAACATACGCGATCAGTCCGCGGTAACTGTAATGACATGTTTGCCACATTTGAAAATCTAAAAAATTGTTAGAACATTTATGGAAAAGTAAGATAAGAAGCAGATAATAAACTTTTTGTATTTTTGTCTATTATAAAAAAAAAGTTCACATATTATAGCAGATAGATAGGGCAGCTCGAGAGTAACTGTACTAGCCACATTAATATTATCTCCTCAAGAGGTGCCTTTTCACGCCTCATTTTTAAAATGATCATACTATTCTAGTAATCAATGAATAAACCATGAAAACACCATAATCATATATTTGGTATATATGATCATATATATTCAAAATACGTAGAATAAATATTTCGACATTTTATTTTTAATCAGAGAGGAATTAAATGGGAAGTTCATTTAATTTAATTAAATATATAATAAAACAAAACATTGTCCGTTTTCGGCATTTAATACGTAACCTACAACTGTGGATAACTACTCACCTACAATTCGATTTGTAAAAATTCGCCCTACAGAGGCCGCATCGCGTGACCAAAAATATCAACGGCGAATCGATATCACTAAGCACTTCGAAAGCTTATCTGTTCTAGTTAGTATATTGTTTAACTTATTTACATACGACGCTGACCTTACATCTGTCCCACAATACAGTTACACTTACAATATATTTGTTAATTACAAATATATATTTTCTATGCGTCTATATTGTAAACTTTCATCTCTTTGATTTATAAACTTCTGTCCCTGATCAGTTATTCATTCTTAAAAAGACAGTTAGACTGTATATTGTTTACTTACACAAAGATCATTTTAGTTAGTAAAAAATGGACTAAAATTACATTAAATATTTTTAATACTTATGCATTTATTATAATACTACTTTTAACGTCATAAAAATAAATCAAAGTCATAGCAGCATCTTTTCTTAAAACAGAAATATACTTTCTTTTATGAAGTTTCTAAGTTTATAATACATACTAAGAAAAATGTTAGAATAAATTTTTACGACTAGCATCGATATTGCATTTAAATTTCCAATAGGCGTCATTAATAAATAGTCAATTATTTGTGATGAAGGTAAGGACACACTTATATTTCTACACTAATTATTATTACATTAATATTAAGCGAATTACTTATTAACAATTAAAGAGTTACAATAAAAGTTAACTGTTTAAAAAAGCTTACAATAAAAATAAGAATTTGTAAATGATTATCTAATGATACTTATGCATGGCGAAGTAGGAATGTATTGCTTAATGATAATAATTTTAAAGTGGAGTTTATTTTGTAAAGATATAACAAATGTTTCAACACCAACATTCAATCTGAAGGGGTTCCATGTGAAACGTTTTCTCCACCACAGCTAAAGTATTAAAGTAATTGAGACTATTAGCAGTTTCATGATTTGAATAAAAATATTCACATGTCTGCATCGACCAATTAACATACTTAGACAGCAACCAAGTAAAAGCTTACGCAAATTTGCCACAAATGAATTAAGTTACCATATAATTGCACTTAAGTGGTTAAGCAAGTTTAATAGAAATACATTGCAGATTTCTCAATTCTCACCTAAGCTATCTGCATTTAATTTCCTTCCGACAACAAATTTCACATGTTGGATTTCTACATATCACCTGCTTGCATAATTAAGGTCCCCTACTAGTAACAAATACTTGTTAAACAGAAATAGTTTGATAGACAAAATAAAACTAATTAATTGTTATACAAACTTTTATCTGGACTTGATGTTTACTTATTAACTTATTGAATCTGAATTAATTCTACATTTAGCTTATTAGCAATGAAAATAAGTAGTTCTGTTAATATCTTCAAAACCCAACCTAAATTAAAAACTCAATTTTAAGAACTTATTTAAAATATAAGATAATACAATAACCAATCTAAACTTAAGTATTAAGGATTTTTGTCACGACATCTTATCGCGAGATATTTCATCCTGCGATGAGTCTAGCAAAATGTATCAACAGGTATCGAGAACTGATAGTAGTGACGTGCTCAAATCGACGGAGATCTTATCGAGCACTTGAGAAACTACCACGTGTACATAGTAATAAGGGTGCAGATTGTCGGATCTGTGATTTTGATGTATTAACAAATATTTGATGCTGCTTCTTTCGTCGGAACATTATATGTTGGCTATATATCTAATGTAATGGAAGCGCTCTAGTAGCTTCTTTCTAGTATTATCCTGCATTCCCTGATCTTACTGAAGAGTAAGGTTTCTGAAGTTCACGGCTGTTGTTGACTTGAATCCTGTTAGAGGCAGATATTATGAGAACGAATGTTTGTTTACGAGTCTTTTATATCTTATATGTTTATTAATAAACTTATATGTTTATTAAGTAATTTTCTGATAACTATCTATATTTTAACATTATCCAGTATCCATAATATAAGCCATTGTGTGTAATTTGGGCTAGATTATATGTGTGAGTGTGAGAAGTATGATTATTATTACTTACACCAGAAATTTGACTAAAGGCTTTGTTGCTTTCATTCGTATGGTCCATTGAAATGTATTATTCTAAACATAATAAAACATCACGCAGTTCAGACATTTGCTTGCCATCCTAGTCCTTTAATCTTAAAGTATTATATTATTATGAAGAACTAGATAGCGTAGTGGTTCGAACGCTCTGGTTTCGATAATGAAAACTAAGTAACCGTCGACATGGTTTTTTCTTGGATGGGTAAATATAATTGGCTATTTGAAGCATCTCATTTACCTTGACCACTTCCACCCACCAAGCCGCATTAGACCACTGTGGAGGTGTAAGGGACCAAACCTCCTCATGTGTTTCTCCAATATTATGATTATAAGATTATATTATTAAAAAACACTTTTAATGAAACAATAAAAATTAAGGCTGTTTATATTTATTTCTATAAATGTTACAACATCTTAGATTGATAATTTTATGACTTTTTACTTTTAATAATTGCTGTCATGTCTATGAGTTTTTATTGTTTTTTTATAATGTGTCTGTGTTTTTCCAAATAAAATATTGAAATTAATTTTAGGAGATTGTGCTTTTTCTTCTTCGACCGATCTCGCAGCTTATATATCACAAATTGACCTGCGAGACAAAATATAGAACATTAAATATGAAAATCTAAAGGGATTCTGAAAGTGGTCGATATCCATCACTTTGTATGTATGATGACAAGATTCATTTATGTATTTTGTAAAGTATTTTATATGAATACGGATAAACTAGGCATAGGGTTTAAAGTACTTGAGGTATCAACAAAAACAAAACGGTCTCTTGCCCAAGTAAATTAGGTATCCTTGTTCTAAATGAAAATTAGTTTTGCAAAGAATATTTTCAAAGAATAAGAAAAAGAATATTTCTTTGGCAAACTTTCGAAATTACGAAATCTAGTAAACTCTCTAATTCTCAAAAATGTCGTAATAATTATTAGAAAATGCGCTAAAAATATTTCCATCTTCCTGTAGCATTTTATATGGATCGATTTAAGGTGACTACTAATAACTTCAGAAACAATACTGTTGCTTCTACATCATTTCTTTATCGCCACTCTTATAATTTATGAAAATAAGAGTTATCAAATACCCTATTGCGAGTGTTTAATCCATTAAGGTTAAATCTATAATCAAGCGAAACCTACGGAGATGGTAAACAAAATGTGTATTTTAATACGATTTCCAACGTCGCTTACGTTTCTGAAATAGAGGAAATGGATTGCTGGGGCGCCAATAAATTCTAATTTGCATACAAACTCTGCCTTTTCGTTCGCGTGAAGAAAAAGCGTAATGTGGAGCGAAATTACTTTCTTTGATCACTCTGATATCGTTTTTTGGCGTAATATGACAAATGCATGGTAATATTACAAATTTAATTTCGCAGTGGAAACATATTTTGCTGTAGAGATTCTGTGAAATAACGAATACGTCTAATAACTAGTCAAAGTTGTAAGGCCTTATTAATTATCTTCTTTTCCAGATATTACTTCAGGCAGCTGCCTTTGCCTATGCTAGTTCATTACGCTAGAATAAACTGAATCTTTTAAAGGTATTACAATCTTAACAGAAGTTTTACTAGAAATATTCAGTCGCTTATTACTTTGCGTATATTTATAATTTTCATTGCTAATGTATATATGTATGATGTGTAAACAAGTGATCTCAGGTAATTATGTAATTATATAAGCTTTCTATATTGGTACTCATAGAGTTCCTTGTGCGGTTTCATCGCAGTGGAAACTTATTACCTTCTGGATTGGGTTCTTTTAAGAATGTTCCTACATAAACTATAACATATAGATGTAATATAACTAAAAGTTTGATAATCTCCATTCGAAAAATATCCTTTAAAAAGGAGTGCAACGTTTTATCTTCACGTCTCAATAAACCTACTACTATTTTTTATAAAATGACGAATATTTGAATCGTATTATAATTTTATTATGTATATTTGAATCCCTTAAATTACACTCACAGTCATCAAAGTGTATTGACTGAAAGCTAACTCAAGACTATCTCACTGATTGTGTCTTATACAAATAGATTTGTATACAAATGGTTCTCGTATAATACTCTCACAATATAATCAGTCAAACTGAGAAATCTCCACCGAGATGACACTTAATTCACAGCCAAAAAACTTTGCGTAGGTTTAAACTATTTATGTTAATTATGACTATTTTTGTAAGTTATTGTTAACCTATAACTTAGTAAATAGAGACTTACTTCAAATTTTTTATTAAATTATAAAAAGAAGTTCCAAATCATACGATATATTATTGTTAATCATAAAGTTACTAAATTTTTTTTTAAATAGACTGCTGGCTCTGCTTCTGCATTCCTTACAAGGAGAGGCCATGGTGATGAAGAGCTATCCCAACAGACGTTGCAGGATAAAGATAGTTTATAAATTTAATTGGACTTTAAAACCGTATTTGTTTTGGTTGTATCAAAATTCATGACAATCCCAACAAAATCAATAAATAAGAAAGACTATTCATCAGAATATTATGCACTTGCTAAATTTACACAATAACTCTGGTACTTCAATAAGAGATTGAGTATAGCTGATGCATATTTCATCGCCTACACAGCAGACTCTCGTATCTATACGGTTTTGGCCCAAACGCCAAATTCGGTTTGTCGGACGCTTTGAGAGGACCTCGAAAATGCAGTTAATGGAATTACGAAACTAGTACGCGGTTTTGCAACGGACTAAATGAATCTCCATAATGGAGCTTATTGATAGGTCCGTGATTATTTGCTGTAGCAGTTTTCCAGACAATTATTTTAGAATTAAGAATTTTTGTGGTTGAAATGTATAATGAAACAATTAGCATCGTATCTGTGAACGTTTTGACGTTGGTTACGTTATGGTGAGTTATATATAAAAAAGTCCATATAGTACCTAATTATCATATGTGTCATTTTGAAAATATGTTTTTCAGAACCAAGCTTTTATTTAAATAAAAACCACCTAAGCAGCAGAGAAATAACGCGTTACATTTTATATTTCACCTGTAAAATGGACAGCGTAATAAATACCTCAAGCTTTTAAAATTTATATATATTTTATATTTGGTTTTGCAAGTGTTGATGGACAACTATATATTAACAATACAACTTATAATTTTCAGTGCACAATCGCAATAATTAATTCGATTTATTTGAGTGTTTTCGAAACGAGTTTAGGGTTAAGTGACACACGTATGCCGCAGACTAATTTGCATGATTCATTCTATCAACAAAAGTGACATAACGATTATGACAAGGTTCTGACAACTATGTAAAGTCGCTAGAATTTTTGCCTACGTGTAGAAAGCACTAGTCCTATTCCAAAATAATAAAATAATTCCAAAATAATCCATCACGTTGATGTTATCAATTATTTTCGATGGTTACACTCGAATCTGTTTTTCTTAACTTTTCTCATTCAATAATCTGGCCTTTTAAACTTCATGTGCGAAATAGTTAGTCTTGACGTGAAAGGTAAGCTGGCCTCACTCTGGCTGTAATCACAGGTCATGGGAGCTATTAATATATCTTGTCTCCAGAATTTCGACGCACCTATGATCTCAATGATATCTCAATATTACTGGTATCGTTTCTCGACGGTTATCATTTATTATCAGATAAAGCATGTGGTTTTTCAATATTCATTTGTTTAAGAAAAAAGCATAACAGCTTATGACATTTGTGACATATCTCAGATTATTAGAAAAGTATTTATATATTATGAACTTTAATAGAAATAGGATATTTAGTTACTTATATCTTAATTTTAAAAAGTTACGTCTGCATTAAAATTCTTTGAGATTGTCAAAAAGAATAATATTGGAAACAGCATTGGAAGTCATTAATAATTGAAACACAAAGTTTAAGGATCTCAGTTCTCAAAGTTTCCCTTTTAATTTTTTCATAAACGACCCAAGTTTTGAAATTAAAGTAGAATATTTTTCATTGTTACATTACTAGGACGCGTTTCAAAAGCAGATTAATGGTTAGATGCTTTAAATACGTTTTAACTGAGGTAGTACTCACCAAATAATGACTTTTCTTGTAAACAAATTTGACAGATGGAAGATTAAGCGCTTTGTTTAAAGAATTGGGCAACTTTAAACTGCAAATATTTGACTTTACTATCGTATGCGAAGTGTCCTATTGACAGACGATTATGAACGCAGATAGCTCTTAAACATACAAAAAGGTCACATGATATAGAAGAATATATAATAGAAGAATATACAAGCCTATTATGAGGTTCGAAGTAGGTATCATTTTATAATTGCTTCTACTAAGCTTAGTACTAAGATTATCTGTTGCTGAACTATATATTATTCCTACTCGTCTTTCACATTTGCCAGAACATCACTTCATGTGTTCGTTTTTTTAATTAATGACTACAGTCTGCAGACTCTTTGGTCCACACATTTTTAGTTTAGAAAAATAGAATGAGAATTCTGTTTTAATTTCGCTCCTAGTATATGCTTTTTACCACGCACGTGCTGTGTTATTTTTTTATTATTCTTATATAATATAATATTAAAACTTCAATTATTCGGCAAATGTTTTATGTGACCTCACTGTGCTCGCTATGTGTTAATTATAATTATCAATCAATAAACAACGTATCCCACGAGAAACCAAAACCGAAATGAGTCATGAGGTATCATTTAACGGGATTATTCCCTGGTCGTTCAAAATTATACAAAATTGCTGAACATTGGCTATCATTAATTACATCGATGAAGCCTGTTGGTTGGAGCAATATTTGCATCTCTCTCACCCAGCCTTTTGTACAGCTCCCAATGTTCCCGTGACACATACTAATTATGAGTTCATTAAAGCCAATATATAAGATAATCGCACTTATACGTTTAAACATAAGTCCTTAAATAGCGTATAATGTTTTAATCCTATCCTAAATCGTACTTAATACAATCCTTTCAAAGACAAGATTTCAATATGATATTTCTATTTTAACCGCAAAACGTTTTAATAATTAAAAAGAGCAAGGACATTTTTTAATTGTAATTTGTACTTTATATGTATTTAATGAAAATTGTAACGAGATGAAACCAATTTCATTTATCACATACTAATTTATACGAATTCTCCCTACACGTAATTATAGAAAATTTAATTTTAATCATTTGTAATACTTATACAAAATGGAACCACATGTGTACGCACTTATTTAACGTAATGAAATGAAAATCAGTATTTTATCAAAATCTCAAAATAGATTTACAACAATGGGAACCGCGGCTTGGAATTTACTCGAAATTTCGAAGCGTGCGAGTAAAATTAATTACATCACTCATTGGTAATGAAGCGTATTTGGTCGCGAGACAATATTTGCGTAGCTCGTATACAAAGAGTCGCTTTTGTGTAATTCGGATATTAAACGATACAGTGAGATGATTTGAAAGTATTAATTAGACTGAGTACTTACATATGTTTTGGTTATTCAGTGTAAAGCAATATATACAAGTAAGGGGTCTACGCCAAACATTACTACCGCGTTTACAACATAGACTTTTACTTTTACTTTATTTAAATTAAACAGCTATTTATTCAAAAGCTTCATTTTGATGACCTTTAACATTGAGAATGTCAAAGTCGTCTCAATTCAAATTTTTCATTGTTCAAGTGCGTTCATAGTTCTAACTTAAGCGACCTGGACATAAAAATAAAACCGCATTAAAGTGAATTGCGAAAAAAAGAAAGACTTTGCAAGTATTTTCTTTTGTTTCTTCCGACGCTTCGACAATAACCTATGAAAGTTCAGTTGGAGTTTCCGAGGCAGATGATATTATACGAAATATATCTAATAATAATATATTTATTAATAATATAACTATATATTATGATCAAGACAGAACTTAAAAATTCACCTAATTCCAATTCAAGCAATCCAATTATTTACAAGGTTTTAATTAAAATATGCAAGATTTAATCCATTTAAAACAAATAAAAGAGGTTATATCAAGAAATTCGTCCAGTCCGACTGATGGCCGGTTTGCATGTTCCAGGTGATTTCAACAATTATACTCCGAGTATTTGAGTGCAATTACAAAGAAAATTGATTAAATAAACGTGTTAAGTGAAGTAATAATGACGATAATTTTCATCAAAATTTTTACTGAAAACAACTTTTTAATTATGTATAAAGCTTCGATAAGTGAATAAGCAGCCAACATTAACAAAATATTTTCACCATATAACTAGGTAATTGGAAAAGCGGTTGTAGCCGCCAAACTTTTTATGAATTAACCTGCTAAATCAAAGTGAAGTTTAATCTTACATTTAAGAAGTCTAGTACCCCGTCGTGGGCCATATATAAGTTTGTTCAGATACGTCATAGGCTTTAATATATATTGTATAATATAAAATATTATAATGGTAAAAAGGGGCACATTTTCTTATTTGCTTGTCAGTCAAATTTATTTATAGTTCATTGTACATATAAAGGCACAATTGGCGGACTTAATGTCAAAAATGAACAAAAGTTAATATTAAAAAGTTAATGTTAAAACTGTACTTAATTTAATGTTTATGAGCTATGGTTATATTCTATTGATGCATGTCTTTGATGAGTGTCCTTAAAATAAATAAATATTCAGATGTAGTTAAAATACATAATATAATAAAATATAATAAATAAAATTAAATAAATACTGCCATTCTTCGTTAACAACTATTAGAGCTCTAATCTGATGAATTAATTTTCGTGGTTTTTATAGTAAAGCCAAATATTTCATTATTGAACACTCATAAGACGGTTTAGTATTGAAATAAAGAACCATAAGGTGGAAATCGGCAATAAATGAGGAATAATTTAAATAAGGAATAGAAAAAGAACACTATTATAAATACAATTTACTACGAAAGAAAAAAATGTTTTTCATTTTTATTGTTTATGATCAGTTCTGTTTGTCATTATTTGATTTAATAGGAATTTTACAATTCTTATTGTTTCGATACTTTTATGCTTGGCATAGTTCTCTCATAGGCCTAATTATAAGAATATTTATGAACATATAAATTCAAATAAAAAAAACCAGAAGAATGGTTTTTTTTATTTGAATTAAAATAAGTAAACTTAAAACTTACGTTGGGATTAAATAAAAGATGAAAATTGGGTAACTGTATTTTTTTAATTGATCATTAGGTGTCGACTAGAGGTAAATTCATAGGCAGTGATATTCAAGGTAAACTGTTAATAATTGACTATTTTGTTTAACTTAGAAGTTCCTGATAGCTTATTCTTTGGGGGGGTGGGTCCTGATGTACTCCAGAGACCTGAGGATGTAGTCTGGGATAGCCTGGGGCGCGGGGGGAGTGGGGAGATGAGCACCCTGTAACAAAGAAAAATATTATTTCAATCACCTTTTCGTAGCTTAAACCACTCCCTTGACTAAAAGGCATTAAACTATTCTACTATAAAAGAAATAGCAATTAATTATTATCTATACTAATTGTTACACTATGTTTGTATAAGCGATATGTTATTTAATATGTACCAAACTAATTCCTAAATCATACAGAGGCTAAGTAATTGGAAATTCATTGAACCGGTTATATTTGTCAAAGATGTACATCATTGATGAGTTAACTTGATTCACAGCTGAATATGTTGATCTTGAACTTCATTTAAATACCTGTTTGACCTATTATAATGTTGAGCTTTTTATTCTCAATGTTAACTTGTTAGCTAATTGCGTAGCTTACAAGGCCTTGATGCCATTCGCTCATCATTTAAATCTTAACCGTATTAATTAATTGGATTATTTAGAAACAAATAATATATTTGTCCAGTAGTATAGACTTAAGAAATGCTTTAGACATTTATAAAAAAGATTTTATCGTTATTTATTTCAAATTATTATAAAAATATCCCGTCAAATTTAATCTAAACGCGTGTAAAGGCGAGGAAAGTAATTGTTGGTTACGCTCCATGAATTCTAGAGAGTAAACAATGTACTGTGACATTTATTTTAATAAAACCTAGCTAAGATGAGGATTGTGTTTACTGAGTCTCGAAATTACTTTTAAGAAATCTATTAGTATTTTTTTATTATTTTGTCTCTTATTCAGGCCACTTACCTGGGGTTGGTATCCGAATTCGTTGGCGACGTATGTGATCTGGATGGGGGTGCCGTCAGGGGCGGTGTATTGGTTGGAGCCCTGGACCTCAATAGCCTCGTCCTCCTGTTAAAACACAGACATAATTAAGTGTTACTTTTCTAAAAGTCCAATCTAAAATTAAAAGAACGGTATTTAATCGGAAGTAATAAGATGTTTGCTTCATAAAAGATTGAAACTTTTTGTTTTCTCAAAAAGACATCCTTTAATATCATTTTCCATTCCTAGAAATTGATACTAAAAATATGAATGTTTTATTGATAAATATTTTGATCATTTAATATCAGGCCTTTCTGTAACCTTTGTAGCTTGTAACAAAAGTGAGATTCGTACTCAACATTACTTCCAGTTGCTTCATAATAAATAAATCATTCTGACAGTCAAATTACAAGCAGTGTAACTAGTCTATCAGTAGACAAATTATTAACATATCATAAAAGCCTATACACTAGCTTCTTATTCTCCGATAGGTTTACATTGGCTTATATTACCAAATATTTGGTTTGTAAATAAATTTAAAATTGCAAAATCTGAATCTCATCTCTAATGTAAGACTAGAGTTAGTTAACTAATACTAAGAGGTCAGGCAAAAGGTTGCGTTCAGGTCGCAGCAGAGACAACAAAAAATTATAATAATGTTACGCAACTTGTAGGAACACTTAAGTTATTATTGTAATGGTATGAGTAAAATCTGTGTTTGCTGTACTTCTAACAACTCTCATGTACAATAAAAAATTGAGGGTTATTGACTTGTTTGTATCAATTATAAATGATTGTAAATACTCTTGAACTTTGGCTTAGTATTGAGCATCCTATGAAAAAAATGGAAAATCTTAATTTCAACAATAGACATTTAATGTTATTCTAAAGACAAGGCTATCACGATGGTGTGTTAAAATATTTATCTATCATTATCCAAATGACCCACAAGTAAATATCAAGGCGTATTAATGAATTCACATATTTAAGACATAAGTTCATCTGCTAAATGTCATTCGGTTGAGACCTTCAACTCAGAGTGTAATTTATAGCTTGTATCACATCCTACAATGTAATGCATGCTATCCTTGACTAGTTTATAGAATGATATTAGTTCTAGGAATTTAGTTTTAACATTGAATACTTAATATTTAAACTTTATGTATGTTATGAACTAGTAATATTAGAAACATGACGGTTTCTTAGAATACATTAACAACTATCATAAAAAGAAATGTAATTTAAAAGTATTTACTCAAATTAGGTGTCAGCTTTTTTATATACCTTGCCAACGTTCTTCAGTTGTCCGCTCTCCTGGGCAGCGATGCCATTGCTGGTCTCATAGGCGTAGCTGTAGTGGTCGGGGAGGACATCAGCGTCCTGCTTGAGGATCTGGGCATCAGCGTCAGGGCTGGTGCGCACCAGGTGGGAAACATCAGCAGCGGCCAAAGCCACGAGGGCGAAGAAAGCTACGAAGGATTTCTGCAAGAAAGATGTAGTTAAGCTGTAGATTAATCGATAAGTGAAGACCGTAAATGTTTGACCAAAGTTGAATGTTCAGAAAAAAAAGTTTAGTAATAATATGTGTTATAATTTCAAAATGAAACAATAAGCAGTTTTTAAAGATCACAGTTATTAAAGGCAATTAATATTACTTTAAAAATCACTGAACAATTTATAATGATGTTTTAATAAGAAGTTTTAATTTTCAAATTTGGATAATTTTCCGAAAATTATTCCTTGTGCGATAGTCATAAATTTTTCAATGACTAATTAATGGTTCAGGTTAAATTTTTTATAGATGGCCACTATGTTGGATCCCTCGGTCAACTCACCATGTTGTTTCAAAGGTAAGAGACGATCTGAGACTGTGCTTGTGAGATGTACGCTCACCGTTTTATACTCGAACAGATCTTCGGCTTATCGGCATTTACATTATTTTGCAACAAAGAAGTTCTGATACTCAATATGATTTGTTTCCATACAAGGTGAACGCGTTCGAGGACGTTTTCCTAACGGCTGGACATCCGCATTTGTTTGGGGTTCTTAATGGGGTTATTTTGGTGGTTGTAATTTTTATTCGATTTAAATTAATTGAGCCATGGTACAAGTACTTCTGGTATTTCGAGCCAAATAAATTATAATTGTGTCTAGATAATAAAGTTTGAATGGATATGCTTGAATAATATTTTTAATGCTAGGTTACCTAATTTAAATTCTTACTACGTCCTGGTCGAGAAAATTATCTAACATAGAAGCTTTCAAATAGATACTCATTTCAATAATCTTCCATTGATGCCATGCTAAAACAAGTTAGTGTTTTGTCCGGCGTCATTTTATCTGGGATTATGCATAGAAGAGATTTTTCTTTCATTTGAGGAAGTGAGTATTAGCTTAGTTTTGAGCTTTTTGAAGTTGAAGATATATGTGTCTCATGTTCACTATTGGCTAATGAAAGTAACGTTGAATAATGTCAACCTTAAACCGTATTAAATATTATATAATACATTATATACCATATGTTACTTAATACTTATGTCCTGCATCTTTAAATAAATTAGGTCGTCCAATAAATAGATGACGATTTGTTTATTATACAAGAAGTAATAAATTAAAAATAACATTTATATTGAAAATTTATTAAGTAAGACCTTTTTTTTTTTTTTTTTTTTTTTTTTTATCGACGGAAAATGCGTTACGCATACCCCGGTGCTTGTGGGAAGCGCCGGGGAAAAAAAAAAATAAAAAAAATAAATACAATAAACTTAATAAAAAAGGTCTTACTTAATAAAATTTATTAAGTAAGACCTGCGTGAAGGAAACTTAACAGATATTTTATCAATTAAGTCACTAATTAAAGTAGCTATTCCATCCATTTATGCTATCTACAAAAAGTATGCTTTTCCTTTGCTTATCAAAAGTTCGTAGCTTCTGTAGATTGAAGAGAATCCTAATCATCAGATTCTAACCGTTCCACCCGTACGAGCACACCGAAAATCACAGACCTTAAATCAAAATATTTCTCATATTATGTGGCTAGGTATCTAGCAGATCACAGAATAATATTATCTTCAAACCTGACACCACACACACCTCTTGCTAAAACCGCAAACCACATAAATAACTACACTATTGGCGAGGAAGACAAACTGAGACGACTGATGTTGCATGTTTATTAGTGGTTGCAGTTCGCTTAAATTCAATTTCATGTCACACCTCACGGCGTTTTTTAAATCCATACAGTAAATTCTATTATATTTTTGCCTAACGATAGGGAAGTACAAACGAAAAAACTTATATTGTTGACTTTACTTTTTATCGCCTACAATATTCCATATACAAACTGTATTGGTGTATGTAATATTTATTTTCGTTTTCTTTAATACTGTGTGATACTTTAATAGTCACAATTAGAGGAGATCTATATCTTATAAAGTATTTGACATTTTTTATTAATAAAGATATATTGCATAATTAACAGTATCATCATCATCAACTTCCCCACCGAGGAGCTTCAGCTAACCTAAATTAGGGCTATTAGGCCTTAATTAAGCACGCTGATCATGTACGGATTGGTGTTATTCACACGCAACCAAAGAATTTGTTGACAGGTGTGAGTAGGTTTCCTCAGGATGGTTTCCTTCGTCGTAAAAGTACATATATATGTATTTAACATTTGAAACACATTGGTACGTCGCGTGATTCGAGCCGCTGCCTCCCGCATGGAAGACGATGACCTTACGCACTGAGCCACCGACGCTTCCACCGTATATCTGCAGTAGCTGTTACCAGTCGCCTAAAACGCTCAATTTAAAATACTCCCATCGTGTGACGTCATGCGCAAGGACTTAGCTATTAAAATAAAAGACAAAAAAAAATTTTTTGTTAACTAGCTAAAACTAAATATCATTAAGACCTTGTCATAGATACTAAAGTAAATATAAATTAAAGAGAAATATGGATAGTAAGATGTATATGAATATCAGAAATACAAAAAAAACATTACAAGTATTCATGACTCGTGAACAAATATACGTACTCATAATAAAAATATCTGCCCCTAGTAGGATTTGAACCCGGAACCTCTGGCTAAGTAGACAAGGGTTAACCACTAGCTGTGACTTTATAACAAACGCTTTTATTTTGACCTACGCCATAGTTACATTACCGCTTTACTTATTGGGAAGTTTCGCTTTTTGTAAACAGTAATGATTTTAAAAACAATTGCCAAGGCGATAGATATGAAGTTACACAATATGGTACCAGATAGTCGACTATCGGTAAACTAAAGCATATAATTTTGACGAAATGATCAATATTTTTTAATACATTTTTTAAAATTTCTACACTACATAATTTCGAAAAATAAAATATTTTATTAATAAAAATTTGTTATCTCCAGCTTCTTGATTCGTAAGGTACGCGAGGCAGTTGGTCCCGGTGTTTATGGCAACCGATTTCACCAAGCCGCATTGGGTCAGCGTGGTGGTTTTATGGTCCAAGCTCCTCATTTGTTAAGGGCCAGCAATGGGACAACAGTTTTTTAATCTCAATATATCTACTGGAAGTGCTTCTGATTCCTCATTCACTCGTGCTAGTTAAAAAATAATGTATTATGAAAAACATTCGTTGTGACTATTTTGTTTGGATTTCATAGGCAAGCTCTTGACCTAATCTCTGATGTTAAGTGCCGATGTAGTCGACAGTGTAATGTGTTTACCTAGAAAGGACCTGCTTAACGAAGATTTTTAAAATACTTTGGCTACAGACGGTGTTCTGTAGCCAAAGTATTTTAAAAATCTTTTCCCTTTTTTTCACCTTTTGATATAAAAATACTAACCAATTTAAAACTTTACCACTTTTCGTTTATGTTGAAATTGTCTAGGGAATACTTGTCCTAGAGTCCTTTACACGGTTACATAGTTATCTATGTCATTCAAATTAAACGTCTTTTGAATAAGACAAATCATTTCTCAAATCAAATCAAATTCACAAAGGACTCAGGACTTCTATGAAGTTTGATTTTTGTGTAAGAATGCCTTATTCGTTTTCTTATTATTCTCAAGATAACTAATGAAACAAAGGATAAGATAAGATGTTGTAAGTTAACTGACAACCAATAAGAACCAAGCCTCTTTATTTTTAGTTTCCCTCAAATATTTTTCTATTAGCCATCTTACTTTGCGACGATAACTGACACATTGACAGTTATATAAGTCAACATATAAATGTATAGTATGTGTATAGTTGTTAAAATTATAACTATTTTCTTTTGCTATAAATAATTATTTTTGATATAAAATCCACTTATATGCTAACTGTATTATACTTATTTTAATAGAGAAATTCTCAGGCGCCACTAGAATTCATATCAATTATTGAAAAATTAATACTGTTTTATGTTTGTTTCTATATCTTTTTATATTATATTATCAAATAAATAATTTGGTTATCGTTCGGATACCTTGTTATTCCTAATAGAGTAAGCATTTTTGATTTTGATTTTTATAACAATGCTAATGACGCGGTTTAATAAAGAAACTTTCAGTTGCCTAAAATAGTCGACGCATCGATATTCTAGAGGTCATTATTATAATACATGCCACTTATAAAAAGTGTTAACCATTTTTAGTAAGGTTATACATGCGACTGATTCTACCGAAACATTAATCGCGTAAACGTGTCAAGGAAGAATTTATTTGGGTGCATCTCCATTGGCTTAAGTATGTTTATTATTTCGAAAATTGCACATTGAGATGATAGTTAATCAAAAAGATGATTCATTTCCGTATACATACTTTCTTTAATGGTCTTATGAACGGCGTGCGTTTTATCAGACAGTTAATATTTCCACGATTGTCCATTAATTTACTTCGAACAGACCAAGCCTGGTTTTTATTTAAGAATATTAAAACATAAATATGCGATGAATGATGAGTGCTGTAGTTTTGTGTTGAAATATAAATGATGTCTGCCTACTTACTTGCAATGACAGAGTATTAAGTGACTTATTTAAAAAGAGTATTATTAAAGGCGTCTATAGAGTTACAACGAGGTGCTCGCTGTTGTATTGGTTAGTTTTTCATCTGGTAGTGTTATCTGTACTCCTAGTTCATTAGGTAGTTTCAATCAAAATTAGACGATTCGGCTCTAGTTGCGTTCAGTTGGCAAATCCATATTATATTAGCACAACCTCCTGAAATAATTTTAAATAGAATAACTTCTTAAATTAAATTATTTTTTCTTTTTTAGCGTGTTGAAGTCGGTATTTACTTTCACAATATTAAGTGGTACATTTTTAAAGCTTAGATGGGTGAACGTCAATATTGTCGATTTTCCTGTATGTCGTTAGTTACAAATATTCGAATAGTTTTAGAACAAATATGAAACATGCAATGCGGGCTTATAAAATATGAAGATTGCCCTCGATTTCCCTGGGATGCTATCACTAAATTCTGACATGGTTACAATGGGACCACCTCAGGATATACTCTATCCAATGACAATTCTTATCTTGTTCATAAAAATACCATGATCGCTATATGCCTGTAAACTTTCAGAATAATGACAATAATATTTTAAAAATTATGCAATTTTAAAAGTAGATTAATTAATAAACATATGAATTTACTGTTGGCTTTAGATGATTTTCATTCAGTATATACAAAGACCTTCACTATGTCACTTATAACTTAGATATAACAGTTGTGGATACTTAACGCGGGCACAGTTACGAGTGGAAGCTAGAGTATAAATGGCGGCTTTATCGATATTTTGAGATCAAATTTACTGGAATAAATAAAATTAGAATAGAATAGAATATATATTTATTGTACATCAGCCAATTCACAAAAATACATAGGGAACATTAAACTATTGTACAAAGGGCGAACTTATCGCTATAAGCGATATCTTCCAGGTAACGTTGGGATGGACAGTATTAGATTTAATAGAGATCTAAAAAGAAACTAGGTTTTATTTACACGATCGACCCGAAAAGCACTGTATTGTGAGTTTATATGTTTATGGATGTGAGTTTCCATTATCTCGCCTTGACTTGTCAATAGAATCCATACCTCATACAAGGTGCTAAAAATTATTTTAAAAAAATGCTTGTATGGTGCCGTTTTAAAATGTTCTGTTATCATTCAGTACAGTATGGGATTGAAAGCACTTAATACTCTGGCTCAAAAACGAAAATATTTATTTCCTTAATTGGGAAATTCATGTGCATACAAAACAAATATTTCATATAAAACGTGCCCCCAAATGTTTATAATAAAAATGAATAACTAATTAAAAAAAAACAACACTTTTTTCCTCAAGGAAAAAAGAAACAAAAACCAATTATTTAAGAGAAGGACCAAAAAGGATCTATAAAAAAAAGTATTCATTAGATCGGACCCCCAACTGTAATAACATCTGTATTATTTTATTTGATTGTATACTTGTCCTTTGATAGAATATAAAAACTCACTACGGGTTTCAGTAATCTATCTACGTTGAATTCAAAATTCTTTAACGTAGTTGGCAGTACATTAAAATATTTTAAATACAAAGCTGACTTAAGTTGAGAGACAAAATCCAATTTACACGTGGTCTTGACTTGATCTCTTAGGTAATCCTTTTTGCGTTTACTTACGAAGGCTTAGGTTGAAATCTTAAGTGTTTCAGCCGGAATAAGATGAATGCTCTCCCAGTTCAGTTGAGTCTGTCCAGTCTGAATTGAAAAAAATGTGAGAAAAAATTTAACTAATTTTAATAAAATTAAATATGAAGGATGTAAAAAATTAGTCTTAAGTGGGGAATAAGAACATCCATTTGAACAACTTTTTCAATGGGACCAACATAGTAATGGCTAAAAAAAATATCTATTCCATAAAAACATAAATATGGAACAGCTATTCTTTTTTCGCGATTGCGATGTTCCATAGAGGATATTGTTGAGTTTGATGGTCCAATTCACTTTAAATATGTTACACACTTTACAGTTCTTTAAATATTACAGCTCGTTTTACATTATATTTACTCTCTGTATAAGTAAATTGTGTTGCTCTGTCTGTGGAACTATCCACGTTAAGAAAAATAACCTTGAAAATTAGCTTTTAACGAGCTTATAGGACTTCTAAAAGTTTACTCAATATCGCTCGATAAACTGTCCCATATATGCCCACGCCTACGTAGAGAACTCCAGTATTTTGGTCACAGCGCTGAGAAATAAGGAGATACATTAAAAAGACCTTTAAAAGATGGTCCGACTGAGCACAAAACGAACCAAAGTTCAAACGGTTTTTACAGTGCTACTAACAATCAAATGTTGCAGCAATTCGTCAGAGACAGGCTAGATCTGGGACATCACGACGCTCAGCATGAGAGACATGAGTAAGTCGTTTTTACGCGTCGTTTTTACTCGAGTCTTCGAGAAATGACTAAAGCACAGTCTCGAGACTCTGAGTTTAGATCAACGAGTTATGTATTCGCTACGGTAAACTGAGTCTTGTAAATTGAACTGAAACTACCGAATTAAGATTTAACGACTCGAGTTCTTTCTTGTACTGTACACCTGTACAGGATATTTAAGGAAACTAACACTACTGTCATGTTGTGTTCCTGTCGTGACTATGGTCGTAAAATCGTATCGAGGAACTATTGAGGAGCAGGGGATTTTCACTCCACTACTGTTAACGCTTAATCCTTTTGATTTAACAGGGAACTCATCGAGTCCTCAGGAACGATTACCATTGTTGTTATTAGCATTAAAAGGCTTCGGTAACTATTTGCCCCACACAGAACCAAGGTGACGGAGTTGACCGACTTGATCGCCACTTTTGCGAAATAAAAAATAATGAAGTTCACATCAAAGTTTTAAAAATTTCGAAAATTTGCCAAATATTCTAATAAGAATATTTAACATTCTCTTTGATCTAGTTTTTAAAATATTATGTAACATTGAGTATTAGCTGTACCAGTCACTTATGAAACATTTACGTAAAATATTTGTGAATAATGATTTTCGGTAAACCTAAAATCAGCACACTGTATATTTTATTCATAGTAAACGATAGATGGAAAAAATATTTTTTTATATTTTTTGTGTTATTTTTATTCTACCTTATCTATACTTTCTTGTGTTTTGAAACCACAAAAAAAATATTTTATCGTCGCTGATCCAGATGAAATAATTACTCAAAGTATATTAAACAACAAACATATTAAAATAGTTCTGGCGGGCTTATTTACTACAAGATCGAAACCCCATATACTTAAAAAGAACCTTCATCTCATATATATAACCCAGATAAACTATGATATTATGAAATGAAAAAACTGGTCATAATAAAAATAAAATTTCATTTATTAGTTTGATTATAACTACAGCACTTTTTATCATTATATACAATGCATCGTTACTTTTTATACCCAACTTAGTAGGTCAGCACATAATTTTTTGCAACCACTGTTTGAAGACCTTTTGACATCTGTCAAAATTTCAATACGCTAGTTACGTTACGATAAATACATACGCATGACATACGCTGATACGTTTTGACATATGCTGAAATGGTTAAAAGTTCAGATCTTTCTGCACAATGTTTAACATATTAGATTTCAATTTCAATAGATTTAGGTGTGATTTCCTGTATTTGCCGTGTATTTGCATTTTTGAGAAGTGCTTCCACTTAGTAATAAATTAACTACAATAAAAAGTGGCGCGTTCGTCTTATGATTTATACACGTGTTCAAGTTTTACATTGAAGTGGTTATTATGTCAGAGTTGATCGATAACGCTGCATTTTTAGTATGACTTTAGGCATTTATGAATAAAAAATTGACATTTAAAAAAGCTACATTATATATTCCCATCCTCTAAATTCACAGCGGTTATGTAATCTGCGTCCTTGTAAGCGTTAAACGTCACATGAATTTTATAATACAAAAAACGAGTCCAATAATAAAAAAAGAACGTATATTTTATTATTAAAATGTTTCATGTAACAGGTTTTCTTTTTCACATTCGTTGAATTTGGATTCACTTAATGAAATAAAACTAATAATAATGTGTTACATTCATATTGCTATTTTTTCTAACAAATTAGCATATATATTTTATAAGCATTGTGAATGGTCTTATTTACTTTTATTTTTTCAATCTGTTACAAACCTTAAACATTACATTAAGTTTGGTTTTTATTAATAATTTTGTAACTGATTAAACAACTGTATAATGAAATCATATTGGTTTTTAGGAATATATACATATTCATTTTTCGACGCCACTTACTTTATGAGCCTCTATCGCTAAGGCCACCGAAAGACTAACATTTTATCAATAATTGATATGTCAATGTTTCAATAAATCTTTTAATTAATAACAAATTTATTCGTGATCTCGTTATAAATGTTTCGTAGAGCCAATTTAGTACCTAATAAACCTAAGGAAAATTAACAGAACCCACATGAAACGCAAATTGTCTTATAAGTGCAGTATTGCCAGTAGTATTAATTTACATTGAAATAATTTTTGACAGTATGAAATACCTTCAATGAATTATCAATATTAATAGTACGCGGTAAGCAGCCGCAACGCGAGTACCCTTTCGTCCCGACGGGTGACAGCCCTCCTTGGAATGTGCCCTGTCGTCTGCTTACTGACACTTTTTCAGGCTACATTGGTGACCCTAGTTTTTCAATCATTAGTAGTATAACTATAATAACTGAACCTATTTGTGGAATGCCAAGGTTATGACAAAACTCATAGCATGTGCAACAGACCTTACTGTGGAGCAGGCCATGTATAATTTGAACAGTTCATAGCTTGCAAATACGAGCTTTACGTATTTCCTTCCTTATAATACGGGTTCTTTCAAAAATGCGTGAAAACACCAACTTTTAGGCCGCAGGTGATCGTGGCTAAGACAATATATCCCATGCTGTTATAAACGTTAATCAAAATATTTTTTAGACATTTAATGTTGATAACCTTCATGATTTGCATGCTTTGATTAGAAAAGGTAATAAAATTTGATTTTAGTGACATCACTTGTAATCTATCGGTGTAATGTTTTCAGGTATTATTTTATTCGTTAAATAAAACTAATTAGTTATATTGAACTGAATAAAATTAATGTAGAAAGAGTCATTAAATATACCTAGCCTTAAGGTTCTGGAATCGGACTCAATATTTCAATAAAGTCAATTTTTACTTAGGTTCAAGAAAAAGGTTTTATTCCCTTGACTTTTCTATTTTATTCAGCAAGTGGGAGCAAAAAGTTGAAAGACATGTTTCAGCGTAACAATTTGCTGCGTCCATCTTCTTGCTATCGCAAAATGATAGTTTTTATAAGAACTGACATAACCGGGAGATAATAACGAAGTTCAGTAATGTGTTGTCACAAGATAAAATCTCAGTCAATATATACTTTATAGATAAGTTCTATATGTGTTACATATTTCATCGAAAACGAATTTATAGTCTTATATGGACTTTTATTCGACTTTGTTTTTGCCTATTTATAATACTTTAATTTGAGCCCCATCGAACTTTACTCTCTACCCTCACAGTTACTTAATACCTACACACTACTCTCTAACGGGTAACTAGCAAATAACTTTTTAATTATTTTTTACCAGCCCACCGACTTGGCTGCTGCAATTACCGCTGTGTGAAATTAATCAGCTGTGTAAAAAAGCAAAAAAGTGATAAAAAAGCATTATGCTTTTTTATCACACTGTGACATTTTAACGTCATATTGCTAAATCGTTTAAAATCACACTGCATATAGTATTAATAAACGCCGGATGATAATGTAGTGTCAGTTTAAACCAAAGATGATTAATGAGACAGAATTTATTTATTGTTGTTGACCGTAACCTATGAAAAAATTAAATTGTAAAAATATCAATTTTTTTCACAAGTTCTTTAGTGGTACTGTTCATAAATAATGAAACACTTTGTGCGTGGTAATCGTTTTATTGGCTACGTGTTATCGTTTGTTTTGGTGGGATTAGCCGCTTTTGGGTACGCTGGGGGCAACTGGTGGAGGGTGGGCTGCGATGTATTCGAGGCTCCTTTGGATGGCCGCTGGGATTGGTGGGGGCACTGGCAGATGGCTACCCTGAAATAAAAAAAGTGAAACGTTACTATTTTTGAAAAAAAATTGCTAAATTACAAATTGACAGTAGGAGTAGAATTAACGTTAATTACTATTTACAATCGATCCTATATATTAGATTCACTCCACATATGAATTCTGAAATATCCAAAAACAGATCGACGATTGTACGCTTGATCGAACCATCTTAGCTACTATTTCAAAAAGTTTCTCGCTTAAAATATTGCTGAATAACATCTGGATGGGTTTACCATATTGTCTGCCCGGTAGTCAGCCACTTCTTTATATTCTAGTAGGGCGTATTCTCAAGGGCTCTCCTCAAGTAGTGGTCGCACTACCTCTCCAGATTTTTTTCATTGATTAAGACTCCACGAGACTTATAGGCCTTACTTTGTAGGATTTGTGTAATCATTTTTCCTGGTTGAAAAATAAAAATTACCTAGCAGTAATCCTAATCTAGCAGTACCTAGTATATCCACTTACCACGCTTTTATGTTTTAATGGGATAATCATATCCTTTACTGGCTTCAAATGTCAATCTTTCAAGTCTCCCCTGCTTTTAACTTGATACCAGTCAGCTAGATGCATTTATCTACGCTCGAATTCACAGACCTTAGTTTACAGCGGTATCGTCCAATTGCTGTTTGTACTTTTAAAAATATATTTTTATATTTATGACTAACCTGGGGCTGGTAACCGTCCTCGTTGGCGACGTATGTCAGGTCAATAGGAGTTCCGTCGAGGGCCTTGTAGCTGTAGGCACCCTTGACTTCAAGGGCGGGGTAGTCCTAGAAAACAAAATATAATGGACGTAAGTCATAGCTTTTTACGATTCTTATTTGCCAAATTTGCTGATGAGGTAAACTTTCTATGAACGGTTTATATTATTGTTGCTTTTAACTATGAAGCAAGTTTTAGTACATATATGATTTAATACGATAAATAAGGTACAAAGAATTAAGGATCATGTAACACTAAGAAAAAAGTTAAAGAAAAACGTAATTATTTAGGTATAAAAATATCTCAATCTACCCATATCATGTACCATTTAATGAAAAAATAATTGATTCACTGTGATCAAACCGGGTCACCAAGGTTGTATCATTTAATAGACAGATAATTAAATAGTGAATTTGTGTTTCATCAATATGCTTAACATATCTACTGTATCGTGTCTTCAATTGTACAGTCGTCAGAATGAAGCGTAACACTGCGACCTTAAGACTATTATTAATAGTGGCGGCTTTCGCAGTGTGACTGTAACATTTGATATGCTACCGTCTAGGCTCTCCGACCTTGGCATTTTAATTCAATCAGATATAGTTCGGGGATTTTTCTTATTTAATGAAGATTCAGAAAATGAGCTAGCTAATACCATTTAAAAGTGCAGTTTTATTCCTTGATTTTGCATTAAAATTCAATATAGGCCATTATAACGAACACTATGAACTGTATATACAGCGTAGTAAAGACTATATACAATTAATTGCGAAAAATGTACATGACTAACAATTTAAATGGAAGAATAAATGAGCCATAGTTAAATGTGTTCGTTTATTTAATTTATTGTTTATGTTGACGGCACAGTCAGTCCACTATCTGCCTCTGTTTTACAGCCTCAGTATTTGTAACTCGATTGTAGTATTTCTAACATATAATATATATTATATTTAAAAAAAAAATTATGCTTGATTGATATGAAATTTCTTTATTATGAAATATCCATTGCCAAGAATTATGTCTAATTTAAGTAAGATAATAATTATATATCTAGTGAGATTGTTATTTCGTTCTATATGTTTACGTAATTATATTTGGATATTTAAAAAATATATTCTAGCATTATGAAAATAGCCTAATGATTAGATTGTGAAAATAAAGATTTATCCAATTTGACAATTGTAGTTGTACGGAAGTAATGCACGCACATACATTTCAGCGATTCGTTAAAATGTGTTTGTGTGAGATATCAATTCCAAAGAATAATGAAAAATTTCTATTCCCTGCAAATATTGGATGAAAAAGTTATCAGGATGCAAAATCTTTGGGTTGGCAAAAATAATGGCAAAACCAAACATTTTAATAATTTAAAATAATATATTAATTGGGTACTTGTAAATACTTATTTATGTTTTTAATATTCCTATAAAAATATAGGAATTTCATTCTAGAAATTTCTTGTAAGTCATTTGAATAGAAAAGCAATAGTATTTCGGTATTGTAATTAGATACGGTAGTTTCAACATAAAATCTATCTGACAATGTTAATATACTTACAGAGTTTGCGTTCTTCACAACGCCCTCAGCATGCGCGGCGATGTTGTTGCCGGTCTCATAGACATACTGGAAGCTGCCTTCAGGGCTGATGTCATAGCTGGACTTGACGATGGGCGCGGAGAAGTCATCAGACTTAACCACGTGGGATACATCGGCGCTTGCGACGGCCACGAGGGCGAAGAACATAAGAAGTTTCTGAAACCAAAATAAAGTTGATATAACCGCTACAATGTGAACTATTGCCACGAAATATTATATTCATGCTAGTTTCGTAGTCTATACCTAGCTTTAACGCTTTTCGTTAGTCAGCTTAAAGTTACCTACTACTGACTCCGATTATTTGATGATTGTATCAGTAGATGATTCTATCAGTAGTTGATAGAACCAGCCAATATGCAGTATATATGTAGAATACATACTACATATATTTCTTACACCATTCACCGCTATGTTAAATCGGAACAGTTTGGGCTTTCAAAAAATTAACAAAAATTTTTTCTTCCATTACAATTCCAATCAGAACCTAAGTCGTAACAAGCCTTCGTTAACACAAATCCAATTCCAGACCATGATTTCAAATGCTTAAGCCAATTGGTTTGAGTATTAGTAATGATTATGAGAACCTCTAATTCAATAAGTTAATTGGTTTAAAAAATATTAAGGATAAATATAGCATGGAATTTTACTGATTTTACTAAGAAGCCTTGTAAGGAATCCTTACCATTTTGTATGTGGGATATTCAAGTCCACTCGGCAACAATATGATGATCAAATTCAATCGCTGTGCTTATATAGTATTGCCTTAGAATTTTGATGAGAAATTTTATTCGAGTTTGTACATTATGTGTCCAGTCGGCTCATCTCTCGTGAACGAGAGATTACGTAGGAATTATAAATAGAAAGACATTTAATAAGAAAAATATTTCTTTTTTAATTTTGTTAATTATTACTTCTAATTTTTTTTCGATTGGTTTCTTTTTTATTTCTAAATGTCACATCTGTCAAAGTATTTTAAGATAAATTTATTATTGACATTAAAAAACGATGTATCGTTCAAAATGCCACATTATTTAATTGTTACATAAAAAATTTATTGTTTTTAACCCACTGGCTTATATGTTAAGGGGTTGCCAATGCAAAGCTTTTCCTTTATGGCGATTGTTCGGAAATAGAAGAGTAATAGTTCACATTCAATATGAATATAAAATATTATTATTCACGGTAAATACCTCAGTTCAAAGCAATATTAATAAACGGGAGCATCATTGAAGGGAAGAAACGCAAATTATTTGAATGTTTAAAAATTAAACACATTTCAAATTTTTTTCTTTATTATCTTTACTTCAAGCTATATTTGTACAATATTTGTGATACCTGATTAGTACAATAGTATTATATTTCCTCATTAATTTTCTAGATTACAACTTAACGATAAAAACCTTGTTTGCAATATATTAAATTGAATCAATGTGCATATTACATTGACATGTCGCTTACATACTTGAAAGTCGAAATACTAATAGATTGAAAATCATTTTCAACAAAGTCAATCCAACATAACATAGACAATAGCTTTCTCCCAAATTTTTGAGGATATATACCTTTTTTCTTTTGGATAGAGACACGAAGTCGGATCTTGTATAATAAAATGAAATGGCAAATCTGTTCGTTTACTAATCTATGACCTTTGACCTATTCGTGCTATTGATGTTAGTTGTGATATTTTCAAAATATATTCATGAGTCTTTTAAACGTTGTTGTAAATAACTAAAACTAGACTATATAAACATCAATTATTAAAAGGTTTTGACATTATGTTTAAAAAAAATTGCTCAAATACAATTGCTTTTTTAAATGAATAGTAGATACCAATATAGTGTTTTTTCTTGTTGTTGATAACGGAAGGATCAGTTAAAAGTTACTATTGTTCTAAAAGTTAGCTCAGTAATCTATATAAAAAATGATCTCTACCTTAAAAGCCAATAAATAAATATATCATGGCCAGCAATGATTACTTCTTTGACTTACTTAAATAATAAAATGTTCGTTTTTCATAAAATTACCAAACACAGCTAGCCCCTCATGATATGGTCTATACAGATGTATAAAACAGTTACATTATTCACAGGTAGAAGATATCGCCTAATTTTTGAGAAACAAATCGCGGCCGCATAAAATTCGTTTCAGCATTTTCAAATGGAAGAAGACGTAGTTAGACGGAACTGTTGGTCAGGTCAGGTTAGAACTGTGACCAAATCAGTCCCGACCCGAGCGAGCTGATCAAGCGCAGACCGTGCCACGCAGGCGGTGAAGCACAATGGCTTATTTGAGTTTAAGCCTCGTACCTTTTACGGAGACCAAATGGAAAATAAAAGTGTAACAATATATAATTACTACAGTTTTCGTAAAGATGTTTAGCGTAGGTGCTGTCAATGATGTGAACGTGAATAAATTTACCATCAAAGGTTGACGTTTAAACGATATGGTCAGTTTTTGTTGGTCATTTGTATCTGGCCATGATATCTCTTTATCATATCAAGCCATATAATCCAGACAGTTAAATTTTTATTTGCGATGTCGCAGCTCAAAAAACTATAGAAATAACTAATGTTAATAAGTGCTAAATTTGACGATTTTTTATATCACGGCAATACTAAAAATATTATGATAGCTTAATGGTTTGTGTGAATCTTACGATTTTTGACCAGTAGGTAGGTAAATAATATTTATCTTATCAATATAATGATTTTATTATACATTAGTAATGAAAAGTATTTGAATACTTTTCATTGCTAATGTATAATAAAATCAGAGAGAGGCTTTGAAGCCTCTCTGAAATGTGTCCTCACAAGGTCGTACATTTTTAACACCAAAATTTGAATTTGAGTAGATATCGGTTGACTAGATTGCGTACGCTTCTCGAGAATGCTGATTAAAATTTTTAGTTTTACAGTGGCATACGGAACATTTAAGTGAACGTGACCTGGTAACCAAAGTCAATCAAGGTCAAGGAATACAAGCAGCTTTGTAATAAAAATGGTTTAGTAAACCACATTTTTTATTTCTCTATTCACGTGACATTTAAGTGATCATTTTTTGCTAGTACCTTCGAGATGTTACCTTTCGAAATCATCCATATTTGCTGCTGTTAATTAATTATATACGGCCGTCTGGTCTAGTAGTCAATATCTCTGTCTTCTTAGCCGATAGAAGCCAGTTCGTATCGTATTTCTGATTTTTATATACATGTAATATGTATTTTTATTTTTCATTATCCATAACATAAACTCTTAATGATACTTACTTTGGGCAGCTAAAATAGGTGTGAGTGTGAGAAATATATTATATTATTATTTGACGGCCATCTGGTCGAGTGGTCAGTACCCCTGTCTTCTAAGCCAGAAGTCCCATGTTCTAATCCTGGTAGAGGCAGATATGTATTATAAGTACAAATATTTGTTTATGAGCCTTAGTTGTATGAGCTCTATGTAGTGTATATCTGATATTCATATACATTTATCTTTATTTATCCGTTATATATAGTATCTGTAATAAATGCTCTTCATGATGCTTACTTTGGGCTAAATAATATTTTTGAATGTCAGTAATATTGTTATATATTTTTCTTTAATAAATAAATCAAAAAATGAAATGTGTCGTGATATATACTTTGAATACGTTAATAAATAGCCCCGTGAAGGTGAATAAAACTCGAGGAGTCTAATTCTTTTGTCTCAAGCTTACATGACGCGACACCGTTGATTTCAGTTGTTACAGCAACATGCAGGAAGGCCTGTTACTCCAGAAATGGGATGTGTAGAGGTTGTAAATAAATGCTGAAAGACTTGATTTCAATATACGCTTGTTGAGAACTTTACCTGAGAAACTTTTTGGTTGAGTCAGACTTGTCGATTTTAATTTCTTACTTTAACGACAAAATTAAATCACTGGATTAGGTGGAGTAATGTGAGTCTGTCATATGTAAAATTATATGTATTTGTGTAAATATATTATTAAACATTTAAGAGGCCTTTTTCATGTTCCTAGGGCCTATATAGGGAACTCAGTTGGGAATGCATATAATTCTTTCAACTTCACAAATAAACTTATTCTCCAGATTTCGAAATATAGAGGTATTTATTACGTTTTCAAATAAGGATAGGTCAGTAGCCCTAGTGTAGGTTTAAATTGTATCGAAACGTTTGCAATCGTTACGTTCAGCTGATAATCGAATATATAAAAATTAGTTTCCAATATTTCACAACAGAGGCGCTGCTGATGCTGCCACACAATTTGATAGCTGACGACAAACACGATTGAGACATTACAATTCGATTGAAACTCACACTATGGGTATTGGAATATTAATTTAAGTGTCAAAACTAGGAATCTGACAAGCACACAGTGCCGAGGCCGGCAAATGTTATGTGTAAAAAGGCTAATAGTATTAATATTATTTGATTACTGTATCTCTTTCATTGTTTTATGGCTTATTAAGTATTTTATAAATCATAAAGCTATACAGAGACTGCACGCGTCTAACTGGATTTTTGTAATCTACAAAAATATAATATCACCTACTCAATCAAGTTCGGGAGTGGGAAACACTGAATAAATCTGTGATAGATTTTTGGTCAGTCCTTTCGTTCTAGCAATAGTAGGAATAGGAAAGAGAGATCAGATCACATTACACATAAGACAGAGATTCAATAGCAATAGATGTATCTTGCGTCAATTAAGTATCTTTCTTAAGTTCCTTCTTATTTTTTATAACTTCGCGGAATAGTGTTGGCCTTTGAATTATTAACCTGTAAAAACACATTTCGATATAGACATGTCTCTAGTTTTATACAACAGTTAGCAAAGTTAAATATTCAAAATGTAATTATGTTTCTCGTTACGGTATTAAATTCAGCCACTGGCTTGCAAATTCGTCATAAAGATAACTCGCCTAATTTAGTAAAACATAGCGGTAGCATCCGCTGGCATCCACTTAAACTAAAATTAAGTTATCAGTCTCTTTCATCATACTTAAATAAGCAGAATATAGAACGTATAGAAATATCGAGTTATTTGTACTTAAACGAACATACTTCACGTATTTTAAATAGTGCTTTAAATGAAGACAAATTATAATAATTAAACTGTATTTTAAAGCCATCACAACAAACACAGATATAAGAAGCTGTAATAAGTTGGCATTTCCTGTTCGTTACCACTTATAACATAGGTACTTAATTGGCATCCTTGACCTACAGGAAACCACAAAGTTAGGTTATAGGTTAGATACTTCGTTGGTAGATAAAGTGCATTTTAATAGACAATTTACTCGATTGGGCCACCTTTTTTTTTTAATTTGTTATCAATTTAGAAGGCATAGGAATATAATCCTTATTTAACCCAGTCCGTTGTAACTTAGGAAGAATTTCACCTCAGCATCATGAACCAAGAGATTTAAAGCCGACTATGTTTTTTATTTTTTCATTACGAGTTATTTTCATAAGCGGATTCCTCCTGATTATTATCGAGCGGCTACGTGTATCCTAAAAGAATATTTATGAGTAATTTCATCGGAATATTGAATCAAAGGTAACACATATAGACTGATTTAACTCAGTTTAATTTAATAGTTAACAACAACAACAAAAATCTTATATTACAAAATAATACATTGAAGTCGCTATAAATAACTCTGAACAAGAGAATTTTATCTTATTTTATGTTTTATTACTTTTAGGAAAGATAATTTGATATGTTTCAAAAACACAATTCATAGTATTGTTTTCTACGAATTGTTAGTTATGAAAAATCATTTTCAATATGTTATAAACTATCTCAATCGTAATAAAAGATAAATAAAATTAAAATATCAATTTACAAAGTTACATTTAAGTTTTTACTGTTTTTATATTAACGTTTATTCCTTTTGAGGATGTGCCTTGATGTATTCCAATGATCTTAGAATGTATTCGGGAATGGCTTGCGTTGGTGGTGGAGTAGGTAGATGAGCACCCTGTAAATAAAAATAAAGACTTCATAAATATACACAAAAAACTCATTTGACGACATACAACCAAGTGTCTAGTTTAGAATAGAATAGAATATATCTTTATTGTACATCAGCCAATTCAAAAGGAGAAATACACAAAAAACATTTAACTAATTTTGTACAAAGGGCGAGCTTGTCGCTAAAAGCTATCTCTTCCAGGTAACCTTAGCATGGACAGGTTTAAAGATTAGGATATTAGATAAGTAGTTGAGAGAAGATAGTAGTGAGTACTTGTTTAGATACTTAATGCAAATCTAAAACTTCTAAAAGATTGAATGTCTATATTACACTTAGACTTCTCGCTCTAACAATCCCATTGCAAAATAATAGAAGGAAAATATTTGCATAAAATGGAGCAGCAAAAACAGGAGCCGTTTGAGAAAAATTTTAATTAATGTTTCAATTTAACAAATTACCCGATTCTCAGCCCATATTCCCTAAAAAATTCTAACCCTAATTCTCTATCTCCAAACAACTCTATCCGGTGACTCGAATCTGTTTTCGTCTGAACTACTAGATTCTTAATATCTGTAGCCCGTACACGTGCTGCCTCTACTTATATGTAACGAGGGTAATTTTACAAAAAATATTTTTAAATCAAAAATCATTTCTATGGGGTTACAGTGACTCAGTGTTATCGTTATCTTATATTTCTTGTTTCTTTTTTTAATATTTTCTTGTGATATTCTGAATAGAATTTGATCATAATCTTTAGCTTTCTGTGTAAATGTAACATAACGACATCATTAAAGAAGAGCCGTGTACAGTAATTTTTCTCAAAAATTGTTGACGATGAGACCCCATTCCCCCAAACGAATACTGACCTCAGGTTGGAATCCGTTTTCGTTGGCCACGTACGTGAGCTGGATGTTTTCACCTTCAGGAGACTGGTACTGGCTGGATCCGTGCACTTCGAGGGCTACTTCGTTCTAGAAGTAGGGAATGGAAATTGTTATATTTTTATCTAAGCAGGTAGTCTCTCCAATTCTAAAAAGCTTTAAGAATTGGAAACAAATGAAAAGTAATTTGATTTGGTCCTAGAAGCAAAAGTACATAAATCACGTTTTGAACAATTACCTTGTCCAACGGTTTGACCTGTCCATCAACATGAGACTGGATGCCATTGCTCGTCTCAATTCCATAGTGGAAGGTACCATCAGGGCTCTGTTCGTTGGTTTCGCTGAGTGTTTTTGCTTGTGTGTCGTCGACAGGCACCGCTGCGCCGTACGCGCAAGCTACCACGCAAAGTAATACCAAGACGGATTTCTGTGTTAAAGAAAATAAAAAACTTATATATTTTGTTCATTTTGGCAGTCACGTTTTATTAATTAAAGGTATATTGTTATTGTCACTTTCTCTAACCTTGTTGAAGTTATATGTTAGTGTACTTAATACCCATTTATATATATTTTACATGATTAAACACTAATTATCATTAATAAACAGTTTAATACGGTTGCTTAAATAAAGCGTTATCTGATATCACCATGATTTATAGAAATACTCTATTGCCAAATTCCATACGTCCTAAATTATATTCGTTGAATCTCTTACGCTGACATTAAGACCGTTTAAATTGTCAGGCCTTATATGAATGTCTAACATGGCGTGTTTCATAACTTTAAATGAATGGGCTTTGATTGAAATATTTTATTGTATTCGTGATTAGTCTGACCCAAAAATACTGTAAATATTACCCCATTGTGTCGTGTCAGTCTTTATTATAGCAATTATTGTAGTAACAGTACTCCGATCATCAAATAAAACAGAGGATCATAAAATGGATGTGTATGAAAGATTTTGGGTTGACTTAAAGAAAGTAAATACATAATGATTTAGTTTAAATTAAATGTCATTAAATTTTACTTGCACAGCAACTGCATAATTTTTTTAGGAACAATTGTGATTTTGAGTTGACAATATTTTTCAATAATTTTAAACATTATCAACATATTTTTTGTCCCTTTTTTATAAATAATTTTTAAACAAAATAACTTCTGTATATAATTTTCGAAACTTACCCAAAAACTTATTTGAGTAATTTTATGAGCTAACTATTTTATTTCAAAACTATACTATACTCTTAGGTATCATTCGTATATCGATTGCAAAATAAAAAATGTATAATCGTACCTGATTGTAACGAATACACCGTTACAATGATAAAACGTGAATAGTTTTTGATACGTTTCCAGCATATTCTGGATAAAAAATTTAGTATTTGTATTAGATATACTTTACAAAAAATTTGACTAGCTATGTAATAAGTAGGTAAATTTCACAAATAAAAAATGTAATTAAAATTTAGTTTGGATCTCTTTCAATCGTCTCACTTGAACGAGAATGCTGATAACAGCAACATTCTCGTACAAGTATGACGATGCCATCGAAGTGATTGACACTTCGATTGCATCGTCATACTTCTGCATCGTCACACTTCGATTGCATCGCTTTACATTGAATTACCCTTCTTATTCAATGTGTATAGTATAATTACGCGATTAATTAAACGCGGGCTAATTTCTCAATACTCAGATAACTTTTAACTAAGGAATGACTTTGACAGAATTTTCTATTTAATATACATAGTCAAAGCATCAAAATTTTTCGCTAGATAATTGTCATAAAAAAATCGGGCCTAAATCATTTAAATCTGACGATAAAATTAACTGATATCTACTTTCCCTGATTTCCCACAAGTGCAATTGTGGGAGAGTTTAATTGTTTTGCTAAAAATACAGACGTGTCTAGATTCAACCGTGAACTATGGAATAATTAGGTAATTTCAAACTTGCTTGTTTTAGTACATTTACGAATAATTTTTAAAACTGGTTTTCAGTTTCATAAGAACTTTAAAATTTAATATTTAATTTAAACTCACCATGTTGTCTTCACTAATGTTTCTCCCGAACTATACTTCATTCACGCAAACAATATTCTTTTATACGCTGATTAAATGGAAAAAAAAGAGAAAAAAATATTTATAAGTTAAAAGCCGCTTTGTTGTCCACGGTCAACTTTTTCAAATAATATACACCTGATATTTAAAATTGTATATTAATTAATTCATAGACGGATTGGGAGGTCCCTAGGATTACTCAATACTCGTCTCTATTGAACATATTAACATGAACAACATAATTATTATTTGTGAAGATCAACTGTATAGTAACATCATAGCAAATAGTTATATGTCTTCAAAAGGCTTGTAATTGTGTTTAATGATAACCTTATTTAATGATTTTTGCGTAATTCGGAAAATTACGCAAGTAAAAAATTAATTAAAAAGTAAAAGAAGGTTCAAGTCTAAAGAGTATTAAACAGTGAAAAGGTATTACTTTTATTAAAATTATATTTATTTAAAGGAAGGTACAGTCACCGACACGTTAATGATCTCACTTGATAGCTCGTAGCAACAAAGTTATAGCTATGAAAAGTAGAGCAAACAATCAAAATACCATCTATTACTATCTCACTCTGTCCTATGTGAACTGTGGTGCGACCTCTCTTTCTAAAACTGTTGCTATAGAGAATAATGACCAGTAAAAGAGTTGCTACATATAGGTTTATTAAGGATGTTGCTAAGTAGTTAGCTTTTTTTCATATTCCCTGATGGTAAATGATGATAACGCCGGAGAAGCTACACCCGGATTCCTCGACGACAGAGGAACTAGATATCTTAGCTGCAACTACCGGAATGAAACAACAATGCTGTGAACATACTTGTTTGTCATCAGAGAAAGCAGACCTCTGAACTGTTGTAGAATCGACAGATATTTATGTACACCATATTTCGTAGGAACTTGCAGGAAACTATATCCCTTAAGTGAATAAGTTGGTAATAATGCAGAATATTTAGCTCATATTATACTTTTAAATGGTAGTATCTTATCTTATCTTTATGTAGGGCCAGGATTATTTACTATCGGAGCACGTCGACCCCATGGGATCTTTTGTGCTTTAAATGGTAGAACGTGGTGGTATTATGACGCAAACTCTTTATGTGTTTCTACCATGTAAGAAGTCCTATACTCAGCCGTGGAACTTACATAGGTTTTTAATGATGATGACGATGACTTAATTATACGTATATCTATACATTGGTGTTCAAGTTACTGGTATCAAAATATTTTGCATGTGGTGTTTACATAAAATTAATTGTACATTTAGTTAAAGAATGATCGTAAGCATACTATTCTTGTCTAATAATATCTGATAGTAACCATTGCTCGTAAACCAAGTAAATAAACACTATTTTTATGACGACAAACTTAGATAAGATGGACTTAGACCCATGTGAATTTAAGAATATCCTACCACCGGGAATTACCCCGGATATCTACATCTAAGGTATTACCTAACCAATAGACATAAGAATCAGTTATAAGTGCGCCAATAGTTGTATCTTGATTATGGTTAAGAAAGCTTTCATTAATATAATTTCATGGTTCTTGCTTAACAAGTTCTTGTTTAATAACAAGATTGATCTGTCAAAAGAGATCAGTTATTTTTTTGATGCGTATACCTATTATTATCTTATGACAGAATTATGAGATGCTCTTGACCTTTGCATAAATTATATTCAATGGCTTGGTAACTTAAATCTAAAGTTGTTAATAATATTTTGAACATCGCTACAGTACCTAACTATGTTATTCCTATAAATAAAATTTATTACTAGCTGTAAAAAGTCAGAGATAAGGACAAAACAGTGTTAAAACTTTCCAGTTGTTATAAAGTCAAAGTCAAAATTTCTTTATTTAAATAGACTGAATTATTAAGTTCTTTAAAATCGTCATAATAGAGAATATGTAATGCAATAGTGATAACTTTCAGTGGGTATCAACCGGGTATTTGCAAATTGTACCAGTTTAAAATTTTTATTAAGTATTAAATCAATTATTCTAAATTTAAAACTAGCACTATGTATATTTCCAATTAGGCCTACAATCGCTTCGACAAATTAGTAGCTGCAGAAAAGAAGCGGCGCAAGAAACGCCAAGCCTTAAGTAATTGTAATGACATTTACAAATTATGAAACATTCTAGCTGTTTATTAAATAATACTAAAAATATTATAGAACAATTACTTATCTGAAAGTTCATCTTTAGTGAAATCGGCTAAAGACAGTTGTCTACTTTATGTTCGGGAATATTATGGCATTGGGATCTGTTGAAAATGTGTAAAATAAGTGAAAAACATGACTTCCCCAAATAAAGAGAGAAAATAAAACATATTTTAGTCAAATTGCTGACTTAACAAATGGCGGAATTAACTTACATCAATGAACCCTGAAGGCATACTACTGTTTTTAGCAAACTTCAATATATTATTGCTGGATCTATTGCCTCAAATTGTAGACAATCTTCTAATTTTGTTGGAAATATAATAGTTGGTTTTTTATTAGGTTTTTTTCCATAAGTAATACAGCATTTTTCACATAAAAATTCTTGCTATTCTTGCAATCTAAAACTAAATATTCTATGCGTCTTCTGCTACCCTTAAATAAAAGAAACTGAAATAACGTAATTAAATAACATAATGTTCACTGTATTTTTTTATTCGCTAGGTGTCGTACCTGTTTATTTAGAATCAAAGATAGATTATTTTAATATTTTTGGTACTAAAGAATGAATTGTAACTACACAAGAACACTAACATACTTTGTGTATTGTTTAGAATAAACAATCCTATTTGCGGGAACGCTTCTACTACCTTCGTCCTCCTGAAACTCCCTCCAGGTCCCAGTTTCTCTATATGCTTACCCCCCCCCCATAACTTGAAACTATTAAAAAAAGCCTTTAACCTCTTTTCTTTAGTGTGTGTTTTGTGTTTTTAGTGTAGGCGTACATACGAGTCTGCCCTTATTTTCAAGTTCTACTTTCGCGGGTCTACTGGAAGAAATTTCTTCAGAAATAAGAAGTACCTTGTACATGTTCTCTGCGTCTAATATATTTTATTAAATTGTGTGTGCTAATATAAAAAAATTGCTTAACAGTATCAGTTAAAATTTTGTTAATTCTTAAATAATAAAAAAGCTTTTGAAATGCAATTTGACCTTAACTAATAAAAGTGAATCTAGAAATGTTTCTTTGACCTATGAACAGTGTCGGTCACCTTGCGTGCATTCACTTTCATTTGTGCTGTTAAAATACTCGGCAGTGACCTGTGCCAAATAAATAATTAGAAGTTGTCTCATTTCATAAAAGGCAAGATTTTTTTTAAATTAATCGAGACTAAAAAGCGCTTCATAGTTCTCAATTAATCGAGCTATGATATAACTCTCGGGAACGTATAGACGGTTGAAATACGATTGTTGTTGGCAACTGGCTGGTTGTACGCGCCATAAGGTTTCTATATGTTTTAAATTTTTTTTTCGTTTAGAATGTTTTGGACATTGATGGGTTGGGTTTGGTTGTCCAGCATTACCAGTGTATTATCTTAGTACATTATAATTCATTTTACACGCTTTTCCATTAATTTCATTGTTTTCATTATAATTTACAATCTACGTCAGTTTGGAACAATTGTGTTATACGGCGACAGGTAAAATCTTTAATTTGTTTATTCTAATAACAATATACCTTTTTATATATCAGATTTATGTACACCGTTATTGAATAATAGGGTACATCCGAAAATTGTAAAGATTTATTTTTAATTGGGATGGTATTTTTATTATTATTTATTTAATAATTTACAACACTTAAAAATTTTATATAGTGATCTAAATATATATTTTGTTTGATATTATGATAAATGGTAAGAACCATTTATCATAAGTTCATTCTAAAAGAGTTATCTAATGCAGCATGTACACCAATCAATCGCTCTCAACTTGCCTTTAGAATAGAACCTTTGAAGTCTTTTTCAAAGAAATGAGGGAAAAACCAAAAAGTTTGATCTAGTTCAATCGTTTAACATTTCATTTATCTATGTGATCGAACTATAAACATTATCATGAAGGTAATCAAATATTAACACTAGATTTACCAAACCAGTCATTTAGACTGGTCATGCAATTTCAATTCAAAATTCCTACTATATAACACATATTTTTTCCTAAATGATGTTATGTCTTTTGTAGCTATAATTAGAGAGTACGTTTTATAAACTTAATGTTATTTTATATACATTAGTAACAAATATAATTTTTGTTGTTGACATATATTAAAATCGCTGGTATATCTAGTGTTAATAACAATCGTATTTCAAAAACGAATTTGTAGTACTAAAGGAATTTACATTGTTAACTTCGGTGTATAGGCACGGTTTATTAAAATCCTTCCAAAAATATGATAACATTGTATTTTAGGCCTGTTTGGTTTCCAGTTTGAATTTGTTTTGCTTCATTAATTCAAGCAATTATTACCTATTGAGATGGTTACAAAAAGTTGTTTTTTTTTACTATTATTATCTTCATAACAACTATGTACAAATTCAAGTCGAAAACCTTGAATGGCAGAAAACAAAATTGTAATTAAAGACTATGTAAAAAAAAATATATCAAGTCCAGCTCATCACTATGTTGATTTGTGATCATCGAAAACCAATCATGAGAATCATGCTGTTCAATCTTGAACAGGTTATATACACAAACATTATAATGTTTTTCCCGACCACTAGTGTTAATGTATATTCTTCTATAATTAGCGAATATCTTTACATTTTAAAGATAATCAAACAAGGAGTTTTTCCCATATTTTTAATCGTAATTATTACAAAGTAGACTGCAATGAGTATAAAACAAAACACGCTTTGCAGTTTCTGTCAACAGTCAGACGAAACCGCAATGCACATTATCTGCTCCTGCGGTCTTTTAATGCATAAAATGAGGATTTACCGAGTAAAGCATACAGTGCACCCAGAGGAGGTGCAACATATCACTGCCCGACGAATCTGGAAATTACTGGAATGAACGGGGCTAAGCAGTGAATTCTAAAGGGCTTCCATGTGGTCTACATAGCCCAAAAGTAGCAACAAAAATAATCATAATAAATACATAGGATACACGCGTCTCTGTACACGTAGTTGAACACACTCTGTAGAGCTGTAGTATCACAGTAAAGGACGCTAAACCAGAGAAAATGACATTTTCACTTATGCTGGATTTCAATAATCTATCTTCGAATGGTTTTGCTTACGATACGTTGAATTTTTTCACATTATACATGTAAATTAAGAATATGTCCAAATTTAATATGTCATAAGTTAAACCATGTGTAATTGAAACTCAGCATTGGATAACACCTTACTCGAAGTCTTCGTACTACAGGGGCTTGGTTTTAAAGCACCATTTCTAATTTTAGGATGAAACATACTTAAAAGATAGCTGCCAGTCATCAAAACATTAAGTATTGGTCAAAATAAGCATTGGCCCGGATTCCGTTGGGCACGAACTAAATTAAATTTAAGTTCAGTCCTACTCCTTCAGTAAAATACAACCAAAAAAGACAGTTGCCCGGTGACGTCATTGTTGTTTCTAAAATGGCAATTCTTAAGCATTTTTGGCTTATTTTAATGCGCTTCACAAAACATGCCAATTAAAATAAGTCAAAATACTCTTTGTCAACTAACTCAACCTAAAGGTTATTCTCTTCTTATTGAATCGAAATGAAAGAGATGCGAGTAACTTAACTTTGATTTAGTGCCGTGCACAACGGTATTAGGAGCTTCATATCCAACAACTAAACATTAAAATTTTCTGTATAATTAGATTAAATTTTAAACACACTTTTCAGCAGCTTATGCAAAGAAACTAGATTTTTTTCTATTTTTATTTTATGTTAATATTTTTTTATGTTAATATATCATAGTTCCAATCACCCTTTTCCTTGTTTTATGTTTTTATTTGTTTGCTAATTAATTTATAAATAAAGTAACACACCAACCAGATTTTATGCCCTGGGAAAATATTGTATGAAGTAAAAATATACGGGAAGACCCCAAGTATCATATTTATGTGCACTCATTGCAGGTTCGTGGGTTATTAAAACGAATAATTCATGAACTTGGTGTATAAGTGCAATATATGAGGCGCATATTTCATGCCCTACGCTTATCTTTTCATATAAAAAAATTTCGGCAACCTTTACCTGTTTACCTGAGAAAATTAATATTGTTATAGACATACAAAAATAGATTATGTCACATTGTTTTCAGAGATAGAAGATCTATATTAATTTACTGTTTACAATTCACATGTTTTTTTATTTACATTTCAGTATTTCAACCTTTTTGGGATTAGATAATTGGTATCCATTTTGGACAAAAGTTTAAAATAAAATTTCAATTGCTTGTAAAATCCCCTTCCTTAATTGAAGCATAGCGTTAAACCAAATTATACTAAGAATTCTCTCGGAGTTTGAAGTTATGGAACTATTTATCGTGCTACACGTTTTTCCTTCTTCGAAGACCAGAAGGACACTCTTTGTAAGTTTAAGAATCAGGTAATGATAGACGGGCTAGGACAGAGTGATTCACTGAGCTTTATCGCATCTAAAATTCACTTTCCTCTTGTAGTCTTCTAGGATCAGCGAGTAATAGGCAAGCCATAATTACTCAAAGAAAAAAACTTTATGTTCTTTATGTTATAAGGTTCTCTGCGGTTATTTTAATTTAATCCACCAAAACGTTCTTATTTACATAACCCTTCACCTAAATCTTAACGCGAACAAAATCCAACATGGATGAAACGACGTTGTACAAATTGAATAAAACATAAATTGAAACCGATGAAATATTATCAAAAGGCAATTTGGCTTCATTAGGAGACCGTTCAAATTCAAATGGGCGGAAGAAAAATCTCGAGCAAGTAGATGCGCCTCCTCCCGATTGCCTATTCAAAAAAGATTTCCTCAAATGACGAAATGTAGGTGATCCGTACTGATACCTGATAGGTATTACTTATGCAAAGGCATGAAGCCGCTGGGGAATACCGATGAATAAAATCGTTGAAAAAATTATCATAAAGATCGAATTGTTTATAGAATCTTCTTTTACCGTAATATCACATGATTTTAAGAGATTTGTAATTACATACGTGCAGTCTTAAGTAGGTTATAAATTTTGTGAAAGTAATTATATATAACATTTCATATGTCTTATCCTACCTTTAATCTTCGTTTTGGACTGACACAGTCAACGACAAAGGTGATTGATGTATTATGTAATAAATATGATTAATGGTTGATGGATCACAAACTTTTATTAAGTCATATAGAAAACATAGTGACTTTTAAAGTAGAAGACACAGTTGTTCCAGCATACATCAGACGTTTTCGGCGATTTTAGCACAGTTTTGTAACCGACGCTTGTGAACCATCAATATTACAGTGGCAACTTATCCTATGGCGTTGAAGTGTGTGAGTTTAACGATACCTTCGTTCTTTACTTTCAATAAGACCGGTCTACTGACGTCAGAACCTATAACTGAAGGTCAGGGGTCCCGGCTTCAATTACCGGTCTGGGTTGACGCTTGTGTGACAAACACAAATATTTTTCTGCGACCAGCGTTGTTAATATATTTATATATATATATATATATATATATATATATATATATATATATATATATATATCAACAAGTATTTTTACATGACCAAATGATTGTATGAGTAGGTACACGGTTGATAATTAGTAAGATCTTGTCTTTTGTACACGTTCGTGTTTTCTTCAAGTTTATACTTAAGTTCCCTAGAGAATTATCCTGGTAGAGCGAAACTTTCAATTAGCCCTTCCTGACGGGTGCTTCTTTTGAAAGATATAAAACTTAACAGCGTAATGAACCACTAACAACCACTAAAAAGTAGCGTGAATGGAGACCGAGTTTGATTTAATTAATTTATTGCAACTACCTATTATTTAACTCGATGAGAGTTCTTGCAAAACTATTAATCAGGATCAGTATTATTTTGTTCGATTATAATAATCCAGTGAAGCCAAATTTTCAGAATAGTGGGTAGTTAATATAATTTGTTGACATTTGTTGTTGGCAATAGCAATCGCAACTGATGCAACTGAACATATTGCTGGCTTATTCACAAAGCTCTGATTATTAGGTACACGACCTCGTAATATTTTAATATTTTAATTAGCTATAGCTAATTACAGCTATGGTTTAGTATGCCTTATTTATTTATATACATATGGTTAGTATTTGTAATATATAAAAGTATTCAATTATGCTATGGTTATATTATTATTAATTGTATTTTTTACATGTTATGAAATTAGTGCAAATATTACTGTAAAATATAATAAATAAAAAATTAAATGTATTATAATATATTTTTTTAATTATACCCTGCATTTCATGCAAAAGTTTTATTTGAAGTGTTAGATAATTTATGTCGATATCAATTTTTGTTGATATTTTTAAATATTTTGTTTTAATTTCATCTTAGTGGCAATTTTGACGTAAGTGCCTAATAAAATGATAGTCATAAATGGTGTTGAAAAAAAATATAAAAATATAGGGGCTTACCGATTACTAGAGAAAAAAATGACCTAGATACAAACAATTTAAAAGTTCTACAAAATAAAGGAAAAATAAATAAAGTAGCAAGTAAATTGTATTATTATGTCATGTATATGTTTAAAATTAATACTATTATATCAATAGATATGAAATTGGCGTTTTGTAGTACTCCCAAGTTTAATATGAAATATCTCTTTACTTAAGAATTCCAATTTCAAAATTATAAATCTATTAGGTCGGGAAAAAAGTCTATTCGCATGTAATAATATATCTTTGGCTGTAGAATTTGGATCTGGCTGGTTTTCAAGACATTAAAAAGACGACATTTCAAAAAAAGAACTCAATGCTGCATAAAAGACGGCTAATCAAATAAAGGAGCTGCAATTGGAATGACTACGGCTATCCAGCATAGTCCCCCGACCTTGCACATACGATTTCTATTTTTTCCGTAATTTAAAAAAGGAGTAAAAAATTCAAAGAAAAAGGAAGAATAAGGAAAATTTCAACTCGGATGTAGCAATCCAAGCCGCCTTCAGAGAGTTATTGATTCTCGCATCCATAGTTTTTGAGTAAAGGGACTATTGAACCACCTTCCTAGACGGCAAAAGTACATCGATAACAATGGTGCGTACTATAATTAAATAAATATATTTTACAAATTAAAAACGTCTTTATATTCCTCCCATACAATATTGAATAAGAAAACATGTATGTATGTAGATTAAGTAAATTAAAAACAGTTTTCTATTTTGGTTCGTTTGACAATAAGCGTTAAATAAATAAATCAAATGGAAATATAATTGGCAGTGTAACGAGGTATAGATAATAACGATCTTCGATATTCCTTTGCAGCATACTACTTGAATATTGGTTTGAATATCTCCTGACTAACTTTCTTAATATGTTAAATCGCTGTCGTAGTACTAATAATATGTATAGTTGTAGTAGTTATATTTATACCATACAGTACTCAGTTGCTATGTATTTCCGCCACTGGTGCAAACTGTGCAATTTTGGGCGAATATTCTCAGATACTCGTGTTTCTGTATGTTTTTCTCAAGCGAAATTATTATTATTCGTTAAAGTTATATATTGTAACTCTATCGGCTGCTTTATGGTATAGTTTCAAAGCAGATACATTTAATAAGTCAGAAAATAATCAGTAATATTTCCTATTTCTTGAACAAAAAACTTAAATGGTCCAATTATCACCATTAATAGGTAAATCTTTAGTTTCTCGAAATTATTTGCTACCGAAGATTAAACATTCCCGCTGCATATTTTAATGCACAGCCAAATGCGACGAAGCGAGAAATGGAAATCTTTCCATGCCGTAACTGGCTTTCCTGCGATACTGCAATATTATCAGATCGGAAGAACGCTTTCAAATGACCAGCAATTTCGCTCGGGTGGTTATTCATTGAAAAATACTAATGCATTTCATTACGAACCTTTTATAGCACGGACTCGATGAATTACTTCTTATTCAGGTCTTGCCTTTTAATGGTAGTTGTCGAGCTACGCATCGAATTGAAAACAGAAGTAGCGAAAAGTGAACATATAGGTGTAACGTGTATTTTCCTAATAGCATAGAATAAAATAATATCCCCACTTCGGAAGGCACCCGAAACTCCTCATGTGTTGCTTCCAAAGGCTGTAGATGATAGAATAATAATTCCTGATTGAGCTGTTAAATGTATAACTATTACGGATTCATGTTGGCGTACAGATAATGTACACGTATATGACATCTAATCGATTAAGGTTGTTATTAAAGTGGAAGAAATTACATTGGATAAATAATTTGAGTTAAATACAAAGAAACAGCTTTTTTCCTTTTCACAGAATCATTAGATAAATTTATTCTCTTATTTCTATGCATTCGGCAGCTGTTAAGACTCCTGACCACAGATAACAAGAGCGAGTGATAGACAATTGAAATAGGTTGACGTTAACATAAATTTTTAGAAAGTTATTAACAGGATTTATATACCTTTATTATGTAAGTTTTTGTCTTTAAGCTCCCTATATTCCGGAACTGTTGCAAACGCCATGACCACGGAAATAACTGTTTAAACGAATTAACGATTTTGAGGGTGAGATATTATATATATATATATAAAACTTTTAACTTAAATGTTGAAACTTGGATATTGTTTATGATAGTAGATAATTATATTAATTAACTTTATGCATTAATTTTTACAACAATAAAAATATATATAATATCAACAACTTAGACGTATTTCATATTAAGTGCTTGTAAAGTCCTGAGTGTAACCCCAGCTGAGAAATGTCTCGTTAATTGTTCAGAGTAGCATATATAATTAGTGCGTGTTGTCGTGTAGGATAAAACTAATTATTTCTGCTGGGATTTTCTGGCATGAAAATTTTAAACTAACTGACTTTGGATTGAAATCTTTTCTATGGGCAAAGATCTTTCATTAGTACCAAAATAAGCGCAGAAAATATAATTAGTTAACCTTTAGAGAAACACAAATATTGAAATGTAAAATTTGAGCTTCTCCATCAAGCACCAAACGTTACAAATTGGCCAATTTGTTGCCTGCATTCACTGTATTGATTCTAACCACGCTTGAATTCGAATATAAGACTATTTGAATGGAATCAGTTGCAACCGGGGACCTTGATAGAATTTTCAGAAAATGATACTTCCCTTATAATGCAGCATTGAATATGCAATTTACTATGTGATTGTCACTATAACTATAAAAATGAGTTAGCGAATAGGCTACCTGGAGAAATCTGGAAGGAACTTCTCAATATTAATGATTTTAAATATTACCTGCCTATGTAAAGCTGAGTCAATGAATTATATTGATTTTAAATCTGATTTAAAGTATGCCTTAATATGAAGGCGAAATTAAAAGCATAATTCCATGAAAAGTCTAAGAGATGATAAGGAATAGAGTTATGTCTTTCATACTTGAGTAAATAAATATTTAGAGGAGCTCATTGGCGTAGTGGTTCCAGTGCTCTGGTTTCGATTAATAAAACAAAGCAGCTTTCGTTATGGTTGGTCCCTGGATAGGTCAATAACAATTTGTTATTTTGAGTTCATCTGTGCTTCACGTTTAGCTATTAGTATGCTGCTGCATCTTATATATTATCACCCACCAACCCGCATTGGACAAGCGTGATTGTGTTATGGTCCGAACTCTTTATGTTTCTCCCATATAGAAATGCCTGTTCCCCGGAGTAGTATGTATGTATTCTATTCTATTCCATTCTATGCTATTCTATTCTAATCTATGTATATTTTATGAAGAACAATAATAAAAATATTATTTCTCACACTCACATACATTATCTTCCCTAAAGTAAACATCATTAAGCTTGTGTGAATGAATAATAATTTTGTAACTGCGATTTTCGACGGAGTATCGTATAGAAACTAAATTTGCTGTTACCTAATCAAAAAATATTTCATATCATAAAAATTGCACAGCTAGAACGCTACTTATAGAAAATAAAATCTATTTTCGGTTTTCAATAAAAAACTCCATTATAATATTCTTATTTCAATCGACAGCCCATATCAATATAGCGGTGCGTCGAAACGCCAGTAAGTGCTTTCTAAATATATTTAGCCTCAATTGGTTAAAGTCGTGAAAATATGTTTGAACAATTGTTTTTAAAAGTAACATAATAAATACAATAATTAAATGTAAATAATTAAATCAGGGTTCTCCGGAAACATTGTATGACGAAGTAGATCGATATGCTGGTGGGCTAGATAAAATATAATAAAATTGAATCTTATCTTTTGTCAATAGTATGCACTCGAATGCAACTAAATGAATTTGATAAATATTATCTAACAGCGAAGAGTTGATAACAGTAACTAGATACCTTAACCTGCAGAGACACGTCATGATCTTTATCATTTGTCAAACCTATCAGTTATACTAATATCGTCTACACTAGCAGTCTATGGTTACAATCAAACCTTCGACCCATTTTCAGCAAGTCTGCACATGCGCACAATGCACATCTCGGTTTATACAAAACAAGACATGTCACGGTGAAAAGTAGACGGGCTCGCATTAAATCATATTGAGAAGTATTCTTAAACAGTTCCCGAAGAATAAGTAGACTATCACTCAAATAGAAGCTTTGAACATCATAAGACACCATCGTATGATACGCAAATAGAAATACACGCACGCGCGGAACACTGTCAAAACAAACCAATGCTTTTGCGATGTAAACATGAACGAGTGTAAATTTCTGTTTTTTATTCTCACCGCGATCGCCTACTGCATGTATAGTGTTCATGTGTGGTTCACGAAAGATAATGGTATTAAAAATACAGAAATATCTCAAGAAACAAGTCAAACGTCAAATGAAGTTCAACCTGAAATAATCTTGAAGAACGAAGTTGAAGTAATAAAACAAAACATAAAATCTAAGGTCATTCCATTAATTATGAAAGACGCCTGTAGCATCTTACAAATATTTACTGAAAAAGAGATAAGCAATAAACATATTAAAAAGAAAACGGAAGACATGGAAGCAAATAACAATGCCTTAACGATGATAGGCATTGCCGTGTTTCTAGTGGTACTTGTGTTGAATGCTGTTTTAGATGTACTGAAAGTAAAAGAAGAAGAGAAAGCAAAAAGGAAATTGAATCCTGAAGGGGAAAGAAGGCAATCGCTTGCAGAATTTGCTAATAAGAAGCCACTGCGAAGGGAATCTAGCAAATTTGGACTTCAGTTGTTCCAAATAGCGGAATCATTTGTAAACAAAGACGAGGAGAAGAAACCTCGTCGCCAAACCAAACCATATACAAGAGGAGACTCAACGAATTCCTACTTGAGTGAGAGAAAGAAACAAGGTGAAAATTCAGCGCCTGCTTCCATAAGCGAAACTTCAACAGCAGAGCCACCAAAACTTGTAAAACGTCAGTCCGTTTCAAAGTTGTTTGGTATGTTGCCTTCTTATTTCTATTCATTTTAAAATTGATCTTATTTCTTCACCCAAAACTTTCATTATAAAAACTTTAATGTGCGTAAATTAGAAGAAAAAAAAAGATGTGGCTGGCAGTAATTGTCTTAAATTCTAATCTGTCTATTCTGTTATTTTTAATCTCTGTTCTGAACAAGGTCTGTCTGACGACTGAAAAAGATTTTCAGGTAATTGAGAACACAATTATGTAGTTATAAGTAGAATGAATGCACATTTTGTTTATTCAAAAATCGTGTACAGATTACATTTGATTGAAGTGCTTTTGAATGTGATTGTATCTATAACTTGGTTATTGTATCCAAAATAACCTATAGGAACTGATCAAAATGAATTTCCAGATCATTGGCTATTAATCTAGATGCAATAGTCTGCTTTGATACCTTTCGTAGTACAGTTTTTTTATAGATGTATAGTGATTGTAGATAGAACCGTTGTACAGTTCTTGCGATGTACTCCACCACTAATTGGCTTCTGCTGTATAGATGTGGCTTACTAGTGCAGTTCTTTTATGGAAACCTTCGATTGATTTTAATTTTTAATAGGTTAAACAAATTCAGTTATGCTGATTCCCAATAGGTAAAATGTTGTAGGAATGAACTGAGTTCATTAATATAATAAGAAAATTTATCCTAGAAATTCTTAAAAAATAACAACTAAGCAGTTTACCAATATTTATATATATACAACGGTAATTAATGGTAATGATAATGGTAGTAATGGTAACACATGGTAATTCTCGCTTTTAAAAAGGAAAAAGTAGGTATAAGGTACCGATATAACACCTTAACCCTTATCTTGTTGGCACTTCATGTTCATCAAACGCTCCCATTTCCTCACTATTAATTGTGATAAATTAGCCTTAATGTTATCTAAATCGAATCGAAAATCTGTTTATTTCAATCGACTCATCATTAAATACTATTTAGTTCTGACAACACATTTCTTAACTAGGGAGAAGAGGCTGTCACTGATTAGAATACATTATTGTTGCAATTATCGTGCTACTGCTGTTTGTTGAAAAGTTATTCATTATATATCCATAAGTTTAAGCCTCTGTCTATTTAGAAATAATTTAGTTTTTCATATGATTAAGATATCGCTAATCTAACATCGTGTTACGATTAAATAATTACCACCGTCGTAAAAATGCTATTTATATATATATAGCATTTTACGCATTTTATAGCATTTCTTTAGTTAATATGAGATAATTATATGAGATGAGATAAGATGCGATGAGAAAAGATAATATAAAAGATTATATTCATTTATTGTCAAAACCTTTGTACAATAGTTGCTATTATTGATTAATAGATGATTAGATATTTCTCTTTAAACAGAATTTTTAAAACTATTATAGTCTTAATATGTTTTAATAGTGGAAATATTTGCTGTTGATTGCAATCTCATTGTTTCTCCAGGAGCTCGCCCAGTCCCGATGGTGCGTCGCTCTTCGTTCCCGGCTCTTCCCCTCAACCCTGAAGTACAGGCGCTCATGCTGTCACACCGACAGCCTTCATTCGACAGCGACGACGATAGCGACGGGAAAGGACGACGTGTCAGGATCATTCGTCGATATTAATAATGCTTCAATTTATATAAGTGGTAACGGTATATCTTAAGTGCTCCTGAGCATGCTTCACACTTCGTACGTGTCCCATAAAGCGTCGATCGTACTGGCTAGGTTGGTATATCGATCTTTTCGATAAAACTTTAACTTATTCAAAAATTATTTTATTGCATTTCATACACATTACACTTTTCGATTATGATATATATTAATTTTGATAAAATGTATATATTATACATATCACTTCGATCGGAAAGTATTTTAAATCAATTTAAAATAATAATACAAAACGCGGGACTGAATGTATCGGCAATGTTTTGACCGCCTCTGTAGCTGAGACCACCTCCTTGATCTTAAGGTTCAATCTCCAGTGGGGGCAAAAAATTTCTGCTCAGTTTTGCAGTAGCACTCTTTCTAAGTTCGTCTGGCTTGCTTCCACCTTCTTACCTAATCTGCCGCGATAGTAATAATGTTAACAGCATTGTTGTTTCAGCATTTGTAGGTAAGATAGTGGAACTTTCCTCTGTGGTTAGGAACCCGGGTGTAGACGAAGCTACACCTTTTTTTATCGAGGAGGAATCCATTTACGGACCTATCCACCACTGGCTATGTGGTGGACGTGTGTGGGGCTCACGCAGTACCTGGGCACTGGGAATACCCACTAATACTTCCCGGTAGCTCCATTGCCCCTCGCGAGGGTGAACTGGGTTCTGTCAAACCAATTCACCAGTCCACCCTCAGGAACGAAGCTATACCTGGATTCTTCGACTTTTATCTTAACTTACCATCAGGTGGGATGAAGTCCAGGGCTACTCCGATTAAAATAAAAAAACTTGTGTACTCTAGTCTCTATTTTCTAGGTTTTTAATATTAAGTTTTTTTTACGTTAACGCCAAATATTACAAAATAATTTAAATCCACTTTACCACACTCAATCCATCCATTCATAAACCTTTGTTATTTAAATGTAAAATTTATCAAACGTCACAGGATTGTATTCTTATTACTATTCACATATAATATATATCAAAATGAAAAACCAATAAATAAAAAATCTTTCAAAAATACTAGGCAACAGATTTCAGCACAGACATATATAACTGTGGATTTCAAATATTCATAGACTGGTTATATTATATATAAGTGTCAATATATAAAACTAATCGAAAAATAATTACTTTTACCAATTTTTAAATATGACTACAAATACAACTTAAATATTTGGTGTAATTTATTTGTTTGAGAATAATATCATAACAAAATTTCTAATAATATAAAAGTGGGAGAAGGTGTAGAATTTTGAATGTTACCGTTTAAATGATCTTGTAGTCTGTAAAACGTAATAATTATGAACGTAAAAGTTAATTATAATTTTTTCATGATAATAATAAACAATTTTAAAAAACTTGTATGTTGATAATAAATATTTTGAATCGAAAGTGAGAGAGATCCCTAAAATATCTCCAAAGAACCAAAGTATACTGTATTTACAATTAAGACTTAGATTTATTTATATGTAGATTATTTATACCCCTTTGAAAATTTACTCTTTCTCACTATTAAGATGTGTGCCTGTCGATTTGTACTTATTTAATGCCTTTGAGGCTACGACTGTCTAATGTTTTACCTACATATATTTTACCTATATGATGGCCTAAGAAAAAATGTATAAGTACTTATGATTTTGAATATATCAAATCTTTTAAATACGTATATTATTAAAATGACACTTTCCAAGTCATAATTACTCTCTATAATTCTTAATCATTACTTAACACTGTTATATTGGTATTTTAAGGTGGTTTGTGTCATATATTCTATATATGATTGTAAATCTCTCTAAGCTGAAATAGCCGTTGATATAGCCGTTTCACATAAAAATACAATTACAATAGATCATTCGCTCACCACTTCTACAAATATGAGGGTTTTGTTATTAATATTTGCACTTGTTTATCTAAATTAATAAATTGAGTAGTGATGCGCGCGTCATTTCAACTTAGACGAGCTTACCATGGCGAGCGTGAGATGTTGTGTGCAATATTATTGTCGTTAAAGGCAGAAATTAACTGATAAACTACTCTCAGAAATATTGGAGTTATTTATATTGAAAATCTTATATACAACAATTGAAAACAATGTATTCAATTGTTGTATAAATAATGTATGTTTCTCAGTTAAAACTTTGCATAAGCAAAAGCATAATATTTTATCCTTTAACCCAATTACATGGAAGTCTGTCAATTTTAAATGAATATATCTGTATACTTTAACACAATTCTTCGTATCTAAATTTATAAAAAAGTCTGATCCATTGTGTACTGAATACGTGTGATATTGAATATTAGCTATATTATATTTGTACTTCGACTGTCCCTGTAAAGCACTTACTAGTAATCTTTGATCACATTAAATGTTTAAGCATTCTTGAATACAATATTTCTATCTAAAAACTGGCTTTTTATTGTATATATAGCACTGATTGGAACGATATTAAAAATGTCAAATATTTTCGTGATAGTACTACGCTACACTTATCTCCAAAACTGGTGTTTGACTGTTACAAAAACAATAGAAGCTCTATGAATAAATTTAATTAAGAAAAGATAAATTAAATTATGCTTTGCCTTTTTATTGGGTATTTCAGTTTGCTATTTACTTGTTTATAGTTATATATTTTTGTCTATTAGCGTTTTATTATTGCAAATACAAACTCATTTTAACTCTATACTTTTTGATGCTTTCAAAGTCAAAAATTTAGCTTATTTAAACTATCTTCTCTGTCTGGCAGTAGCTGGTTTAAATACCTATAATGTATTGATCGTTGTGTAGGTACTTAGGAGTTATATTATCTATATCATATCACTACCGTATTAAACGGGACAAACCTAATAATACCTATATCATTCGGAACAAGGTAAGAATTATCTATAGAGGAAACATCGCGAAACAACGCACACGAAACACACTCAGATTATGGATAACCCTATGCTTCAAGTCTGTTCAAAATTATTCCATATTGATATGATTATCAATAATTAGTGGATATTTTGGGAAACCACCTTGGGTGAACAAGTGACAATCAGCCTCGTGATCCCTTGTCACCCGTAGCTCTGGACAGGAGCCAACTTTTAATCGACTGCGTGAAATCACTAACAATATCATTGTTTTAAGGATAACTGTGTTGGCAACCAAACAAAAATTTTTGTATCTAAGTTACACTAGTTGTCTGTGAGCATCGCGTCTCTTGCCACACTGGAATGGTCTAATTTTTAATTGATTCTAGCATCAACATAATCAAAATTAATTAAATGAATGCAGCATATTTATAAGAAGAACTACTACCTTAATCTTGTGAAACTTGAAGTACAACAAAAAAGCTGATCGTACTACGCTGAGGTGAGGATGATTTGAAATATATGCCAGCATTATTGTCACTTAGTGTTTCACACAACCGTTCAGCAATTACTAAAAGTCTTTATTTAACTCCTGCACCACAAAGCATATTTTGCATTGTTTGAAGGATTCAGAAGAAGCAGCCTAATTAATTACATTTTAAAATAATTTGCTAAAATAAATAAAACAGTGAGGAGACAATCTTTATATTATTGAGACACTTAAACCTATACACCTAAAGTATAACTTCACTTGCCACAGATACTTTACCACATCACTAAGACTTCCTAGGTGCATTTTTTTTTATCAAAGAATGTCAAGTAAACAGATGTATTTTCGCCCATTCCTTTTGACAATCAAAAAGCTGTATAGAATATATCTTTTTTGTACATCAACCAATTCAAAACGAGAAATACATAAGAACAGTTAGCTTATTTTGTAAGTTAACTTATTTTGTACAAGGGCGACCTTATTGCTAAAAGCTAATATTAGTATTGTGGATTAAAATCCATATTTTTTTTACACTCACACCTATCATTTAGCTCTAATTAAACATCATTCAGAGTTATGGATCTAGTATCGGTGGAATATAACGCAGAAATATGTAAAGAAATATCAGAAATCTAATTCAAATATCCATGACTCGTAAAAAATATTCAGGACCTCTGGCTAAGTAGACCTATTTACCATTGAAGAATTGAATTGATTGATTGATTTGATTTGATTTATGGAATAGACCATTCGACTAGACGGCCGTAAATTAAAATATTGTATAATGTAAGGCTTCTGCAATACATTTTTATCAAAAAATTTTTAACTGTTTCCTATGACCTTCGATTAAAGAGAATTGTTTCGCAAATAGCACCAACCAAACTCTTTGCCACAACTTTACTTACATTGAAAAATTTCACATTGACCATTTCCCAAATTATAAATTTCAAAATTGGATCTCATTTAGCACAGGAAAAATTGCCGTTCAGCTACTAACCGCGTACACGGGAGCCTTGGCCGGGAGCCAAACTCCGACCCAATACTGAAGATATCATTCTTGATATTGGATTTTGCCTTGATCCACAAATAGTCTACACGAAAAACGATTTGTAAATAACGCTTTTTTTTGTTTCGTATTTTCTATAATTGTGCAAAGTGATTTAAATCACTTTCTCTATCAATTAAAAACATTATAAATAATAATTAATCGCTGAAATGTATGTATGTACTCATCGAATTGGATACCTAATTATTTTTTGTCGCGTTTTTTATTGTTAGGAAAAGGTATAAGCGAATATTACAGAAAGTTAAAGATCACACTCGGCTGTCTTATTTTTAAAACCAATACCAATGCATTTATTTCTCATCTATAGCCTATATTCGTCCTAGTGCTCGTCACAGGCCTACGAAAGGTCAGGCCAAGAGAAACACAAGAGAAGAAACATAATTCATACATTTCGTTTATCAAATTTGACTTGAAAAATGAACTTATAAAATTAAGCTAATTTTCACCAAAAAGTCTAAAAATAGCGAAGACCTTGTTATAGTTTTAAAAATAAATCACGGCGCTTGCGCAGCATGCTTGCTGCAGTCTTCTTTAGTCGAGATCCATGGGAACTCGCCTGAAAATAATTATAATTAGCAGTGCAAATTGTAATGTTTACATACAACTTCATTCTTAGTAAGCAGAAGTGTGAAGTGTGATCATGCGATATTAAAAAAGTTACATGTGATTTTTATACACAAAAATATGGATTACCATCAAAACATGACACCGAATGTGGTCCTCCACTGGAATTACCGAGGTTTCTCTGAATTCCCGTTACATCGTATAAATGGGGAAGAATCTGAAATCACCGATATTTATCTGAAGGATAACTTGATTTCGCGAGTACCAAATGATATTTGCAAATTGGAGAACTTAGAAAGCTTATACCTAAGTGGAAATGATATAACAGAATTGCCTAAAGAAATTTCTAAGTTAAAGTGTCTCAAATGCCTAGAAATCAGTGGTAACAGGTTACGAAGACTACCAGATGAGATTGGGGATTTGACCAATCTGAAGTTTCTGATACTAGATGAGAATGAGCTGACTTCTTTACCTCTGAGACTAAATGGTCTACGCTCACTTCGGTATCTATCGGTTTGTGGTAAACATTTTTAAACTTTATCTTTTTTGAATTACTACTTATATATGTGACCGACTGTTTGCACGTAACAGTTTAATGAAGTAGGTATATATTGTATAAATTAATAAATTTGTTTATTCAAAATGTTAAGTGATCTTCATGAGCCGTCTTTTTATGGGTTTGCGAATCCAAATTATGCATTGCCTGATGTTATTGAGAATATTAAATAATTATATAGTAATAGCCTTTATTTCCCCAAAATGTTTAAGGTATTTAAATCCGAGATCTGAATAGATAGTCCTGTCCAGTGGTAAAAGCTCATAATGTCCTTCCAATCCCACCATAGACACAGCAACAAAATCATACAAATTCAAATAGTTTAGCCAAAGATATTGTATTACAAGTTTATACATACTATATGTGAAAAGACTTTTCCTCGACCTAATATAAGGTCTCTTTTGTAATGAGCAGTTTTTGGCATTCGTATGGTAATATTGGAATCACAATAGAATTGACCGCCTATGATTTAAGTCCATTTTCGATTTAAGGATATGTTTTTACGATCAGAAAGCTCCCCCTTTTTAATTCTTCTTTCAACTACTTAAATGTAATGTCCTTTAAAAGACACGTATTGTCCTTAACATATGCTATTTTTGTTTACATGTATGCTTTTTAACTTTCCATTTGTCATTTCACGTCTTATCAGGGTTCGCCTCTTGGCCATTTACCCTACTGTATTTATCTAATATTTGTAGTGTGTATTGGAGGTGTTCAAACTTCTTAATTATTATAACGACGTCGTCAGCAAAGTGCTGGTGGTCATGGCAAATATTTAAATCACATGAGAAAATTAAATAATTCAATAATAACTTTGTATTTTAACACAAATTACTGGCAACGTAAATAATATAATAGGAAGTAAAATATTAAAGAGGCAGCATTTTTGTGCATTCATGAAACAAATTAACTCAAGAATTTGTAGCATATGAAACAGATTTCAGTGACCCCACAAATCATTAACCGGAATATCAACATGTACCGAGTTGTATTCCCTCAGTTTAAGATTCAGTTAAAGTAAACCGCTCTAGTTACGCGATCGTAAAGTCGAGGAAAACTGGCGCTTAGATAACAAAAGTTTAACGCTTCCTCGTTGATTTATTTGACCCGATTCTGACGGAGGCAAAGCGATAAAAATTTAATGAAAACTGATTTTGATTGATAGACAATGTGAAATAATACTAAATAGACCACGTTTATTATATCTAGAATTGTTATGCAATTGGTTCATACAAGAAAATAGACATCTATTGATGTTCGGTGTTCAAATTGAGTATCTTACGGAATACAGTAAGCTGTGTAAGTTTAAATATCTTAATCCAATGGAATAACTTAGTCTAGCGGGATAGATTGAATACAAATCCCGAGGACAACAGAAACAAAGATTAAATTTATGTAGCAACAATGTGATGTTTCTATACTGTAATGATTTAAAACTGGTACTAAATTTAATATTCCCTTAGCAATTACGGATTTTTTATCCTCTGTGTACCTGTGTAATCATTAAGTTATGGGACTGACATGAACAATAAAGGTCAAAATCCCCTGAAAAAGATTGAACAATTAATAAAAAATTGTTGTATGTTACTATGATTCTCCTCTATGTGATAGATCCTCTTGCAAGGCCGTCTGGATATGTCTATTTAAAATTGCCTTTCCTATTTCAGCCGTGAAGCAGTTCGCACTATTTTGGAAACATCAATTGATTTCTTGATAATTTTTGATATATAGACGATGTAATCCAAAATAATATGAACAAAGGTTATCAGGGTATTTATGTTAACCACTGTGAAACCGAAGGCAGAGTAGTGAACCCTCTCTCATCCCGCGCTCCTCTGAGGTCTTTCACTTAGACCGCGTGCGGGAACTTCAATTAATTCTTAATGGTAGATATTATTGAATTCACCCTGAATAATTTAGTTGCATTCTTAGTCTTCAACTCACTGACTCTCATGCTGCTAGTGGAAATAGGTTAGACGACGCTACTCAGCAGCCAGCCAGCAAAGAAATGAGAGTGCTTTATCCTTTACAGAGAATAGGCTCCCCTCAGTAATATCACCCGGTCATTCCCTTTTTCGCTACAGCCAAGAGTATTACTCAGAGCTGCTTAATATTTTCTACTATTTTGAATCACTCGAGTCAGCAACTATTAAAAGCCAACAATAGCAAACTATCTCAAAATAGATTGCGCGTGTAACAATACGTAAAGTACTTGAAACAATGAGCTAAGACAAGTCAACTTTTACTTTGACGTCAGCATATGGATTGCTAAGGCACTGATGGGCTATTTTGATAGAAAGGTCAGTCATAAAAGTTTCAGTATAACTGTGAATTACGCTCTTAATTTAAATTCTATTATCACTTGTTCAAATAACTCTCGGCTTGAACAATAAAGTGATCCCAGGTCGGGCATGTAAGCAGACCGACCGGTCATACTGTCTGGTCAGTGGTATCCCAATGTACTTAGTCATAGGTACTGAGTTACCGCTAAGGCAAGATATTTATATGATGCTTACGAATATTTCACGAAAGAAAAAAAATCGAATTAAATATTATTTTATTTAGAATAATATTACATCTATCACATTGCTATCTATATTTATCTTTTACCCTGTATCCTGTATCCATTAAACAGGCTAAAAGCTTGTTGCACCTTTTAATATACATTATAATTAGAAAAGGCCTGACTGTGAAATTTTTATATTATGTCCATCTCTTTAGAAAAATATCTCGCTTGAATTACTCAAGCTAATTATTCCCTTTACCGGTCTACCTTTATTTCCAGCATCGCAAAATATATTTCCAACTGTCACTTCTGAATGATAATGATATGCAATGAAAAAAATGAAATGAAATCTATTACAGATAATAAGCTGCAATGGCTATCACAAAGACCTGTGTACAACTACCATCATTGTGAATTTAGATTTTGGAGAAATACAGAGCTGAAAGTGATTCCTTACTATTTGTGGTACCATATGTTTCGTGATCAACAAACGAGGAGCCTTAATATTGGGTAAATATTAAAAACTAGATTATTTTGAAGAACCTAGTTGGTCAAATAGTGGGAAACTTAAGATAATGTTACATGTATATAGTTGGCAGTCGGCTTCACAAGTAGATTAACACTTAAGTACGTATCATCTACAGTCCAAGTCTACATCAGAGGTAACTTTGAAGCCTTCGGGCCATAATCATTTTTCAGTTTGTTTCAAGGGCCAAACCAGTTTTAATTTTTCTGCCCTTAACTATATTTATAGACTAGAATAGTCGTAAAAGTGCGCGAGCTAAGCAAACTTACGCTTTTTTGCAATTCAATTATTAAAAAACTAAATTACAAAGTTGGAGCTAGCTGGTCAACATCATTGACAGCCTACATATGTCCCATTAATGGGTACAAGCCTTCCTTTATGGGAGAAATATATAAAGGGAGAAACACATGGGTCTCAACGTATCCACGGAGGCTAAATGCGACTTAGTGGGTAAAAGAGGTTTCGGTAACAAGTTGGACCAATAGCTTAAAGTTAAGCAGTGTTTAGTTGTCATCGTAACCAAAGCAGGAAGGAGCGTAAGACATCAATTTTGATTGACCCGGGAACCAACCATGCCGAAAGTTGCTTTGTTTTCGTATTCGAAATCATAGCGATCGAACCAATACGCCAACCAACTCCTCTCGATTTCACAACAGTAAAGTCACCAACGTAGTATAAACGTTATTACTGGCTAAGATAATTTACAATAATAAAAACGATGGTTTGAAAAGAAAGCTTCGAAATTATGGCCGCGCAAAACTTTTAATAATTAAAGAAATATAAGTACTTTAAAATCTTTTTCACCATGATTATAATTAACTACCGTAGTACGTTAATGAAACCCACAAACTATTCAATTTCAAAATACGAGTGTTAAACAAACAACTTGGTCTTGAGTAAGTATATGAAAGTTATGATACCACACGGAACTATTTCAGAAGCAATTATCACTATAAACAACCTCTCGGGATATGTTTCCTTGTATCTACTATTAAACTATAACAGAGGGAGCTCACAATAACAGTTCTACTTTTAGATAGTATAATCGAAATAGGAAACTCGTAAATGTTATAATGCGGATGCATTTGCGGACATAAACTCTAATATAATTTAATTTGAGTTAAACAACGAAAGTTTTTTTTAAAGATTTTATACCTATCTATAGACGAATGTCAGAAAAATGGTTTTTCAAAACCATGATAATGCACAATAAATAAATTATTATTGTAATAATTATTCTTTTCAGATGCTTGAATACATCGAAATATCATAACCCTTCCAAAAATGGAAGAATCCGACTTCAATTAAATCAAGACACTCGACATTGGGACGTCGATATCGTATGCCCACCACAACATAATGTTGTACTAGAACATACTAAATATCAACCAGCAAGTCTATATGAATTATGTAAAAGACATATTTATCAATTGATTTGTGATATTGCAAAAAGACAATCCGATAATATGAATGATTCATATTTATGGCAAAACTATAATAGTAGCAGAGTAAGAGAACTTCAAGAAACGCTCAATGAAATCAATATTGATGGAGATAACAGTTATAATAATAATAATAATGAAAATAACAACACAATGTATAAATCTATAGAAAATTTTATAAATAATAAACATAAAAGAAAAGGTTATTACACGCCATCAGATATAGTTGAGAAGTATTTTAAATGTTTACCTTATTTTATTAGAAATGAATTGAAGAATGGTCCAATATCAAAATGTGAAAATAGCTACTGCAAAAGACCCATTTTCGATTACGCTTATTACGAATTTTGTTTTGGGTAAGTAATTTCTAATTGAAGATTTAATGCACACATACTGTAAAAAGTCCGAATAGATAAAGTTTAACTGCTAAAATTATTTTACTGTTACAGAAAACTGATTCTTATTGACAACGTTCAAGACATAATTCTCAGTGCAGCATTGTGTTCCAAAGAGTGTTCAGATAAATGGAAAACTGGAAAAAATGTCATATCTTGGTCATTGATATAAATAAATTATTGTTTATTAACGTTTTAATTATATCTATTAGTTTACTATATTTTATAAATATACCCCGAATCTGAGTTTTAATCGTATCGATTCGTTTGCGATCGTTCAGCTGATAATCGCATATATTTAAAAAATTGTTTCCAATACTTCACAACAGGTACGCTGTTGTCACTGCCATTCAACTTTTTAGCTGACGATAAACACGATTGATACGTTTCTTAGACGTTAAACGTTTTCAACATTACCCATATTGAAAAAACCCATTCGACATAATACGAGACAAAATCGGAAATACCTTTTTTTTGTATACCGTTGGGATTATTTAAAAATGGTCGTCACTTTAGCTATCCGAGAGTATGTGAATGACTCTTTAAATGACCAAAACTTTAAGTATGACAATCATAGTGTGTCTAGTCGTTGCTAGGCGTCCCTATGTCACAAATAAGTCGTCCCTATGTAACATATAGAGCGGCGCTATGTCACTATGTAACATATGAGGCTGCTGGAAGAGATTTCAAATAGAAATAAGCAGTACCTTTGTACAATTCTCTAATATTCTGTTGTGTCAATAATTGTTTAATAAACAAATAAATATATTGCGTCTAGTAAAACAAATAAGTCGTCCCTATGTAACATATACAGCGTCCCTATGTAACACATAGAACGTCCCAATATAATATATAGATCGCTAGGTGAATTTAAGTATCACACAATTTCTTCTCAACATAGTTATATATATTGTTAGCAGCAAGAACCAGTGTTAACCGCCTAACCGCACTAAGCGCCTATATAAGGGTTGGCGCGGCAATGGGTTGCTCACCCTGGTAACGCAGTAAAGGCCATCTGCAGCCAACAGCATTAGTCAGTCAAAAAAAATGGGTTTCTTACTTGGTCTATAGCCGCCGCACGAATAGGATTGTTGCTGCTGCCCGTTTACGAATCGATACTTAGCTGATTAATTATTTGTTTGTTTTCTCTTACATTATTTATAAAGTGAAGGCTACAGGCCTATTGAATGTTTCTCTATTTTAGTTTTACTATCTATTTTTATGAATATAAACTCATAGAAATACTTCTTATAGCCGATTAAGATAATTAATTAGCAAGTGGCTAAACAGAGTTGAAATTCTATATTTTCTAGCCAAATTATAAACTAAAATAGACTAGATAGAGTTTTATTGATATCTGAAATTTTTATACGGAGTTAGCACCGTTCGATAGCTGAATTGTATAAAGGGAGCCGCGTCTTAATTAAGGTCAATAAAGGTGAAATTAAAAAAAAACAAATATTTAAGTTTTATCTTTATTTTTATTAAACCAGCCACCATAATTTAAGCGTAGGATCGAGCATAATTTATGAGAATCAAAAATACTGACTGTGATGTTCAACAAAGGTGAATGTACTTTAAAAAAAATTTGATCACAACCGAATTTACAAATTGGCTTTAGAATTAAAATTAATTATTGGTATGTGAAACAAAGAACGAACATTGCATCCAGTCTGTCATTGCACATTAAGGCGCTAAAATATATACTAATAATAAATACCAAATACGTAATAAATATAATACCGATGAAACATTCTACATAATGTAATTGCTACGGACAGTAAATTCATTACGTACAAAATATGTTAATAAAGTAAAACGATTTGTAAATTGCTCTATTTAATATAAATATTTAACTATTATGATTTTGTTAAAATAATTAAATCACTGTTAGAATGACAGTCAAATAACCGCATTTAGATTGAAAGGATTGCTATTAAAATTGAATGTTTGTCATGTGTCCATTCAACCCATTAAACTCCATTCGGTTAGATGGTTATTATGTTACCCCATTTCATATACCAGCCGAATGAATGAGATCTCATCTTTACATTTAGCAGATCATATACTGCCAATGTTAATAAATGATGTTTCACTGTGCTCGTGTTCTAGTTAGTGGCAAAAAAAACACATCAGGACTAAGTTAACTTTCTTGACTTACTGAAAATACATTTTTTATAATATATTTACTTAATAATAATTTAAATAATTATAACAATAACTTTTTACTTGTTATAAATATAGATGGATTTCTAATTACTCCCGATAACTGTATATGAAAAATAGTCAATCGGACAAATGGGAAATAATAACCCATCTGACCGATGGTCAGACTGGTCCATAAGACGCATGGGTCACGCCTGCCAAATTATCATCAACATTGACAGTAACAACATATAGGACACTGCTCGGTATAGGCCTTCCAACACATGGGTAGCTGTTACATCACCACGCTAAATAAGGATTGGTGGGTTGCCGTTACAACCGGCACAAACGGTTTAACGTGCTTGCTGACGTATTTTACCAATTTATTACATACAAGTTTCCCAATCAGTCTAAATGCTGTTATGTGTCCGTATAAAATCTTGATTCAATTAAAATCATATGAAAAGTGGTAACCTCACAGTGAAATGGTATATTAATTTTAACTGTTATTTAGAACTTTTACCAAACATAAATACTTAATTGTGTAATAAAATCTGAGCAAAATTCAAAGTACAGCGGCGATGGAAAGCGAAAATGATGTAACTGACACAGGATGCTCAGCAGTTGTACGAAGACGACGACTATATCATGAAATCATACCTTAACCGTCATTCGTATACCATTTTCTTAATTTTGTTGAAGATCAAATAAATATATTGCTAAAATATATTTATTTGATCTTTGTATTGTCGGTTACAGCGATTTCTCTTTCCAGCGTCGATAAATTAAGTTGGCTGTAGGAACACATGTGGCTATTCAGCAACTTTATAATAAGCGGCCGAGTCAACACAACATATCATCGATACAAAAATATATAACTACTTTATATGTATTGCTTAGATGCAGACGTACATGAAACCGTATTATAATTTATTATAACAAAAGAAATTAAAGACTTACTTCATTCAATAAATTATTATGCTTAGCGTATAGGAGTAAAAGAAATATAATTAAAATCGAAACAAATAATACTTATATTTTAATAATTATAAATATTTATTATGGATGTTATATATTGCCATTTTTATATCAACTTTACTAGCCCTATGTAAAGCCCACGTGTCTACACTGAATCTAGATACACGGGGGAAGGTTACAACTTGATAGATATCTTATATTGATTAATGATAACAATTGGCTTTATCACATATTATTATTATTCTTAACGGGGTAGTTCTTAGCCATCACCTCATCGGATGATAAGTGAAGATAAGGCCGAATATGGAAACGAATGAATCGGATTCCTAAACCACAAAGGATCTATCAAAATATTTTTTGTTAACTTAGGTAAGATTCACGGAATTATCCAATGCTAGTTACGCAGTTTTACACTATCCCCGACGATATATATTTTGATTCTACTATTAATAAATTAACACAAATTATCTTATCATTATCTTTGAAAATTACCATAATACGTTTCATTCCGTTACATTGATAAAGGCTTTAAAACCAGTAGGATTTAATTACAGAATTGCTTCTGGACAAAATGTCGTGTCGACTCCACCATTTCTATAAAAAAAAATCTCTTAAGTCAGCCGAACGCGACTATTTTTATGATATAATTATATTATTTATAGCCAATAAGTACACTCTTGACATGCATCACAAAATGGACGTACCGAACTCACGCAGTCACCAACGTTTAAAGAATTTCACATAGAAAACGTTTTGCACTCTGTTAGGTTTACGGCACTTTGGTATAAAATATGCTAGTATCGCTATTATTTATACAAAGTATCAGCTCCATAATCATTGCACAATCTTTAAATCACACTCGCTTGCTTGCTTAACCAAAGTAGACTTTGGTAAAAAATAGACTTAAATATTTTTATTTATTTATTAACTTTTAATAGTTCAAAGCAAAAATCATTTGAAATCTTACAATGGAATGCGTAACATGCTTTGCGGAAGTATTTTATTTTTAATTCATTTGACTAAGCGTAGGTAAAAGTGGCACTCAACGTGGGGCCAACATTGGGCAGAGCCTGTCGAAATTGAGTACAAATACGTATTACCAATCTAAAATAAAAACTTTACGAGTACCGAACAATGTCTTGAAAATTAGAAAAAAATTCTTCAAATATCACTTCACCTCGCTAATGAGTAAGTAATTTAGACGTTGAGTTGCCTTGAGCTTTATGAAGTTAATGCAACTTTTTTTTTACATTTTTTCATAGTATAACATTTATTTATCGGTAAGCCGTTTTGAACTAGATCAATATAAAATGTAAACATATTCACTAATTTCATATTTAAAAAAGTTTTACGGTTAAATAGAATGTGTGTAATCCAGTAAAAATAGATTGTACAGAGATTTCAACTGTAAGTAATGTCATTTCCAATAATATACGAAGAACGCACTCTCACTATTGAAGACATGTTGATCCACGAAAGTGCGATGCTATACGTATTTATCATATTAAAAATATCTGCTCCGTCCACAAAATTTTATAAAAAAAATATTGCAATCCGTTTTCTATGTTAACCTACATAAAAACTAGGAATTCTAGCTTACCTAACTACCTATCACAACGATAAAATATGCATTTTTGTTCAGTTCGTTTTTACTTGGAATCTCTTGAGCTAATTTCTAATGGAATTATTCAACGTAACTGTAGTTAACATCCTGTTGTATGTGATAGTACGTCTCCTCTAACTTGTATGGACCCGTAACACTGGAAATAAGAAACAAAGATTACATAACTTTTTATTAAAATATTGTGTTAACGAAAAATATGTAGTCATGTGCCTTAGTTCGTGGCTCTTTAAAATTAGATTGAATATTTAAGAAAAAAATTCTAATTTAAAGTTTGTGTAGAATATGAAAGAATTTTTTATTCTGAGATTCAATCAGTTACTTTAATGTACACGATAGGATTCTTACTTTGAGAAGCAATAAATCTTATAATAATATTATAAAGGCCACGAGTTTGTTTTAAACGTACTAATCTTTGGAACTACTGAATTATTTTTATGTTGGATAGTACATTTATCGAAGAACGTTATAAGCTGTATAATATTTGTAACAGACCCAACTCCACGCGGATATAGAATTGTACTATATCGATTTATAATATAAAATTTTGGCGATCGATAGATCCATGCCAAACCATAATTTAATAAACAATAGGTTAGCTTGTATCTATTTTGTAAACAATATCAATAAAAATAATTTTACACACAATACACTATTAATATTGAAACTTACACACGCATATGCTATCTATACCCACAGACAAGATATATTTTTTACAGTTTACAGTTTTAATAATAAAACAACATAATTAACTTAAAAAATACATATCATGTATTAATTAAATATGCAATAAGTTTTTGTATGATTATTTTTTTCAGTACCTTAGTGAACATGTAAGGTTACTACATCAAAATCTTCAGTTATCGTAATAAAATAAATAGAGTAACTTACACTTCGTTAATGGGCCCATACATAAACGTCGGCTATGATCTCGTATCTGCCTCGCCAGTACGTCTCGCCGTCTTAGTACTGTAGAACAGGACGCATGGAGTCTTCCACCAGGTACCGCAATGAATCACTTCTTCCACACTTACCGGAACGATACTGAAATAATTATCAATAAGTTTATATGATTAAGAAAGTATTTCTTGTAGAATAGTAAAATAACGAGCTTTTCAAATGGTGTCGATTTACATTTTATAGCAATAAAGAGTGTGCGCAATAGGAATATTGACTAAAATTAGAAATGTAGTTTTTTCATATATATTATATTTTTGATAAAAAAAAAAATTCTTTCGGTTTCTTCACAAATTATATTTCTTTCATATGATTTCGAAATAATGTATAATATATACACTGTTACTTCAGCAAAATTTGTTTTTATTATGACACTTATTATTAATCGAATAAAAAAGTTGTATACCCTGTTTATTCAAAGCTTCAGCATACGGCTGGGTTAATTGATGCCTATAGCGCTTGTAACACCAACTCAAGCTTTGTATTACATACCTAGTAATAAAGCTTGTAAAAATTAGGAGAAAGCGTCTCGTTGATAGCTTAGTTGACAAATAGAACTCTCCCTATGAAAGTGACGGCAAAAGAATCTAGCCAATACAGCCATATTATTTTTTCTATAGTTTAAATATGTATTGTATAGCAAACCGTACAAATACAAAGAAAAATAATTAGTCACTTTATTGAACACTTTCTAATATTTTTTTTGTATCATTATACATTCGGCTAAAATGGGCTTAAGGTTTATAAATAATATTATTTCATTTTGTTAATTAAATTTTGCAGTGTAATTTCATAGAATAGAAGCTTCTATAGTCAGGGGAAGAACTAACCTTAAATCGTTAAACAGGTGCCATTGGGATTCCTCTTTGTTAGTCTGCACGTACGCGACCAAGTTCTTCGGATTATCTTCTACGCAGAACACCGCTGCAGAGAGAGTGTATTCTTCTTCAGATTGTACAGTTATTTGTTTCTTCTTCAGTTTATCGACGCGGTTATTGGGAGTAACTGGTTCTGAAGGGGATTGGTCAATCTAAAAGAGAAAAACGTCTTTAATCTGTGTAGTACAATGTCAGCTTATACTGCTTAACGAGTATACTGCTTTGCTTTTTATAAAGAAAAATAAATTTTCCATAAATAATGTTTACTCAGCTGCTTTAAATATATACTGTATTTTACTAATGTTTTTAACCAACAGTAAACTCTGTGTTAAATAATGTATGTCCTAAATAGACTAAATGAAGAAGTATTTCTAGAACGACTCCATAGCTTGAATACTCCAGATGTTTTTGAAAAGGACACAGGAGCCTTCTGAATCTATTTTTAAATAGAGTAAACTTTGAGAGTCGTAAAGAAAAGTGCGGGTCTTGTTATTGGTAAGACGAGTGAGTCCCAATAATACGACTTGAACTCGAGTCATGACATTCGTTAATATCCAAAAAGTTAATAGGTAAACGAGAGGTTTTATGTTTACCTTGTCATTAATTACGATATCACCATCTGACTGCAGTCGAACCAGCAGCTGATGTGGTAACACACAGTGTGGATCTTGGGGAGAGTTCTTCGATGAAGAGGCTTGAGATGACATCGGTCTAGAAACAAGGTAATTATTGTAAACTGAAAACATTTTGAAGAAACTACAGTAACAATAAATTATTATATTTGTACTCGGCTGAAATGCGCCGTCATTTAGTCTGCAGAAGAATTCGCCGCAAGCTGTTAAACCAATTCATACTTTCTGAACTAAACTAAAAATAACTTAATAAAAGACATCGCGTCTCTTTTTTTCAAATAAACTTTAAATTTACAAATTTTAAAAATCTTTTTAACCCATGTAAAAAGATTGAAATGCTAACCTATTAACTAAAAATCATCTCTTTTTCTAACAAAATATTACAAAATTGTCAATTTAGTTTTGACACCAATTTACCAATGAGGTATTGGATACAAATGTCCAAAAGATATATTCAACTATCCATGTAGTCAACCACTAACTGCCGTTGTCTAAAGTACTTTAAAGAATTCTAGACTGTAAGAAAGAGCAATAAACTCCATATTTGAATATTGATACAAGCATTGTTTATCACTAAGCTAACTATCATACATTTGTTTATTTATTAGATCTACCAACAGTTGCTTTTGCTAATATCTTATAATTCTTTCATACGAAAGAAAGCTATTTTAGCGTAACAACCACTTAAATGGTAAAAACTACATGAATATAAGTATGAACAGGAACACGCCTCCAAAGAGATTTGCGGTCTACGTTCATAAAGTTGCTTAAGCATCTAATACAATGTCAGATACTTACGTAGTGATAGTAAAGTCGTCCGACGGCAAGCAATGTCTTCCAAGCAATGTTCTATACATAGTTTACCTGTCTGGATGTTTGAATCGGCATCCAGGCCGCGCACAATGTAACCCGTACCGGCAAGGTTTACTGCTGCCGCCTCGCTTTGCTACTTCGGGCTAAAACACATCAGCTATCAATATTAACCCAATTACAAACAAAACCTATTTCCAATTCGTTCTCTTTGAAATCAGTTACCATTTCTTTTTGCGAGCCTTTCATCCAGTAAGCCTTTTCGTGGGGCCCGCCGCAGTTTATTGCAAGGATTGGTGGTAATCTGAAAATTTAACGTTTCGAATTAACTCGTCCACGAATATTATAAAAGATAACATGTAATTTGTTTATATTGACGACTTAACTTCAAGATACGTTTTAAATTATAAAGCTTTCAAAGTTGTAAACATTTGAACTCTACTATTTCTATTATCCTTGAAAATTATAATTATACTATGAAAAAAGTACCCATTGCCAAATTTAAAACTACAATAAAAACGAAACAATGTGTTTAGTAATCTAACTGTAAATGAGTGTTTTAAAAAAAGTTAATAATAGTAGTAATATAGTAGAAATAACAATATCAACAATATTACTTTTTTAGTCACAAGTAAATAGTTTTTGAGAAATTAATCTGGAAACCAAAATAATAAAAACTATTCCAGTTTATACAGTCAAGTGTATTTGATTACCTTACAATTCTTCCTCTCTGTGTCGTAGGCGTGAACCGAGAACAGTTCTCACACCAAGCAGGCGTGCTTCTCCTTGCTGCGAGAGAAGCACGCACTAGTTCTACAAAGCCAGTGCGTGCTTCGCCTTCCCTGGGAGCGCCAGTAGGATATTGTAGCGCACAAGCTAGCACTACGGATTCGCGTTCCTCCTGTTTATTTATTATTTTCTTTTTATTATACCAATTGCGTATTAAATCAAGATCAATCAATCAAGACGCAATCAAGGCGTGCAGCATCTGTCATTTAATTAGTAGAATACAGATTTCATTAACATGTCGAAGTATATTTTGAACAAATATAAGTGTGTTTTAAAATAATAACAACGATTAACGTGCTATTTGCCAAATAAATTTGATCTCTATCTACATCAAAGAAAAATTTATTATATTATAAGTCTTATAGAATTGAGAGGAAGTATAAATAGCTAAAATATACTTACCTCTTTATTACATTTCAAACATCTGTTCAACTGGTTTCGTCCAATAGCAAACAACTGCGAAATTTCCGACTCCTCTTTCTCCACATGGTGATTGTTTTGGATTTCATGGTTTTCGTTGTTTAACACCTTTTCGGCTCCTGAATCAAAATTGAAATGAAAAGTTTAATCAGTCAAGCTCCTGCTTATCAGGCATACTTGTTTTTCTTAGTGGACACTGAAATCCGTTACTTTTAGACGGTTTAAAAATACATTCCTTAATAATTAACTATAACACTTATTTAAGTATAGGCACATAACACATATACACACACATACACACTTAAAATAAAAAGTATATTTCGGTCGTATACTTTACAACAAATGCTAAGTAAAATTGAGTGTAGTAGTATCATGTTCTCAGTGATTTAAAGGTGTTTCTGTTTATTACAATAAGCCATCTCATTCAAATATAAGATTTTATTTGCGCGTTTGCAGACCACTAATTACGATTCAATTAGGTATTAGGTTACCAAGACATATCAGTACTACGGCATTGATATATCTCGATACAATGTGTTTCGATGGCAATGGAATAAAATTAATGAAATTAATATTGCATTGTATTATAGCGGCAACACATGAAATCAAACCATGACGGGATTATGTTCTTAGAATTACTATTAGGCTCACTTTTTAATGGAGTACGACGGCATTTTGACGTATTATAATTTCTTTAAATATCCTGTTTACAGATGACAGGCTCTGTATTCACGTGTCTGTTATTGAGGTTGACGTGCTACAGCCGTGGTATACCTTACAGTATACACATTTGAAATATGTCAAACTATAAAAATAAAATTTTTATCTAACGTTAAGTCTTTGAAGTAGCGAACGTAATAGGGAATGAGAACTCCCCTTGTCTCAATAATATCACCGAACCTTCAATATCAAGTGGTCTCCTTTATACATAATTCATTTGTTCACTTCTCAGGACAAATCCCCCGGTAGATTTACGAATGGATTGCTTAATTTGTTGTTTAATAAGAGTATATATATATATATATATATATATCTTCCTTCTTATATTAACTTTGACTTACCATCAGGTAGACCATCTGGTTGTTTGTAGTTATACCCATCAAATACTTCGGGAAGAATATACATTGCTGCATGCAAAGAAACGTTAATTTTTCTTATTAAATATTTCTCCAATAGCGTTCTTAAAATGCCCGTGAATAATTAATTTTACAAATGTAAGTTTAATATGCAAAAGTGGCAGTTGAAGAACGGATCAATGATTTCGAAGTTTTAGTCCTTTCAGTTTGATGAAAAATAAACAGAAGTAATATTCTTTTCTTTTTTTATTACTTTCGTGTGATACTTATACTACTTACTAGTGTAAATGTAACTTAATTATATTTATCTAAGTATAACAGGGCTCATCAGATAATTGCAAAACTAGGTTTAAGGCGATTTTGTGAATTTCGCTTTTAAGTATCGAGATTTATATACACTTTTATTTATCTAGCATTCTCAATTAGTTGGCGGTAGTTATTTACGTTTCCTAAGAGGTTCTATAAATCAACGATTAATATCCTCAATATTTTGAAGTTATTTTACATATCTGTTATGTCAACTTTATAAAACTGGACAAGTGCGCGTCGTACTCGCTCACCGAGGGTTCCTTACAAATTTGGGGACATTTAAATAGTTCTGGATTATCAAAATATTTGGTATGATTTAATTACACATATACAGTCTTCAGATTTTTCGCTATACTTGTAGTATAAGACGGCATTACTAGCCAAATTTCATAGTTCTAGGTCAACGTAAAATACCCTATCAATTTTGATGCCTTTGAGTGTTACCTTAAAAAGTTTAAGAAATTTAGATTTTTTTAAAGCATAAACGGCCGATATTTACATTAGCTAAAAAGTTTGATTTTTAGACAGCTTCAAGGGACTGCAGACTATAGTATATAGTTTAAATTTCTATTAAATATCTCCATGCATCCCGAGTTAAAGGGTCCTGTCAAATAAACGGACTGAGGAACAAAAAAGGGATACTGTAAGGGTTCCGTTGTTTTCCTTTTGAGATACGGAACCCTAAATAGTAAAGACAATTTAATATTATTTCATTTCTTTGATGAACGTGCTTGTTAAATAGACATCTGAGGGTTTTCTTTGATTTAATTTTAATTTGGAATTCCCAACCAAACGCCACATATTTGTAATTAAAGTAAAGTCACCAGTACGATAAAAAGCAATTCCATATTTAAGGATTTACTTACCGTCTTCTCTCGCCTGCCAGCCATCTTCTCTCCCTACCTCCTCTTGTTCAAACTCATTCGATGGCCCAAGGAATTCCAACTCAGTGTATTGATACTCTTCATACTGTCCGTTGAGGGTAGCTGTTGGTAAATTCTTGCCAAGAGGTTTGACCTTACTAACACGAGTCTTTGGCGGGCTACTGTTTTGAGTGAGAAGCGCTAATTCTTTCTCTTTCTTTCGAGTTTCTAATATTTCATAGTGAATTTGGTGAAGGATGAATCGATTCCAACTCTGCGGATACAATACTTTATAATTAGCGAAGTTTGAAGTTAACCTGTTATTGGAATATATATGGAAACTTATTTTTACGGTCAAACATACAATTGATCAATTCTTAAGGTTATAATAAGAAGAAATTCAAACATTGCTTCATTTTTGAAACGTTATCAGAGTAAATAGTATACAACGTATTAATAACCATATTTTTTCTTAGTGTGTTTAGACCCTAATATAATAAAGAATCTTAATATGCTCATAACCCCAATGTAGTCTTGCCAGTTTAAAGATTTCAAACAAGTCCATAAGACATACAAAACATTCTTAGTATCCTTACTATAACCATGATAAAACCTAAATATTTCAAATGTATATACAACGTAATAAAGTTGAAATTACCTGTATAAGAGCAATCAGATCTATCCTAGATTCCGGTCCTCTGTCAGGTAAGATAAGGCCTAAGGCAGCGGCTTCTGGTACAGTTCGGAAGGCGCGAAGGAAATTACTCGCTTGGCATGGAGCTCCGCCTGATGTGTCTAACATTCTAAATAGGAACCCTGTTAGAATAGTTTTAGAATTAAAAACGTAAAAATGAATATATGTAGTAATAATACATAATAACATTTCACACTTACATCTACTACATGCATGAAGAAATATATTTATGTCACTGTATTACAGTGAACACCGTTAGTTTGTAATCTAACTAGCAAGATTATAAAGTGTCGAAGTATTGTAACCAGAAACAATTAAAATTTATCGAATTATTTTTTGATAGTAAATTATCTATTTATTGCAAACTGTTAAATTGTGAACTAGCATCCGACGGAACGCACAGATTGTGAACTGTAACCCAGTTTAGTTAAAGTTTGTTAATAATTTAACACTATTCAACTGAGGGATTTTAAACTATGATAAAAATATGCGTTGAATTGTAAATAGTTTATTCTTGTTTACAATGTAAATATTCGATTACAACCTCTGTCTTTAAACAGAGGTACTGAGCACTCGGCCGTCAACAGTACATATGGATTTTATCAGTAAGTAAACTGATCTGGGAAATTGTTTAAAGATGTTAAACACTCAATGTTATACCAAACGTACTCTAGTTGGAATAATGATTTCTACCACTTATCTTATTAGGGTTAATGTATCCTAAAGCTATCCATCACTGCATCTGCTATTTTTAGGTAAATATAATTTAAAAGGCCTTTACCTAATTCACAGCTCAGACAAAATTCCTTAGCGCAGGTGTGTGCCAATAGTGTTGATTTTACGAGAGGTGTGTAGTATAAAACCTGGAATACAAATACTGAAGTAATATATAATAGTATAATATTAATGGGTCACAGACCTTTTTTTACAAAAACCGTGACCTTGAGCGATAAGTTGTGGCTATGACAGTCACTATTTCAATGTATTTGAATATTCAAACGATAAAGTGTTGATGACGTCCAAACTTCTTATTTGGTAGTGAATTTATGTGGTCTCTCAATATCAAGAAAAAGCTGCTTCATTTAGAGAGTTACGTACGATTTCCAGCTTTAATGAACGATAGGAAATGCGTGTTAAGAAAAACATCTCTTTACAATATAATACATGTCTTTGATATAATTGAATATTTTTTATAAATTGTTCTGTTATTTTAAAGTAGTAATGTTGAGTTATACCTGCAGCATTGAATTGCAGTATGCATTAGGTATGGTCGACTCCAATCCAGGGTAGCCAGTTTTGTTGCAATTCTCCAAATCTATATTATTCGAACCATGTTTATTGTATCGTAGTTCCATCTAAAACAATTATTAAAGTAACATGTTCGTGTTAGATTCTTTTTTTTAAATATTTGCCGCGATTCCGTTGTGCACGAACTAAATTACATTATTTATTCAGTTTCATTTTTTATTTACAACACAACCAAAACAGACAGATGACCTGTGACATAATTTAACGCTTCTAAAATGGCGACTTCAAGAATATTTGCCTTATTTTAACCTGCATCATAAATCGTGTGTACTAAAACAAAACTAAAAGTGAACCAATCGCCTAATTGTGAACTAACTAGGAGGTTCCTAAGAATAAATCGTTTAAACATTATTAATTATTAAACGTAACTCAATAGCAGTATAACAGACAACTTTAGCTGCTAGCACACTTCTTTGAATTAATTGTGAACCGCATATAATTAAACAGAGTGATAAATAACATTCTTGAAAAAATGTGTTGATTAGCCCAGTATAACTATTGAACATTCAGGGTGGCTTATCTCGTGAAAGAAAATTAAAATTTTTTTTGATGCCTTATATCAAATGGTATCCGTATCACCCATATGTACTTTCAGCGATTTTCAAAAGTAGAGATTTTTTTAACAATTTTTACCGGGCATCATTTCTTTTTTTCCTTTCGTCTACATTTTACATTATCGGCTTCTTTGAAGTTTAGTGCAAATACCACAATGCTACTTTTATTATCGAGTGTAAAATTACTATAATCCAACGCGATTCAGTTACAATTTAGCGTCTTATTAATTTATTTTTGTGCATATGACAACCCTTTTTTAATATTTGTAATAATGTTTATTTCGATAAATAATTACCTTTTGATAGTGCTTCGGAATGGGCTGTGGACTATATCTACTTTCGTTTTGTTTCGATGCATTCAAATCTTCTAGAGAGTCCTCAACGTAAGGCATCTGAAAATATTAAATCATAATTTAGAAAGTTCTGATTAGTACTATTATTTTCTAGAAGAATAATATTAAATTTATAATCGAATTCAAAAAGAAGGATAATATTTTTATTTATGAATATAATCTGATTTTGACCATGACTGTAATCCTATTACTCGATTACTCATGTGTTATATATGGGACACATTCGTTTCTTAATCTTCCTGGATGTCGATTTTAATTTAAAAGTTTATGGATTTTAAGTAAAATTATAATGTTATATGAAGAGAAAGAGTAAATTCAGCTTTATTCTACTTATGCATAATTTTAAATTTTCAATAACTATAAATGAAAGTTACCTGATTCCTTTTATATGTTCTAGGATTCGGCGCATAACCAATCGGACCTTGCATTTTCATGGTCTTCAAAACTTCAGGATCTATTGGTTTCGCTCGTCTGAAGAAACATTTCAACAATTAATAAATATTAGGTCCATTTAATTTCACAACAAGGTCTCACTCTAACTACCAAAGTAATATAAGTTATATATTATGAAAACCCTAAGTAGTCTAATAAGGAGTCTGTTATCTTTTCGTGTACAGTTGATAAAATCATACACAATATCCATGAACTTGCAATATTATCAGTTCCTTGATATTCCAGGTGTCTTAAAGAGTTGTGTATGTTTTTCATGTGTTTTTTTAAATAAACATCAATTATTAGACTTTATTTAGTATAAAATATTGTAATACATTTTATGTATTTTATTATTGGCAACTTAAATTAACTTCATAATTTTTGTATGAATGGAACAATCTTCTTTTCACTGTCGATCAGCATGGTGGTACTTAGCGTCGTACTTCTGATGCGATTTATTTAATACACCTATTTTGTTCATCCTACATGAGAACATCCTACAACTCAGCCAAGGAATCCAACATATTTCAAAGAGCGTTAATGGCGATTCGTCGAGGAATATGCAGGGAAAATCACCAGCTGTGGCTTAGTCTCTAGGGAACTTAAACAATGAGGGAAATAGCTTCTATAACTAAATTTAAGTAGATTTTTTTTTTACTGAATCATCAGGTCCATAACTTATTAAGGTTAAAACTGTCACAGGTCATATAAAATTAATTGTTTTCTATAAAAAGTTCTCACCTAAAATTCTTCTTGAAAAAATCAGGTGGTAATGCATTAAACCATTTGGTACCACTGGTCAGTGGTGGCAGAGGTACCGAAGAGAACTGGAATGTTGCGTCTTTGAAGCCTACATATGGCAGACCCACGACTTGATCCGCGAATTCTGTTGCTCTGAAAAAAAGGACAAAGAGTTTATAATTTTGTTTTTAAGAAACGTTAAGATGTGTTTCTCATATTTCAGTACAAACTTCTGGTCCGACAATTTAGGACACATTTGAGATAAATGCATTACTTATTGTCACATTGTGCATAAAGGCAAAGTCAAAGTCAAAATATCTTTACTAAAATATTCATTCAATAATTCATTTACTAAGTTCTTTTAAATCGCCATAACAGGGAATATGTATCAGAAAAATAAATAAATGTAGTTAAATGTAATAGTGATAACTTCAAGTGGTTATTAACCAGGTATTTGCAAATTGTCCCAGTTATGGAATTTAATTATATATTAAATAAATTATTTTAAAATTTAAACTAACACTAATATACATATTCCCTATAAACCCTACCACCGTTTCGACGAGTTAATAGCAGCAGAGAAGAAGCAGCGCAAGAAACTCTCAGCCTTTAGTATTTGTAATGAAATTTACAAATTACCTATGTCATTATGTATTTATTAGTATTACAAACATATTTTTTTAACAGTGCGATATTTTATACATCTTAACTTAACGCTATATATATAACTTAACATTATATATATAAATTGTGCATACTTAATTTAAAATTCCTCTCTTATCTAATTTTATGTGGTGCTTGTTGGAATGTGGCTGGATCCGGCACATCGTTAGAAAAAAGAGAAAGGCCGAGCTTATGCTTGCAAGGGGACCGCGGCCCGACTGTATCACGTCAAACTTTGTATTTATATACTAACGTGACTGGCAAACATTGTAAGCGTGATTCAGTATTCGCATTACGTATCGTGACGTTTCAATGTGATGTCTCCACTGTGTTTACATTATAGTACTTTTCGCTGATAAAACATTTCTCGGTTACTCGATATCAATTTTCCTATGTAGCACTATAACGTAGCCGCTACAGTGGTCATCTCTGTACTATGTAATCTATTTTCATTATCACTAGTTTTGAAGTCAGAAATTGTGGTGGCATATATTGTACTATTTTCTATTTATTATATTTCAGTGAGCTTAAGTAAACTCGTCAAATAGACATCTTTTCTTATTATTGATACAAAGATAAAGATATAGATAGTAATTAAATACATTACAAAATATTTAAAAATCAAGGTTAAGAATCAAATGGAAAAAAAATTCCTAAAATATCCCTTATCTGGCAACATACTGATGATTGTTCATCTGTTTTAATTAAACACCATTCTCATTTAATTTGTAATCTGTTTTATAAATATCATAATTTTTAAACATCAATCACCAACCTTGAAAAGTTATTAAACACAGGCTCATGGTTTTGCTGTGGTGAGAAAAGATGCAAATGGCCGGTGAGGTCCCCAAACACCAGAGCTTGGCTAGTTGAAGATACATCCATTACACTTACGCTCAGTGAACTCTGTGTATCCACCTGCAATTTTTTAAAGGTTAACAACTGAACACTAAAATGCCAGTATTAAATACATTTCAGTAATTTCAGCCTTTCATATAAAGTCTTGAAATATTTTAATTAATATCGATGTGGAAATAAACAATAGACAGATGAGTTTATATCCACATCATTTTTATAATTGTCAAATACACAATACATTAAATTCTCATTTTTTTTACATTTAAACAACATGAAAGAATACATAGACAAATTTTAAATGAACTCACTTGAAAAACTGACTGATTTGGCGAGTTCGTTTCGTTAACATGTAACAAAGCGACGTGGCCATCTCCAGACACGGCAACGGCTCGTCCAGAGAATGCTGGTAGGAAGTGCAGGAGTAGAGGTGGGGACGCTGTCTGTAGTGACCAGGTGCTCTCCCCGTTAGTTTTGTTGCCTCGCAGACAACGAACGTCCCATACTACAACGTACTGTTCTGCAACGGCCACTCCAGCACTGAAAATTTAATTATTATAATCTCCTCTGTGGTCCAATGGCTGAGACTACCTACTTTAGATTTAGAGGTCCGGGGTTCTATAACCAGTGGGAGCAGAAATTTTGTGCTCAGTTTGATTAATGGTAGGGTTGTTTCTAAATCCAGTCTGACTAGCTACCACTAGTCATCTTACCTAAGTCTGCCGCCATAACAATGACGTTAACAGCATTGTTGTGTGCCGGCAGTTGGCGGTAAGATAGCCAGATCCTCTGTAGTTGAGAAATCCGAATGTATTTCGTTTCAATCTTCAGCTTTATCTTCACTTACCATTAGGCGAGATAAATGTCAAGAGTTACAAACCCGTTAAAAATATTTAAAAAAAGGATGTATATCTTTCCTTGTAGTAAATGAAATATTATAGGTAGTACAAATGCAACGATCTAAGAGCCAGCTATTTAACAACGATACAAGAAAACTGTGATCTTCACACTTGAAGCTCAGTTCAATATCATGAGGGCTAAGACAAGTACCCTGACGGCTAGCATCTACTCTGCAATAGTAATTTATTTAATACACAAAACGCTTGTGTGTACATAACATGTACTTACGAGTCTGTAAATCCGCACGTAATCAACAGATCTCCTTGCATGTCTAAATCCGAAAGGCATGCGTTGTGAGCTCTGAATGTGTGTTCTGTCGCTTTCGGAGTTCTTATATCACGTAATGCGACCACACCATCTGCACTACCACATGCCACAAGAGAACCGCCACCACTTCGAAGAACAGCGCAACCTTCTTCTTGAATTGGCTGCGATAAAGTACAATTAAAGGAGTCTCATTCTACCATGTCTTAGTATGTATGTATCTTAGTGAAATAAGACTATTTTTTGTATTATTAAAATTAAACAAAAACCAATACTATATGCTGTTTGGATATGATATTTTACTAACGTAATTTTTTGTAATGATGTTATTTAGCCGATGCAATATTTAGAGACATACAGAGGTCTTGTAACTGATCTCCAACTAATTCCAAAACTTTTATACATTGTGATCCTCTTTCACTCTTATGTTGGACTTTGTCGTGGCGTAAGTTAATTTTGTTTGTTACGTTTTTGTGCATAGCATGACACTTAATTATCCAACATCGAAATCAAAGTATTAGATCCATCATATGTGTAATGGAAATACAGCTTAAAAACCAATAAACTCTTATTAAACATGATCTTTGTTGCACTAAAAAAGTCCCTGAAGTACACCATATTAATTTTAATAATTTTAAATTCAAGTGATGTCATTATTGCATTACAATAGCAAAATGAACAAAACAGTTTATCTTCTGTAAATCTATTGACAGAGGATAAAACAATCAAAACTGTTATCTAAAATAAATGACATTGTGAAATTGTTTATAGTTTCATGAGAATGGAACGTGAAGAATGTCTTGTGGGACAAATAATGATGAAGTGGAACATTTAGGTATAGCTCATAGTCTAGTAATTTCAACAAAAGTTCGGGACTATCAATTTTACTACTACTATGAACTTCAAATACACCTTACAGCAATTAACGAAGGTGTGATGATATAATGAACTTATTAAAATACAGATTTTAGGAAGCATTTTCCCTATGTTTCCTCTAAAATTGTTTATGATTTAAAGTGCATACAAACCAAAGTTGCCGGCCTAATGTTCATAATGAGAGAACTGAACATAACTTATATTAGAGAGTACCACCATAATTAATTCTAAAATGGAATTTAAATTGTTACTGAAATCTATGAGTTTAAAAAAAATGTCTGTTTGTCATGATTTGATAAGCGAGCTATACTTACTATAACATTCTCCTTCATTTTAGTAAGATCTAATTCAAGTAATTTCGCCTGGTGTCCACCCATCAAAAGTTTAGTTGCACTAACTTGGTACAAGCATTGCATGTCAGTCATATTATTCGATCTGAAATAAATCAATCATTACATGTCCTAAAAACAAATTTAAATGCTGCTTGTGATAATATGTTATACTATTAACAGTGCCCGATGTTTGCTGGCGAAAATGAAATAGATTGCATCCCAAAAATCACTAAATGGCAGTCCACAACTAACCAAATTGAGGGTAAAGAATAATTAATAAGTTAAATAGGTCTTAATATAGAATTTATAAACAGTCTGACATACACTAAGTTTAAGAGCACAACAGTAATTTGTGGAGCACCATAAAACTCCCAGGAAACTAATATAAACAAAAGTCAATATAAGTAAATATAAATCCACATAAGTCAGCTGTGTTTGTATTGACTATTATATAATATGTTGTGTACCTTGCAAACCTTTATTATTTAGGTAGGTGCAAACCTTTATGATGCAGTTTGTTGTTTTGTTGAGAAGGGAAAAATAGCCAGTATAATTATAGGGCATACTCTTTGTGCAGATTAAATGTTGACACATTTCACATATCTAAATGCCTTGTAAGTAAAACAAAGATAGATTATTGAAACCCAATATTAGTGAACATATAAGTTCTAATCTTGAAAAATTTTTGACATTGACTTTAAGTAATGCAGAATTACAGTTACCTATAAGTGTGTTTAGGAATTCCTCTTCTAATCTGGTGTCTTAGCGTGGACTTTGTCAAAGCATAGATTCCCTGTTCTACAGTAATTATGTGTCTTACTTCCTCTGATTCATGAACTTGAAATGATGTATACTTTTGCATTGTCGGTCCATAGTATGAGGTAATGTGACCCTATAAGATGGAATTCTCATAAATCACATTAATGATAGTTAAAGTAAAAGGATAAAAAGGTGTCAATTTGCTTGGCTACAATATACTCCTGGAAAGCTCTAGACTGATTATTTGTATTTGGATTGTACAGTTTGAAGACAATATCATTTGTACCAAGATATCTGATATATATGCATCAATCAGAAACTATTTTTATAACAGCCAACATTACTATACTGTCCAACAAATAACTACACAAAATCTTAGATAATTAAATAGTATTTTCAATGCATTTAATATTTAATTAATGACTAGGTATGTAAATAATATTAAATTGTTCTGAGATTACACTTACACCTTGGTTTCCCATCCATACCAACTCCTCAAACTTGTCGAAGACAACAGCTGATACACCAAAACGGTCACCACCATCTACCAGCACATTGCTTCTTATTTCATATTCTGCCTGATGATTAGGTATCAAATACTGTGGTGTGAACTCTGCTGCGTAATGATCTAAAAAAAGTTAAAAGCAGGTTATGTTTTAAGGCAACAGCCTATAAATGTGATACAGTTGGGCACAGACCTTCCTAATACAGCCATTCCTAGAGAACATAATATGAGAAATTTGGACAATTAAACCAAAATTTAGCTCAATGTTTGTTGGTGGGGAAAGCCAATGCACATACAACCAGGCAAACATCCTCTATGTAAAACAGTGAAGCTCAACATTGTTTTTAATATTCTTCATCGGTAGTTCAAATTTGGTTTGATTGATCCCAGAAACAACCATAGTAAAAGTTACTATATCTCATTTATCCAAAGCCAGGGAGTAGAACCACAAAGGCACCAAACTCTCCTGCCAATGTTTTAAATAAAACATAAATTTACACTTTTAGACAGTTGTAAATTGTAGAGGTTATTGTATCAGAATAAGAATGACTTCATCATTAAAAAAATCAATTCTTAATTAATTGAACATAATATCTTGCATCCCTGTAAAAGCCCTGAAATGCGTGTTTAATTTTAAAAATTGTACTACATAACAATTCATAGGCTCTTACACTAAGCCAACTCATCAATTTTCTTTATTTTAGTTACTGATAAAGTGGCTACAAAATAAAATATTAACAGTTGGGATGACATAATGAACAAAATTAAATGAGGAAAACTTAGATCAAATGTTAAATATAATGTAAATATAGACTGAAGACAGCCATCTATTTGACCTTTTAGAAATCCTAAAAAAAATTGCTTTAAATTCTACCAATTTTTTTCTTATAAACTAACTCACTGCTATTTCTTGTGTTAATAATGTTGTTAATTTCACACTGCGGCTTAAGTCCTAAAACTTTAAATGCCGTGACCCATAACAACACAAAAGGTTAATATAGAGGTTAAACATCATCAACAATACTATCAAAGTATATAGTGAGTTCAAGCATTACTGATTTCTGCAAGCTTAAAATATTTCTGGAACGTTTTAATAATTATCGAATTATAATTAAAAATATTTACATACCAGCCAAGAGATGGTCTCTCGTAAGACAAAGATCGGAATAATGATACTCCATTATATTATGTTACGACTATGCGCTTTCATGACATTATGACAATCTACAAACGGATACTATGAAACATGGCATAAAACAATCAAATAAATTATTAATAATAAACAAATATTCTTTTCATTTTGACCAAGCCAGTTCGATTTTTTTAGAACAGTTTTGACAGTTCGTTTCTACCATCATAATAATAAATATCATTCTTTGAGATTCCCTTAGCCAACCAGAGCAAATCACCTAATACAGAAGTAAATGTCATTGGTTGTTGTCGTTCAATGTCTGATTTGCTGTCAAAACTCATGACGTTAAAGTACTTTTAATATTTTTTTTCTTGAATTCTCCCTATTACAGGAAAAGCAAAGGAAACTGAAACCCATATAGCCATAACTTGTAACTATTTCTTTATTAATGGATCTGGGATATCGGTGTACTGTTTCCCTTTGCTCCATGGAGTTATTATCGACTTATGGTAGGTCCTGCCATTTTGTTAATAACTTCCGAAATTTTTTTTGGAATACCGTGTTAGGAATTACAGTAAAATGATATGAATATGTAATGTTATCTTAATGATTTCGACGAAGTAGTAAGCTAAAGATAATGAATTTATATGGTGATATTTAATAAATGAACTGACTCTGGAAATGAATGAATACGAATGAAACACTGAAATACTCACGCAAGTTATTACGCACTATTAACGCTGAATTAAGTATTTCATATATTGCACAATTTAAGTTCCTTTTTGGCATGAAACTACACCAATTTCTTCATAAAAATTTTACTACAACAGAATATTAGCAATAAAATATACAGCTCTCAGTCGACCGGCGGGTGCTGTATATTTTATAACGCGCAAAAACACTTTTTTTTGTTAAATTCTCCCTTTTACATGGTAGGCAAGGGGAAATATAGCCTATACAGCCATATCTCCATAATTTTGCCTTTATTTCTGACTCGCAAGATACCGTTGTAATATTCCTATATTTCATGGAGTTTTTGACGTATAATGGACCAATTTTGATAACTTACGAGAAAAATTTAATGTCTATGAAGTTCAATGTAATTTAATGCATCGTAGTGCATGAGTTCGAAGAAATAGGTTGATCAAATAGATAAGAAATTTTAAGAATGAAATGATACGGGAATGATAAAGACAGTATTTTTTATCTTACATATGTGAATGCAACGGTATCTTACCATATGACTTAAGCTATTTCTATTTTTCGCTCATAGAGTTTTTGATTTATTAATGACTTTCGGTCTGAATTAGAAAAATGATACTTGAAAGAAGATTTTTTGTCTGAGGTACTTGCAAGCGTGCCTTTATAGAGACGGTCGTGCCGTCTGTCGTCATAAGATTCGTCTCTAATAATAATGATATTTTATCGACCGGTATTTTACAGTACCGATAATAATTATAAAAAATAATCCCTACTTTACTTTAGTAATAAATTCCACTATTCTGTGGAGTATTTTTATGTTAGTGGCGACTAACATAAAAATATTCGTCGGAGCTAAAGACCCGTAGGTACTCAAAAACATATGACCCCTTAAGATTCGAATATGTGTGCATTCTTTATCGGCGCCGACACCACGGTAGAGCTATGTATGCTATATGGAATATTTTTAATTTTAGTATATTTTCAGTCTTTAATTTTTTCTTGCATAATATAGATTTATAGAGCCAATCTATTGAAATTCAATATTATGATTATTCAACTTTATTTGATCAATAATAAATATACCTTATATAAAATTAATACAAACAGTTCGTGGAATACTACTTAACATAAATAGACATTTCTGTTTATTAATTCATAGTAGTTGGCAGAAAGTGTTGGTAGTAGCTTTTAGTGAATTCAGTCATAAGATCAGGCATTGCTTCTGGTAAATTTGTTATAAGTCGAGCTGGGCTACCAGAGTACCTTGCAAATGAAGGCACTACTGTCTCAGCTGGTAGAACTGAATTGTCTTCAATCATACAACAGTCTTTAAGTACACATCGCCTGCCCTAAAAATGTAATTAGGTTAGCATAATCTATACAACTATTGAAAATTAATACATGATTCCAGTATACCATAAAAATAATAGAAATAAAAGAAAATATGGTTATTATAAAATAAATATATTTTTAATTTAAGTCATCAGTATAATTGACTGACATCTGTGATCTGAATGATGTCTGTTTTTTTAATTTTAATTTTGACCTACCCACAAATGATATTTTCAAGTACCCACTCTGCTTCATAGTACTGAATTATTATAATAAGTCATCAGACATATACTCATTTCATATATAACAATAAAACTTTATTTATCAAATGTGTACTCAAAAAATATAGCCTTTTTAATTTTAAGACTCTTTTTATTTTTGTAGTTTGTCTGTTACATGAATAAATATCCTCATACTTACTATAACAACATTCTTTCCAATGTAAACATAAGATCCTACAACAGCAGCATTCACTACAGTATTTTCACCAACAAATACATGATCACCCATCTGAAGTGGAAAGAATGCAACACTGGAAAAAGAAAGAGAATTAATAAATACCACACAAATAGTACGATCATTTACAATTTGTTTCATAATTAACTAGTAGTTCTAACAGGCTCTTGAATTTAAGCAAATATGTGAGCCATTTGTTACTTGAACCAATGTATAGAAGGTTGACACAGTCTTTTATTTTAATTTTCATTATTACTATAACAAATTTGGCTTCATATTAATATTTAAACAAATTCAATATAACACTATAATTAAAAACAACAGGTTGGTAAATCCAACCCAGTGGTACCCAAGTATATATGGACTATCATTTTGTTAGCTTATTAGTTACTTATTATACAATTAATAGATATTTTAACTTACCCTTTACTGAACTTCTTGAATGGAGGTCTTATAACGGATCCCTTGCTGATGATGCAAAACCTTCCAGTTTTTACATTAGCCAAGTCTCCTCGAATTATGGCATCACTTTGAACAATCACTTTCCCATGTAAAATAATGTTTTGAGAGCCACATAATACTGTCTGCCGACTCACTTTGTTTCCTGATGCCTACAAATGTTAATGAAACATTCATGTTTATAAACCTATGGTGGCATGATTACACCAAAATCAAAAATAACATAAGTTTTTATTGTTTATTAACAATATTAAAAACCAATACGTCTTACAGTTTCCACATATTCTGATTTGTTGTAGTAAGTATCTTGAAGTTCCATTTTGTCAAGCAATGTTATTTGGGCATAAACCAAATTCACATATAATACTTAAACGTTCATCCAAACACATTTAAAATTAGAAATCAATTACTGAATTATTTAGCCATTTGTGTTGTTGTTTGTTTTACTCTCCCTATTGCAGTGAAGGTAAAGGGACCTAAAGCACATACAGCCAATTCTATGTAATTATTTCTTTATTTCGGGCTCCAGGATACCGATATAATGTAAACTTTTGCCCCAAGGAGTTTATGGCGACTAATGGTAGGCACATGTCACATTTTTTTTGAAACAGAAAAAAAATTGAATAAGGAATGCATTCTTAGTGATTACGATAAAATGATACATAAATAGAATATGCTAATAATTATAATGAAACGATGCCCAAATGAAAATGGAATGATACGATGACTAGAAATAAATCAATGAATGGAAATGAAACACTGAACAATCTCACGTAAGTCATTAATTAACGCTTAATGATGTATTTCATAAATTACACGATACAAAGATCGTTTTTGCGATAAAACTACACCAATTTCATGTTTCATGACAAAAACTTCACTACAACATAATTTACAAAATAAAATAGACAGCACCGAGCCGCCTCTTGCCATTAAGAGAACGCAAAGAAAACGAAAGCCCATACAGCCAAATCGTATGTAGATATTTCTTATATATTGCAATCGAAATACCGAATGTCTAATTACAGGCCCAGCAATTTCGTTAATGATATAGAGAAAAATTTGTAAAGTATCCATTGGGCAGTGAATTCTGTTGGGTCGGCGGCGCGCTGGCACCTCCTTCCCTTACCACAATATCACGTGACGTAGGCGTGCACACACTAAAATTCTCACGTTGGTCACCAATCCGTACTGAATTATGTATATCATATATTGATCCTGTTTGAAATGAACCTACACCATTTTCAAACGAAAACATTTTACTTCCGCACAATATAAGAAATAAATATACAGCACATAACCTGGTATCCCGGAGCCATAAATAAAGAAATACTCATACAAGATAAGGTTATATGGGCTTCAGTTTCCTTTGCCTTTTCTCTAATAGAGGAGAATTTAACAAAAATAAAAAACGTTATTAATGGCGCCAAAGTTTAAGCAACATTAATATAAAGTCCCATTGAAATTAAAACTGGAACGGTTAATTAAAATAAAATACCGTTATTCAATAGTTTTGATATTTCAAGTAAAGTAATTGGTACAATGGATAGATTCGTCGTACGCGAACCCAAGATACCAAAGGGTATTTTTTTGAATATTCCTTCCATTTCTGATATTTCAAGAATTAATATTTAATATTCCTTTTTCACGGTTTTAGATAATCGTTTAATAGTAAATCATCCCATGGCATTCAAAGCAAGTGCTCCGAGGAGCAATGCAAATAATAAGTATGTATTAATTATGTTTACATTTATAACAATTTCATTTAAATTATTTTCTTAATCCAGTGGGAATAGTTTCTGTCTTCTTTTTATTTTATTCACTCATAATAATTAACAATAATTCAAGAAATAACTAATAAGTTAAATAATATAGTCATTTGTTAGTTTAGATTTTTAAAAATTTAATTTTAATATTTTATTATTTATTTTCATTTAGTTATTTTTATATCTCCCATGTCTATCGGTTACCATCTCCAACAGATTGTGTTTACGACTAGAGCCTGAATTGATAGTATATATATTTATTTTTTACTCATATTTAGTTTGTCCGATCAGAAACAAAAATCCCACTGTGTCATATTATAGGTTTCTCTTGCCGACCAATTGATCACTAGCACAGTATATGTATAGGTAAGCACTAGATATCTGCGAAGTATAAAAATGTACTACACTAATTTGTTTTTGATTAATTTGTCTATAAAAGATATCCTATTTTATTCCTACCAGCACCCTGTTAGAATATAATAGTATATCAGCACCCGGATTGAAAGGGGAGGGCAGGTATCACACGGGCAGGTACCACAACCATTAGATAGTCATAATTTAATTGATATAATGGTAAAACATTACAGTGTTTAGTAATACTACTCAATCTCAAAATTGTTAACCCAATCAAATATTGCTATTTTTCTTTTAAAATTTTAATGGCTTTATACCTGCTTACTTGTTTTTGTTAGTTCCCCGGACAATATATACTATAGTGGGTATACGAGAGAATGCCCCACTATAGCACACGAAGCTATGCAATCACCAGGGTATCCCATGACTCCTGGTTACTTAGGCGTACAACCACCACAGCATTGCATGAATACAGGAAATTTCCCATTAAATGTAAGTTCTCAATCACAGACAGTTATTACGAAATATGTATTTCGCGTTGTAAGAAAATTTTATTTCAAAAGGTATTTAAAATTTTATCCTTTCATTTTATAGCTGATTTGTAAATGTTGAGATTAAGAAGTTAAGAAGGTCATATGTCTATTACATTTCTAATTTTGTACTCGTTTTGTAGTAGTGCGGTTGCCAAAGTGTAATTGTGGCGGTTAGTACTTATGCCAAAAGTATTTTATCATCATAAAGAGAAACAGCATTACAGTGGAATTAATTTGACCCAATTTGAGCGCCAGATTGTAGTAGAGTAGAGTCGTATAGAAGACTGCAGTTACAAGATGTCTCTTAAATACAATCCGGATTTTTATTGCAGCTAGTTCTCTAAAAGCTACTGTATTACGCTACAAAAATTCTATCCTGCCAGTTTCAAGGCTCAATATCGCGTACCCCGCTTCAAAACAGTATGTAATAGGAGTAAAGTATGTATTTTGTTTTAAGCAAATTTTAGACAAATTGACAAAGAACTATCTACTTAAATTTTACATGTATATGTAGGATTAAGTACACTGATGTAAATTTTAATAGTATTAAGGGAACTGTCCCTTAAATTAACACTACTTTGTTGTGTTGTTTTCTTGTGAATAGTGTCGCCAGAGCTCAAAATGAAAGTATTATGTAGGGGGCAGGAATCTCCTTTGCTATTCACAATATATTTTCAATATATTATAACAGAATAAGCAACGCGTGACAAGATTCAAAAGTGCCCCGAGTGTGTGTAGGGTTGTAGTCGCATACTGTGTGACAGACGCTTGTTCCTCGTATAAATAAAAAAATGTAATATCACCTTTTTCAGCAGTTTTATCTCGGTCAAGGTCAAATGATGTCTGGCATCGATCCTCGGTATCTGGCTGCTTATTCAGACAATGCTGCTCCATTCATTGTGACTGGTAACCTATATTTGATTATTGATTAATAAAGTTAATTCCATCGACTTTTGTGTTAGTTCTAACCGATTCCATCTATCTCGATTGTGTTTGTCGTCCGCTGTCAAATTGTATGTAATCGACAGACAGAAGCGTCTCAGTTCTGAAGTATTTTTTTACTTTTAATGCATGCAAATATCAGTTTTAAGCAACTAATAGGGAAACGTCTCCATACGATCGAAACTTATACAAGGTACAGGGTTATTCTTGATACAATAACGTAGTGTATAATTATGATACCTATTGAATGTAAAAAGTCAAATATATATTTCACTGAAATATGTATTAGACTTTTGAGACAGGTTCAGTTTCAGAGTGTGATAATCAATTAACGACACCATGACTTCGGTAGTGTCAATAATACACACAAATCCCCCGTATTTATTTCTAAGCCGATAAGGTTATCCATTAACAAATTGGCTGTTCTTCGGTTAATAAATATTTTTTTGTTAAATTATTTTAATAACGTGTTTATTATTGTATGTTATCATGCTTTTTGTACCAGGGAATCAAGTTCCAGATGAAACCTCCCGTATTTCTTTGAACTTCGGAAGCGACTACGAAAACCGTAGCATTGTAGCGCCCGAACGAAGCAAAATGAGCACGTTCCCAGTGCATGCTCCGAAAGGTTGTAAAGGTTGAAAATAAACAGTACTTTATTCTTGTTTTTAATTATTTTTATATTACTAAATAAGATATATGGTATTCCTAAGGTTACCTGGAAGAGATCGCTTTTAGCGATAAGGTCGCTCTTAGTACAAAATTAATTAATTTTTTTTTTGTGTATTTCTCTACTTGAATTGGCTGATGTACAATAAAGATATGTTCTATTCTATTCTATATGTATATTTTTTTTTTAACCTTTTAGAAGCTTCTAAAGAACAAAATGATATTATGGAGCCGAGGATTAGAACTAATAATGTGCAAACGAAAAGAGAATGCATTGGACAAAACATGCAAAGATCGCTGCCAGCGGTGAATGGTGAGTATTTTAAAACATTTATTAAGTTATTAGCCTTCTTTTATCAGTAAACTAGCGATCTATTCTTTGGGGGGTCAATTTGACTTAAAATTAGTTTTAACCATAAACTAACAAAAGCGTTTAGTATGCTCGTACTTAAATTATTAATTAGAAAGTTAACTACATATCACGACTGTTAAATTTATACCTATAAATTAGTATACAAAATAAAAGCTGACAGGCGTGTAGTAACTTGATTTAATTTAAAAAAAGTTATGTTAACAGTACAGGAGATTCAAGTTCCAATCCCCAGCATAATGCTTCTTTAGCTTTTCAGAAGTAACACTGATAATTAAGTTCAATATTCGGCATGGTTAAGGTGCTTACCTAGTTAGGCGCTCTAAATTTGCGCACTATGACCTACCTCGCGACTCTATAAATTTTACTTAATGATGTTTCAGTACCCTCAAATAAAATCGCCATTGATAATGTATTGAAAGAAGAGGTTCAATTTGTCACTCGTTCTGAAAAACTTAAGGTAAAGCAAAATATAAAATAAGTTACTACCTATTTTATTTGGCGATATAAGCTAGCTAATAAACTCATCCGTCATGTTGTAACAGCGGCCATCTTGGTTTTACAATGAGATTGAATGTATTAAGTTGTTTGTCATTAGAACTAAAAATGTGTACAAAATATCATTAATATCTGTCAACAGCAAAGGGGTCAAATTTCAACTACCAAATTTTTATTTTCTTTTTCTTGGTGATCCAAAGTACACTTAGGATAACAGTTTTAAAACGAGAAACCTAATTATTCATGAAAACCGAATTACTTTTATTTGCGCGTGCGCAGTCTATATATACTATACTATAAATAAATAGACTGTTCGAGTTATCCATATTTGAAATAATCGCATGGGTCAACCACACCAAGGAGGATCCTCACCCTAGGGAACCGACTAATGTCAGCATGATAAAATTACTTAAACCCGTAGTTCTCTGCGAATATCCCTAACGTGGCTAACTGGGAGGCATAATTTTGGTAGTGGAGACTATTTACACGCTGTCTCTTCAGAAGAAGACAAAAATACCACTATGTTTTAGCAATTCCTCTTTTTAATATATTTACATACTATTTTATTTTTAATTATTTTTTTTAATGACAAAAATTTTATTTTTAATGACTATTAATTAACAATATCACCGCACGGACGACGGAGTTACTGCTAGCAGTAACGTAATAAAAAATGAGCTTTACTATATATTAAGATTCGGTTAATAGATTCTTTGGCTAGCCAAAGAATCTATTAATACCTGATTAGTTTCTTAAATAGTTTTAAATGAATTCAGAGTTATATATGAGGCTATTATTAGACTATATCGTTTTTGAAAGTAATAAAAAACATTTTCAGCAACTTGACATCAACTACATGATGCGATGTTAATTCGCAAAATGATACATTCATTTCTATATCGGCTTCTGAAAGCTACAAAAACTGATCGTAAAATAAAACAACATAGAGATAAAAGTAATAGTGGACTCTTTTCCCTCTTCGTCATCGCTGGGTTTTTGTAGAGTTAATAAACTGGCCGCCGCTGTCGTCCGTAGCCCTAACCGGACGGTGCAATATCCGCTTTGTCTTGTGGATTTTTATGCTGGTTGCAAAGGTTTATTAGCGCCTAGTACAAAATACTTAGCAAATTATTACTAACAAGCCGCTAAACTGAACGGAGCAAGCATTTTTGGCGTTATATCCAGGTCTTGACATCTTGTATATGTAACACAACTTTATAATTGTCAAAATTTGATATAAAGTTTTTGATTGTATTCAAGGATCTTAGGTACAGGTATCTAAAAGTTTCTTGACTGTATTTGATTAATTTATTAATTAACTTATATGGGATGTTCTAGTCACTATTAGGTAAATGTGTCGGATATACAGTTATTTATATATAATCGGAAGCGAAGATTTACAATAAGAATAACAGTAAACCTTCTTAAGGTTATAAAAAGTTTATGAAAACAAAAAATAATATATTGGCTATTTTATGGTTATTGTTAATAAAATGCGGACTTAAACGTAACCTGAAAGAATAAACATTTATGTGTAATCATCGTTCCCATGGCAAACGTAATTCCGTTGAGTCCAGTTTCAGAGAAGTATGATAAAAACCACCATAAAACAAAATCCCGAAGAAATGGTTAGCGATAAAAGTAATGACAAAAATTTTTCTACTTCGTCATGGAACGGGTTTTCCTCTTTGTTACTCAATATAGTGGACGAGAAAATGTGCTAAACTAGAATGTGAACGTTATAATTTCCTTTGGCAGCTCTTAATTTTTATTGCTATCATAAGAGGAGTCAAAACTTGTCAAATTAGATTTTTTTGGTAGTGGTGATTACTTAATAGGATAGTTCTCGGCCTTCGGGAAGATAAGGCCTGTAAACGAGCTATACTCGGATTCCTCCACCACAGAGGAACTGGCTATTTTACCACCAACTGCCGGAACACAACAATGCTGTTAACATTATTGTTATGTCAGCAGACTAAGGTGATATAGTGGTAGCTAGTCAGGCGATATAGATAAAACCAACCAAACGGAGGAGAAAATTTCTGCCCACACTGGGAATTGAACCCCGGATCCAGTCCTGGAGTAGATTGTGGTCTAGACCACAGAGGCGATTAAAATAATCGGTGACAATCATCAAAATAGAATTTAGTTACATCTTTCTTAGTTGTATACAGAATATTTGTGTGAGTTCTTTTGTTATTCTCTAAAACAAAAACGAGAAATGTACCTCAATAGTAAATTTAAATCGTTTCAAGACATTTTAATCGTACGTGCTGTATTGTATGTAGAAAAAGGGGTTTATATTACTTCATAATAGAAAAAAGGAAGGCGCTGCTTATTTTCATACGATTTAACAGCTGACGATAAATATCATCCCGACAGTTACCAGCTTACTGCTCCTCATCAGACTTCAATAAGAAATAGGTTTAATTAATGAAGTCAAGTGATTAATAAGGATATTTTAGTTATCTAAATCTCATGTTATCTAAATTTGCATTGTATTTATTTATGTACACGTTGGTTTATGATTTAAAACGCTTTATACTTTGTTTAAACTTGTCATTTTAGAATTATAAATATATCATCACCGGCTTCCTGGAGAAAAAATAAATATATGAAATATTAAAACTAATATGGTTTTAAAAAACTATATTTTAATTTGAAGTAACTAGCTGAATTATTTTCTAGCGTACCATTGGAAACACCTTATCAGGGCAGATTATAATGAAATATAATGTGACTAATGACATTGATTTTTTTTTGATTTTAAGCTTTAAAGAGAAAAGAACTTTATATGAATTAATGTCTCACATAGATATTCAAACACAAACAAACAGTGAAAATAAACTTTCAAAATGGTTTAGAATTATGCATAGGGATGCAATATCCGCGTTATATTCACCGCAGACGACTTTTCTATTTTTTTTGCAAAGATTTTTCCATTTAAGTTTAAATTGAATGTTATAATCGATATCTGTTCATTTGTAATATTCCAAGCTTTAACTTTGAAACTGTTCGTTTTAACTACGTACTTCGCGAGTTTATATCATTTTCTATCGAGTGAAGAAGTAATTTTTTCCTTATATACATACATATTTTCATAAAACTATCTATTTTTTAACACTGTAAATTTCACTTGAGTTAGCTTATAATTCAATTCTAATTACAAGAAATTAATAGGTGTATTCCATACAATTAAGTTTCACGGTAGCGTCGAAGGGATTTACTAAAAAGTTTATGTAATATCTAGGTACAATTTACTAATTTGTCACTTAAGGCTGTTAGCTAAATTTTTAATGGCCATGTAAAGGTAGGCGTCCATAACAGAATTCGAACTCGATAGTTGGAAAGGCTATAACATTTCTTATTATTCTTTCTTTAATTAGAATTTAAACAGTTGTAAACTCATAGTATTTCACTCATTTCTTAGTTTTGTTTTCAGTGTGAAACGGTAATGTATATATATTTAATATCTCATCAGAATGATTAGAGATATAAATATGTTTTTAGGTATTAAAGTGTATAAAGTTGCGAATCGGAATATGACACAAGTTAATTTATTGCACAAGTTGTATGACTAAACAACATTACAGGCTATTCTGGATACATTATCAACCAAATTTGAGCTCATTGAGTCATACAAGCACAACACCCCTTATAATGAGCTGCCTTTGTTTGGGTATTAATCTTAATGACTTATAAATTACCATGTTACTAAGGAATTGCTTTCGATAATATTAATTTATGTTTCATAGTGCTAATAAAGAAAATAGGTCAGGTGCTTTTTGTGTAAGAACAAGTTTAGGTTGATTTAATTTTTTTATTACATGATCTGAAATACGATCAATTCTATAATCTGGTAAGAATCTAAATCATAAATGTAGTTTGGACGCTACTGTTCTTTGATGACGAAAGCATCACGTCGACAAGAATAGTATTTATTAACCAATAAAGTACATACTATAAATATTTATTTCAAATTGTTCACTGAACGTGGCATCGTGGAGATTCAATTCAACTCACGCTTCTGTTCGTTCCCACTTGATGCAGTTCCACTTTTAAGCTAGAATTGGTGGTGCATTTCTCTACCTGTTCCATGTTGGTACACCGAGTCTATATTGTCAAGCACATATTCAGACTGTTTTTTATAATCTATGAAGCCTCGTTGATTTTATGCGGTTAAACAGATTAGTGAATGCCAACCTTTAAAAATAATTGTATTAGGACAGAGTCACTCTCTATTTTCTGAAGCTGGTGTGTGAAAATACAGCGGTATTCAGGTTAAATAATGTTTTAGACCCTGTACAAATCTGGACCTAGAGCATTCTCAGGCCCAGTGGAAAAAATTCTGAAATGGAACAAGGCGCTACAAGATATTGGGGTTTTGGTTATATATGAAACAGTCGGTGAGTATTCATCAGGAGTGGTAACATAAGCGGTATTCTTTATAAATTTTGCTGTTTTATTTTGTATTTGTTGTTCCTATGATTATAGACTTCTTATAAATTTTTAAATTTAATTCAAAACCTTTGCAACTTTCATGGCATAGATGGATCAATAAAATATGTTGACCCGATCCCTTTAGCCGTTGGTCTGTTAATCCTGGTTATTACAGCAACCGCTCTCACCCACCATGCCGCATTGGGCCAGTGTGGTAGCGTCATAACTCCTCATGCGTTTCTACCCCCATGTAGGAAGGCCTGTGGGACGATTATAGGCTGATGATGATGATGATGAAGTACACGTGAACATATCTTTACTGTTACACTGTTCTTTGTTGTTTACTGTTCTTTTCTTTTCTGTTACTTTTGGTACGAAAAATACCAACATATTTTCAATGACATTCAATCCATCTAATACGCTTATTTTAGTTAGTATTTAAAAAATCATTAATCTAAATGTAACTTATTTTGTAATTATACATTTGTAAATTAATATAATTTTCGTTAACGTTTCGGTCTTGTTTTTACAGTAAAGTATACAACCTATAATCTACAGCTGTGCTTAATATGCTTCCACCACCATAACGTTTCAGTGGATAACTACATCAATTCCTTGAAATTTAGACTCCTTTAAAACTGAGACTTTTTTTAGTAAATTATTATTTCAAAACATTTGATACAGGAACATTATCAATAATTAATGACCTTACGGAGAGAATTTAACAAAGTTTAGTATGTACATACCTTAAACAATGTTGAGACGGAAATACAACATTAAATTCTTTTTTTATATAATTTCAATACTTAACTATGAATTATGACAGCTGTAAACAATAAGAATAGGACTGCGCCACTGCGAACTTCACTCCTCATAGAAAAGTCAATAAACATTCCATTTGTATTTATATAATGAATACTACAAACATTCAAGGTAAAAAAAAATATTCAATAAGTTGGATTTTGTGTTAAATTATACGTAAATTCAGTTCTAGTAACGTTAGTTTTATGGTTATGACGTCACAATTTGCTGTCATCTCCATCATGTTCTTATTTTGACCACATAGTAGGAATACATTTATATTTATTACGGAATACGTACCAAAATACGAAACTTCGTTTAAGGTTCACAAACAACTACTTAAATGCTTTTTTAATCAATTTTGTTTTTTGATAAATATAAGTCTGTCGGCATTAAGTAATCACAGCCGCCATTTTGTTTTACTGATTGAAAAGAAGCATTTGCAGTAATAATTTATGCAAAAGTGGTGAATTTATAAATTTTATAAACTAGTTCAGCTAACAAAATAATTTCAGTGTCAAGTCAAACTAAAAACGACGAAATAAATTCCAAACTGGAAACCAATAGCAGAAGTGGAAGGGACTGTAGTTTATTAGTTTGATGTTTATTTACAGCATAGAGTACGAGTTCCGTGCCAAGAACTTGGTAGCACTTCAAGCAATATCGATGTATTTTACTTATACTAGAATAAAACATTCTCAGAGCTTCCTTGTAGGTTTATAAGTTAAATGATAAATCCTGTTGGTTTCAGGACTAGGTTTTTTCTTCAAGTGGATAAATGATGAACCAAATTATCAAAGCATACATACTGTTTTGTCATAGACTTTCCAGATTGAATCGTTCAACTTGCATCGAATTTCACTTTCATTCAATGTTGAAGCAATTGAATGACGGCAACTTTTCTTTGTAAAGGAATCCTTCAAATATTACTTTTATGATTCAAAATAATTATAGTTCATAATAAATGAATCTGTTCATAAGACTATCTAGAACTGAAAAAGAGCTAGATTATGCAGTTAGTTTTAAAATAAAAATTACAGGAAAAAATCCTACAAGTAATATAATCTAAAATTGATAATTTTGTATCCTGTAACATAACTTATTTCTTCCACTGCTGTTTGAATTACTTTTGATTGATTAACGTTCGTTTTAATTGTTATATCTTAATTTCCAGCAAAATGTGTAAGCATAAGACCAGGGGAGTCTTGCTCTAAAAACCTAGTAGTGAGAGACGAAAATGGTCCAGCTATGCAAGTGATATACTATGAAATAGATTTTCTTTTGCCTGAATTGAAGCCACCATGCACTGTCAGGTATAATATATACGCTTCAAGATAATTTATACGCACTATTCTGTTACAAATACAAAAGCTGTTAGCAAAAGCTTCTATAGGGACGCTTGTATATGCTTTCTACTTTCTATATCATAATATGTCAGTCAATACATAGGGTGTGCTAGCAATTTTTCTGATGGGAACTTGTCATCTGCAAACGGTTCGATTACACCTCGTGACATTTGTAAATAACACGTATTTTGCACAAACAGACAAGTGGTGTAAATAAGAGTGCTCAATAAATAAATGCACAAAACATTACATTTGATTTTTATATTTCCGTTAAGAAACTTACTTTCTTTTTGGATTTTACTAAATATTCTCAACACTAGTTACTACGACGCAAAATGTCAAGTTTAAGAATAATACTAAATATACTGTACTCCATAATAAAAACCACTTTCTTGATTTGTTGGTATGAAACCACTTTATTGAACAACTTAAAGATTAAGATAGCATTTTTAGTACAGCATATAAATATGATCTCGTATTAAAACTATTCCTTAATCAAATTCATGCCAGCTTTCTCCACCGAGTTTTGGTATTTACACAGCTTTCGCTCTGATTTCAACGTTTTTAACATCTTATTAAACTTAGTACGGTTATTAACTTATTAAACGGTATACATTCATTTTAACGATTAGTTGATTTCAAATTGCTAACATACAGGGTAGTAGGCAGAATGATGCCAGGAACGTGTCGGCTGCAAGCGTTTAATGTACGTCCGGCAACAGGAGACGACGTAGCAACATTACCGCGTCGTGCTGCGGTTGCGGCACACCATGTTGCCAAGCTTTGCAAGGAGTATGGTGACAATGCTTAAAATTGCTTCTTTTTAAGTGGATGGCCTTTGATTATTTAACAGCTAAATATAATCACAGGTGGATGTCATATCAACTTAGGTTCATTAATAAAGATTTTATAAGCCTAATTAAATTTGTCTATAAAATTAAAAATGGATTTTTCAATTGATATATTAATTAAAAATTATCTAACATGTAATGTTTTTATTAGTAATTTGATTAGTTGTAGGGAAATATTTCTTTCGGAATTTTCACGACGAAAATTTCATAGTAATAATTTATATGTTAAGAGTTGGCAGACATAAAAAATGCAACATTTCTTCAACTTATAAACAGAGTACAATTTGCAGGTAATAAAATAAGTACCTTTGTATTATTTAAATTTAAGCCATTTTAATGTCATTTTCATAAATTTTCGTTTCTTATTCTTATTATATAAAGTTTCTGTAATATTGCACGAAAAAAACAGAATTCAAAACAAATCTCGCGTTTAATTTATTCACGTAATCGAGTAGACATTTTACTGCACGTGGTGTTTGGAATGAAGCGAATCCAGATATAATCTCGGATCTTCCCAGAGTGACTATCGAGTGCGGAAATCACATCGTTTCATACAAATCTAATTTAATTCCGTAAGCTAAACCTCAGGGGCTTGAGACGAATTTCAATATACTTTCACTTGTAAAGCACCTCTGTAGATATATATTTCTTAGATTATAAGTTAGATTTATACACTTATATTTTTATTGAGTTTTAAGCTCCTAAAATTGTAACTTTAGGTATGTGTCTATTTCTGTTAACGGTTACGGTTTTTATTTGAATTAATCACTTACGTAAGAACTAAAATAAGTTTAATGAGCGTTTGTAATTAAGTTGTGATTTAGAAAATGCGTTATGTATGTTAGTAAATGAAAATATCTACAAGGATATTGGAAGTTGTAATTATTGCAATTATTGTATGTGTCTTTAAAATAATAGGTTGTCAGGGGAACATGAATATATTCCTTACTGACTTCACTTCAATGACCTATGAGATTTCATACCACTTGAAAGAATCGTAATTATAGAAATAATTCCAAATTTAAACACATACCAAAAAGTATTATTATAGTTTTAAAATACATTTTTTCATGCGTAATATGTTGAGATGTTGACACTAACTAATCTCAGTATTGATACCCAGCATTAATTGATGACTCCAAATATCTACATGTGCCCTTGAATAGGGAGAGGAAATTATGATGAGGCCAAAATATTTCTGAAGAAGAAATAAAAGTTAATTATAAGTAGTTTGTTCAAGCTTATGCTTACTTCTTTATACAAATAATGTGACCTCATAATGTCAACACTGTGAACGTAAGCATTAAGAAATTTTTCCTTATGTCTTTCGGAAACACTTTTTATGCATCTCAGGCATCCCAAGATAATATTGGTCCGTAAACACTGCTATTGAATTTGGGGTGGAAGCAAAACGAGGTTCTCATAAACATACAAGCGAGTCAATTATAGAAATTCTTCCAACCAGAATTTCTTCTGTATAACATTATACAGAAGAAATTCTGGTTACCTTTCTTAATTCGGCCAAAAAGCTGCTAACGTGCGTAACAGAGCGAGCAGCTTTAAAATTAAAAAGTTAAATAGCGTAATTACTGTCAGGCAGATATGGTTGTCGCGTCGTCGGTCGTCGCGTCGTATAGGCGATGGGTATCACATCGCTTACGACATTATTTGTTTGCCATTCTCAGACATTAAAATCTGTTAGTAATGCTGAGTGAACAAATAAATTGCGAAAATAATGCTTTGTTCAATTTATAAGTAAGTAGCTAAAATGAATTTGCTGAAAATAAATTAAAAATTCCAAGCGAACAATGTTGCTAGTTTGCACTGCATTTGAGATCGCACCTAATAAATTCACTTTCAAGAGATTGACCCGTTTTCTCAACTCATGAGGTAAAATTTGCTACACAAAAAAATGTTGTATTTTACGCAGGTTGATGAATGGAAGGTTTATTGTTTATAATTTTGAATTTAAAATTGTTGCATTGCTTTAATAAGCTTGAAATGATGTCTCTTTTTACCGAATTTCTTTAGGTTTCTTTATTCTCTCTATTCAATGAAATCAAAACTGATATGAATCTCAATCCCACTTGAAGAATCATTGTCTGCTAGATTTATCTAGCCGTAAATAAATCTACACTACGGACTGAGATGTGAGTACGATACGATATTTTATGGGACTATAAATCAAAACGTGTATAAGCCTGAGTCGTAATGTTGCATATTACAGTACTTCTCTCAGGTGTCAATTGGATTTGTTTGTTTTTGACTAGGATGGATTATTCATGAACATATGATTGGATTTAGAAACTCAGCTCAAATGAGATTTCAGTGGAATTCCCTAGCGGCTTTATTAACGGCTTTCACCCTAAGATAAGCATGTTATTATTGATACGGTCGAAATCAATGTAGAATTGTTCATGAGTAAGTTCTCTTTGAAAAAGCTGATGAATTTATATATAATATTTGAATGTGTTGATCACGTTCTTGGAGCTATCAACTTCAGTAATAAAATAATGAAAGATAAGCACATATATCGAACAATTTATCTCCTTTCGAACAAAACAGATTTCGTGAAGTTTGAAAATTTCTGCTAACTCTATAATCCATTCGAAGTTGGAATTATGACCTTTGAGATTACGAATAAGTTACGACAATCGTGCCATGAATAACTTATAAATAAACAACCAGAAAATTATTTATTTTTTCTAAACTTACGAGATATGGTTCGTGACATCGGTAAATAAATTTTAATACTAAACTCAGTGATAACATTAATATTTATAAATTTGTTAGAAACGGGTAGCTATTTTACAGCCCATTAATGGTTAGTTTTATTTGAGAAAGGTGTACCCCACTATATCAAATTAATTATTTCTGAGGGGCTACTCTCAGCCGAAAATTTTCAGATGATGGTGTATTAAGAAGGTAGGGTGAATTAGGTAGGTATAGTTTTGATTTTACATTTTACATTTACGTTGATATATTTTTTAAACTTAATTTCAAGGTTGAAAAATTATATTAGAACCACAACCTTACAAATACACTACAGATTGATTCTTGATTTTAGAGAACCCTCCGAAGAAGTTAATCTAAGTTTTCAGGTAATTTTATAGCGGTTCAGAGTTTGAATCGCTTACTACTTTGTACTTACAAAGAAGTCTAGTTAATACTTGTAAGAATTTATTTTATCTAGCATATTAAAAAATTGTAGTATCCATACTTATTTGCGATAATGCCTTTTTTGCAATTAGATATTTTGTTCATAAGTTAAATATCACGTTTTTATCAATGGTTTTCTCAAGTCTCGCTTTAATTGAACTTTTATCTTTATTTGCGGCTCTACACTCAATGAATTTACAATTAAAACAATTTACGCCAGAAACTCAAATCTACCATTCAGACCTTTTAACAGGGAACAATTTAAGTCCGCTGAAAATTTCATTAACAACCTAAGAAAGTTCATCTTGACGAAAATTACGATTTTCCGTTGAATGGCCGATTAACATGCAAATTGCATATTAATTCTTAAGAAATTGCCAACCGTTAAATGTTAATACTGAAGGATCAAAGGATCGGTCCTGGCTGGTACAGATTTGTTAGGTACCACAATTAATAGGGGATTTAATAACTTCTAGTTAACATCGTATACCTCAATCAATAATTCTGCCGTATGGTAAATAAGTATTTATCTTATCTGTATAAGAGTAAAAAAAAGGGGGATACATGAAGGGAGATTTTGGCGTCACTACATAAAGTTAAAATTTTTTCTGTTGTAACTAAGTAATTTTTGATAGATAAAACAGAGTAATAATTCATTATTCGATCTTAAAATATATAGTTATAACATAAAAACATGAATAAATATATATAATTTTCTCAACCAAATCTTTCTTTGCAACATAATCCAATAGTTTTCGAGCTCGACGTTTCATTATCAAGTGATCACTGTTCACTACCAATTATTATTTTTCACCATATAAAATCAAACTAAACCTAATACGAACAACAAATGCAGTCACGATTGCTGTCCGCGGAGTATAGACCGAGTTGCGCTCGCGCCTCCACCCGGCCTGTTATAACACGTTCCGCGCCCTCTAAAGAGGGCCAGAACGGCGATTGTAGCTTTTTTTTTACGTACAATTTTGCCGCCATGAAATTGTGCCCCATTAATTAACTTGAATATCAAGAAAAATATTTAACTTTTAATTACAATAATTAGACTGAAAGGTGCCTAATTTAATGTAGAATGTAAAAACGAAATAAAAGAAAAAACCTTAATGATCATAGGGGCCGTTTTTATTGGATAAGACGATATATGCCCTTATCAGCTGAACGGAACTATTATATATAAGATAGCTAGTTCCTCAATAGTTTAGAAATCCGGGTTTAACGTAACTTACCATCAAATGAGATGATACCAAGCCAAGAATAAAAAAGAGTGCTTGAATGTTACTTCAATAAAGGTATGTATACTGTCTTGTCTGTGTTGCCTAAAAATGAGAGAATTCTTTTCCGTTTTCAATTACTTTAAAATTTCATTTAGTTTACACAATTCCAGTGCTTGTTGGAAAAAAGATTGCTTTACTATTTTGCTGTTTGTGGTTTCGTATAACAAGACAAGAAGCAGCTTTCCATCAATATTCTAGAAAGCCTTTTATAAAAGTCACAAAATCCGACACGGTAAGATGGTGTTGGAATATCGGGGAATTCAAGCAGATAGTGCATTTCCAAAGTGACGGTTGATATTTGCTATGAAAATGTAAGCTTTTCTATAGGTACTTCCGGAAAATTGCTGTGCGGTCTTTACGGACGAATAAATTTAAAACCTCAATAATTAATATTAATTACGGTTCCTATATTATTTGTGCTTTTTGAATTAATAAATAATAACTAAAGCTAGACTAATAATTGAGGTATAAATAATATAATTAAAACTTTTGATATGGTTGTTACTGTGGCAAAGGCGATGGTGTTCAAAAAATATTGTTCAAAACGAAATACTTTTTTTTATTCTTAATAGGGTAGCCCTTTACCTTCATCTTACCAGATGGTAAGTGAAGATAAACCTGAAAATGGAAGCGAACAACACCCAGATTTTCCAACCACAAAGGTACTGCAACGTGTACGTGTTATTTTATGGTTAAAGTAAATTATTATTATTCATATAATATGAAAAAGTCAGTTGAGGTATTATTTTATAATTATGATGTGATTTTAAGTGTTTTACAAGCTGACCATCAAGCAGGTTTCCTAGCATAGAAGTTTATTTTTGCTACTTATCTCTTTTGATGTAAAGTTGTCAAATGGTTATGTATGTATATTGTGTTTTATTATGTTATATTTTATATTGATATGTTTCCCTTTTATTTAATATTATATCCATCACTCTCAGCTGTCCATCCTTTTATTTCACTCCACTACAAAGTGGTTCCTTGAAATGTACCAGAGCTTTTTTTTGGAAAATATACAGTTATCTTGCAATCCTTTATGCACTGGAAATAAGATTTAAAATGCAAAGCTTCCTTGTACAGTTAAATAGGTTAGATGGTCTGGGCAGTTACCTTTTATGGTTTAGGTGGTCCTTTTATGGTCTTGTTTACAATGACCGCTAGTGTGTTTGTGTCCACACAACTCGTCGTTTCCCACCTGTTTTAGGATTCTGTACAAGGGATTCAATACTTGAACGTAAAGTTTCTCCAACTAAGATGAAAGTAAGGGGTTGATAAAAAACTCTGTGTGAAACTACTTCTGGGTACCTACTAATTATTCATTTTTATTTAAAAAAAATTGACGCATGCCATCAGCGAATATGAAAAGTATGTTGTTATTTTAAACTTACTACAGATTCCGGGTTTTTGAGTTAAGGTTATTAATATTCCAATTCTTTGCGCTCCGCGTTTTTCCCAAAGTATTTTCATTCCTCAAATGAATTCCTTATTGATCGAATGTTGAAATGAAGTTCTTTTTCTTAGACTGAGATTTGCATGCAATTTATAATACTTAATACTATTATACATATTAATATTATTATAATTATAATAAATGAAAATATTTATGCAGTAAATCAAACTAAACTCAATTAATTAGGATAAGTTATAGTGTCCTACGGATTTGTCTAAAGTAGCAACTTTTATAAGTCTTGATTATGAAGAGTTCTCAAACAAGGCTCTTGTTTGAGAACTGGTTCAGTTTGGTCATGTTTGTTCGTATAAAATTAAAAGAAAAGGAAAAAAGATACACCGATCTGTAAAACTCTTGCCATAGTATAATGGTTAAGTATGAAGGCGAGTGGCTTGGTCTCCTTATAATACTCCAGCTATCCAGCTTAGAAATTAGGACAGAATGTAAAACTACATTAAAAATATCTTGCAAATGAAGAAGAAAGATAACCTCTTGAAAAGTCATGGCATATATCCGTAGGTTCATTCATGATTTTTTTTCGGAATAGACATTTAATGACAGCAAACTAAAGTTCAGTATATCGTGCTTTCTCATTATGTTACAAAAATAGCAATAATGAGAACTGTCAAATAACATTGATTTGAGAAGGCATGCGGGGAGGTGCTTCCTAAACCTGCATTTTGTGGAACGTTTTTAAGGTCGAAAATAGAATGCATCTTCTAAATGTCACGTGATAAACCATACTCTTTTGCGTTCATAGAACGAGATTCAATACACTTAAGATATAGTATGTACTTCACAAGTAGACCACATGAATCCAAATGTATAGTAAGCAAAAATTAATTCAACTTAATTAATCAACACTTATGATAAAGTTAAATTAAAATCATGTTTTGAATATAAAAATTTGTAGTTCAAAATGTGTACAAAAATAATTCTTCTTTAAAAACATAGTTCAGTGTTTTAATATCACAGTTGAAGTCAAGTCTGAAGTCATATTGCCTTGTCGTATGTGTCATTTCATTCTGACTTATAGAATATTACTTGTAAGTAATCTACTTGTAAACATTGATAGCAGCATACATCGACAATAATTCGATTGAGCATGCGAAACGCAATTAAAATGACCTAGTTTTCACCGGACCGCTATGGGTTGATCGTATTTCTCGCGACACAGACAATCATGAACTCTACCGTAGTTACATACGGAGCGAAAGAAAAAATTAAACCTATGATCGACAAAAACAGCAAATGACGCAATCATCAAATTTGATTTAACATTCAGCCTACTGTTGTATTAATAGACAAATATTAATTTAAGCTTTCGCCATTGGCTATTATGTACAAATAGGCATACTATATGTTATAGCAACATTTTAAATACCATTAGCACGGATACACTAGGTGCACTTTTAAATTAATACAATGATCCGATTTGCATGAACTAAATTAAATTTAAGTTCAGTACTACTCGTTCAGTACAAAGCAACCAAAAAGGAAAGCTGACCTGTGACATATTTTGACGTTTCTAAAATGGAGACAAGCATTTTTGCCGTATTAAAAGTCATTCTTTTCCTTGTTATTGTATTGGAATGAAAGACATGCGAATAATTTAAATTTAATTTTGTCAGTGTACAACGGCATTGGGGCCAATACCTGCATCTTTGGCACAAAATCAAGCTTAGGATAGAATACGTACACAGTAGCGAGAATGGACACCCAAAACGCAATTAAAGTGGACTAGTCGAGCCTTGACTAGGGTTGCGGTCAACCCTTCACTACACGGATAATCAGTGTTAAACAATGTCCGTGCTATAACAACGTGCAATCGTCGGCGTTGGGCCTCTTAAGACTAATTACAAGCCTAGAAGTTTTGAACTCGACAGAAATGAGTCTGAGAAAGTACACTAAAGGTGAAGTTCTTGACAAATTTAAATATTGATTACATACACCTAAAGGAAATAGTTTACCAACTTTGATTGAATGTAATTTAAATTTTTAAATTGTCATAACAAAGAAATAATTTATGCTTGGAAATTACTATCGCGGTCTTAACTCCTTCACCGACAGTTAAGTTGACTTAAATTACACAAATTTTTTATTGTATCCAGCTGCAGACAAGGGATATTAATTCAATTATAACTTCGATTTTAGACCTTTTATAAGTTGTATTGATAAGGAAAGTACTTAGCCAATCTCGGCGCTATTTTAATTTTTCAGGTCAATTTTTAAACTTATCATTTTAGAATACTAAACAATAACATTAAAAGTTCGAATTGATGTAAAGCTTATAATATGATGTATCATAAAGAGAAAACACACAACCGAGTTTACCATTTCCTCCTTTTTTGAAATCGGTTAAAACGGCATTTATTTCTAATTTAAAATTTTGCTGATCAGATAATGGTTACACATCAACTGTAAAAATTGTACAAGCAAAGCTGCCTCTATTACGAATGGAGTCAAGACCAAATTCTAACGGTGGATGCACCAGTCGTCGACTGTACTTACTGTAGATGTTGAAGTACACTTAAGTACAGGATAAAAGAGAGAGTTTTTTTTTCCAATAATAGAAGATATTATTTATAAAAGAGTCGATTATCGACAGTAACTGGTGAATAAATTTTTCCAATAAATTTAAATTAAAACGAGAAATTTTAATCCAAGTGTCATCCATATAGATTTCAAACTACAATAGCTGTTATTGACAGTTTTAATTAAATCTGTAATATAATCTGAACTAATCGCTTGGATGCAACCGTGATTAAATTCGTAACTCACTGTGAATGCGCTGATTTAGAATATTCCATTTATTGTCACCAGAATAAATTAATTTTACAATTGGTTGTTCGGTACAATCGTAAGCACATCGTATGTTACACCTCCGTCTGAAGCGATCTTGATTAGTCGCAATAGTACTATTTACTTATACAATTTATATGTAATCATCAGTAAGTTATTTAGTACCTACTTACATAATTGAAAAGAGCTGTCCAAGTCACCTATAAGACATGCATAGTGTTTTAAATATAAAATGAGATTACCTAATACTTTTTCAAGCCGTACAATATAGATATAATAATTTTTTTATTGCCTTAAAGTTACAGGGAGAATATCACGACTCACCAAATCAAAGATTAATCTCTTAAAAATAGATAATATACCTCCTTCAAATTTATGGTGATAGTTTGTACCATGGAGAGTGCTCTGAAGAGCTCTTCGACCTTATCCCTCCCTCTCCTTTCCTACTAAGGAATACGCGTACTGGTCTACGGAGTCACTCCTTTACTGTAGCCACGTCTACATTACGTACTAAGAGATTTAGTGACTCCTTTCTCTGTCGCACAGTTAGAGCGTGGAATTCCTTACCAGCACATGTATTCCCTCCTTCTTATAACATGGGTTCCTTTAAAAGTGGCGTGAAAAAGCACTTTTTGGGCCGGCAAGGTGAGGGTGGCTACGGCAGTATGTCACATGCTTCACTAGCTATCTTCACATATGGACTCCTCTACTGCTTATCATCAGGTGGTGTCGAGTCATTTTCTGTGCTTTATATATAAAAAATAGCTCCAAACTGTAAAACTGATACCTTGGGAAATTTTGTGCCTTAATATAATATTACTACCATAAATCGCAGTCTGTATCTGAGCAAAAAGAGTCTATAGTCTTCTGACTTTGGGTCTATGCTACTTGCAAAAGCTTCCAACAATTCCTGGTTTTCACCACACCTTCGGCAAAGATATCCAGTGGAGAGTTATTCTATAATATAGGCAACTTATTTACAAACGATAAGATTAGTTGTCTCTCACTTGCCTCTATTTCACGCCACGTTTAATGGAACACACTTATTGAAAGATTCCGCCAAGAGCAAGGAGTGAAAAATTTCCAATGTAGCTTTAGTACAAAATAACAAGTAACTTTTATAGATCTTCCTTTTCAGATATTTTTAATAGCACTTAACAGTTCTTAGGCGGATAACACACTGCAACACATAACGGAGCGAACCAAAGGTTGTGTGACCAAACTCATTATATGACACACGGATAACGCAGGCCTGTGCGTAAGAACGGCTTCCTCGCGTGAAGAAGCGGATATAGCTTGTCGGGGTTACGTTGCGAATTACACAGTAGAGCAAACTCGCTTCGGCAGAGCGATGGCATGAAGGCACGAAGGCATTTGTTGAGTTTGAACGGTAGGCGTTACAAATCATGCGACGGCGTGAAATTTTGCATAACGATTATTTCCTATGCATATTCGCTCCATATAACGCACATCGGAGCAGGATGCTTTGTAGTGTGAGATCTGCCTTATGGACATCGTTTGCTAACATGGGGTTGGTTGGACAACGGTCGCGAGGTCTGATTTACGACTGCATATTATTTAAACGCCATATATCAACCCGCACGACCGACTGGCTTATTCTAATGTAGGCGGGAGATACACGATGATAATGCTTGGTAGAATAAGGTCCGCCACGCCAATGTAGGTGTTAATATATTGTTTAAGCAAGATAGATTGTTATTTAAGTCCATATATGTTAAAAGACGTTATTGGTTAATAAATGAAATAAATAAAATCTATATCTGTGTTTTTAGGCCAAGCTTAGCTGGGGAAGAACAAAAAAGCTTTGTTACTTTTCACATTAACTTTACAGACTACTCCATTTACTTATAGTTATTGTAGTTTTTTTGGTTAAGGAGTCGGTAATAAAAACCATTAAAATAAAGTTTGAGAACAGTTTTCAGTTGGTAGTTGGTAGTAATTTTGCATATGTATTATTCAATGATAAACATATTGTTTGTTTTATATTATACAAGGTGTTACCACAGTATATATATATTTATTCTACCACATCTTGTCTCTATCTCATTCTAGATATTAGTTCGGTTTTTAAAGTTATGTTTGAAAAAACTCAGGTAGCCGACGTTGCCCGAATTGTGATCGGAAGTGCCAGCGGGCAGGGCTCAGTGCAAGGTGAACTGACGGACGTACGGGCTAAAAGGTACTTGAATTGCGGCTGCATACTGGGTAACTCAGCGTTGGTAGGCCTTAAGGAGATCCGGTCCAATAAGGGTTTAAAAAATCTTATCTGATATGATGATGATTTATTTTTATATATTCAATTGAAAGAGCGCTTATAATATTTGTTTATAAAAATAAATAAATAATTTATGGTAGGCAACGCGGACGAAGCAGCGGGCATTGTGAAGATGTTACAACTAATCAATAAATCTAAGGCCTACATATTTTTACCAATGATGCCATACAAAAATAAAGTAGAACAAATATTTAATATACTAACGACTATTCCGCTCCTGTAGTCCCAAGTCGCAAACTTATAAATACCAATCTCACAGAAGGCTATTAGAAAGTTCATGATGTCTAAAGTACGGTGGCTGAGACACAATTAAACTGCGGGCTGGCCAAGGCCCGTCCAAGCTTGTCCCGTTGAGACCGTTCTTATAGCGGTCACATTTCATTACATTTGTGGCAATTTCAGTTATTACTTTTACGAAGGCTCTGCCACTTGACCGCTGAACGTAATGGCGGGCGGGTTAACAAAGTATACCAAGGGTCGTACTCTAATGAATAATTGAAGTTATTTCGCATGTGTTTGAGTACGCTGTTTTGTTTATGTAACTAATTGGTTGCAGTAGTCAATAAAATTATATGACAGGTAAACAAACATTTAACTTCTCCTGAATCTTAACTTGTAAGCCGGACACAATTATCTCTTGTCTTAAACTCCCCGGGAGTATTCCGTGACTCAATAAGATTATCATTAATTAAAAACGATCTAAGACCAGAAGTCGATCTTTTAAACAATTGAGCATAAACTGAAAATCTAGATGGAATATTAAGGATATTCTAATGCTTTGACGCCGAACCAGATAAATGCTTTATTGATGAGCGAATTAACGAGAAGGCGTTTGAAAAGACACTTCAAACTTTTGTGAAGTGAAGGCGAAACTTGGATAGAAAGGAGCACCAAGTTCGAGTGGAAAATAACAACTTTACAATTTTGTTATCACATTTTCTACAACAGCCTATATTCGTCCCACTGCTAAAGTAAGCCTACATACATAAGCAAAGTCTAAAGTAATTTGAGTTATCATCAAATTGGCCTATGCTTGTTGGTGGGTGAAATCCAACGGCCAACACCGTGACGTATCCTCTAAAGCACGGAACAACTAAAAAATTTGCATGATCCGTCCGGAACCAATCAGAGCCAGGGACTTCTCTTTCCCTCCATTCTTTTTATTTACAATAAATTAGATCCAAGTACGTACCAAGAAAATGTACAAAGGTAAAACAAAATATCGATAGCACGTCTAAAAATACTGATGCCACCGAGCGGGCTTAAGGAAATCTCCTTATTCGTAAACGTCCCGGATCCAGAAGTATTTCACAAAGCAGCCATAATTCACAACCAATCAGCCATGAGAGATGGAGCTATTTCTCCAAGTGCATCTATTCACCGTAGTAATACGTTCGCGCTCGCTCTATTACCCATATGACATAATGGCACCTCCGACTGATTGGGTGAATTTCTATAGTGAAAAAATCTCGATAAATCGGGATCAATTTATTTTACGCCGATTCGGAGATTTTCTGATCGAAACCCCGTTGTCTTTGGAACATGAAAACATTTCTTTAGCTTATATAGGAACGTTAATTTCCATTTGAGTAAGCAGTACAATTATTAAGAATGTAGTTACCTAAATATTCGATGTTCTTTTATATACCTAGTCTACTATATGAATACCTTCAATAAATTATGTCGTATATAAACTGAATCCAGACTTCTTTTACACATAAGGACATTGTAGAAAACCGTATATAAATAACTTACAAACAGCGTGACTGTATGTTTATCATAAATAAATGCAGGAATTATGAGAATGGTCAATATAAAAAGTTATTTTTAACTACCAAAGAGGTTTAGAAAGTTTGCATTTTGATACATCAAATTACCTTTGCAACATATATTATGTCTGTTTGATATTTTACGAGATCTCCGAGATTGACAGAAAGCCCTAATGCCATAATGGGATGATTTTATATTTGTACATCGTACCTATGAAGTAAAAATAAAACCTTGGAGTTGAATCAAAGAAATCCATGGTAATAAGATGTTAAGGCAAATAAATTATCGCATAATCGGTTATATCGGACAAACTAAATGTTGGTGCGAACAGAATCGATAAATTAGATCCAATAACCTGCGAGAGAGTGGGCTATTTCCCGCACTTCTACTGGATGAGCCGATACATTCATGCTCGTTCCATTACACACGATCGGATATTATGTGCCTAGGGTTTTATAAAACACAACTTTGATCAAATAATTTCCCCGATTCTGTAGTGCACGAACTAAATATAAGTTCAGTACAATACAACAGCAAAAACATATGACCGGTGACGTCATTTGACGTTTCTAAAATGGCGGCTCTTAAGCGTTTATGCCTTATTTTAATGCACATCATAAAACATGCCGATTGAAATTAGTAAAGTGTTTGGATCGCCTATGTCTCAACTAACTTGACATTTCGTAAAAGCACTCTATCCCTTCTTAATGAATTGGTCTGAAAGACATGGGAATAATATAAATTTAATTTAGTCCGTTTACATCTGAATTGGAGCCTTCTTTCAATTATAACCTTTATATTTATATTTCAAAGATTTTTTAAGGTAGGTTTTACAACAAAGTACTGTAGTTTAAGCAACATTTGAATGTAAACAGGAAACAGTAAAATAATGAATTAAAATGTCGATTATTCTCGTCAAAAAAGAGCGTCGATTTTATTGCACGCAAACCTACGATTTATATTCCATTAAATTGTTTTGCAAATTACAACATAAATAAACCAGTTATATAACCAAAAATTTTACTGCATTAGTGTCATAAATATTTAGAACTCAGTCCCGCCAGGCTCGGCAGAATGGAATTTTGGAAAAATAAAGTGGCCATAGTTACCGGCGCTGGGCGCGGTATTGGAGCAGCAATTACTGAGGATTTAGTCAGGTGTGGAATGACTGTGATTGGTTTTGAGCCTACAGAGGCAGCGATTGATGAAATGTTGGGTAAAGTTCCAACATGGGGGAAAGTTGAAGGTCAGCTAGTGCCTTGTAAATGTGACGTTTCTATAGATGAAGATTTGAAACATGCTTTTAATGGTATTGTTGCTGCTTACGGTGGAGTAGATTTACTTATTAATAATGCGGCCATAGGTAAACAGGATTTAATATGTACTGGGAATATTGAGGATATGAAGAATATTATCGACGTAAATATTTATGGTTTGATTGCTTGTACTCGATTTGCAATAGAATCGATGACAAAAAAAGGTACCTTGGGACAGATTATAAATATCAACAGCATATGTGGACATTACATGCCACCATTCGCTGAACCAAAGGTTAATATGTATATTGCATCGAAGAGAGTTATGACAATACTAAACACACTACTGAAAAATGAATTCAAGACATTGAATAGAAGAATTAAAGTAACGGATATTTCTCCTGGAGTAGTACACACTGGTATATTCAAAACAGCTGGGTTGAAATTTGTAGATGATAAATTTTTCGAGAAGAATCCTCATTTAACCACGAAGGATGTATCTAATGTTGTTCTGATGATTTTATCTGCACCACGAACAATTCAAGTTAATGAAGTTATTTTCCACGCGTTGCACGAAATTTATTAAATATACTGAGCTTTCTTACCTATACGACCATTTGAGAAAAAAAAATTCATAATTATACAAAATGAAAGTAACTCAGTTATTACCCTTTCGTATCAATTAGCTCAAAAACAATCGAAGAAAGAAATATTCCTATATATAACAAGCGTGAAGTTGACGCTTATTTTATAGATACATCATTAAATTACCTAAGGTGTCAAAACTGATTTTGAGTGTATCATAAATCCCTGACAAAGGCTTATCAGGTGTTTGTTTTGTTTCTTAATATTATTAATGGTTTTTTTTATGTTTCACCCCCAAGTAATCCCAAAGTACAGGAAACCTATCCAGAACGGAGATTTTTGTTAGATTACGTACTTCGTAGTCTGATTAACTTGTTAACTATATAGGCTTATTTGTTCATGCACAATTTGAATATTTTGACCATAGTTTTAGTTATTAATTATTACTGTTATTTTTCTACATATTCCCTTTAATCACATAGAGGTAATAAGAAGATTTTCAATTCTCAGTACTGGGTTTTGGTTCGGGCAGAGATTTCTTTCATGCTGTATATTTTATTAAGGTGTTGAGGTAGTCAAAATCAATTTAATGTATAAATAAAAAATATAGATATTGATCCTGATCTTTAATTTTTCTATTTTTTATTTTTATGTACAGCGCGCCTTGGGGAAAGTGGACACCTCTATAGGTAATATCCAGGGTGCTATATGCGTCTATATCTCATATAGCACCTTTGACATTATGTTCATTACCCAGAAACATCTCAGTAATATCTCATCTCTCATGAGGTTAAGTTTGTTCGCAAAGCTGTTTTTGAGTAGAAGATAAATGTGTTATTAACTCGCTTGTGCGTTTTACTAGTGAATCAGCGTTCAAATGTCAAATCGTGTAAAAGCGACTGCAGCAGTGTATTTGAATTCGTATTTTCCTTTTATGGAGTCCACATAGTGAATACGGTAGGGGATGGCAGGACTGTTACGAACACCTTGGTAGTTTTGAAATTGATCAAAATATAGATTCACAAGGTAACTTTAGTGGCCGCTTCTGAAAGATAAATTATAATACTATGGTCTACAACAAAAAAAACAATACAAAACCTTTTGTGTTCGTGTTTATACGACACTGGTCAGGCAATCACGGATATTTTAATTGGCCAGACTAATTAAGATGTTCATAACTGGCGAGACTGGCTTAACTTTTTTATTTTCTGCTCATAACATAGTCAATAGCTCTTTTAAGATCTTCAACGTGATAGATTGCTTCTGTTTACTTTTATAGTTACGCAGCACGTAAAGCATGTGTTTAAGAAGTTTTCATTAAAATTTGTGTTTTGATATTCTCATTTAATGTAAATTGGAGAATACCTTCAAATTATAATTGGAATCTGAACGTTCATTATTTTCACAACACCACACAAAATTAACAAATGAAAGAACCGATTTCTCTACTAGTTTGAAAATAAAAAGCCATTATTAATCACACGTTTTAAAAAATTAAAACGTGGGTGTGTCATTTAAGAGAAGTAAAAGCCAATTAGTACAAGACATAAAACTGTAATTACAGTTAAACATTTAATAATTTTTCTTGAAGTAAAGGATATACCGATACTTCAAGATATATTTTTACAATATTTGTAATACCTGAGTAGTACAACAGTATTATATTACCTCATTTATTTTCCTGACTTCAACTTTAAAATAAAATCTTTTAAACACGCTCACAATCGTTTTTGTTGGCATAACTTTCTTTTTTGCGGCGAAATCCATTTACGAACCTACCCGCCACTGGCTGTGCGGCGGGTGTGTGTGGCTCATCCAATGTCTCATCAGACTGGGAATACCAGCGGTGTATATATACAGCCAATATAAGCACCACAGATTGATTGGGAATATGTATATTAGTGTTAGTATTAATTTTAATATAGTGAATTCCAACTTAATTAAATTTTAAAACTGGAAAATTTGCATATACCCGATTAATATCCACTTAAAGTCATAACTATTGGTAGGGTCATACGTTCGACTAAATCATTAACTTTTTGATACATATTCCCTGTTTTGATGATTTATTTAAAAGAACTAGTAATACTGTCTTAAATAAAGTTATTTTGATTTTCACTTTGACTTACCCAATTAAGCTCACCAGTAACTCCATTGCTCTTTACGGGGGTGACCAGGGTTCTGTCGAAGCAATTCACATGGCCGCCCCCAGGCAGTCTAGCCTTACGACCGGGCTTCGCGCCGATGGAGATTGCTCTGAGCTACTATGGAGATTATAAACTAATTGTGTCCTAGATAGTGCAGCTTGACGGGTTTATAATTTGATGAAAGGATTCTACTTACTCTGATAGCTTAGCAACCTCAAGTGTGTTTCGTTCTCAATACGAGAGTTTGCTATCTATCTCTGTTCTGTGCAGTTTGGCGTCTTACGCTTGTATAAGATAGTGGAAGTTGGCATTTACCACGTCACTTATAATTCACAGACCACTAAATGGGACCATTTTCTTGATTAATTCATCCCCATTCCCTTCACATAGGAGTCTGTGAGTCTGTGTAAGATAGTTTATCCTATAACATAACGCTTAGCCAGCAGCTTTTCTACTGAGTATTTATGGTTCTGAGATTTTATTTACATTCGCCACTTTTAGAAATCTTGGATCGACTTAAAGTAGATAATAAGTTGTAGCAGAAGACGTGATGTGCTGTGGTGGCTCTCTTGGAAACTTGTTGGTATCCGACTTTCTGAAACGACAGTTCGCTTCTTAACTCAATAAACCGGATTTATTCATTGTCGTCTATAAAACTTGAAATAAAAACTTGGGTGTCGTAAACTTTTCAGGTAACCCCGAGTTTTATTATCTAGGTAGTAGTTCTAGCTTATCCACAATGTTGGTAGATCGAATTTTCGAAATCAGTGTTTACTCTCTGTCATATTATAATAATTTCTGAGTCATTTTTTTATAATTTAAAATGGGCCTGTTCTGAATCCATAATTCTGAAGTTAACCCCAAATATTAATTTAAGTTCATTGCGATTTTTATAATGTAAATTTAAAAATATGTGTAATGCAATAATAGTATACCCGCTGGGCAATTTCGGCACCACACTTGCCTAATGCGGCTTTGTCGGTGAAAGAGGTTGCATAACAACCAGGACATTTATCAAGCTTAAGTATTGACCACCCATTCTTCTTCTTCGTACAGCGGTCTCCGCAAATCGACGTCTATTGCGCCTGTTTTACGTTGGAGAGTGTGGGGCTGGTTTACTTCAGCTATCCTAATTCCTCCAGGAAGTCACTCAGTGCTTTGACGTCACTAAATGCCTTCCGGAGGCTACCCGGGAGATCACAGGTAGGTCGCCCGGTAATTGGCCACTCCGTTGCATTCCAGCAGTACGTGGGCGGCTGTTTCTTCTGTCTCCATGCAGGTTCCGCACAGGGGATTCTCTGGGATACCTAAGTTAAAAAGTTGTTTGTTAAAATGGCTATAACCAGTTAAAGCCCCTCGTTATTATTCGAAGTCGTAGTTTGCCTAGCTGTATTAGGGTCTTGGAAAGATGAGGTAAAGCGAGTCTTACCTGCCTACAACTTTCCAAAGTGTTCCAGTATTGTTAATGTAAGTATTTGATGTGCTGTCCAATTCGACCCTATATAAAACTAACTTGGAGGTAAGGGGATAAATGGTTCAGGCCCGATAGGTTTCGTGCCTGATACGCTTTTTGCTAGTTCGAAAGTTGACCACCACTTTCGAAATGTCACGTCTTATTTCTAATCATATAAAGGGTACGTTGGTGTAGTGATTATAACACTCTGGATACGACAACGCATTGAACCAGAGTGCGGTGGTAAATCCCACGTCACCAGGGCAATAGGGTTACCGGAAAGTTTTAATGAGTATTCCCAGTGCCGCTTCGATTAGAACTGGGAGAACTACTCGCCGGTTGGCCAGTTGTAAGTAGGTCGGTAAATAGATTTGTATCCGTAAACAAAGATATTTACAGACTAAACGTAACTTAATCTACCGTAACCTTTCTAAATTAATTAATATTTCAAATTTAAATATGCATGAAATACCAACTAATGAATATAATAAATATATTCACAGTAACTTTCATCATTTAATCACAGAGAATAGACTACAAATGCTTAAAATATATCATATAACTGAATAAATTAAGATTGTATTGCAGTTGGGCAAAAGTCTTCCCCAAAGATACATTTATAATCTTTTGGCAATCTAAAAACAAACAACCTTAAATTTTGTAGTAACGATAACAAGATTTGGAGATTAAACCATAACAGATGATTACAAAAAATGAGTTCCTATAAAAAACAAGCATAAATATGTTGAATTTTCTCTCATAGACAATAGTGTCTTCTGTGAATGAAGATAAAGCACACACAACCAAACAAATATGAAGTGCTGGGAAAATAAAGTTGCTCTCATCACAGACTGCGACGACGAGGTTGGTGTCAAAGTCATAGAAAAGTTGGCGAAAGCAGGAATGATTGTAATTGGTTTCGCAAACACTGACGAAAAAGTGGATAAAGCCGCATCAAAATTTCAACATCTAACTACTATGAAGATAAATGGAAAAGTAGTTTTACGCAAATGTGATATTACTAATATTGAGCAATTACAAACAGCGTTCGACAAGATCATTAAAGAATATGGTGGTGTAGATGTTTTGGTAAACAACGCATTTTGTAATACAGATTGTCTCGTTAGCAACGGAAATCTTGAAGATTTTAGGAAAATCATCGATGTGAACATTTACGGTTTGATATCGTGTATCAGATTCGCTGCTATGTCTATGATTGAAAGGGAGACAAGAGGGCATATTATTAATATCAACGATTTAAGTGCATACCAAGTACCTGAAGATTCAAAAAAGAACGTATTTATAGCAACTAAATGTGCGATTACATCAGTAAATGAAATTTTACGGCATGAACTTAGATATTTGAAAGCTAATATAAAAGTGACTAATATTGCCTGTGGTAGCGTAGAAAGTGGAGAAGAATCATCGATCGAACCATCATTGAAGGTGACGGATATAGCGAAGCTAGTTAAGTTGATCTTAAATACACCAGAAAATTTGCAAGTTCATGAGATTCTTGTAGAAGGAAGTGTGATGTAAAATGTAACTATTTAGATAAAAAATAAAGGTTTCAAATATGGCTCATGTATTTTTGACACTTTCTCCTAGAGAAATTGATAATCAAGTTTATTGAAATAAAGAAAGCCGTGATATGGTGCAGTTTTATTTTAATCAAAAAGAGTATTTAAAATTGTAAAACTACTTCTTTATCAAATGTAAGCATATGGAATGTACTCTGCATTCTCGGCTCTAAATTCTGTAACGTAGTTGGTTCTTTTATAATCAGCCGTCAAAAGGCGATGAGAGCCTCATTATCTTAATTAAACGGATGGAGCATTAGTGCTCATTACTAATGTTGTTTCACGAACATTTGGCAAATCACGCTTAGTAGCATAGCCTACGTCACTTTCGGAATATAAACTAGAATATACCAAATAGTTTTGCCTCTCATTACATGGGGAATATTTAGCGAGGGACTTCATTATCTACTTGATTGGTCTGCCTTAATGCATTATCATATTAGCCTACGATCATCCCTGAATGTAGTACTTTAACTCATCTTTAATTATTATAAAGCAGCAGTTAAGAAGCTCCAATTATAAGAAATAAGTCATGATAATTATTTAGAGTCTGATAATGCCTAAACATCATATGTATTATGTTATCTATTATTTATTTGTATTTATACTCTGATGTATTTAAATTATATTATAAATAATGTCATTATAGTCATTTTTCTCTTACCTTGTGGAAACTTTGGTAAATACAACGGAATGCTTCTCTGATTATATACGGAAGATCGGTTGCAATGAAAATTTTCAATTATAAGATACATAACCACGTTATGTTTATATTTTTATAAAGTTTTAATAATAGATAATTAAAATTACCCCGTTTTAATTATCTATTATACATAAAAAGTATAAAAATCTTGAAAGCCAAATTATGAAAAAAACCTTGGCTGCTTAGGTTGACTGTGTTGTTATTTTTTATATTTGACAGTCCATAAACATCATATTATGTCATTTACTTTATTTATGGAGATCACTATATCTAAAAAAGCAATTTATACTTGTGAGTATTATTGTTCTGTGAATTTAGTATAGATATTTTCAATAATGATAAGGGTATCAAGAAATATTAGCAATATGGAAGAAGAGGACCAAGATGAAAACTTCGAAGAATCTCAGATACGTTGGAGTGATCTAATTTTTCTGCCTTTCCATCCTGTGTTTAAACTGTTCGTGCTTTTCACAGTTATAGTAAAAAGCACACTGGTAAGTGTAAACTTTAAAAGCAGCACGTGTTTGATCCATAAGTTTAAAACTTCAAATTCTTTAGGTAGGGTGATTATAATAAGTCAAACGCTGCTGTGTGTCGAGCTTTGATACTAATGTAAAAGTATTTGTACAAAATAAAAATCATCAAGATCCTATATACGTCCTATTCCTGGGCCCAGGTCTTCTGAGAAACACACGTGGAGATCCCCACCACCATAACGCCACCACGCCGGCATGATCAGTGGGTGACATTGGTTGCCGCAACTACTGAGAGAGAGAATAGTTTAACATCAAAGAACTTTTTTTATGGCAAATTTTATTGACCTATCCAGAGTCCAACCATAGCTAAATTTGCTTTGTTTTCGGAATAAAAAAAGCTTTTGAAGCTGCGACAACGATCTTCTCGATATAATTTACACTTATAGTTAATTTATACTAAAATTAGTTTGCTAACTGAAGTAAATAATTCAAAATGTTCCTCAAATTAGTCTGTTATCCCAATAATTACTGATCAAGTTCAAAGATAATATTGACAGAATTGGCACATCGACCAATCTCCTTTATTGAAATTCCAACAACCAATTGTATACTGAATTATTGTATTAATATTACGCATTAGCAAGGCGCTTCAATATTTAGCTTATAAGATTATTCTCATTGTAAGCATTATTGGTTTCCAGGGTCCAATACAGGGAGTCTATTCCATCCTCCATTGTACAAGTGTAATGGATGGAGACCTGTTCACAACTTTCATAAAGTATTTTTATTGGTATTTCTGCGATTTTATATACTTCCTGGATACTTTCTTTCACATTGTGCACAGGTATTCTTTATCATAAAAATTTTATTTTGTTAAATTAGTAATAATATAATAGTCAAAATTTGTAACATTACATTTAGAGATTTAAAAATGTTTTAGCTAAAATAGGTTCTATAACTTTTTGGTTAATACGTTAAACAGATCTCTTCATTTTAAGATAAAATAAGGTAATACATTTACTGTCATGACTGTGAACAATTGATGATGACGCTAAAATAAAATATAAAATATGCAACAGTAAGAGAACTTGAAGAATTTATTTATAAGCAACTTATAAACATAACATTTTCATTAGAATCTTAATTTTGGTCCTTACAAGAGCAAGGAACAAAATAATTTATTTCTATCAACTAATAATAATAGTAAATAACAATTAATTATTTTATTTTTATTTATCATTGATGATTGAGCTGTAATCATTGGACTTGATGCCGTAATTCTTGATTAACGCCAAAAAATCCAATTATTACAGAATTTCAATCGTCTACAAAAAAACTGGATTTTGTATGAAGTTTATCTGATATTGGAATTGTTATTTTTTCATTTTAAACTTTAATGCCGAAAGAACGTATAACTGTTATACGTATAAACATTATTATATGGGTATATAATAATATAAGACTTAGCGGGAATAGTTTTAACATAATTTAATATCATACTATCAACAGCTTATTTATGTGCCACTGTTGGACAGGCCACAGTCCTTACTAAAAAGGGGAAAAACAGAGGAGTTTTCGGCATAATACCACTACACTAGCCCCATGCGGGTTGGTAGGTGGAAGCGATTACAAAACTAACAATAATATATTATGACTATTAGACATACAACCCAAATTAGACAACAATTTATTGTATAACAATATCTATAGATATAAATACAAACAAATATAAAATTCTGATTAACATATAGTAGAATGAGGATCTAAGTGAAAATTACTTCGTTAATTAGAATCTTCAAAAATGTCCACGTATGTTAGCTTTAAAAGGACGTCGGTAGTGATAGACCTGAATATATTCTGATAGTTAATTTTCATATGCTCTGTTTCCAGGCAGGTTACAGATAAAGCGATGAGAAGGCAACATCTCCCTAAATCGGCGTTCCTTTTGATGATTGACGTGATATCATTGATCCCGTTCTACACATTGATGATTTACGAAACTTGCCCGCCCACGCAGTTATGGCCAAATATTCTTGCTTTTTCAGAATTTATCGTGTAAGGATTTCGAATACATAAATATGTTTTGAATGCAACAAAAAACCGACTTCAAAACGAAACAATAAGAATTGAGGACTTCCTCCTTTTTGAAATTGGTTAAAAAGGCAAAATTACAATTTAAGTATTCGACTAATATAATTGTTAAATAAAGTATTTTTGCAGTTGAAGCTTCACTTTCTATTGTTTCTGAAAGTAACTCAAAACAAATTCCTTAATAGTTGATTTTGTACCAATGGGTGTTATTTAATACAGGAGCTCATTGAAGAATTCTGTTGGCAGTAGTAGAAGAATGATTTTGGCAAGAGTCCTGAATGAAGCGAAGGATTCAATTCGGGGATAAAAGTGTCTGACGGTTAAGACAATTTTATCCCCGAGAAATCTCCTAAATTAATCGTAGGCATTTTGAAGCATTAATTAGCTATCTTTAGAACGATAAAAAATGAAGAAAATATACGTTTTTTATTTTCAAACGAAAAATTATAGTTCACAAGTTAAAAATTTTAATATGGAAGAAATAAAACACTATTAGTATTTTGCACAAAGTTTGGTATCGGCAACAGTGTGATAAAATAAAAGAAAAGAAATTCAATTAAAATTTCAAAATAAAATAAAAATATATAATAATATTTTTCACAAACACCTATTAATGTTATGTTAGCACTAGTCAAGTTATGGAAACTCAAAGACGACAGCAGTTACGACATACAGTCAACTTTATAAAAATATATTTTGTCTTTCTGTATTCAACATTTTGCATCGGATTAAATTCTCTTTGATGGATCTAATTTTATAGTTAAAAATTCTCGGACTTTTGCCTTTGTTTTCGAAACTATTTTTCGTAGAAGTTTTTGGCGTTCCAAATTTAAATGTCATTATCATCTAAGGGAACTTCTATACAAATTTAGCCCCTAGGGGCCATTGAGAATACTTCATTCTGCTTCAGATGCGGGTGGTGTATAATTGTTTTATATTTTTTTTTACTTTTGCAGTCAGTTCTTAGGTTTGATAACATTTTCTAACTGTTACTGGGTCATATGAGGAGTAGCAATAAATGCTACTGGTTTCTCTAACTGCTTGCTATCATTTCGGTCGCATAATTATTTCCCGGTTACATAATAAATAAATATTTTTTTCACAGGATATACAGAATTATCGAATACTTTTCCATGGCCACTACTCACTCTTTCTGGAAGTTAAGTGTGGGTTTTACAATATTGTTAGCAATATGCGTCAATTGTGTTACTTGTTTTCTTTTGCTGCTAACAATACATGGACTCTGTGACAATTGTAGAAGTGGGCTTTATGATTGGAGAAAACATGTCGAATACAAGGTGGTATAATTTATTAACAACTGAAGTACATAAAACTGTTAAAAGTAATGAAAAATATCTATTTTTCTGTTTCCAGCTAAATGAAACTGATAGGCGTTTTACAACATACGTCTATGGAACATCTTATGTCTTACCTTTTGCTCTTCAAGCTTTGTTAGACGAAATAAAACCAGGAACAATTCTAGAACATATTTTAGTGACTGTTTTCATGATTTCTGGATACGTACTGTATGTATACTTTGTAATACCAAAACTTTTTGCTGAATCAGTATTACACTTGAGAAGAGTTTGTACCTATCATGCGCGTGTAAATAAACTTGTTGATGAAACTAGAAGAAGGAACCCTTCACCTTATGCCCACATAAAAGTAATCAAGTTTTATAACATTATGTGGAAAAAACGAAGTGGACTCACAAATATTCCCGAAATCATAAACGAACTTCCAAGGTCCCTAAGGATAGATATTCGGCAAGATTTAGTTTGGTCAGTATTTTACCATAGCATAACTCTTCGGAAAACATCCATGCCATTCCAGAGATGGCTTTGTGAATTCATTCTTTTAGATTATAAATTACCCGGAGAAAAGTTTTTTGCTGGACCCCATTATAATAGTAATAATATGTATTATCTGAAATCTGGTATAGTAGAATTGATATCGGCAGATGATGGTGTAACACCATTGTTATCTTTGAGTGGGGGAACTGTCTTTGGAGATATTTGCTTTCTTGTACCACTTCTGAAAAGAAATACGATTGTTCGTTGTGTTACATATTGTGAAGTTTATATTCTGTCAAGATGCGATATATTAAAGGCTTTACAAAAATACCCTGCTGATAAGCGTAATATCTTATTCTCTGCCAAGGAAAGAATAAAGCATGCACGAACATTATATACCTGTAAGCAACATGTTAGAGGTTTAGACAGAACCGAAGATGAAGGAATTGCTTGGCTTAAAAGACGCTGGTGGGAGATCTCAGATGCGGTTGCAAAATGGAAAAAAGTATCAGGACGAGATCAAGATAAATGTCAATTACCACCAGAAGAAGCGGTATATCATTGCGCAAAATATATTGGACAATTAGTTTTATGTGGCGATGCTCATTTACACAAGAAATCTCTTTTTACAAATGTCAAATTTCCTTTGATTTTAACAGCTGAATCATCTTTTGTTCGTGGTTGGCATATAATTGTGCTGTTCACCGTTTTTATTGTGTTAATTACATATCCACCTAATGTTAGATTGGCAGTCATACCAGTCTGGTTCAAATTAATTCAATATTGGGTAGATTTTGTCTATGCTGCAGATATCCTCATCTTAATATCAACGTCCACTAGAAAGGATAATATTCTTGAAGATTTAACATCGGTTTTGTTTGCTCGATGCAAACAGCTGTCCTTTATCTTAAATATTTTAGCAACAATTTGGATAGAATCATTAGCATTGTTAGTAAGTTTGTCTCAATTTTACAACGTTTGTCAGCTAAATCGTCTCATTAAAGTATATGTACTATTTAAAAGTCCATACATAAACGAGTGGAATATAAAGAAAGACCTGATGTTTAATGTCGTGTACAATATTTTACTAGGTGTTTTTACTTATTATTACATAACAGCGTATATTGTTTATATTATAAGTGAGTATGATCCTTATATTACAAAGGCTTACTTTTTTGGAGACACAGAATTGACATCAAACTATACTGAAGAGAAAATAAGTGAACATGGAATTCTTGAAAATAAAATCATTGGAGTACCAGTAGCCTACGTATTTGAGTATATATTTTTTGAATATTTACCTAAGAACTTGATTGATATTTATTTGGGAATTGTCGTTGTTGCAATTGGATTTTTCGTTTCTGCATTATGCAAGAGCAAGTTGATATCATACTTATATTTGAAGGATAGAGAGCAAACAAATTTCCAGACGTTTGTATCAAACATGAATAAACATTATAAACATCATAGAATTCACCGTGATCTTTTAAGACGACTAGAAATATATTTGAAATGTCAGTGGAAGTATTATAAAGGAATGGATGTAATGCGTCAGAATACACTGAAAAATGAACCTTTCGATATTTATTGGAAAGTACATGGTGAGATAGCTGAGAAAATAATTGCGGAATCAAAAGCTTTCGCGGGGGCGGACCCAGCTTTAGTAAGGGAGCTTGCGTGCGCTGCAAAAATATCAGTACTACCCAAGGACTGTACTTTATTCTTATTCGGCGTACAGTGCCGCAATATTACTTGGATTAATCAGGTACTTTCTTACTTTGTGTTTAAATTATGCTATTATTCCTCGTTTCTATAATTAAAACTATTTACTAGGGAATTATACAATGCGAATACCATGACGAGGAAGGAGTAATGCAGAAGACATATTACAAAAGTGGAGAAATTCTGTCAGTGATTGCTGTTTTACTCCAAAAACCGGCTATTAGGACGTATTCTGCCTGTTCTGAATGTGAAGTAAGATTTCTTGACTAGTTAGTATTGGAATAGAATAGTTTTTCTTAACACATAAATAAACTTTATGCATTGATTTCAGATCATTTATATTAAAGTTCAAGTCTTTTTTAATATAATCAAACGTTACCCGCATGAGTTGTCATATTTTACAAATTGTTTGCGAGAATTCGGTCCACGTTATGAGAATATCTTTGAAGTTTATTTAAAGAAACACAAAAATGTAAGTGGCATATATATTTTTATTTAAAATTTCACTTATAGTGACCTAGATTATGAAAATGTGTTAGTTTCACTTGTATGACCGTTGCGTGAGAATTTGTAATAATGATTTTTTGATTGTATAGTATCAGAAGAAATTACGACAGAAGATATTTCATGCACGAATATCTACTAATAAGAAGCCAGTTAAAAATGCAGATATGAAATTTGTAGTAACAAATATATTTCTCACTAATAATACGCTGGTACCTGATTCAAAGTGAGTAAAGTTTTTTGTAATCATTGATCTACTGTTAGAGTTTATACACCAGTTCGTTACTTCAAAAGATACTAAGAGAACTTATTTTAGAGTGATAATTTTATCAACCTGTTGCAGGTTTATGTTTTATTGGACCGTGATAAGAACAATTACTGTAATTTTATCTATCTTTAGTGCGTCATTACAAGGTATGCAAAATATGTTACGATGTAGTAAATATTGTAGAAAATAGAAATAAGCTTCTAGTGTCCGTAAAACAAGACAAAAAGACTTGATACTTGATAATTGTACACACCTAAAACAAGGCAAAAAGCCTAAATTTACTGATTTATACATTCAAATGAATGAACTAAAAGAACGAATGTAATCAAATAGCCCTAGTTATTTTTCCTGTTAAAAATTATGTGATAAAACCGCGTCATGCAAGAAATTTTGATTCATAAGGAATATCGAAAACTATATATTTTTCAGATATCGCAGTATATACAATGTTGAACTGCATAAATATATTTACAGAAATTTTAGTGTATCTGGTATTTGATTTCGTTATAATTTCAGTTACTTACAGTCAATTATTTATTTCCATAATGTAAGGATCGAGAAGACATAAAATGCTTTGATTTACCAATTTTACTCTGTATAGCTATTTTATTCCTATCGTGCTAAATCCATCATACGACCTGCTAAATAATCCTATGTCGAATATATTTATTAGGTCACATTTATAAAATTTAACTTTGACAAGTATACTCGTGTATGAATTGAGGAGTGACACAAGGTATTATATTTGAACTCTAGTAGTAATGAGCCCAAAATTTTACCAGACAGTGTACACAATTTCTACTAAATGATAATCTCTTTAAATATATTCATCTTTTAATTAACGAGTTCTAGGTGGCTCCTCAATTCAGACGTTTAGATAGAGGTATTTGTAATATATATTGCAGCAAAATCCAGTATTTGTTCTGCAAAATTTTCTAATTTGCTGCTTAATAACAGTGCGACCAGCCTTACAAAATCTGGCCCCTCGATGAATAGGCACATGTTAGCTGTGCAGTATTGTATTTCTTATACGACAAAGCATACACAACCGACGTAAGTACCATTAAGGTGGTATAATAAGTTTCACGCGTGTTATGTTTTCAGGTGGTAGTGGAGCCCTTATCAGGCGTCCTTTGATGATTATCAGTGCCACTTGTGATTGTGTAGCCTGCATTGACATCATGCTTAAGATGTTTGTTAGTATATTTATCAAATAAAATATTTAAAAGTAAATAAGGTTAAATGTTTAGGAGTATAATAAAATAGTGAAATAGATTTTCAATTTTCACTAAAAACCAAGTTTTTATTGCAATGAATGCAGTATAAACTATGAAACATATCATGCTAATGCGAAGACCAACTTTAAATTTCCATCGATTTCTTGCAAGAAGACATAGTCTTGTAAACATTAGCGATAAGAAACAAATCAGTTTTTAAGTAATGTGAATTGGGAGGTATTCTCATATCAACTTTAGACGCTGACTTATTTCTCTGGAGATAGGCGTTAATGAATTTTTTTTAACTTATGTAGATACCTTTTGACTCGTTTTGATGAAGGCTTGTTTTGTTCAATAAAACATAATTTAATTAGGTATTTGTTTGTCAGAATATACGTATTACATTTTTATAAAACTATCTACAATTTTGCCTTCTACATTATGCCTACTTATAACTTTATTTTATATTGTCTACCTATTTATATTTATTTTTCTTGGTTTCAGATGGCGTATTATGATGAGAGAGGTATTTTGATACTTAATACCCGTATGTGCATAACTCATTACTTAACGCGTGGCTTCCTTCTGGATATCATTGGGACTGTACCCTGGTACCAGATCATCAGACTCCTCATAACGAAGGAAATATCTGACGATGATGCAATGTTGATGAATACAGTGTGCAAATATGCTCATTTGTACATAGTGACTAATTTTTTCAACCATATTGCTAATTCTCCAAAAATTAATAGCCATTATATTTTGGTATGTAATGCTGATTACAATGATTACAATGATTGTAATGTTAATTATTGTATGATATGCTTGAGACGAGCGAGAAATGAATAAGCTCAAAAGATTATTCATTTCTTGCTCGTCTCAAGAGATTATCATCTCTTGAGACTAATTACGTTATTGTGAACAATTTCAAAAAGTCGTTTTGATAATGTTTCTGATTGTAATTTGAAACTTTACCGTCATTTTATCGAATCGTTTTCCATAAGTCATGAGTACTTATCAACTCGGGAAGAGCTTAGTAACTTTGGGTAATTCTCCTTGGCGTGTCCTTAAATCGGCATATTAAAGTTTTGATCAAAGTTACTTACCGTCGTAGATTGGAAGAAAGTAGGTCGTCAGTAGACCTTATAAAATATGTAATGATGCGGAGGTCTCGGAACACACCTCGAATTTTTATATTAACATATAATGTATAAGAAGAGTAAATGAATTCAGCTTAAGTTTTAAAACTATGGCTGGAGTATGAAGTAAAAATATTTTGTATAGTTTTTATTTAAATATATTATGGTATGAAACTGTAACGTTATAACGATATATAGAAATTTTAATTTTTTTGGTATAGAGACTAAATGAAGATTTGTAAATTTCAAAAATATTACTTAAGGTATCAATGAATTCCAAGTGATAAATAAAAAAAATGCATGTTTTCCCTTGAGATTTTTCTAGAATAAATATCTAAAAATTGGTTTCAGATAGTGAAATGGCAAGTAGTAGTGATTCTTGTAATGTTGGGAGTCACTAATTATCTGATGAGTCATTGCGTTAATTTCGTCTTTGACGATAGAGGTACACTTTTGCAAATGCGACGACGGAATGAGTGTTGGGTTCCTGCTTACCTTAATTTGAGCGAAGAGATAACTGATTATCAATTGCATCTGGTTAGTACACAATTATATCATATACATCATTGGAATCAGGACTTTTTTGATTTCTATTCAAATTGTACTAACTTTTTTCATAAAATTCTGCGAGTTCAAAAGTACTCCTATTTACACACATGCGCGACGAAATGCTAATAATTGAGACGGATTTTCCTTTTACCAAAAATTTATTATCGAATTCTTCTATACTTATGTCTGCTATAAAATTCACTTGTCCATCAATATTATTTATACGTACATAACATTTTATTGACTTTGACAAAATTTATGGACATAACGAAGTAATTTCGTATGTATAATAATAAAATGCACTTTTTCTGTAAAATCTATAATCTATATATGATAATAATGACTATATTAATGACAATATAAATTTGTATATATAGAAATGTGAATGAAAATATGAAAATATTTATAAAAGAAATACTTTATTAGAAGCTTTAAATAGAAGTTTTCTTTCAGATATTCGCTGAAAGCTTTAACATAGCACAGACTGGTCTCGTGAGGATGAATTTGGGAAAGTTTCATATTGACAGAAGTACTCTTGGGGTAGGACTGACATTGAGCGCAATGGGAGTTTTGTTTTGGTAAGTTAAAACAATTTGTAACTATTAGATGTTTTTCAAAAATTAACCAACTAAAGATTCCTCAATAAATGACCTTCCACTAACAGTCGTTTCCAATTCTATCGCTAGATAATTTAGTTTATAAGTATTTTATTTAATATTCATAAAGGAGGGGAATGGAGAGGGCTATGTTTCTCTGCGTGATTGAACCAGAAATGATAAGAGGGTCACCGTAGTCCTAAATATTGCGTTCCTGAAGTGGCAATGGGCAGTGCAGATTTCCAATAGGACTGACGGCTGGTGGAGCGGAAAGGTCCTAAATGGCGGCCACGTATCTGGTAACGCAGCGCCAACGCTGTTAAAAGATCGGTTTAAAGATCCTTGGTGGAGGACTGTCCTACAGTGGATATCTCTCGGCTGATATGAAAATCACAAAAAAATTATACAATATTGGATCCAGCACTCCAATTTTAGAACCTTGAAATCAAACGTGACACTTTTTAAATTGCGTTGATTTAATCTCTTTGATTTTTTCTGAATATCAACGAAACAGAGAAATCACTGTAGTTTGATCTAAATGACTGTTCGTGTTCTTATCGGAAGTGGTTATACTATTCCAAAGTCTAGCTTTAGAGAAGTTAAAATGTCATACTAGCAGCTAAAATTACACAACATTACAGTGCTCTAAGATACTAAGTATTTTCCGATCTTGAGACGTATTTCCGCACAAACTATGTTACGCAGGTACGTGACGTGTTACTCGTTGTCGTCAATGGTCCTCTGTTCCCGCGGCAACACGCTCTTTCAACACGGAGTTAAACAACTGCAGAAATTTTTGACCGCTGAACGTCTGGATCAGACCCTCATTAAGAAAGCGGTTACCCATTTCAGTTATTGGTGGAAAAGGTGATTTATGAAATATATTTGCTATTTATTTTAGAATGTTTAGTCTACACACAATAAAGCAGGAAAAATGGCGTTTGTGGATATACTGTGGAAGGTACTGCTTTTTCCTAAGTGGTTATTTCTTTCCACAAATTTTTGCTTTAAAACATTTAAATTTCAAATTATTTAGGAGATCTCTATATGGTAAAAATATATTTTCATAATGTTATATCGGTATCAAATAAAAAAATCACAGTGATGTCTTAATCTTTTAGTAAGAGCGATCTCATGCTAATTCAGGTTTTCAAAAATTTCCGATCGTATCTATACCCTACAGTGTTATACGTATATTAATCCATAAATATACGTAGATTTGGTTTACTTAGTAAATAAAACAACATATTTTTAATGAAACCGACCCTTAATAACTCGAATAAACCATAGGTTCCTATCAGATTCATATGCAAATGCAAATGAATATGATTTGTAACAAAGGTACGAAAAAGATGCCATAATTATATTATTAATGTACAATTTTGTTACCCATAAGACTTACGTCTATCATAGTCGTAACAGTATGCGTAGGTATGTAAGCGATTGTGTCACAGATTATTGGATTTTAAATTCTAATCTTCAGTGATACAATATATCGAAGTAAATAGGAATTGTAAGAATATTAAAAATTGATGAAACATTATCAATCTTAACATAATAATTAATTATTGAAGCCAGTATTGATAATAATTATTAGCAAATGTTTAGTGCCGTTGTTATTAAGCTTATTCACGCTACTTTGCTTCATTTCAGAACCAAAGGAATTGACATACATCATTTGATGCGTGAACGCATCGGTATCATATTTAGACAAGATTTAAGTTATTACTTCTATGGAGAGTAAGTAGATTATTTCGAAAGAACGAATGGAATTTCAATAGTCATTAATTTTTTGCCTGTTAATGATTTATTTACAATATTACTTCCTCATACACCATTGGTGTAGGTATCTTATTATTTTTTTAAAAAAGCTGTGACACAAGATTATTAAAATGGTTAGGAGGTAGAAGTAAATTGGTTTCAGCTTGGAAAAATTTATGATTGATTATTCACTGTCAATTTTACCAGTACATTCTCAGCTCTCGACACGTTACTGCGTGGTGGGGAATCTATCGGAAGACAGCTATCCAGTGCTAGCTTCCAACTCTACTTTAGACCTGACGAGCAGATAATGCGGGAGATGGACCTCTTGCCATACGTGTACATCGTGCATCGTGGAAGGGTGATTATTACGAAGAATGGGGAGATCTTAACAGAATTAACAAAGGTGTAACTTTGCATAAATAGTTAAAGTAAATTTATTATTATTATTATAATAAAGTTCATGCTTGAAATATATTTAGGTAAATATTTGTGCCAGAAAAGAAACGTAATTTTAACCTAAAAATAAATTACGCTCGTATATTGAAATATCATAAAAGGCAAAATCAAAATAAGAGAAATTCACAGCGTTCACATAAGTCATGGCAAAGATTTGACCAGACCAGACCAGACCCAGACTGACTAGACCCAGAACCTTTGGTGACCCAGATTTTGAAAGGTCGTGGTTTCGATTCTCTTATCAAGACATTTACATTTAAAGAAAGCTGTATGATCGATAAAGTTCACAAGAACTTTCAAACCAAAACATAGGACCACAAACGCAGAAAATCTGACTTTAAAAGGGTATTTTCTTTATTCCCTTGGGTCTGTAGCGTAAGAGAACTAAGTCAGGATTAACCTACATAGATATACGAGAAAGATCTCGTTAATCCTCTAACATGCCCACAATTTGGGGTAGCTAACTAGTTTTGTACAGATATATACACTCCGATACACCAGATCGAGAAATAAATTCTTCTTGGCAACTGCGCCACAATTGAGTCTTTCCCGTTCCCGCACTAAATTTACTGACGAAATAAAGTTTACATCGTCAGTGTAAAACCACCAGTTTGTGACACAACTATATTTGACTATTTTTGTCAATTGAAAGTATTGAAAACTGGACTTTCCTATTCGTATATGTTAAGCGAGATTTATAAATATACATGAAAACGTTTAACTTTTATTTGAATACCCACTTAGATATAATAAAGAAACTTAAAATAATAACAATACACAAGGGCAAAAAGACGAGACAATGATGACCCTGTCTCAGCATAAATTTTCTGCGAATTGCCACAGAAGCGATATTATTATAATACGGCCTTGTGTCGCATCGCAATTTAGGCTTGCAAAACAAAGATAAAATGAATATTAATATTGAATCTCAGTAGGTACGACAATTGGCGTTGATAACTATGATGGGCGGGAACCTACGGTCACTGTAATGGCTTCCCTCCCCTACAACCATTCCCTGTCCACTGGCACAGAAATTCAATATATCTCGTTAAAAGTCATATTAGGACTTACTAAACTCTGTTGTTAGTTAGTTAATTTACTCACAATCGTGCTTTCTACTTCGCAGAACTTATTTCACTTTCAATACAAATCTCATACGTCTTACCAACTGCAAGCAAAAGGGACGTCTTTTTCTTATTTAATACTTTGTTCCGAATTGCGTTCGCAACAGTCTCCAATCTGAGGGCCTAGATAAGATGTATTTCGATCATTTTAATCGAATCGCTAATCGATAGCAATTGACTTAGCTATCGAGTGTAATTGTTAATTGCCGTAATTTTTTCTTTTAGTGATTTGATTGCGATTTTCAAAATGCATCTTGTCATGTGCCTCAGTTAAGAAACGCTTTGCACGAGATTACGTTTCGCCTACACATCCGTAAAAAGGTAATATCATAGTAAAAGGAAAGTTGTCAGCCGATTCAGACCCCATGCAAGCGATGATAATCTAATCATGTAGGAATGTCGCTTTTGTTCATCGCGGAGTTAATGTGACAATGCACTCGGCGCATATAATTACCATAAGAACAAAATACTTTTTTTTATTGATATGGCCGTTCTCTTCATTAATCCAAAACTTCATATAATTTTTATGAAGTCAAAAAACATAATCTCAGGTTTTACTTATGTTATGTCGCAGTTAGATATCTATCGAAGCGTTGTTCTTAAAATTAACTATACTAAAATATTTTCTTTATTTATTTTTCTATATTCCCTGTTATGACGATATAAAGGAGTCTATTTAAATAAAGATATTTTGTCTGACTTGTTATAGTTGACAGTAGTTCTATATAATGAATTTGTACAAATGTTCATATTTTAGGGTGCTATATTTGGACCGCTCAATAGCAACAAATCCAGGCCAGTTCTCGTTTCAGCAAGAACTCATAGTTATGCTGACCTTCTGCAAATACCGATAACACAATTCCAAGATATTATCAACGATAGTGTAAGTGGCGTTATTTATAAAACAAAATTTAAAGAAAGAATGAATATTGGAACGAGTAAGTCAAGCTCTGAAGTGGATTTAGGTCACTGCTCATTAGAAACACCTGGTGCCTATGAGGGTGTATACTGTCTATCGATAAACAAAGTTACCTTACGTTCCCCGTTCAGTGCATCATGTTCGCACATCTGTGTGATGTGCGAACAATAAGCCACTAAATTTTGCTTGCAAACGTTGAAAGTAGGCCCCCAATCATTTTACCTGTGAGTTCATTTGACCTTTTAGTTTTATTTTCTTTTATTTTAATTTTAGTACCAACTATCTTGTCGGTGAAGTGTAGATGATTGCCAAGGTTTTCACTTAATACGACATAGCTCTAAATTTTTCTCTCACGTGGTCTAAAAATCTTTTTCTCGGTCATTTGCTTACTATTTTTCCTTCTATCTTACCCACTATTATTTTGGTAAGGATTGAGTCATGTCGATTCAATTAGTGTACTATATTCCGGTTAGTCAACTCTCTTCTCTATAACCACAATCAAAGCTCTTCTTTCTCCCACTCTTTCAAGCACCTTCTCATTGGATACTAAATTCCGTTCAACTTCTCCTTTGCATTCTCCTCCATGTCAAAAGCTTTCAGACTATCTTTATTTCTGCCAAAATTCATGTTTCTCATTTGTAAAAGGCAATGTTCCAAATATAAGTTTATATGAGGCGTTTTCGTAGCAGTGACATTGGATCTGCAAATACGCGGGTCTGGGATTTTTTAAATGGGCTAGTAATAATAGGTCTCTCTCAATGTTATCTTAGCCTACACATGATTCTATCTCATTGACTACTCCTCTGTTTACGATTAAGGGACAAACTAATAATACCATTTATTAGTCACTTTGTTTAAATATACCATGTTTTGTCACTTTCTTTGGAATTACATTTCGTTTTCAAACAAAAGACATGATACTGCGAATGATCATATCAAAGGATTTAAATATTTATATTTGCAAGTCATTTTTATGTAATATAAACAAGTGGCTGTGTGACAGAAACGAGATTTTTTTTGTATTTATTGTGAATTTAATATTTGTATATATATTCATAATACCTAAAAGTATACAGTTAATATTAAATAATATTTAAGTAAGTGTAATTGTATGCCAAATTGTAAACTCAAGCATGCACCTCTCGAAATAATAAATAGAATGCAATATCTTTTTACTTAAAGTAACATATACTTGAAAGTGCTTAAAACATTATGTCCTATACATAACTACGAATATCACATGAATTTGTTCTACTTACTTCGAAGTCATTTAAAAAGCGTATTTCGCATGCTCCTATAGCCAGCCGGCGTCGATTAATTGTCTTGAAGAAATTACCTCAATATATTTAAATCTAATTAAGAAATATTTATTGCGATACATGAAAAAAAAATCTTCCAGGTCCGGGCTAACATCGCCAACAATCCCCAATCAGAAAATGATTATATGAACCTTAAAAATCCAATCAAAGAGAATCCATATAACACCATCGAGTATATTCTACGAGGACGTAAATCTATACAACTGCCGGTTAGTAACAGTACAGTACATAAATTATTATATTATAGTTCAGAAATCAAAGGAGATTCAAAGGCCGAAAATATACTGAATACTGAAGGCTAATTTACATTTCAATTATACCTCATTCTGGTATTCATAATCCACACCCTCATCTCGTACACTTGAAACAGTATAGATCAAGACTATGTAATTTCAAATTTATAAAGATATGTTCGATTTTTGATCTTTATAAATAATGGATTTGGGAAATCACCACACTTCAATGCATGCCATTTACAATAGTCAATGTTTTCTATTAAGCTTTCTCAATTAAATTTATTCTTTATTATTCTATAATAAAGGAGTTATATATACTGTGATTAAATTTTAAATTAAAGTGTCTCCAGAATGTAATAAAACTAACAAAACAAAAATCAAAAGCGGGAATTTCCATAAAGGAACAAAATTCATAGTTTTATTGACAGAACCTTTTTTATCTATTCCGTGGAGACGTTCAACATTCCGGTTGTCGTTACGACAAAGTAACGGTATCTAATAATAACATGCAGGAAATTGAAAGAAAAGTATATACTTAGGTTGTCTATATAACGAATCGAGTGAACAATGTTTTTTTAATTAAAACTTAGATGTTTATAGCATTTAGAAATGAATACACACAGAGCCAAACACTTTGACTAGTTTTATTTGTAGGTTTAAACTAGTATTACCTAAATATTGAACTCACTGACCCACTGAGTGATATGAACCATGTTATACCAAAACCCGCCGCAATATCCCCACCGCCCAAAAGCTTCTGTATGATATCATCATTATTATTTAATTACTTTATACCACCACTGGGCACAGGCTTTTCTAAATGGGAGAAACTCAAGAGGAGTTGGGGCCATTACACCACTGTGGCGGCTACGGCCTGATGGGGCCAGCATGGTAGTGAAGCTGACAGCGGTTGCCTTAAAAACGGGGATCAATAGATTATCAGCCTTTCGAGTAGGCGCTCGAGATAAGAAATTTGATTGGCCAATCAAGGCGAAAATTGGTTTGTTTTCGTTATTGAATCCAGAGCGTTACAACCACTATGCAACGTGCATACATTCTTTGAGACACATCAACTAACGTAAGTCGAAAACTACAAATACTCTGCTCCCACAACGTTGCCGGTATCTACCGCCTAGGTGGGGATTATACAAAAACTACTTGTGCTAATATCGTTACATATAAAACATTTCATTAGAAATGTTTTATATAAGGAAATGTAATGTAATGTTGAACGTTAATAATGTTTTATAAGGAATTATCTTTAAGTTTAATTTGGTGGCTTTGGTTTTCTGTCTGCTTATTGGCTGAAAGTGATAAAAAGAATATGTATATTGTAGGGTCTAGAATAATTTATTACGTGTAAAACATATTTTGGAAGTAAATTACAATTTTAATTTTGATTTTATTTCACTTTTTTGCAGTGGATGAAAAATCCAATGGAAGCTCGCCATGGCGATTGGTACACCAAATGGTTATATATAGCATGGTTTATTGCACCTACATTAGCTTTAGCCATTGTACTGATACTCTCTGTAATGCCTGAAGATATTTCATATCAAGTTATTGGGAGCCTGCTTATATTTGATATAATTCACTTCGCGCATATCGTATCAGAGTTTTATACGGTAAGAAAAATACACTTTAACGGGCATTTGAAGTTGAATCTCTTCGACTATAAACAACAAGTAAATCGTGCTCTTTCAACCAAACCAGCTTTTTTTTCTTAAAACATTTATCATGTTTTGTTTTTATTTTAAATAACCTTTAACCGAACATTAGTACCTATAACGCCTGATTAGTATTGTATTAGTATTGCATTGAAATGGATTCGTATTGTATCTAAATTTGGGTGGTATCGATGAGATTCTAAAAATGATAATTATGAGTCGTGTTAAATTGTTTAAATAGGCCCATTTATTTACGAACTTTAATGAGCGCCATAAAGGTATGTCATGAAGCATCTCCCTAGAATCTTTAAATAATTAGTATATTGTTTGTAAAAAACTGAAAAGTGAGTTTTTTAGATTATTTTACTGTTATAGTTATTAAATTAATAAGAGATATCGAGATGTTTTTACATACAGTGTGAGTTATCTAGAATTGATCCGTAAAATCAATACAATTAATAATCAATAAATATTCTATTGTAGATTGACTTGATTGTGGTTAAAGGTGAATTAGTACGGAGACGTTTAGGCTGCCATTTGCTGAAGCATTGGGGCTTCTACATTGATGTGATATCTCTGCTTGTTCCACTGATCACTTTAACAATTAATTGTTCCCGGGGTTACCAATTAACTCGGCTGTTGAGATTAAGGCTTCTATTTAAATTCAACGACCAATTCTGCAACAGCTTTAAGGTAAACTTAATCTTTTTCATTTGTTCTGAAAACCAGCCATATACAAATAGTACAGCCAAAGATATTTTATACCAATTTATACATACTACATGCGAAAAGGCTTTTGCCCCGACCTTATATAACGGTTCTTTCAGATTTCAGAGAAGTGTTTCGTTAAAACTTATGAGATTCTCATTGCTATAACTAAATATTTTAATGATAATCGATTTTCAGAGTCGAGTTACACCAATCATTATGAAGTTTGTTATAGTATTCTTGTATCTGCATGCGATGGTTTGTGGGTGGATATACGTAGCTTGCAGAGGTATATACATTACGTGAATTTTTATTTGGCTTAATATGAAGAGTATATTTAAAATCATTTTCGTTCCTTTTACTTTTATTACTTAATATATCCATAAACAAATACTTTAAAAGTTTATTTATCAATAATATAATTAACCGAGCAGATTTTGTGGACGTACACCTGGTTGAACTCCCAGATGCATCAACCCCTTGTTGAAGGAGAAATATCACTCGCTTATGGCTTCAAAATTAACCACAGTAATATTATAACTATTAAACTGCTACTATAAAATCTTCATTATTGCAGTATTAATAAAGTTGCATTACGTTTAAATATTTTTTTTTAGATTCTGAATTCCCAGTGAAGATATTGGATTTACCAGCAATACAAAACGATAGTATTGATTATGACGAATGGGTAGATCCCCGTTCGCGTCAACAAGGTTACATTGTAATTGCCAATTTTTTAAATTAAGAAAACAAACCTTATGATCTTGAATTCTATGTTTTCTTTTGGTAAAATTGGTAAATGCGAGTTTGTCCAGTCAGCTAACCAGTTATCAATTTCAAATCATATAAAAAATCATAGCAATCATGCCGTGGTCAGCTTCCTAGGCATTCAAATTTATACATGTTAATAATTTGGTATTAAAATTATGAAATTCATTGAACAGTAAAGCATAAATTTAAGTATAGAATAATTTATTGTTATTTGTAATTTAAGTTTTTATTCTTACCTTAATAAATAATTACATTTTTTATCGAAGTCCATAGATTACTATTGTTAAATTTAAATGTAATTAATTTGAGTACTTTTCATTAAGAACTTTCCATGAAATATTCCTTAATATTCTAAGACACATTTCAATTACACTTTTGCTCATGAGAGGAGTTTTGCATAAGTTCGTCTGCATTCCGACATTCCCGAATTTCTATGAACAAATTTTATCTAAAAACCAATTTTAAAGATTGTGAAACTTGTAATAGCTGTAAATGCTTTTACGTTGCAGTTATAAGTTAACTAAAAGTATTTAGGCTGAACGACATTATTCTGGTATAAAGTATTTTCATCACATTTTTCCGTGATTAGTATCCATAACACAAACTCTTAATGATGTTTAATTTGGGTTATGTTCCGTTACCGGAACTAGATAAGTAGTAAAATCCTGACGTTTCAAATTTTGAAAGAACTATAAATGAAATCTTTGATTTTCGCAGGCTGCTCCCGTTTAACGATAAGCTTCAAGTTGCAAGACAGTAAATTGAACCACATATCTTTTCTGGTTCCAAGGAAATGGCAGAACGATTATATTGTTGCAATGGTTTACATTGTATTGCTACATACACATTCCGCTATGGACATTGTTAGTTTCTTTTTGCTTATCGTTTGAGATAATTGGAGTATTGGAAATAATCTTCTAGATTTAGCTTTAATAGTTTCCTACCCCGGTTTGATCAAAATGTCGCTGTTATAGAAACTTAAATTCAATTGCGCAATCACAAAATTGCCATGGCTTCTTAAACCCATATTTATGAAACAGTAAATATAAAATATTACTTTTTACTTTACGTGCAACCACTCCGATGCGACTATGCTGAGCCGGGGACTTGTAGCGCTGCTACAATACCTTTTATTTATTTTTTATTAGTAAAACTTGTGAGTTTTTTACTAGAGATACTGTTTCTATTTGTGTGTTTTGTTGAACTACGTGAAATAAATTGGATTTGAATTTTTAGATTCTTTGCTAAGAAATTTTATGATTAAATCATCACTAGTGGCTTGAATTCTTATTACAATATCTCAAAAATTTGATTTATTAAACTTTTATTAGTGTAGACAATATTTTATTTAATATGAAGATAATGTGGAACAGAATTGTATATCAAAGTTAATATTTCTAGGTGGTGGCACTTAACGTGAAACAAATATATTACAAAGTATTCATAAACTTTCTTGTTTATCTGACTGACGTTTGGATTATGAGCCTAGCTATATCTGCGGTGTACACGAAGTACAGGGAATTGTATCAATACGACTATAACGTCAATAACCTGACCACGTTTTTGAAACAAAATGGACTTTCTCCCAATCTTCTTGACGCTATCAAAGAATATACCAGTCAGCTCTGGAAAAGACAGAGAGGTTAGAATCTATTCAATACTATTTGGATTTCAGAATGACCTATAAGAATAGATACCTTACAGTTGTAACTTACGTTATTTTTTGAGTCGATACCACCTGATTACTATCAGCAGTATCAGGAGCTAACATACGAAGATAGCTAGTACCGCATAATAAATACTGACTAAAAAGTGCCTTCTCACGCCACTTTTGCAGCAACTTTTTTGAAGTATGAAGGAACACATGTGTCAGTAAGGAATTCTTCGCTCTGGCAATGCGACAAAGAGAGGAGTCGCCAAATCTCTTTGTTTGTAAAGTAGAGGTGGAAACAGTGAATGAGTAGAAATCGAAGAGGTAGGGATAAGCTCAAAAAGGTCAAAGCACTCCATGGTATAATCGATAATAGGCACTAAGACGCTATATCGCGATGTAATAGCAGAGGCTCTAGGATGTTTGTAACTTGTACATCGCCAATTATACGCTCGGCGCGGAGATGTAATCCGTGCAGAGCATCGAGGAGATGGTGAGCGGATTCATCACATAGATGCGAGCAAAAATCCACGCGACACTGGATCTGGATTTTCTAAGTTTACTTAGAACCCTCTATTTTTATCAGGTAGTTTTAACAAAGTGTTAAGGCAATGAAAGGAAATGATGATCCATTTCTCTGATGTCCGCCTTTACGGCGAGGGCGAGTTACATTACGTCGAGTATCGCTACGTCATACACTTAACTTATCCCACTTTTTACCACTTTCTTGTTAAATTACGAATGAAGGAGTTCTAAAATTAAAGCTAGCACGTACGTAAACATTTTATAACAAATCAAAAGTTCTGAATTTGCTACGAAATATAAAATATTTATTTTTAAAATATGCCATGCTATAAAAAAGAAAGAGGTCAATACTTACAGTTATTTTCACCTAAATTCAAATGTCAGCATGCTTTGTGATCTTGCTTGTTTACTTCGGCTTATGTTACTTAGCTGATCTCCTGTCGTAGTGTTATACTTTTACTAATTGCTGCTTTTAACTTGCTAGGTAATTGGTTGCCGGAGCTCGCAAATCAAGCACCGACTTGTCTCCGGGAAGATTTGCTTGGCGCTCTCTATAGCCACCATCTGAAATTGTCCACGATATTCAGGAACCTTCCAGATTATTTCACCAGGCAGCTTGTCACCAAACTCCAACGTATTGTGCTATTTCCTGGCAAGTTTTTGTAGTTACACGCCCGATTAACAAGCGGCTATTTTACTTCCTTGGTCAAAAAACATGAGTTACTTACGGCCGGTTCCAATAATCTACAGATTGACATAAGCAGACCAAAGTTTTATTGCCTACCTTTATTTATTATTTTACTAAAAATAACAGAGGTTGCTATCGCTATCCATAAATAGAATCGTAATTAAATTGTTAGAAATCGAATGGTTAGTACTAACAAAACTTGCGATCTTGGGGTTGCACCTCACTTAAGATTTAGATCACGAAATACTGTTTTAAATAAGATCTCATAAGTCGTGCATTTTATTATCAAAAATGTCAAAAATCTTAAAAGTCCACAACTTTTACAGTGTCCAGAATTGTTATTAAAGTGTGAAGTAGTATTTCTAAGTAATAAACTTTAAATGGTATATAGAATTAAAGATTATTTATATCTATTCACTTAGATTTTAACACGAATAAACCTGTGTGTTCACATAGTGTTGATAGCATAAGGTTTTATGATGAATGTTACCAGCTACTGGCTATCTATCAAGTTTCTATTAATGTTTTAAGAGCCTAAAACACTTACACAATAAAATATAATTATATCTAGATACAGCTGGATACATTAAATAAAATAGAAACTGAATTTAAAGATTTTCCTTTTATTCTAGGAAAAAGTATTATTGAAGAAGGCGACATTTATGCTTGTTCATATTTCATACACGAAGGAGAAGTAGAAAAATGGAGCACAGATCAAAAGTAATAGTTTCAAACATATGTAGAATTAATAGAAATGGTTTACTGAAATTAGGACTACATTAGAAATCTATTGTTAATCGATATTTCTGTATTTACAGTGGCGAGAAGAAACTCGTGTGTGTTTTATCAACAAACAACTTTTTCGGAATTGTCCCTTCATTCTTTAGTACTCCTTATATACATAGTTATTATACGAGAACGGTAAGAATTTTAAAGTATTTAAAAGCAGTGTCATTTTTTTAAATGGCGACAAACATGCGCATGCTTTGCGTCGTCCAATGACAAAACATTAAGTTTCAATTTGTGTAGCTTATAAAGTAGGTATTCCATACAATATTAAAATTTATTGATGGACTCAAATAATAGCTATTAAAGATACCTCTTGACGAATACAAAATGATTGGTATTAATTTAAATAAAATATATTCCATAAAGTAATTCGAAAATAGAACCCTTCAATTAAATTTAATAATTATTCAAACAGGTCGTGGACTTGGTTTATTTGAAGTTTTCAAACTGGCAAGATCTTCTAAATGCGTACCCTGATATAAAAAAGGTTTTGTTCGACAACGCAAATAAAATAAGAAAAGAGCAATCGAGGGGAATTTTTACTAATAATAGTTAGAACATCAAGTACTTAAGTCAAAGAGTAAATATTATTAATTGTATTATTATTTTGTTACAAAACCCAATATCCATCAAAATAATATTAAAATTTATTGAGAAACGTTCATGTTTTTGTACTGTGAATAAAAGTATGATGATAACAATAAATTTAGATCATAATCGCCAAGTCAATAACAAATAAAAATCATTAATTGAAGCTTATAGTATAATGGTAAGGCCATCATCTAATTACGCGGAGATATACCGGTAAAACTACCGGAAAGATACCGGTAAATATTATTTTAAGGGATAATGCATAGATTGGTCATTGGTATTGGTTGGTGTCACTTTGGTTCTTTCTTCACAGTCAAAGATTTAAGGCTTAACCTTACCTTGTTATTTTGGAATTAACCTTTGAACAGATTTTTTTTAATTTATAAAAAAAATCTGTCGTCATTTCAATACCATTAAATTTACTATCTGCTCGGAGGCCGTAAATTTTAAGTTAATTCTATTTATCCTTAGATTCAAATAAATTCCTGATGAGAATTTAGTATATTGATAGAATGTACATTTGTCTCTCCGCACGACTCCGGTTTAGTGGACACTGAACGTCCACAAAGTTTGGTAAGGTAAGTTAAAGTAAGTTCTATTGACCAATAGCAAAGCTGCTCAATACGAGTTCTGTTTATTAATTTCTGTAACAATTTGCTGTGAACACATCTTCTCTGATCTTGTTCTTAGTTTGAATTAACTTTTTATGGCGTTTATTGAAACTTATTGCTATTAAATACATTGTAAATTTGTACACTTAAACGATTTCTTTGTTTAATTTTATTATTTAAGTATCTTGTGAATGAGTTTAATGATTACATGTTCTTTTTAAGTGATATTAAGCTTTGATAAACTTTCATAAGTCAATTATAACAATATACGGTTTCGACGTGGTCTCCCCTCTTTTCTCGACGGTTCTCACCTCTTTAAGTTTTAGGCTGTCTCGTTGCGGTGATTCCTATCTCGATATCTTTAAACTCATTGCACTTGCATGGAACACACTCAAACAGTGTCATTCCATGCAAGTTCATTAACAATTCTTAACGAATGTCAGTCATTAAATGTTGCAATCAAACGATACCTTGACTATACTTAAAACGAAGTGGTCATTTCCTCTACGATATTAAGTTATATCCAAATCAAGTAGATTATTTATATATTGTAGGCGAGTAATTAATAATTAGTAACCTAAATCTATAGGTACGAAATCCAAATACTTTAAGAAGACCTGTAATGCATTTGCGAAAGCATTATTTAATTCCTATTAAAAGACTTAATTTGAAATTCCCCTTCTGACTTAATATTGCAAATTTAGGTTATTTTATGGTATTTAATTCCCCGCTCGCTTCCTAAATGCTACCGGGAGTAGGAAAATTTAGAATAAATTTACCTTCAAATGTTTTATCCGACTAATATTGTGCTATTATCGCATTTTTATTAACGTCTTGGAGATGAGAAATGGTATTAATTCTTACGCTTACATCGCCAATTTGGTAAGGAACTTTTTTTCAATCTAAAATTAAGAGCTGTAAGTAAATATTTTTTTGCCTTTAAAAATGCGGGTTTGTTTTATAATTTGCTTGTTGGAAATCGTTAATTTTGATAAGATGTTTTGAAATATTGGTATTTTATATTTGTATTGTAAGGATAAGTTGGTATATTAAAACAGAATGAGCTTCAAAAGTGTAATAGTTATTGGAAAATAGCTAATTAGGTGAGATTCATTTGAAGACAATATCTTTTTTGGATACCAGGAAATCAATGAACTGATTTAAAGAAATGAATTCTGGTAGCTAAGAGCCAGCCGTCATTAGCTGAGATCAACTGTAAGAAGAACTCGATGAAGGTTTTAATAATATTGTATTTGTAACTTTAGGTAACTACTACTTTACTTAGGGTACTTTAGGTTTTAACTTTAACAAATGACGATGATTTCGGAACCCTTTGAATAAAGCGGTCTGATATATTAAATATTGTAATAAAACCCCCTTATTCAAACCTAATCAAGTAGTTAATCGAGTTTCCTTACATTCTGAAGTGTAAAGCAAAGCGTAAGATGGAGATCTTATTAATTCGCCAGCTATGAACTTCAAATTAAGTTCAATGCGGACGAAGTATGGCTTTGGAACAAGTTACAAGCGGTTTGGACCCTTAGACTCTAGAAGCCTAGCTTTGGTAAGGTACACTATAGTTTGCCTTCGAAGCTTATCCAATTAATACGGAAAGTTGTTTATGTCATGCATTAAAGATTATGAACAAAACCCACAATGCTGCTTACTTAAGTTATATTAAAAAAAACGAATTGCTTTCAGGGACATTAAGTCTGCAATTATAGATGACAGACAAAGATAAAAACTAACGAAAGAGAAAGACATAAAACTCAAAGTTCAGATCCATCTAGAATTTCCAAAATTCTCCACTTTACTTATCCCTGTTAAGTAAAACTGTAAAGCCTTTTAAAATAAAAATATTCAAACCCAAAAAGGTATTTCCATTCAAGGAATTGTTTTAACAATTAGCAGTAAGTTTGCTTTGAAAATAAATTCTAAACTGTTTAGATAGGTACTTTAACTTGCACCATGACGATATAATTTCTTATTTGCTATAAGATATTTTCTGTTTAATTTAGCAGTGGATTAGAGACGGTGTCTAGATCGTTTTCTTAACCCTGAAGAGAATTAACTAAGAACAAGAAGCTAATTAAAACCTAATTAAGCACACCAAAACTGGTCCGATATTAACATCTAATCTTTTGCTTATATTTCTTCTTCAAGTACTTCTTAGTTTCTTTGTAGAATAATGTTATTAAAAAGTAAGAGACTTAAAATATTATAGAGTTCTTTTTAAGATTGATAAATGTTTGAAAATTTTTAATTCTGAGTATGTTTCGAAAAAAAATCAAATGCTTGCGATTTTAAGTAAGAAGATAGACTACTAAATGAAGATAATCGTGGACATGTCTTTATAAATTTCTAGGGAAATAAAAGAAAAACAGTTAATTAATAAGTCTAGATTTAAGATTATAGATTATAGACTAAAGACTAAGATAAGATTTATGATAGTTATAACTTGTGTGACCATGAATATTACGGGCTTTTTAAAATTTTTAATCCAATTAAATTGCGCAGTCCAGCCACTTCGATCTTTTATTTCAATTTTCGTTATCTCCTGATTCGGGTACTAGTGTAACAATTTCTCAATTGTCAGAGTACCGGGCGTTATGTGGATGATATTCCCCCCTTAAAAGCAATTCCGCTCTTTGAATTTTTCATCGTATTATGAAAGCAATAAAAGTCGCGGATGTTTTATTATAGCCGCTATAAAACCGAAGAAGCTAATAAAGGTACCACTTCAATTATCAACAATTTTTTTCGTCGCGCTCTTCGTAACGGGAGTGGGGTTTTTTATTTGTATCTGAATTCAATCTGGTGTACTTGTACAGTCAAAAGTTAATTGGTGAATTTTCAATGTCCATAGGTGGAAGCGAGATGTGATCGAAGAGAATTGGTGAATTTTCAATGTCCATAGGTGGAAGCGAGATGTGATGTGAGAGAAGAGAATTGTGGTCAAAGTAGCTTGACTCATAGCGCATTGTTGAAATCAAGAGAAGTTAAAAGGGATTAATACAATTTCATCTATAGTTTTTTAACTATTTGACATTATATTACTAAGTGGGTATACCAATAGTTTGTTGTCTGAAGAAACTGTGGAGCTTACATCTGTGATGGATTGTCTAGAAGAGGAGTCTAATAGAGATAAGTCTGGCTTTATATACTACTGCATACAATCAATTTGTTACTTACTTAAATTTAGCAAATAAAGAATTGATCAACAATGTGTAAAGATGGCTTCATTTATTTTTTACTGGATAAGCATGGAAATTTATAGGATATTTTTAGGCGGTTGATGGTTTTACAAATAATCACTCACGGAGTAAATGGAAATTGTATTATTTTTTATACTTAATTTTAACTTCGGCTTAGATTTAATTGACCAGTATAATACATTGATCAACGCAAAAATCTGTAAGAGCAGAAATATCTTTAACATCATCTTTTAACCTCAGATCTGGATGTCTGGTGGGATTCCTAAGGTGAGCAGAAATTTTCGGCTGGGTTTGGTTGGTTGGTTGAGAAAAAGCTCAACTAGCTTTATCTAAGTACGCTCGGTACCACATGTATTACCATCTTATATACGTTTGTAGCCATAGAAATAATGGTAATGGTTGAGGAATTTGGGTGTAGCTCGCTTCCATAGTCGGTCTTATTAACTGGTGAGATGAAGGCCAAGTAAGACTAACCCTTTTAAAAATGATAGAAATGGAAAGTATCGTTTTGACCCGGAAAAGATAAATATTTAATATGAATTACACAAATACAAAGAAACATGCAAAAACAGTGACAGCGAAAACTAATCAAAAACAAAGTTCAAAAAGTAAAACGTAAAAATATACAAATAAAAATATCAAAAAGGTTCATAACAAGATGTGAACATAGTACGCTAAACCTTTTTTAAAATAACATTATAATATGCAACACCGTGGCTGCATAGTTTGTGTATTTTTCTTTTAAAACCCCACCTAAAGAAAAATAGCAGAACAAAAATTAATGATACAAATTAGTCAAACTATTTTTTAGGACTAACGACTCGCTTTTATATTTTTTTGAGAAAGAAAACAAAAGAAGAAAATAAAGCTATGTCAAAAATTGCCAATCCTTGTTTTGTGGACTAGGAGAGTTACCGTGGATAAATATACAAAACCCTACGCTACTCTCAAAAGCAAATTAAGATGAAACAAGTTCCGCGATTGGTACAGTTCATAGGAACTCGAGCTAGATTGAGTGCAATCTGCCGCAAAGCATCTGTGACAAGCTAACTATGTGTACCTTAAGGTAGCTGTTCACTTTAGGAAATTATTTTAATTTCTTTTTTGATATAAATTTGTGTTGAGTAGGACATACATGAGACAGTACATTTATACCGGCCATGACACATTAGCATTAGCCACATTATTCACTCATCCTAAGTAACCTATAGAGAGAGAGAGAAAGAGAGAGAGAAAGAGAGAGAGAGAGAGACTTAGATTGAACCAGACCTGGCAATGGCATTTAGTCCCATTAAATACACTTAATTTGAATACATAAACGTTTCTTTTACTCAAATGTGTGCATACGTAAATGTCATATTTGTAGTAGAATTCAAATATATTGCTGAACTTCAATAGGTAGGCATGCCTCGCCTCATTTGAAATGGGACATTATACTGACTAGGCTTAAAACTGAGATTATTTTACTAACTATACAAGTCCTGTAATACTCATCACCATAAAGTGGAACTTATTGATTGGTACATAAAAATCGTCAAAAAATAAAAATTATAAATAATAAAAAATGTATACTTGAAGCTCTGCAAAAAACGATAGCGCGATTTAGTTTATTAGTAGCGCCATCTATTAGCAACTTAATATTACTACAACCACTTTGCCTGTCAAATTAAGTTAGCCAATAGACCCTCTGCTAGGTGACATCAGTCTTTCTTTCTTTCACATACAGTAATCTCCAGAAAAAGTGAGCGATCTCTTTCACAGCTCTTATTGCATATCGATAAAAAAGTCGAAATAAAGTTCTGTGAAAGCTTTAAATATATTAGTAAGATTTTAAGAATCTGGAATATTTGCATAAACATCTCATTCGCGAAAAGAAAAACTTTCAATATCTCTATTAGAAGAAATATAAGCGCCGGTTCACGCTTTACCGTTAAAACGAATTCCTCACGGTTTTTCTACTGACATTTTTTGTCGCTGACGAATAACTAAATTAAATTCTGTAATAAAATTTACTCCCATTGTCTTCTACTAACCTTAAATATTATTATTAATATATGACGTTTAAATTAAAAAGTAATGTAATGTAATTACTTGATTTCTTAACAGGCAATAATGCGAAGTATAGTTCAAGTTATAAATTCAATTGTATTTTAATAAAGTCATTAAGTATCATAAGGGACCGTTTTTAAAAGTCTGAAAATAGATTCTTGTTATTAGTTGACCAAATGAAAGGCTATTATGTCAATTTCACAGATAATCATTCAATAGAGTACATATTATTCGGTTTCTTTAAAATTTTCTTTTCATTTTAAAATGCCGATGACACGTTTATGCACTAAGCTTTACCTGTTCGTTAGTCTGGCGTATTTTAATCTTGTAGAACGAGCATTTACATGGTTAATAAGACGAACGTTTCAGGACTGCTTTCTGTTATGATGTATGTAAAATAGAGGTTTCGTCTTCAATTCACATGTAATCAATTGATGCGTAATTAATTAGATTTAATGTAAAAAGTATGCAGCAAAAGTAAAGCAAAGTATAAAATCTCTTTTATTTCTAATTTGCACATGATTTGGTCTGATTACTATAAATTAAATTTGGTAAGTCAAACTCGGAAGCAATCATGATCTCTCTTACATGACTTATAAGAGGTAAAGTTTTAAATGTAATTATAATCAATTCTTAATTACAACTCCAAAAAGCTGCCATATTGATTTCTTGCCGCACTGTAAGGAAGTTTCTACAGGTAGAAGACGATATTCTTAAGAGCGACAGACAGACTCACTTTAGAGTCTAATAAAATTATTACTAACTTGGTTCAGCCAGTTAATATTATTAATTATTTAACAAGTGTAAGCTGAGCGTTATAAAAAGAGATTCAAAATATTACTTGCTTTTTCATTAACGCTTGGCCAGAAGCCCGCATATTTCGGTAAAATACCTCTTTTATGAAAGAGAGCAATATTTAATATATATATATAAATATATATATATATATATATATGTAAATAATAATAAGAATGATTAAAACTGTGATATAGAGTTATGCACTTAGAAGAAAGAGTGTTGAACATTGTTCAATTACTAATCGTCAAGATTCTTGTGGTATATTCTTGTATATGAAAATGATTTAGGATTTGTTAGTCTCGCTAAGATTAAGTTTTTTAATAATGTTTATTTAGTTTTTTTTCCACTTAATTCAGTTCCGGTTTGAAAATAAAAAATAACTGGGTAAATTTTACAGAAAAGCTAAAAATATTCAACTGAAAATCGGTTATGTAGTATGAAAAATGGACTGTTATTTCGTCCATCGTTACTTCAGGGTTTTTTTTAATAGATGTCGGTGAAATAAAGTTCGCCAGGTCAACTAGCGTATTATAATTATAATATTAAGTAAGTGATTGATGAAATGGGTACATCCCGAAGTCTTACTTTCCAGAATTGCTTACCAACTTTGTTCAAAAACTACTTAGTGGTTTCGAGCGAAGCTAATCGATACCAACAGAGTAATATTACCATATTGTGATGATGTGATGCCCATATGAATTCCTCCTTTTGCCTACCATCAGGCGGTGTTAGTCTAATGCCGTCATTTTAAAATAAACTCGCTTTTCTCTGTGAACTCTGTATATGCGATACAAGTGCTGAATATGTGAAATTGGCTTAAATGTGGGTTTCCTAACATTATTACAAGCTATGCACGGTTTGCGTTTTCGGGCCTGTTTTTATGAATATGGTAATAACAGATATTACTTTCAATCTAGGTATCAACTTTGTAGTACAAGTAACTTATTAGCTATCTGTTCCTGATATTCTAGCCTAATATTATATCTGTTTATTTATACTGACTTGTGCTTAGTTTGATTCGATCAACCTCTTTTTAGATTGATTGTGATGCCAAACTGTAAACCGTCCTCCCTTATACGAGCCAAACCTAATAAAGAAAATCCCGTACGTGCCCGGGTTAATGTAAAATTAACGTTTAACAGGCATCTAGAGAGTTTCATGCGAGATTCAACAAAGCCTTATGCTTTACGACCGGTTGTAAAACATGTCGACTGACATGTGTAATATGTGTATACGTAAGTGTTTTGTGTTTGTGTTGCACTGAACTATCTATTTGTATGTAGCATTTAAACGTACCTCTTAATGTCAACAAATATAAAATTGTTTATGTCTAAACTGCTAAAAATATTTTGTTATAAATATTATATTTTTATTTAATAATAATATTTCTTAAACTTACACTTAACTAGCCTAAATTAAGCAGCATTACATGCTTGTATTATGGATACTATATAAGTGAATAATATAAAAAGTCATATAAGTCATATATATATAAATATCAGAAAAGAACTCAATTTTACTAAATAAACACAAAGATCCATGACTATGCATACTCATTATAAAAATCTCGGCCTCTACCGGGATTCGATCCCGGGACATCTAGCAAAGTGGACAGGGGTACTGACCACTCGACTAGATGGCTGTCAGATAAAAAAATACATGTTTGTAATAAGGTCAGAGGGGTCAGTTGATGTAATCCAAAGGTAACTAATTTATGTTTCATGTCAAAAAATATTAAATTTTAGATTAGGAAAATCAAAACAAAAGAGGTTTAACAACAAAAACTTATTCCTCAGAACTGCTATTGTTCTGTAACTGAGTTGTAACTGTTAGTAAAATTCTCACCTGTCACAACTGTTAATAGCAATAAATATTTGTTTGAGGCTTAGGTATCCATAATGGATCTCAGGGTGGACAGGTGAATTGCAATGGCAGAACCAAGGTCACCCTCGCGAGGGGAAATGGAGTTATCTGGGAGTTTTAGTGGGTATTCCCAGTGCTCAGGCACCGGGCTCAGGCCTCGATAAAAAAAGGTATCCATGTCGGATAACGAATGATTGCGGTATTAAATATTGACACTGCCTCTCATCTCCACATCATCTTTCATTGATTTGTCTCACAATCAAGATATGAAAATTTTTGCCGGCACACGTTGGATGTCCTTACAATCGGGGGTCTTTCAAAAAAGGCGTGAAGAAGCATCTTGTAGTTCAGCAAGATCAGTGCCTATGTACTAGCTTTTCACTCACCCTAGCCACCTTTTTATTTGAACTCACTTCTGCTTACCATCAGGTGGAATGGTGTCATTTTCTTGATCTTTCTAAAAAACCATCAAAGGTTGTAGCCGAGTGATTTACAAACCAAAAAGAAAGCATTGAGTAATATCGTTACCTACATTCAATTTAACTCTCAGCCAGTCAACCAAAACAAACAAAACCTTATCTTAATTAGGAAAAGATTTCATTTAATCAAACTTTTCTTTTCGCTGCAGTCTTCCTTATGTCAACGATTCAGAGATCTTATTTTCGTAAAGTTTTACGAGATATCCAAAAAATATTAATATAGCGATTCCTAGTAAAGTGTGGTGTTGCATGACATTTTTTATCGCCCTGAGCGGACGTCGAAAGGCATGTAATTTTGCCGACTCCATAGTTTATTTTCCCGTAATATCAAATCTCAATCCGAGTTGATTGCAGACTAGCAGTTTTGAAAGGCAGAAAAAGCGGACTGAAAAATATTTCTATCTGAAATAGACAACTCCATTGAAATTTTGACCAAACACGGTCTGTATATTGTGAATCTAAAATTAAATACTCGATTAGTCATTCTGTTTTATTTGACTAATTGCAAAGCGGGTAACTTAAATATTCTATTTTCCACCTTTTATGGTAGAAAGATAAGGTATAATATTCGGTACGAAGCTATTCAGAACAAATTGGTTGACATAATCCTAAAGTGAATAAGCTGAAGTGGCAGCGAGCTAGCTACATCTGTCCTTGAACCGATGAGTTGAGTAGAAAAGTTTTTGAATGGAGAGCTATCCTCGGCAAACGTAGGTCACAGATTACGGCATCCTTAAAACGTGATAGGGAGTCTTGGTGAGTATCCTTGGTGGACCAACCAACAATATGATTAGCTTATAAGATTAATTCAATTAATATTTTTGAAATGACCATTAACGGAAATAAAAAGATTATTTATAATAAAAAATATTTTATCATAGTGGCTTTACAATAGAGTATTTGATCCTAAATCATATTTCTAATCCTGAAATAATATTTGAAGGGTGCTTTTCATTTTCCTGGGATCTCATCATAAGAATCTGACTTGGTGACAGTAGTACCACCTCAGAACTATATTCTATCGAATAAAAAAATATTTTTAAATCGGTTTACAATTGAAATAGATATCGGTGAATATATACAAAATATAACATACAGACAATAGAACGTAGAACGTCCTCTTTTTTTGAAGTCTGTTAATTAGTCTAATATACAATTAAGTAGGTACAATATGCTTAATAAAAATTGGAATATTGGCTGTACAAGTTTATTTAAATTATTAAATAACTACAATTGATATCTTTGAAACATTTTAAACTTTTATAACTAATGTCTGATTATTGTCTCTACACTATATAAACGTCTACTAAGCGTAAACGTTGGTGCAAAAAAGTGTAATAAAAGTAAATATATCTGTTAGTATAGTATTTTACAAAAAAGCTCCTTTGTTAACGCGATGTTGCCATATTCTGATTTTAATTTCTTATACACAAGGGACATCCCTGTCCTAAACCAACAATGTGTTTATTCAGGCACCAGTTATCGTTACTATTGTGATTTGTATAATAATAAAAAATCCCAAGGTATAGAGGATTACAATCATTTATTTGATTTTATATTCGCTAATAATATCACTCGGATTATCTATTACAAACTATAGATTAGTTTGTATACTTATTAAGTGTAGGGCAATGGAAGTGTCTTCTTACTTTTAAAATAAGCCAAAATTTAATTGACATGTGTGGATTGAATGTTTTTGTGCAGTATTAAAATTTTGCTAAACGATTCTAAGCCTTGTTGCGTGGGCATAATGAGAAGCTTGACATTATGCTTTTTGTTTTTACTATATTAACCACCAGGACGTGTGTGCATTTTAGTATTTCCAAGCATTTCAATCTGTTGTGGGACACAGTCTCACAACCTGATGAATCTTGATAAATAAGAAATACTTGTAGATAAAATAAAAACTTTATTTGATTCACTTATCTTGATAAACACACAACTTGTTACTATGACGAATTTAAAATGAATGAATTGCAAAATAATAATTAATTAATAAAATATAAGTACAATGTTCATGATATAACTGACTCGTTAAAATGTCGTACATAATCAATAACAGAAGCAATGATAATAATTAAATTCGGTACATAGCTTTTATTCTATAAAATCTTATTATACATTCATTAGTTACGTAATTGATATTCAACTCAAATATAATACTTTTAGAGTAAGTTCTGGACCGTCTATGGTTTCTAGTTCCAAGTTGGATAGGACTCAATTTAAAGTTGTTGTATGAATTAAGGAATAGTCTTAGTTAGGTATTAAATCAACACCCTTTCTATTTTTGTAACGTTTGTACGATTTTATTTGTTAATTTTATCGAAAATTAAATTTTTAAAAAATATTTCGTGAATAAAATACTTATAAGTTTCGTGAAAGTTCTGTTATATTATATAATTGTAGTTCTTGAAAATATATACTAAGTGCTATAGTATCTAATTTTTAATATATTTATTATTAGTTTTATTTGTTTTGGCTTATACCTAAGACAGATAGACGTAAGCAATGTGAGCAAAAGTACCTGCGTACAAAATTTGAATTAAATCAAAGGAGAAATATTTACGTGATGCGTGTTTGAAAGGATAAAACAATTTTAAATGAATATTAAAAAATCATTTTGTCAGAATCGTTTCTATAACTATAAATCACGATACATATCGATGTATAAAATATCATAAAGTAAAACAAAAAAATATGTTTATAATACTAATATATAATGACAAAGGTAGTATGTAAATTTTATACTAACGCCTGAGAATTTATTTCACCGCTTCTTTTCAGTTACTAATTCGTCGAGCCGTGGTAGTGTTAATTAGGAATTTGAACATTAGTGTTACTTTTAATTATAGAATAGTTAATTTAAAACTTAATTAACTTCTAAAACTGGAACACTTTGAAATGCCCGGTTAATAACCACTTAAAGTTATCTCTACTACTAGCTATACTTTGAATTATATTTATTTATTTCTATAATACATATTCCCTGTTATGACGATTTAAAATAACTTAGTAAATGAGTCTATTTAAATAAAGATATTTTGACTTTGACTATAACAGTTTTATTGATACGAAAGAGGTATAATCTTTGTCAGTTTGAAAGTACAATTTTTTATGTCGTTTTCTAAGTTTGTAGTATAAATCTCAGTTTTATTTTTTTAATTAATCTTCATTGGACAAGTCTCTGCCCCTGAACTAGAATAAACTGTAAACAAAGTATATAATAAAACTAAAACTTATAAATAAATTAAAGTAATAGGATTACATTACCACTTAATCATAATAATTATATGTAGGCTGACAACACCGGTCTCAAGTGTGAGCGTGACGGATGGGTGTGTGAGGGCGACAGAGGATTATGGTTCCGACTGAGTTGAGACGTTAACATGTTTTATTTGTCTGTAATTGGAAACTAAAGTGTTAAGTGTTTTCGCGTTTTTACTGTCACTCCCAGTCCTACATATATTAAAGTTAAATATACTAATAAATACCTATAATTACTTGATACATAATAAAATATAAATACAAACGATTGTAGACACAAATTAGTAATAAATCGTATAAGGAATATTACATAGAATTATGAAACTATCGGAATTTAAATAATACTCACGAGTAAATATTTTTAATTGGAGTTTATTTAGCGACTCTGTAACTACAGCCATATTTGTTATACAGAAAAGAGAGGGGTCTTTTCTAAAACAGGTTTTTTTTTAAATTAAAAGAAGAGACCCACATATTCTAAAAAACTACGCGTAGTAAATAAATTTATTTTTGATTTTGATTTTTTGATTAACCGCTTTTCGAAAATCCGCCCGTGGAACACGTTAGTGCTTGTCGTAAGTGTTAAACACGCTGATACGATGAGCATATGATACGGTTCCTCATACGATATGGAAGCGGAATTTGCTACAGGAACGGGGATTGAGGTAATGAGATACAACCACAGAAATCTTGGTATCAAATACATACACGTGTTAGGATCGAAGATAATGTTGAAAGAGTCAAAGTCAAAATATCTTTATTTAAATAGACTCATTTACTAAGTTCTTTTAAATCGTCATAACAGGGAGTATGTATGAGAAAAATAAACAAATGTAATTAAAGGTAATAGTGATAACTTTAAGTGGTATTAACCGGGTATTTACAAATTGTCCCAGTTATAGAATTTTAATATATACTAAATAAATTGGTAGTTGTAATTAGTAGCTAAGACGTGGAGAGTCCTACGCTTAATAAAAGAAAGTTTCCTTTGATGTGATCATATTTATATAAAACTAATACAAGCCGTTTGAAATTCTTAAGGAGACTATCCAATTTAAAGGCACTCGATTAGCGTAGGAGTAATATACATCACAATAAAGGAGTGAAGGAGGGACAAAAGCTGACACATTAAGCTGTCTTGACGTATACTTACACAGACAGACTCAGGCAGTCAAATTTATAAATAAACTATTCAGCAAGCCTGTGACAATATACCAAAATCGATACAATTCAACAGTGTTAGCACTAATAGGTTACATTGCAGTTGATCGGAATAATTCCAGAAGCAGTGTACGCCGTACGTTCAATCTGTTATCGTGTCATGATAATTTAATACTTACCCATATGGTATTATGTATGTAAATCTGGAAACAATAATTGAATAACTAGAGGTATTAGTTTGTCCCACGGATGCCAATGGGATGTTTAATAAAATATTTTATAAAGAAAAAGGAATGGACGTTTGATTTTAAATTTGTGCAATAAGCCAGTGTGATGGACTAAAGTTCTGTAAACAATAAAACAAAATATACATTTGAGGACTTGACGCCTGTTTGTTGTGAAATAATTGGTAAAAATGCATTTTGAGTCATGAATTGGTGCTTAATTTATTTCATAAGTGACTCTGAATTATGACCATGTTTTTAACGAAGCCTTAGTGAGGTATAGATGCAAAAATTTAAAATACAGTAGTTATAATTATTTTTATGCAATAGCCGAATATGTATGAGGCATACTGAAACAAAAATGTTAATTGGAAAAATAGCGATTTTATATATATGAATGTGCCCAATCGAAAATCAATGAAATCTAGAGCGTTTTGTTGACATCATTTTAGTTTTCAGTGGTATATTAGTGAAGCTATTTGTTGACTATACATAGCATATACATAGCATTCGCAATATGCTATTACTTCTGGGTAATTCCCCGGAGTCGTTGTGGGTAAACTTAAAATAACACAACAATATTGTACAATTACGAACATAATGAAGATTTATCATACATTCAAAACTTTCTTTGTTTTGTTGCATACAACTTATTTAAAGCCATGCGAGATTCGAAGTTCGTGAAACGTTACTAAAGCTTCTGCGTTCAACTGTCAAATCATATTAGAAAGACAACAACAATAACATAATATTGGAAACTTTATTACATTTAACGCGGCAATTTTACTCGATATAAAACTTATCTAGATTAGCGAGCGATTTAGGTATACATAACTTACATTAACATTCACCTTTACTCTCCTAGTATACCATTCGCCACAAAGCCTGCACTTCGCTACTACTTTGTTTCGTATTTTTGGCTACCGTGCACTATTTTATGTTCCCTTATTGAGGTGAGAATTATTTAGGGAGGCTCTTACACAAGCTTTAGGCGCTTTTGGGTAGCTAAGTAATAGCATAGTAAAAGGAACAAGCCGTCTTCATACAAACGCACCGAATGTGGCTTGTGTGCACATCGATACCTACGCATCACCATTGGCGCACGATGATATAATTTATCAGTATATAAAATAATCACACTCGATTTCTGCACGGCCTTTATCATAGATTTTATTTATTTACATATATATATTTAATGAAGTTCAAAGTTGGCTCCATATTGAAAATGTAAACATGAGTTGTTAATTCGAAAAACAATACTAAAGAAGATTTTTCTTATTAAATTTATCTTATCATGACATTTTTATAATATATTATGAATAATAATTTTACGTTTTAGTTATACAATTACTACACAGTTGAGCAATTTAGTAATCATACGCAAGAAAGATTATAGTAACCGTATAGTTTATCACATTTACACAACGGACACCTTTAATATTTCAAAACATCTTGATTGGAGAACAGATATACTTAGGTCCAATAGCACGCTGCAGATCTATTCATATCGAGGCTTTTTGTCGCCGTAGCCTGATGAAGTGATTGGAGCCTTTGATACGCGATCAAGTTACCGAGTTTGATATTTCTTTGCTGGTATACTAGTGAGAGAAAATTAGATTTCTTTTGCTAGATTGTACTTGTTTCTACTATGATTTTCGGTGTATGATTTATTAGTTAATGAAATATGGGAAGGAATATTTGAATTTATACATGTATCGTTGTTTATAGATTATACATTAAAATAGTTGGAGAGCTAATATTGGTTGGATTAGTTGGATGGAGCTACTAATATCATTTTTTAAGGAATCACAATTCAGAGTTTTAATTTTTTGTTTAAATTCATAATATTTTCTAGAAAATTGCTCAAATATCCATGAAAAAATATTGACTTATGTACTTTGTTATTTATGAGTTCCTGATAAACCACTAAAACTTTGGGTAAAAGTTAATGAAAGAAGAGAATGAGTATGAGTCTCAAACGGACATTTACTCATACTCATAAAAATTCTTTAAATCAAAATGAAGAAATAACGTAGAAAGATCGTTGATAATTTTTTTAATGTAATTTTAATGTAAATGTTCACGTTATATATCCATCTCAATAAAATTTATTTTTTCAGGAAGTGTTTCCTGAAAAAATAAATTTATCACTTTCGTAACACTTTCAATATAATATATCAAGATACAAGAAATAATGTAGTATAATTTAAATTAATTTTTAAGTGATTTCCATGAAGTTAAAGTGCAGTTTATAGTTGATTCATGATGTTATGTACCAAGTGTATATGTATGCGAAATAGGATGAGCTAATTTGCAAATAGAAGCGAAGCTGCACAGCTAGAGGCCACGAGAGGATTTTATAGGAAAACTTTTTATTGGCACTTAAAAGCAGTTCCTCAGCACATTTCACCGTCCACAGAGCACACTGCTCTCGTACTGTTTTAAGAATCCTAGACATTGTTATGTTATGTACAATTAACAAAACATCAAGCGTTACATTAAATCTTTTTAGGCACCTTAGGTTTGAGTAATACTTATTTCTCATTAAAAACCATAGAGTCCCTTACATGAGAAATTAAAAATAAATGATGATAAAATTGGAAGTCGTCGCACAAGCAAGGCCGTTTAGGAATTTTATTTTGATCTGAAACGCTAGAATAAAGATTCATTAAGAAAAATTTCCCCGATTTTTACCTTATTCAGATATACGATCCTTTCTTAATATTGCGATTAGTATTTTCAGCTGGATTAAATTAATTTAATCTGGATATTTTTGAAGTGTTATAATATTTAAAAAGAAATATGGCTAAATAAAAATAAATATGGAATATGGCTTGCTTTTTTATACACGACAAAACAGAACTAAGAACAGACTACAAAACACTAAAAAGACAAAAATAATTCAATTTAAGAACTATCGATATGTTTTTATTTTAAATTATATTTTTGAGTCAGAGCTTCACTTTCTATTATTTCTGGAAACATCTTAGTACTAATTCCTATAAATACTTTTAAAGTAGATGAATTCTTACATAGAATAATTTTAGTTTTGAAGTTGGTTTTGACTTTTGCTAAAATTTTACAATTTTTTATGGTTAAATTGAAAGTCCAAACTTAGACGGGTGACTATCAGTATTATGGTCGTTGGTTAAAAATCAGAACAAAATTAAGGTACTCCAAGTCAATTAAATACTCATTAACAGGGACAACTCAAAAACTAATTGTGAGAGCTTGCTCAGATTTAAATGAGACCACAGACAAGTTTTATCTTATAAATATAAAAACATCATTGAAATCGGAAATCCCATTAAAAAGTAAGACGCACATGAAAATCAAAAGAAATCATTATGTTGACAGCATAGAAGAGAAGACGAGACGAAGACAACCACAGCGTCCAACATAACGATCTGTTCATGATTAGCTCTGGAAAATAGTCACTGCAGGACCAAACTAAAACACAATAGTGTTGTTCAGCTGCAATCTTTTGTATCTTTAGTCAGTAACTACACAATTACAATCCACGTTAAATATCGCTGTATCTTAACGTAAGTTAGTACTACGTTTGGAAATACAAAAAGTTAAATGATGTAAATTAAAAATAATCTAAAAACCTAATTACCTAAAATAAGCTTATTACTTAGAGCCAAAACAATAATGTTAACAGCATTGTTGTGTTCCGGCAGTTATAAGTAAGATAGCCAGTTCTTTTGTGGTCGGGGAGTTCGGGAGAAGTTCACTTTCATCTTTGGTCTTATCTTAAATTACCATCGGGTGAGATGAAACTATCCCGTTAAAAATATTGAAAAACTACAATAGATTTTTTGTTTTTATAGATCAAAGAATAAGACTGTTATTAGTAGAAATAACAATGAGGTCCTTTAAAATCACTGTACAAATAAATATTCAAAAATATCTACCTAATGGGTATTCGCACAAAAGATTAAAAAATATTTTAATACAAAACTGAATTATGTTTCTAATAAAATTACTAGTTATTTTATTATTTGCTAGATTATGAACTTTATTACTTCGTTATTATATTATTATAAAAATTTGATATAAGCCATAAATTCCCGTAACTCACCAGTTTCTATAAAAACAAGTTTAATATCTTTGAATCGAAAAAAAATGTTAATTTTGTGGTTACGAGCAACCTACAGATGATCCCTTCAAAGTGTTACAACTATCACAACGCGGGTACATTAATTTGTTGCATTTTACTTAAAAATAGGAAAAGAAATATCAACAGACCTACTTCAATTTGTCAAACAATTCTTTTCCTTTGGCAAAATGGAGGTTTTTGGGTACCTTTAAATTTCAAATTAAGCTCAGTAGATGTTTTCACGTGGGTGGCTTTGTTTACAGCTGTTTGAAGTGTTATTTGCATTTAGAGTACGTGTAGCGAAAATACCCTCGTGCTTTGACAAACAAATGTCTAATGGAGCTGCCACGTGCCTAAGTTTTTGTGGGTTAGGTACTGCGTGAATATTTAGTTTTTATTTTAATTGATGCTGACATAGGTGTTTATGTGGCCTTCATTATTATATAGATTTTGTCGAGCGTAGATAAAAGGATCGCAAAAGCTGTATATGAACGGTATTATAATTTTGACAAAACAATCTTACAGTTCTTGTATTTAATGAATATTTTATTTAAATTAACAGATTTACACTCAACAGATATGTGAGTTGCATTCCGACTTAAAAGCTTAATCGCGTAATCGAGAGCATTTTATTACTCCGGAATACATAATGATAATTAAAATATATAAAGAATCATAACAACAATTTTTTTTCTCATTCTAATCAATATTATTGTCAAGTTCTGTACTTAGTTAAATATCGAGGAGCGGCCGAAGGCTTTTTAAAAACTAATTAAAAACTAGATGAGACTGTCCAGCTCGATGCTTTATTACAGAATGAATATAATATTTGCTTAAATCTATAACATTGGATCTAAAAATAGCTTATCCTAAAAACCTTATCTTTTCTAAGAATGCTCGTCGCCGAGCTTGAGACATAACATCCCAGGTGCTGAGTAAGCGTCGCCCACCTACGAAGCTTTGCAATCAGCATGTCGTAGGTATCACCGATATTGTGCTAGGCTGCATAACTACCTAGTCGACTAAATCGTGTTTGTCGTCAGTCGCAAATCGTATAAAAATAGCAGCGCTTCTGTTGTGAAGTATTGGAAACTACTAATTAAACGACTTCAAAAAAGAGAATGTTTCACTGGATATATTTTTTGTGTATATTTTCAGAAATTCCTCTGTCAATGGTGAACCGATTTAAAAAAAAAAATATTTCGATACAGTACATAGATGTCGCCAAGTTCGAATCTAAAGATGGGTTCCCCAATCGAGGGCACTTTCAATGGCAGGAACTAATTGTTGCTTATTTTTAATCTAAAGCTAAAGAACAGCTATTTGAGAAAAATAATTTAATTTGTTTCAATTTAATATTATTATTGTGCTGATGATTGATGGATTTTCGCGTTGATCGATCGAAGACGTTTCGATCGTTCAGCCATCGATAGACTACTGTTATGCAATTGATAGTTGCTATCGACAGTTGCTATCGATAGGCAACGGTAGTGCCAGATCATTGGGCCACGTATAAGTTTTTTGCTGCCTTCCGACCGTGCTTACTTTACTATGCAGTCTATGTACATTATTAAAAATATAATTCTATGTAACGGTTATTCTTATTTTAAAATATAAGATTAAAGTTGTTTCTGTTAAGCCCAGCTGTAAAATCACAACGTATCTGATGCTGTAACAAAGGTACAAAAAACAATGTCTACGTAACGAATGAAAGTTCTAGCCAAAGTCTACGTCTACTGCTGAAGATCCTGGCTTTTTTATTTGCAAAGAAAGCAACGATTCTAATTAGAATTTCTGAGCAGTTCTAGCTTTGAGCTCTTGTGTTTATGATATGAATTTGTTTTTATTAAGAACTTTTTGACTTTAATACTAAACGCCTTGTATGCAGCAAAGGTTCCAAAACGCTATTTAATTTTGGATAATTTATAAACTTCTTTTTAGATCTTCCATAAAAAGGATAAGCAAGGGGAATGAACGCCCATACAACCATGTCTTGCAAAGCAATGCTTGACCGATGGCGCTGTGCGTGTGTATGTGTGTGTGGGTGTGTGTGAGTGTGTGAACAATAATACGATTTTTTATCTTATCTATCCTATGGGTAAGTATATTAATAGTTTACCCTAATGCCCACTGTTTGATGGTTGCTCCAATAGTGTGACACTTAAGGACACCTCATAAAGTGTCGAACGGTTTACTGCCGTCGGTTCATCACAGATTTATACCGCAGTAAACTGCCGAGAGATTTACGCTTGTTCGGTCAATCTATGAGTTCACAGTCTCTGTAAAAAAGGCATAAAATAGGGTTGTTTTGAATAGTAATCAGATTTTTTAACACCTACCACAGAGAGAACTTTGTACCTGGTAAGTGGACTATATGATAATAAAATAAGGTGTTATCAAACAGCACTTAAAGTAAACTAGCTATTTAATATTAACTATTATCTCACTAAATTTTGCCTAGAAAAGATTTCTAATTAGCATAAGGCCACCATATAATTGTATGTATACATTTTCTTCTACTTTTATTGAATTTTAGTAAACATGACTTTTGATATCCAAGTAAAACATAAATAGATGAGTTTTAATTTAGTTTCTATCACTCGTTAATATTCTACTAATGTCATTAAATTTTCGGGTCTATCGCCTTCTTTAAGGTCAAGAAGTGTTCTTAAGTGTACAACATTGGATAGTGAGAAATTTTATGATATTGCATTTGTTTTAGAGTATTGCAGTAACTACACCTGTCGTGAACTGCGAATTTTCTTGAGAAAGTATGAAATATTAAGGGTGAAGGGTCTGATTCTAAAGAAGACACTCTTAAAATTAATACAAGTGCATTACATTTCGTTCTATCCATATGAAAACAAAAAAGAGAGTTGCATATCAGGTGACATAAGCTGTATTTAATATTTGACCTTAAGGTCATGTAGGAAGATGCTTTCTAAAACCTGGCTTTTCTACCTTTCTTTCTAGAAAACAAATTTAAATTATTTCACAGTTCCTATTCTTGCTATCCTTTTCCTATTGCGTAATGAGATTGCGAAGTGAGCGATTGAACTTAAATTTAATTTCAAATTATCTTGTCTTCGTCTTCCGAGATTTATCTTACCATGTCTCAACGAAGCATGTCTCGATCACCTCGGCGAAGATAAGATAATAAAGATCGAACTTCAGGTAAGTTCGTTTGTTTATTAAAGTGTACCCTAGATGTAGGCCCGTTTCCTATAAGCGTTCGGCGCTTTGTCATTATAACGTAAATCCTTTTGAAATTTAATTTTTATACTTATCTGAACAGGCAGAGTTGGCGACAATACTACGGGCTCCATCTTCTAGTGTTATTAAATTCCTGATTCTTAAACATTTCCTCATTGTTATTGTGGGATCGTTCACGGGTCTCTGAAAGTCGAACAATTATAAATTAACAATACATTTCTCACAATAGAGCGGGACGAGAGCTCGCAGTTGGTGGTACTGCACTCTGCCGAGCGCATTGCAACTTTAATTATGTTTTAAGCGTATTGTTCCTGCATTTTGCTACTGAAAATGTAATTATATTTATGCGAAACATCTTATTAATGCCAGGGAATTATTTGATTTATGAAATTTGAAGAATGAAATTAAAGATTATTATTATTTTTAGTAAATAATTTCCGTTTTAATGTGTATTATCTGATTATAGCTTTAGTTGTTTGATGTTTTTTATTTGTAACATTATTGTTGTATTTTATGACCTTCACTTGAAGTTTTTTCTACCCTTCAAAGGGTTTCCTGATAGAATCAAGAGTCAAGTTCGCCTATAAATGTGTGGAAACTGGATTGGACTGGACTGGGTTAGCTAGCGCATTGATTTATAAATAATTGACCTTTTATACAAACCATTTCTGTTAGGATTCTAACCTGGACCTGTAGCTTAGTAATTATCATTTGAAACGGGTAATGTAAAACTCCTACTCACGTATCCAAATTAGGGTAGACAGGAAAGGTTTTTTTTATAGAAAGATCGAGCAAATTACTATTCCACCTGATGGTAAGCAGAAATGGAGTCCAAATAAAAAGGTGGCTAGTGCAAGTGAAACTATGCACTGCACTAGGCAACTTGATTTTGCCGACCTTCAAGATGCTTCTTCTTCTTCTTTCTATTCTATCATTTGATATTGTGAAATTTTTAGGACACTTAATACTATAAAAAAGTACCAATATGAAATATTTAAAGTTTCCATGAAGATATGTCTTTACTCGTCGCATTTGGGCATTCCATAAATTTATTTGCTACAACTCCCTGGAGAACAAGTCCACAGCTTGATATAAAGTATCCATTTTGATTTTATTATTAGCTCAATTTTGCATAAGACTGTCGAGTCGTTTTTACATGTTTCCATTTATATACATTCAACTATTCCATTTATAAAATTATAGTAGGTATAAAAAGATGTGACATTACGTTGCCAAAACTCTAAGCCTAATAGACATAGTAGGGAGCTAGTTCCTTCCCTACAGACCGGTAATGACCCTCGGTCCATCAGTCAGTGAACCAAATTTTGGTCTCATAACGATTACGTTGGAACTTATTTCGGCATGATATAATAGAGTGTACACTATTTTAAAGGCTCTAAGACTTAATTTACAGTAGACCAACCCGTTTAGCGTTTCAATAACTCTGCTAATATTTTAGAAAATGGTTTATAGTTGTTGATACATAACATACATATGTGTACACTATGTTGGATTTATATAATTGGGAATGAACTTATTAATTAGCAAAAATTGAGATTCAGAAATGAGTTTTCTTATTCCAAAGATAATTTTAAGTAATAAGTAATTATTTCTACTGAAGATAGAACGTACGCTTATTAATTTAATTTAAGACAGTTATAATCATTTGAAATGGGTAATATAATAAACGCTTACTCACTTATCGTAATTATCAAAAATTATGAATAAGCATGTAACCGTTTAATGAAGGCTTTTTGATTAATTCAAAATATCTTCATAGGTAGATATTATTAAATGTATTTTGTAGCACTAATGAGCTCTTTATTTTAGATTTTGCAATAACTTAAATCGGGTTAGAAAAAAATTACTTTATCTTTGTATAAAGCAATGCGGCGATTATAAGAAACGACTCGCTTTTGAGGTCATTGCGAATGAGATGTACTTTCGTAAAATTCCCAGTAACAAACTCAATCTTCGCGCGCCCGCTTAAGAGGCTATAGATTTTGATTAAAAATTAATTAACATTGTTACTCGACGTAAGGGCTCTTTCAGATTTAAGCATTGTAATAGATGTTGCTTACCTAAATGAAGCACGTAAGGTTTATTTAAGAGTGATACTTTACTTTATCTTGTATTTTCTGTATTTTTTATAAATATATGCTTCTTTTGGAAAACACAAAGTTAAAGTCAAAATATCTTTATTTCAATAGATTCAATTAATAAGTTCTTTTAAATCATCATTACAGGGAATTTGTATGAGAAAATTTATATTTAATTGAAGGTATGGTGCTAGTAATAGTGATAATATTAGTGGTTATTAACTGGGTATTTGTAAATTGTGCCTGGGTATTTTTAGCATTATATTATTTATTTTAAAATTCATTTAAGTATCAAATTATTTATTTATAAAATTAAAACTAACACTAATATCCATATTCTCAATTATTCCTACCACCGTTTCGACGAACTAGTTAGCTGAAGAAACGAAGCGTCGCAAGAAACTCTCTGCTTTTAGTATTCAAATGAAATTTACGAATTACCTACGTTATTATGTATTAGTATTACAAACAATTACCCTATCATTTATACGTTAGTTAGGAGAAAAATACCTTTTGTTTACAGAAAAAGAAGTATTCGACAGAGATATGATTCTATGTTCAATTTCTTAATTTCCGCTATTAATAACTATATAACCATATAGTAAGGTATAACTATTATATTTAGTAAGGGTTACTAACCACTCCTAAAGGGTCTTTTTAAGCCAGATTCTATATTAATAGTTGATTGTATTGAAAAGTAAACAGCTGCGTTTTCATATAGTTTTAATTGTATTTTCTTTTTCACTTTTATCCCAATAAATTATATCAATATTCTTTTTAGATTTCGTACTTATCACGAAGTAGTTAGTTGTTTAACTTTGAACAAATGCTCATTTTTGTACACCATTTATTCGAAACCTCTGCAATATTTTCACAGTTGCGTTTCCATGTAACACGTATACTTATTTATGTATGTAGAGGGTAACTAGAATATTGCAAGCACGTTCTGCCCTCTTCAAAATTTGCTTAACGTAAACACTCACAGTTGTGTAACTACGATAACTACTAGAGATTGCTTATGTACGACCAAAGTTATGTCTGACTAAAACACATTAGCATTACTTGCAATTGTTTTTATGTAGTTGTGAACCTTATGCGTATTGTCACGCTAAATGATGATTTAGCAAGCTTTGCGCTAATGCAAACTAATTAAGCGCATATTTTGATGTATTTAATACGGGTTGGCTTTCAAATGATTTGTGCGACTTGATTGTTAATTGAATTAGTTAAACTTATAATGAAATGTATTTCAGCTTCGAATTAAAAATGTTTGCTTTCGTGTACAAAACTAATTTAATATCTATGAGTCCGAAAAAAAAAATTGACAGTTCGTGTTTTACTATTTTAATTTTAAGGTAACGTATATATCTTTTCGTGGTAATGTGCAGTACGTTTAAAGTTTCATTAGCTACATAATTGAAGAAAAAATCAGAGAAAACTCTATTCTATTTCCAAGTCAATGGACAAAGTGAAAAATATGCGTTGGTATGTTGATATCAAGAATACATCTCCGCTTATATTGCAAAAGCAAATTGCTACGAGCATAGCGCTTTATAAAATAGACATAGTCTTTATAAAAAGACACTATTTTTCAAAACTGATTCTAGACGTTAAGCGAAAACTCAAATCGGTAGATTCTGTTTCACATTTTCCATTTATCATTTCTATTAAAATTGCTTCTATTCCGTTAAAATTAAGCGCTTCCTAATTCTGTGAGTTTATCCCAATATTGCGTTTTACATGCACGGTCTCGACACTTCAATCAGCTCACAAACTCTCTCGACGAAGCCGGCGTTTCTACAATATACAATGATTAAAATTTAATCAAGCATGTAGACAAACTGCGTTTTTGCTAACAACGACGTAGTTAATGTTTCTATTTCCTATATTAATTACTTGCGACGCTCTCGTTTGGATATAAGACAGTTTTCTAGCAGAATCTCAGGCACGAGATCGTGCATGCTAGATATAGAAATGATCTACTAAGTAAAACTGCATTAATGTTACGATTGTTTTATATTCTACAATATCAATGGGATTGAACCACCATCTGTTAGCAAGTATTGGTGATAATCTATTTATTTTGTAATATGTTTTAGTAAATGAGGAGTAGTACTCTTGACCTATACAAGTAAAACATTTTCAGCAAAGAAAATTTAACAACTTTTCATAATCTTTGGCATCACATAAAACACATACAGTCACTGAAATTTCGCTATACATGTTTATGGAAAAAAGAGCCATATTGCTGTATAGAAAGGTGCCATATCAAAAACTCTGTCTTTTATCGACTGTTCACAGATACGACGAGGGTCTAAAAGAAGTTAATGACCCGTGAACACTTCGAATGCTCCACTAATCGGGACGGACACTAGAATCCGGTTATGACGGGACGACGCCCGGTGCTAGAGTTTTGGAAATATGGTGGTTTGAGAATCAGTCATTATTTTGATAGCAATTTTAGTAACTTATTTAAAAAGTTATCAATGCTTTGTAGTATTGTCCAACGATTCTTACTTTTTCTTTTGTTACAAATCAGAGTTATATTGTTTTTATTAATCTTTCAAGGTCAGATATCTAATTTTATATAAATAACTACATGTGTATTTAAGTATTTGTCAATTTCATCATGTTGATTTGTTTAGGATTATTAATAACTTATCTAGTTTATAAATATTATTTAAAAAGTGGTCTAAAGACTCATTCTTCTCGACTTTTCATTTATAAGGAAAATTGGTCTGGCCAATCCTTCAAGGGTCGATTACGCATAGAGTCCACTTTTAATCAATTGGTTTTCAGTTTTTAATTTTACTTCTAAAGCTACTACTATAGATTAAGGTATATAAATTAATTATTGTCATATTATGGATTTCCCAAGTAACTCTGGGCAATTTCCATTGGCGCGAAGCCCAGTTGTAAGGCTGGGCTGCCTGGAGGTGACCTGGTGAATTGCTTGTACAGAACCCAGGTTACCCCCGTGAAGGGCAGTGGAGTTACCGGGGAGTTTTAGTGGGTATTCTCAGTGTCGCTCTATTGAGGTACTGAGTGAGCCTCACACACGCCCGTCGCTTAGCCAGTGGCGGGTAGGTAATGGATTCCTCCTCGTAAAAAAAGAATCGACCATAATGTATGTAATGCTTGGATTGTATTCATTTTTTTATATAGACAATTAAAATTAAGATATATTATTATAATTACCATTTTTCTTGTAAATGAATGCTTTGACTTTGACTTAGCTTTAAATTGTTGTCTCTGGTGCCCCATAATCTATAATTCCAAGTTTTCTTACAATTAGTGTTTGTAAACTTCTTACTGATCTTAATCAATAAACTACTAGTTGTTATATTTGCCATTAACATATTGAATATGATAATATTACAGTAAGTTCCCTCTCATAAGAATTAAGGTTAAAGTAATATTACACAATTATGCCAAAATTAATATTCCGGCACTCAATGATGACTCAGTGGCGTCGTTTTATTATGATACGAAGATAAAAATGATCCTTAATATTTTTATTAAATTTTTCGCTAAGTACCTACCTTACGTTGGCAAATAAATTGAATTATGTATTTTTAGTGTCGTGGGTGTTCTTTTTAATTGTTATATATGAATAAACTAAATTAAAGCTCGAAATTTTTTTAGTATCAACAAGTGAGTCAGGTCCTTAACTAATATTATTTAAAAAATCAAACTATAAATTCATTAATCCTTGCCCATGACGTCTCCGCTTGCGCGACCTTAGTTTTACAATAAAGAACTTGAGCTAAACCTTTAGATTTTAATGTCCAACGCAAGAAGAGCTAACAAACAATATTTAATGTGAATCAGTCCTGTTACTAATATACTTAAACCTTATCAATACATATTAGTACGTATTGATAATTATGAATATAGACTACAGTATCAATATAACAATCATTTATTTCATAACGTTTATGTTATCGCACATATGTATTTCGGAAATTGCGAAATAAGGAGATAATTAATAAAGCTCTCATTGTTTGCGGTTATTGCGACCGCTCAATATTGGCTTGATAAAATCTACTGTTAACTATTTTTATCTATATATTAGAGTATTTTTATTTGAGTGTATCTGTCTGATTTTTGCACCATGCGTAATTAAACCTTTTGTACTCAATACTACTGATGTTAGATAACGATTGTTCAAAGATTAAAGATTATTTTTACTTGTAGATTAATCAAAAAATCATTGGAAGTTAATATTTTTATTGTTTGTCCAAAGATTGTAAGCTATAATGCACCTCAAACGATAAAACTACATGTTATGAAAAAGAAATAAAATTAAAAACAGTCCGTCTTAAATTCAATTTTCGAATGAAACAGAAATATTGTATAAAACATTTTTGTAATGGCATCTAATATTTTAACATTTAATTATCATTACTTTTACCCTTACTATTTTTTCAGTAACCTAAAAACAATTCTTGGAAAATTTCTAGCTAATAATGTATACTAGTACCTATTAAATATAATAAAAATATTTCATTAATGTTCCAACAAATTCAGGATTTTTTCAGTTGACCTATTTAATTCTCATAATTTGAAACACGACGAAAACTGTTTACCTTAATATATACACTAAGGTAGAAGTTAATCTAAACGAGACAAAGTTAATTAAAACGGGGCTTATTTTAGAAACGAGTGTACCTATTTTTATAAATTTATACATGTTCATAAGTTCTTCGGGATATGTTCCCGGTTGACATAACATGCTTATTTGACTAATTTGACTTTTGAACGACTTTCATTAGGCGTAATAGCGTCGTTTTTAGCAGAGCATCATGTACACTTGATATAGCGTAGATAGTACTTTGTAGCTGATATTAAGTGGGACAAAGTTTGTCTCTAAGGAACCCCCTTACTCGAGTTGAGTTAAAAAAACTTTGTTTAAAATTGTACCCGGACGTAACTTATTGCATTTCCAGTTTGCAATTTGTTTTTTTTTATTATAAAAAGCTCAGCAAATGACTCAACACCACCTAATGATAAGCAGTAGAGGAGTCCATATGTGAAGCAAGCGACAATCTGCCCAAGCCACCCTGCCGGCCCAAAATGTGCTTTTTCACGCCTTTTTTAAAGGAACCCATATTGTATGAAGGAGGGAATACGTGTGCCGATAAGGAATTCCACGCTCTAGCTGTGCGACAGAGAAAGGAGTCTTAGTGCGCAAAGTATCTAAGTAAAAGTATAAAGTAAGTAAAAGTATAAAATATAAGAAAAATCTCTTAGTGCGCAAAGTAGATGTGGCCACAGTGAAGGAGTGACTCCGTAGACTGGTTCCACTTGCAAGGTTAATAGTTTCACTGATCAGTTAAGTAGGTGTATGTGGTGCTTAACCACATAGTGCAAAGATGTGCGCCAGAACTTCCCTGTAATTATGTTTCTGAATTCAACAACCAACATCATATTTGCCAAAATTACGTCACCTTTTTTGCTTATATTTTCTTCTAGCTTCTTCGTTTTTTGTTTCTTTTTACGAATTTGGCTTATATCATATGTGACGGATATTAGCTTTCTTAGTAGGATATGTTTGGGAGCGTATTTCACATCCTATTTTATAAATTCATGCAACATTGCGAACTAATTTCTGTCGCGTGATTTCCTCGGTTATGGCATGTCATATAAGCTGAATACGTGTTAGTACGTACGTAAAATCAGGTTCCGGAACTTCTGTTGCATATCTTGGCATACCTAGTGTACTTAGACAATTTTGATCAAAACTAACGCGAAAAACATGTGTGTGTAATTTATTTGACTTAAACTTGAAATAAATAGTATATTTATTTCAATAAAAATTAATACCTACATCTTTTAAAAGTGTCGTCGAATATTAAGAAACTTAGTTAACAATTTAAGCAAGATATTAATAAAATTATTAGTCTAAAATATCTTTAATAAGAATACCTTTTTTCCAATCTTTCATATTTTGCACGAGACACCTACGTAATCTCATGAAAATTACGCGTAGAAAAGATGATATTAATATTCAATATATTTGCTGGACACGTTTTTATGTAAATTTCTGAGTAATTACTGAGTTAGTTATTCAGATCATTAATATTTAATTGCCTTCTTGTAATTGAAGCAATTATTTTTATTTTATTATAGTTTTCATACTTTGAAAAAATGCTTCATTTTTAATATCCATTAAGTCTATACCTAAAATAAATTGTGGCTTTATGCTGTGTTCCTAGTAAATTTGAATTGATATCAGCCATCCCGATCGTGTTCGTCGTCAGTTTATTGTATTGAATGAAAGAAGAGACTCGTTTGTGAATTCTTGAGATATTTTTTATATATAAATTTGTCAGCTGAACAACTAAAATCGAAATATCTCGTTACGATTGAAACTAACACTAGGGGTATTGGAATATTTTTTATAAAAAACTGTCTGAAAATATTAATTACTAAAACTGCTCAATCGATATCATTATATAATAATTATTATGATATAATTATTATTTTTCATAATGTATGTAAAAAAATTAAAAATAATAATTATTAACTTGTATTTAATATACCGTATATTTTCAGGCTATATCTCACACTGACTATAGATAAAAATAATTGTCTCATTTGTACTATACGAGTAGTAAGGTAGTTAATAAAGCCAGTGGCGACGATTAACGATTAACATTGACAATTTTTCTTTGCAGTATAAAAAGGAAGAATCCAATGATATTTTATTACTTAAATATTCGATATTTAAATATTTGGAATGAGCTATTATTACAAGTTCCTCGTTAAACCTCAACTCGTTTGCGTTTTTTTATGAAACATATATGTAAGTATTTACATTCGGTTTCAATATTCTTTCTACAGATAGCACTAAGCTTACTAAAGTTTTGCTGCCTAGCGTTTTTTATGAATTTATTATAAATAACAGACGTTGATTGGTAACCGAACTGTTGTATCTGTGGATAGAATATTGGAACTGGTCTTTAAATGATAAAAGCATATCAAATTGCCTATACAGAGTTCTTGAAATAAAGTATTGTATGTACCCACTTTTACAGTCAATTGTGTTACGTGTTCTGTGTGGTAGCTTATTGAGGCTTACTTTACTAAAGGTTAGGAAAATCCTTACGGCGGCAATACGAATGCGAATTGCGAATTAATTTCCCGTTGAACTGTGCTACTGTTGTAAAGATGTGTTACTGTCTTCTTTTACAGTCGATTTATCCATAATTATTATATTAAATATATTTTTTTAAATCTATAAAACTTTTATAAATTTATTGTTAAATAAACGTTTTACATTATATAAAATAATAACTGAAGCTGTTATTAGTAAACCAGTAATAAATCCACACTGATATAAAGCAAAATACAAAATTTTGTAATGTTGAGCATACAAAAGAATGCACACATTAAATTAATTCAAACATCAGTGTTCAGAGCTAATGATTGTACTATCTGACAAATTTAAGATCAAAAACTTAAAGAAATTAGGTGTAGGTAAAGTTTAATGAAAAAATAATTAAAAATGTTCAAAGCCAATAAGGAGTGCCAAAAAAATATTAACGACCTTTTTATAAATGAAATTATTATAGGTAAATTAGCGAACATATCCATCGAAGTTCACATAACGCGCTCAACGCGTGCAAGTATTATATTTATCTCATTACATTTACTCATTTCACAATACAATTATTATAATACATTTTGTCAACTAAATATTATGAAAAATTCTATTGAATAAAGTCTACTGAACTGCCTATATAAATCTATTGAAATCTGCGGAATTGCTGCCGCAAACCAGTACCGCCTCAGTGGGTTTTGCCCTTAAATGCGGTAATTTAAATTAGTTTTGTCAGCTGCTTTTATAAGGGTCATGGATTGTCAAAAGTGATCAGTTACTTTAGTTGATGATTGTACACGTACAAGTTAACCTTTTCTATCTTATAAATCCACACGAACCCTACTGTTATGTAGTAGTATAGTAGGGTTCGTGTGGCAGATTTAATTGTACTTCATTAAGTTCTTGCACAAAGGTTAACCCTTAAAGGCGTGGGCTTCTTCGTCGAAGTTACAAAACATGTTATTATTGCTTGCAGAGTATCTAATTAAATATACATTATTAGTAAATTTTATTCTGGTTACAATGTGTTTAAAAGTATCAAGAAACTCACTTAGGCATTTATATTTAAGTAGAAGATACAAAATATATGATCTAAAAACTCAGAAGTCGATACGAACAAAATGTATAGCAATTGATTGCTTAGAACGAACGTTATAAGTCTGCCTCCAAACTACAATATAGAGTATTAGTTTCCACACATCCCGGTACTTCAGTCACAGCTACCATCAGCAAAAGAGGATACAGTCTCTTGCATCCTTGGCATTCATTCATTCCGAAGACATTTTCTGAAGTTGCACAAAAACATATGTAATTACTAATAACACAAAAAACTAGTTTATTTTTATTTGAAAGACTTGCTTTCCTTTATTTAGAAAACAATCAGTTCAATCAATCTATATATCAAATTAATAAAATATCAAATCAATCTATCTATCGTCGATATTAAAATAAATAAATTATCAGAAGGACTTAGTAATGATTGCCACGTGTTAAACGCCCGAAAACAATATCCGGCTCAACTAGCTTACAATATGCATTTTTATAACTCTGATGACGCTATACAAGCTATCGGTAGTAAAGATAAGTTAAGCCAATTCAGCCGTTTTTCCTGAGGGTGAGTAGTGTGATGAATTGTTTAGGTAGAACCCAGGTCTCCCTCATGAAGGGCAATAAAGTTATCGGGGAATTCAGTCAAAGTTTTTATTGCTGGTTCCACTATGATCAGGTGCTGGGCCAGTCTTGGGCGTTTAGCCGGGTCAATTAATTGTTCCTCGCAAAAATAAGGTTTGTTACGTGTCCAATAGCACCTTTTATATGATAAATTATCTAATGTGAAATGTAGATACAATTATTTTAGTGGAATCGAAGCAACACTAATTTTTGTTCAACACTTTTCTATGAATTTTGACAACGAATGTCCTTATATTATAACGTATTGTAGTCTTCAATCTGTGTTGTGTGTATGTATAAATAAATTGATGCTTCTAAGAAAAAAATATACTCGAAATTTAAAAAATCTTGTTTTTTTATACGCCTGTTTTTCAGTTGTCAATATGTTGGTGTCATGTGAGACGTGGTTTTATTCCTTCTATTGCCATGTTCACTCTATTCTATCGTAACACTATCAAATTAGTATGAAGACTAGTATCAGTTTGAAAAGGAAAGTAAAATTTCCTGTTAGTAACAAAGAAGGCGATACAGTAATACGTACGTCTGTTATTACCGTTAAAAAGAGAATAGTGTCCGCACACCTAGTCCGCATTAACTTCAGGCAGGAAACGACCACAACTTTGTCTCGAGATAACGAAGTGCACAGCCCGCTGTGGCAGTCTACCTCCGCTATTATAAACTTGAAGTTTTATCGTGGACATTTGTTTATATAACGAATATGAATATTATTTTTTCACACATTTGTAGGTATCTATTAAATTGTCAGTGTCCAAATCAGAGTCAAAATGGTAGGTAGGTTGAGGATGAAATAAAGACAGTTGAATCTTGAACACGGTCTTTGCTTGATGTGCCATTTCCCACAAACATAACACATTGACGTGAGAGACTTAAATTTAATTGGCTGTATAGTAGCTATATTGCATCCTAATGACGTAAGCACAATGATTTTTAAACCACTAAACTATTTTATCATGACGCGATTTGAAACGAGCGATATCGCATTGATACTGGAGATCGCGCAACGACAGTGTCAAAAATGGCTTAACTTGCTTATCTTTAAAGCCAGCATTCTGTTCAAAATTATTGAGCTAATTTAATAATATATTTTATAAATTTATTTAAAAACCATTTATTCCGCGAGGACTTAATTTAATACCTAATAGCGTAGAATAATAAATAATAATTAAGCCTTTGATTTGCTAAAGAAATTCCTATTTGCAACAATAACATTATTATAAACCCCGCACAGAACATGAAAATATAGACGAGTTTGAACCTACGTACATAAAATTATTAATTTGGACATAAAAAACTTATTGCTCATTAAATTGATTTGTTCACTAACTTTACGATTACAGTTGGTAACAATTAATGTTTAGTTCATTTATATTTTATGTGAATTTGTTTTGTTTAGTTTTATTTTTCAACAACAGATGGCGTTATGGTTTTGATAATCACGCTATCAAAGTTTTCATATAGATGTATATAAGTCTAATGAGATAAATATTAAATGAGTTTCTTGATCCTGTCATTGGTGGTTTTATTACAAAGTAACGTTGTGTGTGAACAATGAATGTAAAACTTCAAACCATATTTTAAAAATACTATAGTAGTTCTATGAAATCATATCGCATACATAAATATTACATATTATATTTATAGTAGCCATGTTATACTCTGGATCTTATAGACAATTATAAACTAATCGTCTTTGAATTCTATTTCATAATATAACATTTGATGAGCTGTGTGACAAAAACAACACTCATGTTTACAAACAAAAACCAAAATCATTTAGCAACGGCGAAATTCTAACTACTTTTTTATTTAGCTTCCAATGTAAAAAAGTATCTTCTCACTAATTAAAACAATCAATTAAACCACCTTCCTTAGCTTCTCATTAATTATAATTTTACAAGTGAAAATATTGCGCGCAAAATGCGGCTCCGCTTATGGCGTCGCGCCGCAATATTTATATTGTTTTGTTTATTAGAACAACTTGCAGTAGCAAGGCAAAGTTTGAATATGAAACTGGATTCAGATGAAGTTCAATTTGATCTGAGATAGGTATATTAGTTTTGTTTAAGACTTTTATTTTCACAATTTTAGTGTTTAGTTTCTAAGGCCACCAGGCCGTCAGTATATTCGACTTGCCTGTCTGTCGTTGGATAAAAATACTCGAAAAGCTTTAAAAATGAAATATCGTGCCAATTTCATCGTCTAAATTAACAAAAATGCTAATATAATTAAAACAACTGGGTCAAGGTGAATTAAATTTTAATAGGACTAAATGGCAACTATTCCGCATCGAAAAAAGAGAACCATGTACATCGGATCAGAAATCTCGGCGTAAACAGTGAAAAATGTACCTACTAAAAGTTTTGACGTTTGTTAATAAATTGATTACAGTTTAACGAACTGAAATAAATGTAGGTGTTATTTTGAAATGTTGGCATTTATTGTATTATAATCATCATTCACCAGTTACCAGTTTCTCTACATCTTCATGGAATCCGGATAACTTGTAGGTAGGTGTATGGTAGGTACTCTCCGGCGTAGACTGGTGGGCGCGAGAAGGCGGGCAGTGGTCGCCCGTCTTCCTACGCCCTTAGCGTGGCCGCGTGCGTAGGTAGCTTCCCACTCACGCGGCCTTGCACAGGTCGCCACGTCTGGGATTGCCCAAGTAACTCTGGGCAATCTCTATTTGCACGAAGCCCAGCCGTAAGGGGGCTACCTGGGGATGACCTGTTGAATCGCTTCAGCAGAACCCAGGTCACTCACGCGAAGGGCAATGGAGTTACTGGGGAGTTTTAGTTAGCCCGCTGACATACAGTCAAAATGTTTGTACCGTGGTGTCGTCGACAGTAGCACAATAGATAGCACATCAATAATAGTTGATCAGTATTCCGCACATCCCCCTTTTCCTGAAAAATAGACTATAAGAACCTGTTCTCCAAAGGCTTACGGAAGAAAAAGGAAAGAACATATCAATAAATTATCATTGGCCAGAAAAATACCTTATAAATATCGAATCATTATTTTGAAAGGTGTCCGAAGAGTGGATATTCAGCAGGACTAATCGTTTAGTGAGCGAGGCTTCTATGTGCTCTATGATACAGTACAGAGCGCAGACTCTATGTAGCGAAGGAGGGGCCGAAATTTAGATCTAAGCACACAATGTGTACAGATATACAAAACTTCTTTATTTGGCTTCAGGCATGAATTAATGTATCTAATGACTTGTAAGCTAAAACTTTATGATAAAAAACTATCCGGATATCATTTTCATACGTTGTTCCATTTTTAGTTTTGTCGTGAGTAATCTGATAACTTATTTTCAACGCGTCCCATCATCGCGTAATCAAGTAGCGGCTGTCAATTCCACCAATGAAATTGAAATGTCCACTGGTCAGATTAACAAAATTGGCAGGTAAAACGCAGTTTGAATTAGTAACGTACCGTGTCAACGTACGTTCCGATTCGCCGTAACTGGGTTGATGAAGTTTCGTCATTTCGAAATGTTATTGATGATTTGAGAACATTCATTTACATATTGTAAATGATTTCAATCCTGACTCTGCTTTTTAAGTGGTATAATGTATAATAACTTTTACAACAATACTTTTCAATAATTACTTTAATATGTATATAACTTTATATAGCATTATCTCTTCCAGTAAATATGTTGCGGATAACGGATATAAAATAAACATCGGAATTATACCAAAATAAAATACAAACAGCCATGACTTGTGAATATATATTCATACTCATCATATAATATCCTATCCCTACCGGGATTCGAGCCCGGGTCTCAAGCTCAGTAGACAGGGGTACTGAGAACTCGACCAGATAGCCGCCTAATGCTTTGTTTCCTACCAAAGGTCATTAAATTCACCTTAAGGTCATTCAAAGTAAGATTGTGACTATAGAGAAATATAATATTTTTATTCTGAAGGTAGGATGACATATTTGCTCATATTACGCTAAATGATTTGCTTTTAATCCATGTACATTTTTAAGTAATACGGTAAGAAATCTTAAATTCGTATGTTACATTTTGGTGGCGTTAAATTAAATAAAATTAAAAGATTTTCAAAAACAAAACAATTTTCATTAAAAATAGATATTAAATTATATCTACCAACTTGATGAAACAAAAGATTTTTCGTTGTGTTTCTTAATGCTGAAGAAGTCTGAAATACATCATAATAAATTAGTGTGAAGATTAACAATAACAGCCTACCAGAAACAAGGCACGCTTCGAAAAGATAATTTACCTTAATGAAAACGTGACTAATGAGGTGGTACTACAGTAGTATATTACCAACTATAACGTGAAACAGAATACTTTAGGGTACTTAAATTCCTATACATATTTTACTATGGTAATAAATGAAATAGTCACTTTATATAAATGGTATTTATTTAAAATATTTACTGGCCTAATCCAATTTGTTTTCGTCAAGATATCCAATATTGAGACTTATAATAATAATAAACTCATAATATTTTCGTTTAGCAGGAATTCCACACGAACGAAATTCGGGATGATTTAGTGTAATCTGCTGAACAATTCCTGTTTGTACAAACAAAGGGTGTTTAAGACAAATAAATGAACCATTCCGAACGCAATCCTTACTGAAGCGTTAGCGGTCGATGCCTTTACACACGGTTACCCTCTGATTGCCCAGTCTTTTCTTACTTCAATCACTAGTATGTTTATGTTCTCTAAGTCCAGCGTAATTACTTTGCAGTGAAGTATTTTGTTCTTGTTGCTGTTGTACTATTTAGCCTGGCAATTAATTTATCTTTTAAAGTCAACTGGAAAGTATCAGGCCACAATTTATTATGTAGCCTACAATTAAACAGAACAAGCATGCTTGGTAAGTGTTGTATTATAATTATTCCATTTATATTATTCTTCTAACAAATTGCCTGTTCTAGGTCTAAATCATCAGTTATATAATGATTTGCTAATAATAATTAACAACAGTATATAATAATTTGACCTAAAATTTACCTATAAGTTCAAAAATTGTATTTGCAAAGTTTTTGATGATTGTTATTTTATGAAATTTCTAGAGTATAGTATTTTCATTGATAATTTTATACAATAGAAACAAAGTAAACAAGTGAAAATATAATAATGTTATATTATTTCTTGTTACTGATTACGATGATTAGGCGCAAATGAATGAATTTAACTTTAGTGAAGTTCTATCATAATTGGACGAAATACCTTGTCCGAAGTCATTGTAAACATCTTCCCCAAACAAAATCCCCAATTAATGATAAAATACATGATAAACGAAGACTCTTAGCTAAAGATGAAAAGGCAAAAAAACATTTCTATCTGAGTGGTTATATTACGCGATACTTCAAGTGAAAATATAATAATATTATATTTATTGTGCTTTATTGTATTTATATTTTAATCAATTGAATAATTAAGACATTTTAATTCACTGTCAGTATAGGAATTACATCACTTAGTATAATCTACTGATGAAAATTACAATAATATTGTTTCGAAGAATACGAATATTTTCAGACAAGGCGCTTCATAAGATAATGATAGAACTTCACTGAAAATAAGTTCGTTTTAAAATTTAAAAACTCTTTTAATGTCCATTGTTTATTATGTTATTAAATTTACAAAATTATTCATAAGCTTATATTTTACGATGTTTTACTATTTCACATCTAATTAATATTCCCGTTCCTTAATAGATAAAACTGAATATACGGAATTGGGCAGACGGCAAATTCACATAATTTTTTGCACAAATGTTTCAAGGTAAAAGTTTAACTTGGTCGACGAAGTAAATTCATAACGAATGCGGCGCGAACAAGCGGCGTCATTGTGATGGAAGTTACGCCCAAAGTTTGTTGGAGGTTTGGCTAGTTGTGTATTTCTGACAGTTTGTGTATCCTGATATGAAACTTTATGTTATGTACTATCGACGGTTCATCAAGAAGGAACATTATTAGCGTATTTTGTTTTGGTGGCCATACAGATTACTTCTAAAAAGATATATATTTCCGTCGTATTCCTAGATTTTTTCAAATAAATACATATATTTATCTATTTAACACTTTATTGTACATACATAGCAACATCATACAAAAAGTAAAAGATATTTTTCTTATATAGTAAACAATGTTTGTACAATGGGCGGCCTTATAAGGATAATAGACAAAAAATAATGAGACAAACTATATTAAAATATATTCGTTAGTAAAAATTCATCTTTATGCATCTGAATATAAGTACTCTGCTACTAGAACTAGTTCGAATACGTTTTCTGTCTGAGCTATGAAGCTTTGTAGTAATTTAACTAATATGTTGTCAAAGTTAGCAACTTATCGAAATAAGGTCTGTCAAAATCCAGTCTCAGTATCCTCTTTCTTGGTATTACCGAATTCTTTAGCCTGTGGTAACGATTGGCTATTAGATACGCTGTATTTTTAGTTTCGTTCTTTGGGGCATAAAGATTATTTATTATATGTCATGCTCTTTAATTTTAAAAGGCATGATTACCGAAGAGAATTTTACTCTACGATATACTGCTTATAACCGCTCACTTTTTTCTTATTTTTACAGTTTTACTTTTAAAATAAGAATATTAAATATAGGAAATAAGATATTTTTGTGTTACAATGTCCTGTCCATATTCAAAAGTAAGCTCCCGTTCTATTCGATTTTTAACAGATTAATACATTGTTTCGCCAAATATAGACGCAGTTTGACGTCGCTTGGGCTCTTACGTTGAGTTGTCAGAAAAGTTTTCCAATCCGTTTATCGAATACCAATATTTCAGATTGATAAAATAACCTCTTATATTTGACCATGACCATTAATCAAACGAATTAAGGGCCGCAATAAAAGGCAGTCATACAATGGACGATGTCTTTATATTAAATCCTTTCATTTATTGGGGTCGAGTCGAGATAATACCGCAGGTGCGATCTTATTTCCCGCCTCAGTAAGAACAATCAATTATTGATGTACCGCTCTGTGAAACTGTGGAGCATCCTTAGGCACAGGATAAATTTGAATTCGTAATGGAATCGTAACGTGCTTTCGCTATCAATTGTGCTTGTGTTAAGACGGGACAAAGGGGAAGGGTTATGACCGAAATTGGTTGTGGTTGCTGGAAATTGAATATTATTAACAGGCGTAGCCGTGCCAGGTTAAGTAGTATCTTGTACCTTTTACATCATTTTCAACATCCCACTGCTGGGGGTAGGTAATATTAAATATGTAAAAAATTACTGAAGGGAAAAACTTCTCGTGTATTTAATTGTATTTTATATAAAAACACAACAGTTTACAAGTCGAAAACATACATGATTCTGGTCAAAGATTAGAATATACACCAAAAATATGTCTCGTTTGTAAATAAAAAATGTGTAAATTTCTTTATACTAGATAAGTTGAAGTGAGCTGATTGGGACTGGGCGATGGACCAATGATTGCGAGACTCCAGCGGGCAGTCTTGCTTGATAACGCCAGAATTGTCCGCCAATTCCTCTCTCTGTCGTCCTGACCCCTGGCCGTCTGGCCTCCTCTGCCGAGTGGTATTCTCCCATCCTTCGAGACGTCGTGGGGCTGGGAAGAGTTAGAATTGATTTTTAAATAATAATAATATTTCCCACACTCACATCAATTACCTATCCCAAAGTAAGCATCATTAAGAGCTTGAGTTATCGTACATTTGATAAAGGTGATATTTTTTTTGAAAAACTCCGCAAATCACTCTCCACCTGATGATAAGCAGTAGAGAAGCCCATAGTAATGTGTATTGATATTAATATCTATATAGATATGAGAAATATACTAAATATAAACAAATATTTGTACTCGTTATACAAATATCTGCCTCTACCTGGATTTGAACATCATTAGAACATCTGGCTACTTAGCCAGATGTCCTGGGTTCTAACACAGGGGTTCTGACTACTCGAAGAGACGGCCGTCATGAATTTTTAGACGGGTATTTTTACAGTTAACTATAGATTATTAAAATGTGAAAGTTAGAATTTGCTGTGAATGTTACAATTAAGACGATAAAACTATAGTCTTCAATCAAATAACATTTTTCTTCATGCGTAAGGTAATAAAAAAAGTAAATAATAAGATATAATATATATTATTTTTAATGCCTTTTATGGTATTTTTTCTCATTTAATTATATTAGTATTGATACACTGTCCTATACCTTTCGTTGTCACTTTTCCCATATGTGGGGCTGCTGGAAGAGATTTATTATAGTAATAAGCAGTACCTTTGTACAATTATCTTTTATTCTGTTGTGTCCTTTTAGTTATTTCTGCGTGTACATAAATTTTTAAATAAATGAATATATACATATTTTGATTACATAAAAAGATTTTTTAATGTTCGCAATAGTGTATTTTTTTAATAAAAAAAGGTTTCCTTGCTTTATTATCATACAAAAAAATTGCTTCGCTTAAGACCTTCGTTCTTTAATTAAAAGAGGTCAGGTGGCTGGCTAGGATAGTACGTCCTATGCTATACTAGCTTTCCGGCATTCTGACTCTCTCTACTGACATGGCCTACTTACCATCAGGCGATTTCAGGTTGTTTGGTGTGCTTTATATACCTATTTGAGAAGCTGATTGGCGTCGTGATTCCAACGCTCTGGGATTGATAACGAAAACAAAGTAATATTCGCCAAAGTTGGTCCCTGGATAAATGACAAGTATATTATCTCTACCTTCTCCCTGCTCCGGAATGCACGCTAAACCAATGGTCCCGGTCGTTGAGCAACCGCTTTCACCCACAAAGCCTCATTAGACCAGCGTCCAAAGCTGCTCATATGTTACAACCAAGTAGAAAGGTTGTGCCTACCAGTGGGTATAATAGAGGCAATCTTCAGGCACCAGAATATTTCGTAATGTATATTTAAACAGACAAAGATAGTCAAGTAATCAGTCTTGTGATAACTATTAACGTTAACATCGTAAGCTTCCATTAATTAAAACTTTTGTAACGTAGGCGTAAAAGACGTAATATTGAATATTAGTTAATGAACCTTCGTGGAACTCTTAGAATTAATAAAGAGATCTCCTTGGGTGATAGCGCGGGCTTGCGCGGTGTCAACAAGTGACAACTTGGGTCTAAGTAATTTAAGAGAAAACTTTTCGTTCCCGTTGCGACCAATGGAATTATTTAAACTTTCGCCATTATCGCCTACTGATAACTGCACTGTGTATTCGTTTATTATTAATTTTAATGTAGTCTCTTTGTTTTGATGCTGGGAGAATATCTAAGGTCAATTTAAATAAATTTATGAAGGAAAACTTTAACAATGAAGGTGAATATTTAATGCTAAATATTAAAACACGGCAGTTCGCTACAAAATTATCTATAAACAATCTATTTAATATTAAACGGATTTCTATTTTTTATTTTAGTTGATTAGTTCTACTTATTTATTTTGATCACTTATAAATTTTATGATGATTTATTTTACAGACTGTTACAGATCAGAACTTGCCGCCAAAAAATGCTAAAATATAAAAAAGTCTATCCAGATATAGCTAAACCAAATAAGTAAAATTATTATTTTAGTTTTACTTTCTTTCGACCTAATCGAACACATCAATGATAAAAATTAATGGATGTCAAATTTTAGTAGTTACATTTCTTTGTGATTCCATAGTATTTAAATTTAGATATAAAGATAAAGCTACATCTATTCGCTTGCCTGTGACTTAAAAGTTGGTTTGTATTATATTTCATCCCTGTGTAAGTACGTTAAATATAAACATCTTCAACATTTAAAATATTGTGGAGCACGGTTGGTGATATTCAAGGTATTTTATTTTACAAAAAACAGCTGAGCATTTTAATTATAATTATAAGGTCAAACTATTTAAATATGGAGATATCAAGTTTATTCATAAATATATGAGTCCAGTTTAAACACGAGGGATAAAAATAAACTAGCTGTTTCCATTGAGTTATAAGTTCTCTGCTACTGCACCCTCCAAAAGCCTTTACCGGCGCCCAGACAAAGAAGCGATGTACGACAAAATTGTAGAAAAAGTTTTAAACAAAACTTAAAACTGACTTCAAAATACTATAATGTCAAAAAATAATAATTAAAAATTAAAAATATGATTTTGAGTTGGTGTTTATTTGTTTCCAGAACGAAGGAGTACATTTTAAATTGAATTATTTTTGCTTTTGTAGTCAGTTTTTAGTTTTACCTTTGTCTTTTTACCTGTTTCTAAAATAGTTTAAGTTCACCTAGCATAGCATAATTTAATTCTTCCAGAGTTTTAATATTACAACCAATAATTGCACTACAGAGTTGATAAAACTATCAATTCGCCATGCGTTTTCGTGAAGGTAATACAATAGTGATACGGTTATACGGATCAGGAATACCCTTTTATTGAAATGTATTTTATTTTGTCATATCTATCTATACTGAATTATGGTTTAATTAAATTTTTATTCGAAATTCATACTAAACTTCGTATGTTTATATTTATAGTATCTAATAAATGTCTAAGGAAATCGACACTGAATTTATTGCTTCACTTCTTCTTGCAAATGGTGAGTAAGATCGCCAGAACTTTTTGACTAGACTCGTCCTCTACGTTATCAATATAATGATTTCTCTTGACTTTTACAGGTAAGTAAAAAAAGGTTTCTTTGCACTTGTAAAGTTATGACATAAGTTGAAAATATACAAAATGTAATTCTACAAAAATCTCTTTAAAACACTTGACGGTTTTAGATATTAATATTTAAGTAGCACCTTAGAAGATAAACAAAACAAAGTTTTCGCTTTTTTATGCAAAAAATTTGTAATTTTTCGACGGCGACCCTTCGTCCAAGAAGTTGGATCTATAATTTTATTAGGTATTCTTTGTCAAAGTTCAACAAAGAATTAAGTTGAATATTAATATTTCATGAGCCCTTGAATTTATTTCTCAGTACTTACACCTACTAGCTAAGATTCTTCAACTTGTTATTCTATTATGTCATTATTATAACAGGTTTGGAACAGAGCAAAATTTTTATTAATAAAACCCGTACAGTTATTGAAACGATCAATCAACATTTCGACATTTTACATGTAATATATCGGAGGCGAAAAATGGATAAAAACGGATTGTCTATGCTAATATTATAAAGAGATAAAGTTTCTGAGGTCGTAAGGAGGTTGTAATACTGGAATTGAAAAATAAGTTTGTGTTGGATAGAGAAATTATCGGGGAAGGTTATCGGTTATAAATTATTTGTGATAGACCAAATTCCTTGCAGGCGCAAACAGTCTGGAATAAGCGAACGAACGAAGATTACTATACATACTATAATTTATTAACATGATTAAATTTTATCGATCTTATCGCCCATCTTGGTTAGATTTAAAGGTTAATTCCAGTAATGTTTTAAACAAAAGCTTCATGGTTAGCTTGATAACATGCAGTTTACACACATATAAAACCACCGGTGGTTTGGATCGGATATTGGAGATAAAATGAAAATAGTTTAGTTACTCTACGGCCCCTATGTTAAAGCTGCATGAAAAGCGTAATACAACAGTTATTTGGAAAATTACTCTTATTACAACAGATTAAGGTTCTCGTAAATTTCAAGGAGTTCCGCTTGAATTGCAGTGTGTCCATTCTGAAGCTTCAACCCTTCAATTTAACTTGATACATAATAATGAAGATTATTTGAGATTTCTCATTCTCATAAAGAAGAAGAAATTGAATATAGTTATAAAATGCAAGTTAAAAAAATAAAAAATGCAATTTGAAATATTTAAGTTAAAGGAAAGAGGTACAAAGAAATGCTCTTAAAATTAATACTTTAATATATTTAAGCAAAATAAAAAATGAACCACTTCGCTATCGGGTCTCATATTTCAAGCTAAATGAACTCTTAATGAAACCTTACCTCTATAAAGTTACGAAAATTACTTGAACATTAAACTGTTAATTTGGATAAGACTTTAATAAGGACCGTAAAATTAACCATCCTTTATATTATCTTCTTAGGATTTGTCGAGGTCTAGCTAACCAATGAAACATTTATGCACGTAAAGCATATAGGCGACTAGAGGCAGCTTAGCTTAACCGAAAATGTTATGAAACTAGATTAATCAGTTAACTTTGTATCAACCCCTACCGCGACCTATCAAAAAATATCCGTTTTCTAATTTAATTGTATGTTAAATAAATTATTTTAAAATTAAAACTAACACTAGTATGCATATTCGCAATTAATCCTACCACCGCTTTGACGAATTAGTAGCTGCAGAGAAGAAGCGGCGCAAGAAACTCTGAGCCTTTAGTATTTTTAATAGAATTTACAAATTACCTATGTCATTATGTATTTGTATTACATACAATTTTTTTGTTGTACAGTGCAATATTTTATACATCGATACGTATCGTCATTTCTGATTTTATTAAGTTTCTATTCAGTTTTAATATAGATTTAGTTTATTTAAATTGCATTTTTAAATAGTCCTAATCATTATTATCGTCTTAATATTCCTGAACTTTGTAGTAGCCTTTTTTCATTAAATTTTGTTTGGTATAGTCCTTAAATTTGTGTATAGGCAGTTGACTGATATTTGTCTAAAGATTGGAACAGTAAGTTTATTTCTATATCTAGTATAATGAAATCGTTTAATATGCAAAATAGACTAAATATAACAAAATCTGTTCATAAGCACACGCAAAATAGCCGTATAAATTGAACAAAGCACGTTATTTTTGTTTGCTGAGATATTCACGTTTGAGCACGAAAGTATATAAACTCTTCTTATCTGTCTTACGTCGTCTTGCTTTTATGGTAAAAAAGATCTTAAGTCTTTTTAGTAGCGATCAAATTTTATTAAAGAACACTTTGAGTTAGCTAATGTTTTTTTAAAGGGAATGTACGAAAAAATGTTTCTGGTCTGTCATCGTTTAATGCAAAGTAGACACGATAAAGTAACACGCAAAGTGAAGAGGTGAAAATTGTTATGTGGGTAGACGATTGCGGAAATGATGCTATCTTCTTGCTTCTTTACAGATATTAAACAGTACATTTAACTTTAAGAAGAAAAATAACAAGCTATATAGCATAACACTGTGCAATAACCAGTCCTGATGTAATAACCGTATAATAATAACCGTAAAATATACACATTTTAACAGCATAAGCAGCTTAACTGAGTCTTCCAGATAATGGTGAAATATCAATTTTCCATTGCAGCCACAAAATTCTTAAAAACAAATAGAATTCGAAGAGTACTTTTATAACTATAACTATATACTGTTCTTTTATAACCTTACTCGTAACGGACTGAACAACGCAGCTGGATTGTATTGTATTTTGATTCTTTTAATTGGCTTTTAGAACTTTGTTTAGTTGCTTCACAGAGTCAGTAACTGTTAGCTATCTTACTAGAAAATAAAAAAATAAAAAAGATGCCGTCGATACTTTCTTTGTGCCATACAAGCTGTACTGATGATCTAAAATAACAAGTTTAGCTACGTTATAATTTAAACACAGGTTGACCTAGGTTTGAAGTCCGCTGATTGTATATATGCCATACATCTATAAGCCATGTTGAGGTAACCTATAACAAATCTTATATCTTAATCCAATATTATAATAATTATTAAAAAGGTATCAGACTTTTTATAGAATTACATAATTGTATTTTTTTACAAATTCTTTCCTAAAATATTAATTTGAAACATAATGAAGTACTGCCCAAAAATATTTCTCCTCATTTATTTAGAAAAATGAAGCAGAGAGCATCAGAATTCTTAATAGCGTGCCGAATAGTAAATAAAGTATTTATTCGAGAAGGAAACGCTGTTTTATCGTTCTAAGTTTATTTCTGTGAATAAAAACAATCATCGTAATTTAGTAAGTAAACAAGAAGAATCAAATTTAAATAAATATGCTTTTATTTATTCAATAGGTCAACCAACTGTTTCTTCTAAAATTATACAATGATATATCACATTAACTTCTTAATAAACTTAGTAATTAAAGTATTCTTATTCTGGGTTTCAATCGATAGCTTTGTCAAATATGTCAAAGTTAATAAACGCATATTATTCCAGACACCTATTACAAAGATTCGGGAAGCATTATCAATCTTCTTGGTGTTTTCTACCAGATAATAAGAAGATACCTATACGTCTTTTATTTTATCTTTATTAGTTTTAAAACGTATTATCACCGCTACTAACATCTTAAGAGCCTAGGGTTAAGGTTCAAATTATTCTCTCATTTAAAAAAAATTATTTTGAGTATCGAAAGTGTTCCTCACAAAACTACATAATACACTATCGATACTGACAATTTATTTGTATGAAACCGTTATTTATATTATATTTATTGGGCGGCTATCATTCACGTTACAAATCGCGTCGTTGACGTCTAAACGGTCTTTTCGCAAATGGGTCCAACATAATTCGTGAGGTAATGCAATTTTTTGTGCGGTCCAAAAATATATTATTTTCTATCAACTGATTAAATTATACATATAAATTTCAGACAAATTATGGAATAGGCAATAAATATTTAAGAAACAAGAGTGGTAAGTCTGATAGTAAGCGTAAGTTATAAATGTAACTCACCAATACCCACGCCGTAAAACTCAAAGGAAAAGCGTTATTTTAAAAGCAAAGAAGACGAGTCTGCATACATGAAATTCTTAAACAGAAACTTGTGAAAATAAACCTAGTTTTTAATGTACGAGTTGACTGCGGAGGTTGTAGTGTAAGGATATCATGAAGCCAATCCATGGGTAATGTCGTGGCATAGTCATTTTGATAGGCTTGTCGGACAGCCAGAAACGGGGAGGTATAAGGTATTCAACGAGAAGTATTGAAATTTAATTTATGTTGTAGCTCTAACTACCTAGCCAGAGGTCACGTGATCGAATCCCAGTAGAGTTTAGAGTAGAGATATTTATATGATGAGTTCGAATGCCTGTCCACGTCTGAAAGATGTGTGTATATCGATTAAGTATAATTTCTGGTATTAATATACATATTACTATATATACTTCTCTGTCATCTAGTATCCACAACGCGAGCTCTTAATATGTTCAATATATATGGTAACTGCCGATACTACATAATATATTTATTAATTTTATTTGGTATAACAACAGTTGTTAACAATACTTTCAACATGCTTAGATTTAATTATTTATCTAACTAAATGTAACAACTACTTACAGGTAAACACCACACGCTAAAATTAAAATTTAATTTGGACACAAATTAGTATACGGAATTCAAGTACCATTAAGAAGAGACAATTATTAACTCATTTTAACGATTCTGCGATCTTTTGGATATCGAATTGAGTATTTCTTTAGTCCAACATTCTAAATTTAAGTAAAAAAATTGTCAAATATTACAATTATAGTAAATATGCTAACGTACAATCTTTATAAGGTAATTTAAGAAACGTAAAAGCTTCACACTTGGTCCTCGATGTCCCAAAATATCTCTTCTATTGAAACTAGAACTAAAATATATTGTCCCGATTTTTCATGCGACAGGTGTGCTTCCGGGTTGCAAAACTGTTTATGAATATGTAATTCATTCTAGACGTAGTATATTTTACCATATTATTTCACTACGTATATTTTTTTAACACCAGAATAATTTGGTGATGTATTCTACGAAAGATAATGAGAACGAATGGTTTCAGAAAATTATAAGAGGTTTATTCTAAAATATTGACAACTTTCATAAAAGAAAAAATAGTAAAAATGACTCGAAAACTGCACTTAAATATAGCTAAATTAATGTAATTCGTGTCTTGTGTGTAATAAATCTAAAGTTCGAAGTAAAATGTTAAAAGTGTTACTAGTATTTTGACAAAGCTATAAGAGAGTTGAGTTTTATAAAAGCCTTAATTGAAACTTAATTGTAGGATAATACTCAACGTAAGTATGTGATTTACTCGTGGCTACGGCAAAAAATGTAATCATTCAACAAACTTTCTTTACACTTAATCAAACTCAGAAAACACTTGAAGGAACATCAGCTCTTCGCATTAACTAACAGTGTTCAGTTTCCTGTGACCGTTTTCTTCAGTTACATCCTTGTTTTAAATTACGTTGTCCCTTCTTTGGTTAGTGACATGTCTATTTAGTTAGAATGAATGGGAGATTGATGGCCCACCATGTTACCTGTAGAGAGATGACGTGAACTTGCTATTTGTTCGAGAAATTCGGTTTACCTCGACGGGAACATAGACAAGGAAGATTTATAGTCAACTCTTACTTTGCTGAAAAATCATAAAGTTTAATATAGTTGAAAAACACATACAATTGAATTTCTCATGTTGATGAAGGATAATTATGTAAGCATGCAGAATACTTTTAAAGACCATCAACTAGGTAATTAACATATTTAAACGTTTGAAGATCAAAAAAGACAAGGAGGATACTTTTGTCATGTTTGTTTCGAGTTTTCTCAAACTACAATACGTTTTCACACTATATTATCTGCCTCGAAATTACCATCATAATAAGCTTATGTTATGGATACTATAAAACGGAAAACGCTTGCTAATAACTATGATCCGAGGACAAATTTTCGTGTTCATCCCATAAACCTGATACTCGAACTCCTGGCTGAGTATATTACCTTTTTGTTTTTCAGATTATTTCGATATTCTATTCTATTCTAAATATTTTGGAGTTATATTCATATAGTTTTCATTGATAGTTATTATCCGAGGTACTAATGAGTGCTAGCATCCTAAACATATGGTTTTCGATCCGTCACGTTACTATTAACGGGATCGTATCTGGAAGAATAATAATATTTTTGACCCACCTACTTTTTTCGCTGAAGCCTCCGGTCAAATGGAATTCCACTGAATAGTTTTACGCTTTGCAAGATATACATATATGTCATAACAGCACAAAAGTGGCATTAGTCAAAAAAGAAGGACGTATGATTGTTCAAGTATTTTCTAAGAACGACGGAAGATCGATCCAGTATTTTGTTGATCGATCTTATATCGTTATCGTTTACTATTTCACCACCACACTGACCCAATGCAGCTTGGTGGGTGATAGAGGTTGTCCTGACAACCGGGTATCAACGCGCAACAGCATAACGTGCCATCGAAACCAAAGAGGAGATCGAGTTAACATATTTCATTTTCCATCTAGGGACCAACGTTGATTACTTTTCATATTTGAAACCAGAGCGTTTAAGCCTACAACATCTCAACAAAACCTGCTGCTTAGAAATCTACAATAGGAAAGAAAAACTTTAAAAAGGCAGGCAAAGGAATTGAGTGTGGGTGAAATGTAATATAATCATACCTGTGTAATTACATTATCTTCCATAGCTTTAAACAAATCACAGACTTAAAGGGAATGCTGTCATCCGTAATTAGTAATTTGTAACATCAAAATCACAAATTGCTTTCACCCACACTCAATTCCATTCTAATTTTCAAACAGACCAGTATTAAAAGTTAACCCGCAAACGTTCCCAAGTGTCCATTGAAAACTTAAAGCTATCTGGAGTACGTGCAAAGCAAACCCATTAGTATTAATAACACGTTCAGACTTATTAAGCCGTGGTAACCCTTTCACTGCCGTGGGTCATTTATGGACCCTTAATATCTTGTATTGATGTCGCTAAAGAAAAACGCTGTTTGATTTTAAAGTACTTAAATGTTTAAAAATGTTTAAAGGCTATACTACTCAAATTGCTTTAAATATTGAATACTAGGGTATAATGAAGTTAAAATGGATTATTGTTTAGTCATATCCTTAACCCATAAATTTTTTTGAGGAAACCGTTTATGTTTATAAACCACTAATGTCTAAAGGGTAGACACACTCGCACTTTTCGCTTAGACTGTAAGCGGCGGGCATATGTGACCATTGCTTTTCACGGGGGTGAACTCCGTTCTGCCGAAGCAATCACCTGCAGCCCAGGCTTACGGCCAAGCTTAGCGCAGATGGAGATTGAGCTACTTGAGCCATCCCAGACGTGGCGGCCTGAGTAATGCATGCATGCGAGCCACTCATACGCAGTCGCGTTTAGAGAATAAGAAAGGCGTCCACCGCCTTCCCATTACCTACATTTCGGTTCAAAAAGTTTTATAATACTCAATTTTATGAACTATTGGCGAATTTAATTGTATTCTCCGTTGAATTAAAACGATTAATTAGAAACAATTCATGTTTTTTAATAAGATTAGCAAACAGCAAGTTGAGTTATTTAGGATTATGTATGTTATATGCACGTATTTATCTACGAATTAATAGTGTGTGGAAAGCAAACAAAATAGAAGTAGTATTTTGTTTGTATTCCACATAGCATTTCTTTGCCAAATTATTTCAAAAGAAAATAGTGCTACTACTGGTAATTATAAAGTCCTTGTGATATCTTATCTTACCACGCAGCTAGGGATATTAATTCACTCGGTGATCATCACTTTAACTGTCAAAACATATTAGCACCCACCGATATGTTATGAAAAAAATTTAGTATATGTTACCACCTAATCGTCTTCACTAAGAGTCCAATGTCTATGAGATATAATTTAACCATTTAAATAACACATACATGCAATAATTTGGATACACTAAATAAACTAAAGCCTGTATAAAAATTTAAGCATCCAAGTCTCGTGAACAAATATTTGTGCTCATTTTACAAAGATGACGTTGAGTTTCAAATAGTGAACCAAAGATACACTTCGTATTTATTTTGCGCGTATACATTGCGTAAAAATTCATTTATTAGGTGAATTAGAAATGTGAATGTGTGTTCATTCTGTCCCTTCATGGTTAATTCCGCACACACGCGATTCTATTTCCATAGGCAAAGGTGTACGAAATCACAATTAACATATAGATGTACCGCTCGACCCTCGCCGGTCCCTTTTAGCGAAATTACAAAAGACACGCTCTTTTAACAAGGACTCCGAAGTTGCAGCCCCGAATAGACGACACAGATTAAAATATATCGTTCGGAAAAGGTGAAGTGTTGGCCGTGTCCAGCATTATTCGGTGTTTTCGTCAGTGATATTGTTAGGAATTTCTTTGAACACCTGAATGAATGAAGCGTTTTGATTTTGTTTTTTTTCATCCCTTCTTTTCATTATCATACAAGCGCATGAAAACTTTTTTTAAATTCGTTGAGAATATTTATGAAAGGTGTGTTTAATATTTTATAGGTATTATGCCTTTTTTGGATTTAAAAGTGTTTTAAATTTGCTGGTTGTTAGGCTGTGGCAACTGTTGCGCGAGGGTTGTCAAGGAATAGAAAATTAGGTGAGCGTTTGCGACAATAGAATTCATTAGCAAGCCCTGGGGACAGTGCTCGACAATGGCGGGTTATTTTTTAACGGCCGGAGAAAAGTGTGCCGAGGATGGACTATAGCTGGGGTCATTGAATCTTAGATCCGAAGAGTCATTAGTGCACTGTAAACTGGCTTCGTAGTTCGACTTTACGATGAGACAATTATGGCTCATTTGGAAACAATCGGTTGACTGGTACTTTATTTGGATTTAAGAAGAGAAATGCATGAGGTATCATCATTCTTCCGCTAGAAAAGAAAAATCCTCTGAGCAGTGCTTGTTTTTATTCTTGTCTAATTTCTCTTTTAAATATCTCATGGTTTATATTTATATACTAATATTAGAAAAAGTTAAAATACTGTTTGAAATATAAAATTTTACTTGTGATTATATTAAACTTCAGTACATAACTATCCCGTCCGTAAAATAATGTGTCAGCAAATGATTTGTTTAAGTTGGTAATAATTTGAGTTAGTAAAATGAAATGGATTGGTATTAATTTTAAATTTTAAATGTAAGAAGTTTCCTCACAATTATTATCACATACAACCATTTAGTTTGTATGTGAGAGCCCCGCGTAGCAATATATGTTAAAAACGTTTTAACAATTTTAAGGCATAGCTGCGTTACAAAACAATGGGTAACTATGTCGTAATAGTAATGAAGCAATGGACTTACATTTTACTTAACAACAATGAGACATATTTTTGTAGTACAGCAAAAGCAAATTGTGATCTTCGCAGTCCTTATCCCCTTAGCAGTAGAGGCGGCTTCCAAGGTGCAACTGTTAAGCTTGATGTACTGTCGTCTGTACAAACAGATCCAATACTACAATAGGGTCCCAAATAAACCTTATACCTTTACAAGAATAGTAATAGGAGTAGGACACAAACGTTACACAAACGCAATATCCTTCCAATCCTGACGTATTTTTGGATCAATCTAAATGATCCGATTACGCTCGGGATATAGGAATATTGGATATTCTTCTGGACACAAAGCAAGAAGGATTATCAATGGATATTGTGATTTAATTTTTAATTATTAAATTTTAAAAAAATAATAGAAAGTAGTAGGATTGTAAGTAGACGACGAAAAAAGTTTAATATTAAGACACAATGTAGGAATAAGGATATCGCAAAGAGTTCTCAACGGTAGCTCAAAAATCATTATTATCAGTAACCTATAATATATCTTACTAATAGACAAAGGCCTTGTTATATATATATTTTTGTCTCGTAAGATTTTTTTTAAAGATCCAAGTTTAGAACACACCTAAAGACAACAATTTTTTTGTGATAAATACACTGCTCTTTTAAAAGCTTTTTTTTAATACTTTAAAAGCTTTCAAAAAACAGAATTAGAATTAAATTATAAATAGAAAGCAATAACAAACGTCAATATATTTATTTATTAACCTATCTTATACATAAACCAGTAACAATTATGTTGTTTCTTTTAGAGACATCTGATTGGCAGTATCGACGTCTGTTCATTAATTATCTGTGGAAAAAGTCCAAAACAGGTGGTCATAGAGCTCATCGATCAACCTTTTTGTAGCAACTTCTTAGAAGAAGACAAATGGATAGTGTTTGTAATTCTATCTACAAGCGAGAGAACATTAATTTTTTTGCAAGGGAAACCTACACTTTTACCCTTAAAGTGATGTAGTTTTACAAGCAGTAAAAAGTTTTGAAGCAATGAAACAAGAAGTGATAGCTAATTAGCTTAAGATTTATGAATTATTTATTTAAAATTAAAAAACTAATATTTATAACCTTTCGTCTCATGTAGCCCATCAATGCTCACATACTATTTAAATGTAAAAATATTCAGATTCATTTTGCTTGCAATTATTACATATACACTCATGGATAAGGAATATACATTCATTCGTTAGTATATGTGTAAACGCTAAATAGAACTGAAACTCAGAGGTCAAATTTGTTACCGCAATGATTCTTTATGTGAGGTAAAAGCGCTTCCACGTTCAGCTGCTCAGCATTCGACTCGGGAGTACCACAAATTCATATCTCTCGTATAACTTCTTTAAAATAGCTCATCAATCCGACGGTACTGTGAAAGCATTTATCAGATTAATGATTTTATAAAATGCACTGCAAATGTCTGTTTTCAAAGATGCCATCATGCCGGCCACAAAAAGCGGCACTTTTCTTTTGAAGACCATGTTTTGTACGACTAAGAAATGAGTCACTGAATCTCTTTGTGCGTGATATTGAAGTGGAGACAGCGAATTGATGACCTCATAGGCATCACTTGTGCATGGAATCTGAGTAGTTTGGTAAAAAAAGGATATATTTAAGTCAACAAGCTCTTCTCAGAACTCTAGTATAGCCAATAGATTCGCTAAGCGATGCCATATCACGATCAAATACATCTACAGCCTATATAGATTCCACTTTTTAGCATAGACCTCTCTGTACGGGAAAACGACCTGAGGAGTTTGGTTCTAAACTACACAACGCTTTTTCATTGCGGGTTAGACAATAGAAACAAAATTAGTACCTTAACCTTCTTGCTAAAAAAGCTTTAACAAAAAATATAAATATCTATTACTTCTTTTTGCAAGTACTTTATGATCCTTATACAAACTAAAGTGCACCCTTCGTCATTCTCCAGTGATTTCATTACGTTAGCAAGTTTTTACGTTTCACAATTTAAATTTAAAGAGTTTTAATTAACATTAGGCTGTCTTCTTTTCTTTTCTCTGTGCCCTTTGTTAGACTCATTCATAGAATCACTCGCACTTGTTATTCTGTTTAAAACTTTCGACAGCCATAATAAGTCTTCTTGAAAAGAATAGAATTCACTTAATTTGTTTGAGTTCTCAGCTTTTATCTTATATAAATTAATGGAACTTTTTGATTTAGATTGATTTGTTGGAAAACTGTTACTATTGCTATAGTCATACGATTTATTCACGTTATTTTTACTTATCTATTGTGTTCATGTGATTAGTTAAGTTCAAATAGCAATTTTATCTGGGAGAGTATTCTCTAACGACCAAAGAGGAGCTTGCGATAACAAATATTGATTGATCTATCTGGAATTAAACATAGTGAAAGATGCTTTGTAGACGTAATCTTGTTTTTTTTTTGACTGACTAATGCTGTTGGCCGCATATGGCCTTTACAGCGTTACCAGGGTTTTAAAGAGGCGAGAACCTTGGATAGCCCCTAAGCCTTAAGGGGTAATTCGTCTCTCGAGGAGTTCTAATCGACAGGCATCACCTCCAGGGGAGGTATCCCGCTGTCTCTTAGTCTTCAGGGCGCTGAGTCATGAGGGAGTGACAAACCTGAGACGTAATCAAAACCAGCATTCGGTCCACTACAATAGCAAGCTTACATTAACGAGAGCCGTAGATAATTCACGGAATATATTCGTGACAATTATAGTAAGGAGGAGAAACTAAAGCTTCATGTCTCCAATCCGTACCTGCTGTTTATTCGAACTAGTTTGCGAAGTCCTAAATATTACTTCGGAGTTACCTGACCTCCATCGCTTCTTACGCCGGAAACTTAATAAAAGCTCTAAATGCAACTATTGGTTAAAAAGTTTCCGGAACGTCGAAGAAAGATTGTCGATTGTCTGACTTATCCAGTGACAATGTATTTGCAACAAATTGCATCTGGCATCTGAAAAGTTATAGCATTTTGCTGTCGTTACTTTGTAATTGTATGAATACTATGTATAACTTTAATTTTCATATAAATCCTCGTTTACTTATGTAATAATATGAACGCATATAAAATAATGTCTCGATGGATAGCTCCGAGCTTTCATTTGGGAAGCAATATTCGATACATCAACGCGTACACTTCGTGTATTGACGCCCACGCAGCAAGGATAAAATTAGTGATGTTATTTGGATGATATTATGAAAGAAAATTATCGGAAATGATTATCTGTTCTTGAGTGCTGGGCAAGTCGGCGAAGTACAAAAACAGAAGCCAAAAAGGCTCATTTTTGGCTTAAATAAAGGTGCGTGTACACTCTTTATAGGAGCTTCTAAATTTTTAGTTTTTAAATCAAAAGCGTTAGATCCAAATATTTTATAGTGATATATACAATTGAATATCAAGTATTGAATTGGAAAGCAACTGCACCTTATTAAAGGAAAATAATTGTCGCTAGAGCTTATTTATTAAGGAAATGTTGTATTGGGAATAGAACGACTTCTATGCCTTCTATGCTATCGTCATATTGTAATCTTAGCATTCTTATGTTTAAAAATCTCAAAGTATATTCTAGACATTTATTACTGTATGTTAGCTTACTATCGTGTTATTAATCCTACGGACGTTTGATTACTGGTTTAAGAACTTTTAGATCGTTATGTGAAAATATTTGTTAGAAGGAATGATGAGGAAATACTTTTAAGTACCTACAAATCTTGTATTCAATTAAGTTCGTAAAGTAAAACAATGTAATATTGTTTTTACGAAATAATCTTCCAGCTTTCAAGGGTCAACATTTTATCCCACGGTAATAATTATTATTTCAAAGAAGCTTTGAAAGAAAAAAATTATTTTACTTTGAAAGTCTTTCATTTCATAAACATTCAACGATATTGTTAACCGACAAATTTGAATAGACACCAGATATTAAAATAACAGGGCTGGACTGTTATCGATATCTTTCTAAGCTTGGTTGGTTGCTTTATAATTAAACAAATAATCATTCCAGAATCAGATATTATTTACCCTTTATTTAAATATATTCTTTATTTTAAGCTGATCTCGTAATATCAGGCTTGCCAGGCCTTAAAATATGGTATGTTCTATTCATATTTCTGATACATCTTGACCTGCTTGCTCTCGACAGCTAATAACGCTTGTTTAGGGTTAGGCAGAAAATATTTTTTTGCACAGAAATATAATTAAACCTTTTTTTTATTTCTGCTGGAAATCTCTTCCAAACGCTCCCTTTTACCCAGGAAAGGTAACAGGGGATGTGTAGGCCTCTCACCCACTAAAACCCACAGCGACGCACTACCTGATCACTTTCTGCCGACGTGCGGGACGAATACTTTTCGCCGCTATATCGGCAGATATACAATTAAACCTAACGTTAGCATTGCTAACTTTTTATTACATAGTTATGTCGATTCATTTAAGTAATATCTTTTGTAGCAGCCTTTAAATTTCTTAAGGGTACTATAGTGTTTTACGTGGTCGAGATTATTATTTATAGTATTAGTAGATATGACCTCCAGTCGGGCGTGCTCTCTAAAGTAGAGTGGTCAGAACCGCTTTATTTTGCCTTCCTTCAAAAGTTCCCAAATTAGTTTTAGAATGCTTTGTGATACAATTAAATTATTTGAAATATTATAATCTCAGCTCTGGATGCACAAAGATTCTCAGTTTCATTCCAACTTATTTGTGTTAGAAATATTTTTTGGAACAGTTCTTACTCTGAATAAACTTTAAAGGCAACATCTACAGAACCATGGGAATCTCCTACATTGTTAGTTTATGTGCACCTGATCCTTCGTTCACCAAAACGTTCCATTTAGACTTTAATAATCACTAATTTTTGTAATTGGAAGTTGTGGTCTGCGGCTTGTGCTAGAATTGCGCAGAAAGGGATAACCAAAATCATCCGTTCATTGGGTATAATTTAATAAAAACGTGACACCTTTCAACACAATTTTATTGTTTCAATACAATTTCAGCCTTGCTTTTATAAATAGATTTTATACATTATTTACACCACAAACATCATTTCAATTTCGAGTACAAATTCCGTAAAAAGTTTTCAGTTGTCCATAATCTAACGGATGAAAATGAGAAAATAATTTATTTATGATACATTTATAACGTGAAATACATTTCCAATATTTAAGTAGTACACATTAGATCTAATTCGAAGGTAGATATTTAGATCCTGAATTACTTTTTTTTATAATAACGATCATAACATCCTGAGATGGTTGTCTGTTGAGCTGCATTCGCTCTTCTCGTATTGTCATTGTCGTGAGAGACCTAAGCTGTTAGCTATTTGAGAACATCGGGAAACTACTTCATCCTGAAGTAAGCTAAATGACATGGCTATTAATATTAGTCCAAAAACAAGGTAAGCGCAACACGCAACCATTTGTATGTATTCATTTTTAGAATTCTCGGTGCTGTGTTTTGAAGTCAAGAAGCTGGTAGGCACGAAATCTCCGAAACCGATAGTTGCTAAGGCAATAAAGCAAAAATATGCTGCGTCAAGGAAACTCCAATTCTCCCAAGCGGAGAAGATGGCAGCACCAACACAGATGTACGCTAAGAGTAGAAACAATACAATGCCGATGGGAACGTGGCAATGTTCTATTCCATGGTTGATATGATGCTGCACACTGGTGGAAGCACTGCTGCTTGGAACGGCACACGTCTTCGATTTGTGACTTTCTTCGTTCCAGATCAAAGGCACTCGTGAGGGTGTATCGTGAGGACATATTCTGTATAAAATAAAATACAATTAGAAGTTGGAAAAAGGGAAATTTTAATCAAAATGATTAATCAAAGGAAGGAGGCCGCTGATTTCTTATCTTTGCCCATTCATGTATCCGAGGCACATCAACACAAAAATATAGAGAAGATACAAAGATTTCGGATTTGATAATGCTACAGCATAATTTTTATAACGTTATTATGTAGAAATAAAAGAAATCCATCAATTTTTAATTGAAAGTGTATCACAAATCAACTTTTTAGGGAAATCTGATATTCAATTTCGTTTCGTATCAATAAATCTCTGTAAAATTCAGTCAGTTTAAAAGTTATTAGTTTCTTTCAACTCAATTGATAATTGACATAATGTTTGAAAAATATCTGCCTTTAAATAAAAAACCAAAACGGTGCAATACCTAGACAAGTAGAGATAAGGTCTGTGGACAAATGTCCTTCCTCCATTGATATATTTTGCGTCTTATATTTTGTTAATTATTTATTCACATGTGGTTTATCTTGACTTTGCGATCTGACAATTTGGCTATTCTCTTTGAACTTCCGATTAAAAATCAAGACTCTCAAAAGATTTTTTTCCAGTCTATAATTGAGGAAAATAAATTTTAATAAGCCTTATATATAGATATAAATTTCCGGTAAGTGTGCTTCCGTAAATTATTTTGTCCATTTTTAGCGACCTCCTTCAGGAAAATTTAAGTTTCTTCAAAAATTCATCAAAACTTACACATCATCAGGGTCCTCTGAGTCATCTAAATCTTCTTGACTTCTATTTGGTGACATTTCTCCACACTCCTCTGCTATCAGCTGCTCGATGACTACTCCACGAGGTCTTTGGAAAGTCCCCCTTCCCCTACCTCGGCCAGGGACATGGACTGTGGCTAGGCACTTAGAACTTCCCACGGTTTTTTTGCGGTCTAATGTTTGGGTTTGAAGAGCTGATGACGTGTGTGGCTCTGTTGAAAAATATTATATCTGATGCTGAACGTAAAGCAATTACAACGAAAGCATAGCGATAAAGCAATAAAATATTTTAAATGCTCGTGATTTATTTTCATTTTTCTATGTTCAAACAGCCATTATTATTCAATCTACAGTTGAGCGAAAGAACGAAAGCGGCTTCTATTATAAACGTAACAAGGTGGTCTCATGGCCAAACATGTCGATATTGATTTGACTGTGAGTAGTTTTCAATTATTTGACTAAATATTTATCATGGCTTATTTGCTTTTCTACAAAAACTTTCATTATTGGATTGAACGGTATAACATAGATATGGCTTTAATTTATTATATTAATTGAAGGTAGGATGCTGAAATATCAAATTTCCGTTTGATAGACGCCACAAAAAACAAAAACGTGAATAGCAACCTCAAAGAAGCAAATTGCAAGGTAAGCTCACCATTAGCCAAGGCACTGCGCTTGATACGACCAAGCGTGGCCGCCCGAGGACTTGCGGGGGCACGCTCAAATACTTGCGAATATTGACCTCTATCGCCTGCCCTGGCTTTTACGGTACCAGGGGACCTGTGGCTCCGGGGTGGGAATGAAGTGTACTGGTTGTTCTCTGCTGGCTGAGGTAGTAGCCGTTGCTGTTCGTGTAGTTGAAGATGGTTTTCGAGCTGAAAAGTCCAATATTCATGTTATTTAAAAGCTAAAAATTAAAGAGTTAAGAGTGAAAATTCGTAGTTATCAGAACAATTTCCCTAATCAGCTCAACACACATACCACACAGCTAATTGAACGATACTACATTAATAGGGTAAGTATTCATTTCTAAACCAATATTTATCTATTCAATTTTTTTTCTTCTTATCTAAAATAGATACCTCTGCATCATTCCTCCAAGTATTAGGTACTTTTCCTTTGGTAGCCCTTAGCCATGTCAATCGAGCTATTCTTGCTAATGACGCGCCTAAACCAGCCAAACATGCCAGCGTCAGTGGCACGCCAGCAGCAGCATATGCCACGGTCGCAGCTCTGCCGGCAGCTGTTCGTGGTGACACATTGCCATAACCTAAAATATTATATAATTAATAATAATATATTTTGCTACAATCTGATATAAGCCAATTAGAAACTTTTTTATGAAACTAACTATCACCACCTAAGAATCTAACGTGATTGTAACATTGTTGGTGGCATTAAGTTTGTCTGCTCGGCATCAGGCTTCATCAATCTTCATGATTCCTATATATATTTGTTTTATTGTGTAATATAACATCGAATCATTAATAAAAATTACTATTTAAAAGTATACCTTAATTAAGTATTCATACCTATAGTTGTAATCAACGTAATGCAGTATATCAAGGCTCCAGAAAACGTCCACTTGGAGTCCAATGCTAATTCTGGCGGTTGAGCCTCGGGAGACTGCCGAGCAGCCGCCACGATAGACGACTCGAACTTGCGAAGCTGTTCATGCACCAGCCTTGTCCAGTTCCTCTCGTACAAGACGTTGAGGCGCTCTAAAAGGGAAAAGTTTCTAGTTAGTAAATTATTATATGACTCGGTAAAATTATAAATATAAAAGTATAACCATCACTGCCATTAACATAATATAATAAAGAGAGGGTTCTTCATAACATTTCGCCTATAGTGTCATAAATAATAATAAGAGCCACCTTAATAGGTCATTGAAAAAAATTCGTATAGATAACCGAGTTCAAAATAATATTGAAATATTATTTTGAAAGAATAGCAGAATAATAAATTTGATTACCAGCACTTTAATATTTATGATGACTTTGTCATTGGCTTGAGATTATGGTTCCGGAAAAACCCAATTTAACGATATAATCACCTCCAAACAGTTGGTGATCAAACCGATAAGTAGGAAGGGAGTACTCGTATTTTTTATTATTAAAAGCATACTTAATGTGTTGACAACGCCTAATGGTAAGTAGTTGGAATCCCTGTGCGAAGATAGCTAATTCAACCTTCACTTTTCTGGCCCAAGCGTGTCCTTTCATGCATTTGATGGGGCCCGTGGTAAATAACGGTGGGAATTCTAAGCTGCGGCTGCAGTGTAATTAAGAAACGAGTACGATACATTATTTTTAATTATGAAACTGTTAATTATGTAAATTAGACTATAGTGACAATAAATAGTACCCACTTCCTTCCTGATGGCAGCCAGTACTGCCTTTGACTACCAACCCTCTAAAAATACTATATAAAAATACTCTTATGAAAGGGAGTTAGTACCACACTTAAAAAAGATAGGTATTGAACTATCACTACCTGCTCATGGTGAATTCTCTGTAAACGTTCAGTACAATTTCGTTCAAATGTTATAAAAATAGACGAGATTGTAAAAAGTAATTTTTTTACCCTAAGCTCTCACGATGACAACCAAAAACGTGGACATTATGCTGTGACTCCCATAAGTTATTACTGCTACGTTTTCAGTAATAAATTCTCATCAAACGGTGCAACAAGATCGTCGTCACAGCTCAAGGGGTCTATTATGATTCCGATGAGCTGACACTCAAATTAATGAGCGCCGCAATCAAGCCTCTGTTTATTTTAATCAAAAGCGAAAAGAGCCATTTAACTTTTAAGAGGGTAAACCTCTCGGTCTCATCCTCCAGATACGCGACTCATTTTTGTAATTATTCGTTTACGAACTTTACCGTTCAAAGTTTTGTCGTTACAACGATAATGTAACTGAGTAATCGTCTATTATGATTCAGTTTGTTATCTAACTGACCAGTGGTGTGAACTTCAGAAAAATTAAATAATTAATAAATGGAATAATGAAAGTTCTCCTGTGTATCACGCCTAAAATATGGCCGTGTCATCTCGTCGTTCTTCAGCCTTATCAAAAGTTTATAACGTTAATATTTCGTAGGTTGCGTTATTTTTGCGAATGTAATTTAAATCTTTCTTTTTGGTTTCAGGTTCAAATCCAGATAGGGATAGATATCAGTATGATGAGTATATTTGTTTGTATAGATGTTTGAATATTTATATATTATATTTTTAATATTTATGTGCATATTATCCACAACACAAGCGAGGAATGATGTTTTTTGGCTTGTTAGTGGGAGTGTGAGAAATATATTTTTTTAAACCTAAGATTGCTCTTTTGGTAACTCAATGTCGTCGTATTAAATTTTCGTACGTTGAGTTTGGCGCTATGACAAATATATATTATACTAAACATCTCCTTAATAAGTTGTGCAGTTAAGCTTCCTACTTCTTGCCGCTAACCTTGTCGCCAAACTCAATTGATAGCATTTAATGTGATTAATTGAATTTTGGGGATATTTAAGCATCAAGCACTTTAAGAATGCTTTATATGGAAAAAATAAATATTTTTTATTACTAAAAATTTTTCTACCTCTCTATTAGCCACTATAAAATACTGTCAATGTACACTATAACTGTCAATGTAAATGGATATTTAAATAAAGTGGTCTCTTGATCCTTATCAAACCACCAATTCTTATCTGCAAACTTATCATGAGAAATATTCTATGTTACTACGATTAATATCCTTTACTACTCGCTACTGATAAGCGACAGTAGAAACGATGTATGGATCAACCTCATTTGGATAAAATACTAGCTAATTAATAAATTTTTGAGAGAAACAAATAATGGATTATCAAGTATAATTAAATCTTAAAAGGCACTGTGCTCTGTTAAAACTTCTTAATTTGTACACAAAATCTGGATAGCTTAAACGAAGACAATTCAACTGTGAATAAGCACGTTGAACTCCAAGAATGTTCTCGAATCACGAAGATTCTGGCGCGAATCAGTTTCTCCGGAATTATTTAATTAGTATATTTTGACGTCCCAAAGCGCGGTTACGTGGTGTAGTGGTTTGAGCGTCCTTATTTCCACGCCACTTTCGCCACTTTTGATTTCGTATGGGAGAAATAATATTTCTTGCTTTCGTAATTTGGAACGCACTTTAAGGACCAGTAGTAATCTTGTTATGGTTTATAACTTCTCGTTCGCGTGTTCATAATCATTATTTAATTAATTTAATATAATTTGTACGATTAATGAATACATTTTCTGATAACTGTAATAATGATAACTGATTTAGTAACTGGCTTTATTTTTTATCACGATTTTACATTCTCAAGCTGTACGTACACTACAGATACTTAAATTTAAATTGTCTTGAAGTTTCCGAGACTTTATTTATTTAGTCATCATGCATCATAGATTTAGTACCTCTGTCAGTGTGTAATTTGTTAGTAAACTCTTCAATATAACATTTTCTTCTTCATAATAGGCGTAAAAAGACGCGATATAACTGGGGGATATTTTTAGAAATATACAGGCTGTTTTAAGAGAAGAGCAGGTTTAATGTAGAAAAGACCGCCAGTACCTAGTAATGATAGGGAAAGTAAAACAAAAAGGCATGTTAAAGATTCGTGGTGTTGGCGTCATGAAATATTTCTACGCGATCTGACTTTTAAGTAGGTAATTAAAATTTCAGAATTCCAACCGATTACAATGTAACCGACCTCTCTGGTTCACTGGGCTAGGCGTTAATTGGATTTTGCATCCTGCGCCTCTTAATTGTACCGCTTTATTTGCTTTGTTCGTGATTTTGTGGAGTAAAAATTCACGCAACCAAATTGTTGCTTTCCCCCAATTTTAAAGGCATTTTCATTAATAAAGCTATATGATAATCACTGGCGGTATTTTTAGGGTACATAATTTAACACCCAGCTGAGTTGGATTTGTCGATTTTAGAAATTAGACTTACCAAGTACCCGCAATAATGGGTATTAACTCACTAAGGACTGTAGTCCATATTCCTGTATCCTGTTATGCACTACTACTACACTATAAAATATGCGTAAAGACCAGAAAAAAAATATTGTCTGTAAGAAACACGTGCGCGACGGTGGAGTGGAGGCATAGCAGCGTGGCATAACCCCTTTACTGTAGCCACGTCTACTTTACGTACTAAGAGATTTAGTGACTCCTTTCTCTGTCGTACAACTAGAGCTTGAAATTCCTTACCAGCACACGTATTCCGTCCTTCTTATAACATGGGTTCCTTTAAAAGAGGCGTGAAAAAGCACTTTTTGGGCCGGCAAGGTGAGGGTGGCTACGGCAGTATGTCACATGCTTCACTAGCTATCTTCACATGTGGACTCGTTTACTGCTTATCATCAGGTGGTGTCGAGTCATTTGCTGAGCTTTTTATTAAAAAAAATCGATAGAACTCAACTGTACTATATACGTCTCACAATTGTATTGTAATTTAAAGAAATTATACGAAGTAATTTGTATCCAGCCGTTTTCACTAATACGGCGATTACCTGAGCTGAAACACTAACAATATAAGTCATTGAACTATTAAGAGGTACATGTAGTTTTAATACATATGTGTCAACAAATTATAACGATTGAAGCTAAATACCACATTTTAATTTTAAAATTTTATTTCGCTATTATAGTTACCATTTATCACCACCACATTGCCTGTTATTTTTGCTTCAATGCTTGTGGAAAAGCGTATATAAAAGTTTGCAAGTTTTTGAATGACGGGTGCAAATTTTCTTACATGCTCATAGCGACTTTTTGTTAAACTCGTTTATCTCAGTAAATGTATATAAATTATTTCCTAAAAGTCCATTTTAAAATTATCCAAATGCAATTGATTTTAAAGAGTACAAGATTAAACGCGGCTATCAAATTCCCAATCGTGATTCAATCGTGAAACTGCCGACTCTCGCGGCAAAATTCTCAAAACACATTGTGATCGTCACGAACCTTGTCCTATCTCGATCTGTATACAGCCGATTGGAATTGGGTTCGTGATCCCGCATCCCGCAACACGTGGCTTTGTTGGGCTTGGAGTACACTGCCGTCTGAATTGATACTTTTGCGGTAAAATGTGTCCGCATTTGAAGTAAGTGCACATAAGAGTAAGTGAACGTCACTTTATTGAACAGTAAAGTAAGGCTCCATCTTGAAGTTATCATCTCTCCAACAATAAAATAAAAATTAATAAAATAAATCTGATGAAGTTATATGAAAATCTTTATTGGAATCGTGTCATTATATCATAGATTTACGATTGTGTGCATGTTTCTTATATGGAGCGTCCCAAGGCTATGCGATATGAAAAGAAAGTTCATTAAATATTGGTAGACAGGATATTTTATTGACAGGTTACTTAATTTAATTTTTTAAAATAAGTAATACTGCGTTCAAAGATTTTCTAAAAATTACTTTATGATGCCAATTGCAAGAATGCAGAAAAAAAATATTAGAGTATTATTTTAAAAAATAAAAATAATAGAGTCTTTTCAGCAAAAAATCCTATCTACAATATTTAATTTTCTTAATATCGCAAATTATTATTATTTAATTCCAGTCCTTTCAAATCACTATATCACAGCAACCTTAAAGATCTATCATTACTTGCCACCATTACGTCAAATTAATACCCTGATCTGGGTTTTGTCTAAAACCTTCGGGACTTTCCCAGCTTCGAGGGTTTGAATTTCATTTGGGTCGATTATGTGTCTACCCAGATAAGGCTTCGTTTGTGGATTAGAGGTCCACATTTACTTAGAAGATGCATTGGAGTTTGACGCTCCTGTTTACAGTACCTACAGACCTCAGAACCACTAAATCTTATATTGAAAAAGTCACTGATTAGTTTCACTCATGTTGCTCGTACTGAGCGTTATCAGCTCTTCAGAGCATTTGCCGCAGTAGCCTTTTATTAGAAACTGCATCTAACCAAGCGTTTGTAGCAAGTGTTGTAAGGCCTCTTGCGTGAGTTTGCTTTTGTGAAAGTTTATAACTTGACGCTACGGAATGGTTCTGGGTCTATATAGCCTATGACATTATAGTGACCACGCATCTATCTCAGAGTAATTCTGTTGTCTATATGTTGCAATATGAATGGAATTAAATTAATATAAATCGTTAGCCTGTGTCCACAGGCCTTATATCATTACAAATATTTGCGAACTAAATCAGCGCCTAACTAAACAGTAAGCATCGTTTTTAGCTTAAGTACCTAATTCAACGTAATTTTTCCTTTCAGCGGTTACAAAATTACTAAATTTATGCCCGAAACGGGAACATAAAATTTAATCTGTCGGCGCAACTTCAGTTTTACGACACCAAGCATAAACTGAAAACGGTAAAACTGTACTGAGGAATAGAATACTACGAATGGACTGTAAAGCATGTTTATGTGGGTTGGAATGGAACATTCTGGAATTTTTACACAACATATGTAGTGTATATATTCTTTGCAGCTTATGATTTGCAGTGCGCATGCTATATTCTCAATTAGCGAGTCGGAAGACCAGCGCTGTAACCTAGCAGGTTTCAGCAGTTGCTGACTGACGACGATTTCATTGTATTATATGTTTGTAGCAAATAATTGATTGTATTATCCAACCTATGTCTTATAACTACTAAATTTAATTTCATTTGATGTATCCTTCCTTTCATACTATACTAGTGACGTGTCACGCTTTTGTAAGGGTTGCACAATAACATATCGCCTAATGTCCCTTTTGAATCATGTACCATTTAAATAATGCCTCAAATAAATATTTAAAAAGCTCTCAAAATTATAATAAACATACTAAATCCAATCTAAATACAATCACCAAATTAGTATGATATAATAGATTGGATAAGATTAAGTGAAGTGTGCAAGTTTGAAAAAAGAACTTGTAACCGTCTTTTATTCTGTGAAAATTAGAACATACGCACTGCAATATAATAGCACACATCACATCAGAGTCTGACATAAAATTGTTGATATAATCCGTAAAAATATCTCTTACTATTTATTATATTCACAATTTTGCATTAATCTATGTGTATAAAATCTGTAATATATAGCTTCGGCGTTGTAGTTCGAACGGTGTGAATGAAAACTAAAAGCAATTTTCGGCATGTTTGGTCCTGGATGGGTTAATCAAATTTGTCATCTCAAGCTTCGCATTGCTTCGGAAATCACGTTCCATCTCGGTTGATACGGCAACCGATTTCATCAACCAAGCCACATTGAGCCAGTGCAGTGTGGTGTATGAATTTTATCATCTATTGATTATAAAAATAATTTTGTTACGAAGTATTTGGATCATCGACGAAAGTAATTGATAAATCATTTGAAAACGTATACAATTTATTGCTTTTGTATGTTTTGCTATACAAAATATAGACCTCTAAAAATGTTTGGCAACACGCAAAAACTTTTGGAACTTCTGACGCTTTGATAGCGAATTGATGTAGGTCTCTATTGGGAATCGAACTCAGATATTGATCAAAGTTTGCTTTAAATATTTGATTTAGTGGTTCACGCCATACTAGACAATGTGTGCGTAAATTTAGAAATAGATTTACCAAGAAAAGTGAAACCAAATAGAATCACAATTGTTGCTGAATGATTTAGACAAGATCTTTTTGATACTGTTTGCTTTTATTTTTTTAATATTTTTTGAAATGTGTATTGTCTTTTATATATTTCGGGTAGATAAAATGGGGAAAAAGGTTCTAAAAGTAATGCTGGAGTTTTATTTTAGTATTTAGGATAATAAACTCAGTCGTTCGGCATCAACAATGATTTACACCTACGAATTGAGTAAAACTCAGAAGAACAGCAGAAATCGAACAAAAATATTTTTTTTTATAAATTCCTATCAACTCCTTTGTCTATTGACATATTATGTAAATAAACATATTGAAACGTAAACAGAATTTCAGGTTAAATTACACTAAATTTTAATACATCGGCCCCAATTATAGTAGTACTGAACTAAATTAAATTGAAGTTCTGTGCTATTCTTTCTTTACAGTCGAACAAATAAAAACAGGACCGGTAATATCATGACGATTCTAAAAAAGCGATTTTTATATATTAAGTAAAAAGTAATCCCAAAATAATCTATTCCGAATCACCATTCTAATTCAATCAGATTTCGTGAGCTCTAAATATACAGCAAATTGGCTCAAAATTCTGCAACACTGTTGCGGATGCCAGTCCTAATTTAATGAAGTTATGACATTTGACATTTATTATTCTGTATTCAACACTGATAAAATTCATAGAATTCGCATAAAAATCGATACAGCAACAAATTAATCGTTAATACGCGTGAGTTTTGATTGTGTGATCGAACGCATTTTATAAGTGAAACAGCTTTCAATTGTCTTAATTTAATAGTTTTAGGCGTGTATAATGGCCGAAATTTAATATTTTCTAATATTATATATTTTTTATCAACAACATTTATACAAATACTATATAAAACTAACAGCTTTGACGCTCATATTTCAAAAACCAAGTAAAAATAAGGGTATCCTTTATCTTTGTAGAGTAACATTCAACGCGGTTATATTTTATGAAATTTTCAACGGCTATCTCCAGGCACGCTCGGTTGGATTGAAAATAAAAATCGATACGTAGAATATCATCGAATAAATCCGAATCGAGAGAAATGTAACTTGCATCGGTACACGGCAGTGCCGATGCCGTGAATAATTCAAGCAGATGCCTTTCCAAGTAGAGTACCTATCGAATGAAAAATATTTAGCATTCAATTTTAAGTTTTCTCGGAACAGTTGAGGTTTTAATTCGGTAAAAATCTTACTATCTATATAAATACAAATTTTTTTATCGAATCTTAATATTTGAACTAAAATATTAAGATTCGATAAAAAGTATATATAAATATATATAACTTTACTTTGACGAAACAATATTCTTTCAGTACTCTAACTTGGGAACACTGAGATAGCTCTTACGCTAAATGGATTTGTTAGATAATTTTTGAATAGCAAATTGATGCTACTAAAATTTAGGGTAACTTGCAAGTTTTTAAAAATATATTAATAAATATTAGTTGGTCTACGAACGATTATTCAATATTACACTGTGTTGTTTCGTTATTAAGCTTATGTACTAATTGTGAAATTATCAAGCGGTTAACAAGGGTTCAAATTAACATTGAAAATTAAAGACAGTAAAAAAGAGAGGCTCCTTCTACCTTTAATAGACTAGTAAAAATAAAACAATAAGTGTCTATTAAGTGTGTAAATTTAATGTGTGTCGTGCTATATAAATATAAATTTGTATAGTTGATATTTTATATGTATTTTCAGGAAAGCAGTATGTGTTATGTACATCAAAATATATGTGTTGGGTACACATGATATAATATAAAAATTGTGTTGATTATTACAAATGTAACTTGTAGTTGGTAATTTTTGTGTTTTTGGACGTATCAATGTATGTACTGTTGGTGTGTATAAATAAATAAATAAATTAATGTCTACATTTTTCAAACGTTCTTCAATTAACAATTACCGAGCACTACATTATATTGATCAATATACTCATGTGTACAGATATAACCACTTACGGACTTGTAATTGGTCATCAGAAGGCAATTAAGCGAACCCAGTGATATAGATTCCACATAATATTTTGGGCCAAAGTGCTCTTTCACGTTAAGTATACTCATCTTTTAAGTACATGTATGCACTCCATACTTTAGACACAATATATAAAGTTGTGAAAGCATTCTAGTAGCATTTTCGTAGCAATTTCGTAGTCGATCCGTAGCAGTTTCGTAGTTTGATTTAAAATTTTGCGCTTTTGCAAGTTTGTACCTAATACGGCATTTTTAAGCTTTTTTTTATAGTATTCAAACCATTCCTATGCATAGAAGGGCTTCTTCCAAATCCATCTACCACCATCTTATCTTCTCCCATCATAACAATAATGTCACAGCATTGTAGTATTCAGAGGAATTCGGGTATTCGCTTCCATCATCGGCCTTATCTTCTCTTAACATCAGGTAAGAAGACGGTCAAGAACCACCGCGTAACAATAAAAAATGTTTTCCGATAACACAGAGACTTAGACTCTGAGATCAACTGGCAAAAATCACAAACATGATAACTTTTTTTTAGACTTTCCAGGTTACCAACTAGGCTGCCCCTAATACAAATAAAAAGTCAATCGTTTATATGTGATGGACACTTAACAGGTATCAAATTTCTGAGCTATTTAAATTGTAGGACAAGTTAATTTATATTTTTTAAATTCATAATTGTAATTGCAAAAAAGAATTATGTACAGTGATTTTTGTATATAAGAACGAGTTTACCGAAGAATTTGTGAATAAATTATCTACGTCCGAATTGTTCAAAACAATTTTCACTGTCCAATAAAATTCACAAGGGTTTTGTTTTATTTATCACTGTTTATGATTTGAATAGAAAATTAACAATTTTGTGCATTTTCACCATTAGACATGAAAGTTCATGTCTTAAAAATACGTTAGATTGTTTAAAATTTCAAAATTAGAATTATTAATTTTTCTTTTGTTATTAAATAGTTAGATAAACGTTTATTTATATAATATTATTTATATAACGTATATATAATAAACGTTTAATTTTATAACAATTATTTCAAAGCGAACATTAGTTAGCGGATATTAGTAAATCTAAGTTTAAAATGCACTTTTTCCGTTTTGAGTCAGTTCAGAATTCCTACTCTCTAAACATAATTGTGCCTACATTCCACTCGGTGAGTTTAAACAGAAACTACGACACGTTAAATTGATTAAATTTTCAGCAAACATCAAACACAGTTCGCGCCTTTTTCTATTGCCAATTAAAAGTTTCACATATTTGCTATTCGCGGATCATGCTGATGAACAAAACCTAGTAACTCTCGAGCCAGGCTTGATACAAAATAACGAAAATAGAGCCCGGTGATATAGAGCTCGTTTAAATTGGTTTCAAAAATGTTATGTTTATGTTTAGGCATATTTGTGCCTATGTCGTGGACCTTAAAATAGATCTTATCTAGAAATGGTCAACATGGTCAATGGTAACTGACATTATAGCTTATAAGTGACTGTTTGGTTATGGTAATTCTGATTCTGCTATATCATGAACAGTTTTTGGAGATGCGCTTTTTTCGAGTGATTTTTATAGAAATAAAACAAAAAAAAATTTGTGTAAAGTAAATTCCTAAAAAAACCTGCCATAAAACATATCTATCATACAAAAAAATCATCAAATTTGCGATGCTACAATCTTCTTCTTAAATACATTTGTGATATCATTTATACATTTGTGATATTTTTAATCATTGATAATTAATTATAATAAAATTTAACAATATTATTAAATTTATCAACTCATTATTACTCTACATTATCTCATCATTTCTTTCTTTTATTTATTTTTTGATAAACTGTATCAACAACTACAACAACTCTATCAACTGTATCTTTGTTATAGTTTACGCGTACTAATCAACGATTTGGAACCTAATTCGATGTTGCATGTAAATCATATTTATTGTGAAATATCTATATTTGTTAATTTTAAGAAGCGCTTTAGCGTCGTCGGTACCATTACTCTGATTAAGATTAGGAAAACAAAGCAACTATTGCTATGGTTGGTACCTGGATGGGTCGATGAGAATTTAACATCCGGAGCTCCTTTCCAATTTATTCAATCCAATTTATAGTGCTTCTCATTTGTTTCCGCTATGTAGCAAGCCTATGACCAGCAGGGGAACATATATATATATTGTTAATGATTCAGATTTTAAGAGAATTAATCTGCTTTATTACGAAACATAAATATGAATATATAAATAAACTCTGTTAGAATTTATTAGACCAAATTTATTTTTAACAGGAAAGATTAAAAATTTAACTGATTTAAACGGTTCCTTGTGTTAAAACTGTTGGCGCGACCGGATAACTAATACAGAGTGGGAAAGGATTGCTTATTAAGTGGAAAATAGTGTTAACGGTCACGCCAGGATTTTGTGCTTGAGTTTTGTAATAGAAATTTAGCTAAGGGGCAATCGTTTAAGACCACGATTACAGTGGGTTCGTACAAGGTTACGCTGGTATAGATAGGTACTCGTTTTATCAAGTTTCAGAAGTTACTAACGGTGCAATCTGCCATAATAACGAGTAAAATTAACATAACTATATCCTTGAGGGAATGTCTCTTACTTAGGCGTGATTTCCTAGTCAGAATCAGAATAAATCCATTGAAGATAATAATCCAAAGCAGGAAAGGCACAAAAGATCCCAGAGGGTCGATAAACATTGTAAAATAGTCAGAGCCCCAAGAAAATGTAAGAAGAGATATGTTTCGTGGTGGTATTAAATAATGAGCTATCTATCTATATTATATCACATCTATATTCCTAATGGGTTAAAGTTGAATCGCATTAAATAGCACGTACTAACATTTTCTGGCGATCTATTCGTTTGGCTCAGAATGGTTATTTGATAGAGTGAGAAAGAGAATGTTTGTACTATCAAACCGATGACGCACGAAGCAAGCTGACGACGAAGCCGAAGCTGCAGCTGACCCCCACGCCACGAATAATTTGTAAATTCGCAGTCAGTTGTTGACTTTCCATGCTACTTGATGTAGTTCTCTTCTGATGCTATAAATTATCTCAAGCAAGATATAAGCGATTATGTCGTGTTCGCTAGAGTAACAAAAGATCTCGAATCACAACACCTGTCTCGTTCGATTACCGCGAGTTCTCTCGACTAACATTAACATATTATTCATTATGTAAAAAAACAATCCCACGTTCACATTTTATCTAAGAACCAAATTAAGACACATTTAAACTGAACTGAATCGTATAATAATCCAGAACTCGTACAATTTTTTCTACTCGTCATATAATATTCTCCCACAATCGGGATTCTATTCCGGGACCACTCTACTGGTATGATTGACAGGGAAACTGACTAATTTAATAAAAGTTGACAAAGCTCTCTTCAATACAGAAGCACTATTTTGTAGTATCCCTTTGTTGTTGTTATAAAATTCCCGGTGCATTTCGTTTTAATAATATTTCAAGCTTAGGTATTCGCCGAATTTTCTAGCCTGCCCGAATAGGTAGACTGTTTTCGTAAACGGCGCGTTTGCATGCGAAGCAACGGAAATCTGTGACTGAAACAAATATGTAGGACTTTATATTTTTCTTATCAAGATCCATTTTTTAAAATGTCTACTGAAATGAAACGCTGCTGTGACAAAACAAGGCTGAGTTATGATTACTAGAAATGGTTTCGACAATGATTGCAGACACATTGACGAAAAACTATACGTGTGACGTCACTTGCTTTAAATAAGTAGACCATGCTTGAAATTTTATGTTTATTATCACTTTATTAAAGATATTAAGTGCTCAAATTTGCCTGGGTTTGCAGGAACACTAGACTGAGAAAATCTTTCGTGTATCTCGAAAGCCTATATTTTTATATAGGCGATGTGAGAAACACTGGAAGTGTTTGGTCCATATCATCAATGACTCTATGCGGTGGGTGAAAGCGGATGCCACAATTAACGTGATTTAAAAAATACGGAGGAGCTCAAGATAACACATTTGATTGACCCATTCAAGAGCCAACTATGGCGAAAGTATACCAAAGCGTTCGTACAATTACGCCAACGAACTATATTTCATTTTAAATGTCATTTAAAAAAAAATGTCATTTTAAATTTTATTATTTATTTCATTTATATTTCGACTGATTTTCTATTTTCAATATGAAACAAAATTTGAACAGTTTGTTAATCTGTACGAGTATATATTCACCGCTAGCCTAGTAAAGTTTGTCATAGTTTAAATCATTGTACTGTTCTCAGTAAAGGGCCGGATTTTCTCCCGAAACACTTCGACCCAATGGGATCTTTTGTGCTTTTACATTGTATTAATAGCTACAATATAATATGCATATGACGAGCTCCTCAAAAATTATATATTTCAATTTAAATAATAACAAATATTTAAACTGTATTTGGAGCTATAATTTTTCTACGCAAGAAAGAAATAACCGCTTAAAGAGTTTGACAAACGAATATACTGTTTGCTTATAAAACACTTTGATATTTTCAAACATTTCATTTATTGAGATTTAATCATATAAAAATATGTTGAAAAAGCTTAATTATGACCTTTAGAAAATAATATAATTCATTCAATTTATATGATGTTTAAAAATGTTCTTTAGTCAGCAACAACCCCATGTTTATCTTTTCAAAATCACTGTACTATTTGCTTTGAATATCGTGTTGAATGACGCGGTCTTAAAAGCAAATACCGAAGTGATTTCTATAGAATATTTTTTTCTTAACGTACATACCAATTACATATTAAAAAATCGTAATTGCGCTCATTGACTAATGCTACGCTAATGACGCTAATGACTCGACACCTCCTGATGGTAAGCTGTAGAGGAGTCCATATATGAAGATAGTAGTATGAAAGAGGGAAAACGTGTGCCGGTAAGGAATTACACATTCTGGCTGGCGACAAAGAAAGGTGTCACGAATTCTATTTTTGCGTCAAATAGACGTGGTGGCAGTGAAAAAGTGATTCCGAGAATCTGAGACCAGAACGCATGCTCCTGAGTAAGAAAGGAGAGGGAAGGATAAAGTCTCTCCATGGTACAAACGACACTAAGATACTACGGCACTAAGCGACGCAATACCGCAACGCAATTGCAGGATCTAGTGTAATTGTTATAACAATTGATTAAGGTAGTTATAAATGAAATATTCGTGTATTTTACTTGCTCTGCAAGGTTGTGTTCGGTAGAACTCATTGGTGGATTAACAATTAAACGAGAGATTAGTTCTTACGTCGACTGTACAAAAGAAATACATTTTTTATCTATTTACTACTATTCCTCTTTATTTTTATTGTTATGCCTTTATTCATTGCTTTAATGCACAAGATTATTGTATATTAATTACTCTTAATGTTTTAAGAAGTAAAATATTTGTTGTTTTTTAGGAGGCGCTTAATTTGCTTATTAAATATGCTTTCAACCAAAACTAGAAAGATCTGGAGAACTGCCATCAGCTCATCAGTTATAGAAGAGATCATTTGTCATAGGTTGAGATTTTAATTCCTACCTTTGGAAAAATATAATTTTTTTAATCATAGGTATTTTTCTGAAAAACTTTATAATTTTACCCAATAAAAATTAAGTATGCTGTTTCCAGAAATAATAAAAGTAAAGCACCGACCTCGTAAAGTAGTTACATTATATTTCAGAATAATTTGAGCTTTAAAGGTGATTAAAATTATCCGTGAACTCTTTCAGAAAAACAAACCTAAGACTTTAATGATATAATCGTATATTTCTTGTTGCATGGCGATTCTAAACTTATAATATTGTTGTTATTTTAGAGTACTCCGAAGGCTAAGATAATTCTGAAGCTGACTGTACATAATTAAATATTATTATTATCCTTTCTAGTATTTTAAAGTCATTTTTTATTGTAAAGAGCTATTATTTATATTCTCATGAAGCGGTTGTGTCGTCGACCTTTCAAAGCGTTTATGCTATCTGATTAAATACAACATTGCCTGCAGTTTGATACAATCTTTTTTATTACAAATGGTCGTGCTTATGGAAATATTTACAAATTGTTCTCGTAATTGTAAAACAGCCTATTAAAATAGAACTTAAAGTTGAAATTGGAATAAGTTAAAATAAATTTCAGAAAAATATACAAAGAGGTTGTTTGTAACATCCGAACCGATTAAGAACGTACTTTTTGTATCCATACTGTCAATACTTATAATCTATATCGTCTATGCATATATCTTAAAGCTGAAAACTTTGTTTATGTAGTTCCAAGAACAGGAACTACCGATTCTAATTGAAAAATTCTTTTGAGTTGGATAGTTCATTTATCCAAGAAGGTTATTAGCTTTGAAACATTACGCTATGACTAACAGGATTTAAGCATGCATCAATGAAAAATGATGCAAAAACTGGAAAAAAAATCAAATCATAGTTATTTATGAACTTGTTTGAGATAAAACACTGGTCAATTATATTCGTTACGTCAAATGTCAAACATACAATACAAAAATAATTAATAAAATCTTTTATTTTATTTTTTGTGTAACAATTGTTTATGATAATTTTTGCTGAAAGATTTGGTATTTTGGCAAAATATAGATGTTTACTCGGGATGACAAACATAAATGAAAGCTAAATGTAATGAATTTTTTTCTCAAGAGGAGCGAAACATTTTTAACGAGTCAAACGGATAATGAATTTGTCATTTCGTTTTAATTAGTGCTGTTTGTATCCAACCAAACTTTTTCTTACGTCAAAATATTCAACTTCCCGAGTTACGACCATAGACTTAATGATCAAAATTTTATGAAATAAAATATTGATAATCGATTTTGAAAACAGTTTTTTTCTTTTATCATCTATGTTTTTCTGTGTATAGTTCTGAAAATAGTTTTAGAAAATGAATACATGATGAGATCTGGCTATCTTCTGCACATGTCGCAGATTATTCTAAATCTTACCAAGGTCTATGGTGATAACAACATTTTGCGCCAAGATGAAGATACTCCACTTTTCTGCGTGTCAAAATTATAAAAAGTTCGCTTCTTTGATTAAACTTTGTACACGCTTCGCTAATAAAAGTAGAATGTCACTTCAATTTGATTAAAAAGTTAATCTTTGAGATATGATTACGTGACATTTCTCTCTTGAAGGCTCGAATTCATTGAACGATAAATCTTGAGAACACGCTTCCTAAAATTATCTTTGCAAGAATGAATCTCGCGTGTTCATTTACCAGATAAAGTACTTTTACCAATACTCAAATTTATCACCGTGCAAAACTAAAAAACCATCTCGAGTCTGAATTATTACTTCATCATTTACTTGGAATATCCATTATCGAAAATAGTGGTCGGTTTTGTTTAGTCGGGGTTTTTTAAGCACACTGATTTAGAAAAATATTCGATTAAAAAAACATTAAATTTTTTTTCACAATTAGAATTTTTACACTGCCTGAAATCTTTTTATTAAATAAAATCTATTTTAATTATATATAATCTATTTTAGGAAATTTATTTTAGTTATATATTCATTTAGCTTTTGTAAATTTTTATTACCATTTTCTAAATACTATTAAACATGAACTTTTTAAAATATATCATTGGACCTCCTTAAACGTTAAATTTAACTTAGAACAATTGTTATAACTGTAATATCAATGAACTTGTCAATGGAGAAAACTGTTTTCTATTAATTTTCTTTGTTTTTTTTATTATTTGAAAATGTATTATGATGTACATATTTCATAATTAAAAAAAACAATGTATTTAAATAGCAGACAACAATTTACGAGATAACTCTTAATAATGTATAGTTCAACAGAATTTCAACAATAAAATGCAAAGTTGTGGATTAGGAGTACAAACAAACAAAAGAAGCTTAGAATATCTTTGAATGGTTGTAATTTCCTTTTCATGAATAAAGGAAAAAAATCCCTCTTCTGTACAAACCATTATTTTTTTCTCTTACTTATTATTTTTATCTAGTTCTATCTTTGATCTAAGCTAAGCATTCTTTTTATGGAAAGATTTATAAAACAGTTTTTTTATTAGTGAAACAAAAAAATAATAAATGTCATAGAATATAGTTACTTATAGTCGTACCGAGTAAATTGTGACATAGAGACCTCGACCATAACTATTATTATTACAGCACAAATCAGCGGGCATTGTGCCGAGGGACATGTTTATTGCTATGAAGATAAGATATACAAATACGTGTTATAGAGGTCATAAATTAATTGTTTTGATACTACGGCTGATTGTTATAAAAAGTATATAAAATAACTACTAAGGAATATCTTACTATTTTCAAAATCTATTTTGTTTTTTGTGTTATCAATTCGAAGCTTTTAGTCCATTCATGTGATCCGCTATTTATATATATTTATTTCACTGAATCAGCGCCATTTATGGCGGAATCAATAATTTTTTTTATGATAAAAATAATAAGCATTTCAGTGTAACAAAATATATAAATATATAAAGAGTTGACTTTATTACTTACGACAATTTTTTATTCCTCCTTGTATAACCCCAGTTTATAATAAAACTTTGTCATGGTTCTCAGAGTCTTAATCTGTGCATAAGGAAAGTCACAAAAGCAAGTCAATAAAATATCTCATAATCTGATTGCAATAAACGAAACAGAGATAATACAAAGGCGGTTTACTGATGTGTGGGTTATGATTGAAGCTAGGTAGGATTGCTCCTTTTAAAAATATATAAAATGTTTTAAAAAAGCAACTTCACTTTTTACAGAAGAGCAGCATAGAATCTTTTCCATTTAGAAAGTGACCAGTGCGTTAATCTACTTATTATAAGTAACAAAAGGTTACGATTTAAAATCAATAAACCAAATCCAAATTTATAAAACACTTCAATATGATAGAAAAAACCGCATAAATAAAACTGCCTTCTATATATATATTATCTTCAACGGGGTAGCTTTTGGCCTTCATCTCACCTGGTGATGATAAGGCTGAAGATGGAATCGGGCTGCACTCAGATTTTACAACTATAAAGCAACTGGATGGAGCAACTGGGCCTCCATCTGACAAAACACCAGAGTGCTCTTAGTTACCATTATTTTTATAGCGACAAATTTAGGTAAGAAGAGGTTATTACGACGTGTTTTCGTGTGGGTACAAGTAAACTGGTGGGTGAAAACGGTTGTGAAAATCAAGATTTAATTTGATAGAAACAGGTACCTATAATTATTTTATCATACAGCAAATTGTTATTTCAAAATCATGATGAAACCTTAAGATATGAAAGTGCTATGTAACCTTAAAATAGATCTCATTGTAACAGCTGTACGGGAAACTACTTCTCACACAACGTTTCTTATAGTAATGAGTTTACAGATGAGTTCTAGAAATACAAAATGGTTTGAAATTGCGTTCTTTTCCTGCGCTGTTAGCTAGCTAAAGATCTTCCCATTACACGTTTCATTTGTTTAAACAAACGATCTTAGCTTTATCAACCACGGAGTCACGCTTTTAAAATTTTTGTCTAGTAATTTAATGATCACAGCCAAATTTTTTGATCGATTAAGTAAGTAAAATAACTGTTATCCAAGATTTTTTAATGTTTTGACAGAATTTCTTTAGATTAACTGTCAACTTTTCGAAATTATTCTCTTGATAAAAGATAACGGAGTAATAAAAAATGTTCCTGAATGACACGAAATGTTGAAAAAAGCTTCGTAAGTTTTTGTGGGTGTTTGATTAAGATTTTTCTCTTTTGTTTGAGGTTGATGCTATTGGCGCATTGACATTAACATGGGCTATAACACTGACATGTCAATGCTTCTCGTAGATTGTAATTACAATATTTTTCCCGTTACACGATTGTTATAGTAATGAAAAGATCAGATAACCCTGCAGCAGAGAATATTCTACCACATAGTCTGTTTTTTTAAAAACTACACTACTACTACTACCTTTTTACTACTTTTTAAAAGACGTCTTGTCAAAAAGGAAAATTTTACACAATAATTACAATTAACGCTTTACAAGTCTCAATAATAACTTTTTGTGTTTTCTTATTATTGATTTGTTCATAAAACCTCTTTAGTTAATTTTTACTTTGAATATAATTAACTTTTGTATTGGTGACAGCCCTAGACAGCTAATAGCATTTATGAGAGATATTGTTACTGGGGTTTATCTCAATCGTTTACGCGTTCCAGAACATTATGGCTAGTTTATGGCTTTTCGGGTATATTAATATGTTTCAGTAATAATTTCATATAAGTATGTTTATAAAATTTGTTACCATCCTCAGATTGAACATTTTATTAATAAACTGAACTAAGTCTTCTTTTGTTGAAGAATACAATAGCATAGAACAGAATATATCTTTATTGTTCATCAGCCAATTCAAAAAGAGAAACACTCAAAAAAACACTTTTAACTAATTTTGTGCAAAGGGCGACAGGGGAAATAAGATTCCTTTAAGTTAATTTGCAAGCTTTAATATTATCATACTAATATATTATATATTTGTATAAACACGCCATAAGTAACCAATTAATATATTTTGAATAAAACTTTTCGTTACTTTTTTTTTGTTTTTTATATTTATTTTATTGGTTTCCCTATATACAACAAGTTCATAAGATCTACGCCAATAAAGCTGTTTTATGAAATTTAGGCAGCACCTGGCAAAGAATCATATGGATCGCACAACTATAATTGTTAACGTAGCTTGGACAGTTTTATTTCAAACTTTTTACACTTTTATTTCTATAACATCTGGATATGGAGATTAAAATTTTATATTTTCGAACTAGGACTGTGGCCAATAATAGTTTTTAAATTTCGAATCGTAGCAATCTAACGCCAATTGTCTGATTAAATAAGTAATGAATAGAGTGAATTTATTCCAAAAGTAGCATAAGTTAATTAGTTGAAACAGTCAAATGAAAAACTGTGATAGTACTATCGAATTACAACTGTTGCAATTTTTTTTTTTTATTTTCATTTCATTTCATTTATAGAACTAAATAATAGTGATAAAAGTGTGTGAAGGACTTCAATAAAAAAAAATCTTTCAGCTTCACTTACTTTCTATCTATGTGTTAATTTTGCCCGGCTAAGTGATCAGGATCCCAGTTTAGTAAGCCGGGTGGAGTTCCAAGTGATACCAGATTTGATTTTCAGTAGAAGTAGATGTTTATTGATAAGCACAAACATTTGTTAAATAGATAAATAGTCCACGCCATCAAGCGGACAACCTAAATTATAAAACTTTTTGTGATGCTAATAACCTATGGGGTCTTTTTGTTTGAGTACACCTGCCTCAAAACAAGAATTCTAGGGTTCCATTCCCCATGGGTGGAATTTTCTGTGGGCGAAAAACTTTTATTGGGAATGTAGCTCAAAGAGCATTGTTAATGCAAGTAAGAAAATAATTCTTCAGTGCACTGTAATTAAACATAATTATCGTGGCCGATGCGCGATTCAGTTCATGCTAAATTTTTTAAACGCATAAAGAACTTAATTTTGGTAATAAATTTCGTATTCCCGCAGTTTATCGTGCACCAAACATTGACATTATTTGACGTCACAAGACATGATACCTCCTTTTTATGACACAGACTCTTTCATAAAAAGAATGAAAGGGGACATTAGTCCGCCATAAACAAATTTTTACAAATAAATAAAATTATGAAATTTTTTTCTCACCTCCCGAGAATATACTGCAGCCTGCCCCTACAAATAACTCAACATTTTGTAACTAACTGGTTGAATCGTTGAACCTTTTATCACCCACAAGCATCGAAATATCGATCCATTTCCAACTTTAAAATGTGAAATTTTATTTTAGCTTTACAATAGGAATCTCTTTATATTTTTTTTATTTTTAAACCGATTTAAAACTCATTTTGAGTTCTCGCGAGACAAATGAACTGTTTATTCTTTTCCTAATATAAGAAGATAAACAAGAAGAAGAGAAGATAAAGATGTAATGGTAAATAATCATTTATGAATGAAACATGAAATTATAATATAAAAAATATTGTAATTTAATTTAGGGCCTGGTAACAGTTGCTCTTTCAAATTGAATACAATGAATACAATATTAGAAATGACACGCAAATTATTGGAACATCGATTGTAAGGCAAGGTCGTCTGAAGGTAACGAGTTCAACTCAAGGTCAAATAAAAAGGCTTTATCACTTATCGAGTGTTACTTTCATAATTATTATTTAATTCGTTAAAACAAGGTACTCGTTTCAATTCTTTTTCTTTTCTTTCATCGCCCCTTTTAAGTGAAGCTTTAAAATTATAACAAACAAAAGAGCCAAATCAATATATAAATATAATATGTTAATTATTGTATCACAGCTAGCCCTGTGTATCTTAGGTCTTATCAGTTAATTGTATATGAGACTTAAAAAGTATGCTTCCTAATGTATATCTCTTGGTAAGAAGTTTATTTAGCATCAATCGGGTTCCTTTAGCCATCGAACTATAACTTCAATACTGCTGGGGATTCCCCATTAGTTTACTTATGTTAATGTTATTGGCCTAGTTGTATGAGATTCCATAGCATAGTGTCTAATACTGTCTGTTCTGATCTAAATTGTTATGCATAGGTTCCAGTTTCATTAATCACTCTTTTCAGTGCTTATGACTTTTCTGTAACCAGTAAGATACAAGTGTATATTATTTTATTAGCGTCTGTACTAGTTTTGAATGCAGCGTAACGATGTAAATATCATTAAGATAATAAAAAGGAAGTTCTTACAGACAACATGTCATTCATGTTATTATAGTATAGCCTCCTTTCATGTGCGTAAGTTAATAAGCATCCAAATTATCGTTCCTACCCTTTACCCGGAATGTAAAGAGAATAATGCGGACAATGCATTGGGGTGGTAGATTCAATTAATGTATGGAAAATTCGATAACGCTTTCGGTTCTCCACCCTGAAATCTTAACTAAAGTACGTTAAGCTCCGTATCAAGTTAGGATTTAACTTGATACAGAGCTACAGGTGTTGATTAATTTTGTGTTGGTGTTGCAAATATAATACTTATTAACAGTATTTTCTTTTATTGATTGAAAATTTTCATAATGAGCATATTAAAAAAACAAATGTCAGACACACGTTTTGTTATTAACTTCTGTTACGGACTTTTGGACGGCGTTGCTGGCCGCTATTGTCTTTGACTAAAACTGACTGAAACTGACATGGGACAGGACTTGACACGTTTGATTTGTAGAAAAATTAGTTTTGCTCGCGGCTTTGTTATTTTGTTATTTTGTTGTAATATTTAAAAATATAGACCGTTAAGACCTGACGACGCCTTTTCCTCTTCAACTTCTAAACATGCTATATACTCCATAAGGATATTAAAAACTAGCCTTCCAACGTGGTTACAAAAGATTAAAAGTGATATTTCACAATGATGACCTTTTGCAAATATTAAAAAAAAACGAAGAGAAATAGACCCAGTACATTGGTCATCAGAAATTATAATATTTATTTCTGTGTTTTGACTTAATGTGCGAATTTAAAGTAAATTCCTTTGCAATTTTGTGTTAGGTAAAGTTAGTATGTTGTTTTGTGTTAAATAATTACATGTAATTTCAATTTAACTGCTCATAAGTTCCACCCATGTATGAAGCCTATATTCAGTACTATAACGTAATAGAATCTGTGATGATGTTGATTGAAATAATACTAGATAAGATACCAAATAATACTAGCGTGTAGAGTAGTTGCCATATAAAAAAATATATGTTCATCCCGATTTTTCCGTCGACACTATCTAACCCGTTCGTTGCCTCACGCAGGTCACGTAACGACGTTAAAGGGTAAGAGGCGATATAAAATCTTGTTATGTTCGCACTATTTAACCGTGGCCACGCCGGCCCTTTGCAAGCCCGTTGACCTGACAACCGTGTCTCAGACCCGAACTAACATTGTTTTGTGGTATGAGGTTTTTCTTACCTGTTATGATGGGTATAGCGTGTACCTTATCAAATGAAATTGTCATCATCAGCTTATATTATTCCCACCGCTGGGCATAGATCTACTTACAAGTCTAGGCCATAAGTAATCAGTCATCATTTTCATTATTTTTACACTGTATAAATGAACTTTATAGTACGTTAATTTAAGTTGGTATTAAATTTACATAAGTAAGTCGATCTATCACAACTCATAATATTTAGTATATTAATATCGTGTTTCAAAACTTGCTTACAAAAAGAGGGTCTGTAAGAGTAATTTTTCTGTAAAAGGTCTCGACGGAAAAAATACAAGTGCCAAGGCAAGCGTTATAGAAACACATAATTTTATCTTATTCAGCATTGATGATTTTGGTGAAAGTAAAATGAATGAACTGCTTAAAACGAAATAGAAACTTCTTTCGTCAGGTTTTACATAAAGTAAGCTAGCGAGTATTAATTGACTACAAACATAGAAAAAAAAATTACATATAAAATACCTATTTACACTACATAACCGTAAAAGCTGTGAAAACAATTTGTCGCAAACATTACCGCCATTTAAGGACAACAAAGTCAACACGCGGTCTTATAAAAAATAACACCCGCTGGTGCTTGGACATTTTTACTGCCAAGCCAAAATAATGGCGGTTAGCGGAGACTTAAGTTTCTTCGATGTGGCTACATAAATATAGGTAACGGCGGTTTATATTTTATTACCGACGAAATTGGTTTTAGTGGGAGAAGTGACAAGTTTTAAATTTGATAAAGCGGTATAATAACAAAACATGGACTGGCATTACTTTTAACTACGCAGTATAAGGTAAAAAAAAAACTAGAGCTAGATATTTTTAATATCAATATCCAAAATGAGGTTTACCGTACAAGAGTACGTACGGCGCACGCCATAGTTTGACATAATGGTAGGTTCGGTTAAGTTGGAACTGAGACCCAAAATCGGCGTGAGCAAAGCGAGCGTAGTGAATGTGGTGGTAGCAGCCGGTGAAGCGCAAAGCATTCTGCTTGTCCTGCCCTCGTACTAAGAAAATCTACAACCAAGAAATACGAAACGAGATGCCACCATAAATGTTTAAATTTAGAACCTAAACATTGGACTAATAACGTTAATTTTGATTTTAAATTTGTAAAATCACAAGAAACAATAACATTTCGTTTATACGACTATATCGCAGGAATCGAGAGTTACTTTTTTAGTTTCTATATATCCACCGTTGCACCAGTTTTGCATTAAAGAGGATGAAGCTACATTAATCCAGGAAAATATCAGCTTATTGAATAAAAAATACCAAATGTTTTACCATTCAATTTATAGACCTTATGTAACATCACTTAATGACTGATCTTAATATCAGCACTGAATCACTAACTTCGCCAAAACTCTTATTACGTTACAGTAGTATAACCAATATAATGTCCTAGTTCTTATAATATTAGCATTGAGATGCAGAAACATAAATGTAAATAACTACCTACACCCCAATTAGATACTCGTAAAGAAACAGCTCTCATCGGATTTTGTCCGAATTATGCATTATTCAATAGAGGATCAACTAAATCAATTGATGGCCTCTAACAGTTTTAAACCTTTCCAACACCATGTTTGAAGAATCGGATATGCAACTCAGTTTCTTTTGACTAGACAGTTTTTTTATGTAACAGCAAATTCCATTTATAATAAATACTTTAAGGCACTTTTTGAACCGACAAGGTGAGGGTGGCTAGGGCATTATGTCGCATGCTTCACTAGCTATCTTCACATATGGACTCCTCTACTGCTTATCATCAGGTGGTGTCGAGTCATTTGCTAAGCTTAATATAAAAAAAACAGTCTTAGCGTACACAAAGTATGGTAAATCAAAGAAAGCAAGAATATGAACAATTGTACCTAACTGACTATGCTCGTGTGTGCAAATGAAGGGACAATGAATTATTCTGCGTATTTTAAGTACATCAATATTACTAAGTGGCTCAGTAGAGCGCATATTGTCTTTGTTACAATTGTCCTCTATTACGTATGCCCCACTCTCCCCTTGCTAATCTAGATATAACGTCAAAATTGAATATGTCTCAACTATTTTTAGATTGATATGTGAATAGATCTAAAAGTCGAGCATTGTCACAGACGAGTCTGAATTTTTAATAAATTTTACGTCAATGAAGATTCCAATATTAACACTGTCTACGCACAGTAAGAATCTTTATCGGCGTAATTCCACCAATTTATTATTACATAAGATAACATTATTCAAGTGAACAATTCTTGTACTAGAAAACATCCCAACAAACAACTATTGAAATATGGTATTAGTTATCAGTTGATTGAGCGACATCATGTATTAATTGCTCTAAACACTCAACCTTGCAAACCAATTTTTCAATATACATACTTGTATTTTATAGTTGTAGACTATGTAGGTCGGTTCAATTTAGATGAAAATTGTTTCCTATAGAAATCTATTCAAATCAACCCTTAAGGACACATAAAACCATCATTGTAGAAGCTTAGAGACGTACAATGCTGAACATCCACTGCTGGGCGTAGGATCAGGGATCTCGGATCAAGGAAACCAATTGGCTCTGCGTTAACCGCGTCCTATGGCTCCCCGCTACTTTTACTAGATCAATACAACTTGTGGATACCTTTTACCGCATCAGCCATCGGTTATTTTAATAGGCCATATTATTATGAACTTTTATTTCAATTCTTTTAAAGAGGATCGCTTCTTCATATAGTCACATTTCAAGTATTTTTATCTGTCTCTGAGGTCTCATAAAAAAGTTTATTATGCGATCGACCTTGCTTTTAAAAACATAAATTTTTTATATTATTTGAAAATAAGTTATATATATACTCTGAAAAGACATTTTTTCCTTTTTTCTAATTTAACTAAAAATAAACAAGTCTTATCATGATTGTAATAATAGTTAACAATTCACCTCCTATACCCCAAGTGTGAGTTCCTATCATATCGACACGTTTCGATTGTAGTACTGTTCATCCTAATATCGCATATATAAAAAGAAAAAACTTCACAACAGAGGTATTGCTGTCCCTCCGTATAATTTGACAACTGAAGACAAAAACGATCGAATTTAATTGACAAGTCTAATTTTCAATCTTCGTACTGATCATACTGATAAGTCTTCAACCATGAGTTCCATCGCATAACATTGTAACTCATTTAACTACAAATTTTCAATAGTCTAGCTAGTGCATAGGCATTGAAATGCATCTAGTGCATTTCAATTATTAAAAAACTAAATTACAAACTTTGACCCGCAGGCCGTAGTTTGGAGCTAGCTGGTCTAATGTCATTAATTGCTTACCTACAAATACTGTAACAGGATTTTGCTAAATCATTCTGTTACGTCAGAATGCTTAAAGATTTACAGTTCAAAATTCTAGAATCCAATATCAATAAGATAGAAAAGAGAACCCTTTATGATATCTGTATTTGAATAACTCCGCGGGCAGGTGGTGGCGCTGTAAAAATATACTATGTATTTCTAAGCGCAAGCATTTTTATAATAGCGAGGCAGACTGAAGTTTCGTAGTTTCAGGACCAGAAAATTAGATATTTAGTGATTATTTTAGTGTACATACAAATAAATCTCAAGAATATATTTATAAACATAAAAGAAAAATATTCACTCTCTGATAATCGGGAAGTTATAATAATGATTTTGATGGTATTTTAGGCAAAACTCAAATTAAAAATTATGAAATAATTGGCTGTTATTACTGCTTCTGCATTTCTACGTTAATGCTTATATATCTCCGAGAGTAAGTTATTCATTATGATTATATTATCATGACATAAAATTTGAATATATGCAAATGAAAAATCGACCATTATAGAAAAGGACGGTTGATATTCTTACTTTTGAACCCATGTTCATTTTCGGTCACTGTACATTGGGCTATTTCTGATGTTTAATCGAGTTCATTATACTTCCCGATTCTGCCCTCAGAAGTTATTAAAAATTGATTGAATACTTTTGTGATGTTTTAGTAGCAGAAAAATAATAAGCCTGTTATATTTATACCCAACTAAGTAAACATAAGAAGAAATATTAGCCTAAGGAATTACAAACAGTGTCAAAGTCAAAGTCAAAATATCTTTATTTAAATAGACTTTTACGATTTACTAATTCTTTTAAATCGTATATAATTAATGGTATAGCACTAGTAATAGTGATAACTTTAAGCAAGTAGAACAATACACATAGGCAGCACAGGGCATAAGCCCGCTTATTTCAATAAGCATGTCTTTGAGGAATACAATTTATACACAAATATATTTTACAGAAACTCGAGACAGTTCAGAAAGCCGTAACCCACATTGACTCAACCACAAAAAGTAAAATAAACCTTTTATTAAAATGAAACGACGAATTTTTCCAGGAATACTGTGTAAAAGGCTTTGGACTATTGTATAACGTGACAAGACAGAAATTAACACGACAATAAAGTTTTTAAAATACCGCAGTTTGTAAGTCGGTATTATAATGTTCTTTTCAGACATTGTTGGACGAAAATATTGAGACTAGAAATTCCACTTCCAAGTAACAGTTCTTTACAGCCATATCAATTAATTTATTTTGTAAGCATTAACATTATAAATAAATTTCGTAACTATACAAAGAGTTTGTTCCTAAAGCTACTTTTCGTATGTGTGAACTAAATTGTAAGTTAACTAACTTAAACGATAATCAGCTAGGCCTTCTCAATACTATCAACCTATCTGAATCTTATATTGACAAATAATCACATCTTGCAGGATGCGGCTAATGAGGTTGTTCACAACATTTCTGGACTCAACTAGGAACATATTTATTCAATTATTTTAATATTTAGGACAAATTAATACTTAAGTTTAAGTTTAATATTTTCTAGAAATTTGTATGGCATACGGTTTATAATTTCTGAAGGTATTATTACATAGTTCTTTGATCATTCTAATGATAAGAATGTAAGTGGCAGGTTTTTTCACTAACTACTAGTATGAAAGAACACACGTTAATATAATAATAACTTACAAATTATACATTTTGTATAATTAAAATATTTTAAAATAAAAAAAAAATATTCAATTAATTCTACCAGAATCTACAATGAAGGAAGTTTTCATTTCATTTTCAAATGATTGATGAAAGATTGGAAACTATCCAACAAAAAATGATCTTTAGCCCTTGATCTACTCCCCATAACCCTGTTTTATTCGAAAAGAGAACTATCTCTATTAACATGAATAAGTATATAAGGTATTAACGATAGAATTGATATTTAAAGTGAATAGAAATCATCAGAAAGTATCAGTTCCATTTAATAAGAATTCCAAAACAGCCAAGGGGGCTAAGTGAATGCATAGAGTACTAACTAACAAATAAAAGCCGATGATTGTGTTGCCCTAATGAATAAAAGTTCCTTATAAAACTGTTTCTGCCCGCCCCTGATGGCTATAATTACTGAAGGAAGTTTGCCTTCAAGTAAATGTTTATCGAGAAACCTTACAAGTGCATAACTTTTAATAAATTCATGTTGAGTATTTATAATTTTACCTACTTAAATGCCTATAGATTTATAGTCTGTACAAACTATGTATTTAAATTTAACATGGTTTTGGAAACCAGACTCCAAACTCTCTGTTGGTGCCGAAGACTTTAAATGAAATCGTTATGGTTTTTTAATCTGTGTCATTATTCCTCATCTCCTTCTCGTTCATTCGTTTCGTTTGCAAATGCCCGATCTAGAGTCTATTTGCGCCTGAGAGCCACTAAAGATGTACATTCGTATTGTGAAATATTATAGAAGATGCGCGCGCGCAATTTAGTAAACAATACTTAAATATTCTATTGTGATTTGTGGCGTAATATCTCAAGAACTATGTTGCAGTTTTGCGGCTACCAGTGACCCGGGAGTCCTTCCTTTTACATGGGGTTTAATTCCATATCGGTTCGTTTAAAGTCTGCCGGCCCGCCATTTTAATTTCTTCCCTCTATAAATTCCCATACCTATCACACTCTGTATATTATAAACTGTCTCCATCGCAATATATTGTCGCTTGATATCTGCTGTGTTACTTTAATAAATGTTACTGTAGATGGATAGAAACTGAATGTCAATAATAGTTTTGACTATTCCGTTATGTGTCCTCCTAATGCATCATGATCTGCCATTTCACTTGTCAAAACTCAATTATGAATTTTAAAAGCGTCCACGGAAGACACGGTAGGTTCAAAATTGTACGTTTCAGTTTATGAATTTCATTTCATTGCATTTATGATCACCTGACATTTGCTGTGTTTGTTAAACATTCAAACACCCCATTGGCAAACACAACTAAATTGAATTTGCATCGAATCTGGATATGTTAGAAGTTCGGGCCAATATTTACATTCACACTTGGTGAATTTAAGTTTCAACTGCAAATGTTACACTCTGAATCGAGTCTGCAATCGTTTTCGGCGTCACATTAATATATATTACTATCATTACTTTATTTTATTAGTAAATTTATAGCTTTTAACTTATTTGAAGGATAGAGTCCTATTTTTACAAGAAGAAAGAAAGGTAAGCAAGCCTCTTTTACTTTCATATATTATTAACAGTCTTTTGTAATAAAATAATTATTTATTGCTTATTTTATTGTATAAAATATTCTTTTATTAAAATATCGATCTTCAATTATGAATAAAATACAAAATTTATAATTCATATCTGATATCCTTCTAGTCTGATTTTTAAAAAGCTTTATGCCACATTTAAACCTTCGTGTACTAATCATATGAGTGCTTTTTGTTTTATAATCACATTCAACGTACGTACCTTTATTATTCCTATCAAGAACTGTCCGATCCGATCAATGGTAAACCAATATTCTATTTTGCCGCTTCAACACTGAGTACAGTGTGCAAATTGAAATATCCACCGACCCAGCCGAGCCCGGACTAATCTGTTAAATAATATCATTTGAAACAATAAACTCAGATTTCGGATGTCATTTCGTGAAGATTACGTGGCCCATTTGTGATATGGCAGGGTAAGACGTTCGGGAAATGGCTGCCAGGCTTTACGCAGTTGGATGAGCGCGACAAAATTTTTGGGATGATCTTTTTATTTCTATTTTTTGAGACGGAGTGAAATTTACAAATTTATGCTATTTATTAAATTTGTTGTGTCAGCAAAAATATTTCAAACTAAGCATGGTCGTCGAGTGATTTAATAATAAAAGCTCAGAATAATTGCGTGTCGTATCTTAAAGTAATATGCAATAATATTTTATACTAATCAAGAAATCAAAATTCTTAAAAATCAGTTCTATTACATCTCTCGACTAAGCTTTTACTTGGTATCCAACAGGAACAGGCTTTTTATCAGTAAATACTTCTAATTTCATTTGACTTAAAAACTACGAACAGGCGCTTAAAGAGTGAACTCAAGGAAGCGGGATAATCCCCGCCAGCGCCCATATCTACTTCCGCAGCTCGCAAAATAACACTCAATAGTTTAAGAATGAACCCTGTCCAGTAGGATAGTATGTGAATAGTTTTTATTCCATAAATTACGTATTGGATGTAGTGCTCTGGTCTATCAATATAGACCAGACTATTCTCAGGCACGTCAAACTGGCGGTACAGTTTGTTACTTCGTCCACTTTTAACCACCAACCCGCATTGATACTAACTAAGGTTATTCCCCCAACTCGCTTACACAAATAAAAAAATGTTATTCATGAGTCATACAAACGGATCATGACGACTACTATCTTCTTACATACAAACAGGTTAAGCATTAGCCACATTTTTTCAATACACCTCACTCACTCCTGGTGAGAAGAAACGGTCTACATCGCTCTTTACCTGGTACAGATATGTGCTTGGGCACTTCTGTCCTCCATGACACGACTCAAGAACAGTCTGAATTCTAAGACGACGTCCAATGCCTGTATGTAAATCGTGACTTCATTAGACAAACCCACAAAAACAGCTTCTACAGATTGACTTCTAATGACAGAGAGATTTTCTGGTGATAATACAGCAAACGTAACACGTCAGTTGATAAAAGCTTTTAAGTTGGCAATTACAATAAATTCAGATACCCACAAATGTCAAAGAATTTCACTAAAACAGCAGATTTGTGCACGTACTTGATGTCTGATCTTCATTTGATGTTGAAGCTAACGACTGAATGTTGTTTACTCCTTTCACAGAAATAATTATTTTGAATTATCAAATCAATAAGAAATCAATTACCCACCATATTTTCTGCATAATTTTACCTGAAACAAAGTAAACGTATAACATTATTTTATTTTTCCATTAACTAAACTATTGACAAAAATATCTAAACACCTTTTGTTTTTTATTCACCGCAAAAAAATAAATAGCGTTCTCGTAGATGCTTAGCAGGAAATTAAAAAAAAAGAGCGAAAAATAAAACGTTGCCAAATACACAAAAACGACCTAATTTTATCAAGCGTGTTTGTAAAAGGGTTCATTTATTTTGAACCTTGTGCTGGCTTCCATGAAATTGGCTGAGATATAAAGGTTAAAGATAGTCGGGGGTATATCCGTCTATTTCACCACTCAAGCATTGTCTAACATTATTTTAGCTCCTGTCTGCTATTGCCTGCTTAAGATAATATTTTCATAAAGAGGTCAATTCTTTAATTATTGTAGAACTTATTACATCTTAAATTTAATAATTAACCATTTGGTTATTCACGGCTGAATTCAGTGATTTCCCTTTGCCAACGCTTTATTTTCACGTGGTTCATCATAGCTCTAGGATATCCCAGGTAGAGTGGGAATTTGAAGTCGCTTAAGATTATTGTCTGGCTTTCACTGTTTTCAGTTAAACTTCATCTGTTTTGCAACTTATGTGCTTTGTGGGTGTCACTGAGGAATATGATTATATATAGTGCAGCACTCATGCATGCGTAGTACAATCACGTTCAAAAATATGTTTTAACGCAAGTATTCAAAAAGTCATTTCTTTCTTTTTATTATTTTCGTATTTATTTTTTAAATACTACGTTTGTATTACTACGTATTTTTGAAGCTTTCGAAGGTGTAAGCAATTTTTCAACACACAGATATGTTAAATCTAAGATTTATAATCTATAAAAAGCGGTCGTACGTCTCAATAATTCTTTAAAACATTTTGAAAAGGGAAGATTTAAAAATGACTATTAAAATATTTATGATTGTTAAAATATTTCATCTCGATGTTTCCTAACCAATGGATATCGACAAAATAGGTTGAGGTTATCATATCTAATAACAAAAGAACTTACTTTTTACGAAGATGAACGTTTACCTGAAAAGTATTTCTCAGTGCTTATGTAAGCGGAATTTACGGACCGTTTCCAGAAGACTCGAGAGTACATTGATTTGTCCTTTGAAAGTTTCTTGATTTGGTAGTAAATATTTCATCCAGCTAATGGTAAAATAATTAAAGTTATATAAGTATAAAAAAGGAAATTTCTTGAGGATAATTTTTAAAAAATTGCTCGCTATTATATATATATATATATTACTAATTCTCGTAGCGATTATACCTTATGATTGTAGAGTACCGATAAATATTGTAAAATTGCTGATAGAAGGACAGCAAAATGCATTGCTTACTTTTCAAATGAAGGAAACGAGCTTTGTAAACAGAACGAGATACATAAATAATTTTCATTTTCTTCTGTTATTTACCGTTGAAACTGAATGACGTGACACTGTTCTAGTTTAAGCTGAGAGATGGGAGCGTTAGTTTTAACTTTGCGTGCGTTTTCATAGAACTTAATTTCCTTTAAACTTAAGAATTGAACTTAAACCTTGATATAATATGTTATTTCTATTGGCACTTATTTTTTACGGCACGAGAAACAAATGGTATATTAGATTTTAATACGAAAATATTGATGACTGGCCACTTAGTTGTGCTTAATATGTTAACTTAGAATTCAGCAGATAAAGAAGTTGCTTTTATGCATATCTTTTTTAAATGATTATAAAATAAATGACATATAAAGGAATGTCAAAAAGTAACGTAACAGAAATCTTCATTTACACACACATAAAAAGTCCAAGATTATATATATACAAACAAATTATATTAAAAATAGTATTTTTGTTTACAAGACTTTGGCAATAGAGAGCCATATGCTGAGTAATTTGAAAAATCATTATATTTTGCAATCAGTCCTGTACAGTAAGTAATTCGACAAAAACAAATGCTTTTTCCACTTGAAATAGATAATGAAAACAGTGCACCAACTTTAGAGTCGTTATTTATTAAACGAGCAGGCACGAGCAGTCACTTGAAATCAATAGCACTGTTTAATTGAGAGTAACTTAATATACTTCAAGCAAAACTACGTAGTTTTGGTAGGCAAATACAAATGTTTGAACTGAATAAAAATTTATTTCTTGCTTTGAAAAAAAAAAAATATTAAAATATATTGAAATTCTTATATAAAATTATTGGAAGTGTTAGCTGTTAGCTATAAATAGTCTACAACAAAAAAAACACACAAAAATTATATGAACACAATAAAATAAAAAAATATGAAAATAATTATAATATGAAAATAATATGAATATGTGTTTATGAACACTAAAAATAATTAGGGCATTCCACAAAATTCGTTACATCATTCAAGTTGGTACTTGTTTAAAATTCCATACGAATAGAATTTTTAAATGCGTGTCCTATTGAAAATGGTTATTTGGGTCTAAGACCAAATCCCCTTCGTTGGAAGTCTGTAACTTGTGTCAAAAGACAATTCTGCCCCGTTAAAAACAATAGCGTGACGAGAACGCTGTCGTGGGTTGGGTAACAATGGTGCCAACGTGGCTCATACTCTCAATGCAAACTTTTACAATACGAAGGTACAGAATATATCACTTTTGTCGTGGCACGCAAATTGCCAACTTAATGATTTTTGATTTTGTACGATACGTCGTCAAACTTTTTGAGAAAATGATGACAATTTACTTGGAGTTCCAATTAAACAATGACTCCTAAACTTGCCAAGCAACATTACGCTTTCCAATTTTTACGTAACTTAAACAATTGTCAATTAGCTTCAAAATAATAGAGATGTGTTTAATTATCACCACATTATTAGGAATTGTTAACTAGACCAAAGTTTATTCGTAATACTCTTCCCAGATTATTTATAACATAATCTTTTGAGTTGCACGTGTAATGTGATGTTATTTTCAAAAGATTACACCTGCAAGGCAGAGCTTTGCCGTAATTAAAGAGGAGATACGTCTATAATGAATATGAGTATAATTCTCATTTATTGTGAAAAATATTCTATTATGAATTGGTTTCGCTTTCTTAACAAATATTTTGATCTGTATAAAATGTTTTGTTTTTTAAGAATATGGGCAACACAAATGTTGTACGTTTGAAACATGTGACGTAATTAAATAAGATACTTTTATCAAACAATGTTTTATTGAAACAGCGTGCGAGAGCATGTGACCGTTCATTTGGGTAATCACTTTATTCAAAAGCAAAAATAATGTTTGAAACAATATAATTCGATTTTTTCGCAATCTTTTGTTCCACTGTCAGATATTCGAGCCGTCGAGTGTACAAAATAAAATAAAACAATATACTTTCAATATGAGTAAGTAACAATGTAATCAGTATAGTCGCTTTAAGAGCGGCATTATCTCGGGTTCACACTTCAACGCGTGAACAGTAAATTGGCCGAAAGTTTCTTGTAGCATTACAGAAACTTTGTTGGTGTTCTCGTGCTTAGATTTTAAGTGAAGCTATAATCTCATCTTTAGCAAAGAAAATTGTATTAGACCTTGAAGGATTACCTCGGAAATTAGTTTTTATTTTCTTGTAAATTTCATTTTTTTTTCTTTTTCATTTCATTTGGGGCAATAAAGTTAAATTGGACATAATATTAATTTTATTAAATAATATTTATTTAAAGTACTTACAAAGTTACTTTTCTAAGTTTCACGTAAAAATTTAATTTGATTATAAGTACAGATATGATAAACGACGAGATTTTACAAGCCATTTAAGGATACACGTCTTTGGTGAATATCAAGTTGTAACTTTCACAGTTAGTTCATATTTTGATTTAAGCAGTATAAAACCGGTATGATTGCTTCCTTCATGGAAGCTGTCTCTAAAGTCCCCAAGGCGCTCGAGGCCTTGGAGGCTTTAGAGACAGCAAGACACCTTCCCTGAAGTGATGCCTGTTGATTAGAAATCCTCCAAAGGCGAATTTTCCAAGGTTCTCGCCTCCTTAAAACCCTGGTAACAGCTAAAGGTATGATTGCTATACATTACCATTTATATAATTAAAAATTATCTTTTCGTTAAGTTAATTTCATGAAATGCTTTCAAAATAATTTAATACTATTTTAGGTTTATAGATGAAAGTCTAGTACTTTTAAAATTTTTCGTAAGAGGCTAAAAGGTACTAAGTTTCATACAGACAAATTCCTACACTCCAAAAATAATGAAAATTAAGAAGAATTATCTCTTTCAAAACTATTTTTGAGAGTAGATGCTTAGCTATTTATTGTTCCTGGAAATAATTTGGTAAAAATTACAAAAAATAATTTTAAATGGGATAACTTTTTTAGTATGTTTAAGTCGATTTAAATTTTGTTTAAAACTTTTTGTACACAATTTTGAGTGGTTAGTTTCTAAGGTTTAAGATAGATAAGAGCGTGAGTGGGTGGCGTCCACACGCATTGTACAGGCCTCCACTTCTGGGATTGCCGAAGTAACTCAAGGCAATCTCCTTCGGTGCGAAGAAGGGCTGTCTATTTCTGTCCTGGTGAATTGCTCAGCCGAACTCAAGTTACACCAATGAAAAGCCTTTCAGGGGTGTAACTTGTGTTCTGTCACCGGAGAGTTTCAGTGGGTATTCCCAGTCTTTGGATCTCTGATGAAGCTCTGGGTGAACCACACACGCCTGCCTCTGAGCCAGTGATGTGTAGGTCCGCAAACGGATACCTCCTCGTAAAAAAGTTCTAAGTAAGAAGAGTGACCGTTAGCATTGTCGACTTAAACAAAAAGACAGTGTTTGCCGTAAGTTAAAAATGCTTTAGAAACGAAAGTTTTATGAAAATCACAAAATACGTTTTGATTACAATGGTCATAAAAGTAATAAACTAAACTAAATAGTTATGGGATCAAATAGCAGCTATTCCGCATCGAACAAAGAAAATCAAAACTTATTGAGAACCTCTTCTTTCTTAAAGTAGCTCAGTAACAGTAAATGAATAAACCTCATTTTTAATATTGTTAATATATTTGTAGATGAATTGTTGTACTACTATATTAATGCAACCTCACTTCGGAGGAGTAGGTACGAGTATATGATACTCGTTCAACTATAGAATCGATGCCGATTTCTTATAAAATTGGTACATTATTTAATGAATTAGTAACTTCATTATACCTAATATACATATCAAACTTCTAAAATCAAAAATGCAGTCGTATGAATTAGTTAATACGATGGAATTGGCTACTAAAAATATTTTAAACACATGGAATATGATTTAGATTTATAGACGATTAAAACTATTAGTTATTGACCAAATAATCAAAGAAATTCTAAAGAATCCTCGATTGAGAGACAATTTTTACTACCTAATGGAATAATAATAATAAATATCTCATACTAAGCGCACTATCACCGTTATAAAAGCGTTCCAGATGCTATCTCGTGTTAGTCCACTCCTGCCTGTGACATTCGTTTCACCGTGGAGTTGGCATCGATTTATTTTATCTTGCAAATACCTATAGCGCCGTCTATTTGCGCCATTTTCCATTTCAATGATTTATTCACCAAGGTGTACCACAAGGCTTTGTTTTAGGACCAATTTGTAAAAAAATGGTCAAACGAGAGTTCAAAAGACAGAGTTTCTTTTAAGACGAAAGCATTATTATATGAAATAAATTGAAAATAAAATTACATGATGTTGTTCTTAAATAGAATGTGAACTTAAATAATCTAAAACAATATGCAATTTTAAATTTAATTTGAAGTAAGATGACTAATGTTAAAAAATATCAGATTTGAAATATAGATCTTAATTGCATATTAATATTACGTAAGTTTAAAACGAACTCAAGTGGAATAAACAAAATTCTTTCTTGCCAGATTTGACTGAACTTTGGTCCAGTCAAATCTGGCAAGAAAGATAATATTATTATTATTATAGTAGATGATCGATATTATATAAACTTAATAAGTAATAGATTTTAAAAAAATATTAAATAATTCTTTATGCTACTAATTATACGAAAGATTAACATAAAAATAATACTCACACCCAATCATTGTTACAAAATTAAAAAGCATATTTTAATTAAATTACTAAAAATTAAACTTTGTGTACTGTCCCTTAAAATTGAGTTTCTCTCGTTGAAAACCATATCATGGGAAATCAAGCAATTACCTTTGAATTTTTCCCGCTCTCAGTGAACGGGTAATTAATTTTATTACTCGTGTTCTACAATTTGTGACATTAATTGATTTTTCGGAGGGAAATTCTGCAAATGTAAGTGAGAATATTTATTCAATTTCAGATTGTTTTTACGAAAGCGTCATAAAGATAAAACACAATATGTTCTCTTGATTACGAGTCCCGATGCTTAAACTAAAAAGTGTTAAAATAATTGTATTTTTTCTTTATTTTTTCCATCTAACATGAAAATCATATTGATCAACATTAAATTTATATTAAAAAATAGATTCATATTAAACCTTCAATGTTAAGCAATATAATTCGTGGATTTAAATATAGAACAAAACTGTTTAGAGGAAAATATCGACTTTGCTTTTAATGTTAAAACATAATTTTGTATGAAATGAATTTGACAGTTCTATACTTCTATTTTGGGAACAGTAATAAGAATCGATATGAAAACAGAACCATGTCAATCTGTGATTACCTACTCGCAAAAATAATTATACAATTTCATGGTGGTTCTAAAATTAGTGGTCTTATTATTAATAATGTACTTAACTTAAAATATTTCACAAACGTTACAGTGGTCTTAGCAAAAAATGAAAAATGAAAATCATTGAAACGTCGCGTCAAAGCCCATCTGCAAACTTCCCTTATCGCAACTCGCTCCTTCCTATCCAACAAACACTATTGAATTACAATTCGAATGCAGTTGTCGAGCGATTGCCATTCTACAACATCTATTGTCGAGTCTACATCGACCTCTATTCTTCTGGCGCATGAATAAGCGGCAACGTATTGTGTGCAACGGGAATGAAACCAGAAAGTCCTATCATTGTTTCGACGCCGTCAATACTTCTCAGTAAATGAATGCAAATGCGAAAACTAGGGCGTTTATTGTAGTTAGATTGTAGACTGGGTAAAATGCATAACTAAAACCTCTGAGAATTTTAAATGCTCCAACGATTTAACCTTTACAATTCAGTTAAGGAAATGTTAATAACGATTTTGGAACATTTTACTTGTATTTAAAATTTAAATAGATATTAATGGAATGCCTAATATTATTTAACAAATAATAATGTACCATAAAGTTATATTGTTTGAAGTTATTCTAAAATAGGTTATGTCAATCCCTCTTTTATTCGTATATTATTATAGTTTGTATGCTTGTACGCCCTAATCGAAGGAACTACTGATTCAAATTTAAAAATTTTGTGTTGGATAGTCCATTTATCGAGGTAGGCTGTAGGCTATATAACATTAAGCTACAACCAATAGAAACCGTGCATCAAATATTCTTTTTCAGAGCTTTCGTTGCGTAAACAGTTACGCACAAATAAGTATGCTAGATTTTCTCTCCTTTAAAAGTTAAAAAAGACCGCGGCAGAATACTTCTATCTTTTGAGGTTTACTCACTATAATCTTTTTTGCTAATAACATTTGATTTAAACATAATTTTACTCCTATAAAGAACCAAGTAAAATAATGCTATCTACACACCTACGTACGATATGTTGTTATTTTCCGGAATCCACATGAACGAAGTCAGGAAAACAGCTAGTTGATATTATGATTATAACTTTCAGATTGCAATACAAGCTCGCACTATTTTGTAAGTCTTCTCTAGCTACAGTGAGACACAATGTTGTACGCACGTGAGAAGTACAAAAAAATCACTTAATAAATTTTCCTTAAGTTACAGAATTTCTGTTAATAAAATAAAGGCATCAATTTTCATGGACGGCTTGGATTTAACACAAAGGGAGGTGAAATGGGCTGTGAACGGGGAAAAAATAAAATCGGTGTAGCTATTCCAGTCGAGAACGCAACTCTTACACCGTATTTGAAATTCAACAGAGGAAACGCATAATAAATCCGATCCGGAGTGGTGAGTGAACTTACTAGATACTGGAGCTGTGTTAAGGACGAGTATACGGACTGAAGTGGCTATTCTTACCGGTCTTGCAGTTGGATTTATTGTAAACTGTTTATTTTATCATGCTTCAAATAGGATCTAGATCGTAATGACACTAGTACTGTATCGTTACTTTATGTTTTAAAGTTTTATACATCTAACAATTATACTGATAATGAATTAATACCTTAATTCTGATTGCTCTTTCTAAAGAAAAATTAATAAGAATTTTATTACTATATACTGATATACAATATATTCAAACTTAGACACTACAGATGAAATTAAAATAAAATACAGGGACTAAACACATTAGGTGCAGTATCTGTCTGTATCGGTCTCGACATAAGGCTCCTGCGACATTTAAAATATATAAACGCTGTTATTATTATAATATCTTGGTGTGACGCACAGTACAACTATTGAAAAATCTAAATGTATATTTTATAACACATTATAAAAACAGAATCTTAGATAATCCACAAAATTACCTAAACCATGACTGCATGAACAGAACTCCTTTGCCTTTCTTCTTTTAAAAGCAACAAAGTTAAGTTATATTTTACCTTTGCCTAGCTGCCTACGATTATTTCATTCGTTTCTTTCTAATCTGTGATCTATTTTGAGTAGAAAGCGTATAATTTTTAATTGTTAGTTAAATAAACATTCTTGCTAGCTAGTCTAGTGACAGATATTTTTCCTTTATTAGTGATATAAAAAATATTTTCCGTTCCGCTCTTTCTATGTATCTGTGCTGACGTGATGTTGCCAGAATGTTTCTAGTAAATCTTTGTCATTAAGGAAATTACTCACTTATTTATACATTATTATTTGCAAAAATTGGAATACCACGTTTTTACCTATTGTAAATGTAAATAGAATAATAATATAAAATAATGGATTGTATTTCCTTCATCGGTGTCGACCGCCTTGCACCTAAGTAAACCTTTAGACGTACTCTTTCTAATCTGTGAAGTAAACTGTGTAAAGTTTGTAAGATAGTACTATACGGTATCAGTTTTTAGCAATGCAATTACATGACTTTTTAGATGACAAATACATATACAAACTTCAATGTATTTTTGATACAAAGATGGACTGTGAAAAATTATTAGGAATAACGTTAAACGTTAACAGATTATGCAGCAAACTCAAGTTAATAAAGTTGAAATTCATTTAGAATTTGGTACCTTAAAATTTTTTAATAAATTAAGATAATATATTTAGCGACACAAATGCTTACTTTATTATGAACGGATTTGTTTTTTTTCACGCTCAGTGGTTATGTATTCACTTTGACGTAGGATAGATAACATCCTGAGGATTTAGGTTCTTCCTATTCAGATAAAATAAAATATACCTAAGGGACGTATACCTTTTGTATAAAACAAAAATCACGAGGAAGGAGCTGCGGGCGGCAAGCTGGTAAATAATAGGGAAGACTAGTAATTTTATCGTTAGCTAGAAAACAAATCTTTATTCCAAGTACAAGTATATTCTTAAGAAAATGGTTAAATAGTAAGTTTATTTTACAGAACTTTTACTCAATAAATAAAGAAATTAAGTTCCATTTTGATAGAAGATCAACATAACTTAACACTTGGTAGATAGAGCAATTAATGCAACTATCGCGTGGCTACGCCAACAAACTTGGGGTCTCAACTAGTTATTAGTTCTGAATTTGCTTTGAGAATATCCAAATGCATTTACTGTGTCTTCTACTCAAATATGACTTAATTTTGGTCATAAATCATGATCTTTTACATAGTTATACCTATATTTGTAATCCAATGATAAATTTGTTATAGGTAATACAAAAGCACTAAACAGATTTAAAATCAAAATCTCGTTGCATCGTTTGTATATAATAATTATAACATAAGGTGATAAGAATCAATAATAGTCATATGTGCCAGTTTTTATTACACGATGGTGGTGTAGATTTAAATAGGAGTGGACCGTATGATATATAAAAAAAACTTTAAAAACCACGCTTATATTTAAAAGCACTAAACAGGAGAAAATAAATTAAATTAAATAAATAAAATTAAATTACGTTGTTACAGAGTATGAATAAAAGCGTGGAGCGCCCCGAAGCTATATTTTTCACAATGAGGATTACCTGTAACAACATAATTAAATTAAAATAATTTAATTTAATTTAATTTAATTTATTTTCTCCTTTTCAGTGCATTTAAATATAAGCGTGGTTTTTAAAGGGTCATTTATTATGTTTCAATTTTAATTACATTAAATGTTATTAAGTATAATAAACATTAAAAATATTGTATTGTCTCCTGGACCAAACTTTTATGCAAAATTTTAACAAAATCGGACTAAAGATATCGATTACAAAATCTTGCGCAGACATACAACAAAGTGGGTTAATATAAAAGTGGTAATAAAAAGGTGTAATAATATCACAGCACATAATAACATATTATTACTACGTGATTGACAGATTTAAAAGAACTTAGTAAATGAGTCTATTTAAATAAAGATATTTTGACTTTGACTTTTATTTTGACAGTTCGCTATGAACCCGAAGACAGAGCGGCAATCGATCCGTCTAAATCCCCTCACGAACATCACTCATCTTCACTCTCTCATACCACTAGGTTCTGTGGTAGTAGGTCCACACGTGTACATGTCTGAGAAGAAACACCATTGTTGTTCAATTTTATTTCTAGCACAAAGTATGTAACTTAAATTATAACTTTAAGGATAAGATAGGTTAAATTAAAAGCAAAGGAGTCCAGTTGCTTTGCTGCCAACCTTACTCAGTTTAAGCAGAACACTATTCTACCCTTTATCTCTTTAGCGTTCTTAGAATCAACACTACCGTCATCTCAGAATAAAAGGGTTTTCCTTGTAGATAAATATTTGTACTGTTCCATATATTTATAAGCGATTAGCCGTTGCCATGACGAAATGGCAATCGCTTGTCATCATCAATCTTTGTCTAATTAATTAATGGAGCATGCCGGTTAATGACATTGGTTTGTTGATGGAGCAATTGCTCGCTACGGCCTACATGTGATTAGGGAAGACTGTTCTCTAATTGACACATTACATGAATGGCTAACATTTTTCGCTCCACTTACAATCAATTTAAAAGGGGTAATGGATTTATAAAAATGATGGTGGATTTAGACATCATATAATGCAATAAATTACAAATATATTAAATATAAGCCAGCTTATATTATCTTGGGTAGAAAAATATACATTTCTATCTAAATTTGGAATCAGTTTTGTTTTACTTGAACATATAGCATTTATTATGAAATATAGCCTTCTCAGGTAATATTTAGGTTTATTTATAGATTACTAAGAACGATTTACTTCACTACCAATCATATAATCGCTTGCATCTGATCTGATAACATATATACTATAATATCTTGTACTGGCAAACCCACTGAGGGGTTTTTGTTTTTAAAATGGTCTATTGTTTTTTCCTTCTTTTTGCAGATTGCGTTAAGCTAAGCGGAAGATTTCTTTACTTACCAGTATATTCCATGCACATAACCAATAAGTTTCCCTCGAGTGGATAGGGACCTTGAAGGTAAACGCTCTCCCTTATGTAGGAATTAAAAAAAGCCACAAAGACAAAGAAACACAAAGACTGCGGTATTTGCCTGCCATCGTGCAGGCTTGTTTATTTATTTTATTTTTAAGAATATCGAACAAAGAATAGCACTAATACATATAATTGTGAAATACATATCGTATTTTTATCTAAGTGTAGTGTTCATTAAAGGTTGTCTCGCTTGCATGGCTCGTTTGCATCGCCTTTATTTTCAGAATTATAATATAACTTATATTTTGTATACAGTATATCATAACTGTATGATTAATCTAACATAACAATATAAAATTAAATCGAAGAGAATTTATCATGACTATCTATAATTCATCAGTAACACAGATATTACCGCCCAAAATTGTATAATTTCACTTCCCCTTTTAAGCTTGTCGGAAAAGTTATCAACGATATTTATATTGTTTGCCAAAATTTAGATAAAATTCTAAATAAAGTGAAATTTCAGTAAACACCAGAAAAGTTAATAAATATACACTTTTCCTCACATTTATAATTTAACAGGGTTTCTCTGTTTGTAATGTGGTTTCTAATTAATTTTGTAAGGGGTTTAATTCTCTTCCACCTTTATGCATTCTGGGTAGACGTTATGAAACATTTAATCAAACAACTTGGAGAATGCCGTTTGTGTTTATATAAACTAAATTCGTTGGAAGCTAATACAATTTAGCAACCATTGCGGATGCACAATCTGTCAACATTTAAGTATATTAAATGGTTTTTCAAGTTAACAGCTCGTAAACTTGCTACAGTGTCTTCGCGTGTATATTTCATATAGGTACTAATAATCAAATATGTTACTACCTCTTTTTTCATAATGGCCTCTGTGGTCTGTCACCAGTTATAACAGCATTGTTGTATTGTAGTTGAGGCTCGCTTCTATGTTCACTCTTATCATAGATTACCATCAGCTGCGGTGAAGGTCAGCTACCGTGGTGTTGTTGTGAATTTAATGAAATAAAATAATGATTAGTTATCATAAGATTGTTAACCACTCTATAGTATATAATATAGATATAATATTTTTTTTGTCTGAGTGTTCTTTAAGACATGATAAGGGACGACTATTGTATTACAAAAACTCGCTTTTAAATTACGACGGAGAAGAATCAAATCGAAATGTAGTGTTATGCTAGACTTGTTTCTTTCTGATAGTATAAATAAGCGATGACTAAAGTGAAAAATCAATAGGTTTTATATTACTTATAATTAATGTTACTGTTTATTTTCTTTCTCAAGTAATTTAATTATTCTGTAATTGAAAAAACATTGTTATGGGCTCTCAGACTTTGAAAGCTTATGATAATTAAATTAAAAGGAACAAATAAGAAAATATTTATATAACTACTATTTTTTACTACCATATAAATGAAATTAAACATCCGGTTCTTAATGGTTTTCTTTCAAGACAACGGTTATTGCTAATGCCAAAATATTTGTAAATGTCAAACAGGAATTAGTGAACAGAATTTCGACAACAAAATTATGAACATTGTAGTCTTGTAACATAAATTATAAGTGAAGTAATTCCAACAAAAATTTTAAAAAAAATTTGAAATCTAATGATGCAGCTATTGTTTTCAATATAATGTCCCTTATTTGAGTAGCATTTGCCATTTCTAATGGACTCAATTATCAAGCTTTCTTTTAAAAAATATTCTTATGCGCCAGCGCCGACCACGATCACAGCTGATCTCTTATCGGGCTAATTTTATAGATATATTATTAAAATACGTAAAAGTTATACACCTAACAGATTAATTCAAACTGCAAGAACTACCGCTATTTGGTCCTTTAACCCGGATCAAATATGGTTACTAAATGCGTTACTTCTAACTTAGGGCACGTGTGGCTCATAACTTGAATGGCTGGGTTAGGTACGTTATATATATACGTATACAGATTGCGAGCGTTTGACAATCTGACGTAGATAGTTCAACTGATAACGTAACTAATATCTACCTAATTACTCAAGGTTTTCCTATGTATATAATACACAGAACTCATTAAAGAATTCTTCTTAAATATTTAGTAAGCTTAAACAAGAAAGTTAACGTTATAAAATGAATTCTCGATGCATAAAATTTACTATGCACGTGTTGAGTGCAGCTTGAAAATTGAATGCTTAATAATTTATGTCAAAGTAGAAAATGGTTTGCGTAGGTTTAAACAGCACAACGTAACACACTATCAGATCCGCAACTTAGTAAGCAGTTAAGAAAAGTTAGTAAATAATTTTACCTAAGAGCAGTTAAAATTCATCCCTCGGGAAGAAATAAGTATAGAAATCCTACATTTTATTTTCAGAGATTGTTATATAAAAATAAGGAATTAAATATTATAATTAGTAATAAGTCCTAATTTTTCCCACAGGATTATAAAACACTGACACCAAAATTTGATGTGAACGTTAGGACAATATTATTATGAGTGCCACCCTGTATGACATAAACGTTATTTCTCCTAAAGTATTAAAACTGTTAGAACTCTATCCCTTTTTAGAAGAATTGAACATAAAAACTGTCGAATCACTAAAATTGGATAAACTTTTAAATAGATGTATTCAAATAAATATTCTATCTACATATAGGGATAGATCTACCACAGTTGTGTACCAAATAATCTCTATTATTAAAATTTTCGGATTGAACAGTCAATTTTCGTTCCATTACCTATATTCAAAATTTAATTTGCATTTTATTATTAATCTTAATTTGTTAATCTCTTAACTATAAATAATTTAAATGATATTTAACACTGTAAAAGTCAAAATATTCGTCGTTATTGTAAGAACGTCAATCTAAGCCATCGGTCTATAAATATATCTATAAATCTATTACTAATCACATAAAGTAATAAAAATATAATTGTTAGTTATAGTTATTATGAAACAGAATAAAAAATTTAATAAATTCAAGTGGTCCCCGCATTCTTATCATCTAAATATTCCTGAATCTTGTAATAGCCTTTTTTCATAAAGTTTTGTGTAACATATACTTTAAATCGGTGTAAAGTTACCTTTGGCGGAACTTTGTGATAAATGTCTATACATTTCTCCATGAAAGAGTGGCCTGTCTTGTGAAGTCCAAAGTTTGGAACAGCAAGTTTCATTCTCGCTCAATAGAGTGGCACACTGCATCTGGTCGTTGTTTGCATTTTATATTACTTAGTTAAAGACATTACTATACAGAACTACATACTATTACTATAAAAACAACATAAGACATTACTTATTATTACTTAGTTACATTTTATACCAAAGATCCAGCTGATTCTCTTGTGAATGCATTTGAAATATTATGATTATCAATAGAAGTCAAAATTTAACTTTTTTTTCAACATCTCAGACATATTATATGCCGAATTCTTTGCCAGAAAAACCTTGAAGATTTTGATGTAAAATAATAAGACTTTTCGGTTGATTGTACTTTGCCAGAGATTACGTTTGTTGATTAACGAATTAATATAAATTATTATTATTTGGAACAGATTCCAAAGAACTTAATTGCTCAACAGAAGCATTTTCATTATTAGTCTGCTCAATAGAAGCAGACGATTGAGCAGTCAAAGTCATGAAAGGGTATTTGAGTAATTCAACTACTTATCTTTTATAAAATTTAAATAGATTTATTCTATCTTTAATCATAAGAATGTAATTACTCAATATGACATTTTTTTTCATCAATTAATCGACAGTAATCCTATTCCATCCATACAGGGAGGAGAACACCGAACTTCCATACCTATTATAAGCTTGAATAGAGTTCATTAAATAGTTTAATTTCAACGTGGAGTTGACTAAATAAGTGTAGATTTACCCATAACTCCACAAAATATATTGCGCAAAATGTAACGTACTTGGTAATTATGGAAATTTGAGTTGCTTTCGATTAAAGTATTGTGGAAATTATTACGGAAACCTGTTATTACAGTAATTGAGATGTTTATAAACGGTTCTTTGTGGCTACTCTCTTATTAGCACGAAATCGTTCGTAAAAGGAATATTTGTGCGGTGAGAAAATATTACTAAAACTTCTGTTTTTGGAAGAAGCTAAACAGGAGTTAGTAAGTCAAAACGTTATATTAAAATGAAATTAGAGATGATGTTCACTAAACATAAGCCGGCGATTAAATTCTTTTCTTTTCAAATATTTCCATGAAATCATTATTGCATACAATATCTAATGAATATATAAAAAACATATTATTTATATACTATTGCTTAGTTAAATGCATTTATCTGAATATCTAAAGTTATTAACAAATAATCCTCGAATAGGGCAGTAAAGGTTATTTGTTGTCAAAGGCCAAATAACTAAATAATGATGTAATATTATTATTTGGGGGATTCGATACATCATCAACAGCTCATATACGTTCCCATTGAGAGGATCGAGCCTACGAGGCCTTAGTTCAACCCTGCTGGCGAAGTGCGGGCTGGTCGACTTCAGACACATAAACCAACTGTCGCTATTCTGAAAACTTTTTAAAGTAAATATAGAATATTAGTAAATAATAATAATATATCTTAATCTTATCTTCCTGTAATATATCTTATAAATATATTAAATTCTTTACACAATATTGTATTATTTTCAGATCAATTGCTATTAAAATGGTAGAATATTCTCACCATTGAAGAAGATGTAGCGATGTCGATATCGTGGAAATATCGGTACTCAAAGTTATTGTAATAGTTATAGATCTTTCTAGCAAGTAATTGTTTTTAACAAAAACAACGAGTACTAAATCTATTTTACCCCTAATCTTACGGTAATGGTAAATGAATCTTAAATCAAGCTACTGTTACATAAATGTCGAAGAAGCATTTTCTAAAGCCGATGAGTCAAAATGCTTAATCCTCAAAATTCCAGTTAAGACCAGAAATAATTAATTGGCCTCCGGTTTAATAAAATAAGCCTGGATAACTAGGTTAATTAAACCTTTGCGATATCTTTTCTGGCCCTTTCTCTTTTAGTAAATTAATGATATTTTGGGAATTTCTAGCCAAGCGAATAAATAAACTTTGAAAGTGATTTTTAAGGAAATTGAGAAAACAGCAATTATAATTTACTTCTAAATCAAAATCTTTGTAAAAATTAAGGTAAAATACCGATGATTTTAAAGTATTTTTAAAATTCCGAAGTTCTTTTGGCTGATTTGGACATCATAGAAGTAACTAAAAGAGTCTATTTCGATCAACCGCCTAGTAAACGGCCCGTCGCATTTGAAGGTCGTTGTGGAGGCCTCGATTTTAATCTTAATGAAGTTGGCTGGTGCGGAAATGCATGGAATCAGATCACGTAACCAGCTCTCATAAATACCATGAGTTTTACTAGCGTTTATATGCTACGGTTCGCTTACCATTAGGCCGGCCGCGTGTTTCTTTACCACCGTTGATTTTTTCCACACAGGATAGCTTTTTCTTCGTCTCACCTGTTGGTAAGTGATAATAAAGCCGAGTATAAATGCGGATTTAGATCCCTAAACTCAACGAAATAAAGCTAGAAAATTTTCGGAATTTAACCTTGCGTCTGAAGAACTAAGGAACCAGTAACTAGACCACAGAGTTGGATAAAAAATATAATCATCTTTCTATCTGTAATAAATGCAATGTCTCCTTAGATAGATAACTCAGTAGACACATAACAGGCGGGTTGGTTACCACAAACTAAATCGGTTTACCCTTATCTAACCCAAAACCTGTCGCTTTGGGAGACAAAATTGAAATAAATATTTAATTTGATTCTCCTACCTTGCTCCTCACAGTAACAAATGTAATTGAACACAGTGACGTTTCAGTAAAAGAATAGTTACTTGTCAATAAACTTTAGATGAAGCATTTTTTTGACATTATAATTGATGTTATTAAGAAGGACGAATAAGATAACACGAGATTTTTTTATAACGTGAATAAAAAACAATAACGTAAATTAAACGTGATTTTATATTATATTTCTTTGTTAACCGACTTCAAAAAAGAAAGATGTCCTATTTTGTATATATGTTCATCGGTTTATCTGTTAATTATGAACCGATTTTCATTTTTTTTCTTTTTCCATAGAGTATCTTAAGATTTGTTAATGGGATCTAAAGAAAACGAGGGCAACCTTCAAATTGTTTTAAAAAAACAATCTGTGAAAAACCAAATACCTGTATCAACCAGCACTAACTGATAGGCCAGTCGACAAGCTGCGACCCATCTAACTTTTGCTTAAGAAAGTTGTTGCTACTCAAATTGTACAAAAAAAAGTTTTTACCAAACTATTGTGGCTTTAAAGCACTAAAACGGCAAAAATTTAATTTAATTTCTTGCCTATATTAAAAGTTGATGCGAAGTTGTTTCTAGAAACAATAGAAAGACTGACTCTGAAATAAATTAGTAATTTAGTACTTAAATTAAACTATGTGAGCCTTTTTAGTACTTTGAAGTCAGTTTAAACTTTTATTGAAAAGATTTCCTATGTGAGTTTATTTTTATACTTTTGTTTTTTACTTAACACTATTTCGTGGAATAATTATAAACTTAATCTACTTACTTTTAAACATATTATATTTTTCTAAAAGGTAATAATTATAAAAAAAGTAGAAGATACATAATTCTCAAATCTGAATTCTACAAACCCTCCTATACAAAAGCATAACACAAAAATTATAGAAGTAAGTATATAAGACTACAAAGTACGTATTTGAAAATTGTATGGAAACCATGATTTCTGTTCATTATATCTCATTCGCTCATTTTATACTAGAAGAGAATAACAAAAGTTTTATTTTACACACAAAACTGTCATTTACGTGTCATTTAGAAAGCTACACATGTGAATGACAGCTGTCATCGTTAAAGTCATATTGAGAGAAAAAAGTGACAAGACTTCAATTATATTTAGTTTGAGTACTTCAGTATCCGACCCACTGCCTACACTCAATACAGTTTTCCAATTTATATATACACTTGTTGAAATCAAAGATACCTATATCAAAAAAATACCTTAGGCAGGTGTTTCCAGTCCCTGATTTTACGTTATAGCTTCACACTGAGTGCTTTACAGTCTCATAAACCGAAAACCCTGTGCAATTGTACGCTCGTGAGCGATAAAGCGTTCTGAGAAATAACATAGCTGTGGCTAAGTGAGCTCAGTAACTACTAATTAGTTTAGTAACACGTATTTATGACTAAATACTTAGATAAGAACAAAATTCAAGTCTTATGGAACCACGAACACGAGAAAACATCATGAATTTCGTTTGATTGTAAGTGGTTACGTTGTGTATGCTTTCAATTGAATTATTTTTGGTGCAGAAGCTTAAATAGGGCTTTTGCTAAGTTCTGTAAGTTGAATATGTTTTTTTTTTCTATTTGAGGCAATTTTTTTAGATTATCATTATTTAATGGTTTATTAACGAGATTTTCCCGTTGAGTGACAGGACAATTAAGAATCAAATGTGTCTGAGTTTTGCATGGTTGACAGATCTCTGAAATGTTGCTTAATGTCAAATAAACGCCTTAATTTTAATTGGGACTAAAAAAAATTCTAAACGATAAAAATTTTGAGGAGTACTATCGTTTCATCATGCCCTTCATCATCAGAACTGGACTTTGATATGCAATGGAGCAAAGCTGGAGGTTCCAGTTAGTTTAAGGTTTTTTAAACCTTTAAATACTGAACGAATTTTAGAAATCGGTCTGCTAATGGAGTTCTGAATAATAAACACAAAAAATACAATCGAATTGAGAACTTGCTCCCTTATTTTTGAAGTCGGTTAAAAAGTGGGAGTAATGCGGCTAAGTCGCGTAGCCGACGTAAAAAGTCAGAAATTATCCACCGTCGGGACCATCTAGCAAATTGCCGCGTTGCATTTTTCATGAGCTAAAAGTATCGGATGCTATGAATCGTTGATTTAATTATTGGGAGTACCGTGTTTGAATAATGACCAAAGATCTTTTTGAGTCTAGTATGCATAATCCGGTTCAGTAATGGATGTATTATGCCTGAGTTTCATGGTCGAGAATATAGGAATATTGGTGGAAGATAACTATTTACGACTAATGAAGAATAATGCTTAAGGTTGGTTATAAATTTGCCCAAATTTATTAGCTATGTAATAAAATTTGTGTACAATATCTATATAATGTGCGCGCGGACAAATAAAATTAAGTACAGTTTCAAAAGTTCCTTCATTCATCGTTATAAGGAATTGTTTTATAGATAGATAAGTGGTAAGCAGAAGTGGAATCCAAATAAAAAGTGTCAGTGAGTGTTAGTTAAACTATGAACAGCACTAGCCATCTTGATCTCGCAAACACGCAAGATGCTTGCAATAAAACTTTATTGTCTATAAAAATACGAAAACAAAAATAAATTAAACTTATCCACTCTTTCAAATATGTGAATAGTACTCTGGTACTTACTTCAGCTTATTAGGAAACAACTCTTTTGTTGGTGGAGTATCAATATGACTAAAAACCGCCAAATTAATCATTTTAACTTTTTCATAGACAACTCCTGTCTTGACTTTACTTTTTGGCATGAGGCATCTCTCTCTCTCCCTCTTTAAAACATATGAAAGAATAGTGCAATGTTATGCATAACTACACTCAGAAAGCCTAGACATTGTTATTGTACAGTTTACAATCAAACTTCGAGATTAACAAAGGCAAATTAATTACAGCCAAAGTTCTTGTTTACGCAAATATTGAACTTAGGAACAATCCAATATTGTAATTGTTTATTAAATTGTTATTTTATATTGTTTTCTTTACAACAATTTGAATACTTGTTAATTTGTTACAAATAATTTTATAATTAATTGTTCAATATCGACAATTGTTTTCATTAAAACTTCTATCAAATCACTTTTTAAAGAGTTCTTAATAGCTCCCCACATGTAAATCTGATCTTAACCGAAATACACCTTTTTAAGCTAGTAATCTATCTACTAGGTCCATATTCGATTCGTATATTTACAGTGTATTTAAAACATTCATGAATAAAACCGCTGTGCAGTGCACCCAAGATAATAATTTGTAATTTAACAATGAATCTTTGAATAGTCATGATTATAATTGATGCAATAAAAAGTTTTGGAATTAAATTGGCGGAGCCAATAAGTAGACAGAAGAAGTCTATTTCAAAACCATTCGTTAAAAATTTTGTAATTATCTTATCTTATCTACAATAGACTAGATTTTTTCGGAGCACTTCCATCCAATGGGATCTTTTGTGCTTCCCTTATCCTAGTGTCTACTGTTCCGGTATACCGCCAAGATGTTCTTACTAAGTACGCTTGGAGTCAGCAGCCTTATATCTTCAGGACTGGGGTAGCCTAGTCCAAAGAGACCTATTCTTTTTCTATCAAGAGCATCACAGTTACAAAGGATGTGTTCCATTTGTTCAGTATGCTCCCCACAGATCCCACACAGAGACGATTCCATTATCTTCATTTTAATTAGCATGTTATTCGGGTTTTAGTGGAAAGTAATCGCCCCACATAAGCCAGGTAGCCTGCTACGTTGCAAGTTTCAAATCGTATTCTGATTGCTCCCAAATGGATACATCTGGATAATCTTTTGGAGTGTGCGAGAGAAGCAATCCCATCCCATTCTTCTGATTGCTTCCTTTCCACATACTTCCTGAACGCCATTCATTACGCACTGTATTTTTTTTACGAGGTTCAAGGATAAAAGCAAGACTTTCCATCTTTATTAACTCGAAAATTGTTTGTTTATCTAATCCACAAACCAGTTACAATCCAAACCACCGTTTCTTCATGTTTCAACGTAAAGGTTCAAAGCGTTTCATTACGCTCACTTACGGAGCTTATGTATGAGCAAGGGTAAGGGAAGCTCTAAATAATGCATCTTCTTTTCACGCTTCAAAAATAAAAGGGAATTATTAACAAAAACATCTAAAACATAGAAAATCCTTTACTAAAAGAGTTCTTGATATGTCTGAAATAATTTAGCAAATAATGGCTTGAAGAATCCAAATGTATTCGAAGATTTTTAAATACTCCTATGAAAATATCCAAACAAAAAATCATAGAAGACCAAAAAGTCTATTGAGTACACGATGAATCTAAATCACTATTCTGTACTCTGAGTTATCTATCTTTCAGAAGTAGTGTGAATTTTTCCATAATTAATTACAATTAAACAAGACACTTACTGCTGAATGCCAAATAACTTATTTAAATATATTAAACACTGCCAAAGTCAAGTATACATGAAATTAAGCATACCTCAAAAAGTGATTTTGAAATACGCTTCTATATACGTTTGATAACTTAATTAAGAGTATAATGAAAAATCATAGATTTATTTAAACAGTTTTTATTAGATACGACATTTTCAGACGGCAACGTAATCGCGCTGTAAGCATCTGTCGCCCATTAGCAATAAGCGAGCGAGCCTGAGCGACGGGCTCGGCATGAATAACCATCTGAATTTCTTTTCATTTTGTAATGTAAACAAGAAATTGATTCCTAAAAATTCATTCTACAACAGGACAAGGTTGAATTTAGTCATTTAATTATTCGTTGGGCATATTATCTTTTGTATATTGAACTGATCTTGCATTAATTTAATCTCCGAAATGAAATAAGGATTGATACGACTCGATATATTTTGATGATTTACTGACGGAGTAGTCAGTACTCTTCGCTATTAGTCGAGTTAATGTACGTATGGATTGAGCAGTCACACCAGATTTTAAAAGGTAGGTCACTCCATTATTTAATTGCAAATTAGAAAATTTTGCAGCTGTAAGTCTGGATTTAGAATTGGATTTACATATCCAAGTTACATCAATGAAAAGGTGACTCCTCAGTCTAAATGACTGAACTAAGGAGTTACTTGTAATTTGTAAGTAATATAAGAATATTTTTGAAAATACGGCAGAGAGCATTTAGAAGCAATTGGGCACAGTACCCACTACAATTTGGTTAAGATAAGATAAGATAAGATAAGATAAGATAAGATAAGATAAGATAAGATAAGATAAGATAAGATAAGATAAGATAAGATAAGATAAGATAAGATAAGATAAGATAAGACAAGACAAGACAAGACAAGACAAGATAATTTATTGTGTTTTTTAGAAAATAGATATCCTGTATTTTATAAAAACGATAGCCGTTCGCATCCTCAAACTGGTGATGTACATCAATTAAGTCTTCTTTTTCTTCCATTTGCTTTTTATTAATAAAATTTCTGCGAATTATTCTTTGTACTCGTATAGCATGATTCCAATTTCATTACACCTTTCACCCTTGACGCATAGAAACATGGTAAGCCTACATCGCCGAGAATAACTCCAAACAAACGACGAGCGCCTTGTTTTTCATATTATTTATCTGAAAGTACTGTCTGTAAAAAAAGCTGGTCTGGCGTCTATTATATAGAGTACTTTTTAGTCTATTTTTTTAAGTACATACAAACCCACACCAATCGCTTTCGATTGAAAAAATGCCGCTCGCTTAATGCAGTAAATATTCGTTCGTTAAATAAATGTGATGGGTCAATGCGTCAATTCGACAATTTCTCAGTCACTGCATAACTCAAATGATCACCAGAAATATTGTTAATTAATCGTGACAGATATGTCAGATTGTGATTGATAAATATTTTACAATGTTGTCATTGCGTTCAATAAATTATTGTTGTTTAGCGTAAAATTGGGTTCGAACATGTGATCATTTATGTGATATCAAGTTTTAAAACTTTTAACTATCGACATTGGAGATTTCTTAGACAAAACATTCGCAAGATTAATCTTTATCATCATATCAACTAAAATATGATATTCAAGCTTTGTGATTTTTTTGAGTTAGTCATTTGAAGGTGATAAATCATCCTTGCTGACCGTACCCCTGAATTTGCGGAGACATTTTCAGATTTCCACGTGTTGAGTGAGGTAATATATTCAAAAACATTTGCGACTAACCTTTTATTTCCCATGCGCTGTCATTTATCTATCATAATGGTGAGAAGGATGGTGACGGATTTGGAGCTACGACAGAAACATGGCCGTGTTGATGTATCATTTTCTTTTAAAACACAGGGAAAAGAGACATTTTTGTGAAAACTTCTAGTTGTGAAATAGTATTACAGTGACTGGTGTGGTCCTTATGAAAACCTTATGAAGACAACAACAGCGAAAACAACATATTTAAGTCTTATGTTAGTGGGTAAAGGAACAAATATCACTGAAATTTGAGTTTGGAGCCGGTTCGCGATTACGTTGGGAGCTGATGACCGCGTAGGCTAGGTGCTCAGAACCCTAACTACTAACTATTCGACCAAGAAGATTTGGAGGCCCAGCTAGAGCAGATGTTTGTTTCATAAACTTACTTTATAGCTAGAAAATAGGTGTCGTTGTAAGAAATAACTATATTAAAATTGTGTTACAAATTGTTTGTATCCTAGAATGATCACAATTATATTATCTATCCAGAACCCTTCCAAAGTATATACCATTTTGTATCATATTTCAAAGAATTAAAACCATAGAATGGCATAAATACAAAAACAATCTCTAATTTTTCCGCAATCCATTTGAATAAAGATAAAAGTTTCGTCAAAACGGTTTCATCGAATTTTTGGAAACTGCTTTGCTTTGAAGTTCAGAAGCAGTGAGAAACAAAACAATGACTGAATAAACAAATCATTTATTGTTTCTATATCCTGCCTTTTTGCGTAAGTTTCTTTTATAATATCAGGTTTGCCGGATCTTTTGTTATAAAATTTGCGTAAATACTTTTAATCCTTTTTATATAAAATCCAAAAACCATTACGTAAAGTGGTGGTTTTAAATTGACAAGCGTATTTAAAATATTGGTTTATATTTGAATATTTTAAGCATCATATTTTAAGCAATATTTTAAGCAATGGTATATACTAAAAGAATTATTTAAGGAAATTAACATACTAACCGTGGCGTCTCAATACATTTTTGATTGTATTATGTATGTACGTAAATACAGTGGTTCTTATCTTAGAAATTCAGACTGCCATAGCTTCAACACCAGAAATAAGCATAAGCTCGCCTTTCCAAGCCACAGACTGCATAAGACCGGTAATTGTTTTATAGAAATAAGTATAAAAATGTACAATATGATACCACAAAGTTTTATTGAATTGCCTCTGCATAAATTTAAGTCAACTATTAAAAGTTGTTTGATGAAAAAGGGGTATTACAAGGTAGAAGATTATTTTAAAGATAAAAATTTGTGGCCACTATAATTTGCTTCTCTGCACTTATTTATTATATTTTGCAATATTTAAAAATATATTTTTTAATGCACTGTAAAACAAAACATGTATATGTTTATAATACTAATACATAATGACATAATTGATTTGTAAATGTCATTATAAATACTAAAGGCTGAGAGTTTCTTGCGCCGCTTCTTCTCTGCAGCTACTAATTCGTCGAAGCGGTAGTAGGGTTGATTGGGAATATGCATACTAGTGTTATTTTTAATTTTAAAATAAGTATTATTTTAAAATTAAAACTAACAATTTATTTAGTACATATTGAAATACTATAACTGGGACAATTAGTAAATGCCCGGTTGATACCCAGTAAAATTATGAGTATTGCCTTTATAATTATATTTATTTATTTTCTTATACATATTCCCTGTTGTGACGATTTAAAAGAGCTTAGTAAATAAGTCTATTTAAATAAAGTTATTTTTGACTTTTGACTTTTGACTTTTGATCTATGGAGTTGTTTAAGTTTAAAAAAAATTAATTGTTTATAAAGATAATAGTTATAAAGTAATTAACCAAAGTTGAATAATATATTTAGACTTTGAACCATCATCAAGTGGGATGTGTATGCTTGCTATGGGTTATAGGGTTCACCATAGGTTGCTAGCCATTCTAAGATATTTCTATCACAATTAATTGTTGCATATAGTGTGTGATAAACGAATGCAATTCGTGATTGTGAGTTATATTCGAATTATCCCACTAAACAAAAACACACTATGTTTTTTAAATACAAATCACAGAAAATGACAACACCGCCTGATGGAAGCCATATAAGAACACTATAGGGAAAATCGTTAGTCGCTGTCCTAGCCACCTCCACATTTTTGAAGGAACCCTTGTTACAATAATGATATTGTTTTATATTTTTAAACTTTTCCTGCTACCTCGTAGCTAAGAAATTTTACAAAGAAAGGGGAAGATTTTATTGATTCTCCACCACTACGGATTTTGAGCTAAGGATCAAGCTTATTATACGATTGTCCAAAGCTTTTGCTGTTATACGAACTACAAATATTTTAGGAACACTTTCAATTATTGTTTTCTTTATTTAACAAATATTAATTTTCTTGAAATCATTAAAACAATACGTTGTAAGTGTTAAACATGTAGATAATACAATACTTTCATGTATGTGTGACACAAGCGAACCTTTGTGTTAGTTTGCTTGTAGTTTTATTTATTGTACATTAATATTTGTACAAGCACTCAACCATAAATAATAAGGTGGACCCTTAATGTTAACATAGAAATTTTGTTATTTATTTTTAATTAAATGAAAATACTTAGACAAAAATGCTAAAAATATAGTTAGCTTCAAACTTTGTTGCTAATACACCACTTCATTTAAAAAATTACAAAAAGATATTTTTCAAACGAAGATTTTCCTTAGTTTGTTGGAATAGCATTAGGATTACCGGTCCTAAAGAAACAACATGCTTCTCTTCGAGTGGCAAGTTGAATTATTTTTATCTTTCCTAGATCTATAAACCTTTTAAATATATTTATTATATAAATTAATATTTTTAAAAGTACGTTCTTACCAGTTTTACCAGCTAGCCTATTGTCTTAATGATAAATTTTAAAAATAATGTTAGTTCTTAGACTGCCTTTTTTATGTATTCCTCAATCAATATATTGGGCAATAAATTAAAATAACAATTATTAATTATAGCAGTGTCAAATAAAATATATACATAAAAACTGTTAATTTGTCCTCCATTACAATAACGTGTTAAGTAATCGTACATAAAATTAAAACACTTATTTGATTACTAATTAAAATTTTGTCATTTATACTGTTCGAATAATAAATATTTTTTTCTTTAATGAGAGTTACCTATACTGAATAAATATATTTAAATGTTTTTCCAGATTAGTTTCATATTGAAGTTAGTAAGCACTCAAGTTGGCAATCTATGAATGTATAATAATGAGATAGGAGAGGAAAACACATTACAAAATCGAGTTTAGCATGAAAAAGGAAATGTTAATGTAAATTATATTTCTGATGATGTCAATGATATTCATATCAATATTTCTCATGTAAGCTTTTTAAAGTTGTGAATAATCAATCAATGTTAATATTCTGGGATTAAGGTAGTAGCGATGTTCAAAAAATTTTATAGTTTATACATATAGGAAGGTTTTCAAAATTAAAACATTTTTTCAAAGCTCATTTTTTTCCTAATTACATTGGTTGCGAATCTTCTTTTCAGTGAAAAATATGTATTAGGCGATGCATGCTTTTTCTATTGTACAGATAATAAACTAATTCTTATATATTATTATATTAATAATATTGTGAAAACCATACTGGATTGGGTGTAGATTAAGTATATGTCTATGTGTACGTGTATGTGCGTGGTGTCTGTGTGTGTATGAGTTATAATAACCTCTAAAAATTATTATTTTAGGTAATTACTTCCAGTAATTATTTTAACTCCGTGTAAAAGACATTTCGTGGTTACAAAGTACGGACCATTTTATGTATAATCTACGTGTTGGCACGCGATGCGAAGATTCGTTATTTTTAGAATCTGAGCACAATTTCTTTTGGGTTAGCAAATTTTTGTTTACTTAGCTAACGTCGCATGCAAAATTTATTACGTGCAGCTGAAAGGTGACAAAAATACAAAATCGTAGGAAAATGAATGCTAAAACCAACGTAATGGATGCCACAGTGCTAAGCATTACATGATTACGGCTGTACTGTTTGCATATTAATTAATATGATAAAATTTTTACTCTCATAAACATTACCAAATTTTGGGACTTTATGTTTCAAATAGGAATAATTAAAATTTTGATTAACCAACATTTTTACATTTCATGTACAACTTATTTACATTCAACAATTATTTCAAATACTTTGGTTTTCTTTTAAAAAGTGTTTAGTACATACTCTGTTAACACCATAACTCCCCATGTTAACGTAGTCATTTAAATATTATGCTATTATAAACAATTCTAAATTGTAATATATATTTTAACATTTCCCACACATTTTATTTTACATTTAAAATTTTGCATGGAGATATATGAAAATAATTGTATAATTTTGAATTTTTGGTATCACCATAGTATTTATATGACTATGTTAACTTGGGTAGGTTTCGGCTTTGTAGTTTTTATATTTCTATTACAGCAATGATATTATTTACAGTCCGCAATTTAGGCATTGTAAACGATTTTGATTAATGTATTAAATATCTTAAACTTAAAATTCTAAACATATGTCACGATGCCAGATAAAACCTTTATAACATGCTGCAATGACAGGTTTAAGCCGTCAGAATACATTTTAATTTAAATCATTAACAGACCTGGAGAAAATATTTATAGTACCAATCACAGGTTAATTTAGCCTACCTGAATCAGCGGTAATATAATTATATTATTGGCGTAATGCAAGACAAGTTACTAATTGAACCTTGGGTTACAAATTTAACGAGTGTCCGAAACTCACACTTAAGTTCCATAGATGTTTCACCTTCTTCTAAATGTACACAAGCAAAACACAATAGAAGGACAGGACCAGAAGAGAGGAGAAAAAATAGACTTATATATAATAAACATGTGCATAAATATTTATGTATAGTTCAAGTACTTAATATTGCTGAAATAATATAAATAATAATTATTAATAAATTTCAACATCAATAATAAATATATCAAATGCACTTTGACCATTATATTATGAGACGGCAAAATTAAGTTAAATTAAGAATAAATAAAATATGCATAAATAGTACTGTACAATCCTCAAAAAAACACCTACTGTGGAAGTACCTCAGTAGTATTAATAATAATGCTTATGGATAACGCCGGATCTGGTAAACTGAAATGCGGTCGCACTATATTTCTATCCTTTGCCCTGAAAAAAAAACAAGACGGCCTTTGCCTACGCCCCGGCTCAAAAAGTTGGAACATATTGGCTTATTAATAATATTTTGTTAGCGTTTAATCTTTTTTTCTATGAACGTAATCACGAAGCTTTATGTAAGCCTCTTGTACACAATATTTCAATGTCACGATATAATCTCGACCCTGACGCTTGACTTACCAAGTAATAAAAGCTACAAGTAACGTATTTGTAATGGATTTAATTCAAAAGGTATTCTGTTTTTGTATAATAACGTTTGATTGGCTGGCCGATTGGTCAGACGTTAGTTAGGCAGCTCAGCCAGGGTTCCCGGGCTAGTGTGCCTGCCGGGGTAGTTTGTTGACAAAGAGGATTATTTTTTAACGAGTCGTGGTTGTCTTTATATTTATGAATACATATTTTTTCTTATAGTGTTTGGTAGGACATACAAGGGACAGTGTATTTATCATGGACATAACGGCAAAATGTAAGAGCGGCTCAAAATGATAAAATGTACAACTTCACATATTTTGTCACGATAGCTGCGATCATAGAGAAATTGATAAGATTTAACTGAATTGAATTGATAAGACAGAGATTGACAGTCAGATCAAGCGAGGCATTACATTAAATTAGTCGCATTAGCGGCCACATAAAATTTCATATTTGTACAAGAACTCAAATGTATTGCAAAAACTTTAGGAGGTACGCTTCTCTTCATATGAAGTGGGATACTATACTGGCACAGCTCAAAAAAGAGGAATAAAATAAAATAATCAAAATAAACAAATTGAACTCATATTTGCCGTGTAATTTGAAAATGGAACGATCTTGTACAGCGAAACATGTCAAGCAAGCAGGTAATTAATCAATCATTGTATTTAAATTTCGAACTGGCTTGTAAATTGAAAGCTGTTTATGAAAAAAAATTACAAATAAAACACTTTGGCTGGGTACTACTTAGTTTAAATTTCCTCGCATTATTTGAATAAAGTACTACACAAGCCTTGGCCACAACTAGGTATTCATGGACTTACGTATGTGTGTTTACACGTTCAATCATTAATGCCGCTTTTGGTAGCCGCTGCAGTAATGTCATATTAGTATAAAATGAAGATTAAATAACTCAGAGAACTTTATATTACCTGCAATTTTATGAACATTAATTTCTGTTCGATAGTTCGACACTAGAAAGAACTAAAATATCTAACTATTTTCTTAAAATACAAGGTAATAAATAAGTGGCAATATGACGTTTGAAGTGGTTTATCTACCAGTATAGGTGCTCATTTGCCCAAAGAAGAAAGTATATAAACACCGTTTGTCGCGAAAATCAATCCGGCTTAGCGATTAGTGGCGTTGAATAAAATGAGATTTGAGTAGCTTCAACTGATACGCTGATACAATTATATGACTTTATTCTATAAATTCATATTCGTATATACCGAGTATTACTCAGTAACTGATCAGATTGCTAATGTCGTAGCACTGGATAATTTTTAACTTATATAATAACCGACCTCGTTTTGATTGATTGTTATTTTTGAAAGAAGATACGCAAAATGCTTTAGCATTTTTACCATACATTGGGTTACCAAATACGTCTTATATTAATTGAAAATTCCACATCTTTATTCTTCGATTTTTCAAGTAAGATAGATTTTTTATACACGTTACTACGTAATCTCTGGAGCCAAAAGTAGTCTGTGTGTCTATAAATAAAATGTCTTTGGGCTCTTATATAGATTAAACAGCTGTTTTACGGAACCTTTATAGGTAAGAAGCTATAATATTAATGAATCTATGTTCACAAATTGACGTTCAGTTTCTTCTTACATACATTAAAACGGAACAAAGAAAATAACAGCACAATATCTTATCAAATACATATAACAAATGGTATAATTCCAGGCACTACCTGGAAACTTCGTCAGATATTTATATCAACCTCATAAATTTATCTTGAGCATATCATTTAAATTCTCTTGTTGGAGATTATGCTAATTATTTTAAAACTTTGCACGTACTTCATATAAAAGTTTGATTCTGTAGCGGCTTCTATTATTCCTCTTTAAGACTGCATAATCATGTATAATAAAATAAAGTAAGTCATTATTTAAACAGTCCAAACATTATTGTAGTTGAGATTTACGTAATTATTAACTGCCCCCGGCGGCCACGTGGAGTTCGATCTCTTACAAATGTTATATTTTGTTCCGATAAATGGACTATCGCACACAAAAATATTTTTTCAATTACTTCCTACAACCTCGGAAATTTTACCACTTTATTATAATAGTATTATATATATAAATGTTTATTATTTTAAAAAAATACGTTACTAATTAAATGATAAATTAACTTCCTTTAATGGGGTTCGAAATCACATGATGATAAGCTAGCGCAACAACTTGCGGCTATTCACGGATAAAGGCTTCCCATTCCCACACATAGGCTATTGACTGACAGCAGAACTCGCTGCCTGCAAAAGCCTTGCGCAGAGAGAGCGTTAACCATAAGTTCAATCTAGACTATATTAAGCAGAGATTTTAAAAAGTTTGCTGCAAGTTGGCCTGATACATATTATTAATCAAAAACTAGTGTTAAAATTACACAAAAAGCTACATTAAGTTGGTCAAGAAACTATACAATTCAAAACAAAAACAACTTCGTTACGTCACGGCTCTGTTTCGATCAATTCGGCGAAAATACAGTGATCATGAAATCGTTTTTATTCAAACTTGCCCATGAAATATCGTGTCAAATCGCCCGAGGAAATCCTGGGGCATGTACTATTTCTTTTCCAAGTAAAAAAATCAGTCCGTCCTTATCCGATTTAATGGTTCCAATGGATCCTATTTTATTCAAAGGTGTATTATGTGAAGTATTCCTTTAGCATAGCATGTTCTATATGATGGAATTCAAACGCTTGCCTCTGCACGCGGTATTGGAATAGAAGTCGTGAATATTTTTGGACGAGGAATGTTTTAGGATAAAGGGCCTTGACGAAACAATACCCCAATTTGCATGCCGCGGCTCATTTTGTTATGTTAGTAAGAAATATTATGTGAAATGAAACATACTTTGGTATGACAGGCCTTGTCCTGATAACGATTAGATTATGTAGGTAATCAGTATTTTCTTAAAAACATTGCTTTGGAGTAGGTTTTTATTAAAGACTTAGCTTTCCAATTAAAAAGATTTTACTTTTATTGTTTCAGATTAACTCCAAAATACCTTCAAATTGGATAAGTAGATAGAAAATTTTAATTTCATGTCGCATTTTTCCTTTTTTGAAGTCACTTTGTAGTTATGTTATAACCTTGCTTTGACGAGATTCTGAATGAAAATATGGATATAAACTAGATAATAGATAATAGACATAGACAATAGACTATGGTCTAGCTTAAGTTTCCCGTTTTAAAGTTTCCGCTATTTAAATCGATGCATGTAACATAATCGGTTGTTGTAAATTAGCAATGCGAAGTTTCTGCAGGGTCATATTGAAATCCGTTGCATTGATTATCTTGGCACGCATCGCAAGCGAATGCCATCACGCAGAAAGTAATGAGAATAGACACAATTGATTCTGAACAATACAATGTGTACAATATTTTATGTAATGACTTTGAGTTTGATAAGGTATTTCATTTAAAATAGAACATTTTCATCAACAACGTTTAGAAAACTCAGACTAATTGAAACATCAAATTTAAAAATCCCTGTCCAATTCAATTACTTTATAACTAAAACAATTTCGGCCCGGACCAGTAATGCAGCCGTAAAAGTCACTCCAAACAACACGCTTTTAATTTTCCGCCAAAACAGTAAGTCTTCTACATCAAAGAACAAACACTGAAAGGTGTACATCAAACATGAATAAATAGTATAAAAATATAGAAATTGTTCACAGAATCATGCAAACTTCTTCATGTCGTTTACTAAATTACAAGGAAAGACATCAAACGCTTGCATGAGGAAGCAGTAGATTAATACTTTACAACCGCAAAACTATTCCCGCAAAAGTCCATGTCATTTCTGACAATGTCCTGTCAAATTAAGTTAAAGCGGGAAATCGTTTAACCGTTAAATCTTATTGGGACTTACAACTCTTTTGGGTGGTTTTGCCCTCAGAAGTTTACTTAAAACATAATTAAATAATGTCAGTCTACGATATTGAAATGTCAATACTGCTAAATTCTTGATTAAAAACATAAGAATGGCGAACGCGAATTTCAACTGCATGGTGCTTGTGAATGATTCGCGTTCGTAGATCTCTAAGTAACATGAGATGGCCCGATTTAATATCGCTGACGAGCTCTCCGTGATTTTATTGCTCACTCTAGAGAGTAAATCGTTCTTTTAGATGTAAAGACTGGCGATTTACATCAACGTACCAAATTTCGATTGAGTTTTAGTGTCTTCTCATTCGTCTGATGGCGTGAGTTGTGTCGTAGCTGTAATTGGGTGCATGCCTTTTAAAGACTTATATCTTTTTAAATTGAAGATTCTTGTCGTAAAATGTAAATGACTTTCAATTCAAGTAAATCCCCTACATCACCATTGGTTTGCTTTGTTACAAATTATTATATCAGCATACTAATTTAAACCTGAAACCAATCCAACCATGAAATCAACCAAAAAAGCTGATTGAGCGCTTTTACTACTCAATATATAATTTGTCATTAATAGACCGGCAAATTAGTGTTTTCCATACTAAGTAACTATTCTGCTGACCTTTCATTATCGTTATATTTGGGATCAGCTCAATACTTTTTACTATTTTCTTCATTAAAATTCACTCCGCTCTAGTTACTAAAATCATTCATAGTCTTGCCATATTTATAATTTCTCACTCACGCCTCTACCCACTAAAATATTTATGGTTTATTTTTGTATTCTGTCGTCTCCCGTTGTTAATATTGCATCTTAATCTCTTATTATACTTTTATTTTTGACTTTGATAAATAAGTAATTATTCTGTGACACACCGAAGAATTATTCTTGTTGTTGTTGCTAGAAAGAAAATTATTTCCATTATTTAAACATACACATTTATCCTCATAAAATTCTTCTACTGTTCGTATGTCCTCTTAATAAAACTGCACTTTCATGTCAATTCAACACAAACATGTTTTTAACCATTAGGAATCCGTAATATATTTTTTAGAATCTTTACTGATTACTGACGATTGAATATGAAGAATTGAAAGTAAGTAACGTAATACCAAATTTTAAAGTAATTTAAAGATTTAACATTGGATAAAATTCAGCACGTATCTCTAGCACGGATCTTTCAATGTTTCAAATTGAAACAGGCGAACTTATCAATAGAACCATATAGAGTAATCAACGACAAGTGTTGTGTTTCCCCTGAAATTACTCCTAAAATTCTTTTTTTGTGAAAAATATAGGTGCCATTTCTGACAATGTCCAGTCAAATTACATTATGATGTATAAAACACCTATATTTTTCAATATTAAGTTTGTATTTATGATGCACACATCTCGAACGGGGAACTCCTGGCCGATTAAACTGTAGCTAGGAATACTGACCACTCGGCATGCCGGTCATCTTGCTTGACCAAAGCAGCGGCAGGGGTTTTCCGCCACTAAACTATATATTATGTCTGCCATGCCTTCGTTTGTGTAAATGGAAGTCGTTAGTTTCAAAACATGGAGAAGAAGTTTACAATTGACAAAAGTTTATGATAAATTTGGTATTGTGAGATTTGTAAAGGGTAACCACGCCAAACACCTCGCGATGAAAGTACATTCTATGAGTCTGTCCTAACAATATTCTGTCTTTGAAAAATATTTAGATTATGCTAATTATGTTTGAGTTTTTCGAAATGGAATCATAAGCATTCCTTATTTTGAGATAAATTTATATTTCCTTGATGCAGATTTTTTGTTTAAAACAGTCCACAATCAAACAGAAAATGGATACGTATAATTTATCTTTCGGTAATAGTAAACAAATGGTATCCCGTGAATTATTAAAAAAATATGAATTCGTTGTTTTTATACAAAGTCCATCGTCTATCACAATACTGAACAATTGGTTTTTTGATCATAGGAAAAGTAAGATCTACAAAGGAAAATCAAGTGTATAAATACAGTCACAAGAAAGAAAAGGGTTTTACATAAATAGAATATAAGAGCAGTGACCACTGCTTTATACATTTCTACCCTAATTATATATAAAGAAATGGGTGCCTTTAGTCTGACGTTAACAATCGGTAAGAAGATTAGGGTGATCATTTTTTTGCATATTTTTTAAATCTTTTTCCAATCGGAATTCAACATTATCGTCTTATTATTGTATCTGCCAAAGTGCACCGGAGCTCCTGATCTAAGCTGAACTAAGCGTCAATAATATGTTTTTATATGTTGTACTAAGGAACAAAATATGAAATGAACGTAATGTAGAGAAAATGAAAAATTCAAGTATGCATGCAAATTAAAAAAATGTTGCCAGAAATATATGTTAACGTCAAAGAGAGAAAGAGATAGAGAGAGAGAGCGCGTTTGGATACGTAATGTTTTCGTATGCTTTTAACAGTATTTGAAAAATATATTATTTCAGTCCCATTTTCAAACCTACTTTATAGATATCGCTAGAACAAAACGAAACATATTTATTTATATTACGAAACACGCAATGAGGGAACCACCACAGTACGTATATAGATAGAATGTGCTTCGTACATTGTACACCATAAATTACCTTTGACAAAATTTCGATTAAAACTATCGATAGGCTTGTGACGGTTGACTAGCATATAGTCAAACACCAAAAAGTCTTAACTCTGAGAAGGTCAAAGCTTAAAATATTATAAGTCAAATTCAAAGGTCAACTTACTCAAGGTCAGACTTACATAAAGGATAATTCGCATAACGTCAAATTCCTTCTTATTTCGTTTCACAACTCTAACGCAGAGCCGCAAAACCCAAAAATATTCAAAACAACTTGTAAGAGATAATACTAATGTAGTAACAAAATTATAGTCATTTCTAGTAGTATCCATGCGGAGCCAACAATAGCGCGGTTCACGAGAGCTTAGCGCCATCTCTTGACAACTTGTACACAACTGTCACATATTTTGCATACTAGACTAGTATATTGGGTTCCTTCAAAAATCATTTTCTGATTGAAACAATTGAAAATAATTAAATATATACGATAATGATATATATTTTTACACTAATAACATCACATAATGGTCAAGAAAATTGTTCTATTACTTTTAATACAATTATGTTCTTGCATATGATTTTTTTTAAATCCGTTTTACCAAAATTTGAGCTACTTACAAGACCTGCTCAGAGCCGAAGAGCGTGATTCACGGAAGTTGTCAAGGTCACCTTTGTACAATTCTCTAATATTTTGTTGTGTCGTTTTAATTATCTTTGTGTACATAAATTGTTAAATAAATAAATAAATAAGGTTCTGCGCCATCTATCGATACGGCTTATAAAAAAGCTTTGGGTAAAAGACGTCATTACTTATTATTGAGGGGTCTAGATGCAAATCCGACACTGTCCACTGTTTGTCTTTTTTCAGTAGATATCAAAAACTAGTTTGGAACAATCTAACTAAAGTGAAACAAATATTTTGTTTTTATTTTAATAATGTATGGTTTCCTAGCTCTTTTTTAAGCTAGGAAAGTAAGAAATAATTAATATAAAATGGACAGATTTTCATCATCTAAATTAAATTCTTTGAGATAATTTGTGATCTTAAGCTGAGTTTGAACTTAATGAATAAGTAATCCTATGTATATTCAATCAGTATAAGATTTTTGTCTTCTTTCTATCTTACTTCAGTTTACTGGTAATAAAAATCTTCTACCTTCCAATATAGTTGGAGTCATTCACTGGTAGTATTCAGCTCCAAACTATCCTTGTATAAAAAACAAAACAGTAAAGAAAACAGGGTGCACTGATGTGTTCCATCCATTTGTGTTTTGCGTTTAAATTCTTCGTTTTTCATCAAGATATAAATAAATAAAAGATGCTTTTTCAATCAAAATCTAAAGTGCGATTATTAATTCCAGTCAGTAAAATGACAAGTGCAACTGTCATTGATCCAAAAAAAGGGTGACCCGCTACAAATGTGATGTTCGGCAATCAATGACTTAGGCATTTAGTCATGTTTTATTTTATTAGGTATGAAAGCGTTTTTTATTGTAAATATTTAATACATACCGTATTAAATAATACGGTAATATATTTTAGAATTAATAATTAAACTTTACAACTACTTTTATCAGAAATCTAAGTTGTTAGTATAAAGAGACATACAGAGAGAGATAGCGCGGATATTTTAAGTTTGTTTACATATGGAAACCCTTACAACATAATTTAGTTAGAATATAATATAATAATTTATTGTTGACAAAAACAACTTAGTACCAAATTTCGATTGAGTTTTATGTCTTCTCATTCGTCTGATGGCGTGAGTTGTGTTGTAGCTGTAATTGGGTGCATGCCTTTTAAAGACTTATATCTTTTTAAATTGAAGATTCTTGTCGTAAAATGTAAATGACTTTCAATTCAAATAAATCCCCTACATCACCATTGGTTTGTTTTGTTACAAATTATTATATCAGCATACTAATTTAAACATGAAACCAATCCAACCATGAAATCAACCAAAAAAGCTGATTGAGCGCTTTTACTACTCAATGTTTGTTTAGTAGTTCTAGCATGCATGTAATGGCTGCATTAGTTATCAAAACTATGTCACTGTTATTAGCGCACACATCCAGGATCACTTTTCTGCCTAAATACTAATCTTACAATTATACATTATATTACACTCTTTTTTCAACTATGTTCACTTTGCGGTGCGCTGGTGTGGTGTCTGTAAATGTATACATTTATTTGTATTGTACATCATCAAATTCAATAATAAATACATACTATTTATTGAAGTACGTACGTTTATTACACTGTATACATACACAAATACAATATATTTGTGTGTAATCTCAAAAAACACACCTGATTCACTATTCCAACCTATTTATCTAACCTGGCCAAAGTGAAAAATATTTAGTCTATACACGTACCAAAAGATATTCGCGTAGCAAATGAGGAAATCGAACGGGAATAGTATTTTAAAAACTGCACAGATTACTTTCAGCTTTCAGCTCTTAATTTTATGACTAAAATTAGTCTTAAAATGAACAACGTTTAAAAACAAAATTAAAGCGGCTTAAGAACTCGTTCACGAGTTTCGCTTACCCATAAAAAAGTTCACGAGAAAGCTCCCTAAAGTTGCGAACCAATCTGCAGTAAACCTTTTTGTACTAGTTCTTTTATACGGGTCATTTGAGACCATACTCTTTTACTGAGACCCGAAATACGAGGAACATGTTACACAGTACAAAGCATATATAAATTGAGATTAAATCTAACCATTTAAGAAAGGCCGAGCTTGAAAGGTAGTCGTCTTATTAAATCCCGGATCTCTATTAGTGAAGTCTTTGAAAGCCAGCCTTTTTTAGAAGAACAGGAACTTATTGAATGGTTTCTTTATATTGTCGTTCTTTAATTTAGCGCTATGTTACATCATGTCGCTCGCCCTATATTACGTATACCTGCTGATGCCATCGTAAAAGCCACTTCTGGGCTAAAGTAATAGTATCTAGTTAATATTATTATCGGGGTAACACAATAATAATAAAATGACGGTTGTTATAATATTATCTCTTTAATATTAGAAGAAACTCCGTAAAAAACCTCTTCGGCCTTAAATATTTAAAAGTAATTATGTCCTACAGTTTGAAATACAGATTTAGTTTACAATATGTAAGTTATTATCATTCAACAACTGATTGTATGAAATATTTTTACAAATAACGATGGTTTGTTTATTCAGGCATTGCCTTCTAAATTCAATTTGCGACTTCAGTTTATAACAGAACAATATAGGGTAATAAGATGAAATTTAAAAAAAAGCTTTCGTTTTAATTTTATATTGCAAACATTTTTTAAAATAAAGTACCTATGTCTAGTTAAGAAAATGCAGCAAAAATTAACGTATCCAATAATTCAGTGGGACATCTAAGACGTATTATAATTGACGGGAACACGCCGGACAAATTCTAAACATTAGTCAGAAACTGCTGCTGTGGGCAGGCCTTCATTAATTTAGGAGCACCATTTATCTTCACGTTTCGAAGTAAACAATGGAAGAGCGATAAAAAGACTGTTAATATAAATAGAATTGTCGCGAAGTTTTTGTTGACAGATTAAATTGGGCTGAACTTTTTTTATGGCGTTCCAATGTTTTTAGGTACAAATGATTGTCTTTATTCATTTACATGCGAAATTTAAAAGTTAAATTAATAATGTTATTGCTTCAGTCAATTTGATTAACCTTTTCGACTCTTAGTGGTTAATTTGATGTAACTTTTCGACTGAGCTTCTTTAGATCCTTACTTATCTTAAATATAAAAATAGATAGCTGTTTGTTAGTCTAGCTAAGACTAAAATGGTTTGATGGATTAGAATAATTGTTTTTAAAAGTTCTAAAAAGACTTTAGTTAGAGAGAAACCTAAAAAAAGCTATAAAAAATAAAAATTTTACCTAATATAGTATAGAAAATTGTCTGCCACTCCAGATTACTAGATAGATGGGGTTCGTGGTCGATAAACGTAGTGTTTCTACAGGTTTAGGTGACAATAACGAACAGTAAAGCATAGATAAATTGTAGGTGTTACAACCTTAATCGGGTCAACTAGTCACTTATAGAAATTGGTGGGATATTCAATACGAAATGATAAATGAAATCGTGGGTACAGGGTCGCTATGACCAATTTATAATAAAACTAAACATGCTTTGACAGAAAATCGAATAAATATTATCGCATGGAGCTTGCTTTACTTACATATGTAGTGTAAAGAAGACTTCTGTAAACTGTAATACAATTTATAAAAACTTTGTATATGTTGAGTAAATAAATACAAAAATTAAAAATATACATAGTTGGCAGAACTAGTAAATACTATTGGCAATTTTTAATACTGTGCAGAAGCTTTGTTTCTCTGAATCTCTTTGAAAATTAGGTAAAGCTTCTATAACATAGTTAACGGAATTGAAGAGAAACCGCACGGGGATTTCCCTTTTGCCCTGTAAACATTAGGTTACTTACCTTTGCGTTACGAGAGCGAGACGACAAACTGGCAAATGGATGTTTGTTTGTTATTTAAAACATACAATACAAATGAAAATAATTATGCTAAAGAACCTATTGACAACATTAAGTATAAATTTTCTAACGTACGCAGACGCTCCGTCACTCTCCTTTGTGGGTCGTATCTGACCCATATATCTGCGTACGGGACTGGAACGGTGAATGATGGCTGACTGGCGTGACGTCATTAATCCAGCTCTAGATGTCTTTACGAGAAGCGACACGACTGACCTCTGACAGGCAAGAAATGAAAAATTTACGAAGCGTACGCGACCTTATATGGATCGGACAAAAAATTTGATAAACACGAGAAATATATCTGGTATCAATCTTGTAGAGAAAGGTTTTTTCGCATTTATTACATGTCCCCGGTGGGTATAATGCGACCCTAAATTTTTGTATCACAGTCAATATCATAATCCTTTGGTATGGTATGCAAACTACAGAGACAAATAAAATGTAAATAGACGTGACCCTAAGAAGTTGAGAAGTTGGAGTTAGTACTTCAAAATATATATTTTTTAAAGTCCCATATCGTTAAAAAAATTGTCTTTGTAAAAAGCTATGCAGACTCTTTATTCTATTGCCATATTAAAGGAGAAAAGTAACTTTACATTATTACTGCACTAGCAATCTTCACATATGGACTCCTCAACTGCTTATCATCAGGTGGTGTCCTTTGTTGAGTTTTTATAAAAAACCGTCATTATAAAATAAACCAATTATATTGAGTGACAGTGTTAATATGATTAAAATTAATATGAAGCAACTCGTTAAAATCATTTGTTTGATCAACCCTTAGTGAGCCACCACAGATTGTATGTAAACACAGATTACAAAAAACCATAATATTTATTCTTTTTCGGCGTCACTTATCTATAATTGTAATAATTACTAAAAGCTTGGTGATGATAAATAATAAGGTATAGATTCTGCGAAATATGAATACATTTTTAATTTTAATCTAATAAATTTAACTAATTTCTCTGTCGCACAGCCAGAGCGTGGAACATTCCCATGTGCCGGAAAGGAATTCCACGTTCTGGTAATTACTTGAGATTACTTTTTCATCAGAAAGAGGCAATGGAGGAGGTGCGGAAGGACAATCCTCAAGCCATTCCCCTACAGCGTAAACTGGTGGCAACAAGAAGGCGCACGGTGATCACTCGTCTTCCTAAGAACGTGCTACGCTTACGTGGGTAGCACAGGCTGCCACGTCTCGGATTGTCCAAGTAACTCTGGGTATTCTCCATCAGTACGAAGTCCGGTTGCAACCCGGGAGTGACCTAATGAATTGCTCGGCAGAACCCAGGTCACCCTCGTGAAGGGCAATGGAGTTACCACGTAGTTTATGTTGTGGGTGGCACTGGGTGAGCCGCAAAGTTTTAATAAAAAATAAATTTGATTACAAACAATTAATTCATTTAAAGATACCATCGTATATTTCTTAGAGCTCAATATAAACGTTACTACGGTAACTATTTAATTACATCACTTTATTATCAACGTTCAATGCCATTTTATAGCTGTCCTTTAAAAGAGACGCCTATAAAGCCAGGTAAGTAGTAATTTATTTTTAGGACACCATAAATTCAAAAAAAACCTAATATTGTTTTTTCTACAGAAGTTATACTAACTTCTGTAGAAATATTAGGTTTTTTTTACTTATAAATACCTTGATACAATAAAATCAAGCTTGCAAGTCATACAGACACACAACGTCATTTTGACATTCTTCAATAAATCAAAACGTATCTATAACATATTCTCATCGATATAGTATCATGAATTTCGAATTAAGAAACAAATAAGTTTCAATGGGTCTCACCACATAAATAAAAAAAAAATCTGAAAATTGCGAATTGTAGACAAGTATATGTATATTGAAATATCAAAAATTGTGAACTTTCATTTTGCAGTTGCAAAATCGCTTTTATCGCATATTGATAAATGAAAGAATAGTTTTCGAGTTCTCCAATGCAAATTATCATTTAAACAGAATCGCACTCATACAGTTTTTTCTAGAAATAGCGATCGCACTATAATATTCATTCATATATAATTATTTAAATTAAGAATCCTTATTACATTCAGTTTAGCATTTGGTTAACATTATACAGAGTAGCCTGAAATAATCAGTTTCAGTCACAATCAACACATCTCTAAGTAGGCACCTAAACCAGTGTTATGAATTATAGCGTTGATGAAATTCTTTTCATCGAACATAAAACAAGAATTGAAAATCGAAAATTGTGAAGAAAAACATTTAAAACTATTGGTTTTGATATATACCTAACGTACACCAAAGTATCTCAGAAATAAGGACTTATCGCTTTCATCCAGCATAAAGGCACCTTGCAGAAATCGAATTTATTATTCCATTAAAAGTTACTTAGTGTAGTTTGCAGGAAAGTAATTTCTCGTAAATGGATTCGGACGGGCAAAGGTTAATGGCACGAGATCGAGTCGTATCCGATCACGAGATGGTTGACGAATACCATGATATTACATTACATTATACCTTTGTAATTTCTGTCTCTGACAACAAAGTGTAAGTCTAAATAATTTTTCCTTTAAATTGTAAACAAATGGAATGAATAGTACTGAAGAAGAAGTGCTGAAGAAGATATAAATAGAGATCTTGACAATAAAATATTTATAAATAATAAAATGTGTTATCTTAGTAAAAGCTTTTTCAATAAAAATTGTTTTAAATCATAAATTGACATGGAATTCACATTAATTCGATCGTGGTACAAAACACTGTCAAATGACACAAAAATTGAAGTCATGTATTATATTTTTACAGAAATTTTTATTTATAGACCATTTCTTGTATACATTAAGCCAACCAAGTGCTGTCTTTCATGTGTTATAAATTTTATTTTGAACCCCTAAAATTCTATATCAATATTATCAAACGTAAATAAATAGAAACGTAATAGAAACTTAAATAAATAACTTTATTCATGCTAAGAACTCAGTTCAAAATTATGGTACATGATGTCTACGTGTGTTCTTTTAAAACTTCTTTTTCTTTTCAATGAAAAGTCGAAATTATGTTGCCAGGTACACTTTCTGCGCCGCGATTTGGAGCAATCGCCATTCTAACCGAGAGCAATCCTAACTGAATTGTTAAGAATTGGGTAAAAAGTGAGATTAGATCTTTTCATTTGAGAAAGGTCCGAATATTGGCCCTTGGAGGACGCTTTGAGAAAACGGTGGATTGAGTTTGGAAAAGTCAACGCTCAGGGCATTTAAAATGAGGCTACATTACGCTAAATAGCTTAGAACTAAACAGAGTCAATATTTATCTTTTATCTTCAAAAATTTAATTCGTGTTTTTTGGGCAAATCTTTAGTGTAATATAATATTCTATAGTATATTCTTAATGTAATGAATTCTAGTTATGCTCAATAATATGATTTATATAAATATATTTAAGTTCACACTTATATTTAGGTTCTTCTAGTTATTTATTTTTTCCTTTTACATTCTTTTTGGGCTGACTAATGCTGATGGCGCTAAGGATTCGTTGGCATAGTGGCTCAAACGCTCTAGTTTCGATAACAAAAAAAATCAACTCTCAGCACGGTTGCTCTCTGGGTTGGTTAATTAAATTTTATCTTCAGCTTCTCCCGGCTTCGGAAGGGAAATTAAACTGTTAGTCCCTGTTCTAAACGACCGCTTCCACACACTAACCCGTAATGAGCTATAGTAGTAGTGTATCTCATGTATGTATGAAGGCCTGTGCCCAGTAGTGGGATTTATCAAAACTTAAAATAGTCTCAGCAGTAGATGACATTTACACGATTAAATGGAGACGACAACCATAGGGAGTCCTCAAGACTTAGGCCCGTATTATAGAACGATTCTCAGTATTGAATCTAGTTTTAAGAGTAGTTTTAATACGAGATTCTAGTTTCAGCTGATTCGCTCTTAAAACGCTACCTGTAATAAGCTGGACAACTGCGATGTGGTGTACACTTCAAACTAGTTTTGCGTGATGCAATTTCGAGCACTGCTTGAGACGTGTTCTATAATACGGGCCCTATGGGCAATCACACAGTTTCATCAACTTCCCGCTGTCGCTCGAAAAATGAAGGAGCGACAAATCTGAGGATACCTCTAAAGGCTCGGCTCAGATAAATTGTGTCGTGGGGTTATGTTTAAGTACGTGTTAGCTTACAAACCACAGAGAAGTGGTTACCGAACTTAAATGAGAGGATGATTTTGATTGTTAGTGACCTCGGAACTCAGTCATTAAAAAAAAGATTTGAGCATCCTTTTTATATTTGAATAAGTATCAGGTTGATCACAAATAAATCTCATCTAGAACTGATAAGGATCTTAGAAAGAGTTTTTAATCAGTGTTTGATGAACAGACAAGTCTTCAATGCTATAAAACATCCATCATCTTTGACTTAGAAATTTTTACTAAAAATGAGCACAAAATTTAAAACCAAAAAAATTAAATTTATGTTCTCAATTCAGATTCCAGATATAACAGAAACTGAAAGTCGAACTCTATGAAATTGCTTTAAATAATTGTTTTTGTGTCGGATTTTTCTTTAAATGAAGAAATGTCAACAAAATATGATCTATCTTGTTTATTTTCTGTGTCTTCTTATTTAACATTATAAAAATGTACTTCAAATCTATTTTGGTTAGTTCAATATTTTGTATGATTACTTTTTCGTAATATTTAAAGGAGAGGTTGTATTTTGGAAGTTTACAAAATCCCTAGGTTCCCTATTATAATTTCTGAGTGAAATACTCCAGAAAGTCAGATTCAATAAACTTCTATAGAGCCCTTGTAATTATAGTATTCTGGTGGTGGTCTTGTGAAGTACTTCGGTAATACCCAGGTCACTCCTGCGAAGGTCAGTGGAATTATTGGGAAGTTTTATTGGATATTCCCAGTGCCACTTTGATTAGGCGATAGTCTGGCCACACAAGTGCTGGCTGATTGGACGGTAAGAATACGTCAAAATGAAATTACATTTTAATATTGGTTGTATTATTTTAGAGCACAGAAATGTTGTGAAACAATCAAATTAATGCTAGTTATTGGAAAAATTTCATACAATTTTCTACAAATTTTGGCAGACAGTTTCCTAAGTTTGGTATCTACACTGTACTTAAAAAATAAACAAAAAATCTTATACTACTTGACTACGATGTTTGTATTGTTTCAATACATCATGTGAATGTAGACTAATAACATTTCTGAGTGAAGCCAAGTGGTACAAACTGTAAGATTCAGCGATTAGTAAACTAATGCTACAATAAAGCGGGTGAAAAAATGAAATTTTGAAAGAGTTTTAGTTCAAAATTTCATTTACTATCTGAAAGAAGAACACTTTGTGTACTTTCAATAACAACATCTTTATACAGCACCGCTTTTCCAATTTCATCCATAAGGCAGTTCGCTGCTTCTTGATATGAAAAAAATATAGCCAGATAACCTCTTTAATTCTTAATTAGTGGGTTTATTTTGTAACCCCCATCTCTATCTTAATCTGTTAAAACTAATAAGTGTATACAATATCCATCGCTTGTTTAGTAAAGATCAATGTCATAAAGAAATTGATTGTAACGACAACAATTATCAAATTGGAAGTGATTGTTATCGTAATTGAAATAAGTTATAGTCTCCAGCACTTAAAATTATTTTGTTTTCGTGAAGTCTTTTCACAAAACAAACGAAAACCATAAGAAAAGAAAAGAAAAGTTCAGATACCACGTTCGAGAAAAGAAATACTTTATAAGTATAACGCCCAAATCTTGTTACATGCACCCCACATTTCAAGTTTCATCTATGGGATGTTTGATAAATGGGCTACTCGCCAGCTCATTTTCACAGGGTTCTTGATTGATTAGCTGCAATATTGAAATTTGTAACATCCTGTATCGTATCTAAGAAAACTCCAAGGCCCAAGGTTTAACAAGACTGAAAGTAATTAAGTAATTAGTTCCCAATTTCTTTGGTTTTTCTTTAACATACAAATTAATGATGGAGAGCTTTCCTATTAATTGTGTAACGGAAATTGATTGATTAATGAATAAAGTCGTGGAATAAATTATTATTCAAAAGAAAGAATATAATATTAACGACATAGGTAACAATATTATATAAACTACTATTACTGCTTTTTATAATTAAAAAAAAATCTACATTCTACTTCTACATTCAGTGAATAAAAACATATGTAATATGGTATGTTAAGAGTTGTTTTTTTATGGATTTAAGAATAAGGTATGCGTTTTTTAATAACAACAATGAAGCGTATGTCATAACTATACTGTTAACTATATTATTTGGGACTTACAGCTGAACTACAGCACCCAGAACGAAATCGCATCATCGGTTTCTATATCCTTTTCTTTTGACCCCAGTAGCTGCGCGGGGGCGATAGTACAAACACTTTCTTTCTCGCTTTAACAAATGACGGATCTGCGCGATGGAAAAGGATGAAGCGGCGGAAAAATGAGATTCCTTGCGGTCTGATGTAGTTGAACATTTACTACACTAGTTATTAGGGAACGCATTTGGGGCTTTTGTGCCATAAATTCAAGATTTGTATTTTTATACATACTGGACCACTTTAAGCGCATTACACTACATCGCACAATGAAGCAAAGCACATCTGTAATATAGAATAGAATAGAATAGAATATATCTTTATTGAACATTAGCCAATTCAAAAAGAGAAACTCTCAAAAAAAATCTTTTAACTAATTTTGTACAAAGGGCGACCTTATCGCTAAAAGCTATCTCTTCCAGGTAACTTTAGGATGGACAATACAGCAATTGGCAAGATTTAATTGATAAAGTATACCACACACTTACGACAAAACTCATATGGAACGGTCATCGTCTAAAAACGCAACACAAACGCTCAATGTGTAATGTGAAATCTACCATGTACTGTAAAATTACATAAAATGGCAACTCACTGAGGCTCACGAGCAGTTATTGTTATTGGTACTGTTTTGTAGTTTTATTTGGTAATTTTGGAACTACGCTTCATTTAAGAGTTCTAAATTTAAACAGATAAAAATTTTCATACGATAATATCCGAAAGTATTATCATTCAACTAAGTTTTCACTCAAACTCAGTAGTGATGAGGGCGTGACGGCACTGATTGATTTACAAAGGCCTCTATATTGGTACCATTAATCATGAGTGCAAATGGTGTGCCATGGTATTGTTACCAACATGACCAACCATTTGTTAGTTCAACTAATTGCGTGCTTTGTTTTCCTGAGATACCTGTATTGATTCCTCATTGGCTGATGCCAAATAAATTTGTTTGTTACAAATTATCTTTATTCAAATGAAATTAACATTAATATATTAAGAAAGCATCTGGTGCAAAATTGATCAAATCCATTTTTTACCTCCCCTTGAGTCATCATCGATTATTTGTTTGAATCAAATATCGTTACTATCAAACAGATAAATCTGAAAATCATTCGTGGAATCGTACTCAGTAACGGTGCTCATAAAAGTAATATGGTATAATATTTTCATGGTATTGGTTGCTAACTGACGATAAAAACACGAGTTTTCTATCCCACTAATTGGTAGCATTAGTCAGATAGAAAACTCATGTTTCAAACGTAAGATACTTAAAAAAATATAAAAAAATATTTATATTCCTTTCCGACCAGAATTTTCACAGAAACTGGTTTCATCTAAAATAATTTACTAAATATTAAAAAAGCTTCCATATCATTTCGTCATCATCAACATCCTATAAACATATATCTATGTATAGTTATATTCCTATTAAAATAGAAATACACGGAGATCTTACTTGCACATATTTTTTTAAAATCTAATTTAAATATTAAATAAGGTAAGTCTTAATTTATACATTAAATGTAAGAGTCCTTCTACTAAAAAAATTCGAAAAACCCGTCATTAAATACTTTCTCATTACAAGCTAAATTGCCCGAGTCCGATACATCGAACAATTTTGGGATAAGGAGTCCCCGATTAAACAACTTGGAAAACATTTTTCAACTTAATTGTTTAGCGAGGGCTCAACGAAAATCGACGGCGAAAGTTTGATAGGTTGACACGAGACGTTCACCCGTGTGCGGACTGTAATTTACACAGTACCAGGACCTCGGTGTAGAAATTGCTTTTAGGTTTAAAAATTGTCTGTTTTGGAGGTTATGACTCTGTTTTTATTAATTAAATGGAAATAATGGAGCTATGAGACTGGATAAGATGTATCAAGCTTCAATAATTTTTTACTTCAATCTTGGATTATCGTTATTGATAGCGTATTATATGATTTTATATTAAAATCCCTACCATCTCGACTAGGATAATAGTTCTGATGCTAGAAATACTTAGATTACTTTGCCAAAGACGCAAGTGTCCATTGAAAGAAATACCTTTTGTAATATAAACTTGTAAGGCAGTTCGTTGTAACCTTATCACATTTAATCCCAGATTCATAACTTGAATGAAATACTGACTAAGTTATTACAAATTCAACATCCAATTCGTTCCAAGTCATTTTATGTAACGAATTTTCTTTGAACTAAATATACTTAAAGTATCTGAAATGACAAGAAAATTTAGAAAGAAATTAAATTACGAACATGTTTTAGACGTGACACGTTTTTTGTTGAATTAAGGTAAATATTTACTTTTATTCTATAGGTGTTTCTTTACGTCATACATTTAATATAGCTGGTGTACGTATAGAAGCAGTGAACAATTGAGGATTTTCTACAAATATCAATATTGGCTATTTTATCAGAAGTACAGCTAACAACTCTACCCTGTTAATTGAAGTCAAAATTCCAATGATGATTTAACGTAATTTTAGCCATAATGTCGACGCCACCTCTACCGCGTCCTCATCACCACCTTAAAAGTACCGTTAAGTTGGATAAGTACCATAATTTAATTAAAAACAATGTCAAAACATTAGAAGGGTGACTTTTGAAAATAAATAAGGCCTTCAATAAATAGTGGTTAACCATAACCTAAATTCCGTTAGCAAGACAGTGTCATACCAATTTATACAACATTTACATACCACAACATACAAATAATAATAATAATATTTCTCACACTCACACCTTTTGTCCAGCCCAAAGTAAGCATAATTAACAGTTTGTGTCATAGTTACTAGATAATGGAGAAATAAAGATAGCAATTTGAAGGTCATGGTTTGGAACTTCCTGAGTCTCAGGTAGTTCCAAGCGTTAAAATTTGTAATTAGTTCCTGCATTGTTGTAGGGTAGATGAAGGTGCAAATAGTATAAATACCTTCGGAGACCCTTTCAGGCCTTATGTTAATCTGATCAAAATAAAAGAATAATTATCGGATCAAAAAGGAAAAATCAATTACTATTGTGATAATGCTCCCGAGAGTACTTAAACTCGTCGTGTTCCCTCCACATGCTAAAAAGTTACTACTACTTTTTGCTTCATCCATCTCACGTTCAAAAGGTCTTTTACTAAAAGGCAAGAAATTTTATGTCCCGATGTGGAACATTTCCAAAAAAATCTCTCATATTTCTATAACTAATCACCATTTCAAATAACTAGAAAGCTACCAATATAAGAAACGAAAGAGCTCTCCAGTTCTACTGCAGAGGAAAGTCAATCGTCAAAGTATCAGAAACGAGGTCACCACCTTGGCCGCGCAGAAATAGCTCGCGAGCTCTCAACCCGATGACGGTAACGCGACCTACCCTCACGTTTAGACGATACTCGTTGATAAAAAGATTATGATCACAGATTTATTGATACATGAATATTGATGACTTTCGACGCATTGAACATCTTTTACAGACCAAATATTTATTATAGCATCTTCTTCTTTATGTACGTAAGATGTGATGGGAATTTTGTATTCCCATCACATCTTACGTACATAAAGAGTAGGCGTTCAAAAATTAGATGCCAGTGTTAATGGAACAGGTTATTTTGAAGTATAATATTAGTATTTTGATTGAGAGATCAAAGGAGTTTCTACTTTTGATGAACTCGATTATTGTAAAGAGTAATTCAGCCATGTCTGTATTAGGATGACATTGATGGTTGAATTTTTTCGACATATACAAACCAACATAAGAAACATCCATTGCATTGGCATTGTTAATATTTTGTATACTGTTCATTCTTATTGTTGAAAGTAGATAAGGTATATTATCATATAACCTCAAACGAAATAATTTATTCATGAATAAAAAATTGTTTATCTGAAATGATACAAAAAAACTAGTTGTTTTGATGTGAAAGAATAAAATTGTTAAAGTTTGGAAGAAGACGAGGTGAGAATTGATTCATATTGATTAAGAACAGATAATATGTTAGTCAATGTTAGCAATCACATTTTTAGCTAACATTCTCGAGTTCTAGAAACATATTACTAAGAAATTTACTAATTACTATATTTTAACTATCTAGCTTACTTAAATAAGCGAATTCAAAAGGAGACGAATGCAATAGTTGCTTTCAAAAAATACAGAAAATGTTGTGAACGGGATTTCCAACGAGGTTATCCAAGGGATCAAGATAAATAGATTAGACGAGTTTCGCACGTGTAGGTAACACTCACTCTATGACCACACCATAATATAGTCACAAAGTCGAAGAAATTATCAAACAGTTAGGTAGAAACATTAATACGATTGCCAACAAGGCGATTACGAATATTCTCCAATAATCTGATAAAATTTAATAGGAATGTTGGGGGCAAGGTGGAATGTACACGATTCGTCAAATCAAATTTATTATCTAGGGTGTTAGGTGAACCAAACTGTCCCGTCGTGAGTAGGTGGATATCTCTTAAGAAGTGGAATTTATATATTAGGTCGGAGAAAAAGGCTTTTCTTGTAGTAAAATGTCTTTGGCTGGACTTTCTTTGGCACTGAAAATGTGACATTTCAATAAAAGAATCAAATTAGGAAAATTTTGTTTCCCACTATATTTCATTTGTTTTGATTTCTGTCCAAAATGAGCGAATCGCATAAAGAAGTTAGATACGTTTTAAAATTTTATTACATAAAAAGAAAAAATGCAACACAAGCTGCAAAAAAATGTGACGTTTATGGACCTAATACAGTGTCAGTACCACAAAGTTGTTTTAAGAGTTTTAAAACCGGGAATTTCGACGTAAATGATGCACCTCGCTCTGGTCACCCTTAATAAAATGGACACTATTTTTGAGCAAGATTGGTATATCAGCAGTTACGATAGAACTTGGAATTGACCACAAAACAGTTTTGACCCATTTGATGAAAGGTGGATAGCAAAAAGGTTGGTCAGGCTTCACAGTCTTGTGGCAAAACCTGGATTCAATTGCAATAAGGTGATGCTGTGGCTATGGTGGAATTGGAAGGGCATTATTCATTATGAGCTTTTACTGCCGGGCAGAACCATCGATTCGGATCTCTACTACCAACGACTGATTAGATTAAAGGTAGAAGTGGAGAGAAAAGGCCGGAATTGATTAATAGAAAGAGTCTGGTCTTTCATCACGATACTCAAGACCACATACATCTTTAGTCACTTAGCAAAAATTAAGAGAGTTTGGCTGGGATGTGTGAATGTAACCTTAAGATTTCCACCTGTTTCGGTCAGTTCAGACTTCTTTAGGGAGTGTCAGGTTAACATCAAGAGAGGACTGCCAAAAATGGCACGTATATTTTGTAATTAAATGTTAATTAACTTGAATTTCCTTATAAAATGCGAAGAAATTTTTCCCAAACATATTATATCGTCAGTTTAACTTTGTTCAAGATATTATTCATATAAAATAAGGATTACTCAATCCAAAGAGAGACAGAACTCTCTGAGTGCTTAGTGCTAATTTAGGTTCAATATCATTGATGATGCAGTAGCGTTTAATGAAGGCTCACTCAGAAGACCAAGTTGCATAACGTGTCGAAATTGAAGTGCAAATAAAAATATAACTTAAATTCCTTGTCTTTTCAGTTGATACTACCCTAACCTTTATTAAAAGCAAACCACTAGCGTTTTGCTTTTAGTAAGGAACTCCAAGGAATAAAAGAACTCGAGAAGATTTTGTTTACACTAAAACGTCAATTGTGTAAAGTGTCTTGTGCTACGCGATCAGGTTAAGTTGAAATTTAATTAACAACAACTTTTTAAGTTTTCCTAGCAATGACTGTACAAATCACAGAATGATTTTTGCGATCTATTCAAATATATATAACTATTGTACGTTTTCCCAAACCGAAAATAATTTGGTCGCCTCTTCATAACGGGACTATCTATGAATGCCAAATAATAAGTTATTTTTAATTCTAGCAGCCTATCGTCAAACTATAAAGGTTGAGATATGGAAGAAATTTTAGTAGACAAATGTAGGTAATAGAGATAATTAAAGATAAGTAGAGAATGTGCCTCATTTCAAACTCCTAACTAAAATATCCCGCACATGTTGCCACGTATTCGGACTGCTGATAGCTACTGATTATAATATAATTAAAACTGAATAAAATGCTCTTAAGCAATATTTTTTTTCAAAATTACACATATGAATATTGATTATTATCGGATATCTCATATGTATGACACATAATTACATATATATTACGAATTATTTTAAAGAGGAATGGAAAACTAAAGATAAATCTCTTCACTGTAGCTGGATATTCTCCAACTTCACTTCTGGATCAGTTTCAAATCAATACAAAGCAACCCTGTCCAAACATCTCCCGCTATTACGGCCCTTAATCTATCCCAAACTAAGCCCAGATGGTCACGTTATCTCTCTGCTACCCAACCTCATGTGGCCGCAGGTTCCTAAATGAAAAGATTAAGGTGGTACCGTTCGAAATTGATATTTTAGAAGGTTTTAGCAAAGATTGTATCTTGCGCCAATAGTAATCCTAGTACAAATATTAAGAGGTTTATTTTGTTTTGTGATCGTCAATCATGGTTGGAGAATAATACTGTTGGTTTTATTATGTTTGGGAAAATACACGGATTGTTGTGCTCTTTGGATTGTATTGCTCTTTCAACAATATCGAACGGAATTAACAAAAGTGTTTTTCTTGTGTCGCTAATTAAGTGTAAGCAAGCGCTTTCATTTTAATTGCGAAAATAAAACAAATAAAGCCAGGGTTGATTCCCGATAATGAACGGTGGAGCATAATTGGTTATCTCGAGTTGTTACGTCATTGATTTTACTCACCAACTGGCCACTGCAATGGTCTAACCTCCTCATGTTTTCGCCAATGAACGAAGGTTACACACATCAAATTAGTCAGATGTACATAATAGACTAGAATGATGAAATTTTTATTCGAGGGAATTTTAAATTTGTCAAAGCCAACGGATTACTTAAAAAAAGAATACTGGATAGTCTTATCTCCACGCCGCAAAAACAGTTTGTCTAAATAAAACAAGATATATAAAAAGGTTCTGCATTGGACCTCACAAAGCCCAAGGTATCTTCCTAAACCTTTTCCAGTTAAGAAATGTACGTAAATAATATAATTTTGCGACCAAAGTCCTTTTAGACAGATTTCTGTATATCGTCGAATGTTTTTTCAACAAAAAGCTTAAAGTATAATGTTTGCCTGTACTATGTATTTTAGTAAGTAAGAATTTAAGTCTAGCAAAGTAAAAAATTGATTGATTGATTGATTTGGGGGGAAACGCGCCCAGTGAATACTTGCTATAAGTTATATTTAGCTGGTCACAGTTCTGATGCCTTTTGGCAGGGAAAACGATAGGCGATGTGATGTCTTAATGAAGAATGGACGAGTTTGGACCTTTCACCCACCAAAACCATATACCATCTTACAATATTAAAGAGAGTATTCATACATCTGTTTCTATCGCTGGAGATGAGATTGCAACGCCGTCTCACCTCCGGGAGACTTCATCATTGTTATCTACACTTCTGAGTTGGCCTACACGCGGATGTATCACAGAGTTAATATTAAATACCCAATTTTAATTAGTGACCTAAGAGAGATTTAAAAAGAAAATTTAAATGTGAATGAAAAATCAAACGTACCTTGCGATACATGTAACTTATTACTACTAACTTTTATTTAAAGTCTAAAATGTTGTCAACGATACCTCTATTTAAATAACAATTAAGCGTTCTGTAAAAATATTTGCAGCAAATGCTAAAGCAGATTAATGTATTTATTTCGTTTAACGTGAAGACGACCTTCTAGAATAGTGAAAGCGAAATGGCTTAGGAAGTTTCGATGAAAGTGAGACTTTCTATGAATTCTAACGTCAATAAGGTATACTTTAAGCTTCTTCTTTATGAGATCACCAGAAATTCCAACAATTGTTTAGTACTCAGCATTTTGCTTAATAGTTGGGCACTTTTCAAAGGAATTTGTATGAAAAAATGTCAAAAATTGATCTTTACAATTTTTTATCTTTTTTAAAGAATCCAAGACGTATGTATTAATTAATCAAAAGGTTTTTGCTGTTATTAAAATTTCTGACTAAACCTTCACTAAAACTAACTAGCAAACTACAAGCGTTGACTCTTCAAAACTTCGCATGATCTTATATTATCTAATCTAAGGGCCAAGAGTCAATTCCGACGCACTTTAACGCAATGGGATCTTTGCGCTTCCCTTATCCTAGTATATGCTGTCCTGGAATACTTCCAAGATGTACTTACCATGTACCCTTGGAGTCAGCAGCCGTATGTCTTCAGGAACGGGGTAGCCCATACGTAGGTAGCCGGGGTAGACCATAGAGACCCATTATTTTCCTATTAAAATCATCTCAGTTACATAGAATGGGTTCCATTTCTTCATTGTCCCCACTCCCCACACACCCTACACAGAGGCGATTCCGCTAACTTCATTTTAAATCGCATGTTAATAATTTTATAGTGGTCAGTAGTGGCTATACTTAAGCCATGTAGCCTGGTACGTTGTGAGCGCAAAATCACCTTTTAGGTACTCCAAATGGGTACTTGAATATTTTGGAGTGAGCGAGAGAAGCAATCTCATCCTATTTTTATGAATGCTTCCTCTTTGTATACATGTATGCTGAATGCATTCATCATATAATGAAAAGCATTCTTTTCGCATCGTACTGGATGAGATTCCAACAATTTATAAGACGTAACTTGTATAATTAGAATGAGCTCAAATCAAAACGGATATTAACATAGCTTACTTCTTACAGTTTAACTGAATTGTTTTGATAATGCTGTCAAGACAATTCATCTTTGCTGACGGTTCATCACTAGAGTAGGCCATAAAGAGCCTTTTATGGTTTGTACTAGCATTTATTTCAATATTTAAAATTCATAACCATCTCCTGAATGTATGCTACTGATTAAAAACCGACTGTTGATACAAATGGAAAAAAAAATAATCCCAAAGGCTACGTTATGAAAATTTACACAGAGTAAAATGGAATCAAAGGTTTTATCTGGTAATACAGGGAAAAAACACACGTAATGGTAAAATTTTCTTCAATTCGCGCGTTTTGCGTTAACATACATTTTTACAATGAAAATATAAAGTAATACGTAACCAGAGAAATATATTTTCATTTTAACATTACGTAAAAGTTAATTTAAGGAAATATATTGTCTGAAGTTATTAACCGTTCCAAACACTTCATAATCATGAACAAATAAATACACACATTTTTACTATCCCGTCTCGCATGTAGATAACAAAAACCATTCGTGTAATAATAAATTTACATTATGCTATTATATAAATCTATTATTTTGATTAGGCTTACTGCAGAAGAAGCAGTGATCAAACTTGATTTAGCAGTTTAATGCGGAAATATTCCAACGCACAACGCAGCGACTACGTCAGGTTTGAGGCCTTTGTTAACTGTAAACGACTGAGAGAGGGACAACTCATCTCAAAGGTATACCTGTCGTTAGAAATCCTAAAGAGGCAAATCGTTCCTAATGCTGAAGGACTCATCACAGTTCCCATTTCTTGCTCTTATTTATTTTAAGGCTATCAACGGCTAATAACTTTGTTATTCGATGCAGTGCAGCCGATTTTGTGACAGACTCCAACAGTCCTATATATGTAGTGTGCGAAAATATAGCAACACTTAATGTTGCTATATTTTCAAATGTTTCATTTTCATCTACAATAACATTTAAGTATGCAAAACTCGCAACCACAGTGGGGTGCCATTTCTAAATTCCTAGCATGTATGTTAATCTCAAAAGAAAAATATGGAAGTCTTTCAAAGCCAAGGAAATAATACAAGGAAGGAGAATTTAATTAAAAATATAATCATACTTTTCTTGTTTTTCTTTTTTTATTGGTATTACGATTTTCCTTAAGAAAGATAAAATATGAAATTTAGGGGGTCTTTTTAATAAACATATCCATTAATTGGTGAGCGATGAAAACAAAAACATTTACAACTAAACCTCTGGCTGTGGACAGCTGGCTCGAAATTATTTATATTATCGGATGTTGAATCATAACGTCTTGACATAATAAGTGATTGCTAGTTTGTCATCAAACGCAACACACACTTAGAACAAACGAGCAAATTTACAATGCTTTGCTTTAAAAATCAACCTTTTGACAATTTTGGGGATTAATGTTTGAGGTCAAGGTCGGATAACCATCAGTTTTGGCTAAAATACATAAATGATTTTTTTGCCATATCGTTCATTTTACTGTTGGGTGTTTAAGTTTCTTACCATTCTAAGGTCATCATCAGATTTTTTTAATTTATATATATGGAAAGGTCAAGGTTAAGCAGAAATAGAATCCAAATATAAAGGTGGCTATTGCGAGTATACCATACATTGCACAAGCCATCTTGATCTTGCTGGTCTTCGAGATGCTTCTTATGACCTCATTTGACTTGATTATGCGACATAGAAGTAAATTAAAGTTAAATAATATTTAAGAAGTGAAGACAAATCAAAAACGATCCTGTAAATCTCGTTTTCTTTATACAACCTCATGTTGCTGCTTGACAATCCAAGGAGGTACGCTACGAAGCCTAGTTGTAGGTTTGCGCATGAACGCTGGTAGTTTACTTAGAGAATTATCAAAGTAGATCTTGCTTTGATAGTAATATAGGGTAATTAAATTCCCTATAAAACTCGTTTTAGGTTTCTTTAATCGTATAAAATCGATGCTATTTAGGTCGAGTTCTCTACTAAATACATCAAGCAATGTGCGATAACATCTTCCTTACAAAGTGGTACAAGCCACTCTATAAATTCCGCTAATAAAGATTAATGCATGTCAGCGTGACCGTTAATCTTATTAGGAAATGTTAGATGCACTCCAACTACAATAGCTAAATGTGGCGTACTAATCCACCGTGCCACAGGGCTAAGTGCCTCACAATGTTCAGACCCGACAGATGAACATTCGACATTTAAATTCACTCCTATTACTAAGAAATGATGTGCATTATGGGTAACCGTACCTGAGAAGTTATTTTTATTATAATGTAAAACTTTTAAATACTTCTATGTGTTCCTAATCCCTTCTACCTTTCTTATAATGTGAAAAGTCAACCACATTCTATAATTTAAAAACTACTTCTAAAACGCAAGATATAAAAATTTTTAGTTTGAACTCATTCCGAAGCGAGAAAACTCCATTCGGAGCAATCGGCACACAATCGGAGCATTTCAACAGCGCTCTTCAGATAAAATATTATTATGACCCAAATGTGAATGTCAGATACGGTACCTAACATTATGCCAGTGGGTCTCCAAACTTGGATATATGCCAGCAACCTTCATCGAAACTGAGCTTGTAGGCTTTTTCAAATATCGAATGGATGTTCTAAATTTTAATATTGACATATTTTATCGCTCTTGCGGATGTCGTTAAAACTCTTTCGTTTATTACAAATATTAAATCCAGTTGGTTGTGAAACTGGAATGAATTTTAAACAAAATGAAGCAGAATTGAGTAAATAGTTTGAAATATTCTTTAATATTTCAATAGATATTGATATTGTACTAGTCTTTGATTGTATAGAAATTAATATAGTTATAAATGTTTTAATAGAACTGTAAGGCGTGCTACTAATCCTTCATTAGCGATGACGACCATTCTGCCAAAACATTCAAAAGATCATTGTGGAATTACGCTAGCTTATAATTTTTGCTTTGCTCCTTTGGTTCTTTTTTATCAACAATTTTTTTTATAAATAATAAAAAAATATTTTCATTTATTATAATTTTATATTTCTTTTATTTTGCCTTTTTTTTCAAACATTGTGCTTTTCAAAATGATTTATACCATACCTTTACTCTCAACTAAACAATAAATATTACCAACTGTCAAAGTTTTGTCTTTGATATCTGAACTTGTAAGTCTAGTTATTTATTTGATTGATTATTATTTTTACATAGTAAATATTCTAGAGGAAGTGCCTTAAATGAAAACTTTATCACCACTATAAGAAAATGAATAATTAAAGTTACCACCCCTAGCGACCATAAACTTAAACCTAGCGGTCCACTCTTTATTAGTTTAACAAGTTTAGCATTAACTTCGTGTAGTTTTTCATTGTTACCGCCTCAAAGAAGCCTTAAATGGCTTTTTAATTACGTTCTCGAGTTTTAATAGCTTAAGCCACAATTTTAGTGCAAATAGAGTAATAACGGTATTACTTCGTGATTTATGGTAGCGCTGGTCTAGCTGCTGTGAATTTTGGAATTTTCAGTCAATATTTTCTCATGAGATAAGAGAGTGATTGCGGTTAGATTTTCAATGCTACTTGTATCATTATGGAGTTTAAGATCAATTTGGTTTTGATTATGTATTGAGTTATGACAATCTTAACACAATTGAATTTTGACTGCATTCTCATAGCTCAAAAATTTTAGGGTCATATTTAAAACTAACTATTGAATAAATAAACATTTTGTGGAGTCATGCAAGAAACAGCTTAGAAATCTTGACTATCTGACTCAATTCTTACAGATAATCACTTACATGACGCATCTGTCGTTGTTTCAAGTACAGTAGACCGAGTAGTCGTACTAGATTTTACTACTTATACTGCTGAGTTACCGATATTGTCAGTGAAAATAACATCATCATCATTCAATTTATTACGAATACTGGAACGTTTGGCAAAGGCAGACCACTCACAAATATTAGCTCACTTGCAATTGCAAAGGAATGTAATACAAACTTTTATAATTGATGTATACCTTTATATTGCTATCAATTCTAACTAAGTTTTATGTGCAAAGCTACCAAGCTTTTAATTCATATATTTTCTCTTCCTAATCTATTAAATCAAAAATGTGTCTTATCATAAAACTTTGAAAATTAACAATGTATTATATTTCACCCAAAAACACTGCTAGTTTGTCCCACCAGAATCGTTTATTAAATAAAAAATTATTGAATTGTACCCGCAACACAGATTTTTAGCTTTCATCCTAAGAAACCAGGCAAAAGTTATGGGTCTCCCGACGAGGAGTGGCAAACGGTAAGCATCACATTATGGTTTTTTACTTAAAAGGCGTTTATTTATGTTAAAAATAAAATTTACTTCATCGACTCAATCTTCTTAATAGTTCAAAGCCCTTGATATAAATACTCGTAATGGGATTTGAAGCCATACTCTCACCAATTAATCTACTTTTTAGTGTACCTTGTAGTAATAAAGATTTCTTTTATATTTTTGGATCCTTAATATCTTTGGATATATAATAATCTGTTGTAGTTTTGACAGCTTTTTGTTTTCGGCTCCGTTGAAAATTTTTATACTATTTTAAGTAAAATATTTATGAGTGTCAGAACTAAAAATAACTAATTTCTCATAAAACGTTTAACCTATTTTAGCTAAGTAATTTAGACAACTCCTTAGAAGACTGCATTCTTAAGTACCTGGAATAGAAAAACCACAAATTATTGAAAATAATAGTCGAACTTATAATTATAAATGCTGTGGAGATTGGAGCTATAAAAGAATGAAGAAGATATGGCATAACATACACATAGAATTTCCGTTTGTTTCGAAGTTGATTTGAAATTAGTGCCATCAGCAACAGAAAGACAAACGTCTCCATACGTTTAAAAATTAAACATCAATATTAGCTACACAAAAATAACAGAAGATAATTCAAATCCACAGTGACAATGGCCGGTATTTTTCTGAGTCAGAATTAGCTCAAGGGCCATTATCCAGTCGTGAAGTTTCACCTTCCGTGGAGAGCTCTCATACTTCCCTCCAACCTTGGTAAGCAGAACAGTACGACCTTCTGACTACTGAACTGTTTTGTAGTGATATCTTGTCTTTTTAAAAAACTTTAACAATAAATGTAATTTAAATATTATGTATCAGTTTCCTTTTGGAGTTCACGTTTATTCTTTTGGGCGTTGGACACGATCTGAGGCATGGCAAAGATACATGTATGTATTTGTTTGTACACACACAAATATATATGTCTTAGTTTTAAATATTTAAAAAAAAACACTAGTTTAACCAACAGAGCTGCGTAGATTCTGTACAAATTGAAAATGTTATCCTATTGTTGATGTTTTTTAGATAGTTAATTGGTAATTTAGAGTAAAACGAGATAGTTTTATCTCACCTAGTATAATACACGTAAAATCATTTCGAAACGTTAAGATCTAATTTATTTCGTGTGCAATATATTTCAAATCGTAGGAGATCAGATTTAAGTTCATTTACTATTCGTAGCTGGAAAATAACCCCTATTTAACACTAGATATACCAGCGATTTGAATATATGTCAACAACAAAAATTATATTTGTTACTAATGTATATAAAATAACATTAAGTTTATAAAACGTACTCTCTAATTATAGCTACAAAAGTCATAACATCATTTCTGAAAAAAAAATGTGTAATATAGTAGGAATTTTGAATTGAAATTGCACGATCAGTCTAAATGACTGGTCTGGTAAATCTAGTGTTAAATAAATCGTCCGTTTCACAAATATTTTGTTTCTATTAATATTAAACTAAAAATTATTGTGAATAATCTCCATTAAGTCTTTTATTTTTCAACATAATGAACTGAAAGCAAGTTGAAATTGACATGTCCTCAGAAAGATTACTTTTGCATTTGACAGATTCATAAAAAAGGGTTCAGAGCTCTTTTCCTATATTAATTATAGCAACCGTATCTCTTGTGATTTCAGAATTTTCATATAAAGAAATTACTTCCAAAGTTCTATCAATATAGCAGAATCAAAAGGACTTTCACATTCGAATTTCATTTTTATTTTATGAATCTTATTAAGATATAATAATATATCTTAAGTCGATGGACCTGGTAAGCTTGATATTATATACTAGATTCTGTAGGATTTCTTAATTTTGTTAGGTATTTATTTGTGATTCTGCGTTTCGTAGCTTGGAAATGTTCATAAAAAAGATAATTAAAATTAGTTCCTTGAGTTATTAATTGTGTAACTTACCGGACTTTCGTTTATTTATTTGATAATAATCAAGATTAGGTAATACCTTCATTCCCCTTATGAAATACACCCAACTTAGATTTATAACTCTATTAAGAATGTTCATATTGTTAAAAATGAGATGCGTCCGTAAACGAGCAACGTGAGAATAAAATTTCCAAATTTTTTCTAATAATGTATGAATGAATACGCTACAGTTATTTACATTTTCCTCGGCAATATTTAGGTACGAATTTTATTGAACTCACCAAGTTTTTGTTGGTGATGGATACAGCAGTCGGATCGTTGTTACCTGACAAGGGAGCTCATCAATCAACCTCTATTAGATACCTAATTGAACGTCAGCAGATCCTCGGCGGAAGAATCACCTTTTGTGCCTAAATATGTATTTGCGGGATCTTGAACTTAAATGCCTACAGAATAACGTCAAAGTATTTAGAAACAAGTTTAATATCCCGTAGCAGTAATGTATGCAAGACGTATTTGTACATTATCAGAATTGGGTCGATATCTACCAATAAGAATAAATCAGCTAGTACATTACTAATTAATGAGACACGATAGTGCTCAATTCTAAAAATGACTTCAAACGATTATTATTTGTGGTAGAACAATCCAGTAGAAATGAACCGTAGTCTCTATTACCCTGCACTCTCGTGTTCTTCAACGAAATGTAACTAATACGTCGCCATGTCTTATGGTAATCCTTACTAATCCACCTAATTAGCACGCAGGCAAACAAATTACAAGACGCTAATGCACACCTTGAGAGTATGAACTTGAATTGTAAGGGTAGAGGGCTAATGCCTGTTTTGAATTACCGTGCCTCACACAATACTACCGTTAAAATAGGAGTGTGATGGAATTAAGTAAGCTGAGAGCTTCACATGTGTAGAATGAAAGTCTTGTCACGCAGTTCCATCTGCAGTGTTATTTCGTTTTATTATATTTAATGGAAGCAAATGTTATTTTGAATTATGAAGTAGGTCATCAGTACATTCCTTATTAATAAAAGTAACATGACCACCAAAGTCAAATTTATATTCTTTACCAGTATACATATGAAATGCAAATCCTGTCTGTAAAAAAACTTAAAAGATCTGGCACATTAAAACCCAAACATCATTCTCTTTCATTAACAATTTTGTAAATACTTCATTCCACTTGAGCTAATTCACTTGACGCTACACAAATAGTTGTTATACTTTATTCCAGGAGAGATGTATCTACGTACAATCATAGGATTCATTAAACGAAGGTATTCTAGTGGAATTTGACATCATCACTCGATTGTACATCCCCGAGAAAAGACATGGGTAAAAAGGAAATGTAATCCAAGGAACACAATGTGTATCACATTCAATGGTGCGGAAATGAACATAACAAGTAAGACATTTTTATTGTAATTTAGCTAAACTAAACCTATTTAGACGTAGCAAGTCTTGGTTTGAAAACTGTAAATAATTCAGAACACGATTAAAATTACAGTTGTAATAGAAATCTACAACTTGTGATGTCACACCACAAATAATCACTGTAAATTATGTTGGTAGTTAAGTTATGTTATTATGTTCGTTTCAGTTAATAGTGATAATATAATATGTTGTTAAATGCACCTGCGTCTAAACTAAAGTATAAAACGTAGCTTACTAAACCGTAGAATTTGCAAGAAATACTTTTATTGGTAGAAGGGCTGAACAACATTCTTTAATTGCCAACTAAAAATGCTCTTAAATTTAAGCTTATATAAATGCTATGTTTGTTTTTTTTGTTTATGCTCTTTAGTTTTTTCTCTTAAACTTGTATTTAACTTGTTCTGCTCGTATTTAAGATGCCCGTCAAAATTTGCAAACCATCTTTCGCTCATTAGTTGGTATGCGATTGAGTTGAATTTGAGCTAAAATCGTTTCAGTAGTAAATAACAATAAAATCAGTAACATTACAGTTCTTTTAAAATATAAATGAATTTAATAACACCAGTGGTATAAAAAATTAAATGGTGAAACCGTGTTATTAAAATCTTTAATGGTCTCGTCGCAACTTCTCTTTGCGACCATCTGAAGAGATTAGGACTGGGTGATGGACCAATGATTGCGAGGCTCCAGCGGGCAGTCTTGCTCGATAACGCCAGAATTGTCCGCCGATTCCTCTCTCTGTCGTCCTGACCCTCGGCCGTCTGGCCTCCTCTGTCGAGGGGTATTCTCCCATTCCTCGAGCTGCCGACGGATTGGGAAGAGTTAAAATTGATTTCAAACTAATAATAATAAGCTATTATTATATAGTTATGACATTTCAATTTTATTTCATATAATTGCGGCTTTATTTATCCAAAAGCTTAAATAACGTTATATGTGTAGCTATAACGACTAGCTAGTGTTGTGGCTACCGCAATCCACCGATTACGATCTAAGCCGACGAGACATAACTCGTCTGAATATTTTATCCACAATCCGAATAAATTGGCTTAACAAACAATTTGCTTAAATAATGATATCGGATATTTTTGTAATGGTTAATCGACTTAATCCTCACTGAAGTTTCTGTTAGCACCACCTGGGGCTTGTTTTATTCGTTTTATTACGCTGTTACAGGTCGACATTGACCTGCCGATGATTATAACAATGTAATCAATAAACCGGCATCTTGGTACAAATTACGGTAAATGTTGCTTAAACTATATCAAACAGCGACTAGATTTTGAATCTGTTATTTTAATTTTTACATTAAGAGGTGGTTTGCTAAATACGAATTAGCTTAAAAGAAATGTATGGTTCTTTAATATTTCACTACAATTTGTTGGTTAATACATTTTTTTTCAATTTCTTCGGTTCTTGTGAGCATTTTCCTTGAAATGTATTTCTCCTTCATCAAACTGCATGTATAAAAATACTTATTAAATAGATTATTATAATAATAACTCAAAAGACTTTGAATGCAATATTTTATACCAAATTAAAAACGGTACTTTCTTTGCTAACGGTACTGTGTTGAAGCAGGGTACGCGATTGAATTTAGAATTTTTATGATAGAATTCTATAGATTTTTTTAGGGAGTGAGCACCGTTAGAAAGCTGTATTGTACTTAGGGAGCCGCCTCTTAACTGACATTCCATGTTACCCCACTAATGTAGCGACTGTGATAAATGGGTAGTGTAGTGTTAACCCGCTGCTCTCCCACGATTGCAGTAATCCCGGTGAATCATAGCCTGGAACTTATAATCTAGTAGAATGTAAATTACTAGGTATATTTCGGCTTCGAATGTGATTAGGGTTAAATTGAAACTGCTCTATTTAGATTAATATTATCATGGTTAATGTTATCAGAAAATAGAGGTCAGCGCATTTTTATATCTATCGCTAAATGGAATACTTGCTGATGTTGACTGTTAAGAACACGAAATAAACGACGATGCTAAAAGAAGATACATTTGATGGTTTTAGAATAAATCATCATGAACCTAATACATGTGGGTTGGCAGATAATTACGAATTACGAGTACAGACATCTTTTGTCCATTACCAGCCCACCTGCGCTCACGCACATTATTCAGGTGAAACGATTGTAATTTGAAAGTATTTACTACCGTAATTAAACTGCTCAAACACCAAGTAATCGTTCTTACAAAAAGTAACGAGAGTGATTCATCGCTACTACAAAGACGTCATGTGCATATAAACATCTAACTAGAACTATTTGTCAACGATATCTCTTTGTCAGTAAATCTTGTCACAACTATGCCCCACATAAATTGTGAACGCAAAAACATTGTAAGAAGTCAGCGCCTAACAAGTATACGTACATCGATCATGTCTGCAATCTGTTCGTAATACTTACAGCTTATATAAATCATGCCTGCCCTTCTCTTCACCTGTTATTTATCGTCTCATCTAAAATTGATGTCTTGGGCCCTACTAGCTATAAAATCTTTGGGTCAACGGGACCAACGTTTGCTTTAGATTGCCTACAAGATATTAATCAAATAAGACATGTATTAAATTTCATTTGTATAGTAGATTCGATGCAAGCGAGACGATCACACACAATAACTTTCAAATTTTGAAATTCGAATTTTTTTCAGCCAATTATCAGTTGAAGAACCAATCTGAGTATTAAGCTTATTATCCTATAATGCCATCAGTTGAAGAGATGAATTAAATTCCTTACTAACTGGTATTTGCTAAATGGTTGCATTTAGCAAATAGGTAATGTAAATCGTTGGATTTGCATTCCCCTTGTGATAGCCCTATTAACATTAGCATGTACTACAGTCTGTCGTAAGCTGTATTATCGTCAAACATTAGGTAATATTGTGGTAACATTTTAAATAAATATAATTTTTTCTCCTTTAAATTCTTGGATCATTAATGTGCCTAAAGTCAATCTTTACTTATCATATTAGCTGATGTTCATTTACATAGCAAAGTAAGCAAATTCATATCAACTTCATTCGCATTTAATATACCTAATACATTACCGACTGTTTGCTTCTCATTTCATTTACGGAGGAAACCAAATATTCTCTCCCTCCCTTTCTCGTTCATAAATCCATCCTTATTATTTATAGTACTGGTCCAAATGACAGTTCCAAATCAGTCCGCACTTTAATTGAAAAATTGAGTCTTCGAATATTTATGACTAAGAAAGCAATTTCTTAATTTAGTTGTTGACATTTGAATAATATTTATCATATTATTGTCTTCTTTTTAACGATTAGCGATACATTATTCAACGTTAATATTTTTATATGCTTTCATATCTTTGCTGTAAATATCTACTAATAATTCAGTTTTAATTAAAAAATGCGTAATTATACCAATAAAGTACTCAAGTTGGTGAAATATTTAAAAATTAAAAAACCAGATTGTAGAAAATTGTTTTGCTTACAGTACCATTGTAGTTTTTCATTAGATTTTTTCTTTAAATTATGATATAAATAAGCCATGAAACAGGAGTAATTAACGTTCAAACAGTAACCGGTAGTGTCTACGCTTAGTTAATGTAACACAATCGGTATCTCTGAATATGTTAATTTGAATGGATCAGTATTTCATAATTATTACCTGCGTTTAAATTTGGATCACAATTACAATGGATAACATCTGATTCACTGTGGCTTTAGTTGTAGCTTTATCTTTACAATTTCTTATGACAAGGTCCAGTATTTTCATAATGACCAAAGGTGTGTTTGTTCCAAAAATATTTTTTAAAATAAATCTTCTCAAGCGATCTCTTTTTCGACTTAGTATTGTATATTTATGACACAGTTGCCAACCTCACTAGGGACAATAATTGTAAATAAAACACTGCTAGATCATATAAAAGTCGAATCGAGATAAATGTCGAATCTATCAGTAACACTACCAGATGGACTCGAAGAATCTTTGGATAGTTGTAGAGGTGTACGAGACGTGTGACATCAAAAGAATATGGAAGCTCAGAGAACACATACTAATATAAACTCTCAAATAATTGATGTAAATTAACAAGATAAAGCTTTTAAAAATATTGCCATAATACCCAGTTACAAACAACAGCCCACTCTAGATCAGGCTACGAAATATTCAGTAAGTTATTTATCAAAATTATCAAATCATTAGCATTGAGTAGAATCTTGCTATGCGACCTCATCGAATATTACAGTGAATGTTATTATTGACTTGGTATTTTTAAGAGTAATGGGTGTAATTCACATCTTTTCCAAATTTATTACTTAACATATTCTTGACTAAAACTATAACTATATTATAAATTTGGAGTATTTGGTCAATCAACTAGATAACAATGAAAAACAGAGGAAACTAACAACTAAGTAGCAGGCATTTAGAGCAGCGATGTAGTTTTTAAGCAACACGATAATTTAAACAATTTTAGGTTCCATCAACGCCAATGTCCCCACTGACAGATCTTTCTGCATGTTAGACAGTGGATCGAATACGTTGACAAAGATAAAATACATTTTCCAATGTCTTTCTATTAACGTTGTCACTTTGAAATAATTTATGAATTCAAAAAACATACATAATTTTTAGGTGGGTCTTTGATTAGGCTTCATTAGTCAGATATACTGTTTCAAACACGTTAAACATTTGCAAATGGGTTTTCATTCGTTTTCAATATCCGGAGGGCCGTGTTCATGAAATGAAAGATCCTTACATAAAATTAAAAGGTAAAATAATCCAGCAACTCAAAATAAAACGAAAATTTTTAGAAAATTCACCCACATTACATATTATACATAAACAGATTTAAAAAACATTTCAGTGTCTAATATGTTGCTCGTCCGGGCATATTTGAGAATATACTTTTATTTCTTTGACGGTTCACCTATTTCCCTTCATTATTATACCGACAACTTCAGAGCCCAAAAATTTAAAAATTTTAACGAGTATTCTCGTAAAATCGAGTTTTTAAAGTAACGGAAATATAAAAGGTTGTAGGTTGTTAGGTGTATATTAACAAAAAGGTTTTAACAAATACAGATCGCAGTTTCACTGAAACTTAATTCCATATTTTATGAGATATATGTTTTAAAACGAGGAGCTTATTAGCGTGATGGTTGGAGCCGTCTAGTTTCGATAAAGAAAACAAAAAACAACTTTGAGTATAATCCCTGGATGGGTCAATCAAATTTATTATCTCGAGCTCCTCCTTGCTTTAGGAGGCACGTTAAGCTGTTGGACCCGGTTGTAACGGCAACCGCTTTCAACTGCCAAGCCACGTGAAAGCATCGTGGTGATGTTATGGCTCAAACTGCTCATCTGTTCCTCCCATGTATTAAGGAAGGCTGTAGATGATGATGATTATGTTTTAAAATAAATGTTCCCTAACATATTTTTTTTTAATAAATCTCAGCAAATGACTCGAAACCACCTGATGATAAGCAGTAGAGGAGTCCATATGTGTAGATAGCTAGTATTGCCTGCGACATACTGCCCTAGCCTCCCTCACCTTGCCTGCCCAAAAAGTGATTTTTCATGCCTCTTTTAAAGAAACCCATGCTGTAAGAAGGAAGGAATACGTGTGCTGGTAAGGAATTCCACGTTTAGCTGTGCGATAGAGAAAGGAGTCACAAAATCTCTTAGTGCGCAAAGTAGACGTGGCAACAGTGAAGGAGTGACTCCGTAGACCAGCACGCATACGCCCTGAAGAAAAGAACGGCGGAAGGAAGGGAAAGGAACGGCGATTTTTTAATTGTAAACGCGCACACCTGCGTTTTCTTAGCATTGAACTCGACAAGATTCTACATTTACGAGATATAATGAATAGGAACGTTAGAACAATCACAAAGTTAAGTCTTGACCGTAGCGAAAATAGCGTAAGTGGTCCTCCACCATTACCGTTACTGGAGTACCCTCGAGCTAGTTTATTCTGAGTTTTGCGAATGTTTAAAGATGCCTACAAAATAATACGATGACAGTTATATACTATATATATATTACGATATAATAAAATTTGTCTTAGAATTTCCTATCTGTAAAAAAAACGGTTTTAGTATATTCACAAGTGGACGAACAATGTGACTTTGGTTATATTGAAGTATAAAGGACTCACCTTATAAGGTAATTCGTTAAATTCCTTCTAAATTCTTAAAAGCATGTTATGACTTCTGATTATACTAATTTTACTGGCTGTTAATGCACAGATTGTGATATGTTAAAAACTTTTTTATTAGGGTAACGACCAAGAAGATGTAATACTCTTAAAGCTTCAAAAATATAATGATAGTTTCTCAATATATTATACTACTGAACAAAAGTCCATATGAGTAATTCAAACTTCGAGTGTGTCTTTTCAGATATTCATTCTACATAAAAACTCTTTAGATCATAAAGTTGATTGTCATATAATATATACAAAACTACTGCCCCATTGTTCTTATAACCACATTCATTTTAATAATTAATCATTAACAAAACCGTATTGTTTTATGAAGTATGGGTTTTCCTTTATTTACACATCCTTCCTTTTTGCGAGCATTCATGTCAAACTCAGTAGAGGACAAAAATGGCGCGTCGGCGGTACGGAGTGAGAATAAAAATGTTAAGCATAAATGTGTCGTATTTTGTGTGTTTTTTACTCTGTTTTCCTTTTAATATAATTTACGGGTGACGAGTGGTGCAATATGTGACTAAGGTTTGTTTTGATATATACAATGCAATTTTTAAACATACTTGTACTTAATTATACATATACTGTAATTTAGAATTAACCTTGTACTGTAACCACTAGATTTGAATTCCAGCAAAGTCAATGTATTGAAAATAATGGTGAAGAGTGTGGTAATTTATAAAATACAATCATGCCTTGTGTAATCACTTCTTTCATTTAGATACTTGTATTTTGAGTATGTTATATACGTCATAATAATAAATATTTTCCTTAAGACAAAAGAACTTGATGAAATATGATATAATCAAGCCAGGAAAAAAATAAAATTAATAAAATATGCTGAATACAAGTACTAATAATGCATAAAAAAAAACAGAACTAATCAAGATAATCAAAAAAGTTGACAGAAATATGTTTTCGTGAAATAATCAAATCGAGTGTTGAAATTTCATTAGCTGTATCATTAATTTGCTTTGATCATTGGACCTGTCAAACAATAATAATAATTCAAATATTAATTGTTTACCAACGGGCAACTATTCCTACAAGTTCAGTTAACTGATTCACGTTTGACTGATTTATAGATTGTAGTTTCAAATCTCAGGTACCCGCAGCCAAGGTATACTGAGGACAATTCAGTTCAATCACGTGAATGGAGTTAGTATTTCCTTTAATTTTTAATTGGGAAATGTTTAATGAGGTATCACGCGTTACTGAATAAATACCAGGACCCATGGATTTATTACTAATTAGTTTAAAGAAATTTTAAAGGTAAAAGAAATCTAAGCTATAAGACTATAAAATTTGGCAAGATTTGATATACAAACGAATACGTGACGAATTCTTTGGCGTAGTGTTTCGAACGCTCTCGTTTTGATAACGCAAACAAAGCAAAATTTGCGATTGTTCTTCGCTGGATGGGTCGATCAAACATTGCAATAATTGTCAATCTAAGAAATTTTGTGATTCCTTTCTCTGTCGCACAGCTAGAGCGTGGTATTCCTTACCAGCACACGTATTCCTTCTTACAAGATGGGTTCTTTTAAAAGAGGCGTGAAAAAGCACTTTTTGGGCCGGCAAGGTGAGGGTCGCTAGGGCAGTATGTTGCATACTTTACTAGCTATCTTTACATTTGGACTCCTCTACGTTTATCGTCAGGTGGTGTAGAGTCATTTGCCGAGATTTACATATAAAAAAATACAATTTTAAGCTTCTCTGTGCTTCGGAAACCAAGTTAAGTCTTTGGTCTGGGTTGTTACGTTAAGTGCTTTCACAAACCAAGCTTTGAGACAGGGCGGTGATGTTACTCTTTATATATTTCTACTATTAACGAAGGCCTGTGTCTAGCAATGAAAAATCTAGATTTTGTTGTAAATTTAAATTGTCTAGCTGCAAAGATTGCTGAACCTTAGTGACCTTGGAAGTAACCATTCATGCCAACTCAGTTCAATCTATCACAAACAATATAGTTAGAATTGTATTAAGAATCTTACAGTAGTGAAATAGATTTCCTTTGTCAATATTAATTCAAGTGATTTCAATTAATGTAGTTTATTTACAAATTTCTAAGGGACAGAGGTAAATATTTACGTTTTATAATGAAATGATACAGTAAATGAATCAAGTTCTAAAAAGAAGTTTGCAAGGATGAGATTAATTCATGATTATAAATTTAGATTAGTTAGAAAAATGAAAAACACTTTTGACTTATTTAAAACGCTTATAAAGAGGTTGTTGACGAAAGATCACCTTTATGAAAAACTATAAGAACTCCTCCACACCATTAGCTTTGTCATCTTCCACTTTATATCTCTGTCAAATCGTCAAGTATTTTATTTTATTATTATTACTTATATTATAACGATTTATCTTTAATGCTGTTGTAACACACTTATCACTACAAAGAAAATATCATTAGTTCAACAAGGTTTTTACAATCTCAAGCTTAGTGTAATTTTACCAGAACGCTAACATATTCACTTTATTTTTAAAAGGAAAGTGAATACGTTAGCCTTATTGTTACATAGATGTCCAGAAATGTGTTGATAAATGTCATTATCTTCTGTTCAATATTAATTCAACCTCACTTACAAATTTGCGCCATCAAGAAGCAACTGTCAACTTGTCACTAGTTAAACTAAACTAAATTTAACATTTCTCTTATAGAGTCTGACCCTGTCACTAATTAGACACGGTCCTTTCGCCTCTGTCTGTCCTAGATTTCTAATTGCTGCCCCTTCTGTACACTTTAATGACTTCCCCAATTTTCAACGAGATTTTATTTTGAAATGGCTCAGGCTCCCCAGCCTTTGTTCTGCATATCATTGCGGCTTCCATATGACCTCAATAACGGAGCTTTCAAATATTTCCAACAAAAAAACTATTGTTTCATTAACATATAAAATGTTCTGTACATAAATATTTTTTTGGAATTTTTTAAGAGTATAACATTTTAATATATTATTTTAACGTATGCAGCACGTGACTCCCGCGCATCGCACAGACCGCCAGGCCTGAGAGTGTTTTAATAGCAATCGGCATTTTCCATCGGCCTGGATCCCAGCCGTATGTTCAGGGTGCCTAGCATTGGTGTAGCACGCCCGCGAAAAGGCAATAGTTACCGAGAATTTTAGTGGGAATTCTAAGTGCCACTAAGATCTTGTACTGGGCGAGCCTGACATATGCGCGCCGCTTGGCAGCTAGTGGCTGGTAGGTCTGTAATTCTCGATAGAAAAAGTGGTAGACTTGCTTGCTGCGGTGTCTGACCAGATGCGGCGGTATCGGCTCAGACGGCTTTACTATTTCGGCCGTAAAGTAGTTCGCCATATTTCGGCGTGAAGGGAAAAGAAGCCAGTGTAACAGATAATGAGAAGCAGTAAAATCTTTTGTTACCAGAATTTCAATAAACCTGCGATATCAAGTGATTTCTTGATATTGAAAAGTTAAAACTTATCATTAAGTTGCCGTCTGCATGTTAGGCATTCGTTGAATTAAAGAAAATTATGCTCCTGCGCAACATCTAGGTCATTCCCGGCTGTACAAATTATGAAAAGATAGTCTTGAGACTATCCAAATAAATAACAATCTTGAACATTATACCATGTACCTCTTTGTTCCCAATTTTTCGGCACTATTGCATGCGCCATAATCAAGGAGATCACTGACGATTTTGCGGGTGAGATGTTATAAGCAAAAATAAATAAATCCCATAAATAACTATCACCATGTTAATGACTATAAATTTAAAAATCAACATAATCGGCTTTTTTAACGAAAATGCTTTAACACGAATTATACATTATTTGTTTTTTCGAAATGATTTTGTGGATCGTGCCATTTTGAATACATATATAGTAAAGTAAGTGCCAGTTTCTTACTGTATCGTTTTATATGGTTTCAGAGTTTAAATAGAACATTTGAAATTTGAAAGAACACCTTTAAAAGTAACCTGATATATATTTTTAATACAATAAGAACACTTTTTACATTTACAAAGACACCAATAAAAACACATTACAAAAGTGATTTCAGGAATTCTATTGTAATAGATATTTGGAACCAATTTGTTATTCGCATATTATATCATACAAGAGTAATTAAACCGCAATCCAGCTTATGTTAAGTGTCGTTAAGTATCATTATGATTTGAGATTGTTTATTCACGTCTCAGACAAGGGTGTCGATTCTGTTGGAATTCTCTGAAATTAAAATTGACTTATCTGCCTCTCTTTCATTCTAGTTCAATTAGAAAGAGTCTTCAGAACAGTTCAAGTAGACCAATTCATTTTCTCCGACTGAAGTTCAAAAGAAGAGATTTCGTTACTCGTTTTTCAACGCACAACCAGAGCGTGGATTTCTTTACCAGCACACGGACATCTCTTGTCTCCAGAACGTTAACGCGCGTGTCTATTGGCAATGGTCACCAATTTGGTGGGATGTCTACTATTTTCTATATAGCAACATTTGCAGGCATTAACGTCCACGTCTTATAACAAAAAACTGGTTTATTTTTAATTAATGGTGCTATGTTTAGTAACGTGGTCCAATTTTTCAACATATAGTTATCAATAATAATTGTTAACATAGTGTTACTGGCCGTGACCTTGAATCTGAGTATAAAGAAGCTGGCTACAAAAGAAAATTCTTACCACGATCTTGTTTTACAAACTGACTTCTATGAAAAATGAAAAAGCGGCACTGCAAATAGTTAAGCCAAAAGAACGTCTTTTAAATATGTTTAACAAGTAATAAAAGAAAGTGATAAGTTTTTAAAAGGGTTGAAAAAGGGTGAGTAGAAGTATCTACAGAGCTCGCATAAAAGTCAGATTCTGGATATTGAAGAAAAATTCACTGTAATGGAAAAAGGTTAGCAGTTCTGTACGTGATATATTTTCATATTATGTAAAGTTAATATAATGTGGAACACAAAAAATTTCGATACTGGCGAGGCATTGTAAATTACTAACTTACATCTCACTGAATGAGAATGCCAAAGACCTTGCTTTCTAGTTTCTTCTGCCGGAACACAATAATTTTTAGTCAACCATAATTATTACGGCACCAGACTTAAGTATCTTGGCCAGGCAGACTTAGAAAAATTCTATCAGTAACTAAGCCAAGCAAAAAATTTTTGTCCCCACTGGGAATTGATTTCCGCACCAGATCCAAGGTTAGTGGTATCAACCATTAGACAACAGGCGTTAAAATGCTAATTGTGTGATTAAAAACTAAAATAGTTTTATGATGTCCGCGCTGCTATTGTTACAAAATAATTTGCTTACACAAATAAGCAAGCAAGGAGATAGTCTTTACTTGATTGACATTTTAAAAAAAAATTAAATCCGTCAAACGTTTTTAAGGATTTTTATTTATTGCACAGTTTCATTGCAAATACGCTCCAGTCATGCCATGAGGTTGCATTTAATGACTTTATTATCATAATTTCACTCAAAATAAATGGTCGGCATTCGTGATTCGGCTCCACTAATATTACTGAAAAATGCTGTTACGTAATCGTGGTACAAAGAGCCACACGTGAAACGTGACATGCTTCTTCAAAAATATTCCTATTACGTAGTATTAAGGTACCAAATATTAAAGCATAAATTTATCTACATGATGAGGTAAGCCATTAACTGAAATGCACGCTTGATGACAGTTATTTGATTTTAGTGATGGTATTTCTACTCATTGGTTTCGTTGATGTTTTGCGATATTTTTTGTTTTTATTAATGCTGTTTTGACACGAAATTTTAATTTGTCTAGAAAAATAATAATTATCATGATAAATATTTCATATTGTTCTTTTTAAGACAAGTACAAACTAATGATACTTAACCAATCAAAGCGATTAATTATATTGACTGACTGCATCTCATCTTATCGTATCTTACCCAGCCTTTAATTCTTCCTATAGCTTTAGTATAGCTCCTGGGGGTGACCTGGTGAAATGCTCCGCAGAACCCAGGTTAACCCCGTTAAGGGCAATGGAGTTACCGGGGAGTTTTAGTGGGTATTCTCAGTGCCGCACTATTGAGGTACTGAGTGAGCCCCACACACGCCCGTCGCTTAGCCAGTGGCGGGTAGGTCCGAAAATGGATTCTTCCTCGTAAAAAAAGCTTTAGTATAGCTACCATAAGCCTATCTTTATCTCTAAGATAAAAAAGTTCATAATCTGGTTTTGGATTAATTATGTCACCTGACAGTCCACGACACAAATTCCCCAGATCGCAATACAACGTTTGTTGGAATACATTACCTTATTTGATTGCGATGTTCTAAAAATAAGGTATTAGGGTTCTTTCTCAAAATTTCTGTGGTTTTCCCAGATGATATGATACTCTACTACTAGCCCGTCACTACTATAACATAATTGATCCAAAACATGGCAAGGCAAACAACTCGAAGAAGCAGTTCCCAAGATGTTTTTTGTATTAAGAAAGTAATAGAACCACGCCCAATTTAAAAACGCTGTAATAACTACAAGAAGAAAATAAACTAAAATAAATGTTATTTCACTTACATAAGATTCAGAACTCGAATAACACGACAAACACGTTTAATTATGCTGTTGCATATTGAACATTTGTTTTTTAAAGATTTCATGAAGCACGCATTTCCGCCGGTTTTTGTAACCTTTTTACTCAACCACCGTAACAAATATGAATGAGTATCGTCTTGTACAATCTGCGACATAATAAGCATAACACTGGCAGAGTCACAAGAACATTTAAAAAAATATTATAATGTGATCATGTAAATGAAAAATTTCAGAGTTGAATATGTGGGAGGGATAGTACCTACAGTTAATATTGTTATAATAATATTTATTAATTTATCGTACATTATATTGTAATACTGTATACACATAATCATTTCATAAGTTATAAACAAGAAGATCTTTACGCATATTTTAATAACTTCTCTGTGATAGGAGTTTTACTTTTGATAATTAAATATATAAATGTATACATGTAAATAAACATAATTCATATCTTATCTTCTCTGAAAGTATAAAAAAACTTATTTGTCATACATTTTTCAAAATAACATACGGATGGAATTACTTTAAAATGAACAAAGAATATGACAGTTACAATTTACAATCGGAAGGCATTAAAACACCTTCTAAACATTTATTTAACGTATACGATAACTCATTCACTGATCTCAAAGTTGATGTCTTTAAAATTTAAAGCAACGTTTTCTTTAATTTCAGAAAGAGCTTACTACGACATAACGAAAATTGTGTATGTTAGTCTATTTTCAGTATGTGCTTAAAGTAATTCTTGGTGACGTCTCATTATGGTTGTTACTTTCGAGGATCCGTTAGGGGTTCCTTAAGTCGAGCGAGAGTTCGTTGTTTTGCGTTTTGTGGGGCTTTGCGTAATCGCGTTGGTTTGAAATGTTATTTTATATTCACACAAACACTAGACATCTACCTTCAGCCTTATAACATATAAATAGATATCTCGGAGACAAGAATATGTGCAGGAATAGTGTTTTCAAAAAGCTCTTAAAATGTCTCACTCTATGAAGTCTCACAGACGCATTTGAGTACAAAAGCCTTTTTTTTATGCCTCAGGAAATGACTCGACTCCACCTGATGATAAGCAGTCGAAGAGTCCATATGTGAAAATACCTTAACTACCCTAGCGACCTCCACATTGCCGGCCCAAAAAGTGATTTGTCACACATCTTTTAAAGGAACCCATTTTGTATGTAGGTAGTTAAGGTATTCCACGCTTTAGCTGTGCGATAGAGTGACGAAATCTCTTTGTGCGTAAAGTAGACGTAGCGACAGTGAAAGAGTAACTCCGCTATTTTAAACTTACAGTTAATCGATCGATTTAAATTCTATCCAATTATTTAATCATTACATTTGAAGAGACACTCAGTAAAATATCGAACAAGTATATTGTTTCGCGTTTTTATTAAATTTTGGATACGGAATTAGGTTAGCCGGGTTCCTTTAGAAAATTTACTGAACGGAGCGAAGTACAAAATTGAATAAGGGTCTATTTAAAATATAAGCACCCATTGTTCCTCCGATAACCTATTGTTTTCACAGCCAACATATTTTCTTATCAATTGAGAATTGTATAACAAACCTATTGTATAAAAATGTTGAATATTTATTGAACAATATATACTGCGTTAGTTAATTCAATGAGTATTGCGTCGAACCAACTAACGCTGGTATTGTTGTATGTATTTATGGAATATCATGGATAAATATAGGAATGGTTTTACGTTTGACAAATAATTTTTTTGGCCCTAATATACACTTAGCTTCATTTATTTAAAAAATATTATTCATAAAATATGTACTTATATTTGTTGATAGTAATAGACAATTTATATCGATAAGTGTTTTAATTATTAGTTTCGACGTTCAACATTAAATTAACATTCTGTAACTCATCACTCAAATAAAGAGGTAATGATAATAGATTATATCCGAAACCACCTTGGTTGATAGTTGAAAATCGACTTGATAGTAATCGTACGCAAGAAACTAACGGAATAGGTTGTGTCGGTACAACCAATAATGGCTATTAACAAATTATTTCGCCTTTTATTCCTGTTGATATTTTCAACATCTGCGTGTGCTCAATTTGATAACGACTTCGGGCCAACATTTCAAAGAGATGATAACGGCTTACTGGATTTGTTGCTGGGGGACGATGAAAACATTGTAACAATAAAACTTTATTCCAATTTGAACAATGCTATCGATAGGAGATTCTTCAATGAAACATTACCGTGGCTAGTGGACAATATAGGAAATCGATTACGGATAAACTATAGATTTAGTAACAGCGGTAGAAGTGCTGGGCCAAGAATGTGCGTTTTACAAACAATGACAAGGAACGTTTACATGCAAAGCGATTTCTTGAAATGCGAAGCCCAAGGCACGTCGGTGGATACGTGTGTGAACCGAACAGGAGTTAATATGAGAACTTACAATCGTTGCATGAGAGATCGAGTTAACAGTTACGTCAGAAACTCTCTGAATGATTTCGATAATTTGGTGGCTGATACAACTCCGATTATTCTTGTGGGAAGGCGAGAACTGAATACCAACAACCCGGCACGGATATTGAGACTTATTTGTCAGAGATTTGGAAGGATGAAGCCTTCGGGATGCTTGAGACCTACACCTTTTCCATAAAATTACTGAAATAATTATAATTCTATCTCACTCACTACTAAAAATTAATTTTAGCACAAAATGTAAGTATCCTAAAACAATGTTAGTAAATAATCTTGGTTTGATTATAAAATAGGTAGCCTTTAAAGTTGAATATCATAGAGATCTCTTCAAAAGCCCCGAATTTTCTCCGAACTTCCTATTTTTTCGCCGACAAACTCTGGATACGATTTAAATTCCCCTCTTACATTAAATTCAATGCATAAAATTATTATTTTTTCCTCCGAAAATACTTTCATACAAAATTAATGAGCATTATTCAAATCACATCCGCAGTTACGAAATAAAACAAAACATTATATATTTATCTTTGGCTTAACAAAAACACATTTGCATATTAAATATAAATATGATTTTTGGGTTCAGTAAAATATAATTGATAGTTTTTAATAAAATAAGTGTTGCATTTTATTGGATTACTTTCAATAAAATTTTTGGAAAGAATTCCTTCTCCAACAGCATTAAATTTAAAAAATAAATACAATTGAAATTGGGTCACTGAAAAGAGTAAAGATAGATGGTGCTTATTTTATAAGGTTTAATTATTACCAATCAAATTGCAGTATTTTAAAGTGTCACGGTGTATATTTAATAAAAATGCATCTATTTTATCATGTATTTTGTACAAATATCCCTATAAATGCATCCTTATTCTTCAAGAGAATCCAATTACTTAAAATGATACTTAACTCATAATCGATTAAAATTGCATGAGTAATTAACACGATTATGTAAAATCTTTTGATATCGCAATGAACACTTAATTTAATTACTTCCAGTACAAACTCGCAAATAACATGAAACATAAACAGATACACATGAAATTGAACAAGACCTTGGTTCCGCAATGTGAACACACTTAATATCTATTAACACCCCGATAATTTGTGTAATCGATTGTTTACTCGATGCTATCGATCTCATTTTTGCAATAAAACTACGCCAATTAATATTTCGACGATTGTTAATTTTGTGGTTAGGTTTTTTTCTTTATTCTTAACAAGGTAGCTCTTGACATCTTACCTGATGGTAAGTGTATAAAGTCGAAGATAGAAGTAAACTTCATCCAGATTCCTCAACTATAGACTGATACGACATCTCAGGTAAGTTTAAGTTTATTTACGCTGGAAGCATAAAACGAGTTCATAATCTTTTTCTTTTCATAATTCTATACTAGTCACAATTCCATTGGATTACGGTGATAATGATTTATTTTGATTATTATCACCGTAATTCAGTAGAATACTCTTTAGAAAACTCCATATTAGATAGATCAAGCTTATTAAAATGAATTCCTTTCTTAAAATCACATTTTAACCCAAATACCGCTTCGGTTAATAATCTAGCGTTTAAACGGGGCAGTACTTAACTTTTATTACATTTAACGGTAGGTGAACTATACACGGATTCCTCACACAGAGAAACTAACTGACTATCTTACTTGTAACTGCCTGAACTACAATGATGCTGCGAACATTATTGTAATGACGGTAGATAAGTTGGTAATAGCTAATCAGGTGGAATTAGAAAAAGCTTTACCACCATTTCTGCCCCCACTTGGAAATTAACCCTGAATTTCCAGATCTGAATGAGACAACCACTACACCACAGAGGCAGTGTAATGTTGTAGAATTTGTATTTACTTCAAAAATTCTCAAACTTTAGGGTGTGTAAAGTTAGAAGCTTGTCTCTAAAGAAGATCTGATAAGTTTTTGTCAGTGCAAGCCATATGGTCTCGTCGTGGCAACATTTTACATGAAAATGGTTTTGGAGAGTACCTATTTACACGTTAGTAAAGATTAAAATAACATCTTGTCTTTTAGAAAATCTGGTTTTTCCATTTAATGTCTACGTCTCAAAGCAATACGCAAAAAAATCATTTCAAACAAGTCGCATTAGCAAATGTCTTTTACGAATAGTCTCTTTGTAGTAATCGCGAAAGGATTATTTGTAGGGCCCTTCTTTTAAAAGGAACTCTCTTGTCAGTGTTTCAGAGTGTAAATTGGTTTGTACTCGGCGTGTCCTCAAAAGAAACGTAGTCCTCGTTAAGAAAAAGTTTTTCGCTGGCACATTTATGATATTTGACAGAGAACTGGAACGTGCATCAGAATTTTTTGTGATGCATGACTTTCAATCTTGTCTTGCCTATGAGTTTTATGACAAATGTAAGTAGGGCGATAATCGAGTGCAGTATAGGTGTACATATGAGTCTGTCATTTTCAAGTTCTGACTCGTGTATATCTCATTTGAGTGATTCTAGACTATGCGTCAGCCTCATTTGAAGTAAGAGTACTGCTTATTTTAAAGAAACAGACATGTTTATTTACAAATAAGCAATACCCTTGTACATTCTCTCTCTCTGTGTATATTTCATTTATTTGTGTGTGTACATAAATACTAAATATGATATATAATAAATATGTGAAAAGTTGTGTTGGAAATCAATTAAAGATAGTGAACATAAAACACAATCATACAATAATAATAACCGGAATAAAAAAAAATGTATAGGAACCAGCATCCGCTACGGCCAGTACCATTTGGGGATACCTAAGTTCTAGGTAAGTATTATGGAACGCGATAGTTTTAACAGCTACTAAAATAATGATATCATATTACATTACTTTATTCTTAATTATTTTGTAATTTTAATAGTTCACTACCCACAAGAATTTTTATTTTCTCTCTATCTCTACGGCTTGCTACCACATGAACTGAAATTAAAAGTAGGTATGGCATAAGCCTCCTGATAGGAATAACGCAATCTGATTGTGGTAACAATCACCACCGCCCCGAGACCGTTCAGCTCGCTCACATACGGCGGGACCCGATGATACGTCTTATACGATTTATTACGACGTACGATTTACGATTATTTTTAATGTTAATGAAAATTAATGATACCTTGATAACGATAATTGTGAAATTATTTTGATAACCCGTGAGTGGTAATTTTTACTACTAATATAGCAATAAAACAATAGGAATGCATCATGCAATGCCATAAATCATTAATTTTCCTTTTTCATTATTTTCACGTTTCCCACAAAATGCTTTCATTTTAAATGGAACAAAAATATCCGTGTTTACTCCTTACTGCCCTAAAAGCGGTAAATCCCCGCCGCATAAAAAAGTGACCGTGTAAATTTAAAGTCGCGCTATTTTATATGAAAGCTTAATACACGATACGACATCGTTTTTATTAGGGTTGTCGCTACGTTTTCAAATAAAACAAAGTGACAGAGCTAAATTTTGAAAGGTATGGCTTAATTTGACAATAGAATTTTTAGCGACCTTATTAAAATAAAAATACTATATATTATACGTATCATTTGAGTTAGTTAATACCATATTGTGTAGCATACCGGTAGTAATACCTATACCTATAGCATACCGGTATTTACCTTTATTCTTACATATGAAACTAAATAACTATGCGTCAATTTCATTTGAGCTCAAAAACGGCTTAATGAATTTGAAAATTTAAAAGGTTATAAAACGTATCTGCTATTGCAAAAAATGAGGACAACTTAAAGAACAATTGAAAATCGGTTATTAAGTATGAAAAATCGTGTCTAAGACGTGCGTTAATAGATTGAATTAGTAGAAATTGTAAGTGACAACATACATACATATATAGTTCACCGGCTAGTCCAGTTATGATATATTTGTTTATTAAGTTATACCTTAGTAAAGTGTACTAATTCATGAATATCGAGATAAGTACACGAAGTTAATCGTACGTAATACGTAAACGTATCGACGTAGTTAGTCGTAATCCAAGCAAGTGCAAGCTTAACGGACTCTAGTAACTATTGACTACATCGAAATGTCAATATTCTCTAGGTAAAATAAGAAAATCAAGTCTAGCTAGACTTTTAATTAATATATCAGGTGTAGGGTGCTATCTGTACTAGAATCAATCAATCAATCGAACTATATTTCAGTCAATTATAGATTATAGAAAAATCATAATGAAAAAAATATAGTATATGTTATCGTTCATTCAAATATCGTGCTTTTTACATGTAATATGACTGATCTGGAACGTACCCAAGACGCAGCAGGGGGAAAATAAATGTGTACGTACTTTTTTCCTGAACAGGAGCTACATTATTGCATTTTTTTCTGAAAAAAGTGGCAACCTTGATCAGGTGCGTTGCCAACCCTACCTTACTCCATAAACTGCGAACACAAAGGTTCCACATTTACATTTGGTGAACGAACGTTTCGTATTTTTCAGAGACAGAAACAGACCGCTCTTAAATAATATCTGTTATTCTTTGGTACATTGTTTTAAAATACGAAAACAAAAACTAAAAAAAGAAAGTTGTTTCCTTATAAATAAATTAAGGTACTATTTCATAACTTTATATTTATATATATTTTATTGGCTTTCTACATGGAATCCCGAAGCTACGTTCATGTTAAGTGCTTGTAGCCAGCCATATCAGACACGAGTAATTTATCCTCAGCATTTAATGCTATCCATAATACATAGAAATAGAAATGTGTGGCAATTACTGCACAGATAAAAAAAAACAAGAGGAGGTGCCTCTACATGGGCATGATTATTTCGCATTATTATTTATTAGGTATCAATCTGTATCAACAATATAATTTTAGTAGATAACAAGAACACGGCCTTAACTTTATGTAAACAAAAATATATACACGACCCTATTGACTTGCAAATGGTCTGGAAAAAGTTCCATCGACATACTTTCTTTTTGTCCTATTTAACGCGACCGTTTATGTTAATAAGACTAGCCTACTAGCGGCCTTGATTAATAGCCACATAAGGAAATTAAAATTACACAACGATTTTGGAATGTCTACCCGATTATATTATCATGACTGCTTTAATATAACTTCGCCACTGTAATAGAGACGTTAAATTAGAAACCATAGGGAATGGTTTCGTTACAAATAAGCTAACGATTAGACGTGAAATGAAATAATTGAAATTAATGTGCGAACGTAATTAAAAATATCAAAATTGGGAGTACGTATAAAATATTGAACATATTCTTAATATTATTGATCCCAGATATTGTCAATAATATTCAACATTACTATCCTATGATATTTTTCTTTCAATACCTTTATGACACATAAAAATAACCTTTAAACCCTATGAATTACAATACAACATCAGTTAACATGCGTGGCTAGCAGGCGACAATAATTCAGTCCTGTTAGCGCGGCCGCTTATCACATTTATATACTTCAAATACAGTAATGTGTACTTGTCTTTCCACGCCCCTCTTTTTTGGGGTCACACGTAGGGGAATTATTCTGATGATAATGTCTGTGTTACGTTGCTTTCATTTACAAAAAGTTCCTCTTTTCGAGAATCCTTATTGTTGTGATTATCTATCTGTCAGCTCCAAGGTTTTATTTGTTAATAAACCTCCTCCACCGACAATGCTACTGCATTATATTTTAGGAGAGGAAATAAAATTTTCGCATTTTAATTTTTATTAATATCTGTATATATGTTTCTAATATAATTTAGTACAAAATATTACTTTCTATGTATTACTAAAACTTTAAATATGCTGTTGAAATGATTTTAAAATGTTAAACAATATTTCTCAAGTGTTATTCATACTATGCGCGTTGGTTTCTTCATCAACCTGCAACCTATATTTCAAACTGTTCTAGTGATTTCACTCTCTATACAACAATAAAAACTTGTTTAAAATATCATAAGTAGCCACAGCATACCGTCGTAATAACAATTATAAATTACTTCAAAAGGTGTTTTTACAGGGCATAGCAGAGCGGGCGTTTAAGTAATATATTTTTAAACGTCACCACTGTCAGACGACATGGAACCGAGTAATTACATTAAAGTTACCTTTATGAATATGTAGCGGTGAGGAGTTAAATGGAACTGGCCAATAAAAACATTGCTGCGGAAATTAGTTCGAAATTCGAATTTCAGACACGGTTTGTTGTGTAATATAAAAGTCAAAACAGACTATTAAGGTGAAGAAGACATATTGAACTTTGTAGGAATTTAATTGACATGTTATAATTACGAACAATGGAGAGAATAAGGAAATTGGTGCTGAAATATTCCTGGAAGAAATTGGTTTTTGATAAGATAGCGATTTAATAGAACTAAGTTTGAAGTCAACTTTCAAGTCACAAAAAATATACCTAAATAGAATGCAATAATACAAAATCACACTAAGAATTGTTTTTGTCGTTTACCGTTGAGCTGCGATGTACTCTCAGGAAACATAATAAAACATAATTAATTGTACCTGGTAAATAGGTAAATTAAATAATAGGTTCTCGAATCTGAATGAAAAAGATGACAGTGAAAAGATGATATTCTAATTCAAAATAACTATTTATACCGAGTAGAGAAAAAGACTGTTTGGAGGAAAAGTGCCCTTAATATTGATGATGGCATTTTTTACTGAAAGGAAACATTCCGTTATTTTCAAAAATAAATAAAGCTGCATTTAAAGTATTTTGAAAAATAACCTGCTAAATTATGAGCTGGAACACCACCAAGTCACCTTGTTGAAAAAAATAAAGAATTATTCGGTAAATGAAATAAAAATATAATGGTCTTTTCCACTCGGTATATGAAAAAAAAAGCATGAAGTTAGTAGGTGAAAAAGGCTTAAGTGCCTCAATAAATAAATAAATTAACAGGTCTGTGCTAGACACACAGTTTTGTACCATATTTGAAAAAAATAAAATTCAAAATTCAACGCGATTTTTAATAACAATGTTCTACTCGGTAAGATTGTTTTCTTATGTAGTCGATAATAAAGTAAGATTGCGTCCGAAAAACAATTATTTTTGTTTCCGTGACTTGGCTAACATGACTTTTATAGTTTCTACATAAAATGGGAAGAGTTAGTAGTTAGTAGCATTTACAACCCCAAAATATTTATCGAGGTCGAATATACGTGGGTTATAAATCTTTTATTAATGAGGACGACAGAAACACACTAATGAGCTTTATTTGTCATATTTCGATGTTAGATAACTCTTTGGCTCAAAACATATTTTTTCTTTAATTATCAAACTTATTTGTTGGTATAATTTTTTAAACGGTAGGGTGGCAATCTAATTTATGCCCCACCCAATGGTTATCGGTAACCGTTCATTTTTACATATACATATTATACCTATTTTTTAAACATTTCTCCAGAACAGCTGCTGGAAGCGTGTTTATGATTAGATTTTGTGAGTTTTAGCTGAAAAAATAGCTATCAAACAACAATACTCGGCGGGCTATTTATTTGTTTTGAACATTTAATTTATTTTCTATGGTGTTCGTTACTCCAATATATAAAAAAGGATGTATTCTTGAACCAAGAGAGGTAGTTGTTAATAAAGATGAACTCTACGAAATTTTATAAAATTAAAATCTTACAGTACGTCCCTTAATTATAAAATACTAACTCAAACCTTAAGTCCCCGAAATCCCCAAAATAATATACATTTTGACACTATTGACTTTAATACAGTATCATATTAGCCAATTAATAATTTAATAATATATCAACCGTCACCTGATGTATAAAGCTCGTAAGACATAGTTATCAGTTCATTGATGACAGGTGTATGTCATGTGTTTGACAAGCAACAATTTCGGTTAAAACTTGAGCCGCTAACTGAAACTTGAGGTCGTGTTAATGAAGGTTTGACATCTTGGAAAATAATTAACCGGATACCTTATAGATTTAGTTGATTATGATTCTATTGTATTAAACTTTTGACAAATAAGACGATGGCATATGTAATACCTGACAGGTTTTGAAATGCTTTGGCAAATCATCGAATGAAGGACTGGGAAGCAATCCGTAACAGCATGGTGTAATTGAGATCCTTTATTAGGGACAGTTGATAGTGCTGGGTTGTTTGCGACACGAATTGTAGTAATACGTTCAATTTTGATTTAGATATTTATACGCAATAAATATATTGACTTTTATATATGATTATATTTAAAATCACAATAATGAACACCGCCTAAAACACAGCGATATTTTCCAAGTGTTCCCTAAATCATCAATGAAACATAAATCCTTTTTCCAGGTTTCCAAGTTTCAATCAAGTTTAAACACATTCAAAACAGGTTTCTTTTCTAAAATATACCTTCTCTAAAAAAATCAAAATGTCAATTATAATTTCGAAACATTTTCATCTTCAAACTATCGCCTAGTATAAAGTAAGTTTAGCAAATTCAGCGTCATTTTTATTAAAAGGTTACTTCCTATGAAATAATTAAGCCTTTACTAACATTTTAGTTTCATTATGTCTATGATCTCCTCAATTTATCTATACTACGGTAAATATTTCTCACTTATATAAAATAGGTTCCTTTATAAACAACATTTGGAACTTTAAATTGATATCCGGTATACAGACATTTATTTACAATTGGATTCCGAAAACCACATGAAATCCGCTAAATTTAATTTGTTCGCTCGAAATTAACTAAAAGTATTGAATTACCTATAGGATTAATTGACACGCGTACGTTTATTTAAATGGGGTAACACACGATCAACCACAGAAGGATAATCAAATCTGACCTTATAAATATAATCATTTTGTTTATAAATAAATAGAAATATATGGAAAATTGAATATGAATACTTTTAGATTGTTTAAAGACTTATCGGAATAAGTTTTAAAGCCTTTTTTTCTTTTATACTTACATAGAATGTAAAATATGACCCGATACCCTAGATCTATTGATAGAACTCCGCGCATAGGATGCGTAGTAGGCGCTTGTATTCTTTCATTTTTTTGGAAGACCTGAATTGATTGAACTACAGACACAATAGACACACTATACTACTCACACAATAAAAAATTTTGCTATTGTCAAAATAAAATTTGGATTATTTCTTTCTTTGTATAAAAGGAAAACTCAAATTAATTTTGTTGTGTAGTAACTAAAATAAAATTTACGTAATAAAAGTTACACAGCTCAAAGTACTCTGTATCTAACGTTTCATTACAATTCCACCAGTAAAAGACAACCAACCGGTGACGTCATTTCACGTTTTCAAATTGGCGGATTTTGAGCACATTAGCTTGGTTAAAACGTTTCGATTAAAATAAGTTAAAAGTATGTCTCGTCTAAATGTGAACTAGAGGACGTTCCTTAAAGTTATTCTATCCCATTCTTATTAAATCGATTTGAAAGAGAGGCCAATTGCTTAATTTTTAAGCGAGCGCCAGCAGAATTTACACCTATGTCTTTAACCGCTAAAGATAAAGTTTAACGTAAAACATTTAACTCCTGTAAAGTATATCTGCATTTACAACTATATTAATCTATTAAACTTTTAAAGTTATATATGTGATGTTGGTACGAATAAAACGGATGCCACTTATATATCAAATACTCTCTTCAACTTTGAGTTTAGACTAAACTGTCGTGTCTACGCTGTGGTCATGAGCACGAGTCCACGTAACATTATCTGCTTTAAAAACTTCTAATTATAAACTTTTTTAAGATTCCGATTAGATTGTGTGTTGAAAAGATGATTAATATTTATTTGTATAAAAAATATTGCTGTACCTACAAAATGGTTTAAAATAAGTTTGGACTGAACTATGCTAATTTTTAAGATTAACGTGATATTTTCGCTGTCATAGTCAATTTATCATTTAATTTAATAATTTAGTTTTGAATAATCACTACACCTTACGTGTACGATTAGATAAGATATCGCTTTATTTTAAAATATCCCGGTTTTATATATGCCAACTATAACAATATTTTCGTCAGCTTTCAGATACCACAAAATTATTAATATAATAAATAATTCTTCATTTACTCAGGTAAAGATTGCATAATATTAGTAATATCATTGCAAGGTATGTCATCGAGTTTGAAAAAGCAACTTTATGTATTGTTATGTTGTTGCAATTTATCATTCTGAATGACATGTTTAAAATAATAATAGGAAATATCAAAATTTTGACCAAATCGAAATACATCCAAAAGAATTAAGTTAACATTAATATCAATATTGCTCAATACATTTTTAAATCAAATATAACAGGACAATGATATTGAATTTGTGTTTGGAGTTCATGCCGTGATGCTATAATTCAAAAATTAATTTCTTAAAAAAAAAACTCTTAGTGACCGGTCTGTCCTAAATCTAGTTCCAATGAGTTCCTTATTCAAACACGCAGAAAAATATGTAACATATATTGTTCCATTAGATGGATTGTTTAAACTCTAACAAGCCGACCACGTATGTATAACCGCAATGCTGAAGACACTTTTAAAGATTGCGGGGAGCCGATAGTTATTGCTAGAATCATTTTATATTGAGACCGATGAAGGTATTTATATAAACATAGCCAAATAAATAAAATATTACATTTTATTCAATGTTTCAAGTAAGTTTATTCAACTTACTCGTGCCTTCAACTGGGAAACCAGCACCTGTAACCAGAAGCTGTACGTACCTCAGATTTCACCTCAAGAACTCTCAAGTTAAAGTCAAACCGTCTAAGCAGATCTCTCAACCGCATTTTGCCCAAGAACGCGTTATCTCAGGTATTTGTGTAAAGCAAAATACGTTGAGGCGTGCTCCTAAGACGCCTTTTGTAATCGGAAACAATAGTGTTTGATAGGATGCCCAGGATTTCTCGGTGTATAATTGTGAATATTCACCTTTATTTATATTGTAAGAAGTTTTATTTGGAAAAAAAAGGTCACACTCACATTAATATTTGCGCAAGTTATGCATTATTAAGAGTTTTAGATAAGTGTGATACATAGATAATATGTGTATATATATTAAAAACATTTATTACACTATCTATCTGGATTCGAACCCTGGACCTCTGGCTAAATATACAGGGGTACTGACCTCACGATCAGTCAAATAAAACGTAGTTAAAGATGGGAGGAGGCTCCCCAGCCTGTACCTACCTAGCTAATACCTAATCAGATCGAATATATTTCTAAGCATTTTATCGGAAATTCCAAACAAATAAAGATAACTAGGTATTTTTGTGTTTTACTATTTTTAAGAAGAATTATTTTAATTAAAATTTCTTTCAATCGCCGTTAAATAGATAATCCGAAACGGATTATTTCTTTAGTGTTTACATCAAATTGCTAAATTTATGGCTGGTCGGCTGTCTTTGTAAACGTCACTAATTATTCTATTCGACGTGATTCAGATTAACATTACAGTGAATTATTCCATATAATAAATAATCTTTTACAAGCAAAATTTTTTTATTAATTGTCTATTTTTATTGTTTTTGGGGCAGGATTCTTCAGGTAGACGTAAGTCCCAAAACTAATTAAAAACTACAAACAAAGCAAACAAACATTGATTTTTATCTATGAAACAGACAATAATGATGTGTATTATACAAATTGATTAATTAATTTTTCTTAAATATTTATTGCACGAGTATAGTACTTTTATCCCTACGGGCTGCTATAACATAACTGCCCAGTTCTGCAAGAGGCTTACATATATAGAAGAGGATATCCAGCCTAAAATGTAAAGACTCCTCGTGTTATGAAACTGATAATTATTTTAAAACAAATAATGCAATATATTACACATTTTGACCCAATATCATGATAAACCAGCGTGCTATATTTAATTCTTGTGGGTATTGGTTATAAACAAAACCATGTAAACTAGTTGACGTTTAAATTACAACTAGACATTATTGTTATTAATCAAATAATTGAAAAATTGTTACGTAAATTTGATTAGGAACGTATTACTATTTCAATTCAAATGATTATTTTCATTCCAGATCTTTCTACAATCTTCGCATGGCTGTTTTATTTGACGAGAAATGTTGTTTACAAACTTAAGTCATAAAGTAATTGGGTTCATCAAACTTTGATGAGTTTAAGTGAAGTATTTTATCGATAATCTCCATCATAGTAGTCCTTTCATTTTTTGTTAATTTACGTAAAAAGTATTTGAGTACAACACTGTTCCTTATTTGGTTGAAAAGACTATAAGTTAAAAGTTCTACTACCAATAACATAATTTAAAAGTAAAACTTACAGTCGGCCTACTTTATAATGTGGCATTTCAATGAAACATTACGATTTTTGTTATTGGTTATAAATAAATAAACTTCTTCAGGTCTTTAGCTGGAAGGAACTCTATACTAACTTTGTTAATAGAAACCAATCGAATATATAAAAAACATAAAAATTCAAAAGTATATATATAAAACTACCATAAAAATCATTACGTCCGAGTTCTAATATACATAAATATTAGTATTATACAGAGAATAGCACAATATACCACAAAACATAACGAGAAGAGTGCTAAAAATATTAAAATTCAGTGGCAATTCTAGTATTCAAATATAATAAACTAAATTTTTATATAAAATTGTGTCGTTATGTTTGGTAAATGTAGACACATATAATTCAAAATAAAAACTTATACTTATTTTAGCATTTACAAGCGTTGAACGCGCCTCCTAGTCGCGTTCAAAATTAAATGTCTTCAATGTACTTTATTTCAAATATGCATTACATATACATCTTTATTTAATAGATAATTGTACTTCAAATAACTAATATTATATAAAGAACTAACTGTTAGGCTAATTAATAATCTTTATTTTAAGATTCTGCCTAAAAATTTATAAATTTATAAATAAAGAAATACACAGTTTATTATTTTAGTATGTTGCTCATGCATAGCGTAAAAAACGATATAATATTTTCATTTTTTGAATAAAAGTTATATGTAATCTATAGGTAAAATGTACAAATTTACTACGTGTTTTACTTATTATTAAAATATAAAGATAATAAATACAAATAAAAAACTTCATCGTAACAAATGTGTTACAGAAGCATTTTACGCCTGTTTTAATTTCTAATTTGATCCTAAAAACCTAAAGCATTTCAAACGATATCCAGCAACATAGTTCACAGAATAATTACCCTGGTACTGCTAGGACATGGCCCGAAGTTGCAAAGACGACATTCAATAGCATCTAATCAAAACTGTCTACAGCTCCCGCAAAGTTCGTTCTCGTGATTTGAACGAAATTCATTGACTCGCTACCCAAAATTCTTCGGTAAATGGAACTAGATTTTAATAAAGAGTATTAATTATTGGTATTGACAGCTAAAATTTGTTAATTTAGTTCAACACCTTTCCCGAGTTACGTGTATTATTTTATTGATTGTTGGCGAAAATAATACAAATTTTTAGTATTCACAAAGGACGGCTGCATTTTGAACAAGATAGATAATAATAATATTAATAATCTATCAATAATATAATATTGATAATCTATCAATTATATACACACACACAACGAGCACACACACACACACACGCACACACACACACAATTCCCAATATAAGGTTCATGTGACATTTTTAAACTGAAAATTTAACATTATGTACACTGTATAAAATATAATTATCGGTAACATCGAATATAGCGCGATCGAGGAATACTTACTGACCGTCAATTGAAAACAAACGGAAACTTTAACAGATATATAGACTATATGAATTGAGCTCCATGTAGTGGAGTATACTGCATTGGAACACGAACACACACAAATGTATTCAGACTCATGCGGACACACACAGATAACCACAGTCTTAACACACGTCACACGCACGGCGCACACCACCAACATGACACACATTACAGACTTATTTATTATTGGCTAACATTAAGATAATTCTTACACTTATTCTATGTAGGAATCGCTTGCTAGTTTAGGAGTCCGGGGCTTGAAAAGGTTATATGTTGTAATCACAGCTTTACAACCTATTGTAAATAATGAATAGTAGTACACCAAAAACATACAATACCATAAACAATGCTCCTAATATCATTTTAAATACAAAATTACTTAATTTATTGCAGAAGACAATGAACTGAACTCAAAGTAAAGCGGACAAGATTTACGAAACATGAATCGAATTGAAAAGACAGTGTTGCTTACAAAGTAGGCATTACTCTTCATTGACTGCTGGAAACTGGACTTATAAATAATACTACTTGATAAAGAAGCTATGTATATTTAATCGTAGTAGGTGTTGCTCATTTTGGATGGATCAGATTGCGATTCAATATTGTTTCTGCTGAATATTACTTGTTCATAGAATGCTATAGTAGTGGATTTGAACGGTTCAGTTACTAAGCATCATTGATTAATAAGCCAGTACTAAGGAAATTTAAAAGTGATACGCTTCAGTTGCTAAAAGAGAGACAATTGTATTTTTTGTAAACTTTTTATTGGATTAAAAAATAATAAAATTAATTTATACCTTATTATTTACAAGGAAGACTTAATCTAAAAAAGAATTATTAGGATGAGAGTACTAGAAAATGATCCTTTAAATTGGTTACAATTGTTTATAAAAAAATTATCAGCTCTATAAACTTTTCTTATAATTAAGCCAAGAACTTCACTACAAATTGAACATATTCCACTTTCGACACAAAACATGAACACGATAGTATAACTGACAAAGACATTTGCATTATCATAATGGATCTTTAACTATGGATTCTTCCGCTCGCTGCCTGTCTTGCTAAAGGCATCTTAATGTTCATACCGGGATTATAATTTACGTCGTGAGAAAGAAATGAACTAGAAATGTATAAAACGAAAATAAAACATCGGGAAATGGAGCGTTAATATACGAAAATTCAAAACGAATTAAGTACCTAATTAATCGGCTTATGATAATTGCCGTTGACGCATCAATTATTAAACTTTTAATTCAATTTTAATTAAATCCACGTCAGTAGTAAAATAAGAATCTAATCAAATTATAATGTTCCTCTGTAAGAATAGATTCAGTAAGAGATAGTTATATTTTAAATAAATTTAAATATAGAAGAAATAGTTCTTATTACTATTCTAAATTATGATAATAATTGGCTAAGCAGAATTTTAAAAATGTACCTATTTTTAACAAAATTTATTCACAAAAATTAGTTTTGTGACTTTTGTCAATTACTTCTGTGCTTCATTGTGCCGGATTGTGGTACGTTGAAACTTAAAGAGTTCTAATTTCTTGATACTGTTGGTGTCTAGGCAATAGTTTACTCATATCATCTGCTTGCACGACATCTTTTAATTTAAAAAATTGCGTAATATTAAAATTAGAATATCTAAGTCTGTGATCTAGTGGCGAGAACACATACTTTAGATCTGGAGGTCCGGGGTTCAATTCCAGTGAGGGCAGAACTTTTCTGCTCGATTTGGTGGTAGGGTTTTTCTAAGGCCACCTGGCTAGCTAGCACCATCCTACCTTAGTCTACCACCATAACAATAATGTTAACAGCTTTATTGTGTGCCGGCAGTGAGAGGTAAGATAGTCAGTTAGTTCCTCTGTGTGAGGAATCCGTGTATAGTTCACCTACCGTTAATTGTAATAAAAGTTAAATACTACCCCGTTTAAAAGCTAGAATATTAACCGAAACGGTATTTGGGTTAAAATGTGACTATTTTAAGAAAGGAATTAATTTTAATAAGCTTGATCTATCTAATATGGAGTTTTCTAAAGAGTATTCTACTGAATTACGGTGATAATAATAAAAATAAATCATTATCACCGTAATTCAATGGAATTGTGACTAGTATAGAATTATGAAAAGAAAAAGATTACGAACTCGTTTTATGCTTCCAGCGTTACCAACTTACATAAGATGTCGTATCAGCCTATTTCAGGCCACTGTTGAACGTAAGCCTTCGCCACAAACCATCCAGGCACTACCTGTAACCTTGTTTAGTATGACGTCATCGGTTGTCTTAAATGTTAATACTAAGAAACACTAAAGACACTTCATATAAACAACACCACGTAATATCTCATCGCTTCTACTCACTTAAATCGATAACCCCAAACAAACATAATACTTATTTACCTATTAAAAAAACATTTATAAAATGCCTCGTTGACATCGCTGCCCCGACATTTTTCTTGATACATTACGATCACCACCTCATCCATGAGACATGAATATTAAAAACCCTCATACAGCCCACGGAAATTGCTTTTAAACCCGTCGCTGAGTAATCACGACCTGTGGGTACCGCACAGGTTAAAATGAATCGCTTTAAATTTATCATTGAAGTGTATTTTAGTCTTAAAGTACCTCTTATTTGAAAAGCTTGAAGTGTGAATAAAGACATGAAATGGTTTGACTTCTAATTAGATTGTTGTGTGGTTGAAGAGACAATATTTCATAAATATAGACAGTATAATAGACAAACGTATCTGCTAAAACATGGAACAATTATTTAAAGTGTTCTCAAATTTAAATCGTCATTGTTTAATACACAGACAAGACAATTTTATTTCGTAAATATTTGTTTTATAAAACCATGACATCTTCGTAACTGATGCTTAACCTTTTTATAATATCAAACAGAATTTATTGAAGGAGGCATTCATTAACTAAGCAAATAGAAGAAAATTTGCAATTGCCTTCTTGACGGAACCTTTCCGATTTTTTTCGCTCATAATGAAAACGGGCGCTTACGATTGTCGTCAGCTAAAACGAATCTTTCAAGTTGAAATGATTAATTGCACATCCCAGACGTGTCTACTGCGAATTATGTGATTCATATGAATTACGAAGACAGGGAGAAATTGCAAGTAATGTTTGGTTGTAATATCTAACTTAAAGCATAGTGATGCTGCTGGTAATTCCTTTTATAAAGCAGAAGAGGATGTTTTTGATCTATGAAGATATCACGGTCCAATTCAATAGTTCGTGATCTTTCTGTATTCGTAATATAGCTGCTGTGCGTTTCTTCGAAAAGGTTCGTTCTTGTTCTTGGCAGGGCATTACATAACACATCATATATAACATTAATTCCAGGCTTTCATCACTCACTGGGTCACTTTAAGGTGTGTTGCATTTCTTGTAGCACAGACATAAGTCATGTGAATGTTTCAATCCCTTTCTTACGCCCTTTCTGTCTATAGGTGTCTTTGACTTATAGGTGTATTGAAACATTGAGTAAAAGTTTTATTTATTTCCTTCTCGATGCTTATGTCCACACATCCACCACAATTCACATCAGTGACCCAATCTTCATGTGCAAAATTAAAGTCAAAATTATTTGCCACACTCTTTCTGTTTACAAGTACTTCAATTAGAACTTTAAAAAGCCAACGTAGATCAATATAAATGACACTAGATTAACATGAGTTAAGCTGATCTTAAACCTAATAATGGCGATGGGAAAGTGACACTCAACAATTGGTTCTAAACATATTTGTATTCTACGCACTTCAACCCCAGCGTTTTATCCAGTATTAAACATATACCCAATGGATTATGCCAATTAATTTGTTGCAGATTTCAACCTGTTTAGCTTTCGCATCGATAAGTGCACTTTACACAATGCTGCTTTGTACATTCATTTTATGATTTTAAGTTTATTTTGGCGCTTTATAAACAAAAAATAATGGTATCTGAGCATCTGTACACCTGTTACATTATACTAAGGGAAGAATAATTATATCGATTTCAATAAACCTAATATTCTGAATGTGAATGCAACTTTGTTTGTTGGTTATGCTTCCGCGACAACTAATTATCCGATCAGCAAGAAATTTGGCTATTACTACTTATACAAATATGAATAGTACTTGTAACTTTTTAAAAAAATTTTGTTATATATTTTAGATTAGATACAGAATTGCTGGTCGTATTTATAAGGGTTTTTTTTTTATTTTATACGTGTTTGTCTATTTCATCTTTTCTACTTGTTTCCTCTTTGATGTTCACAGACACCTCTTAAAATACTCATTTAATAATCAAAGGCGTCGCGCTATGCGTATCATAGGCAATGCGGAGGTAACGAACACCCTAGAGCCTCTGCAACTGCGTCGCGACTCCTCTACTGCTTACCATCAGGTGGTGTCGAGTCATTTGCTGTGCTTTATATAAAAAAAGGCTCTAAGAGACGCAATGTCACCACGCAATTGCAGAGTGTGAAGGGTGTTCGTTACCTCTGCATCGTCAATTGCGTATGCACAGCATAATGATGCAATCTATATAGAGCTTCGAGGCTGTGGAAAGACCACGTGTGTAGGCAAGGAAATCCACTATGCGACAAAGTAAACAGTCAAAAGTGTGCGTGAATCTCAAGTGCAAACAGTGAAAGGAAATTAAGTAAACCGGTGACTGCACTCCTCTCTTCATAGCTCTCTCCGTTGTAAAACCAATAAACGGCGTTGTTAGACACTAAACGCTAGATTCCATGATGTTGGTGACCTCTGCATCACTTATAAAAACACAACACTAACTAACCATTATATTGTAAAACCTAAAAGGTTTGAATCATAAATAAGTGTATGTAAAATATCTATGTTTTTAAAAACTAACGAACTAACACAAAGCACAATAGATTTTGATCACCTAATATGTACCCTTTATTGTAGGAACCATGTTTTCCTCAATCACATGGGAGATTACGTTGTTAACACGCACGCACGCTATCAGAATTCGCCTTATTGGATGTTAAGTTGTGTACTCGACTGTTTATTTTATTTCCCTTTTATGTTGCTTCCAAATAAGGGTCAGACACTTAATAAGAGACACTAGTTGCGGGAAACCGGCCGTTAACGAAGAAAAAACGCAAGAATTATAAGAGGGTTAGGTTAATAGTTAACGTAGTAAACAAGATTAATTTTTATACAATAGTGTAAGTCAGAAAAGATAATAATATTATTTTTGTAAACATGCTTACACGAACTAGGTTTGGTGTTAGTTCAGCAACCTACGTATGTGCAACTGCTGGACATAAACGTGTAGGAAACATATAAGGAAATACAATTTGTTTATAGAAAGCTCAGCAAAAGACTCGACATCACCTGATGGTAAGAGGAGCCCATATGCTTGTATAGCTAGTACAGCATGCAACATACTGCCCTAGTCACCTCCACCTTGCCCAAAAAATGCTTTTTGGGAATTATGTTTATTATAAACATTATGATTACAATAAAAATTAAAAGGATAATCATAAAACATATGAGTGAAATCTCCCATCACATTTTAATTAATACAACATTTTAAAAATGGCGGAACTACTTTAAATCAGCCGATCATATAAAAGATACATAGCTTAAGGCTTAATAATAAAACTAATTGATTTTAGCATTCAGTATAATTCAATTTGTGTAATCATGATACCTTTTAAAATTGATTTTCGACTGTATACATTATTGCCTTTCTTAAATTATATTGAAATTCTTGTTGATCGGGTGAACATTGCTTCACCGAGTAACTACCACTCACGCCATCCCTTAAAAGAAACTCGAAGTTGCGATAGAAGAAATTACAGTTTTAAATATTTAGCATGTCAGTTAGACGATTTTCAATAGTAAGTAACCATTTTAAACCTGTAAATTTTTTGGATTTTCCCTGTTATTTTTATTCTTAAATCAACCTTGAATCTTGGAAGGAAGAATGGGCAACCCGTTCTTGTGTTTTAGTGAGACTAACGATAATCAATACTTATTTATATGAACATTGAAGATTATATGAACAGGAAATTAAAGAATATCTTCAATATTCGGCCTTAAGCTATTAAAAAACACAGAATTTTCGACACCACTTGATGTCAACGGACATCAGGACCCACGTTTATTTCAACAGGACCTTATATGAAGATATCTATACAGTATCATAAAGGAATAGGCATAATTCAACATGCGACATACTACCCTAGCTAGCTAGCACCTTGCCGGTGCAAAAGGAATTCGACGCTCTGTCTGTGCGAGAAAAGAACGAGTCACGAAATCACTTTATGCTTGAAATAGAAATAGACACTGTGAACTGATAGAACTAGAAAGCAACAGCGCTGCATAATATATAGAAATGGTGCCTTTTTTAATTTTGAGAAAGACGATTAGGCTATGGGTACACCTAAAGATTTAAGTCAATATAACATCAATCAAAGAGATATCAATGCTTCTGTTTTTGAATACACTGTCTATTTTGTCATTCACACTAAAAACACAGCGAACATATTTTTTATTTTTTTCACAACAAAGAGGACTCTTTATTATATTAACAATGTAATATCATTGGCAATATACTAGTGGCGACAAAGAGTCCGTCAGTGCCATTTGTTTGACTGTCATCAATAACTTGTGGCGAATTGATTTCATTTTGAATATCGAATTGAATTAATTTTTAATTTGAATACCTCTTTCGACCGTTCCAATTGGATATTTGGTTACAAAGTTTCAATTGCCTTTTTTATCTATCTATATCCGTGCTGTTCTACGCGCAATCTAGATTCGTAAATGAATGATTTCAGTTGTACTTTAATCTTTCACGAAGAAATATATATATTATTTTAATTCGTCAATATATCGCGCGACGACCGGGTCAAAGATTGAAATATCTATAGTTATTTTCTACAAAAAATAAACTACAATATTTGAACAGAAAGTCCAAAAATAAATTTCTAATGAATTAACTATCAGATTCATATACTTATCTACATTGTTAAATGTAACAATATTAAGAGAGAATCCTTAACGGATCAAAGGTATTGGAAGACGTACAAAAGCATTTTCTGCTGAGTAACTCGTCCTATTGTCACGCCGTTGAACTGAAACAGACTTTATTGCGATTTGTGATACTCCGATCAATATAAAGGCTTCAATTATGTTTAGTAATAAAAGAGTAAATTGTTACTTTTTAGAAATTTGATTATTTTTTTTAGCTGATGATCTTTTACCAAATTCCTTTAAGTCACAATTTAAATCGGTCACAATTTCAAGATAAAACCACTTTCTTATCTATTTCAACATCATAGGAATTTCAGATGCTTTCCTGGACGGTCTGGAGTACTATACAACTTTTTTGTTGTGCGAAGTATGATATGAAACCCACATCAGTGTATTGTACAGTGAGGGTAACATTTTTAATTCTACCGATTGTACAGGTCTACTGGTTACTGCTAACTTTAAATTGCGGTTCTGCGTAGGAACGATATTACACTGAGCCCAGGCACCTTTTTAGTTTGCATAGTTGTATTTTGTCAAATTTCCAAATATTGTGACGTCATAAAGGTATTTTCTCACTTATATTTATCTCGGTGATGAAATAAAAAAAATAACCTAAAATCAGCGCCATAAAATAATGTTAAATAACTTAAATGATACAGTGTTTAAAAAAGACGAAAATGACAAAACACTGACTTATGCATTGTCATAAATGATCCCTACTGCAGAAATAAAATCAACGATGAGAAATATAAAATTAAACTTATAACAATCAGATAGTAATAAATAGTCTCTTTCGAAACTAGTCATCGTGGAACGAACATTGTTAAACTTAACTCAAAGAACAGAATTCAGAAGGGAAAGTACTCTTTTTGTCGGAAATATGTAAATTTGCTGCATTATGTACATAGGCTGTATACATTCAAAGGACATTTCCAATGTTTGATTTTATTATCCCATGGTTATGGGACACTACAGATGCTTCTTAAGGGTTGAACTTATCTAAAATGGTATACAAATAAGATGGGGCCATGTCAATGTTTGAAATCTAAACTCTAATTTCGGACGCTTCCTTACCAACACTTACTATGGACAGATAAATATAAAAACTGAAACAATTATTATTTGGTAGCTTAAATTTAACTTGCTGAATGCCATGCTTCTTTTAGTATTTATAATATTTTACAATAACAAAGATAGAATTACGTTTACCAGTAGATATAATTACTAAATACTACATTTTGTATTTTTTTAAATACTTCAATCAATGACAGATAATAAATTACTACAATTTATAACTGGTAATTTAATTACAAGCAATAAATATGAGATTCATATCATACTTTAACAGCCTTTCTTACGGTTTCGACAATATTTTCGAAGGTTCTCAACCCAAATCATTTTACAAAATGTATTTATAATGCAGATAATGAATAATTCCGTACATTTTTGGTAAAGGATTCACCTTTCAAGGAACACGAGAATTTTTCAAGAAAAGGCAAACGATAAGGCGGTAAATAATTGGCACATATTAAATTCGTCTTCAAAAGAAAATAAAATAACGTGCAAGAACTTAAGATAATTTTTCGTTCTTAAAAGGGTACGGTGAGTAATCTAATGAAGTCTCGAAGGCAAAGGAGTGCGCATACCAAAGTTCAATAAAGAAAATGGTAAATCTTTTGTTTCTGAACGAGTGTGGTTTTGAGGTACCACTTACCTGAGATCTAAAGGTCCCGGTTTCAATACCCAATGCCCATAGGGGGAAAAATTTGTTACTCAGTTGTTTGGTGGTAGAGCTAAGTCTGATTTGCTTCCAACACCTTACCGAAGTCTGCTGTAATAACTAAATGTTAACAGTATTGTTGTGTTTAGCAATTGGTAGTAATACCCAACTGGGTATTACTCAGAGGAACTCCTCTGAGGCTGAAAAAAACTGGTGTTGATTGGTTCCATCGCTGGGTGAGCCATTCTGTTTTGGAGTTAACGCATAATATTTGCATATATACATATAAAATCTGTTATTAATGTAGATAACATCATTATCATCATCAACAGCCTGTTGAGATTTCACTTCTGGGCAGTTGGACAGGCCTTCCTACATGGAAGAAACACATATTAAGTCATAACACCACCAGGCTGGCCCAATGTGGGTTTGTGGGTGAACGCGGTTGTCGTAACAACCGGGCCCAACTCCTTAATGTACCTTCCAAAGCATGGAGTCAGTATTAGTTTAGAATTTGTATTATCTCGCTCTAACCAAAGAGGAGACGTGAGAGGAGGGACAATATAACATAACATGATAAAAATACTATTTTAATTCTGATTTTCACATAAAATTCGTACCTGTTATAGCCCAAAGCTCTTTCAGGCACTCCTCCCTGGACCTCTGAATGGCTGATTTCTTCTGCACCTCAGGCCCAGACTCCAAATATTCAAACAAAACCGCACCAAGGAGTACATACACCACCACTAATATCACCAGACCCATCTGCGAACAAGCGGCGCGTGCGCAACCGGCAACCGCTCGCTTTAACAATCCCGGCCGTTCACGGGCCTCCAAAGACACTTCAGACGACATTTTACTCTTCTATTTTCCTTTGCCTATACGTTTGACACACATGGCATATATTCTAATAACTTAATCCACTTCCTATTTTGTATCTACTGTTTTTTCTTTGACAAATTTATCTTTTTCGGTTTTATCATTGTCATTTAATTCTATTCTACGTAAAAACATTTTATGACTGTTAAAACATTTACTACTCACTCCTAGTTACACCTCACAAGAGTACCTGTAACAATAAGATTATACTGATATATTCAGATTTCCCTTTGTCAGGTACCCATGATCCAACTGCGTAGTCCCAACGGTAAGTTGACCTTATTAGGTAATTCTATTCTGATACAATATTATATATACCTATGTATAATCTTCTAAACAATCAGAGTTTAGGAAAACGAATACGTAGAAAGGATTACATAGCTATTTATGAGAGATATTTATATGACTATGACGAAAACAAAAGCACAAAAAGTTTCTGTCTATGTAGCTACATTTGAATAAGTATTTCTGGCGGATTTCTGAATTCTTAGTACAAGAATATTTTTTACCCAGCAAGGAAAGGGACAAGCAAGGACACATTAACCAAAACTAACTTTAATGCATCTACGTGTAATAAATATGATTTAATTTAAACCTAACTCGTGTGAACGTTATTAATTTCATAGACTTGTAAGAGTTTTCAAATATTCATGCGAAACACAAAGCAGACTTAAGTCACGGCAATTTAATATTTGCAGGGACTTTGTAACGTCTACAACCAACCACATTGTGATCTGTTTTAAATTAACTGTCGTCTCTAGCAAAGGTAAATGGACAATTTAAAAGGTTTGTTTTTGTGTGTACAATGACATTTGTGTCCATACGTATAAGATTTATACATAACATGCATACATGTTAATAACAGGAAATATTAAATGTATAAACCACATAATTTATTTTCTTTGTTATGCTAATAATGAATACTGTGTACGGTGGGTTAGTTCCAATTTAAAACTTTTAGACGGCTTGAAAAATGTTTTATCATAATAATACTCATTAAGTATTCTTATTTTAAATTATGACGTAGATTTACTAAAAACCGGTTAGTTTTTTCAGTCAAATTAATGTTATATTATATTTCCTACATGTAAATTTTTATATTTTATGTAGCACATCGTTCTGCCGTCGTAGGCTACGATTGCTACGACGTAGCTTACTAGACGCTGTGGTGCCTCTTCGAGAAAGTTTAATTTGCCAACACAAATTTATGATTTTGACAATATGTATATTTTTATAGTTTATAAAAAATATTGATAGTATGTATTAACCATCTTATATCAAAAAATATTCAATATTCTAACCTTGTTTGTATATTTGAAAATATCTCTGGAGCATACTTAACTCACAAATTTATTGTTGGGCTCCAATAATTTGCTGTTGAAAGTATCAAAAATCTCATTTTTAAAAATTTATATTATTATGATACTACTTTTACCAATAGAGGTACAGTCAAAAGAAAAACACTACTTTGGTCTTGCTCACTATAAATATTAAACAACCTTATTTTTTGTGTAAGAAGAGTAACGAGCAATCTGAATATTAAACACCAAGTTTGTGACACCAAAAGCAATAAAATTTTCTATTAAAAAGATCAAGTTTTAACATAATACTTCCATTATCCTTTGGCTATAGAAAGGGTCCCACGAAAAAATTCATCAAAATCAGTAAACATAGACTAGAAAATAGTACTACTAAAAATGTCGGGTTGATCTAACTACACATTTTTGAAATTCTACCTTGTTTAAAAGTAATGAGTTCTGTCTAGCGTTAAAATAAATATTGAATAAAACTTTTATTACAATTCTTGTAACATACGTACCAAAACTATATTTTTATTGTGATATCTCCCCAATTGACATAACTGAATAAAACTTAATTTTAATAACGATTCACACGAAGCCTATAAGTTTATTTACACTATACCTCATCGAAGTTTCGACTAAAGCTTTTAGTTATTACAATCGTCACAATTCCCGAAAGAAAACTAACTCGGAAATTCATTTTACTTTCGAAAACTTAGCGCATCTGTCGTCGTAAGGTCGAGACAACTTCCCATTCCGGCGCCGAAGGTGGTACTGAAGGGATGTCTGTACAAACAGTCCTGCTGCTTTTCCTTTTCTTGTGTACGTTGCGCAAACCTGCGGGGTAACCGTTTCCACGTGGGTTGCCCCATTTGTTCATTATACGTGCAGTGACATCTATGGGGTGGCAAGCAAACCTTTGCTAATAATGTGATAGTGCCATCTAGTGTACACTGTGAAGACAAAATTTTCTGCTTTTAATGTAGCTTTCGTTTATGTAACAAATTTTTCGGAATTTATTCTTAATATTCTGTAATTGGGACAATTTATTAATAAAATAACCTCTTAAAGTTATCATCACTATTACTAGTGCTATACCTTTAATTACATTTATTTAATTTTCTCACACATATTCTCAGTTGTGACGATTTAAGAGAACTTAGGAAATGAGTCAATTTAAATAAATATATATTGATTTTGACTTTGTAATGCTTACAATATGAATAATTTATATTTATCATTAAAATATGATAATAGTTGTATAAAATTAAACTTTCAATCATAAATCTTAGGCCATCTGTGGGGCGCCGGTCATTGCGTATTGTCATTATTGACAGTAGCTGTCAGTGTCATATTATTTTGTGGTTCTGGAAAAGTGTCCACGATCGAAAATTGACACGCTTTCAACTTATATTTATCAATTTTAGAATTTTCTAATTTATTTTATCAATCAAACTTTCCTTGTGTTTGTTATAGCTTGTTCATATACAAAAAACCGCAAACATGAGTACTATACTGGAGAAAATTGCTGCTATAGAATCCGAGGTTTGTATAGGTTATGAATATAATAAGAAATAAGATCAATTACTATGGTAAAAACGTTAGACACTTGTACAAACTTACATTTCATGGCCATTTACATATTCCTTTACTGTAATGTAGTCTACGTCTTTAAGATATAACTTCAAAACCCAAATCAATATGAATTTCAGATGGCTAGGACACAAAAAAATAAAGCAACAGCACTTCATTTAGGTATATTAAAGGCTAGACTAGCTAAATTGAGACGTGAATTGATTACTCCAAAAGGCGGCGGCGGTGCTACTGGCGAAGGTAATTTGATAGTATACTATGAGTACCAATGATTGATACTTAGGTGCAGACTTTTTGCAACTATCATAATGGTGGATTAAAATGATGAGCTCTAACCTTAGCACGGTCATAGAACTTCAGTTATCATTAATTATAATTTTCTTTTACTAACATAAATCCTATTTCTTCAGACAGTGCTGCACTGTTTATCAATCTATTAATATGTATGAGTGTTTAGTTTAAGAGCTTATCTGGCATCATCCTTTGTAGATTAATTGGTCTGAGTATTATATTTAATGAATAGTTTTGATGAGTAAATTTAATTGCCCCTGTACTCTAGTGGTTGAGACCACATACATCAGATCTCAACATGTAGGGCCCAATTATCAGTAGATGCAGAAATTTTCTGCTTGGAAATTTTCTGTTGGTGGTAGGGCTTTTTCTGAGTTCACCTGGCTAGCTAGCATTTTGGTCAGGTTTTTTTTATATAAAGCTCAGCAAATGACTCGACACCACCTGATGATAAGCAGTAGAGGAGTCTGTATGTGAATGATTCTTGGTTAGGTAACAACAATTATAAAACAAGTAATTGAAAAATCTATAAGTACTTAAATATTAAAATAGTGAAAGTGGAGATTAAAACCTATGGCTTTAGATAAGATTTCCAACCATCTGGCAGGACAGTTGACAATGCTAGAGGCGGTATGTCATTTTAAGAGACGTCATATATTGGATTCAAAATGGCTTGATGTAAACAAATGTGGTTAAAATTTTTGTCTCTAAACAAAAACTTTAACTACATTTGTCATTAGTCCATCAACTGATGACAAGATAAACTAACAATAAATTCTACAATAACTATAAATTAACAAATTTTTATTATTCTTTATCTATATTTAAATGTTCAATGCACCAATTTTGATCATTCTTCATGTCTTGAAATCTATCTCATTATATCTTGAAATTATTCCAGGTTTTGATGTTGCCAAGACTGGTGATGCTCGTATCGGATTTGTAGGCTTCCCATCTGTGGGCAAGTCAACCCTGCTCTCTAATTTAGCAGGAGTATATTCTGAAGTGGCAGCATATGAGTTCACAACACTCACTACAGTACCAGGTTGCATTAAATACAAGGGAGCTAAAATTCAGGTTAGTCAGTGATTTATACTCTAAACTTTAAATTTTATGATCTGTGAAGCAAGTGTGTATTCTATGTCAAGTGTATCTAGTTTATTTTCTATATATTCTGCATCAATAATAATAATAGCTTGTAATGGAATAATTAAAAGCAATATACCATAAGTCCTTAATAAAAAAGAGACTTCATTAAAATATTTTTGTTAAGTATGGTCGTTTAATTTTTGCTATAGGTAAAAACTACCTTTACTATAACTATAGTGTTCTCTGCCTTATAGGAAATCCAGGATTTGTTTAAAAAAAATCTCTTCTTCATTCTTTAAATAAATCTTAAACTTATTAAAATTATTACCATAATTATATCGAAACTTATTACAAACATTTACAATTTCAGCTACTTGATCTCCCTGGTATCATAGAAGGTGCTAAAGATGGCAAGGGTCGTGGTCGTCAAGTGATTGCCGTAGCACGAACCTGTAGTCTTGTCTTCATAGTACTTGATGTACTTAAGCCACTGCAGCACAAAAAACTATTAGAACATGAATTGGAAGGCTTTGGATTGAGATTAAACAAACAACCACCAAACATATATTTTAGGAAAAAAGATAAAGGTGGCATAAATTTAAATACCACTGTAAGTGTAAACTTTATTACTGTTTTAGTACCACTAAGGTATATCAAGTATACAGCTCACTCTGTGGAAAACGGTTACCATAGACACCTGCAATATCAAGGGTGTGGACCTTGTTAAAATGTATGCAAATAAAACCTGGGCTAAATTCTGTAGTACAAATGCAAAATTCTAGTACAATATACCTTGTTCTGAATACTCATGGAAAAAGTCCTAATTATTTGACACTTTCTAGAGTCACATTTCACCCTACTACATAACTTGTATATAATCTTTGTAATGTTTTGAGTTATTTTGTTATTTTAAATATGTTTAATTTAGGTCAATATATTGTGTTTTATCACACAACTGATTATAGGCAATCTTTATAGGCCTTTATGTATTGTCAGCAAAAAATAAGTGTATATATTTTATAACAAAAGCAGTTAACCATGATCTGCTGATGACCCCATGACGAGAGTCACCTACATTATTGGTATCTGGCAGTCTATTTTAGAAAATTGTGGATTAAAGTGACACCTCATAAGCCTTGCAAAAATTATTAATAAAGGAAAGACAGAACTCCATTCAGATAATACAAGTTTTGTTTTGCAAATTTATTTACATATTTTTTTATTTACTTTTATCCAGTGTCCACAAACAGAGTTAGATATAGAAGCAGTGAAGACAATACTCTCGGAGTATAAGATCCATAATGCTGACATCACGTTGCGGTACGACGCGACTAGTGACGATCTTATTGACGTCATAGAAGGCAACAGAATATATGTACCTTGTATCTACTTACTAAACAAGATTGGTAAGTTGCCTATTTAATAAAAACATTAGTCTGTTATAAGATTTAGTTTACAATTTAAGATGTAAGACATAAAATGCTGATAGAAATAAGCTCTGTGGTTGAGGTGTCCAAGTTAAGCCCACCTTTTATTTAAGGCTAAGAGCATCCCAGTAGGATATACAAAAATTCTAATAAGTATAATGTTGTTTCAACAAAACACTTGTCATATGCTTAATTTTATTTCTCATTTACAGATCAAATCAGCATAGAAGAATTAGATGTTATATATAAAATTCCCCACTGCGTGCCTATCTCAGCTCATCACAAATGGAACTTTGATGACTTATTGGAAAAGATGTGGGAATACCTAAAGCTTATAAGGATATACACAAAGCCTAAAGGACAGTTGCCAGATTATAATGCCCCAGTAGTATTGCACGCTGATAGAACATCTGTAGAGGATTTCTGTAATAAATTGCATCGGTCCATTGTAAAGGAATTTAAATAGTAAGTACAAATCCGTACAGACCACATAATGATTAATGAAGTAAATTTGTGGGGCAAATATTTTGTGGGTTCTTTTTTTATTAAAGAATGTTAAGTAAGCAATGTATCAACACGGCAAGTAGATGTCATCGCCTAAACACTTGAAACAAATGAACTCACATGAGACTACTGGGTAAAATCCAAATCATGGGCATGGGCACTCACAGCGCTGTTAGCGCTATAAAAGTACCAATTGAAACAACTTTTAGCGCGCACACATTGGAATGTATTAGTTGTAATCAGGTTATTTTTGATTACCCACTAGATGAATTAGAGTACAGTTGTCATTAAATATAATAAGTAACAGTTAAGTTTAGCGACTCTGTTGTGTCTGTATAAATGTATAAATAATTATTTCATCTTCATCCAGGACAAAAGAGTTAAAAAATATTTTTAAAAGTGTGACTGACATTCTATTGAAAATTATTGTTTCTTCCATCGCCACTTCGAATTACTTTTGATACATGACGGCGATATATATATCATGTACACGACAGTATATAGATATCATTTTTGGCAAACAAACGTATCTACATATACTTTGGGCAGACTTATTGTATAGTCTAACTGTTGCAAAGAGTTCTAAATCATCTAGTATGCATATATATAAATGATTTTCAAGGTATATCTTTTGAATGAATACCATTCAAAAGATATACGTTGAAAAGCATTTATGTCTTATTTAAAAAAAAACTGATTGGAATTTATCTATCACCCGCCTATCACCCGACCCCATCAATTAGTAGATAATTGATGGGGTCGGGTGATAGTACATCATTACATATATCAATAATTTTGTATCCTTTCAGTGCTTTGGTCTGGGGTTCATCAGTGAAGCATCAGCCACAGAAAGTTGGTATAGAGCATGTTCTCGCAGATGAAGACGTCGTGCAAATTGTGAAAAAAGTCTAATCTTTATGCTGTAAAGTTAGCAGAAAATATATTTTTTACCAACATAAAATATCTCTGTAACTCTGTAATCAAACTGTGAGAATCTGGAAAAGATTAATTTAAAAACAAATTATCGTCTGTTTGTAATATATTTCACAATCTTACGGATACCAGAAATAAGAAGTACAGTTATATGTGTAAAAATATTGCAGGTATCAGCATTGTAAATTATTTAAAAAGAAATAACTTGTATATAGATTTTATTTTTGTAGCAGTGTAGTAATAGTGTATTTAACAATATATTTTTGAAAATATTGAGACCACCAGTACCAACACAGTATAGAAGTATTACTTGCGAATAAAATTAATAAGGCAGCAATTAAATAAAAGCCTTAGATATAAGAATAATATTTTTACATAAACAATTAACAAAAACTCTTTTCGAAATTTATCAAATATTCATGTTGGAGTAGAGAAATAGGCATTGTTGACGGTATTGTGTTTAATTCTGAATACATACTCTATATTTAAATTTGAGTACTGATTATCCTATTCTTTTATAACAATGTATAGAAAGAGGACGGATAAACTCCAAACAGCCAATATTAATTTTGATAGTTCTAAGAAAATCGAATTATAATAACCTGTTTAATGGAGCTTGTAGAAGTAATACAGAACAATATATGTATAATGATTTGTTTCACAATGTGAGATTGACCACCTCAAACTAATGCTATGATATCTCATTGCCATGCTTTTCCACTGTAAAACAAGGAAACATTCATGAGAAGTATGAAATTCCATTTGATCCTCGAGATCCGACCTTACTATCGCCAGGACTAAAACATCAAATTGCAAATGTTTTACTTTGGAACTGCCAAAGCTTAAAGACCTAAGCAAAATGGATTCGATCTTATTTTAATATTACAAATGAGGTGCCCCAATTCTAAATGACATTCTTTCAGAGCTTACAATCACTTTCATTGAAATTGAATTTTGTAATCACATTGGAAGTACAATCAACAGTACTTGTACTTAAATTTGGAATCATTGTTACGCTTAAGACACAGTAGGTACATTTTATTCATCAAATACTTTTGATGTACTTTAAAAAACCCAATTAATCTTTTTCAGATTCTTATAGTTTTAAGTTGTTATTGTTGGCATATTAATTAAAATTATAAAGAGCATGTTTAGACTTTAATTCGTAAGAATTTTAATAAGAAACTGCATTTAATGTAAGTCTAACTTAACAAGAACTATCATAATAATTGATGTTTTATGCGAAAACAATATTTTATGATAATTTTTATATTTAACTGTTATGACTTTATAGTATTACACATACATGGTCGCTTTTAATTTCTTTCCGTTTTATATAACTGGGTTGTTTTACAACGTTGTACAGAATGCGCATTAAAACAATAATTAAAAACATTGTTTAATTTCTATCTTTTGATAATTTATTTATATTTTCTTCAAAATATGGATAGATGATAAGCAAGTACTGAGAAAAGAAGTTTATGTTGATCTGTGGCCATTAAGAAAAGAACACACGTAGCAATGATCGTGCGAAAAGCCGGTTGCACCGGTGATTGCACTTATATGCTCCGCCCGTAACTGCTGCTCCTTACACCGCTTCGTGTCTCCTTAGTTTATATATAGCATACATGTATCAAAAATTAATTTTGCATGTTTCTTGTCTTTCCATTCTATTTACATATCTTTATATTTTAAAAACTTCTACGTGGACCTTAAGTGTTTAGATCTCACAAAAATTACAAATAAACTTATTTTTAAATCACGACAAGATGATTGATAAAAAAAAACCAATCGATGAAATAATGATCATTCATACGCAGCCACTGTTTGGTCATTAGAAACGGCGGCATGAACATTGATACTTTTGATTTTTTTAGAAACAATTATCATTATTGTTAAAGTAAAATCACACAATATACACAGAAATAAACTGGTATCCCAATACGAAGCCCAACAAAAGAAAAATATAATATAAAAATAAATTCACTATAGTTAATAACTTTTGCTTACTTTTTGTTTATTCTAATACTATTATTGTATTGATGTATAATTGCATTGAATAAACTAAAATCAAACAATATAGTATTTAATAAATGACGTTTGTAGTATCTAGAGTCTTTCGTTTTCCACTGTAAAATGAGAACTCGACAAAGCTGAAGTTTTTGGTGTTAATTGTGTGCTGTGAAACATTCATTTGTGCTTGTAAACATATATTTTGCAATTTCGCGTTTGTCATAATAAATATAAATCACGTAATACAGGACTCAATGGGCTTATAACCCTTTGCTTTTTCGTACATGAACAAAATATTAAAAGCATAAAAGTCATAATAACGTTTGAGGTTATATTTTGTTTGTGGAATAGAACCTATTAGATTAAAAAATAAAGAGTATAAATTTGTAAGGGAAAGTAAAACACTAAATAAAATTATTGTGTTATATCACAATAGGGCTTCACTATAAGTGTATACTATAGTAATGAATTTCGATGGACTATCACGAAAACAGGTTTAGTAAATATTTTCTTAGTGTAAAATATTTTGAAAGTACATATTTTAAATCAAAATAATTTTATTTCTCTAAAATTTACTTAAATTGTTAAAGCAGACGGCACAAACAGCTAAAACAGAAATAGCACAATCTTTTATTTACATTTTATGTTTCTGTATGCTGTATCCACTGCATGCACAATAGAGGGCGTTGTCACAATTTTTAAATTAGGTTACGTCAACAGCCAATGCATGGATGTACATAATGCTTTATGTTATTCTGTAATGTATGCTGCGAACAATAGATGGTGCTTTAATAATTATTAAATTTTTCAGAAAAATCGCGCTACATTGCATCGAGATGTTCGACTTCTTAGTTCAGAAACATGCCATTTTATAGGTTTAGAAATTACAAAACCAGCTATGGAATTAATATCAGAGTTAGTTTATAAAAAACTAATCGTTTATGGTTCGGATTTAGAAGCATTTGCTAAGTAAGTGTAGATTTTATTATCCAAATGATGAAATGGCTTGCTTGAAAATTTTAAAACCTAAGAAATACCAAAGTTAAGTATGTGCAAATCAATTGAGCACTCCTCAGCCTTTGATAAATTTCAATCTTTCAAGAATACCTAGCACACGGCCATTTAAAAAGTATTAAAATTGCTAAAGATAAGTTACCTACGTAAATAAATTGTTTGGGAGCACGAGTTTGAACTTGTAACGAAATTTTAATGACATACTATGCCAATCAAAGCTCTACCTTTCATTTTTATTTACTTGTGCGAAAATATTTAAATAATTTAGTCTCCGCTTCCATAGACAACGCAACGAGTTCACGAGCTTTATGATAGTTCCACTTTTCTTTTTGGTGCCAACCTACGTTTTCTGTATAAACTCATAAAACTTCTTTCTTTTCCAGACATGCAAAACGTTCAACAATTAATTCTGAGGATGTCAAACTTTTGGTACGAAGAAATCCTTCACTGGTAAGTAATGTAGTATTTATAGTATAATTTCTTATTAAATTTAATTAATACTAATTAGTGTGATACCATTTTACGAAACTTGTTTGGTACTCGTATCGAATCAAAGCTCAATTTCTAGCATAAATTATGTAAATCTTCTGTTTCATTTAAAATGAGCTGCAATATCAGGAAAATAAATAAAATCCTATTGGTTATTTCAGAACTAATTTCGAATTTCATATTTCCTTTTAAAGCGGATTCTTTGCTTTTTGGCGCGCAAATATCTGCTTATCTCATTTTATTCATACGACGTGAGCAATTTTTTCGAACATATAATCATAACGTGACGCAGTCTTAGGAAAAATAACGAACGAAAACTTAAAACTATGAATTATTAACAGACAAGTATATGTAGCGAAAATACCGCAAGAGGCCACTTTTAGGACTAGGCTAATATAGGCCAGGCTAGGCTGTTTAGGCTAAGCTAGGAAAAAATACAAAGAAACGTAATAATAACCTCTTATAATTTAATACGTAATTTGAAACGTATATTTCGTCTCCACATGTGGAACTTTTAGTAGTTTGAAAAATAATATTTTTTACATAAATTTAAAATGTTTCATTAAATCTACTGCGGCGATAGTTTCGGTGGGGAACCACACTGATGACAGATTTGGAAACTCGCGTAACCTACTCTACGTAACTTTTATGGAAGTTAATTTTGATTATTGAGAATATGATATGATGGGTCTAGTTTGTCGAGCTATTGAATTTAACAAAACACAATCAATTAAATATATAATCAGTTAAACTGGTATTCGGTAAATGGATAACGGACTCTACCTGTCAAAATATTTTGCTAGGCATGAATCGTGTACTAATTTTAACAATAATTTAAATTTAAATTCGATTCTGAATATTTAAATAGATAGAGTTGATAGGGTTTTACTTATGCAATCGTCATTTCAAGTGAGAATTATGTTATTATTGTAAAATCTGTTTGTTTCTGTTTTGGGAAAACTAATTGGGAAGGACCCTATGTTTATGTAGTGTTCAAATTAACTTTCTGGTCGGGGGATGTTTTGATTATGGTAATACATTTGTTCTGTACACAATATACATTACTAACATAACATAATAAGGAAATTAGGTGTCTTCGTGATGTAGTTGAAGCTAAGGATGGAATTTCTTGTTATCCAAGCTCCAAAGTGGAACTTCATAGTATGAACATTGTTGGCTTTGGTCAAAGTTACTTGACATTTTATGAGATTATTATGCTGCGTTAGAATAATCTATTTATAGATGGGTTTGTTGTATATAGGAGTTGAATTTTGAAATATTATTCTTGTGAAATTAAAAGGAGACTGATTAACTTGTATAATGATATAGGCCCTGGCAAAAACAGTATTGTGAAAAATGAAACCTGGGTTTATATGAATCATAAAATTATAAAACTCAATAATAATGAAAAAGTATATTTAATTAATATCTAGAGGAACTTTTAAGATGGCAGACTAACATAATGGCGGCTTTGCGATAGTATAATCATAATACCACTCGTCCGAATGAATATCATCACATGTTACCGAGACGAAATAGAATAGAATAGAATATATCTTTATTGTACATCAGCCAATTCAAAAAGAGAAACACAAAAAAAAACTAGAAAGAACCAAAACGAGTATTAGATCCAAAAATTTTCTGATTGTCACTAGTGATAGGCATACCAGTGTTATTTACTTTAGCCATTTCCACTACTACTCAGAATATCAATAATAAAAATATTAATAATATGGATTGTTATTATTAACCATAAAAGTAATGTATCATTCTCAGAAAGGTTTGATTTATACAACTACTAAAGATGTTGGGCCTGTTATGATCAGTGTCCTTCCGGCTCGTAAGGACTTGTAACAGGTTATGGAAATCCTACATTAGCGAATTAAGTGATATCGGTTCCATCAAATGAGGCGTGAAGAGGCGTCGTATCGGCTGGCATTGCGATATCGTCTGTGGCAGTAATAAATAAGTAATTAAAAATCACTATTCATTGACTAAATTCTCTAACTCTCAGTCTCATCTGTGGTTTAATCCCTAGTTGGAAACCGCGCTTTACCTTTATATGTATCTAGGGAGCGGGAGACCTCCGACTGCTCAGCGTCGTGAACAAAGTTTGAGAATCGGTATTTACAACATAGTTTTGAGCAACAGAGCACACAGGAAAGTACATTGCTTCGTAACTTTATCATTACACGCTTGTACGCTGAACTGTAAGCGATGGACAGGTCAGAAAATAAATTCCCGAAGATGGAAATGCCCCCTTTATTGCGCTGTGTGATCAAAATAATTTTATTAGCTAAATAGTTTTGTTCGTTACAGAAATCCCATTTAAACTCTATAGTACTAACTACTGCTAATGCAAAGGAAAAGCGACGTAAAACTGTGTTGCCAGTTTCAAAACAACAGGAAACTCCCGCCAAGCCTCGAGTAGAACCAAATAAAGTTATGCCAGTATCAGAGGAAAATGTAACATCTATACAAGAAGACATATCGAATATGCAACCAGAGGAATTCGACGATATCATGGCTGTTGATGACACTATAGATTTAACTTTTGATTAAGGATGAATAAAAATTACTTTAATATTTTCAATTCGAATTTGATTTATTTCTTTTATTAGAATAAAAACCTTTTGGTAGAATAAAATTCAAATGAATGAACTTCCTATTAGGTACAAGCTTCTGACGACTTTAATGGCGCAGATTTCAGAATCAAGCCAGAGGAAGGATTTCTTAACAAACACATGAAGAAAACCTACAATTTCTAAACTAATTTATCTAAATATGGTAAATAAGATACCATATTTACATAAATTAATACTTAAGTATTATATTAAAATAAATCATATAAGAAAATTCGAATAATATAGTACTTAAATCGAGTAACTAATTAGGATATTCAAAATTATATTATACGTTGAGCTGGTTCTATACAAACTATCGCGTGATTAAAAACATCAAAACATACACATTTTTACATATACCAACAATAGCAGAGTTGAATAAATTGGTAGGTATTATTATCTATTGTTAAAAAAAAATCTCATAGCGAACTCTTAAGCATCTGTGATGTGATCATAAATTTATATTTTTTTATATTTATTTATTGGAACAAAAAATAGGCATACATAAAAAAGTAAACGATAATGGCTACATTAGTTTAAAATAAAACTGTGTCGCAGACATTAACGCCCACCTCCAGTAAAAAGAATACAGAGTCCCAGTATCAAAGTTTGCACAATTTATAAACAACTTATGAGAAAACATAAAATAAAAATAGTAAGTGTGAGAGTGAGCCTGTGAAGTATGGATTACTAAGTGTATACGTGTGTGTGTGTGCGAGTGTGTGTGTGTGTGTGTGTGTGTGTGTGTGTGTGTGCGTGTGTGTGTGTGTGTGCGTGTGTGTGTGTGCGTGTGTGTGTGTGTGCGTGTGTGTGTGTGCGTGTGTGTGTGTGTGCGTGCGTGTGTGTGTGTGTGTGTGCGTGCGTGTGTGTGTGTGTGTGTGTGAAGGAGTAAAATACTTTATAAGCAACTACTGAAGAACTCTTCGGTATCATTGTAGGTCAAACCTTTAAGCCAATCCGCAGTGTGAGATTTACAGAATGAAAGATACCTTAGCTTCATGATAGTGTAAAGTAAGAGTGTGCACTCACACGTATCATGTTCTCAAATTCGTTCAGTCTGCCGAATAATTCTATAGTTATTGTAACTGGCAATAGTGGACCACGAATTGCTTCTTTCGTCTTAGTTACAAAGTTTCTGAATGGATAAGAAACGCATAAAGCTGATTTTATTTTTATATCAAATTAAGCACATGATAAACAAGTATATGAATATGAACTAACGGTCGTTAGGGTGGAACGGTCCACGATTAGCGGCGGCTTACCTGGACATGTAGCGTTACTAGGTCTCTCACAAGGTGGACCTACGATCTGGTAAAGGTCGCGGAAGCTGCTACACCGGACCTACAGCCGGAAAGCTCAGGACCGATCAGCTTGAAGATCCTTGCAAAAGGCCTATGTTCAGCTGTGGATGTCCTCTCAGCTGGTATGAGGATGATGATGAAGCATTTAATCTGATGGCAATTGAAAACCACGCTTGTATACAGACATTTGAAAGTTACCTTGTCACGTTTTTCTGAAGGGCTTATGAATTTATCGATACGGTACGGCTAGCTCTGGGTGTATTTAGCTGTTGAAGTTCACGGTTAAATTGAACAAGAAAGTTGTGGGTCAATATAGCTAAGTAGGTACTCCTAGAGGAGAGTTGAGAAACATTCACCTCTAAGCCCTTATCATTACATATTCTAAAACCTAAATAAAAGGGCAGCCACTTTTATTAAGGTTTTAGGATCAGTTACACAATCGTAATATTCCGTTACCTTCATAGAGGATTCGCCCGAATGTATAACCTACCAGAATTAATCATTATAATTAATAAGTAAGAATATTTATTTTTATAAAAATATTAAAATATTTTCACAATAGCTATTCCTACAGGATCACTTTATTATTAACGCAGTGAATCATGACCGTCACATTTGGATGTAGATATTTTATAGGTAGGAAGCGCTAAATGGCCAAAGCAAATGCAGCGCGCAGGTTGGGCTGGCCGTACGGGACGACGCCAAAAAACTCGTTATAACGAAACACAATTACCAAGGAACAAGAAAATCTATGGAGACTTCTAAATTTGATAGAATCAACAAATGTAAAGTCAAATGTTCAAGTCGACAGACATCTTTAGCATTGGAGGATATTATACTGGAATTTTCTTAAAATAAAATTAAGTCATTTGCATCTCTTTCATTACAATTTAAAATGCAAGGGACAGTACGAATCCTAAGAACGTAGTTAGTTGACACTAGATGAGCCAATCACTTTGACTTATTTTAATCTGGATGTTTTATGATGCGCGTTAAAATAATGCAAATACTTAATTGCCGCCATTTTAGAAATGTCAAACGACGTCAATGGTTGTCTGTCTTTGTCTGGTTGGTACGTAAATTTTATTTTAGTAACAAGAAATCGATGCCCTGGCAACTCTACTTCCAGCATGACTATTTGAATAGACTGCCGTCTGGTCGAGTGGTCAGTAACCCGGTATCTGCCCCTACCTATTTGAATGATGAGGACAAATATATTTTCACGAGTCGCGTTTGTAATTTTATTTAGAATATTTTTTGATATTAACTGTATAATATATATATTACGGTTTATATTTCTCCGATATCAAGTAAATCCATAGCTTAGACAAGCTCTTAATGATGTTTAGTTTGGGCTAGACAATGGGTGTGAGTGTAATATTGTTAATATTGATGTCCTTATTGAGTTAAAGATCGAAGTTACAAGTTCTTAATTTTAAGAACCTCACTCCCCAAGTAATATCAAAATGAGATCCAGTTCTACTCTAGTATTTCTTGCAGAATTCTTAAACTAGGTGTCTCCAGAAAAAGGCTTTTGTTCCTTTCAGAAGTCACATTATTAATACTGAGTAGCAAGCTATGTTGGATTTGTTTGCTTAGCAATAATTATGTTATTAATTTGATATTTTGTAAGTAACGCTTTGTTAATATTGATTTTTGGGCGTATAAATGAATTATGAGGCATAATAAATTAATACAAAATAATGATAATTTAAGGTGTTTTTGACGGTAACAGAGAGGAAGATTTAGTTCACATGTCCATACATTGGGGATTATGAGCGATATGATATTTCTGTTGTAAAAACCTTGTTGAAAATATTGCATTACACCATACCTTTCTCTGTTCCTAGCAGTTAATTACTCCTATAACGACAGTTAGAGCATAATGAGATTTTTGCAATTCAACAGTAGCACATTACAGAGTGCTGTTTGTCAGCCCTGCCCCCTCCCGGTCGCGAGGGGAAGTTATTAGGTTGCTTTGTTAATGAATTTCATGTACCTTAGTCTGTTTAGCTAGGTTGTTTTAGGAATTAAAAAAATCTAAATTTAAAGTGTCATATTTTATTTGGGTCTAAATACTGATCGAATTGTAAGTCTGTTTTGGCTTCGTTTCTTCTAAGACATGACTATAGACAATAATTTTGAATATACTTATAATGCACGTTAAGTAAAGTACTATTAATTTTAAAAAGGGGATGAAAATTAAAGTTTACTGTACCTAGTTAAGTAAGTATTAAAAGGTTTCTGAGCGGAATAGTGTGTTTTTGCATAATTTTAAAAAGTGGAACGTAGGTACGTATAGTTCTTCGCATAGTGTGTGCGACACTTTGGCTTAGAAATCGGCTCCGAGGCTTTTTGACTAATTCCCAATATTTCCATTTGCAATTGACTATCTAAGACTTGAAAAATATAGAAATTTCGATAGAAAATAAATAGTTTGGTAAAAATATTTGTAGTTCAGGTCTTACTCAAATTAACTGCCAGGAAAACAAATTCCGGGCAGTTAATTTTACTAACAAATATACTAAAACTGAAACAAAATTGAGGCTATGAGGCTATTTATTATATAAATAACTAAATTTTGTATCAATTGTTATAATAAATTAGCTTTTTAAAATTAAATAATTGTTGGGACGTGGGTGTTGAAAAGTTAAGCTAGATTTTTCTTCAAATATTTAAATCAGTTTTTAATTTCAACTTTTTTGTTTTACTGAAACATCATTTGTTTTTTAATACTGTATAACTTTGTTTTTAAATTATATAGGTATTTATTTAAATCATTTTCAAGGTTAACCCTTTTAATGCTAGATGATTCAGATAAATAAAATTTTTCCTAATATTATCGAAAGATAGATTTTAATTTTATCAAACTACCTTAAATAGGTTACGATTTTTATATTTTACCAGAGCAAGCAAAAAAGGTAGCTAGCCATGCTAGCTAACTTTTTTAAAATTTTTATTTCGCATCCTTGCTTGCATACTACATGGTATGAAAGCAAGGATGCGAAATAAAAATTCTATTCCTATATATACTTATATGAAAATTGTATATAAAAAATAATCAATTTGGTATTTGAAACTTCGATTAACGAAATTTACAAAAGTAATAAGATAAATATTCTATTTATCTTAAGTTAGTAAGAAGTAAGTATAGCTTATTTTCGTTTTAAGAATATTTTCGAAGGTACTTTGCTGTCCTATCTTTATTAAATAAGTATATAAGTATTGTGTCTTCTTATATATGTCATGTATATTTACAATCATTATAACCTACCTATTGAAATCGCATCTTCATTCTTACTGGAGAACAGTTTATGATAATGTGAGCTACACAAATGAATAGTGCTGTCTATGTCTACTTTATACATAGGACGACGTATATACTAAGGCTTAATCGTCCTCGATTCTCGAGGCACCAGCCAAAGACTTACCATCAATTAGGAAGCACTAATTATCAGTTCGTCCTGCACACTCCATGAATATGCAGGAGAGCTGTTCCTCTCCACGAAGCACACTTGCTTTAATGTATTTATTTTGTAATTAACATAAAATTTGACTACTACTCTTATTTACACTAAGAATATAATAATTATACTACATTATGTTTATTAAATGTGATATTTAAAATGATATTTTCGCACCTATACAAATATAAGATAGCATGATGGCCTCGGTGTATATAAAATGATGGTATAGTGAATATATATTTTTTATTATAATTTAAAATGTTATTCAAATGAATTTAATAAAATACTGAGTAAATTTATGAGTGTTTTTCAGTGGTTAATATTTGTTGTGGCTTCTGATTAAAAAGTAATACTTATATAACTTATAATATATAAGGTCACTTTATGAACTTTATACAAAGCTTAGTTCTGTATACCCCCAAAAAAGCCAACGGAAGATCTCGTTTAAATTTAATATTATAAAAACTAACGACATAGACGACAAAGGCAGAAATGAACGAAAATATTTTATATCAAGTCAAACTAACTTCAGCAGGCTACTTTATATATTACTCTTTTATCATTAGCGTAATTTAAAAGGTAACCAACTATACTTTTCATGACTTAAACCCAATTTCAAAACACTGTTAAACATCCTTCGTATTTTGCATTTTGATTAATGACTGAGGGAACAAAACCTGTTTCATTAGCCTTGATTCAGCGCGTCGGATTTTAAATATTCCTTTTTTGAATTCACAATAAGATTCGAGATACTTTCTTATGATTTCATATGTAAGATTTCCTTATTATTTAAAAAGTAATGCTTATTATAGCAGTCAATTTGATGCCTAATGTCTTAAAAATGCTACGCTTTGCTTAGACGGAATCTGATATGCAATAATCATAAAGCTAAAATAGACAAAAAAAGGTTTGGTATAATGATGATGCTTTTGAATATTATTTGCTTCTAGTGAAGGAATCCGTTTACGGGCCTCCGTCTAAGTGGCGGTGTGCGGGGCTCACCTAGTGCCTCATAAAAGTGGCATTGGGAATACCCACAAAAACGACGCCAGGCCACCGAGCTCTCCGAAAAGTTGTGCTCGGCCGTGTCGTCGAGGGAGTTACAGTGATGTCTCCTCCTGACGGACGATATGATACAGGTTGTGTGCAAAGCAACCATGTCTGATCAGTAACTGTACTCTAGAGGCTCCCTGCCGTCGTCCAACCCACTTCTCCAACTCTAGTGATAGATACCTACAAATTACAAACTGACACTGAACCTTACCTCGGTCCTGAATCCGTCCACTTAACAAATCAGATTAAACAACATTCTATGTTACTCAACAATGAAAGGTTCGTTCACCTTCCAGACGTCACAAAACAAAGAAGCAACAACGCAAGCTTCCCATCATGAAACGGGACGCAATATCGACTCCTTAGCTCATTAATTCGCTACGTCCACGTTGAAACAATCATTCGTCAAACATACGGCGTACCAGACTGAAGTATCTAGGCTGCGGCTAGGTAATGTAGAGATAGGCTGCAGTGCTCATTAAAATATGTAAATGATTCGCCGAGACATTACGCAGATAGGTGCTTCTGACTTATTGGCTGGGCCGGATTATGCTGGATGACGTAATTTTTTCATGTAATTTGAAAAATCTTGGTTTTTTATTCGAGTTGAGCACAAACTAATTAAAAAAAATATATATATTTTTTACAGCTTGTGACATTTCGGGAAGAGAGAACCAATCCATAAAAAGGTAGTCAATATTGTGTATTCAACAACCAAGGAAGAATTTTTTTTAAAATGTTATACTTTTGACACTGATAATGTAATATGTCAATTTAATATATAAACTTATTACAAAACAGTGCAAATATGCGGAAAAGGACATATATTACTTTAAAAATATTCTTTTGAAAGTCTGAAAAAAATTCGTTGGTTTCATATATATGTAGGTAATATAAAATCAAATGTTATTACAATAATAATATACATATGTCAGACAAATATCCTATCTAAAAAAAACTAAGAATTGAAACAGCGACATCTAAACAACGCTTAAACAGCGCTGACCAGATATGAAGTTATACAGCACTTCAGCATACCTAATGAGTTTCACCAAGTATTTCATGATTTTGAGTTATACGCTCACGTTAACTATCAATGTCGAAATCATATTTAATATTCAGGACAAGATTTGTTTTAGGTTGGATATTCTAAATATCTTTCATACGTTTGAAATATTGAATTGGTCTTAGTCAAGTTTGTAAAAAATTTAAAGTAAATTTTGTCAAAATTTTCTAAAATTATAATTTCTGTAAATGTGTCCTGGAGCGGAATCCAAAAATTGGGTTTTTTATGTAAATTTTTTGCAAGATAAAAAATACCTTATAGTATTAAAGGCATAAAACGAGCTAATTTTGTATAATTATATTTTATATTAGAAAGAAATTCTCTCATATCATATAGTCTATATATTTTGTGTCGAGAACCAGTCTTTAGTAGTAATGAGAATGAGACTGATAGTAGGGGTATAGATCCTAGCAAACATCAGGTAAAATGGGTAGATATATCTACCCGCAGTGAAGTACACTTTACCAGCTGTTTCAGTGACCACGGCGCGCAACTGCGGTGAAAAATCGGGAACTCGTATTAAATAAATCACAAAATACGGGTTAATAATTATAATTACGAAGCCATTGCGGTTCCTGGGCCTGTCTCGTATAACTCCGACCCAGTGGAGTTGTGAACGCACCTACCGCGCGCAACTATTTAGTATCATTACAAATGTCGCTCGCCCTGTCCGTCCGTCCGTCTGTGCCGGGAGCTACCGTTCCTTATTAATAAGGACTATTGGTCTGGATGATGTGGAGATGACTCTCACGACTTTTGAGTTACAAATATTCTTTAGAAAGCTGAAGAATATTTGTAAGATATTTTTACTTTTTCGTATTATTTAATTTACCTTAAATGCCTGGAAAAATTGCTGCTAGTAATTAAGCCGACTTTTCATTTTAACCTTTAATTTTTGTGTGGAAAAGTGAATATTTATTATTATTTATACTAAGTTTAAATATAGTATTTTTAGTATGACTATGATTACCTTCCATTTTAAAACTGTAAAATCGTTAATATTTAAAAAATCTTTCTTGTATTTAGTCATACCTAAGTTCTTTCTCTCTCTCTCTCTCAGTATATATGTATTTTTAAAGTATTTGCAGTTGTAATATTTTCTTTAAAAGACTCCGGTGTTGATTCTTATTACATATCGAAAAACTATTGGTCATTTAGTCGATAGCTTGATTTTTAAAATAAATAAACTTCTACAGAACTTATACTATTATACATAGGTGTTTGGTTCATATCTACCAAGACGAAACTACTATAGTCAAAAAATATATAAGTACTAAGCTAATCATAAATCCAGAGGAGCACGGCCGTAAGTCCAGGTGTTTAAGCACTGACAGGTGGTGCTATGGCATAAACTCCTCACGAGTTTGTCTCATGAAGGAATGCCTGTTCCCATCAGTGGGACGAAAATGAATGTTAATAATGACGATTATGAGTCTAAAGTACTATATAGTAAATTTTCCCAAATATTTTGTTTTACAGTGTATATTATTTCACAATTTTGAATTTTTGATAAAGTATCAATATCACAATGTTAGCAAGGGTAGGTTTTGGTTTGAAAGAGTATGTACTAGCTTATGGGTAAGAAAACAGTTGACCCAACTAATTATTGTGGCAATTTTACGTTGGGTAAAGAAGTACTTGTCACCTATACCGTTTTCCAATTTTACTGGATACGACGTGTGAATAATATGACGTCAAAGGCATTTAAAAGCTACGGTGACGTTTACCCTATTGACCTATGCAGTAGAGGTAATTTTTTTAAAGCATCTGTTTACAAAGAATCAGTTTCCACTCCACACAGCCTTCGTTTGTTATCAAGTCGCTGAGGTAAGCAAAGTGTTGTTTTGTTCCTCCTGGTCTCCATCATTACGTACCCTCATTACTACCAACAGATCACTCGCTTAATTTGTGCATTTCCGATCCAAAGATATTCAAATATCAACCCTAATGACGTCAGGGAAATGTTAATAAAATGTTAATGCAGCGAAAGCGGTTGTACTACCGGCAATAAGTGACAGATTTGCTTGACAGAGGGACCTCGTTTGCGACTATGTGTATGAATAAAGTCACGATTGGGTTTTTTCTCGGGGACGTTTTGTTTTATATTCTATGTTATTTGTAATTTATTTATGGGGGTTTATTTGAATTGGAGAGACCGTGGTTTCGATTAGAGGACAGTTTTAGCTGAGCAGGTAGATAAGTAATACCGATAAATATAGTGATTTCAATTCTATCAAAATCAGAAAAAGTATTTTTTTTTTCTATTCGGAGTTCTTCCCTTCTTCGGAGTTTAAATGATTCATACACAAATTGAAGTCTTATGATAACTGTTGATATCATTAAAAAAATTAAGAGCATATAGAAGTAAGATTCTTCATGCTTCAAAATGCCAAAATAGTTTTTTGAAGGACACGAGGCTACCATAAAAAATCACTATTGTAACATTTCATTACATGATTAACAGATTTTATTCTGGTAATTGGATTATTTTAGAGCCCTTGTTGGTCGAAAAGCAATGAACAAAAAAAAAGTGAAATGTTTTCAAAATCCTACCTTGCCCAATGTCTTATCCAAACCATTTTTGATGATACCGATGCCTGCTATCTCGATGCTACTGAAGAGATTCGAAACAAATTGGAGCGTAAACAACCTTTCTATAAGATTCATATTCGGTTTCAGAAAATTTGACTGATTTTCAGTGGAAACTGAATTGGCTTCCCATTAGGGAACGCAGGAACACTTCATATCCGGTGTCCTCTTAAATATTCTGTTCAATCCATCCTATCCTAATTATCTTCGTGAACGTTACTCCTTCTCCAAACCCCATGCTGTTCCCTGCCGACCACATATACGCACCCTTTTTCATATCCCACCCCATAAAACCGTATTTTATTCCTATTTCTTCACTGTTCATGCAGTGAGATCACGAATGAAGGAAGCTATTGAGTTCCACACTCACTAGCCTCGTTAATTCGTGATTCGCAAACGTTGGTGTTAACACAAGTAAAAGCACATTATTTCTCTGTACAGAGAATCTACATATATTATGCGTATGTATTTGTATATATATATGTATGGGTAAATATAATGTTTATAAATTTTTATGTGTTTAATTATATTAGTATTGGTACACACCCCTCTACCTTTCATTGTCACTTGTCCTATATGTGAGGCTGCTGGAAGAGATTTCTTATAGTAATAAGCAGTACCTTTGTACAATTCTCTGTTATTCTGTTGTGTCCTTTTTAATTGTCTTTGTGTGTACAAAATAATTGTTAAATAAATAAACAAAACGCAGTTGCACTAAATTTAATCAAATCGAAGATTGATTTATTAAGCAGTCCATTGGCTATCTTGAAGAGTGACAAAGACTTAGTCTATCTATTAAAAAGTTAACTAAATCTATTTTTGTTTCATTTTTTTATTATTTAACAATTGGCCATTTAGTTTTCGGTAAACTATTTTTCTATCTTGTTAATCTTCTTAACTGTTGAGTCGATTTAATTTTTATGCGACACCAGTAATTTCTAATACCAATGATTAAAGTGATATACGATCGAATACTTTGAATCTACAAACGTTTGAAAGTCCTGAAAACTCCTCATGATTGGTCGCAATACAAATATTCCTACTAATACCAGACAATTACCCGCACAAATGTACTAAGTAATCACTAGTTATCCCAAAGTACCTCTGCAGCATACATAAGCACCCATCGAAACCCTAATTAAGGATAGTTTTCTTAATGAATTCAAAAGCAAAGATAACTTTAATAAGACTGAATTCGAATGAGAGGCCCACGCAATTTATAAATGCTCTTGCGGTGTAAAGATATTTGCAGTTTGAATTATTCATTATAATCAGTGCACTTACCGAGTCCCGTTTTATCCTATACAAATATATAATTGAATTTCATAGTAGGTAATCAGAAGTAGATTTTCGTAGTGAATGTGGCCAATAGATTTTGTATTTCCTTAACGTACGTCCATTATATATTGTTATATCCTAATCTTTATTGATCAAATAATATCTAGATTAAGCTGAAGTTATTTCAGAATAAAGCATACTTGTAATTAATGGTATAAACATAGTTTCTTTGTGATTGGTTCTAATCAAAATGGTAAATGACAATTACATAAAAGATTAATATTTTGACACTGATAAAAATGACAGACAGATATCAGAAAGATTGACGGCAAAATGAAATGAACAACGTAAAGTGATAAAATACGATCATTACTCAGTCAACATTTTCATTTCGCATCATAAAATCATTAACGCAATTCAACCCTTTAAAAGCAGCAGTTGTATTAATAATATCCGAAATCGGTCTCAATGTTAAATGACTCATGTAAAGCATCAAACAATTACTATATCCATTCGGCTCTCTCACTATCGTCCCATTTGTGGAAACCAAAGTCCGTCACACACTTCATGATTGATACTGTGCAATCGGAAAGTATGTAATAATTAATTATTGTTTTCCAGTTCCCATTCGACTCTCGGTATGAAATGCAATTGACGTTTTTTGGTTTGAAACTTAATTATGACAAAATATTATTTTTATATCATATATTTCTTTTAGAATCAATCCATTGCTTTTACAAATTTTGTAAATGAATAATAGCGAGATCTAATTGAGTGGAGGACTTGTGGCTGTAATAATCACCCCGAGTGCTCTAAAGCATCATTAAAAACAAAAGAGAGAAAAAAGAAAGAGATCTCTTGCTAGAGACAAGCCCACCTTTATATCTTGTTTAATTTGCTCTTGTGTTTTATTTGTTAATATCCTTTATGTTTCTTCATATCATTTATTATCTTAAAGGATATGAAGAAAAAATCAGGTATCAGGATGTTTTGTTGAACGCAAAATACTTTAACTAGAATACTCTTCATTTTCGAAATGACGTTCCAAAAAATAAGGGGCATCTTGCTAAAGTATTTAGCTTTTTCTTATAATAATAATGGACAGATATTGGTTTCAAGATTGAAATCGATTCAATCAAAGATTAAGAAGAATGATTTATAAATATATATGTCAGAGTAGTTATCGACTGCCATCATTTATATACACTGGATGTATAACGTAGGAAATGTCGGTTCAAGTGCCACCGCTAGAGGCGCTAGCGTTGCGTTTCGTTTTCAAAATCGCGCTGAAGTCTCAATCGTTGCGACATATATGAAGAATATATAAATTTTCTCTTAAACTTCAATCTTCTACTCAATATGAAATAGTGAGAATGACTTTTGATAACACTCAAAGAAGCCATACATTTTTGTCTAATTTTAATCGGCATGATGTATGCTATGAGTAATCTCAAATGAAGTCACCGGTTTTCTGTCTTCTCTGGTCTGATTTTAATGAAAGAGCAGTACTGAACAAAATTTAATTTAAGTCCGCTCACAAAGGAATCGTCGGCACTAAACGGAGTGAAACTACGCGTAAACATGATTTTACGCAAATGAATGATTGTTATTTTATTTTTCAATCGAGCTCTGCGGTCTGGCGGACGGACGTTCAAGAATTAATACAGCTCGCGCAGAACAAACCGCGACGATTGCATCTCTTTTTGACCGTGCACAATTTTGTGATTTTTTTTTTCTATTCGCCGATAGTTTTTTGCGGGCGATGACGCCTCCGCTTTAATAGAAAAGGACTTTTTTTGATTGAGATTTGGATGATGTTGGGGACGCTTTTGAGGTGTTCAGTTTTAGATTGGTTCTTTGACGAACTGAGATAGTGAAACGTTTGTGAATGTTGGAAATAGCGTTTTTAATTGATTGTTTGATAGAGTCTAAGTTGCAGGAACCTCGAAGAGCAATATAATGTATGATTATAAAAATCCGAAAATAAACAAGTAAATATTAACAGCATCGAGTACACAGGCTTTTTTCTACATGGGAGAAACGCATAAGGTATATATTTTTATATCACGTGATTAGGGATAACAGAAGCCTATGGGCCTTCGCAACATATGACTGAAAAATCAGAAATTAGACAATGTTGACTTTTGACGTAATTTTTGAAAAACTCCAAGCAGTAATTATTATAGAAATGTAATTTTTATGTCATAACAGAACATAACTGGCTTAAAAATAAGCTTGTTGTCTTAAAGAAAGATAGATTTCAAATTGAAATGAAGGAAATGAAATTATATTTATTAATTATACGCTGCGACATGGTAGATGGCAGCAGACAGCATCTGTTGCAATCTACGAGGTCACAGCGCTGGCTTTCCGTAGCCATCAAAAGCTTATATTCAACGATATAATACTATTATAATATTTATTTCATAATTCAAATAAGAAAAAAAATATAAATATAAGGTAGTAAAACTTATTCTTCTTTTCTCTCAGAAATATAAATATTCATATATTAATAGGTTTGTTAGTCTTGCTAGAACTCAAAACAGGCTTTTGTATTTTATTCACTTTCTAGTAAGGTGGTGTAATGAAAAATATTAAAATAATTAATAAAAAATTTTGATTGATAATATAGTATGGAAAATCGTTTGATTGACATGCTAATCAAAACTGTAATTTCTTCCACCGCTTCTTCGGACTATAAATGGCGTTGCTAGCAGTCATTAAACACACTACACTAACTACAAACCAATTGAAACTAATATGAGCCGTTCAGTGGATGCAACGAGTCAGTCTGCGCGCGGATAGATGCCACCGTAGAGCGCGACAAGCTGGTTGTGGCCTTCAAGCATGTGTCCCCCTGCCTGGACGAAGACCGAACCTTCAACACATTTGGCTTCCGGGTCCACACACACTACCGACGCGACCGCCCCATACCATTCGGGTCCAGAGCCGAGCATCACGAATAATTCGGGTTTTAACATCCCAAGTTGTTAAAACCCGAATAATTATTGATAAGTTACAACTTACCGCTCTTGTAAATCTTTTCAATAGTTGATAAAAAAACCAGTATGCCATACAGTATCGTCGCGATAAAAATTGTATTGTATTTCAGTTATATCCATAAAAATTAACTATTATATTGTGTTAATACACCTCAAAGCGATCACGCCGCGGCCAGAAATAAATTGAACTTCAAAATAAACGCCAATACGTATGATGACATGGTAAACACGGTAAGTGCAAATAACTATTAACATTTTGTGGGAGGATTTAATTTTTATCGAGGGCTGCATGAAAATAGAAATGTCACAAAACTTCTGTCCGATTTTAATTGAAACTATATGATTTTATCTGAAACGGCTTCCTTACTTTCTAAATCAGTGAGTCTCGTTTTTTTTCATTGAGATATTATAAAAATCGTTGTATTTTTATTAGTTTCTCTGTGAACTAATATAAACATATTTAACAGATTATTTAAATTCTTAAATTCACCAATTACTTTGTGGTTGACGGAGTGAACTGAATTCTGAATACGCTTATTAATTTCCCTTGAATGAGGTGCACAAGACAAAGTGCTGTTCATTAGCGTGCCCCTCATGAGTATTCTTCTTCTTCTGCTTCTTATTCATTACACTTCTTCTGCTCATTATTAATTGAAATTTTAAGCGATTCATAGGTAACCCAAAAGATTTAAACCAGTTTTGGATACTAGTTAAGTTAAAAACAAAATTTTTAGATCATTAGCGTAAACGTATTAAGGTAGTAAGTTTATATTCTTAACCTTACATGGATAACGACACTTAATTTTATTACTCTGTATTTATAACACTTCAATTTAAATATTAATAATTACTGGAGGTTACGAAGCGTTTTATGTGACTACCCGTATTGTGCAGTTTACATTAGGTTTCTAATTATTTTTGAAATTTTGATTAACAGACAAAGAAATCTGTCATTGGTTTACGGAGTCCTTATAAAGAAACTAAATTACTAATCAATAGATTTTTTAAAGAATTTTTATTACGTGCACATTTTAAACGCAGTTTGTCTGCTACATAGTTTTATATCAGACCAGCCGCAGCTACGTTTGTAAATTCGCGGGAAACCGTATAAATTCATTAGCATGCACTAGTTCGGTAAAGTGACAAACATTGGAATCGCATCCCAAGCCATTGACGGCTGCTCAAAGAATTAATTATTGGCCATTACCTCATGGCTATATGCGGAAGGATGAATTAGGCTCTATTTGTGAGATTGTGGTGTCCTTGTTGAATGTATATTACAATACAATACAATACAATAGTTGTTTTTAAGAAAACTCTTCCAAGAAACTTTGGGTGGAAGTAATTCAATAAATCAGAAATTAGCTGATTGGATGCAAGTACGGTCAGATAGAAAGGTACATACAGTATGATACGCATAAGTAAAATATAAAACAAATTATTAGAAAAATATATGTTTTAGTCTAGACTAATTACTGAAAAATAGCCTAAGAGGGACTCAAAGAAAGCAGTATTTGACCTGTTTTTATAAAACGCTATAGTACCTTCTGGTACAGTTAGATAATAGCGGCGAACTGTTCCGGAAGTCAGAGGTAAGATATTCCTTTGTGTTTCCTTGGTGTAGTTCACTTTAATATTTGGCCTTATCTTCACTTACCAATAGGAGAGTTTGGTTTCCAATAACCCCGTTAAGAATAACTAATAATAATAATAAAAATGCGCACTTAACAAAGGGAAGTACCTAGCTACCGTAAATTAGGGGTTACCAGCGACTAATATTAAATACAAATATATTTTCTGTGTCCGGTCTCTCCCAAAATTTAAAGATTATTATACTACGAAAATAATTACAATATTTCGATGAAATAATAATTTATCTGTTCGCCTATACTTTAATTAAACTGATACAGTAAACGGAACAAGGCCCATCTCGAACGAGTATTACTATTAGCATATGTAATTATGCGTTCTTATCGCGACTTAATTGCATCGTAATGAATCAAGCCAATTATTGAGGGGTAGTTCATTATTTTACGTTTATAATGAGACGATTTCTTATTTAGGCCGTTTATAAACTTTTATTACGAAAACTCGTAGTTTGTCTCAAATTAAGTAATCAATATCGATTGTCACCTGCTAAAACTAAAATGGTGGAATAGTTATGACCACTAAAAGGCAGTAGAAATATGTAATAAGCCCCGGCGTCTTATCGATGAAACAAAAGAAACCTTATTTATATGTATAATTAAACGCATTTATGTCGCTTAACTGCACTCTTTGGTTCCCGATAAAACTCTTAAAATGTGCGTGACGTCACACGTATTAGCATTATACCTCTGCGTTATACCGTCGCAACTGATGGACATTTCTAATGAATTAATAATAGTCACAACAAGCCTTGAGAAGAGTTTGAATTAAATCTTGGAGTTGGTGCTCAGTTTTTTCAGAAGCAATAGAAAGTGAAGCTCTGATTTAAAAAAATGAAATTGGATAACTTATTAAAAATATATTGCCTTTTTGTGTTTTAAATTTGTTTTTTTGGGTTCCGTACTCGGAGGGTCCAAAGGTAGCTGTCATTTATTTGTCCGTATGTCCATCTGTATGTCTGTCGGCTGTCAGACAAGATTTACAGCCAAACGGTTAGGGCTTCAGTCATGTTTGCACAGTATATGCATCTTATTAACCCAAAGCCATAAAAATTATCAAGTAGTCACCAAATTCAGCTTTTACAAAAAAAAAATCCGAAGTATTTCTTAACCTACTTTCGAACTTCGTACTTGAAATGTGGTGTTAATGTTTATTATAACCTATAGCTTACTAAAATACCAAAGTATCCATATTTTTTTCATGATATTGTATAATTTCCCTTAATCATATACATATTTGTACGAAACCCTAGATTTTTTCAAAAAAAAGAAAACTTAAGTAATTACTAAGCATGAAAAGGATTCAAACCGTGCATTTAAAAAATATTTATCCTTCAACATTGCTCATTGCTCAAATCATTTAAGTTACAGTTCAATGGTGATAAATGAGCTATCAGTAACTCAGCTTAAATTTTATATCTCTGTAGTCTAATTCTACAATAGTTCAGGATAAAGTCTTCAAGATTGTGAAGAATTTTAATGTAATAAGGTTTGTTCTCTCACACATTTTGAATTGCTTTCGATACCAGATAAGTTTATAGTTTATATCAGGGGGATGCCCTAAGAAGAATATATAATTATTGTTGATAATGCCAACATTACTACGGTTTCTATTTTATTTTCATGGTGGATATTCGCGTTCATCCTCTCTTAATCTGACATCCGTCTCGCCTCCTCTACGCCTCCAGTGCAGTATATAACGTGTAATAATCCAGACATACTGTCGAGTCAGCTATACGGTGCGTGCACGCTGTTCTAATTGCTCGACCATTCGCCCACTTATCATAATGTCTCGCAAATCACGAAGCCACGGGAATAAATCTAGCGACGATAGAAGGGTGTTGCAGGGTTGTGTGGAGGACGCATTATTTTGTCGATCAATTATAGGGATCGATTTTGCTTGCTGCGTTGGGGAAATCAATTTTTCAGTTCATACTTCTTGTAAGAGGTGAGATTGGATGAAGACCTCGTTGGAGTAGCTTCTTCATGCTTCAAAAGGCACGCTAAGCTAGTTCTTTTGGCAACCACTTTAATCCACCACACCGCTTTGGACCAGCTTGGTACTGTAATGCACCAAACTCCTCATGTATTTATACCATTTAAGAAAGCCTGTTCCCAGTAGTGAGAGAGTATAAGCTGTTGGGGAACAAATGGTGATTGAATACTTATTGTATTACTCCCGTAACATTCTAAGTATGCTTAACTTCACGATTCATTGTGGGGTAACTACGAATATTTAATTGTTCTATTAATCAGTGGAACGGTAATGGTAAATGAGTATCTGGTTAAAATATTAATAGCAGTCAATTGTGTGATTTGACATAATCAGGGGCCTAGTGTGAAGATACAAAGCTATTTTAAAATACCAAAATCATTTATCCTGCCTCTGTGGTCTGGTAGTTGCCATTGAGACCTACATGCAGATCTAAAAACCTGGGACTCAATGCCCTATCTATACAGGAAATTGGATTGGATTAAGATTTAAGAAGTAATAAAAAAAACTGAGGATATTTTTGTTTGATATATCATCAGGAAATGAAGGCTTTTAAACTTAAAAATAATGTTTTCAAAGAAAATAATGCAACTTATTGCAGCGAGTACCTACTAGAAGAGCATTATCTATATATCATTATCAGTTTTATCATCTTATTAGTAACCCGCCACGTCCATGTGTTTTCAAATTTTAAATTCATGTGTACGTTTATTCGACGCTTTTACAGGGAAGGAAAATATTGTGAGGAAACTTTTTACACACCTATGGATGACATTCTTAGGTTATGTGTAAAGTCGACCTACCCGCGTTTGGCCAGCATGGTTGATTATAGATCTAAACGCCCTAATTTTGGGTACGGTCGAGCCCCACGGTAGGGATGTTTATTAGCTGTTGACGATGACAATGATGAAGACTATTGATAACTACTGGTTTAGAGTTGCGAAGGAAATAATGCTTTGGAATAATTAGGTAGAGAGCTTGCCTAGCATTGCAACAGGATAGGTTGATATACAAATAAACAATAATAGGTAATTAAAATGTCGTTACTGATAAGTAAAAAGTTCTTTTGCCACAGAAATGAATCTTTAATTACTGTAAAAGTAATCAAATGATTACTTCAGATGATGTGTAATCTATAAAATTGGAGTTCCACGGTGCTCTAAAAGCTTTTCTTAAATATTATGTGTTATTAAAATGGAGTTAATAACTCTTTCCTTATTTACTTTGTACTTAATGGTATTTAATAGCGTGTATAATGTTGTTAGAAAAGTGAACTATTTTGGGAAAAAATAACGTAAATTCTTAAAAGTAAGATAATTATGCTGATTTTAATTTATTAGTGATTGTGAAAACAGACAACCCTACTGGATTCAGTTACCCACAAAAATGGCTTTGGCCTGCGAATTTCCAACATAAATTCACGACGACTTCCCATCGGCGCGGGCGCAATCTCTGCTGGATTTTATAATGAACTAACTGGAGCTATTAGCATGACTTATTAAAGCTTAGATTTAGATTATTATTTATCATTAAAGCGTATAATATACTTTCATGAAGAGCTAGTTGGCATGAATGGTTTCGCACGAAAACAAAGTCATTTTCGCCACGGTTATTCCCCCTATGGATCAAACAAGTTCTTTAGAGCTCACGGAGCTTCGGAAGGTACGTTGTGCGACCATTTAAACCCGCATTAGGCCAGCCTGGTCGTTTTATGGATTTATTTGATTGCTCCATGTAGAAACGCCTGCAAACGGAGTGGACACATATAGGTAATTCATAATGAGATTCACCTGATACAAGTTCAGCAATAAATAAATTAGTTGTTCGCACGTCTTTGAAATAGCGAGTGGTTTGAGAATACGCCCGCGGATCAATTTATAATGTATTAAGTTGAAATTATTACGAGTTGTGTTAAAGCATTGCCTCCTAGGTAGCATCGGGTAATAAGCACGAACGTTTGCACTATTTACTACGCCTGTTCAACTATTGATTAAATGTTTACATATGATTATTTCAGTAATTGACTGGATTTTATCTGATATAGATCGATCAGTAACTTCCCCTTAATTAATCCTAAATCAATGATTTGGATTATTTAAATCATGGTTTAAAAAAATGTTGCGTAAAGACACGCTTTATTCTCCATGTGAATCAGTTTTAGTTGACATGGACTTACTCGTATCCTTCTAGGCGTTATAGTTATAAGCAAATCTCATAACAACACAGCATTACATCACCACACGAGGTACTCGTTACTATGTAATTTCTATAGTCCGATACAAAATTTTTAGAAATAAAAGATTATTAAGGAGAATCTATCGTAAGAATAACACGTGACTTAACGTGCTATCACATGGAAACTATCATTTAAATACAGTGTTCTAACATTTTTCAGATCACATTACAGTCCATTTATATGTATAGATTTAAAATTGCTTTTGTAATAACTTTTGACCAATTAACAATTTCGTTGCAATTAACTATTGTGTAAAGTGTTCAAGTAAACTCTTTAATTTTTATAAATGCGAGCGTATGACGTGGTTTTGCTGGGTGCTTTTCATTTCATATTGATACTATTGTCTTACGAGGTTAATACGTAGTGTTTACGGTTGTATTGTACTACAGAAGTCAGTGGTAGAAACGTATTGCTATAAAACCGACTTCATGTAGTCTTATTCGTCTATCTTACCCCTAGAGTGTAGGCGCAGAGAGGCGAGGTAAGCCACTGAAACACATGAAGTGAAGCTTGCGTGGGATCGCCGGAACCCCGTAGTGCCTAAGCTGAGACAGATACCATGTCTCCTTGGTGATGTTGCGTGCTTCCTTACATAAAAAGCACAGAATGCGTCCCCCGCTGTATACAAAGTTTATTAACAAAACCTTGGTAAGTTATGCTAATTAAGATATTAAAGTCATTTACTACATAAAATTATAGAATCGAAACTCATATAAATTATTCATAATATCAAGTCAGTCGTTTTATCAAACGAAATTATATAAATTAATCTAACTATTAATAAGAAATATTACACATTGATTTTTGGAGTAATCTTATGGATGATTTCACAGTCAAGCGCTTCAATTTGGAATTGCAATTTGTATGGAAAACTTGATAAATATATATACTCCATTTTGAAATACGCACAAATATTAAATATAGTTCATGTTAGCTTCTAGATGATTAAAATTGATACTTACTAACGTGATTAATAATACTAAAATTTATTTCCCTAACTTATACAAGAATCGTAACAGGGCAACGGATAACGGTTTACCAGTTACCCGTTTCGTGATCGGGTAATAAACAGAACACTCTTGTTAATTAGAATGGTTTAGTACTTAAGTACAATGTTGTTTACCGATCTGATAATATTTACGTAAGAATTGGGTACCTAGGTGAAGCCATTCATTATATGTTTTTATGAAAATTTCTAACTGTACTATACCAAGCCACTGGTGGGATATGACTTTTTTTTTTACGAGGAGGAATCCATTTACGGACCTACCCGCCACTGGCTAAGCGACGGGCGTGTGTGAGGCTCACTCAGTACCTCAATAGAGCGGCACTGAGAATACCCACTAAAACTCCCCGGTAACTCCATTGCCCTTCACGGGGGTAACCTGGGTTCTGCACGAGCAATTCGCCAGGTCAAGGTGGGATATGACTTATTACATGAATTTTAATTCTAGTGTAGATATTTTTTCAAAATATTATTCAAACAAAATATAACTATAAAAAACGATATCTCAATTACTTCTTGAAAAACAACATAGTTTTATTTTGATGCAAATAAGGCCTGGATTATAGAACATTTCTCAGTTTGGACTCTAGTTTTAAGAGTGGTCAAATACGAGCATTAATTTTAGAACATTTCTTGAAACGATATTCGTTGATCAAAACTCAACTGAGTAATTGCTTATTCCAGAAGGACATTTACATCAAAATCAACGCTCAAGCAAACATTTGATCGGTGTTGACGTAAGTTTGATTGAGAAATGAATGTGTATTATACTTCCAAATAAAGTTTAATGCGAGTTTATGAAGTTTGACATACCGTTATCATGTTTTCTATTCTGACGGGTTATAACTATTCCCATTTTTGTCACAAAATTTTTTCACGGCTAGCGTTGCATTTTTTATTTTTTTGTAATTAAATTTTAATAATATCTAATTTCTTCTTTCGATTCGCTCATTTTGACAGAAAGAAAAACAAATGAAACAGCGGAAAATAAGTTTTCCTAATTTTATTCTTTTTTGAAATGTCACCTTTCTAATGTAATGAAAACCAGCCAGATGAATAGTACAGCCAAAGATATTTTATTACAAGTTTATACATACTATATGCTAAAAGACTTTTTCCCCGACCTAATATGTCATATGCATTAACATCGGATGCACTCATTGTTAAGGTCGAATAAAAGAATAAAGACATGAAAAATTGTCCATTGTGGAATCCATGTGAATATAAGATGCAAATGCATAGACATCCAATGGAAATCTTAACCAAATTGAATAAATCTGGCAACACAACGTCAACAAATAGACGTGCACATAAATCGAGGAGGCTCCATAATGCCTGGCTCACTCAAATCTACCCTGAGCTCCGAAAGCCGGATTTCTACCTCCGTAATACACTTAAAACGGCTAGGCTTAAATCATCGTCATCGTTTGTTGAACAAGACTCTCCGGTCACATATCAGGCCCCAACCCTCACCTCCCACTATAATTTTCGGCCTCTCTGTAGGCATAGATTCTCCCAAGGTTTTGTGCTATAGAAGCAAATGTATCTTTAGTGTGCTCTCTAGGAGGCGTCTGGTCAGATAATGAATATGTAAAATGTACAGATAGACTTATTAACACTAGTTTACTTACTGAAGCAATCCGTGTTAAAGAAATAGCGTTATTGTTTCGATTTAAGAAATCAAGGCAAGTTTTGTCAGGGTTGATATTAAATATCGCATCAAGGAGCGTGTATTAAAACTCTAATTTAACTACTGTTATATTTAAAGTAATTATTACAGAGATAAATAATAAGCACTTGAAAGGTGTAATTAAAAAATATTTTGCTATTCAATGAGGCAAGGATAGATAGAGCCATCATGTAAAAACTATATTTTTGATACGAGTTGGATGTTTATAGGGCAAGCCCAACAAGTATTTTACAATTATTAAATCCTGATCAAACATTAATATCGAACCTAAAACCACAGAAGCTACAGCAAGTTCACACAAATCGTAATTGGATCGTTTTTAATTAATTAAAAAACATCGAATAATCAATCATTAATTAAAAAATATAACGGTTCATTCTAAATCCTTTCGCATAATGAAATACTGGGAACAGTAAAATTCGATATTGAATTTTTTCTCCAGTTAATCTTGTATTCAAATTTTAATTATATCATTCGGGCGTTTGAATAAAAACGAATTCATTTTGCGCCGTCGGTGAATAATAATGTGTTTGGACGAACCTACTCTCAAATGTTGCTGAGTTGTAGTACACCATTGCGTAACGCTAAAATGACAATTAACGAAAAACAGTTTTAAAATTGAATCAAATTTAATGTAAATCGTGTCATCATCAAACGTTGAGTTTTTTTAGCATCAAAAGAGTTCCTTTCTGCCCATTTCAATGTTATTCGGAGAGAGTTAATGCTGCATTAGCTGGCTGTGCATATGTATTTCCCTAGCTGTTTAACGTGTTGTGTACTTTAAAAAACATGTATTATTTATTTTGATTTTCTCAATGTAAAAATTGAAATCATATCACGCGTGCCTGTCAGACTCAGCGCAGTAGTTCACACCACAGGACTTTTTGCACAACTTAGTAATAAAAAAAATACTATATTTTTTGTCGATGTTCCATCTTGTATGTTGTGTGATTTGCTTGTCTATAACTTTTTATTTCAAATTTTTTTAATTACTATTTCTTTATTTTGCTTACATTAAATGTAAATGAGTTTCTATTAAACTTTGACAATGATATATTATAATTTCTTTGAATTATTTTAGTTTTACTATAAATAAAAGAAAATATAAGTAAAGCACTCCTTACGAATGTTCGTTACGGTGTGATAGCGTGCCTTATTTATGGAGATCAACAATTAATTCCTATCTCTGTATCCGGAAAAGCACTTTTCATGACCTCATATGCATATTGTAATAATGTTTTGATAATGCTTAGAATATTTTGGCATTTACCTATGCATTAGCTGCATTAAATTATGCTATTTTTGTACTTACTATATAGGGCTTCAACTTGGAGCAATGTTTTGGGTTCATAATTAACTAGTCATAATATTTTGTTCAACAGCCAGCTTAATAGTTGACTTTTTGGGCATTAAAAGCGAAAAATCGTGATCAATTACTGAGTTACAAGTCAATTAGGTATTCAAATTAAAAATTAATTTATTTTCAGTCAATATCTAGTAGGCATGTGTCAGGAGGGTACGCTCTTTCATAACACGATTATACACTAACACAGACTTTGACAATAGCTGTAAAACATAGTACTCCATAGGCAGAAATATAGAAAAATAACTAATTAAGATATGGCTGTATACGTTTTAGTTCCCCTTGCCTTCCCTGTAATAGGGAGAACTAAGCTGTGAAAATAAATCTGTAATAAACCCGCCCATATGACTATAATGTAAGTCAGCCGGAATAGTAGTGCCAGTTTGGATTCCGAAGCTTAAGACTGTCTAAGGACTGGCGTTCAACAAGACTGCAGTGTATCTCTACATTGTAACAGTTAATATAAAATGTGTTAATCTATGAAATACAGTCGACTTCATTAGTAGATTAATACTTTGGTACCATGTTACTACAATGTTTAAGTATGCATTAAAACTAACCATTCCATTAAACGCAATAATAGTGTTTAGAGTTAATCTGCTTCTGAGGCCGATCATACCTATACAAGACGAAATTAAATATAATATGTTTTAAATGCGCAGGCTAGCGGACTTATAAAGAACGAACTTTCAATGATTAAAACATGATATGAAGGCATGAAAGATTGATCAAAAACAGCAACAAAATAGTCTAAACTCTGTGAATAATTTGATTGATCCATTAGCAACGTTGTCACGCCTACGCGACTGAACTAACTGTTCATTCCTTCTTGTATGTTTATAAATGCGATATAACAAGTCCGGTAAACGCGTATCTCTAGGCATGAGTATATAATTAATATTGAAGGATGAACATCTTAAAAAAGGTGCCTTTATAATACAATGATTAGGTTAGTCTATTAGGTAAGGCTACATAATTTTGATACTTCTTAAACTCAGCAGGGCCAGATAAACGCCATCCGATGTCTCAAATCAAAATGAAAGGTGTAACATAGAAGTTTATTGAGGAAGCCTTCTTTTACCTCGAGAATGATAAGAAGCCATATTATAGCATTTGGTTTTTTAAATAGTCGAAATCAAAGGGATGTCCTTCACGACGCGAACGATCCGATCACGAGGGCAAACGTACTACTACACTCAAACACGTCATGCATAGTAGTCACACTACTATATACGATACAAAGATACGAATGTCCAATCTACAGTCGTCACGCTATATCAGGTACAGGGATTAGGGAAGTAAGTCGTTGCTTCTTTCCTCCACGACAGGACACATCTGAGCGGAGGTCGGAGCTTTTAGAGGCATCCTCAGGTCCGTCACTCCCTCATCAGCTCGAGCACCCGATAGACTCTAAGAGACTGTGGAACATCTATCGCAGATGCCGGTGATGGCTAGCAATACGCCAGAAGCGAATTACCTTGAGGCTTGAGAACTCCCCAAGGTTCTTGTCACTATAAAACCTATTTAACGCTGTATAGTTCCTTTGCTGTCAACTAACTAATCCTTAGTTAGTGTCAAAAAAGCCCAAACCAAGATTCAAAAAAGCTTTGTGTTTATCACTATTTAGTGTGACAGTAAACATTGTAAGACTAAATAGTGAATTCGTAAAATATGATGAATACAGTTCAACTGTAAATTTCAAGAAGTTTTTTTCTTTTTCTCTTTATTTTGTTCTTAATTTTTTAATTTTCCATGAAATATAATTGTAAGCTATAATATTATTATACCCTATAAACCTCTTTGTATAGATAAATAACGTTCTAAATAAAGTGCTAAATAAATAAATAAAATCGTTTGAAGCATTATTTAGCACGTGTGTATCTGCTGCATCTTGTAAGTAAATCTTAAACTCACAAATACCTTGCAAAGCAGTAGTTTCTTGCTATTACATATTTAGCTTAGGCTTCCACTCCTTTAAGACCGGCTATTTTTAAAAATGACTCATTAAATATTTAATGAATAGACATGAATGGAAATTTTAAAGTCAGAATGATGCAACGTAAGATTAACTAATTTCGTCTTCTTTAAATATTCTCTTACTAAACCATGCTATATGTATTAAATTTGAACAGGGTTTAAGTCTTTCACAACTTACAGCAAAGATAAAAACTTAAGTAAATAGCACCATTTCATAAAACAACATTTTCTTTTTAAAAAGAATGGTGTAAACGACATCTCTTTTGGCATTAGCAACGCAATCTCGCAAAAGGGCACACCCATTTGTGTAATACTCGTCAATAATAATTTCATTAAAATGTAGATCTAGTTAAAAGCATTTTTTCTGATTAATTTTCAGGCGCGGGCCGGCTCTTCTTTTTTTTAATTGAATATCAGGCCACTTTGATGGAGACGAGAGAAAGGGTTGGAAAAAAAGTTCTCCCTCATTTGAATAAAATAACAGCACTCGCACTTTGCATTTACGGAGATATTTCAAATTATATCTGGACTCTTTTTTGTTTTAATTTTTTTTTGTTCCCCGTATTTATTTTATTTTTCCATCAGCGCTGCCGTCTAATTGAGTTAGGCCTCCAAATCGAAAATGTCGATCGTGTTGTAATTCAATTTATTTTTGTTTCTAATGGAGTACGAGATTTTTTATTTTATATTTTACGCTATGTAATTTTAGATCAGCGAAGGGCTGCCGTTACTTACTGCTCAAGACAATTAAATATTTGCAGCTATTTCACGTCGTGGTTAATGTGTGTATTTGCTTTACATATATTTTGTGACAGGAACTTTAGTCGCTTAGTGTTGTATATTTTTTCCATACGATAGGTTTCAATCGATGTTATTACTACGATAGGCTTTTGTGATAGTTTAATGGAATATTCGCTTGAAATGTAAATTATTTTTATTTCTGAATTGTTTATCCATGTTTCTATTAAATATTAGTAAAAGCTGAATAATAATTAAGGACAATAAAGTTCATGTTATTTTGAAGCCCATTAAACTATATGTGTACTAATTGTCAATATGTTTTTGTCTGTATTGGTATGCACTCTGTGTGGAGTTATGTTCTTTTTACCTTTTCGCGAAATCAAAGAGTAAAAAAACGAGTAAAAAATATAAGATATGAGTAAAGAAAGAAAATCAAGATAGTTAAAATAAACATTACTTTCGTATAATTTTGAGTTAATTGAACTAAGATTCAACTGTTATCAAGTGATATTGAAACCGATTCTATGGATTCAATTTCCAGCATATCTTTTCTAAAATTAATTTACTAATTTCATAATCAAAAATTTACGCTCATTTCATTCCCCAAATATAATCGAGACAAGTCTGTCTGAATCTCAAATTACAGTTCCCTGGGCCAGCATAGAAATAAGGCCGAATTCTCATTAAATCAATTAATTAAAGGAAAACCTACAGGGTCCGTCAACCCGTCCATAAGGCATTCATTAGGAGGGCTGGGGCACAATTACACTGATTTATTTAATAAAAACCAATATCAGCCTCCTTCATCCTTTGATTGCAATATTTGTACCTATAAACGAATCTACAGAAGACTATTTAAACTAAATAAAATGGAACTAAAATTGAAACCGTAATATGTACATCATAAAATATAATTTTGTGATTAACTAAAGCAGTAACAATATTTTTGACAAACTGATTAACATAATTAGGAGTTTATTTATAATACAATATTTTGTTGGTTTATTTCTCCGTAAACACACATAAGTGGACCCTCTACAATTGCTTTGAGGATGATATTGCTTTCCGTGTGGCCGTAGTCTCAGCGATGATACGAAGCTTTTAATATCCAACAGGTTCTTTGATCTGTTTTTGAGTTTATAATTTATTGAGTTACATTTATGATAATTATGAAAAAAAAAATATTGTCGCTTACTGTTTGCGACTGGCTGACACCCATAAGCCTTTTTATATGCATTTGTGTTTTTATTATTTGTGTTTTGACGTTGTCTGGTAGATGAAGATTGATGGCGTCAAAAGTGTGTTCATCTGTTTTATCTATTCTGTTTTAATTTAATTATACTTAGTTTTACCGTTTGCTTCTTGTTTCCTTACACATTACAGTCCACATAACGGTAGCTATATATACATATACTGTGGGATAAATTAATTAATCTACAGATAGTTTTCCTTACGAGGCATTGGGTTTTGACATTTGATTTGATGGACATTGATACATACGAAATATAATCGTCATAAACATGTAAATACGAACCAGTATAGTTACCAGCTATTTTTATGTTACACCATATTAAATCAAATGTCAATAGATAAAAATAGGTCGCCATCAAAAAATATATTCACAATCATTTTTCCCTTCGAAATTATAGGCAGTGCGCTTGTTTTAAAAATTTCAATACATTTTTCCTAGCAACCCTTTCCGCCGAGATTCAATTCGGCTAAATAAACTGAATTATATGCTACTTAAATGAGTGTCAGGTCGGTCCCCAGTCGCCCCTCTAAGGGCCACTCACTTCCGCACCTCGCCCCGACATTCTTCTGAGATTTACGCTGGAATAGCAAAGGGGTCTAACTCAAAATTCAATATTTTGAGAGTAAACGTATTTTTTGTAATATTTTTTGATATAAAAATTAATTTTGAAAGCTTCATGTTAAAATAACTTGTCTTCTTCTGTTCTTCCATAAACTATTAATTTTGATTGTTATTTTATTACAAAAATCATTCTTATCTTCGGGCTGGCCGAGATGTAGCTGCAATTTTGGCTAGGAATCCCCGGATCGAGTCCAAGCCGGGGCATATGTTTGAATGTTAACACACATATTTATTATCATAGTTGTGTATATTTATATAGGTATATATAGGTATATATTTCTTGAGAAATATGCGTAACATTTATTGTATTATTGTTGTGCACGCACTAAAATTAAATCTAAGTTCGTTCCACTCTTTCATTTCAAACGAACCAGAAAGATATAGAGCACTAATGACGTTAGTTGAAGTTCTTGAAACGTCGATTTCAAGCAAATATTCCTTATGGAAACTATTTTTAAACGAGTCATAGGTGCAGGATCGGCTAAGTGTCAATTAACTTGACCTGCTTGAAGAGATCTCTTTTAGCGGTAACCAGATCCTTGTACATGTTTTTTTTCTGAATGTGTGTTGTAAAGTTTTATTTATGTGTGCGATAAAAGATATAAATTATTCTAACCTAAGTAACTCTAATTTAAGTTTTAGCGGATATTGAATTGTATGGTGCCAATATATTACATATCAAACTAGTAAAAGACAAACTATGACGCATTCCTCGACGCTGTTTATGTTTTACTATAATGTATAAAAGTTTCATTTTATACTACTTATAATATATAAGTAAGGAAAATATTAAATCATTGCATAAAAAACCTAACCTTGCATAATGAAGTTACATTTGTGCCGTAAAGTGCTACATAGCTGTAAAATCATATATTACTTTAAATGGAAACATATAATCGATATAATGTTGAATAATTTAATTAACTCTGAACACCAAATTTTTTGTTGTTTGTATATTACAATTTTTTTTTATCAATAGGTCCATTTATGTAGTCATAATCACTATAACACAACTAATTATTAAATAAATACGAAATCTACAAAATATTCCATAAATATAAATTGATGAGATACTCCGTTGTGTTCAGAGACTTCAGACACAAAAGTAGGCGCACGCCCTCCATGAAACGAATAGGCCGGGGCGGCGAGCTTTTCTCACTCTCTTAAACGCTCTTGCCGGCTTTATAACGAACAAACGTGTTTGATACTAGCTGAAACCAGTCCATTGCATTAAGAGCATATTTGTTTTTAAATGTTATCATTTGATATCTAAAAATTTGAAAACACGTAAAATGAAAAGACTTTATTTACATATAACATATAACACTTTATACATCAATCTTTATATTGGCAACTCTCATTGCATCATGTAAATAAATACTAATACTTTATTTCACCAAACACAAATAAAAATTATCACTGTTCAAAGCAGAATATGGTTTTTTCTCTATCAGACATTTCCTAAAGCCAACTAATGACCCTATCAAGCCGATATCTACCGCTGTTAACGTCATAGACGTTAAATAAATCCTAACATGTAAATTAAATATATTGGAAATTTTAAGATTAATATAAATATTTGTAATTTCATATGTATAACGTTTTATAATGTATTAAATAAATGTTGATTAATATACCTATTAAAAAGTGATTTATAAAATTCATATGTTTTATTAAAAAAAAGATCATTCACTATCATATAAATAAAGAGTTAATAATACATTGTATAAATTTGTGTTATATCCTTTAATATCTTCTTAATATATTACTTTAAATTTTACATAATAACTCTTCAAGATACACACTTCAAGCTAGATAATAGCTATAGATTCCCATTATATTTTAAATTAATAGCGAACATTATTTCGAATTATTAATCAAATCTACTCTTAATACATAAAAAGTAACTTTTTTTGTTTGTCTCTTAAATTATTTAGTAATGTTTCTCGGAGTAGTCAATTACTTTAATTAGTAACTTATACAGTTCTACGTCTAGCGCAACCGACCCAGATGCTTGATAAGACAAGTATGCTGGAATAATTGTTGTCCTGTTGTTCAAACATTTTATAGTCATAAATGTAAATAAAAAACCCGATAAATATAGTTGATACGAAAATGAATAGGAGTAAGAGTAGTAAGTATGAATCTTTCTCATTTTTTCTTTATTTTTCAGGTACAAGTATCAAGTTCCATAGATCGCAGTGGCCGGACGAGTGTAGCTGAAGTGGCGCCGCGGCATTGTTGCAGCGTGTATCACTAATATTATAATGGTTATACACGGTTTCATTATGTGACCTCATTGTCGTTACTAAGTTAAAAATAATCTCTTGTCTTGTCTTGTTGTTACTTAGCTAAAACTTAGAGATCTTTACTGAAATATTTTTTAAGAAAATTTTCACATCCACGACTTACAAGTTTCTAAACAATGTTTGAGAATATTTTAAAAACAGATGGTTTACTGTCACGCAAAACTAATCAATGTCTGTTTTACAGATTAATTATAATTTAAATTATATAAAAGTATATCCTCTTCAGAATAAATCCTGTAATTTAGTATTTATGCTCGTAGTTTTGAATGTGACAGTTATATAAATATTATAATTATTTGAATAAATTTTCAGAGAAAAACAAAAGAATAACAATAACATAATTTAAACTTAATGTAAGTGAGCTTAACCAGAATTGTGGCCAGTGTTTTCCTAAAAGCTTATATCTATTTCGGGTGTCGATTAAAATAATAATTAATTAAAACCGAACTCGCAACACGGGCGCACTTACATCACCCGAAACCTGTATCCCGACATACGTCTAAGAAGAATTAACAGCGAGTATTTTATCACGACAACAATCAAAACGAACGTTCCCAACCGCAAGTTTAATTATGCAAACATCAAGCCGTTGCCAGATTTCTCATTAGAGCCAAGATAATGACGGTACACACTGTCGCAAAATTAGATAGCAAGCACGCACCCAAACAGATATACGCGGCACATTAACATAAACCGAATTTGCATGTAAATTACATTTTACAGCATCTTAATTAAAACATTTTGGCATTATAAATGATCAAGGGGAGGCGGGTGGGGTACCCCTGACCTTAGAGGGAGTTCGCAACGTTGTTCGATAGTTTCGAATTTTGAATATGGAATCGCGAATTCGAACTAGGGTACGAACGTAAAGTAAAGATACTTTTTAATGTTGTGTAATGGCGGTTTTTCGTTTCGATTTTTGTATTAATTGGTTGTCAACATCTTATTACGTTTATTTATCGTTTAGTATCAGTACGAAGAGCTTTTGTCATGAAAGCCAGATAAAAGTTATATCATGTAGACACATAATTGTAATAACCGTAAATCATTTATACTAATAAGAATATGAACAAAAAACAGTATACATTACATGGAGGTAGATGTTGCTATAAGACATTCGGTTCTATATACAGTTTACATGATCCTAGCAGCTTATGGGTGATCCCATCCATTGTTAGTTTTCTATACTTTATGATTATTATTGTTACTCAACATGGTTAAAAATACAAATCTGAGTAATTTAAAAACGAAGCACTCAAGAAAAACAATCATCAAAATAAAAGTTTAAGTAAACTTACAAAACTCAATGAATTTTAACCACTTTTTGTAATTAGAATTTTTATTGCGCACTCCACTGGTAACCCCATCGATAATACCTTATGTAACACAATTTACATACAATCTCAAGAAAAGAAACTGTTGGGGTTGCCACCCTCAGTGGAAATTAACAGAAACCTCTTTAAATAAGTTGGCAATTAGGGGTAACATTAAATTTACATAATTGTGTGACTTGTGTACTGTTTATGTTTTGACAATAAGATTTATTTAGCAGCGAGTCTGTGCCTAATCGCTTGGTCGAAGAAGCTGAACTGTATAAAATAATGGTAAGGTATATGTTTCAAAGTTATTAAGAAAAAACTACATTTAAAAAATGACCTAAGGTAAGAAGCGAACCCACGAATTTCATTCGACCCCTCTTTACCAGTGTCAGTAGCTACAGAGGACGTACTAGGAATAACTTAATGGATTTCTTGTAGTCATTTCATAGCTTATAGACAGCAGTGAACTTTGCTAGGTAGACAGTATTCTCAAAATATTTCATAAAAATACGAAGTCGAAATCATTCGATTCATGTAAACCAACTACTGATGTTAACCGAACATTAGTAATTAGGAAACATGTTCAGAAATTTTGAAAAAATTGAAAGGTCTACATTTTCACTCCATAGTTTTGGATTAATTGTTTTACGATTGTCCCCAGAGTAGATAGTTTTGATTCACATAAGTCACACCAGTGCCCATAGTCTGAGTTTCAATAGAATTGATCCGTCTCGGTCGTGTTTGTCGTCAACTGTCAAATTGTATAGCAGCACCTCTGTTGTATTGAAAATTATTTTTTATATATGCTATGATCAGCTGAACATTACTACGCTCCAAACATCTCAATGCGATTGAAACTCACACTAGGGGTGCGGATTTAAGAGGTTGTGTTGGTAAATAGGGCAAGAGGCTTTTAGGCGTCGCAATGGCAATAATTCTCTCCTGTTTCAATAGAAGAAAATAAGTTTCGATAACATAATTATACTGTTTTTTATTATTAAAAACCTTTTTTAATATCTTAAGTAATAAATAATAAATAAAAACTTATGCAAGGTTATAAAAGATCCATGGAAAAAAGTATTAGCCATACAGAAATTGTAATTAGCAAGACTTCAACCCCTTAATATTTTCTGCATACCTGGTTTTAATATCATTCATATTTATAATAATTTGAAAAATATAAATTTAAATATGAAATTTCAGATTTATTTACACCTTGAATTAAACCTGCATGGTGTGATATTACCAAATAAAACTTTTCACGCGATAGACACAACGTTCTAAATTTAAAAAATGAATGACAATCGATTGTTTGTTTTTCCATTGATTTTACAATCAACCTTAAACGTCGAATACATCGAAAATTAGTGTGATTTTTGGGTACATGTTCCAAAGTGTTACTAATGCAGCTGAAAAAAGCTTTCTATATCAATAGTAACGGAGTGGATACGGCTAACGAACGCACTGTGCGTCTTTGGTTTAAACGCATTCATACTTGTATCTTCGACTTGAATGAACCACGAGGAAGAACTATAACGGAGAAATACTAAAGCGAATAAGGGCGAATAGAAAGCGATAGACAATTTTCCAAATAAAGTAAATACTAATTGAATTATGAATACTGTCAAATCCTAAGCAGTATTTTGTAAACACGCTTATTGCTATATCTGTCATATTCATCATTCTAATGTCACCCTCTTCCACATAAAAATTGCATAGGTACGTATATGCTGGTATCATTAAAAGCTTTGGGGTTGCGATATAATTTATTATGACTTATAAATCAATCGCGCTGCTTAAAAAAAATCTACTTATGATGTGGTTTTCCAGTTATATGAATATAGTGTAACATAAAGACCATAATTACCATTTCACGAATAACTTTCATTTGGATTTTTTACAAATCTGATATATTTAAGTATAATAGGTACAAGGGACACTAGTGCTTGTTCAAAATTTGTTCGTTATTCTTAGTCATTGAAATATAATAAAAATCTTTTTGAGGACATCATAGAAGTGTCTGTATAAAATTGGTTCCTTTTATGAAATAGGACAACGTCAACACTTAACAAATAAATTGATGTTTTGTAAGATATGAGATATATAGACACTGAATTATATTTCCCTAATTTTATTTGTTGCGAAGTATTCGAAACTTCTTTTTATATATACAATTGTCGAATAAACGCATCTACACTAACTTACATTAGAGGAAAACTGTCATCAATTAAAAAATTTTGTCGTTAAATTAACGAATGAATATGCACAAATATACTTCAGAACAATATCTATTTGGTCTAGACTAGTACTCTTTCGGGACTTTCAAGTGTTCCAGAGAAAAAGTAACTTAACTGAAATAGCTTCAAGTTACGAGTCGGTTGGTCGTATCATTCGACCTATATTTAACAATTGTAATATCTAAATACGTTTTTAGTCATTTTGGCTACGTACAGATACACGTTTGCACAGTACATTTATAATTGAGCATTTTTATCGCGCCCTATCATTTCAGCCGCGCGTCCAAATAAGCTCATTTATAACGCGGGGGCTGAACAAAAACAAAAATTTGAATAAGGAGGGCATTATTTATCGCCGCCCCAATGAACGCCCGTTAATGTGATTTTTTAATAAAAAAAATATACACGAGCCAACCAAACGAGGACCATGTATCATCGCTTTTTTCGGACAGTCATTGTCCGCGCGCAGAAAAATAATAATATATTTTTTATTTACTTATTACGCCTCGCGAAAGTATACATCATATTAATTACGCTGTAAATTATTCGGTGTACTGTTTTTGGTTAAATCATAATAGTTTGTGGCGAATATTCATTTCGGACCGTTCGTTTTGACGTTACATTTTTAATAATTAATGTTTTTTGTTTTCTGGTCAAAGACAAAAAAAATACCTTTGTGTTTGGTACTTAAAATCTTGAATTTTTTCCGCTTATTACAAAACCTAGTCTATAGTCAACTCTAGTTTAAAGCTTATGCTGTCTCTATCTAGCTTAAATAAATAATAATATAAGATAGCCTCAGATCTAAACCAGGACTATCTTTCAACCACATTTTGTTATAAGGCGATTTTAGTTGTAATGAAAACAGTTTGTCGTAGGCAAATAAATAAAAAAATATTGAAAATTATTCAGTTAATATTTATTGATAAATCCCTGATCGTTTTAAAGCTTATGATACACCAATTATCTAGCCCAAAGTCAGCATCGGTAAGAGCTTGAGCTTTATGGATACTTGATAATGGAAAATTTAGATTAGTAATATATAATAAAAAGTATAATAATTGTCCGATATATACTAAATAAATATAGAAACATCCAAAACTCGTGAACGAATATTCGTATGTATCGTAATCGTATCGTAAAAATATTTGCCCCTACCGGGATTTGAATCTGGGAACTCTGGCTGAATAGAGGGGTGCTGACCGCTCTTTCAGACGGCCTTCATGTAAAAAGAAAAAAAAACCCATATACCAACTTATGACCTCATTTAAAAATCTTTTAAAAGTTTCCTTATTCCTTCTTAATGTTAAGAAATCAACTAATACTATGAATGACCACGGATGATTAGTATTAAAAACAATTTAATATAAACTCCTAGAAGCAGAAGTTTAGACATGCCTTCGATAAATTATTATTGCAATCGCTATTTGACATTTGCACTAAGAAGTCAATCGAAGGTATATTCAAGGCATGGTGATCGGTATTAAAATGCGGACTTTGTAAAAAGATTAGTTGTCTTGAGACGGAAATCGAACCCGAGTCCTAGAACTTGGCAAAACCCTTTGCTTCGAATTTCTAGTTAAATGTTTATTTCAAGAATCGTAAACTTTGTGAAATTTTTTTATCAACAATAAGTGTTAAAGGAAGAAATAAAAATCAAATATATTGCACATTTCAAGCTAAAACAATCCAATGATATGTGTGAAAGACGATATACTGGCAATATAGGTGATACAAAACAAAACGGAATGCAAACCCTCCTTTTGTCTAATTTAAAAAAATATCAAAAAATAACGCTCCCTTAAAACGCGCGTCGTCACGTCCCATATTCTCGCGTTAATTACACGTCATTCTTTTTTCAAAAAGCGCGCCAATGACGCGCGCAATTAAAGCAGCGTATAGACAACGGAAAGACGCGACATAAAGCCGGGTATACAATGGGTTCTCGGTGAAATTCGCCGCAGGGATAGTGAAATTAACAAGGCGATGTACACTTGACACTAGGCGCCTGTTTTCCTACTACTTTCTGTGCCAAGGCAGTGTCGGTACACCTATGGCGCGCATGTTATTTAAATCACGTGCTTCCGTGGACGATATATACGACCTTTTTTATCAACTGGCGACCAGAACTTTTTTCTCTGAAAACTTTTGCACCCTGTGGCACCACTCGTAAAGAGTTGTACTCAGCGGGGCTGTCTCATTCACATATCGTCGTAATTGTGTGAAATAAAGAGCTTTGTTGCGTCATTATTTTTCTTTTCTTTATAAGATTTTATGATTGTTGAGCAAAGGCGTAACCGAGGGGGTATCAAGTATTTTGAATACTTGACTTTAGTTAGTGTATGAAGCTTAAATTGATAATATTAATTTGAAATATTGTTTGAAAAATTTATTGCAATCTATTGCTGGAAGTAAATTTCTCCTATGCTCAGTCACAATGCACGATCTTCTCCATTCAACTACCACCTTTTTAATCCTTCAGTTTTTTTGAAATACCGATGATTAAAATTGCAATTACTGATAATTTAGGGTACTCTCAGTTAAGTAGTCGTGCGTAAGCTTCCCATCCGATATCGCGATATGTTTTTAGTATTCTTAACACTAGATATACCAGCGATTTGAATATATATCAACAACAAAAATTATATTTGTTACTGATGTATATAAAATAACACTAAGTTTATAAAACGTACTCTCTAATTATAACTACAAAAGTCATAACATCAGAAATGTCTGAAAAAAAATGTGTAATATAGTAGGAACTTTGAATTGAAATTGCACGACCAGTCTAAATGACTGGTCTGGTAAATCTAGTGTTAATAATGCTAAATCTAAAGCTAATCTAATAGGATAGGGAAAGAGTTTCTTTGCATTTTATCTGAAAATTCAAGCCATTTTTTTCCATGTTAATTTACATTTAAGTACAGTATATATGTGCCATTTTGTTTGTAGACTTTCTGCGTTTTTCCCCCACCTAATATTTTAAAATGATTTTGTTTCCTTCCTAATAAAATTATCAGCTAGAACTATTATAATAAACAAAAACTACAACCGACCGACTAAAGTTAAATAGTAGAGTACCCATATTTTCTGTATTAATTTAAAATTCCCGCTCAAATGCCGCTCATGGTCGTCTATCTAAAAGAGGTTATTAGCAAAAAAATTGTAATCGAAGCATGATTGAGGCGTTTAAAACTATCAAAAATAACTGTTTTGACCCCGTTTAATCTTAAGATATACGGTTTTGTAGCAGTTTCCTAATTTATCATATTTAAAAGAAACAATTGTTACATGTATAATCAAAAGATTTAAGAAGCGCCAGTCGCCAAAGACGTATTGTTTAATTTTAGACTGCACAAATGATGGTATTTTAAATTCCCGCTTTGTCCCTAACAATAAGGGTTGTAGTGTCGCCGCGAGCGATCTGGTGCTTCCACTCACATTCCTGTAACTTTCCTCGTCATGCCTTAATAACTTATTCCTATATCCAGAAACAATATAACAAGACAAAATAAGTATGTGCAAAGTATAGGACTGATTTTAGATTCTGACTCTTTGTTAAAAAAAACCGACAACCATCTCATGTAGTGGTCAGTACCTCTGTCTACTTAGCTAGAGATTCCTGGGTTCCCATCCCGATAGGGGCAGATATTTGTATGATGAGTACAAATGTCTTCAATATTTGTTCACGAGACTTATATATTTTCGTATGTTTATTTAGTATATTACAGATTTTACGTGTAATATACATATCTATATTTCTCAATTATCAATAGAAGCTCCTGACGATGCCAAATTTAAAAATCAATTTTCAATTCTTCCCAGTTCCTCGAAGGACGGGAGAATATCACTCAGCAGAGGAGGCGATACGACAGAGAGAGGAATCGGAGGATAATCCTGGCGTTATCGAGCAAGACCACCCGCTGGAACCACAGTCCCAATAGAGAAGTTGGGTTGTGGCCATTGGTTGGTTATTATTATTATTGTAATTGTATATAAATAATAAATAACTTGTATTATTGTAATTGAATGGAATAAGATACGTTTGAAGCATATTTCACCAATAACATCATGCTTTAGACAATATGCTTATAGCAGAGAAATATTTGTAATAAAAAAACAATTTAATTTTGTATTTTGCTAGAATTTTCTGCAAATATCATAGTGTAGTTTATGCTTAATAGATATAAGTTTCAAAATGAGAGGAATAAAACCTTTAGATTAATTAGCTATCATTTATAAATAATAAAATAAAGAGCCAAGAATAGTATCGTTCTGTTTATTTATGCCTGATTTATATTGTTAATGTGACTAGTAGCCAAATAAATATCTATTAGTCTGTCATTCTGAGCTCTACACCAGTAAACATAATGTCACTTTTCAAATACACTGTCATATTTAAACATATACTAAACATAATAGTAATTGGTTAAATCACGCGCATGATGTTCCATTTGTAGTGATTACCATTTTCCTCTCGACCTTCGAGCCTGCTGCAGCGGGGAGCGCTCTATCCTTATCCGTGCAATTGCGCGGACGGTTGCTTACAGCCACTGATATAAATATATTTGATACAAAATCATTATCTTTATTGTGTATAGTATATTTCTAAACACGTACCTTGTTCTTACTATGTCGATAATTATAAAAGCATAAACACACCAGCTAGACTCTCTCTTAGATGTTTCTACAGTATTGAAAACTTTCTGTAAGTGTACAATTAATATATATTTAATGTTTTAATTGTATTTGTAGAGTATTTTTAGAATTAATATAATTTATTTTACTATCTTTTTTTGCATAAACTCTTTTATCTCCTTCTGTATTTATTTTTTCAATCCAAGTTGCTTGTTAAAGATACTTTCAAAAATAATAAGGTCGAATATTGCACAGCTTTACTTTCTTATTGCAACTTATTATACCTTTGGCCAAATCATGTTTGCTTATTAAATACAAAGAACTTAACGTCATTCTATTTATAAGTCCCTATATAAAACAAAATTTGATTTTTAAAAACTTTCTTTACAAACTTATAAGGGATGAAAATATCATATGTGAAGAATATACTCATACTCTGAGTACATAAGGTATACTCTAGGACAGTATGTAAGCCTCGGGTAAGTTAGCCTTCACTTAGCCAAAGCGCGTCTCTTCAAGCCTTCGTTAAAGGAAATATATTTTTTTCACATTGGCTTAGTACTCGGCCTACGCAAGAGATGTTTTACATAGAACGATTTACACACGTTTTAACATTTTCTTATGAAAATGCTTTAACTAGATCAAAAAAAAGTTTCTTAGTTTTATAAAAACAATAAAGTTCCACACAAAAAAGTTTAAATTATTGTTTAGAATTTGAATAGTTTTTAAACTGTGATAGAGGTCGCAGTGACTCCCTCAAATATTAGTTTACAATCTCATGCAGATATAATTATAAAAAATGTATAGCTAAGAAAAAATAAAGACTTTAAAGCAAACCAGAATAATGATAAGAACTAGGTTGGTTACTTTAATTGTACGCAAGACTAACCCGAGATTGGCTTATAAGCCAACTGTGAAACCCAAAGAGATTGCCTAAAAGATATTTCATAAGCATCTTATTTAATCAAGGTTTTTATCAGACAACAGTACAGCACCAACCCTATGCATAATGTATGAAACTTAAAGAAATGCAATGAAATGATCGTTCCTTCGTACATAAACGATTTCCATCCTCACAATTGAATGATGACGATCCATTGTGGCTATGTTTAGAGATCCTGCGGCTAATGCAGATAGGTGCTCTAGGACCGTTTCGTCCACTTATGCTATGTATTATTGCGTTTTATTGGGTCACTTGTATGTTGATACGGTAATCGGTTATTAGGCGCGGTGGAAGATTTCGCTTATCATATTATGGTCTCACGATTTGATTTTAAGAGTTGTACTAATCTGTTCAACTGATTCGAAATTTAAAAATGTTTAACCTAGGGTATGCATCGAGAAAACTTTTTGTATAAAATACTGAACGGCAGTCGAGGCGACGTTATAATTACGATTCGAAATTTGAAAATGGTCCTGTGAGCTGTAATAAGGTGATTTTTCAACAGCTCAACTATCTGCAATTAGTGGCCACTACTCGGAAAAGTTTAGTCTCTCTCGAGCCCATCCGTAGATCGCTAGGCACATTTGTCACCAGGTGCCCTCTTGGCTAGGGTCGAACATGAGTTCGGTGATGATCAATGCAATAAAAACAAAGCTGCATTTACTTTGAATTTATTCCAGTAACAAAACATGAATTAAGACGACATAAAAGTATCAGGAAGAAGGAACTGTAACAATTAAAAACAAATTATATATAAAATAGGTAATGATGTGATATTAATTATGGTGATGGTGATGATGTGATTATTGTAACTTACCCCAAACTATGGGTTCCTTTATAATATGGGAAGCGATAGATACATATAAAAAAGCTTCCGAAAGAAAATTATAATATTAATTGATAACTTCAGAAATGTCAATTTCGACATGTACAATTTTTAAATGCTAGTCCTAATAAAAACAGCCAGCAATTATAAATCGACGGACCAAAGGAGGTCACATCGTTACACATTGTTAATGCAACCACTTTTGCCTACCATTCGATCAGTGCAGTGGTATGTGGTTCAAAATTTGCATGTTTCTTAGTGTTAAAGATCTCTGACGTACTGAGAGGTAAAAGGCCGTCGGTCGAGTGACACGCCAGGCCATAAATATTAAAGTAACTAATTCGTCTAACTTAGAAGTTCCTGTATCATCATGACTATTGGTTTACGTACTGTGCTTTGCTTTATCAGGGCTCAACTACAGAACATACTATAGAATAGTTGGAATTTTTATGCAGTTAACGTGCGCATTTCTTGAGAACCATGGAGCAAACATACAAAAATTCTCTAAATTAATTTTATGAGGGCTCCAGCTGTATCCATCATGCATTCTAAAATTTATAGTTGTTTGAGAGTATGAGTGTAAATAATATGCCTTTGTTGTGTCTACGTTAACTCTGCAGACAAAATACAAAAAAGGAGAAGATTCTCAATTCTAAATGTATTTTATGTTTGTTAGCACAGAACTTAATCATAGCAGATCGTTTTTTAAAATTCAATGTCCAGTTCTGTTGATGGAAATCATCAGAAATGGCGGGAACTCCTCAAAGTTTATAAGCATGCATATAGTGATTTTGGTATTTTTATGAACAAGAGAATAGTTTTCGTTCGATAGAATATATCCTGAGGTGATCCCGTTGTTAGCTAGCCAGGATCTGATAGTGGTATCCCAGGTGAATTGAGGGCAAACTTCAAATTTTAAAGGCACACATATTTCATACTCTTCCTAAAGATATTCGAGTTTCTGAAAACAACGGTAGACAGACTGGGAAGTCGACAATACTGACGGTCACCCATCTAACTTTGACCTTAGAAACATACCACTCAAAATACAAAACAGTAAAAACTCGTTGTTTCCCTTTCTATTGTGTCTTTAAACAAGCACCAACTCTAATTATTTTTATTTATTTTTGTTGGCAACAACTTCATTTAAATTAGATAACTTCTTAAATTGGATTATTTTTACCTTTTTCAGTATTTCGAAGTTGGTTTCTAATTATTTTATTGAATGATATATTTCTTATATTACTTTCATATTTTGCATAGTAAAAATAACTACTAAAAGAATCGAAAATCATAAAGTAAATGCCGACTCAATTCGCTTTACCGATATGGTTGCTACCGGTAGAGGTTATCGACAACCAGCAAAATGGAAATAATATAATCATCACGAATGTTTTAAAGTATTTTAAGCTACACCTGTCATGAATAACTAGTGAAGTTACCGATAATCGACAAATAGGGAGAGAAAAAATAACATAAAAGTACTATCGTTTGTATTTTAAATTTTGTATGAAATATGTTCTAATGTTATTTCTGATGCAGATAATATAATATCTGATCAACAATTTTTGCGGCTTTCTGAACGCCTGTATGAAATATCATACCTTCACCTTTCTCATCACCTTTATCACCTTTCTCATTACAAAAAAAAAGAAAGAGTCAAGGAATCCACTCATACCCCAGACAATGGTTTCTTTTGAATGAAAAGCACTATAATGCTTGAAGAGGGAAAATACCAGATGTTTTCTTTTACTTACTTACGTATTTGATGTTGAAAAAATATAATAGAATTATTGAGGTGTTAAATCCAAGAATATCGCTACTGCCGGTAACCGGTTAATCGACAATCGGCACGGCGCTTAAATTACGGCGCGTTGTTTTTATCTGTTTTTGCGAGCCTAGGGGTGGCGCGGTTTTTTTCATCTTGTTTCCTTTATCGAGCGCTTGGACCCGCGGTGTGGGGTTAAAAGGCATAACCCTTATTCGAGCCGTGTGAGTAGCGATTTTTTGTTCACTATCCATGTTAAAATTTATACGTTTTTCACGTGAAGGCGTATCATTCGTCTGCAAACTTATGATAAATAATTATTTCAAGTTAGAATTGTCTTTAAATGATGCATACTGCAGTGTAACGTAAGGTGATGTCACGGGGCGGGGTAGGAGTGGATTTAAAAATACTTATTTACTAATTTCGACAAACTTATATTAGATAAAAGGGCTAAGTATGTGTTTACCCGAAGGTGGTCCGATCTAATCTGATTATTATTTATACTACGACGAGAATACAGTTTCCAATTGCATTGACGTAAAATGGAATGGGAAACTCAGCGATTTTATTTTATATTCCTTAACGTGTAAATTTGATTATAACAGTACCTTGTATATAATTATAATTGGTTAATATTATTCAACGGTTAATAGACTTATTAATTAATACAAAATTATAGTAAAAATACTAAATCACATTAACTAATATTTTTTAAGTAAGTATATTAACATAATACAGTCATATTAAGTTTTAAAATTCAACTAAGTAATTAATTTAGAGAAGACAGTAATCCTTAGTCGTAGAGTGAACTAAAACGTCGTTAACGCGCGCATTTAAAATATTAATCTTAACAACAAAAATATTGACATAAACTAAAACGAAAACAAAAATAATTAACTAAACAATGTTGAATGTAAATGTTGACTTTTAAGCACAGATAAAATAACACAGGACAAAAAAGGGTTTAGCTGTTCGCATTCTGTGCAAAATGAAGCATTTCACTCTTTATCTATTTAATTGAAAATATCTGTCACAAATTTATATGTATGATATACATAACTTTTAAGGGCTGCAGTTTTGAACTTTTAGTAGTTTTATATTTTTATCAAACCGGTTTTTACTATTTACATGAATATTGCCGCTTTACTAAATACTAAAGTAGAGGCTGTAGTGGCGGTAAATCAGTGCTTTGTAAATGAAAGCAGCCATTAATGACACCTGTGTATAAATTTACGCATTTTTTATTTCTACTGACTTATTATATTCTTGTTTTATTATTCTTTATGATATGGTATTCTCTATGGATGAACATCGAAATCGCAAAAAAAATCAGCTGTTCCACCCTAACCATCGATACTTACTCGACAATGTAACAATCGATATTTGTCTTACAGCTGGGCACTGGACTTCCTATACATGAAAACACGTATGAAATTTGGACTTATAACACCGCGTGTTGCATAACCAAGAACAACGCAATCCATCTTCAGAACGGAAGAGATTATATATTAAAAAAATAACCACCCAACCAACCATAAGATATGTAATTTTTTTATTTATGTGTAATAGTATAGTCTATATCTAAGTAGATATAAGTTATATGCACTCTGCGTCCAATTTTTAGTTCACATATTCCTCTCGCAGGTTTGCTGGTAGAATTTTCGTTACAAATAAACATTTAGGGTTAAAACAATTGAGTACAAAGGTACCTCAATTGTTTTATAGCAGTATCATTATAAACATTTATGTACATAAATAAATATGAATTTAATAAGATAGGTGACTTTTCGTGACGTAAACTCCTCATCTTAGAACTAAGTAGTTCTTGAAAATATAGTGTCAAACTATTGGACAGAGGCATACAAATTTTTGTAAAAGAACCCCACGTCGCAATAAGTTCAGATGGAGTGGTATTTATGTATGTTGCCATGTATTCTATTCTACCAAACAAGAGTTTTCGTTTTATTGGCGGTAGACGTAACGGGCGCATGCAATCTGCGGAACAATCTGACCCAACGGCTTTGTGTCTACTTTCATACTGCATTGACAGTTAAAAGGTCTGTTAGGGCTGGCACGCATAAAAAAAACTATGGTTTTTAACGAAAATATTTATTAAAATAATTCGAGCTATTAATACATAGTCCTAAAGTTAGCTGAAAGAGATCGTTTTCAGAGATAAGGTTGCTCTTTGTAAAAATAAGTAATTATTCCCTATGTATATTAGTAACTATTCCCTAAATTAGTAATTATTCTCTTTTTGAATTGGTTGATGTACAAAATAGGTAAATTTTATCCTAATGACAGTTGGTTGCTCAGTAACGACTGAACCACTTTCATTGATCTCCTATTTGTTAGACCCATTTGCGCCTTCAATAGTGGAATATTAATAAAATATAAAAAAAAATATACCATTTTATTTTCAATTAATAAGGGTGGCAACTCCGCCATCTTTTACAAATGACGTCACACTCATTCACTATCTTAGGTTAAGAGATAAAGTTAATCAGATAAAGTTATAGAAAACCATTAAAAAAGAAAAAAAATATTAACCTGATTATAAAAGAAAAGATTCCTATTTATGCAGCGATAAATTCTCTACTCAACTAACTACACTTAACTTGCATGTGGTTGATGATTTTAGATGTAACTGGCCTCCATCTTCGGCTTTATCATCTCTTGCAAAGAGTCAAGATCAAAACAAGTCAAGTCAAGAATTCGTGAGAATAACAAAAGAATAGGAAGCCTTAATATTCCATTCCGTACGATCTAGATTCTTACAATTTTTAATTGTCGTATCACGAATTCTGCTTAATTTTGGTCTAAAATGGTAGATCTACAGATATCTAGCATAATCATTTCATTAGTCAATACTTCATGTGCCTTTCAAAACGTAATTCTTCAAATTAAGTCATTACTCAGTAATGCTCTATTTTCGCTTATATTTACCAGAGATTTTTTAAAGAAATTTTCATGATTCTGTTATATTCCGTTATTTTTTAACGGAATTATTTTGATTGTTTATCGTTTATCATTAATGCTGACTTTAACGTTCGGTGCTAAGTTAAGAACTCTCGCAAATCGATGTTATCGTCGACGACAACTTTTTTTTATCGTTTGTCTGATACATTACGCACAATGTTCTTATTCTCAGTTTTTTGTCATTGTTAAAAACACGTTTAGACAAGTTAGTATATGAATTCGGCATAAGCTAATAAGTATTTACATTTTTACACGAAAATAACTATATAGGAAAATTAAAATGATAATTATATTCACCCTGACACGACAAGTACACGAATTACTTCTGTTGTGGATCCAGAAACTGTCTAATAAATATATAGTAATGTGTAAAAGTAAATTATAATATTAAATAATAAATAAAATCAACCAGTTTCTGTTACAGTCATTACTCAAGTCAGATTTTTATTTTTCATAAATCAAAAATAGTTAGGTCTATGAACTCCTTAATTCAATCTTTAACAACTTCATTAAAACTATAGACATAGAAAATACGGTAAAAGAAATTTAATACTGAGATGACAAATAGTTCTGCCAGGTGTAATCCCAAAGGTGTGCCTTCTTTCTGAAACAAATAATAAAAATAATGATAAAAAAATTATTGAATTCGAATAATAATATTTGGTCATTTAATATATACTAAGTCCTTGTGTTTTCTGTGTTTACGACCAGCCAGCTTATTACGTTACCTCAGTGGTAATGACTATGGGTTTAAATTGAATTTTAGCTTATATATTGATACGTGACGAGGTTAATATCTAAATGTGAAGTTTTAATAAAAAGTCACAACATAATTAACAATAAAGTTCAGATGAAGTCTATTACCATTACGTAATAAGATGGCAGACGGGATACGGGATCTTCTTATTATATTTAATCAAGCAATAAATATCAACTCGATCATCCGTTCCTATCACCGCAACATTGTCATGTGAACTTTATTTATTTTCTTAAAAAAGCGAAAACAAACATGCCAATTATTTGTAAAATATCGCCACCAATAAAACGTAGTTAATAGAAAACTTGAACAATTAATAAAAGTCTTCCTACGCGGTATAAGTGAATTGACCAGCCCTATTTCTGGTACACGGCACAGTAGCCATCGTCTGGCTTATTAATAAACATGCGCTAACAATAAATAATTGTTTATAATGAACTTTATAATATATTATTGCGGGTACTTCATTATCTCGAGGCGCACGCACACAACTGAACTTCTCGCAACAACCGTCTTCGCGTCTTTAGTGAAGCTGAAAATTATTTATCGATGTCGATCAATTAAACCTCTGAGTGCTAATAGATCATCAAGTATTTTATTTTTAAATTCTATGAATTATCTGTGTTAGTCCTTTCCTTGTCCTATAAATCTTAATAGTTATATCATATTTAACAAAAGATATCTAATTATGTCTATTTGTAGAGGTATGGAATTATATAAGAGTTGTTTTGACAAGATTTTGTCAATTACTTAAAATTGCGCAATATATTTTAGATTTTTTTTATTAATATTTAATTTTAATTCAATTCATTCAAAATGTAATCCCATTGTTAGTTTATAGAATGTTTATACCTAAGTAATAAAAAAACATCGACATATACGGAAAAAAGTTCCAATTTCGCACCACTTTAATGCGCAGGAGCATCGCCACTCGCATTTTCTTTTATCGACGCATTGATTAATGCAGCTTGATTTGAATAATAATTTTTAGATACAAACGTTATTGTATGATAAATTTAGTGTAAATTGTAAAGTGAGAGGAATTGTGAAATACGACTTTTAAACAAATGACTTATATATCTACTAGCAGTTTATAATTGTATACTTAATTATTTGAATTATGCATTTTAATGAGGATATGTGAATATTTAATGTGGTTTTTGTGAAATGTTTTGTGTTATTGCTTAACTTCAACGTTATAATTTTGCTAAAGATGAATACAAGAATCTACCATGGGAAAATTTTAACCGAGGGCCTTCAGATCGAGTGGTCAGTACCAAACGAGGGCTGTAGTGGCGCCGGGAGCGATCTGGTGCTTCCATTCCCATTCCTATAACTTTCCGTGTCTTGTCTTCATAACTTATTAAAAGATAAAGTAAGCTTAGGATTCTTTTTGTTAAAAAAATATTAAGTATTTTATTTAATTTTTTATTTATTAAAACAACTGACGAATATCTGGCTGAGTGGTCAGTATCCCTGTCTACTTAGCCAGAAGCTTCAGGTTCGAATCCCAGTAGGGTGAGAGATTTGTATGATAGCTCGGCAACATTATCATAACACACGTAAAAGAAACAACAACACAATTCAGATGAACAGAAGCAAAGACAGATTCAATACGCTACAAAAACGCCGACCCAGTGCTTGTACAAAACAAAAACACATCGCAGTAGCTCACAACAATTTGCTTACGTGCAAAGTTTACCTTCCTTCAAATTGGGGTAAAAGGACGGGGCTAAAACAAAACGACGCGACCCCCAAGGTGAAGGTCACCAAAACAAAAGACGACCGACACGCACACAACCCGTAAGCTCTCGTACACACATACATACGAGTACCGCCCGGTAGTGGACAGGCATACGATACAACAGAACATCGCTACTCCGTTACGTGGTTCAAATAAAAACAAAGCTGCGGGAGAAATCGGCAGTTTATAGAGCAGTTCTAACGTAGTCTTTCTCCCAAACATATGTAACAAAAATGATTTTACAAACAGTTACAAAGAAATAAACTACAACATTTTTAATTCTTATTTAAATGTAGCTTATTAATTTTAGGGCTCAACATGTAAAATAAGTTTTGTCTTTATCATTTGACATTGAGGTATGGGTTCGACAAAAAAATATATCACAATGTTTTTTTTTATGTAAAATAGCAAATATGCGTTTTTAGGTCAGGTTGCTTATTTTAAAATCGGCCGGATTTACTTTTTATTCAACACTAAGTTTAACCGAAAACCTGCTTTTGATAATATATCTATCTAGCCAGCATTGTTGTATGGCTCAAACTACTTACGATTTTATTTCATCCTGATAGGCACATGCTGTCTTCACATACCCAACATAATATGCCTAACATTTACAAGCTTTCTTGACATGGTAGTGACATAATCATGTCACCTGGCGGGAAAAACAATATTGTTTATATATATATATGTGTCACATAGGTAGTTTTTGTTGATGATTGACTATAATCACATGATGATAAGAATTTATAATTTTAAATCAATTCAGTCACACCAAAACCGACGCAAGATTACTTCAACTACTCTATATCGATCTTTAGAAGCGGGCGGGGCGCCGCGCCGTAAGTCCGGCGATATTATATTTCACGGCTTTGACTTCTCTCTTTTGATCTTTTGCAGTGCGGAGTCGATAACTTGAACTACTTGTTAATTCGAGAATGTGTGTTTATGAAACGTGTACTTCCTTTCTGTATTTATATTGTCTTTAGATAGTTAATAAAGTGATAATAATTTTTAAGTTCATTACTATGGTTTTCTGCAAAATTTCTAAGCTTGATTACTATGATTTAAGATTTACCTTTTTGGAATTCTGTCTCCTAGATGGCTAGAGAATCTTATTTTATTTTAGTTTTATAATAAAAATACAAATAAAGTTGTAGAGATATAATTACGTATTCATTTCTATATTTTAATATGATTTTAGTAATAATAATACATAAGCTACTGACAAATGAAAGTTAGCAGTTTTTGCCCGTAACATGAGCATTCGGTCACCGTATCTCACATCCATAACTTGAAGTTTAAAAATGTTATAAAAGGTGTTTTAATTTATAACTAGTTAACCTGGTGATCTTGAATGACCTACAATCTGCCTCTAACACCGTCTATTAGAAGAATCTGAAGTGGCGATGGACGAAACATTAGTCTGAGTTTCCATACTAATTCAAATTGTTACTTTCTTAGCAGTTGTTTTCTTAAGATTATCCAAGTTATTAATATTTTAAAACTACCCCTGAATAAACGCGAATATAACACAATACATATATTCAAGTTGGTCGAACCGTTAGAAGTAGAAGAAGAAAGAAGATGAAAGAAGAAGAATAAAATACTAAAGCTATTCATAGAAATGCGAAAGTAATTGTTTCCAAAAAACTTGTTTAATGATGAACGAATACTTAAATTACAAATTAGTAACAATGTTAACAACGTTGTTTTGTCCCAGCAGGAGGCAACATAGCTAGTTCCTCTGTGGTTGAGGAATCCATCTTGGGGCTTATTTTCACTTACCATTGAGTTGAAGGTTCTACCGCAGTGCGAACAAAAGAAAACAAAATTCGGAAAACAACATGATTATAGGAATATGGGGAAAATAATTTTTATGATGTCATGGGAACTCTCCGAAATGTACAATTTAAAAAACCTCTCCTAAGAAACGAAATATGCTGTATGACGTCACGCTGTTTTATAATATCATACACGAAGTAACTCAGTTCGGTAGCAAAAAAAAATATTTTTTTATTAATACAAATGGGTTTCATAATGAAAGTTTATACATATTGTAATTTTTTATGATATAAATTATTTTAAATGGCCTTGCTAACCGAAAGTTAATGACTACAAAATAAATAAGAAATAAATTATCAAAGTAATTGTTCTTTTATAGTCCTGTTGTCTGTATTTTGTTATGATAATTTATAATTATTACAATCTATCAACCGTGCCACTATACCTATACATTAGAAGGTTGTAAATAGTAATTGTGGATTTCACTTTTATCAGATATCCAGATAGTATTTCTTTTATGTACTCGATAAAAATTGTAAAGTACTAAACTATATTATTCGTAGTGCATTATCTCTTCTTACCATTACGTATTTTTCTCTTTTACCATAGCTCTATTTTTCTACCCTTACTACCATTTTTCTCTCATATGTAAGTGTCTCGCGTGGAAGTGAATGCTCTTAGCTTATATAATATTCGCTGTTTGATATATGTGTGATGTGGTTAAAGAACTATTTATTATTTAAAGATAAATGTCGTGCTATACCAGTCAACTATTGCTGCACAGAAAATTACTTGCAGAAACACGTTTGCACATAAATATAGTAATATATGATGATACTTTAATCATAGTGTGATATGTGATACTCAAGTTAGGTAAAAAAATCACAATGCCTATTCACTTATCGAACTGACTTTAAACAGGACAAAAAACATTTCATAACACAATAAAAGATGTTATGAAACACTTCAAAAATTATTACCCACATTAATGGAAGGAAACATTAACTGGACAAGAAGAGCGTTCCCTTATACTCTCCGTCAAACTTTTACGAGAGCTGTACCGTAACAGAATCTTAGCAAAATATACCTACGGGACACGTACATCTCATTAAAAGCGAAACGCGTAATAAACCGAAACATTATTCTCGAACGAATACAATGTTGTTGTAAATTACTTACTGTCGCCGAATAGCAGCACATCGTCGAATAGTTCGGAGATGTCCATGTGGGTCGACACAGAACATAAACTAACTTAAGCGGCCGTACACGTAAGTTATAGTAGCTGAAATACAGACTTCAATGGAATTGATCTAGCGCTAAAGTTTAAATTAATAAAAGTTACGAAATAGTAAAGCTTTGAGCTTAGTGCCTATGTTGGGATCTTCCTTACATACTAATCTCTAAGTTTTAAGATGAATCTCGAAGTTAGAAAAAATATACGACTCGCCTGATGGTAAAGGATAAACGAAGTTGAAAATACTCACGTGTCCTGTACTTTTAAACAGACATTTCTTTTTATAAAAAGCACAGCAAATGACTCGATATCGCCTGATGATTAATGAACTCCATATATCAAGATATATATTGTCCTAGGTACCTCTATCTTGGCCCGGAAGTGTCTTTATTAGGCCTTTTCTGAAACCCGTTTTAAATGAAGAATATATTATTATTATTCATTTAAAATATATAGCTCGCTATGGTTTCTATGACGAAACAAAGCAACTTTCGCCATGGGGAAAATCATTTTAGATGGGTCAATCAATTTTTTTATTCTCCTTCTCCATTGCTCCTCGTTGCTTCAGAAGACACGTTAAGCTGTTAATGCTGGTTGTTACAGCAACTATATTCACCTACTAAGCCGCATTGGACCAACGTGGTGGTTTTATGTCCCAAACGACCTGTGCCCAGCAGCTTCCTTTGGGCTAGGCCCTGGAGTGGCTTCATAACATCCTATCCTTGTTGTCCAGACTTACACCATGGTACAACGTTTCCACTAATGTACTTGCGGGACGTGACGCCTTACAACCACTCGCTGTCAGCTCGTACACATCACTTGACGATTATTTTTGCTTCAGAGAAGAAGCGGCTTAAGAAACTTCTCAGCTTTCAAATATTTGTAATAACATTTTTTAATGCGTTTATTTTAATATATAATATATTTATTATATTCGATAAACTGTCACTGAGCAATTTACTTCCATGCTTTAGAATCGTTAAGTATTAAGTCATTTATTTTATGATTATAGGTAACTCTTAATTGTAGGTTGTAAACTTGTTTTAAAAGCGTATACATTATTATATATTGTTAATAATTGTTTATTCTGTGATGACGAGTAGTGTGTCCAACACGTTTTTTTCTGCCGTGTATTTATCACATAATTCAGAAAAAAAATGTGCATATATTAGGTTTCAAATATATATTGCGATGATACAGTTAAAAAGTTCGTCTTCAGGCAGCAATTTCATATGTCATATGATATTTTATATAGATATCATATCATATATTACGACAACATTTCTAATGGATTGAAACCTATATATTTTATCTTAATCAGTAAACTTACTCTTATGTCGGCAACAATGGAAAACACGAAGTCGGGGCGCGAACTTGCGTCCCATTGTGTGGACTTGAAACAATGATCTGGAACCGTAGTAATGAGTCCACTAGCTGCGTTCTACAATAGCCTTTTAATTTAGACAGTAAAATTTTATTGATAAATTCAATATTCATTGTTAAATTTAGAAATTAGGGCTGTTGACTATATACCTAAAGAATTGAGCTTATAGTGGCATTTACATATCTTATCTTATCTTATCTATTTACCTGACATATCTTATTGTCAAAGACCTTAAAGTAATAATTGAAACAAATAGAAACTATATGATAAAGTAAGTAGCTGTCATCGGTGATTATAAAAGGTTACCGAGTGAAGTCACACGTTTTCTTTTAGGTAATATTTTAAGAATGTTTTTTTAAAGATTATTTTAAGAACTGTTTTTATAATTTAACTGCTAATAAATACTTATACCCATTTTAACAGGAGAAATCGGATTACCTACCAGCTGCAGGCTAAATGGCGGATGTCTGAGGGACTCACCCAGTGCCTTATCAACTCCCCGGTAACTCGACTGCTCTTCGCGGGCATGCCCAGACCCAAAGCAATTCACTAAGTCGCCCCAGGCAGCCTAATTGCCTAAGGGCGCACGAATAAAGATTTGCCCAGAGTCACATGGGCAATCTAAGAAGTGGTGTGCAATACGTGTGTAGAAGTCACTCACGCACGCGGCTTCTGTCATTCATATATTATATAATAATAATAATAACGTTTATTTATTCTCTCATTATCTTAAGATACATTGACAATATATACATGTGACACAGGTGCATAAGATAGTGGGAGACTGGAGTCTGAACTAGGCAATTATTTTGCCTGTATTTCAGTACGCCAGTACTCTCCTCTCCCGATGCGTACAGGTTTATGACTTGTGGTGAGGTTACAGTTGAAAAAGAGAATTCGAAATAGAAACAAACTAAAAACAAGAAAATTAAAGAAATAAAGGAAACATATGATGAGTGAGTGGTGCATGTGTGTGTGTGTGAGTGTGTGTGTGTGTGTGTGTGTGTGTGTGTGTGTGTGTGTGTGTGTGTGTGTGAGTGAGTGTGTGTGAGTGTGATGTGTGTGAGGGAGAGTGTGCATGTGTGCATGTGAATGGTGTGGGTGTGTGATAATTTTTAGGAATTGTAGGTGTGCCTGCACGAGGGTCGATGCTATTGGTTTCGGTGAAGAATGTCTTCAGTTTCCAAATAACTGAGGGATTGGAGGTAGTTCGTAACTTTTAATTTACAAGAATGTTTTGTATCTGATAGGATATTAAGAGTTTTATGTAATATATTATAGAGAAAAGGACCAGAAAAACAGAAAAAGCGTCGAAAAAATTGAGTTTTGAATGAAGGAAGGTGGACTACTCGTTGGTTGCATCGAGTTCTTGTGGTGAGAACATTAGTATCGGTCAAACGGTGCTGGTGAAGGATGGTATACAGAATGTAAAGTTGGCGAACGGTCAATACTTGACAAAATTGATATAGATCGTAGGTCGGGAAAAGGATGGGTTTGGAAGTGCACACCTTTAGAACCGCTCTCTGAGCCCTTTCCAGTTTTATTAAAACAGTTTTAGCCGCACCTCCCCAAGAAGTGATACAGTAGATTAAAAGGGATTGGACTAATGATATATATACTGTTTTCACTAGCCATGGGTCGGCGATATGACGTAAGTTTTTAAAAATAAACATAAGTTTGCGAATTCTACTAGAAGTTACGTTAATGTGAGGTTCAAACGTAAGCCGATTGTCTATCATAACTCCAAGATATTTAGTAGACATTGCGTTTGTAATGGTGGGACAACAGCACGAGGAGGAAGAGGGGAGGTTAATATGAGAGTGAGCGATCAGGGAAAGGCCCGAAAGCGTTTCTTTAGGAATATTTTTGATTGAAAATGTCACATAAAGGGTTTTTTTAACATTAAGTGTTAGAAGATTGTCTCTCAGCCATTCAGATACAGTATCAAAACCTGCTTGAGCTCTTTGAAAGGTATCTTTCCAAGTATCGGCAGTGAAGACGAGGGCTGTGTCATCTGCAAAAGAGATGATTTTGCAATATGGGATTTTGAGGGAGCAAAGTTCGTTGATATAAACTAAGAAAAGGGTAGGGCCAATAATGCTACCCTGGGGGACACCGTATTCTACCGGAAGAAAAGAGCTCATGTTGCCATCCACCACAACCTGCTGGTAGCGATTTGAGAGGTAGCTTTGAAATAGGGACAGTTGGTTACCTCGAACACCCATGGCCTCCAGTCTACTCAGCAGGATTGGGACCGACACTGTATCAAATGCCTTGGCAAGATCGAGGAAGATGGTCAAGCATTTTTTGCCCTTATCCAGATGTCTGACTACGTTGTCGGTGAGTAAATGTACGGCATCAGCTGTGGATCTACCTGATCTAAAACCAAACTGTCCAGGGGACAAGATGGACTTGCTTTCAAGGAAACCTATCAGTTGTTTGTTTACAACTCGTTCAAGGACCTTAGAGAGTGCTGACAGGATTGAAATAGGGCGGTAGTTGTTGGGACAGTCACGCTCCCCAGACTTATAAATTGGATGAATCCGAGCCTTCTTAAAAGCATCAGGAAAACAGCCTGAGGATATAGAAATGTTGCAAATATGAGCAATAAGGGGAGCCAGAAGGTGTTTGAATCTTTTAAGAAGGCCAGATGGTATATTGTCCCACCCTACCGCGCAATTTTCTCTAAAAGAATCTATAATCCTTTCAATTTCGTCAATGGTGGTGTCCAGAAGAACAAAAGAGCCACAGGAGGTATGAGTTAACGGACACGAGGAGATTGGTAGGGAAAAAGGGTTAAAATTGAACTGTTTCCTAAGTTTCAAAATGTCTTCAGCATAGGATTTACCGATTGTGGAAAAGTAAGAGTTTACATGATCTACTGATTGTTTTGGTGAAGGCATGCATAACAATAGGTCTTGAGAGGAGGACTTAGATTTACCATGATTGGTTACGTCCCTTATAGCTTTCCATATGTTTTTATTATTAGTTCCGGCCTTTCTCAAAAGCTCCCTGTCATATTCTCTTTTTACTTTTCTGAGTAGAGAATTGCAGTAATTTCTGTAACGAGTATAGGTCGTTCGGAGAGTAACGTTATCAGGGGTCTTTTTTAGTTTTTTGTTCATATTATCTCTGTTTTTGGTGCACCTTAATAGACCAGGAGTCATCCAGGGCTTTAACATTCTACGACGACGAGAGAGAGTAACAGAGTGGGTGTGTTTGGCAATAGCGGACTGAAGAATGTTAATTAAGTTATTAGTAGCGTGATTGGGATCGGACGAAGTGAGTACAGGAGAGAAATCAGTGGCATTCAATGTAATAGATAGGTCTTCGTAGATGATTTTAGTGACTAGTCGCGGAGCCCGAATAAATTTATTAGCGTAGATAGCTAATAAAACTGCGTCGTGATCAGTAACAGTAGATTGGATAACAAGCGTTTGCGCTGGAGTAACTGTCTTTAACATTACGTGGTCAAGACAGGCTAAATTGCGTGTAGGTAGGTTATGAGCTGGGAGGATGCCAAAGTAAGCTAAGGTGTTTAAATACGATTCGGTGTCATGATCAGCGTGTCCCGGTATTATATTAAGGTTAATATCACCCATTATGATGATATTTTTAAATGCCTTGAGGGACTCTAGAACCGAGCTTAGAGATGATATAAAATTATGAGCATTTCGAAAAGCTGAAGGACGATAAATAGCCAGAATAATAGTTTCCCTGTTTATTTTTATCCGTACACAACTCGCTTCTTCAATATTTAAATTTGTCAGTGAAACACCAGATAGTCTGTTATTATAGTAAACAACGACACCATCATTCTGGTTTAAGGGATTGCTTGAGGAGAAAGACGAGTAACCATCCAGGACAGGAATATTTGCATTACTTTTAAGCCAGCACTCTGTTAGTAAAATGAAGTCGAGATCAACATCAATATGGCCCAAAAGAATGTTTAAGCTATCTATGTTAGCAGAAATACTGCGGATATTTTGTGTTAATATTATACAGGATTCAGATTTTTTATCTAAAAGTTTGGGAACTTCATGAGGATCGCACTCCTGGGAGGAACATACTGATACACTGTCTATTTTATCAATAATATCACTGTCACATGTGAATTTTACAAACAGTAAAAGTAAAGTACAGCAAGGGAGATGTCTTCCACCCAAGGTGGATCAGTTTGCTGAAAATTATCTAGGTTGTGTAGATTTAAAACATATTGTAATAATATAGAATATAAGAGTATATGAACGGCTTCGATGTCATAAAAGTCCGCGTATCTCAGTATAGTGGTAACTTGGGTACAGTCTATCGGTTGGTATGAAGGATAGAATAAACTCATTCTTGGAGTAATGATGGTCACTATGAAATGAGCTGAGCAGTACATTATCTTGTAAGTTGGAGTATATAATAAAAAGTAAAATTTGGTAATCCAATCTTTGTGTGATTTGTGTATTAGTGTGTTTGTGTGGAGTGTATTGAGTAACTTATGTAATAAAAATTTGTTTACAAAGTATACTATAGATATATAAGGTATTGTTACAAAAATATGAGAATACAACATTAAGATTTTTTGATAATGTACATCCCTAGGAAGGATTAGTTTTTTGTCTTCATGTCCGATAATTGAGATTCACAAGTAACAATCACGAGCTTGCCATTATCTTCTTTGCGTAGTAGTACTCGCCCGTTTGCAGTCCAACAATGCTTGAAATTCTCCGACTTTGCGAAGGCTCTGGCCAGGTAAAACAGCCTACGCGCCCTTGCGGTCAGATTTTCGGAGATATAAATGAGTTGGCTTGGGTTTTGGTTTCCTAAGAGAGAGGTGTTAAGTTTATCTCTTGAAGTGCCCCTATTATAGTCTCGGAATGCTCTCAAGATTTTATTTTTGAGGATAGTCGATTTCAGAGTAATAATTATAGTTCTGTTAACATAATCAGTGTTTTTGGTGGGTAGGCAACGAATATCAAATATATCGGCAGATGACAGAACTATTGATAACTCCTTCAGTATGATTGCCGAAACATGAACGAGCTCCTCCTGAGGTGTGTTGTATTTTATTGGCAGATTGCGAATTTCTAAGCAGCCGGATCGGGAAATACGATCTGAGTCCTCCGCAATATCTTCCAGCCTCGACAGCCGTTCATCATAGGCTTTGTACTTAGATTGGATATTGTTGAGCTGTAGGCTTATATCATCGTACTTGTGTGATAGGTATTCAATCGACTTTTCTATTTCGGAATTTGAGGCCAGTAGTTCGGCGTTTTGTTTTTTTATATCATTTATAGAAGTTAAAATTCCGGACAGTTTAACATCCGTGTCATGTCTCCAGGAAGTAAGGGAATTTATAAATGAGTCTAGTTTCGATTCGTCAGACAATCCGCAGTCGCAGCGCCGTCATATATTAGGTCTTTACTGCTATGTCATACTAAATATTAACTTTTTACTGATAGTGAATAGTTGGTCGCCGCCAAACGGTAAACGTAATTTTTGGTGTCACATAGTACTAACGTACGATTACCGTCTTAAAAATTGAGTTAAAAATACTCTCTTCTAAAATTTATAAGTAAATTAATATGAAAATATCTACAAATACAATATTTAAAGATCTGTATTCATTACAAAAATTATGGTGTAGCCATTGTAGAGCAGCCAGCATCTTCATGTGTCTTCTGACTTCTTATGCAAATTTTATGAGCGGCCACCGCTGTAAGCTCCGCTAGCAACGCTTAATTGTTCGTATCAGACTCGCGAACAAAAACTATTGGCTGCTTTGACTGCTGCCAAATAGGCTTGATAGCGCTTTTGTCTGGTGCAAAGGTCAAACACCCTAAACAGTGACTTGTGTAAAATCCCACCTATATATTAGTTCAGTTAGAGTATTTAATACGTTCTCTAATTTTGCGGATAAAATCGTTGAAGATTAAACTGTTGAATACAAAAACGAAACTTCAATAAAAAACCAACATGGCTCCGTTTTCTTTTCTAGCCGGTTCAATGGTTCAACCGACTCAAAATTCTTTTTATTCAATAGAGTATACTCCTGAGGTAAAGTGAAATGTGTCTCCAACTCAGTATATGATGATGTGTCCGAGGGAAAACGAGGAAAACCTTCAAATTTTATAGGCACATATGACGTGTTAAATATTTTTTTCTAACCATTCGTGTATTTTTTACTAAAGACAAACGACCAGTCAGGTCCATAATACTGACGGTACCTATCTAACTTTGCCATTGTAAGTAAGCTACTTCTCAAAATTGTGAAAGAAAATTAAAATAAATTAAAAACCTAATGATTTTTATATTTCTTATTCAATATAATTATTTTTACCAAAAGAAGGTTATAGTAAGAGTTAGTAAGAGTTAGTCTTTATAACTTTTAAAGGGCGCAGCGCACGCAAACGAAGCTCTGAAAACAAATATTTTTTTCTCGTTTTTGTAAACATTTTTCATTTATACTCGGCCCCTTTTCGATTCGATATTATGGATCACGAAAATAATTTTTCAATTTAATTCAGTAGTTGCGTTCAACCAAAAAGGCTCTTCAGCTTTACAATATTAGAATTATAGTATTAATAATGATAATATATAATTAATTTGTAAAACATTAATTACAAAAGTTTTGACAATCAAGACGTACAAATTTGATATTCATATCCACACACATAAATTATACAATAAATATTTTTGTATAATTTAATCTATATACTTCAAATCATAAGTCAGAATAGAAAGAAAATAGAAACAAGGAAGATTTATTTTTATTTTCGCTACTAGTAATAAATAATTGCAAAATGTAAAAATGATTGATTGATGTCAAAAAACAAAATACAATTAAATAAATTATCCATTATAAAATCATTAATTGTATACTAGTATTTGTCAATTAATAAACATGTTCCTTTTTTGAATAAATTCTTTTTTAATCCTTTGATGTAAACAGGTAAACAAAATTATACATTCTAGGGGCCATTCATGCCACTTTTACTAGCCAAAGCAGTTGCACATTTTGTTGCACGCCAGTTGTGTTTGAACTGTGTACGAGTCGGATTAGAGTATAGATTTCATTGTTATTTCAGCTATGTATAACCAATGGTTCTAACTAGTTATAGCTATATAAACTTTTTTAGTGAATCATTGGCTGATATTAGAAATATAGGCTTGATATAAACTGAGATGTTTATATGACGTTAATTATGAAGAGAACAATGGTGCCGTATGCGGAGCACAATTATCACCTTTAAGGCGAAGCCTAAACGGTGCAATGATTATTCTGATCGTCATGACTACATCCCTCACTACCCTGAATAGTTAGTGACTACCAATAAAGGATTGCACATCAGACAATTATCTGCAATGGTACTGAAGTGTCATTCGTACTCGTAATTTTAGAACAATAAAATTGTTTTAATTATTTTTAAATGGCTTTGCAATGACTTGTAGTGTGTATTTATATTTTAAGCGATGTTAATATGTAAACTTAAAATATCAAACACTCGATTAGAAAACAATAAATGGATAAATATATGAAGTTCTTCATACCACATCAAATAATTACAAATAAGATTGAATCGTGCGTAAGCCTTCAAATGCAGAAATGACGAAATTCCATACCTAATTTGTTGAGAAAATCGTTACAATTTTATATCTGTGAAATTTTCGGATAGTTCAATGAGACGGACGCGGACGAATAATCATTAAAATCTGTCTAGACATTCTTGAGTTATGTTGTTGTTGTTATCATGTAACTAATCCAATTTTTTTACTGGATTATGAAATAAGTATCTACTATGTCCTATATGTGTAAGTTGTCTTTTTCCGTAATAGAAATCAGAACGTTGGAAACTAAGACCCCCACTTTTATCAAAAGTTACAAATGCCTTCACACTTAATTACAGCTCTGGCCCAATGTGTATTAGTGGGTCAAAGTAGTTATAATAACAACAAGGACCAACAGCTAAGTGATCTCTTAAGCAAGAATAAGTTAAAGATCACATTTTTGATAGACTCGTCCATAACCAACCTAAAATTCATTTGTTCTGGTAAAAGCCAGAGCGCGTAAACCAATACGCCATTGAGATTCTGGGTTTTTGTACAATTAATTATACTATTACAAGTCAGTCCGATCGTAAACATGCTGACTGCATCTAACTCCTCAGCATCAATATTCAACCGGAGTGTTTATTATCATATCTCATTATACGAGTTAGTGCTTGTACAGGCCGAGAAGGAGACCCCTTCTTAGGTTATGACCTCACAGCTGACACTAAATTTCGCACTTTAAATTTCTATATCAAGACCTTAAGTCTTTTATGTAAGACGCAGAATCGAATGTTGCTTGTGTGTTGTAAAGTCGAGATTCAGTTTCGAAATGCAATTTGGAAATGAGATCCGGAGGGTAGCTGTTACCCTTGGGGTGGGGGGTGGTGGGCGACTTACCACTATTATTTATAAGGGGTGGGTCAGTCCAGATAACTAGATGTAGTGTGCTACGTTCGAACTGCAACGGTTAGCAAGCCCTGTTTTGTTATATTAATTAGCATACGCTCAGCCTTCGGCTACTTTGAGCTTTGTCAATGGTTTAGTTTGAATAAAAGTCTCTTGACCCCTAATTATTAATTAGTCCCCTATAAGAGCCTTCATACAATTAGCGACTAACTCTGGATAACGCAAAGTTAATATTTATTTAAAAAATATTTTGAAACACTACTAATGGCCGCTCATTTAATTAAAAGGTTTTATTGGATAGATTGAAACAAGTCTTTGAATTAGATTATTATGTTACTAGAAGAACAATAAATTATAAAGTATTTTTATTATTATTTTTAACGGAATAATTCTGGGCCCTTATATGAACTGATTGAAGTGTTTTAATGACAAGGCCAATGAAAGAATCCAGCTACATCCGGATTCCTCAACCAAAAGAGAACAGGTTATTTTGCCTCCAATGAAAGTGTCACTACAATGCCGTAAAACTTATTGTTATGGCGGCAACCTAAGGTAATGGTGTCGGCTTACCAGGACTCTTAGAATTAGTCCAAACATAAACCAAACCGAGTGTTGTGGAGCCGGAAACTAAGTTTAAAAAAACATAAAAAAGTAAATAATAATTTTTAATAATAAATAAAATCAACCAGTTTTGTGTGACAGTCATATTAATCAAGCCATATTTTATTTGACGACTATAGTTACGTATATAGATTCCTTAGTCCATTACATTAATATGTTTAGGGTGTACGGTCTTTCTATTCTCAGATACATGCACAATAAAACACAAACAAATAACCTAACTTGTCAAACAAAGAAAACAACTTCAAATAAACTTGCTTTGCCAAATAAAACCTTTTTGGTAAAGTAAAATAATTTTATAAAACTGTATTAATAAAAAAAAAGAAAATAAAAATTCTGAGCAGACAATTTCTAGATCGAAATCGAGGTAGGTTTTTTAATCACTAGACCACAGAAGTCGTCCGTCCGTTTGTGTTCTGGTCGTAAATGTTGCTCTATGTTGATATGACAACTATGTTGTTGGTACAACGTATCTATCTCAACGGGTCAGTTACGTGCGAATCTTATCTACCTAGTATTTTATGAGTCACTTTTATTGAGGTAGCAATCCACCAGCCTGTTTTATGGTTAAAGTAAATAGAATTTAACAGTCTCTTTTAAGATTCAAAATATAATAAACAAACAAACTTTAGAAAGTGTTACAATTTTTTCCATAAGATTAAATTAATTAGTTTACGAATATTAAAACGAAAAGAAAAATTTACATCTCCAAATATTTACATTTCCCTTAAATAAATCAAAAGAAACACAGAAAATAAATTAAAAATAATGAGAGCAGATTAAGAGGTAAACGAAAAAATAATTAACAGTAAGTTTAACGAGTTCACATGGTATAACATTAATTTCACGGCTACCTAATTACGAAAGTTTATGTCTTATTAAAAATGTTACCATTACACCGTCCGATATCCGATACGGCACGACTGCGGACGTCTTTATGTTGAACGGTGGCTCTGAAGTCTTAAACTTTAGCTTCCTATTCGTTCAATTTTATACAGATATATATGTGCAGATAGATCATTGAAACTCAGCATAAATCAAAATCACAGGGTTATTATACCGTTTAAAGTTTTAGGTAACATTTTTAGCTGAATTTGTAATTGTTGTAAGTATCACAACTCTAGACGTAATTGGTTTCTCATAATCTAATGCGACTCTAAAGATTAAGCTTGCTTCTGATGGTCTGAAATGCAATTATGAATAGCTTCATCACATACTATCAAAATTTGACTGTTTGAAGAATAAGTGTTCTATATCATAAGATAATCAAACTAATCGGGATGTTATTCCGTAAGAGATTTTTGGCGGGAAACCAAACCAACCGTCGACAAACAAGACATTGAAACTTGTAAAAAAAGTTAAGTTGAGTCATCTCAAACATAAAATGTTATAAAATTGAATTTAAGGTTTACACTAAAGATTAATAAATGAATATCAATACGGGTGCTATGGGAACGTGTCCGTCGAGAAAAACGAATGTTCACAAGTAAATCTACTTAAGACTCACAGATGGTGTAATTTACATAAATTAAAATTAATCGTGTGCCCGTTTTAATTTAATGTCTGTTAATAGCCCTATTTCCAAATAAAAGTGTTTCTGTTTTAAGTTGATTGATAACAGCGCTTGTTTTAGGTAGTTACTTGAGAACTGATAAGAGACAAAATATTACAAATACTATGCGAGAAAATTATTATTACATAAATTTGAAATACGTTTAGTTCTGTCTTAAGAATCATCAATTTCAAATGAAAACTAACCTTATTTATTTGTTGTAAAATTCATTTTTTCTTATCACAGCCACACTGATGGTTTTAAATTAAATCCCTTGTTACTAATATGAAATTGGTTAAAGAGTTGACGTAACATAACAGTTACCTTTACACAAATTTGATACTTTACTTATATATGACTTCTATCAGTACTGTGGTCCGTCCATTTCTAGGATACCATCCTTGTTAGAAGGAGAAGTCCGACCACAGACAGTGACAGATATAACTTACAAATTTTCAAAGCTCATCTTTAAAAAAATATTTATGTTCGGTATGGCTCTGTGACCTAACTAATGACAAATATTTACGAAAATAGAAAATTGACATTGTCGTACATTAACTATTTAAAGTTTTTTGACAAGGAAAGTGTTTTGACTGTAAAAGTTAGATAAATTCTAACTACAAAGAAACCGCTTTGTTTGACGACTGAGAAGATGTTGTTAAAATTCTCATTAAGAATTATAATATCGCAGCATTGTTTTCGGACTAATAATTTCAAGATTCAACTTGTTCTAAGAGGTCATGCTGAATAGCACTTCAAAGTATAAATAAGTACACACTAAAAGTATAATTATGGTTATTCTTGAAATTGGACTAATTGCATAATAAATAGGTCTCCCAAGATACAGAAGCAATAATAGCCTTATTAACGTACTTAAGTTAAATTTGATATTTTTCAAAATTGAACTGATCGCGCGACTAATGTACCGCATACCAAATAAGCTATAAAACCTGCATAACTTCAGCTGTCTATTTTGGAAGATGGCAGAGTTTCAAAAAAAAATATTTAAATCATAAATAATTTCCAGTTTTTTTTGTGAACTTTTCCGTTTTTTGAGTCAATCCAACAAGAAGTGAGAACATTGAATTAGTCCATTTTTGAGTTACAAATTTTGTAACTAACCCAACGTTGTTTTAATTATTTAAATAAAAAAATACCGTCGTTGAAAGCAGTTGATGTAGAGCAAACAATAAACATCGACATTATTTATTATTTTCTTGACATTTAAACTGTCACTCCTCACGAAACAAGCACAAATTCAAGGCAGATGTCCCGAATTCACTAGAGAAATGTTTGCCATTTGGAGGTCCACATTTGAACTACCTTACTCGATGGTAATACGAGCGATTATTGCAGCTCAATGGTCTTCCGACACTATAAGTGCCTTGTTTTTACAAAAATTTACAAAGAAAAAAACCTTCATGTAGTTAAACTGTCATATATTTACTGTTTATCGAGAAGTTTTTACAAAAATAAGCAGTATTTTCCTCATGACATTTTAAACTAAGATTCGTATCAAAGTAATAATTTACAGTGCAATCAACAGCTAAGATGATGAAGCTATAAAGTACAGCAAATATTTCTTTGATTTAAATAGAGAAAGTGATAGGTACTTCTGATATCTATATAAGTCTATGGCCTTTACTTTACTAACTACGTATAATGAGGGGGTTATTGTACTAACTTTCTTCGGCAATTTTACCACGTTTAAAAGGAAATATGTTGCATTACAAACTGAAGTCATTAATGATACATATAACTCGTAAACGAATCTATAGAAATTTAACCAAAAGAAAATTAGTTGCTGCAAATTTTAAAAGTTTAATGTTGACATAGGGGGATAGCGGGTCGATAGCTAATACCTCCAGTAGTTCGAAAGGGGGTTAATTAATAATAACGGCGTATGGGTGATTAATGAAACTGTACCCTTCCTAATTTATAGTTGGACTTAAGCACCTCGTCCCCCTCGCCCCGCCGGCCCAAAGCAAACTAAATATCCAATACCTCGATGTTGAGTGGCGGCTGGTTAGTCTTAATATTTGGCGTTTGCTTACAGAGACAGAAAGAATTATAAATAGGATATAATTTTTTTAAAGTATTTTTAATTACTGACATTATTTAAAATAAGATGATCAACTACTGACACTAGAAGGAGCATTTCTAATCCGTAGTTGAAACTATAAAGATAAGAATCCAGTTTTAATGTCTCATAGTGTGTGTTTCAACGTTATTACGTGTGTTTAGAATTGAATTTAATTCAGTGCTTTATAATAACTTAAAATGTTTAAAAGAAGAAACAAAACGTATAACGAAAACAAACAAAAAATAATTGTTTTCCAAAACTCCATATTTATATGAATAGATTGAATGTAGATAATATATTTAGCTTTATCTATTTATTGCCCTTTTTATAAATATAACATGCAACAGATTGAATACTACAACTCACTCAGGGGTTCCTGTTTCGAGTCCCGGCCAATCGAGGTATTGTGTGATAAACATGATTATTTCTTCTTGGGCCATGGTTGTTGATATAATTTTAAAAATCTATCTCTTATAGTGTGATATCAAGATCTATATAATATTAAATATGTTTTTCCCTTATCTACTATGTATTCACAGCACATGATAATCACTATACATAATTCAGGCTTGATAAAAAGTATGAGTTTAAAAACAAAAAAGGGCCGGCAAGGTGGAAGTGGCTAGATCAGTATGTTATATAGATGTACTAGCTATCTTCCAATTGGCTTCCCCTTACTGCTTACCATAAGGTGGTATCGAGTAATTGGCTGCTATATTCATAAAAAAGAAGTTTATTGATAAATAACGGCATCTTGTAAAAGAATTCACTCAATGATAATTAACTTTTATATTAATTTTTTGTAAAATCGTTTCTTATTAAAAAGCTATTATATTTACTGTTATATTCGTATCTACTTTATAATTAATAATTTCATAATCATATTAACGATACATAGTTATAACATTTTAAATACGCTTAATATTTTTGAGATGTTTTCTCTTTTATTTTTGAGAATCGTGTGATCATTTAAAATCGTTGAAGCTACCGTGCTTCACTGTCAGTCAAAAAAATGCTAATGTAAGAAAAACAAAAATTAGTTAATTATTTTATCGTTAAAAATTACGACAACTATCAAGTCAAGTCGTTCCCCTTACATTATTATGAAGACAAGTACGAGCAGTGTATTCGGACTTTGAAAATCTAATTACGTAGCCAGTACCCTTACCTCGATCGCTCCTTCGCGCCGCCCGCTGCCGCCGCGCCGCCCGCCCACAGTGCGTTTTCCATTTGGCCTAGCCGGTTTCGAATTTGAACGGCAACTTTGGAACTAAAGTAAAGAAATAAGGCGAAATTATATAACCGATTAAAAGTTTAGAACCAGTAGACACGAACATATCTTGCTTAATTATTATACTAAGATTGTTTAAAAAAATGGGGCATATTAGATAAAAAATCACCGAGTTAAGTATTTTATAAGTTCAATGATAACATACCTTACAAATGAAATACTAAAGATATGATTGTATTCTCACGTGTCGTTCACTAACAAAGCTTCGTCCATTTGGACTGTCCGGGAAGTATAAAAAGCCTTATTAAAATTGCGTAAAAAACTGTTGTCCTTTCTACTAATCATGATTGTATTATATAGTTAAATATATAATAACAAAATAAGCTATTAGGTTTTAAAAAATAGGTATATACTACTTATTATTAATTTTTATTGATATACTATTTATTAATTATGTATTTGGGAAACAAAAAATATTTATGTACAATTTTAGTTTAAATATAGTAGAAAGCACTTTATTTATCAATTAAATTTAGACTTATCGAATTATATACCTATCACTTATCGAGTCAAAAAAAATTCTACACATAATATTTAAAAAAAAAAACATTTTGAGAAAATAAGAAATAAACCGCACCACATACGATATTTACTACACAAACAATATGAGAAAGTTTGAAAGAAAGGACCTTTTCATGAATAAATTTATGCAGTTCAGATGAATTCTATATATATTCGTCATGTCTATTTTATTTTTATCTCATATTAAACGGTGGTATGCTGACTAGATCACGTGAAATGTCGGCTGCAATGGACCGCGCCAAGTTTGTCCAAGCGCACGAATTATACATGGTGTATTAATACGGTGTTCAACTCTAGTATTGCTAGTGAAGTTTTAATTCGATAACCCGCCGCCTGCCGGCCCCGTCTACCCGCAATAATGTATTTATGGGCGATACCGCGAACCTAATGAGAGCTCATACAGACCTCTTTATAGTGGCGCGTTAATTTTATATAATAATGAACCGATGCGAAGCTTCCTGAGGATGTGAAATTTACTGAGGAGGTTAGAACTAATCAAAAGAAAATAAGTTCAGAATTCATTAGATATTCAGCGATTTTTAATTAAAGTATTAATTATGTATGCATGGTAGATCATAGATTGATAAGTACATTGTGATTTTAGTAATCGTAGGTCATTGACATTCTGGTTTAAATCGCTCGGACATAATTAACAGACGATTTTTTCTAATACTATTAATTTTTTTCATTTCTCCTGTCCTCTATAAGTTATATAATAAGAGAAACGATTATAAGGCTGACCTTGAATTAACCAAAATAATAAAGATATATTATTAATATATTATTTAACCTTTGTTTAATTTCTTATAATGAAAAGTTGAGCAAAAATGAACTCTGGTTGCATTGCCAATTTGTTCATATTACTTGAATATTATATGAACAAATTCAACAGTGAAGAAAATGGTTTCATTAATGTCTTGACTAGGCACTTTCTCATTTGGTAGTGTTATGATACACCCCCGAGATCCTTGCTACGGTAGGTTGGCCTTGACCGCGTTGCCTTCGTTGACTTCACTATTAGTTCCTTGCATATGAAATTGCCGTGTTGTATGGGAGAAATATAAAGTCTTTTTTTATGAATCAAAGCCTCCACCAGTTATCCAGTTTTGCCATTTCATAGGCAGTTTATTGATTTTACTAATAGGGTTGCGAATCAATAAACTCTGTTAAGTGGTTAAGACTGCCACATCGGGGTTGAATTGTTTTCCTTGTAAAAATTATTCAAATTATGAAAAAAAAGGTTATCGGTTGGAGCAAGATATCATACCACCAGTACGGTGGATGTCATAGATATTCCAACTGCAACTCCTCTATTTTAGCGGATATCTGTTGTGCAGTGTGTGGTCTAGCATTGTCTTCTAGTAGGAGTCGTCAGAGCGAAATATGAACTTCGGTTGTTTAGCAGCTAGTTCTTCCATTATGGTTTGTCGTTGCTGATAATAGATATAAATCAATCCTGCGTGTTCCTTACATTTTCCTTGCTGTTTTAATATTTCCTTAGTGCCTAAGATTAATATAACACTTGTTGTTGAGACAAGGTTAGATTTAAGGTTTTTTTTTGTATAATTTGAATACATTTCCCCTTTGCATTGATGCATGGCTTTATCTTTTACAAATCATACTGTTAATAATGGTAAATTTAAATTTGATAATTGTTTAAAAATGTAATGGTTAAAGCAGTATTTGATGTCGTCTGACCAAGTGGTTAGTGGCCAAAGCTGCTAGCTATTCAGCAAGGGGCACAGGTTTCCCAACCGGGGCAGATATTTGTGTGTAAAAGAAATATATTTATTCAAGGTAGTGGTTGCTTATATATTTAAGTATATCGATATACTTAAATATATATAAATATATATTTTTCTTACATTCTTATATGAAAATATGTAGAGATGAATTAAAGATGATTTGGCATTATCTCGTATTCATAATACAGCCTCTGAGAATTGCATAGATTTAGAATTATATGACTGTTGATAAATAGACGTGTTTTTTTATTTATTTAGGCAAGTAACAGTCATTATATGATTACAGTATTATTATGATAATTTTAACATGGACAAAAGGCATTGTGTTCGATTAAAAATGTATGCTATTAATTGACAGCAGTAGCAGTGTACTTTTGATCACAAGATCCAACTGGTTATAATAATATAATACTTGCAATTGATTTATGACCTTATAAAAATTAATGGACTAACTGTCATGATACAGTTGGCTCTGAATGATGTGAATAACAGAAGAGATCTATAATAACCATATATTTGAGTATAATATTACGAAGAACGTATCCAAGTTGTATTAGTTCTTGCTCATTATTTTCTGATATTATTCAATTTGAAATGAAGTAAGTGTGCTTTTAAAAATTGAGAATTTTTTATTTAGTAAGTAACTTAACTTCGAGATAAAATAGTTTCTTGCGTAACGAATGTCTATATATAATTGAATGTAATGTTAAAAAAATGTAACTTTTGGTATTGTGAGACTATTTTGTTTAACGGAATATACGGGGTACAAATGGACTTCTGAACTAGGTGCTATACCTTTATCTTAGAAATCAGCGCCCGTTTACACTCGCGTATATTATACTTGTGTGTGTATGTTGTGACCATGTTATTCTTGATTCAAAAGCTACCTGACAGTAAAGGCCGTTTTAAGCTCCAAGTATTCAAAGTATTTATTAGCTGACACGTTAAATTTCATAACTATTATCACCACTATCGTCATCTATTAAATGTATGTAATGTAATACGTGGCGGTGATGGAATAATGTCACTTTTGAAATAGCACGTCAGTTAGACAATTATTAAGCATTATTTTGTAAACTAGACGGTACTCCATACTAAATTACCAATTTTTATTTCTATTTTATGAGCTTACCGTTACGATTTTCCCCTTTATTTTTATTTTTAAACCACCCCTAAATTGAAAGCGAAAAAAGGCTATAAAAATTATTCAAATCGGTAAAGCAGTTTTTGCGTTTTAGCCAGACTAACGAACATACATGTGTATATATATATATAAATAATATGTAGATAAAAATAAAAGACAAAGTTATCAAAACGTATACGCTTTTTGATGCAACATTCCGATGGATTGATACGGTACAGAACGATATATGTTCAATCTAATAATATCGATGCGGGTATCGCTACAATCGACCCACCTACATGGGGTTTGGGAGCCTACAGAATCTTTTGAATTACTGGATAAGCAAGTCTGAGAGTCTGAGAACTATTACGGTAACCCATACAGTTCAAACCTTAAGCAGATCGTAAACATGTTATCTTTAAAAAAATAGTTGTATTAAAAATGGGAATACTTATGAAAAGAGTTAATTTCCTTTTAAGATCTGAGATGATCAGTTTGTTTGCAGCTGTTAATTCTGCATAATCACTCCGAAGCTTTCTTGTATATTTCATTAAAATCAAAAGAGTCCTCCAGCCTCCGAACTAACGTCTCCCTCCCTCACCCCACCACCCCTTCAGAACGTCTTGAACCAACTTCCTATAATTAATTACACTCATTATCATTATTGTTCCGAAGGCAGTTTTGCTTCGATAATGAATTGTTAGCCTCCATCATTAATTAGTTTATTATAATAAGAAGCGGAACTCCTTTCATAGATTAATCAAGTTTTATCTGATGCCTTCTGAGTTCGTTTCTCTGAATAGGCACCCCAAGTTTTTAGTAATTCGCTAAGGGAACATTTAAGTATAAGTTTATAGCGGTTTATACGATTTAGGGGATAACTCAGTATACTTTTTATTTCACTGGTCAGAGTGCTAGCCTGACCATATCAGTTTTTGGTGCCCATAAATAATTTCAAAAATTTTCGGTTAGAACTGTGATTGAAAAAAATTTAAAGTTTAATGGTTAGAAAATTTAGAGTATACCATTCTTCCGTTTATATGTACAAATCCGCTATATTATAAAGATTTGCTTAATTTACAATAACCTATATCTGCATAATTCAGACAGTCAAGCTGCTGGTACATGAATCTTTTGAATTCAACTCCGAACTAGTCCAGAACTACAAAAATAATTTTAACGCTCTGGCAAACTCCAATGAAGTTATACTTAAAAGGGTACCGCTGCATTCCGACATTACCGGAAACGATAAAGATGAACTTGCTAAGAAAGGTTCGAACACCTTGGTCGGTCCAAAACTCTTTGTGGACTCACAAAACGGGAAACCTACTCTCGCTAAATATATTAATATGGGAAAACAAAGCAATTGAATTGTGGACGGCCGCAAAAAGACAAAAACATTCGAAAGCCTTAATAAAAGGATTCAACAGTAAGTTGTCTAGAGAGATATCACAACTCAAAAGACGCAAACCCTGCGTAGTGACAATAATCCTTACAGGGTACTGCAAATTAAACACACAGTTGTGTCAATTGGGTTTGATGGAAGACGCGGTATTTAGGTCCTGTCAAGGGTCAGATGAAATCGCAATGCACATTCTTTGCTCCTACGGCCCTTTAATCGTACAAGAAGTATTTACCCAGGGAAGTAGTGCACCTAGAGGAGCAAATCACTGCCCGAAGAATCCGGAAATTTCTGGAATCAATAGGGCTAAGCTATGAACTCTAGGCTGGCAGCAAAAGATCAATTACTCGTCTTAGTGGCCCTATAATGCCTAAAAGTAACTAAAATTAAAATAAAATTTACAACATAATTGTTCCAAGTTTTCACTTTTTTCACCACTTTCACCCACCAAACTCTTCATATGTTTCCCCCGTGTATGAAAGCTTGTGACTAGCAGTGTAACGTATATAGGCCGATCATGATGATATAATTATGAAGATTATGCCTATTTGCAATCACATTTTAACAAAACAGTTTTTATCGTAACGAAGGTCCTTAAACTTGAATATCTTTTATTACTTTAACCTTTAAATAAGAGGATGATTGTAATCAATACAGTCTAAATTAGCTTTTATAGATATTTGATTTAAGTCTTTTTAACAAAGAAAAACTAAGCTGAATTACTACAAATTTAATTCGCTATTTCCATTTCTATCGCCAATGTTATGACTGCTATAGTTTCTAATAAATTCACTTGAACATTAATTTGGCAAATTCACCAAGTCAATTCTTTTAGTATTAAACTTTTAAAATCGTATAAACAGCAAACTATTCAAAATAATCACCGTCATCCATCTTGCTTAATGTTGTAAATTCCTCTTAACTGCATCGCTGTAAAGAGAAGTTCGCGATTTGAATTTAAAGTTATTACAATGCCTTTCCTTTTGAGATTTTCTCGTAATTTATTCATTTTTCTTGTCTCCCGTCTGGAGATGAAGTTAGGTGGCCGTCAATATGCTAATAAAATGTACTATAATTAGTTTAGGCACGAACTTTTGAATGTAGGAAAATTTTTTAGTAAAATTTTATACTCCTTAAAATGGGACCGCTAAAGGAAATTGATTTGTTATTTATTTCACGTCAGCTTACAAAGAAACTATTTTGCTATCACACAAAGATCTCTTTATATTGATATTAGAAAAATAATACTACTTTGTCTAATTTCTAAATATTTCACGGTCAGAATGTTATCATAAGTAAATACATAGGTAAATGGTTTATACAATTATCTAATAAGTACAAAGAGGTGCCTACTAAAATAGTTTTTAAGTGTAGAGAAATAAACAACTAGTTACAATAGTTTTTTCCTTTTCACCTTTCGTCAGAATAGGTAAAATTTATCTGACCCATAAACAGTTAGTCGTAATGTGACGTTACGTTACGACGAAATGTATATATTAGTATTAGCCTTTAGTGTGAGTTTCAATCGAATTGAACAATATCGATCGTCTTTGTCCATCAAATTGTCCATCAGCTGTCAAATTGTATGGATATGACAGCAGAGCCTCTGTTATGAAGTATTGTATATAATTTTTATATATGCGAAAATGAGCTGAAAGCAAGTACGATCTAAACCGAGCCCTGCCGTAATGTACAGATTGCCTCAAGTGTTAAGTTACCACAAAATGTCTATATCAGGTTTAAAATAATGTTATATTTTTCACACACGCACACAATAATTTTATAGCCTAATGTAAGCATTATTAAGAGCTTGTGTTATGATAAGATAAGATAAGATAAATTTTTATTGTGATTCTGTGTACAATAAATAGATCTTACAATCACATGCATGAGTCACAACAGATTGCCATTTTCGGGCGTACAATATTAACATTACAATTTATGCATACTAGACAACGGAGAAATATAGTTATTGATATGTATATAGATCTCAGACATATACAAATAAAACAAACAAACATCCATGACTAGTGAAAAAATATTCGTACTCGTCATAAAAATGCCCCTAACGGTATTCGAACCCGGGACCTCTGGCAAAGTTGACAAGGGTACTGACCACTGGATCAGACGGTTGTCTAATCGTCTTGACCTCTAGAGCAAGACTAATACGCACTACGTTTCTACGTAGCCATTGTAGTTGCGCTCAGTTGAAGAATGTGTAATCATATGCCTCGTGGCTAGAGCCGAATGGGTTCGGTGTGTCACAACGTAATAAGAATATCGCTGTCAGACCTAAGCGATTTATTTTGTAGCGATAAGTATAAAAATATTGTCAAGTAGGTTATAAAATACGTAGGAATACGAAGGAGGTACGAACCCCAACAATGAAATTTAAACTTATAAACTATTTTACAAATCTATCTACAGATGTATATGTAATGATGATGTGACAATTGTTACTTACCCCAAATTAGGGCTTCATTATTAATCTGTGTAAATATAATAAAATAACAAAAAAAATCAAGTCAAGGCTTGATTACATTTTGTTTATTAGTCCTTCCAAAATCAAAATTTAAGTAGAAACTTGACAGAATTGATTTAAGAATGTTCTATTTTTAAATACATGTCCAATTCAAAACAGCCAGCTTAGAGAATCGATATGCCTAAAGAGGCCACAACGTTAAGTAGTTTAGAATACTTCTCAATATTATATTCAGCGCTTTGCTGCTGTTTTCATCAAAAAAAACGATCAAGATAATTTAATTCGATTGAAACTTACACTTGGAGAACAGGCAACTGTTTACGTGTTATAGTGTCTCGTGGCTAGCTCCCCAGAAAAATACGACAATCTAGACAACCTTTATCTTGGCAGCTTTAAGGTTCAATTTAGTACAGAAGTAAACGTAAGTCAAAAACCTAATGACGTTTATATTTTTTTTAGTAAATTTAGTATTAAAATTCTGTTAAGCTAGCAATTAATTGTTTATCTTAGTAATCCATTAAAAACATTTAGTTTTTTTTCAATCCATTTTCAATAAAAAAGAAAGTATCCTACAGAAACCAATAGGTTATGTTAAAAATATTGAAAACAACAGTTATACAACAATGACTACAACTATTATATGTGACATATCTGTTTATTTTCTGGTAACCGGCTTAAACACCGAAGTGAAAGTCAAAAAGTCAAAAATAACTTTATTTAAAAAGACTCATTTACTAAGTTCTTTTAAATCGTCACAACAGGGAATATGTATGAGAAAAACAAATAATGTAATTAAAGGCAATAAATACATTTACAAATTGTCCCAGTATTAAAAAATACTCATTCTAAAAATTACCTACTATAACCCTGAGGTTAGAACTCATAAGGATATATTTGCTTATAACAACATAAATTGTATGTTATTATGATAGAAATCTCGTACCCTTCGAAACGGTTTGACCGATTTTTATGAAATTTTTTGTGTATATTTGTCTGAGAATAGTTCATAGACTTATTATAATACCACTAGGTAATAAATATGACCTTCTCCAGATTTCTTTAGAATAATTTCGAAGTCAGCTATTTGTATAATACTATGTTAAGTACTAGCTTTTAATAATAATAAACTATGATTAAAGTAAATTTAGAGAAACTACTTAGCTTCGTCTCAGGCTCGTCTCTAGTAAGCTAGATGAAACCCTGTCGTAAATCAAGCTCAATGTAGCATTGTGAATAATACAAGAGATTGCATTAAATTAGTTAAAGGTTACACAAATTGTGGTATATTAGACCAGATCGAAGCTTGTTAATTTTTAGAAACGACCCAGACTTCAGATAATAATATACGGCAGGCGGAGATCTAAGAGAGGGCTTATATTACGTGAACGTTTTCTCGTTGCTTGTAGGCTATTGCCATAAGACGTATACAAGACAGCACACTAATCTCTATCTCTTGATAACATTAATATGTTTTCTTGGTTTGTTAATTTACTTATTCATTTTGTTAAGACTATCTGATACCTTTTAAATATACGTTTCATTAATATGAACATAAATAAATGCTGTTTATCCAAAAAAATTACATTAATCTATGAATGAAAATTATACATATACATATATTAGTATATAAACATCAAAGCAGGAATAAGTAGTAGTGTTTAACACACAAACATTTGCTCCGGTTGGTACTCGAATCCGGTACCGCTAGCCGAGTAGCCTATAACTAGGAGTACGGACTTGGCCAGCCGGTCGCCTTGCAATAAAGACGCTCTTTCAGATACCAGTTGGAAATTGATTTATATTATTTATTATCATTATTTATTTTATATTATTTATTATTATTATTCCACACATCACATCACAAACACACACATCTAAAAAGAGAAAGAAAGTAACAAAGTCGCACAATGGATTATCGTATATACTGTGATAAGACTATCACAGTATATGCGATGTCTTCCATCAACGGTTTGTCGTTGTTTACAATATTTAGATCATTTTTAATCTCACTAGTGGATTTTAAACTGTCAACAATAAATCGGTGACAGTAAAAGACTTGGCTTATTCGAGAAAGGCTATTTCTATTTACTATGTTCACAGAAGTCTTCAAATACGTAATAGGCGCCGTCGATCAAATATTAAAGATACGGCAACATTCGAGCGATGCAACTTGCCAGATTTAAAGTTGTGACGTCATTTAGCTATTTACGTAAAGTTGTTGCTTAGGATCGACGTCTGCCGTGTCTAAGAGATATCTTGTCTATATTCGTGTATAATTTTAAACTAGAATCAAATGATTTGGGTCAAACAAGAAGGTTAAAAGACTTCACGCGATGAGACGATTATATTAGTTATCGGCATTCTGGGGACAAGAGATGTTAGTACATGACTTGTCAGTACACAGCCTACTATTTAGTTTATACCGAAACACGGAGACCGGATTCTTGGCCGAAGTAAGAAAGTGGATAAACTAACAGCTTCTACGGCCTTTTTGAATGGAAGAAACATTTTTTTACAGAGGTGTTTGGGAAAAAACATCACCTAGTGTAATGCGGCTTAGCAGTAAATATTATTGACCCATCCAGTGACGAACCAATGCAAAAGTTGCTTTATTTTCATTATCGAAATCAGTTCTAACCACTACTCCAGCTAGCTCCTGCAAACTTGCTTAATACATAGTTACCAATTTACATGCTGAATCAACGAGATTTTTTTTTTATTATTTGCAAGTTACTATGAAACTTTCCAGTAAATAACGATTATATTATACTAATACGAAGCCAAAATATTGTGGGTACTTATGGTAATATTTCCATAAGATTATTTAGTTTTAAAAATAGTTGTTTAAAAACCGCCCGGATAAAGGTAAAAGTGACCCAAACAAACTATAGAGTTTACAATACAAATTCTGTTTCCAGTGTTACCAGAATATAGCGTGAGTTTTTGTTAGCATTGCGTATTCAAATATTAATCAAATTTCTCTGATTTGTTGTTGGAGCCGAGCTGTTTTTTAGACGAAATGCAACTGGGGCATATTCTGTACCTGCAGGACGAACATTTTTAAATTTGGAATAGCAATCGTATCATTGACGCCAAATATAAAGAACACATAAGTGTCTCTATTTGATAGTGGTTGAAAATTTGAAACTTAAAGTTTGATTTTAAGAGTTTTATAAAATTGAACCCAAGCCTGATCACCAGAGATCATCAAGAAAGCGTTAATTTTTCAAAGTAGTAACTCCCTAAAAAAGCGCTTGCTATCTATAAAGCTTTATCGTGTAGCTTCAAGGTCCAATATCGCATACCCTATTTATATAGCACAGTAGTAAATGAGTAACATAACTATTTGTGAAGTTAATAATTTGTTTAATAAATATAGTATTACAATTATGCTTAGTTACTAATTAATTATTGTACCTGTTAAAAGTATTTTAAGGCATTAATTTTTACAGAAACGCCGGATTTTGATAAATGTAAAGTATCACACAAAATCCCGAAAAATTATGGTTTTTGTTTTAAATCAATTTAAGTTTAATATATAAAGAACTATATACTCATCAAATATAGTAGTTTGTGCGATACTTCTTTTAAACCACCTCGTATATAGGGAACTCGTATATAGGAAAAAAAATAACTACATATAGTATTTGTAAAGTAATTTAGCTATTTTGATCTGAGAAATAAGTTCCATTCGGAAAAGGGATCTCTTGAATAAAATAGTTTGGGGTTCCCTGGCCTATGTCCAGCCTCTGGTGCGCAGTATGCTCCGCTACCGAAGATGTAAATTTATATTTTTTTTATCAGATTTGAATACGATAAAAATAATGAAACAAACCGTCAAAAAGCATCGCAGAAGATATCTTACAAAACACAATGAAGGTATTGAATGTTTCAAACTAATTAATGTTTTATAAGTTGATAACGTGGCCTATTTAAACAATACACTAAATCTCTTTGTTCGAGATATTGAGGTGAGGACTGTGAATTGATTTTACTTATTCATTTAGAAGAAGAAAGAAGATTTTATTACAAACTAATTAACATTTACTAGGTGATACCTAGAGACTTGCGAGCGAACTAAATATATGCTTCGAATCATTATATTGATAGAATAACCTATCAATCAAATATACTTAATTCCACACAAGAACACGTATCTGAAATGTTCATGTAACAGGAACAAAATATAAGATACTTAATTTCTAAGCAGTAATCTCCTCCAGGCGTAGGTAATAGCAACAAGTATAAGGGTTGCCAGGAATTATGAAAAAGAATTGAGAATATCATATAAATAAGATTATAATTGAAGCTACTAATGTTAATAGCAGCTAGAGATAATAATGCAGAAAATGAGATTAACTTATTTCTTACTTTTGTACGCTTTTCTATGGATTTGAAGTATTTAGCATACCATTAACGTTCGAAATTTGAAAATGTTGTTAACTTTGTAAAACACTTTTTTGGAATAAAAAAATATGATTTGATTAATTATTTTGTGGTATAATTTCTTTAAAGTTATTTCAATGATTGTAGCTTTACTGCTAACGACATAAAATTCGTTGTCGAATAGGTTTATTTCTTCACACATTCAATTTGTAAACATTACCAATCTTAAAGTGGCCATCATGAAACATCTAGATAGGTTTCAAACTCTCTTCCCTAAGAATTGATCAAAGCTTATGTTAAACGTGATAAGTAACACAATTAGGCTGGCTTCAAGCAAACAAACCAGCGCATTAGATCGTCCACGCACGGCGAATGATTCAATTAAAGCAGCCTTCAGAACGTCACTTCCTAATAAATAAACGAGAGCCTTAAGACGCAGGGATGATAATGTAGGTCATAACTTTCCTCGTATCTTAACAATCTCGTCGCAACAAGCCAAGCTTTTTGATAGAAATAATAAAACATGACATTTTTGTTAGCTTTTGGTCCTTTGAGCCGGATTCCAATTAACAATGATTCCATATGTTTTTATACCACTAAATTGCCCAACTCATGAAAACACTGCACTGGATGGAATCTTTATTTTCAATGAATGAGGATAAACTACTGCCGGTGGCAAGGAGTCAGGTGACATAAGGGGTCCTTGGAGGTTTCATACAACTCCTGAAAAACCACCGCGTTATACAAAGTCGAAGTCAAAATATCTTTATTTAAATAGACTCATTTTTAGTAAATGATTCAAATGTTCTTTTAAAATGATAGAACACGACTAAAGAAGCAAAATCTCCTTAGATTTAGTTTCGATATCGATTGTAACCTCAGGATCGTCGACATTCCTCACAGCGCATCTTAGAACCACCTTAAATTCAGTTAAATTTGCGACTTATACAGTAACAATGTTTACCCTCGATACAAGTACCTTCTTGCTCTAATGAGCACCTTGAGCTTCTTAAATGCCAGCTTGATCTTATCCTCTAAGTGAATGTGGATCTGAATGACACTAAAGATGCCGATACTAAGTATCATGATGCTTTCAGAGATGGAACAAAGAGTATGAATCAAAGAGTATGTCAAGAAATTGAGAAGCCACAACCAAAATAGGATTTAATCAGTAAATGGGCTGACTTGTATAAATTCTGTTTTGTGTTCTTGTGTAAAGTTTTTAAGCTGTTCTCTTTAAACACAAGGGTTATCAATTGCAAGACCTACCAGTCTGAAAGGTTGATGTTCAACCTGAACAACCTATAGACATTGGAAAGGCTGGATGTTAGCGGCCGTCCTAATTTTGAATTTTAACTCATGATGAACGAAAGTTCGAATTATTTTTCGTTCAACAATTATTTCATCGCTATTCTTAAGCAGTCCGCTGAGATTCATAGTGAAGGGAAAGGTACTTAGTATAATATCAGGGCATGGATGCATCTCCTGTCTGCAGATAGTCGCCTGCAATATCAAAGTGATTTCTTGATATCATGTGTCTAAAGACGATCGTTACCACTAACCATCAAGGGTAGTGTTTATGAGAATTATGAAGTTATTTTCTGCTGAGTATGGTTGGTGGTAGGGCTTTATCAACCCTGGCTTGCTTCTACCATCTTACTAAATAAGTCTGACGTCAGTTGGAGGTAAGATACCCAGTTCCTTACAACTAATAGGCTTATTTTGAGGGTGAAGCCTAAATTTTTGGGGATATTCTGTGACTAATTAAGCCAACACATGAATCAAACAAAATTTAATTTATATCGTATAATCAAAACTGTATCCAAATCCGTTCAATAGTTTCGGAGATTATCGCGAACAGACAGACAAACAGACAGCAAATTATTGTTGATATAGTTGATATTATTGGTGATATTATAGTCAAGATATTGCCTATACAATATATTTTTTTTTGTTTTCAATACTAAACTAAAGTGGTTTAAACCACAACGCCAACTTCCACTTCTCTAGTTGTGATGAGTAACTATAGCCAATATGTAATATACAATATTGGTCTTTCATCATAATATTATGGACTTCTCTCCTCTCTTCTATTCTGCAGTGACATTGCAAAACTACCAGTTCTACTTGTAGTTCTTTCACAAGAGACTTACGTATTTGATTTATTTATCTGATTACACCTACTGAATTATAAAAGTATTTAAAAAATAACTTCAGTATGTAATGCCATTAATATATGCAAATTAATATAAAAAATATTGTGCTATAAATTATTTCGAATCATCGCCACTGCAGCATTTTAATTCTTTTTTTAAAAATCTCTCTTATTTAAATCCTGCTGAAAAATGTATGACAGTCAAATGCAATGGGTTTAGAGTTCAAATGGGGCACTAAGGTGATGCGTCGCGTCGCTCCAGCCCACGCTGCCTATAATGCATTGTCCAGTTACGCAGACACCCCAAAATGCATGCGAAAAAGCTATCCTCACAACCTCCCGCTAGCATTACTGTCCCCCCACCGAGCACTAAGCTTCTTTTTTTAATACATAACTTTTTTTCAAGATGCATTTTTACATGTTTCGGCCTAAAACTTTACACACCCAGAAGCGAGTGCCGACAGAACCGGTACCGCCTATTACCACTCGGATTTCTCTCTCTGGCGCGGAGAAATCGCTCGCCGGACGATAGTGGCGCGAGCGAAACCGACGATCACCGGCCACAGCTGCGTCTTAAACAAAGATTAAGGCTCTATTCCGCTTTTCCGTACGAAGATTCTTGATTTAAGCGCATAGGACGTCAGCAGACCTCTTCAAGATCAAATTTCTATTGAAGTCTTTTTGATATTTGTCACTCAAACTATTATGGATACAACTTGAAAAAGTAACGATGTCTGAAATTAGACTAACACTATACGTCTCACTCTAGCGTCCAGTGCGAAGGCATTCGCGCTACGACAATTGAGTTTAGTTGAATTGGATTGAGTCGGTTAAACGGTAAAAATGGTACGGGCGGGCAATACCGCGCGAGAGCGAGATGAACGAAAGGCGGGTTGGTAGAGACCGCTGCCTTCTTCTCCTCGACTTACACCGAGTCGCGACTAGTGAACGTCAGAGTACTGACGTGGACGGCCGTATTTGCGTTCGCTTGTGCCACGTTTGACAGCTACAAAAAAAACATTTCGCGCGTCTGTCAAGAATTCAAACTTTTGTGTGCGTTCGAATTTTAAATTTGGAATAGTGTAGATTTTATTTCTATCGAGGAACTGGATTAGATTGCAGTGTGATTATTTTATCGATATGGACTAGCCGTTGAGACGCTATAAAGTGATGAATCAGCGAGCGCCGGCTAATTAACAACGTCACTGCTACGAAAACAAATCTAAGCCTTTCCTACGTTCAGCATTTGGAATATTGTAAGTACAAGGTACTTTTGTTTGTTAAGTTGCATTTATTATGATAGCCTTATTTAAGTTATTAGAGTATGAGTTGTATTTGCAAGTATTTATTTTTTCATTTGTATGGATAGAACTTTTTAAATTTATATGCATCCTATGCATGTCGTAGCTCAATTACTAAAAAAGTAACTTTTTAAAAGGAAAATTAGTTTGAACTTTTTTCTTAACTTTCAAAAAGTTTGACGTTTTTCGAAGTTGTTATATTTCAACTTTTTTTTGTACTGTTACGATAGATTAATTTAATATTATTCTTCGATATTAATATATTTTATATCTTGAAGATGTACGACTTTTCAAATTTATAATGTAGAAAATTTCAAACAAAGTTATTCTAAAGAGAACTCGAGGCATATGCACGTGAGTGTCGGAAAAACTGTTGAAATAGCTTATTATGTTTTTGACCCGTCAAAGAGGAAAAGTAGCGATGGGGCGGGGCGAGCGAGTCAACAAAGAGCCGATTGGCTGCGTCATGAGTTGCATTTTTTGTAGGTATTTTTTCTTTTTTCGTCCACGTTCCGAAAATATATATCGCATTTTTCTCTTTTATTATCGATAGTTTTTGAGTGGTTCTTTATGGACATCATTACGATTAGTCACTTTAAATTGAAAGCTTAATTTCCGCGATGAAGTTTGCATGTAACTTTTATTTCTACAACCGACATCAATAACTTATTTATATAGATTGTAGAACTAATATAAATTTTAAATGATTTCTGCATGTTTTAAATATCTTCTATCACATATTTTCATTTTTATAAAAAATAATTTTCATAATTTAACAAAATTAAATAAACGAATTTTTCATTTTAAATATATTTAAATGACAAAGGCTCATTTAACAGATGAATCATTTAAAAATTGTTATTTTATCCAATAATATTAATATGATTTTAATTGTCATTATTATATTAATTACAATGATTGTAATAATTATAAGAAATGCTATTAATTTGTAATCAATAATTAACTGTGCATATGTCATGGAATCTTTTATTCGGCACCAGAAAGATAAAACATTGTTTGTGAGTGAAGGAGGAAAAATCACCTTTGTAGCAGTTTCAGTAAAGTCTGTTTTTCAACTTTATCATAACTCAACATACCTACCTCATCATTACAAATATTTTAACTGTTCGGTCTTCCTGAGCTAAAGAAATATTTTAAATATATTTTTGAGCATATTATGTACATGTCGAGACTTCAGTCCCCGGTCTATAAAGCCAGTGGTCCCGAGTTCGAATCTCAATGGGAGCAGACATTTGTATGAAAAGGACAAAATTTCAATTTTTAATTATGCTTAATTTGGGCTAAGTAAAAGGTGTGAGCAATATTATCTTATATTATTATATATACTTATAGTGAGTACGTAGTTAGAAATATTAGAATTCATTGATTACATTACATATTGTCATATAAGAAACAAACATGATTTTTGTCTTTTCATTTCCACTTTAAACAAGTAACTGATAAGTCCCTAATTGTATTACCTATTACATTTGATGATTTTATTTATAATAGGTATTTAATAAAGTTCTTTTATAATTTGACTACAATCCGAGACTACCCGAAAATATTATCGAGATCTATAATTACTATAGTCGATCTTGATTAATGTGCCAGTTTGATAGCAACAAGATTTAGATCAAATGAAATGAAATGAATCCAAATATTTGCCTTGTTTACATTATTATATTTACGTTTGATCAAAATGCTACTTGTGCAAAAATAGGAAAACTAAATATTTTTATCTTCAATGACATTTATTCAAATATTAAAATAGTATTATCAAAGTTCTTAGAACAGTTATCGTTACTTATTAACAGTCTATATAAGTCCCACTATTGGGCACAAACCTTACTATACGGTAGAACGACAAAAGTTTGCTCACTGGAGGTTGAAGGTTTTAAGCGGTTGCCGTAACAATTGGAGCCAACGGCTTAGTGTGCCTTACAAAGCAGGGGTCGAGATAACAAATTTTGATTGACCCATCCACCGACCAACCATGGCAAAAATAGCTTTGTTTTCATAATCGAAACTCCTTTTGCTGTGTCACCTTACCTTATGAATGTATGCTAACGCATAAAATAATGAATTAATTTTGTTAACTCATTTATGCATACTCTGTTTAAAGTCTTATCAAAACGTTCATAATAAGAAAAAAGCGTTAAAAGTTACGAGTAATCCTAGATACTCAAAAGAAGTATGAAAAAGTAATGAGTAACATCATAATCATTATGAATACCTTATAACCTACTTTTTTAACTGACTCTGTAAAACATCATGTACAAAACTCTGAATGGGTGATCAAGTTATTAATTAACCCCAACGAATCTATATTGAACTAGGAGGGGAGATCTGGCAGATGGTGCACTAGTTGACATCTGTTTGGTGCCAACAACTTTTGAATTAATTCTTTTTAAATTATATGATTTTTATAATTTACTAAGTAAAGTTTCTCGGAAGATATTAGCACAAAAACCAATAAAATCCGATGTTTGTATCTTTTACATTATTTCAATTTTTTATTCCCTATAATTGTATTGTGTTACTTTCCAATGCACGTCATATCAATATTAAATGTTGTTTGTCTATGACAGAAATGTGAGTGGAAGAAAAAAAAGTTTATCTAAAATATGTTTGAAAAGCGTTTATAAGCGTGATACTTACGGAAGCATGAGACGAAAATTATGAAAATATATATGCGATCAAATATTTTTTACCCCATATGAGACCCAAGAAGTAAAGAAAGATAACTTTTTGGTGCACAATTAATTAATTCGTCTTCTTTTTTTCATCCATTTCACATTTTATATATATGTATAAATACAGCTTAATGTTGATAGAATCAAATTTTTACTCTGTTTAACCTAATAATCCCTTACAAACACTTGCGCAAGAGTTGATAAGAGCTGAAAGATTTTAATGCTCTAAGCTTCTTGTATGACATTAGATACAAATATTTTGTGTAACTTTCTTGTTTGTTAAAGCATAAATTCATATAATCAAGAATTTTATTTATTTTTATCTTATTGAATGACTAATTGACTTCATTTTAGAGATTCTAGTTTGTCATTAAGTATATATTAATTAATCAATTTAAAGTATTTTTTGTGGTTTTTGTGGTCGCCTTAATCAAAGTATGAAATACTAATATACTAATTTAAATTTAATTTAAAATTATTAAAGTACTAATTAAATAATTGAAAAAAAAACGTTGAAAAATGATATCATACATAATACTGTAATAAAAGTTCAGTTAATCAATACTGTCAATTTATTTGTATTCTATAGTTATAAACAAATGAAGTTGTTTTACCTTTTTCTCTTTCTTGCACGCTGGAGTGTCACTTGAATTAAATACTATTATTAAATATTATTTATACAATCTTCTATGCGATACACAATAGTATATATGACTCAAACCAAAACCCGGTCATTGAAAATAAATTGCGTGCTTTATCTGATTCAGCTCTGTGTAACTTTCGGATTTTGGTACCACTTTAAATGGAAACATTTCTCTCAATTCAATGTCTGACTTCATTTAACTTAAATGGTTATTGGGACTAATCACTGTCTTAATTATAAGTCCACTCCGGCTACTCCAGCTAAAGGCCTTAACACACTGCAACCGACCTCTATCGTCTATACGATTGACTCTAGCCATACTAAAAGTATTTGAAAAATAGTACAAATAATTGTCACATTTTAGTATTTAATACATAAGGCATGCTGTCGGTTTAAAAATATTTAAAATTTGTAATAGTACGGCGATATAAGAAAACGTCAAATCTCAAATTAAAACTAAAGAGGTTTCTGTCATCGTACGAACGACGGTCAATGGTAAAAGCATTCGCAATGGGTGAAAGCCCTAACTCAGCCGTTTGTGAATTCATCGACTGACATTTGGGGGTTATATTGATAGTGCAAATCTTTCAGACTACGCGTACTGGTAGTTCTCCTTCCTGATCGAGACAGTCGTTGAGTTGGAAAACAAATTTATCACTATCAATTATATTAATATGATCTTATTCATTTCGATAACAATTAAAATGAATTGATATTTAACTCCAGCATTCAAGTTTAATTATCAAGTAATATGAAATATTTAAACATCATTGAAATCAAGTGATCATTTAAACTAGGTTGTAATTTAAAAAAAATCTTATTTCAGCAACTCGTGTATTATTTTTTCTTATAGATAAAAGATCTTTGGTGAATTGACCAACATCGAATTTTATGAATAAGTAAAATTTACTGTACTTTTTAACATAAATTGTCGTTCAATGTCATTCTGATCTTTTGTCTATTATTATTATTATCCTCGTGCTCTAACGCAGATGGTATCATTATTTCCCATCAGTCATTATTATAGTCAAAGTTTATTAACTTAATTATGTAAAAATATTTCACAAGCAGAATGAAATTTAAATAAAAAAGAGCCTAATTACACACTGAATTATGATAAGCTGGGATGCAAGATTCCTTCTAGCAGGATGCATCGTAGTAAGTTCCTTCTTTTTCATGTTATTAAGCAGTTTGTAATATTTTGATTGTCTCCTGAATCTCAAGTCACATGGCGTCTTTTATAAATGGTAACCATGTACCAAAAAGGTGGATCATTTTTTTGTTAAAAAAGAAGCTAAACCACCTGTCTTTGATGACGGTAATGCAATATAAAAGATATCACCTAAACTTTTGGGTGCTTATGATGTAATTATCTTCCATGCCCTGTTATTATTCAGTCATTCATTTCACAGCGAAACAGCGAGTTTGTCTTATGATCGCAATCACAGGAAAATATGGAGTGTTTGGGTTATTGGAATACAGGGTTTGTTAGCAGGACTAAATATTCTTATAACTAGGACTTCAACCAACCGAAAAAAAATATATTTATGAGGGTGGCAATGAAAGATATTTAAGTAGTATTTTTTTATTCTTTTTTCTATACCTCTATTATCTCCATGGAGCACGTTGGTTTCAGAAGTTTGGTACTAAAATACTTTCTCCCAAATCTTACGAAGAGCTGTGATTAAATCAGCTTATAATACTAGTATATTATACAAATTCATGGGTTTTAAAAATTCGTTAAGATCGAAATTGATTTCAGATTATTTAACATGCTGCATGGTCAAACTTTTCAATATTAACAGACACTTTTGAAATGTGTTAAATCATGTGTGTAGCATGACAAAAAAGGTAATTCAACCTTATTTACGTTTTTTTTAATATAGGCAATCTGGTTGATTATTGCTGTATTTTAATAGTATATGTAGGTTGTACTGGTTGAAACTTATTCATTGTCAGAGGACAACTTTCACATCACCTTTTGCAGGAAGGAAGAAGGTTTTACGAACGCTATTAAAAATATAGATGTGGTGGTAAAAATAGTTACTACTGAATGATACGGATTTTTTCTGAGGGAAACATTGATATATTTTGTATTTAATATTATTTTTCACTAATTTTTTCAATAAATAGATGCATTTTCAATGTCGTCCACATAAAACTACTTCTCAAAGTTTGTTAGTAATTCTTAAGGTATGATCTAAGTCCCGTTCTATTTCCATCTGATCGCATCATTTCATCACTTTGCCCATTGTACCTAATTAGAAATATTATTGTGAGTCATTTGTATCCCAACAACGTTGCCTATGAATCAGTCATTTTAATTGTGCAGCCAGTCATTAAAATTCTGTGGCTTAGATTAATATACAGATTGTACTAAAACGCAATCAAGTATTTTCGAATCTAAATCATGAAATTATACAATATTTCAAGGGTGGGGCTGTATGTTTGAATTAGTAGGTAATCATTACACTATTTGGATTATTATGGAAATGAAATGAAATGATGAAATTTTTCTTTCTGCAAAATAATACACTATAATTTTCAATACAATATAAATGATCAATTTCGAAGTAAATTATAAATTTAAAATGATTTATTAAAGAGGCTTACTCAGAATGTAACAAGGTGTCAATGGACGCCCCGACCCTGATCTTCAGTAGGCGCCTAAAGTGAGAGGGTAGCCACTACTGTGAGCACCAATGCAAGTAGAAGGACTACACACATAATAGGAACAATACCATATAATATTAACAAAACAACTAATTTTTACACCATTCAGATCATTTTGTCATTGACAAAGCATCGAGACTTGATAACGATGGAAAAATATTTATAAAGTTTATCAGATAAATATTACTAGCATTTAGAATAACAGGAAATTTCTATGAATAGCCTTTACATTTGAATTGTTAATGATATATATTTAGCTGTTTGCTTGTTTGTATCTTGTTGTACGGCATAGCAATGTAAAATTCTAAAAATTTATTTTATTTATTTGAAGCTGTATGAAATCGAATGTCAGCTAAATAATAAACAGTCGAGTGTGCTCGTACAAGAAATAAAAACGTGACAGTCGTTTTTGTCATGTTGACATGTCAAAGAATGATTTAAAAAGAGTAAGAAATCTTTTCGTCAGTTAATAGAACTTTTTGTATAAATTCCAAAAAAATAGTTTTTTATTTAAGTAATACCATATTATTATGTATCTACCACAGTATTCTCTTAGATTACAACGAACAGTCTGACTATGACACACCCTCCGCGAGCTTTTTATTTTTTAACATTAAGCCTTAAGCCCGCCGAACGAAACATTTCTGTTTTACGACAAACTGAGTATCGTCTCCGACATCAACTTTTATAACCGTTCAAACAATTACGTCTAATCATATTGTTCTCAGCTTACGGACAATCTATCGTGCGGGAGGGAGACAAATGCATCTACTTCGCTACGCCCATCACTGTCTAATTGCTTTTATTATTTTAAGGCATCGTAATCATTATGGCCGCAATAAAAATTGTAATGACTTCTCATTAGTTCAATTAAGAATTTTCTAGACACGGTTTAGTTGATTTGTTGATTGCAAAACGTCTGAGAATAGATGCATTGTCCCGAGAAAGCGGCATTTTATTACTATTTCGGTATTATAATTTCCTTGTCTGTGAGTGTCGATAGTCTATAAACTTTATGAGTGTTAGACACGGCTTGTATCAATCAATATTAATGTTCATTCCAAAATATGAAACTAATCGATATATTTTAATTTTTAATGCCCATAAGGTTACAAGCTCAGATAGGGGCATCAAATGCGATAGTTAAAGCAGTGAGGTATTGAAAAAAACGGTGTCGATGGACGAACCAACGGAAAAAATCAGCTGTGTTAATCTACCGTGCGAAATATTACGCAACATATAATCTACAATAAACGAAATAGCAACGACTTTATAGCACTTAAATATGAAGTTATGTTAGTTTTTATTAGTAATTTATTAGCTATCAATTGACTGCATCAGACAAATGGCAATAAAAGCGAATCATTCATTATTATAAAACGAAAAAGAATAAAATTATGTATAAAACCTTTTTTGTTCATAACTTCGTTTTATGAGAACAGCACAATATATTGTAATCAAAAATGTAATTGTCCTTTATTCAAAATACGAGTAAAGAAACACGAACGCACAAAAGGGAAAAACAATAGGAAAAAATATAAGCGCGCGAATTTCACAAAAAGAATCCAAGTCTAATGTGTCGGGAAAACTTCCCGAAAAGTTTCCACGCACGTGACCGACACGTGGTCTTGGATGAAAAATCGCGCAGCTCCCCCTCCCCTAGGATTCAGGACGCCTTTCTAAGTGGGACGCGGGAAGACAGCCCCACGGTTGCTAAGCGGGCGGGACCTTTTTTGTTTGTTGCCGACACGAGTGTATTTTACGATATATGCGATGTACTTTTTCAAGTTTGGAATGTTATTGAAACTTTTTGATTTCAATCAGAAAAAATCAAGAGGTTCTTTATTTGAATATAAATTTTATAACATAATGAAGGCGTAAGAAGACATTTATTTGAAGGCTTTGTAAAAAGTATTTATTAATTTTTCTTAATTTCTCCCATAACATTATTTTATTACTTATATTATAAAACTTCTGAAATCATATTATACTTAAATAAAGCTAAAAAATTAAGTGTATCCCTAACTAAACTTTGCTTTAATTTTGGGACATCCTTAAATAACCCGTAAATCTTGTCTCGATAATGTGTTAAAAATTCACAGTGCGAGGAAAAGAAGATAATCACGTTTAAATAAGTAAATGTAACTGATTTTGTAGAAATAAGTTATTAAAAGGATCTCTGTATCTTATTACCATTCTAATAAACTTTATTTGAGCTTTCATAGTTTATCGATTTGCTTATAAAACGGAAAATTGTAATAAAAACCATAAAATAAACAAAATTTTTCTTTTATTATAGTACATTTATTTATCTATTAAAATCATATATATGAAAACAAGAACAATTATTTTGGAATAGGATTAAACCTTTATCGAATACTTTATATTAGCGTGGGAAATTACCGATAGTTATGAACTTACAATTGCATTATCAAAAAAATCAAAATAAAATCAAAATTAACTTTATTTACTTCACTTAGTTTTTAGAATGTAGTATTAAAATGGCACTCTTCATATTGTTTCAGTATTGACCAAGTGCCCTGAACGCCAGCAAGCTGTTTTACCCTTACCTGAAGACGTCTTCCCTCCACAGGGACTTCCTATTTGCAAGTGGCTCCGGTGAGTACTTACTAATGCATTTATGTTACTAATCTAATCTTATCTTATTATATATAATCATTATTAGGTGTTTGTTAGTCTCGCTAAAACTCTAAAACGGCTTGACCGAGATGTGTACATTTTATTGCGTTTTGTTCGCTTTAATTCAGATTCGGATTTACATTTATTTGGTGGTGAGAATATACCATTTTTAGTGATTATATTTTCTTAAAGATAACGAACACAAGTTTAAGAAAGCGCTTAGATGCCTTTTATATATATTTTAAATTGTCGCCGGTTTCTATGATAGCTATATGAACGAAACTAATTTCTCAGTTAAATTTTTTTCTATAAATTAATTATTGAATTTATGTTAAGTAAATTTTTTCAAATATGTGAAGGAAATGACTTTTTAAATTGTTAAAGTTGCTTGCAAAAATAGTTACATAAGTAATAAATTTTTAGCAGTAAGTATTCTTAATATTAAAGCTAAACAAAAGATATTTAGTATTAAAGAATATTTAGTAAATAACAGGTTTTTGGGGTTGTGAACATTCCGGATATATTAAAAAAGTGAAAAATCCGACTCTACGATTAATAATCAAAATGTGGTTCACTATGTTTATGATGATCCTTAGAATAAGCCTATTGTGACCTGAAGAAAAAATAACTTTTCTATATTATACAAAAAATCGATTATTGAACTATGTCCGGCGTAATTCACTTTATCTTTCGGAGTGCACCGACCGAAACACAAAAAATACCTCTTAAGAAAACCTACTAACAGATGCTTTCAGTAATTATAACGTCAATGCATAAATTAAAATGAAAGATAATAACAGCTTTCTTGTACAGCATATGTGAAATATTTTATCTCCGACGATCTTCGTTATGTGTAAAGGGTCCATAAAAACTATTAACGCTGATGTTTATTTGTTTATATTCGAATAATTATGATCGGAATTATGTGGATTGTTTATTCAATAAGCTAGTGATCTATCGAGATGGTGAAGCGACCACGTGGTAGAGATTTATCTAATCCACCTTCTAAATATATCGATTATTGGAAGCGATTTGAGTTAGACAGCTTTTTAAAAAAAATAAAGTAGAGTATAATAATCGTATTATTTTAATGTAAATATTCATTTTAATATAATAATGAACTTCTAGAAATGAGCTTGTTATTTCATTTATTTAAATATTACATCTGATTTTTTAATATAGCAAAATAGAAGATTATCTTGTTTTACCTTTTAATAATGTATGTTTCCTCTTAGAACAATACCTGATGCCTGATAATATTTATGATATTTATCTATTTCTACATAAGTAGTATATAATTGAAGGAATCAATTGATGTTGGCTATACAAGTTGTACATTAAACCACAGAATATTTTTCCAATGGACAACTGATTTTTTCGCGTTTGTGATGTTGATCCCATAGAGAAAGATTCACTTTGATGGTGATCACCTTCTTAAGTATTAGCATTCCTTTTAAAATCTATAAAGTCGTATATTTAAGCTCTTAAAGGAAGGGTACAAATAACTAATATGAATATACAAATATTGCTAGTTGAATGACTTACCCAAAAGTAATGAAGCTGTGTGAATACACAGCTTAAAGAGGATTCTAGCGACTTTTATTACATTATATGTCGTATGTGTTAATGTTAATGATTAAAATATAATATTTTTCAAATCTGATATGAAAATAAAGCAAGTATATGTTACAGACGTGACGATTGCTTTGAAAATTTTGTTTTTAAAAAATGAGATTAACTCGTCAAGTTGATGAATAATGACGTAATAGATAATATTATTAGAACGTTCATAAGTGATTCAGGTAAGCGTCTGTATTATGAAGACGGGCGTTCGGTAGAACTGTGAGCGGACGATTAGATCTCTGAGAACTGCCCATAAATTCAACCCTAAAACAACCGTTCTGTTTAGTTTGGAAGCTCCCATCCCAGTAATTATACAATAATTCATACTTTAATAAATACTAATAAATCGTCCCGGCACACTGGCATTATCTTACATTATTACACGATGTAATTACAACCAATAAATTACCAAATAATACATCAATCAGATGTGTTATAATTTTGTACATTTTTTCCTCATGTTTTATTGGTGAACGGGCAATTTTATTAAAATTATAATGCGGTGAAGCTCTCAAATTGGGGTGGCTCGAGGCGAAGTCAGCCTTTAATTATATAGGTAATGTTTAATGATACATTCTTATAATAAGCTACCTGATGCTGTTGGCGGGAATAAATCAAATATTTCATTAAAATTCGAAGCGCTTACAACCCTTTATTTGGTTCGTTATTAGGAGAGACGATTGCTCGCGAAATCGCCTTAGTATAATGTGTATGTGGTTATGATTATATGGTAATAGCGTTTTTGCTGTGACGTTGATGAATGGATCTGCTAAACTGTACATAATATCGCATGGTTTCGCCAAAATATAATGATTTTGTATATCAAGGTTATTACGATAATTTCTTAAATGCACTATAAGTAAACAATTATCAACTTTAGTATAAAAATATATATAATAAAAAGCGGAGGGTGCAAACTTTTTGTTAGGTACAGTTAGATTTCGAACGTTATTTGTTACGGAACTGTGACAAATGTTTAAATTCTATAGTATTTATTTTATTCTCCAGTTCTGGTAATTTAATTGTAAATAAAAATGTTAACAATATTACCTTTTGTTCCAAATCACTGGATAGAGTGGTGTTCGAGTTAATTGTGAAAGGAATCAAAATGAAGGTTAAAAATAATTTCTTTTAAATCATATAATTAAGCATTCGTTTTACTCGGCACGTTTGGCCCCGAGCTAAGTTAGGGTTACCAATAAAATAAAATGAATTAAAACAAAAAGTTTCATATCACCGTTCAATACCACAAGCTATATTAAAAAATGTTTTTAATATAAGTATTCTAAATCGAAGAAGAAATATGCAATTAAATTCTAAGGTTTATATTTTTTTAAATAATTTTCATTTTCCTCAAACTGTTCTTAATTTAGCCAGTACTTAAATTTAAAATTACACGTCATTATCTTTTCTTATTTTATAATGATGATTAATAAACTTGAGTTCTCAATGTTTTTAATTACATTACCATTATTAAAAAAACTAAAAGACTATATAACTTCGAGCTATTTAGTTTTTCAATGTAAAATATTTAGGTTTTTAACCAACCAGACAAATAAGAGGCAACCAGACAACCCTAGTCTCCTGTCGCCGCTTTAGCGGCCACACAAGTGAAATCATTTCGATACAGTAATAATTAAACATTATAACGTAGATAATGAAATGAGAGAAGATTCAATAAACTACAGAGTGGAGAGAGACAGAATATATTTGAAATAAAATATCTTTTTCGCCTTTATGGTTCCAACACAGATTATACAGAACACAGATTGCTCTCATAGCTAAATCATGCCCGGAATAAAACTAACATTTCTACTTTTAATCTCAATTGACAATTTTCAATGTCAATATGCTTAAAGCATAAAAATTGTATTTGCATAAAAAGTAACCTGTCAAGGGTTACCTTTACATTTCTTACCATTACCGTTACCATGATAGCTTTAAGATTCAAAGTTTATTTTAATATATAACCTACTCATGAGTTTTTCTTTATATCTGCGGATATTAATCATCGTTATTTAAATGTAACCAGAACTCTCATTGATTCTGATCACTATGATAGCAAAGCTATTCTGTGAAAATCTCCTTGAGTCAGTAAAACCTAAAAAGTGTTTAATAGAGCTTACTAACTTGTGTTGATATCAGCAGGCGTTAAGATTAAATTATGATAGAACTTACTCTACTACGTTGTTTAATAACAACACAGTAGAGGCAATGCAGGCTTTGAGATCAACTTTTGATAGAGTTTACTTGCTTGTAACATCGCTTTGTTGTTTGCTGATTATCAGGTTTTGGTGTCAAATGTGATAGAGTAGGTCACTTGTATAAATAAATAGCAGGCTTTGAGATTACCTTGTGACAGTTAAGTAACTTCTGATAATATAAAAGGGCTACGAGATTAAATTGTGATAGACTTAACTCGCTTGTATTAATATTATCACACTTTGGAGTCAAATGTGATAGAGTTACTCACTTATGTAAATAAATACCAGATTTTGAGATCAACTTGTCTTAATTTTGGCAGGCTTTAATATTATATTGTTATAGAGTTGCATTGCTTTTGTTTATATGCTATCATTAATATTAGGAATCGAAAAGTTGTAACTATATGGATGGGGTGTTAAAATTTTTCAACTAAATTTATTTATATTTAATTTTTCATACAATTCAATGCATTTGTAGGAATACATTTAAATATCGTACATAAAAAAATATGTACACAAATATAAACATCAGTTATGTACACAAATATAAAGTTCAGTCCTTTTCCAAGTGTTATAATCTAATAAATTCAATAACATATTAATTAAAAAAGCTCATTTTGTGTGAGCTCATGAGGAACAGTTCGAAAGCTTCCTTGCAATTTATTACGATTAACGATAGTTTCAAAAATAAATTACTACCAAATAGTTTCATTAGAGGCACTCGGAAGTGACCACTCCTGGCCAACTTGATTATACCGTCAATTTGTGGAACAGAATTAAATGATCTACACGAGTAGCTGTATCCCTCTACATTTAATAGTCAGAATTGTTTGCGGGCAATTGTTCAATAATGAGGTCATTAATATGAGGAAATCTTTTGATTGCTTGATATGTACTATTACGAATTGTTATTCTCGTGCTTGGCAGATATAAAATCTTTAAAATCTATTGAAATATAGGCAAAATACTAAGGATTTTAATTTAATTAGATTGTTCCTGAACACTTAGTTAATTTTATTTTTATGTATTTTAGGGCAACCAGTCAGTATCCTTGGCTCCTCAGCCAGGGGTCCGGTTAGAAGTCCCAGTAAGTCGTTAAAATACACGAATGATTTTTTTAATATTCGTTAAGCGTGATTTTTCATCGAGCCATTGTTGTTTATATATTTATTTCGGTATTTCTCGTATATTCGTTTTTAAAAATAAGTATCATAGTTTTGCTGTTTAGTATCTATAACACAAATTTAAATGGTGCTTTCTTTGGGCTAGATATGTATGTATGTGTGAATGTTTATTGGGTTATTTAATTGAACGTTATTTATACTACATTTCGAACTAATTTTGTTTGAAATGATATACAAAAACTGTGATAAATGTTTAAATTCCACAGTATTTATTTCATTCTCCAGTTCTGGTAATTTAATTGCGAATAATAATATTAACTTTTTGTTCCAAATCACTGGATAGAGTGGTGTTCGAGTTAATTGTGAAAGGAATCAAAATGAAGGTTAAGAATAATTTCTTTTAAATCATATAATTAAGAATTCGTTTTACTCGGCATATGTTATCTTTTTATCGCAACATATAACATACAATTATGTATTAACATACGATTAAGTATTTCTGCCTAGTAGAACATATTCGTCTATGTACTAGTTTTCATTATATTCAAAATTTGAAGGAGGAAAGAGTCAATACGTCATATGGTAATAATTATAACTATATCATCTCCAATTATTCAATTAATCGTATGAAACAAAGAACCAATCTCTAAACGTTTGAACATATCTAAATGATATTTACCAGTATGACGGTCTAATGACTTGTTACGGTGAGAAATGGCGTAGTGTGATGATGAATGATCATCATCGTCATACTTCCCACAGCTGGGCACAAGCATTCATATATGGGAGAAACGCTTGTGGAGTTTGGGCCATAAGTCTGCCACGCTGGCCTATTGTGAGTAGCTGAGTGAAAGCGGATTAACTGTTTCACATTCCTTCAGGAGCACGAAGGAGTTCGGTATACCAAATTGTGATTGACGCATCAAATGACCAATCATGGCGAAAATTTCTTTGTTTTCGTTGTCGAACCCAGACCGCTCGAAACACTGATGATGCATCTTCTACAAGGTAGACAAATTGGTTTATTACTAATTTAATTAAAGAATAGACAAAACGTATTCGGATTAAAATTACTTTTGAAAAACAATACACAGAGTTCAATGCCGTATAGACACTTATAGTATTGTATTTGACAAGTAGTCAAAGTCATAGAGCTGAGCAATAGTAGGCTTAATGACAGAATAAGTGTTGAAATATAAATAAATACAAATTCTTCCATCTACTTTTACTCTAATAATTCCTGGACTAAGAATGGTATCATTAACCGATTTATCCAAAATGTAACTAAAACCCAAGTAATAAAGTTAATTTTCTTGTAATACAAGAACCGGTTTATTTAATATAGAATATAAAGTGTGTAGTTTAATTAGAAACACGTCACGCGTCATCAAGTCTCGAGACCGTTCTAGAGTAAGCCCCGAGGTTGTACTGACAGATGTGATATTGTGATCAAATCTCACACTTATATGTTAATAATAAAAATTACAAAAATGACAATAGAATTTCGACAGATGTGAAATTGTGTTTAAAGCTAACACACGTATATTAATCCTAAATCATATAATGTAATCATTAACAATAATGTAAACAACATTGTTATGTTCCGGCAGTTAGAGATAAGATAGCCAGTTCCTTTGTATGTATAGTTTGCTTCCATCTTTGGCCTTATTTTCACCATCAGGTGAGTTGAAGGCCAAGAATTCAAAAATAACTAAAACATAAATGTCTCTCAACCCGTCATTAATAAACAATGCTTCAAATCTTATGTTTTAAATTGAATATTTAGGTTTAAATTCCGATTTGTGCCATTAAATTTATAGTAACTTTAAGTTTGTTTTAGAGCCACTTGTTTCAAAGTTACAGAGTCAAGTTTAAGGCTACAAATAAAAATCATTGACATTATTAAGATATAAAGTAAATTATTTGTCACCTCAAATGAATACATGTAAAAGTGAACATATTTTCTCTGCTTCAAAGTTGTTTATTGCTTGACTGCCTTGACTCTTTAACAGTGAAAATGTTCTGAGTAATTTTTATCAGTTTTCTATACCTTGCAAATTCCGTAACGTATTTTGCAATAACGCCTCCAATGTTTGCTTTTAATATGCAGAAAATAGATTAGGTTCGTGGAACTATCTAAGTCTTATCTTTTTCTAGTTTTCATCACTGGTACTCATTTAGGTGTCTACAACGCAATATCATAGGGTTAATTATGTACAAATTAATAGCTCATTTCTTGACGTAATATGATAATATAAGTGAATTAATAAATAATAGTTTACAACATTTTGTGGGGACTGCGGTGAGTAATAAATAATTAAAAACGGGTAACGAACTAGCTTACCTACTTATTAATTATCAGTTGATATGTTATTACGTAATTATTATGAAATATATGTTGAAATAATACGTATATATTTCCGTATAAAGGTAAGAAGTATAGAAGTAACGTTTATATGCTTGATTATCATCATATATCTTAAGTTATTATAAATATAACCTTCTCGCTTTAGGAATAAGCAGTACCAGTATACAGATTTCTCTGTATAAATTATAATTTATTATGTATGGTTGTTTGTGTACATAGTTTTATATATAAATAATCATTATTATAGCCTTTATGTTCTCTTCTCTCATTCTGATTTATTAGTCACTGTTTAGGGAAGGTGCTGGGCTAAGTTATTTTATTGTATAGGTAGGTATATCTAGGTACGTTACCCTCTCGCCGATACAGGTATGTAGGTGTATCCCGGGTCTCACTTGGTAGGCACAACACTGAAGGCACTAGGATAGCACTGATGGGCACAGAAAACGGGACAACGAGGGCAACTTGGCGCACACCGCGGGTACCTATGTCAGTCAGTCAGCGTCGGGAAGGAACTGATAGATTGGTGGGGGTTAACAATGAAATGAACGGGTCAGGTAGCTAGACAGATATAGGTAGTCAAATATCATGCGTCCAACGAGACTTTCCTAAACAGTCACTTAGTAATTTAATTATTACTTTTTACCAATTACTGTCAACCAATACAAAAAAAAATCATGCAAATATAAATTTGAAATTGGAATCACATTTCTCTAAAGTCAACTGCCTCTATATTATTAAGCATACAACAAAAGTAAAATTAATGCAATACGATCGCTCGTAAAAGTGAAAAAAAATCGTGGACTCAATCGTAAAATGGTAGCAGAGTTATAATTTCAGCGGGCGAGAGAAAAAAACGATTCAGAATTAAAATCGCTAATGACGAAGACCATTAAGTTAATCATTTTAATTAGAAGTTGGCGTTCGCCAGTGATACTGTTTTGTTTTGTTTGTGTCAGCATTTGTAGGCTTAAGCCGGGTCGGCGTTTAAGAATCGCATGTGTTCAATACCGTTTGAGTTAGGACAAAAAACTTTACCAGTAGTATTGAAGCGCCAATGAATTGGTCACGAATTAGAGATTCGTTCTTAATATTCTTAAGACGTTTTAATTGCGCGGAGTAATAAAAAACGGCTTTATTTAAAAACGAGTGACTAGCAGTCAAAGGAAGATAAGGTGGAAGTAATGAAAATGTATCGCATTTGTTAAGTTGTTTTTAAGTGACTTGTGATAAGCACTGACATAATAAATATGATAACGCCTTCAGGTGCATTCTGAAATTTTCAATTGACATTTGCCTTCACTTGACATTTGACTCGTGCGAAGTACAAATAATATCACTCAAAGAGACTTCTATGAAAAAGTGTCAACCGTGTACGATTCATACGGAATGTAATGTAGAAGGCAACGCTGTAAAGGCTATCTGGAGTTGTGGCATAAATGGTATAATATGACAATTTTAAAATATATGATATATGAATAGTCTCTAGAGAAACGTCAGTAAACAGTATATCTACGAATAAAAGTTTCATAGATATAGAAAACGCTTCATAAAAACTGACTTCAAAACACTAAAAAAGCGAAAATAATACAATATAAGAAGTAATCTAATTTAAAATTATTTTAGTATTTTAAGTCGGTTTTTAGTTCCGTTTAAAAATTACTGACAGCATTATCACGATTATTCAAAATCATACTATAATATATAATATTTTGTTTACATTTAGATACTATTTACCGCTTAGTGACCTGTGATTCACAGGTTGCTTTTCCGAAACTTTTTTCAGGAATCTCTAACAAATGACGCTTTCATCTTATATATTCAAAAATTATTTAAGGTAATCAGTATTTTTGAATTGAATAAAATGTCAATTCTAAATACTTACTCGTCCCATGACGTAAGTGAGAGATGTTATAAAATAAATTAATGTCGTTTTTATTTAGTATTAAAACTTTACAATTAAAGTCTGAAGTGGAATCGTCTTTAAACATCAAAAAGTGTGGGCAACGTTGATTCCAATCACGTTAATGTGGCCGCACATTACAATGCCTACATTAAGTAAAATTAACGTTTTTATGGCATCTCAAAGGCAAATAATTACGATTTTAGTGAATTAAGAACCCCTTCATTTACTTCGAGTCCTATTTTCGACGATTGAGCGATGTTCTGGAGCTATGAAATGTCTACGGAGCGAAGGCGGCATTAGGAAAATCATTTCGTGTGTTTAATTTTAATGCTTGCCGCTAGATGGTGTTAGTGTGCGGTCACTGAGATACATTAAAATAAAAATATTAATAGTCTCGATTTATAATATATTGGTAAACAGACATATTTAAGTATGTCTGTTTGTTCTGTAGGCCTGTAAGATTTTTCTTCTTTGTCGTACGCTCGTGTCAGTACAATCTTATAAAAAGATTAGTATAGGTAACCTTTTTTATATTTTACGTACTGCGAAGTACATGGCAACATTCGCATTACTAGTAATTTTCAAATTTAAGCTGGCAAGAAAATTTGTTGTTTGTAAGTTAAGGATGTCTGTCAGAGAACTTATTTAAATGATAGTTAGCAGCAATTTTTTTTATACAAGCGCATGCCGTATCCATATGTTAAAATGCTCGGTGAATCGAAAGGATCCAGACGGACATTTGAATAGGGCCTCATTATCTTTAATTACATACTGATTCTTCGTCAGAAGGGTGCTAACAGTCATTGATGCGATTTTTAAATTCGAAAAAGGAAAAGAAGTTGTAATATTGAAATTATACAAGTGTCACTTGTCTAAGGTTGAGTACCGGACATTTAATGACTTGGGGCTTAGTACGTTACTAGATATAATGAAGTAAGACAACACAACAAAATAGTTCCTGTTGCTACAGTCGCCAGTTATTTCGATGTTGTACATATTTGGCATGTTTCGATTATCTGAGCAAATAGAATGAACGGGCAATTCAAATATAAAAAAGTCTAAGCTTTCTTGGAAGGGAATTCTTATGTATTCAAGTTTACAATTATTTCAGCTTTATAATATTACAAAAATAGCATACCATACTTTTGTGTCGTCATGAATCAACAAAATATGAGTTGATATACTCATCGATGCTCATTTCGAGTTGGTGCTAGTGTCACAGCTTGTTTAGTAGAAATCTGTATTAATTTAGGAACCTTAGTTAAGTAAAAAGAACTCTGTTCTATTAAATGAAGTATACTAGTGTGTGATTCGAACCCACAACCAAAAATAAAACTACTACAGTCATTAGCTAACAACGTGTTCTAATGCAAAAATAAAGTTTAAGAAATTTACATTTACACACGCAATGAACATATCAATGTTACTGTAATGCAAACAGATAGTAATTGAGAATATCATTAAAGAATATAATGTCTGATCGATTCTGGTCAACATAAAAAGGTATCACCACATTAAAAACCAGTCTGTAGCCAATAAAACACGACATTAAACCTCCAGCGAACATTTACTATCGTTTCACCTCGATCTGAATGGAAAATCTTTTCACCGGCACTTATTAGGGTAAAAAGGGGAAGCCGCGGTAAAAAGTGTAATTATGTTGATTATTTAGGTCGTAATGCCGACTATCCGCCACCCCGTCATTAATCGCCCCCACCACCCTCGCTTTATTATTTCGTTTCAATTATTTTTGTGATTATCTTTTTATGGCGGGTGCGCATTAAAACTCGAAAAATAACAGTGGACATTAAACGTAATTAGGATTGAAATTACGAGATGTCATCGTCGTTTCGGCTTTGTACAGTTGGAAGAGCTGGTTTTGATCATTTGAACGCGGTGTCCTGCGTGAGCGATCTTCACGAGAACGCGATTCGACGCGGCGCGATGTGGTAGCAAAAAGTTATACTAGACGGCCGATACGTCCCCGTCACCTATATCTTCCTCAAAATTTAATGCAAAGTGGAGTTATTTATTTTTAAGGCACTACACTATGAAGTCTAACATAGTTGGCAGAGTTAACCGATTTTACTGGTAAGCAGTACCTACCTCAATCAAATTCTCATATCGACATGATTTCATTACAAAGATTCTTTGAAAATTATTTACTTTAAAAATATTAGTGTTTCCTTTTATTATATGCCTTGAGTACTTACTAACCAAACTTAGTGATATAAATTTTTGTTCGGATATTAATAGTCATGTATGTGTAACTTTATATTTTTGTACTGCATATATATTGCCAGCATATTAAAAATAAAAGACAAACGTCCAGACCTCCATTTTGCATCATGAGACAAATAACCTAGGGTATAACAAAACAGTAGTGGATTTGTCATAGTGTTGTCCATTGCCATCATTATTAAATTATAAACCGATTCTGAGTTAAATATTTAAAAAAATAGTTGAATGCCAGAAGTTGGTTAAATTTATGTAAAATGACTTTTGAATATGTAACGTAAGTCGTATTTTGTTCTGAGTTGCGAAGTCGAATATAAGCTTATCTGGCTAAAGGCACGTGTGAAATGAAGCGAATGTGATCAGCTAGATTCGTATTTTTCTGTATAGCACGTATTATGGTGTTGTTTGTGTTCATCAAGGAGGTAGAAATTAAGCTGTCGACAGTTTTGTCATCGTAAGACTTTCCCAAATCGATGTGTTTGGTGTAAAGCATGTAGACGCTCGTTACAACAAGGTTTGAGCTGATTCGGAGGCTTTGGTGACAAATCCTCTTTAGTTATATGGCTTATTAGATGATCTATACAAAAAATGAGATTTTTGGAAAGATTTCGAAACGACACTGTGTCGTTTAATCTGCTTCACTAGTCATTTGTCACATTTTTTCGTAATAACATTCTAATATAATAATAATAAACTTCATGTGCCTTAACTTACGATTAATTAAAGGCATTTGAAAATTACTTTGAATTATCGAGAAATTGCATTAAGAATTTAAAATTGTTTCTTTTATTAAGCCATAATTTACTTTACAGTGTGTTCAGTTCATAATTAAAGTAACATGTAATTAGATACCTACAAAAATTTATTATTCAATAAATAGATGTAAATATTTTTTTTTAAACTTGCTTAACGAATCCTCGTGATTAATTAGCCCGTAAGTTAACTTTTATTACAAACTTTTTGCTGTTTTTAATGATTCCGTTTGTTTTTTTTTTTTCATTCATTATTACTTGAGTTGTAATATTGTTCAAATCATTAATGGGGAAATGGAGATTTCCGATTAAATTTTATTTTAATTGATTTTCAAAGTTGTCAGGGTTATTATATTTCATTAAATAAGGTATCTGAAGAAGAAGATGAATTCGAGTTGACGATGTTTTTAGATGAAGATTGTTAGCGAAGAACTACTTTTATTTCTAATTATGGAAATAATCTTTTGTTTATTAATTAAGTATGAGACGAAAAACATTGACAATAGGCAACTTAATTAACTAACCAAAGACATGTGATTCCTGCATATTTATTCAAATCAGAATTTCATCAGTTTAATGTTTAAAGCAAAGGGAACCCTTTTAATTGAGATTTGGGTCGAATTCTTGATGGTTTAATTTTTAACTATGCCCAAATACAAGAGTTAATACTTAACGCTGTTTATCAAAAACAACGTTTGATTTTTATAATTTAATATTACATTTTTGTGGTTTCATAAGTTTATAATTTAAATGAATTTTGGAATATTCTTTGATGGTTATTATAAGTTTTAAAACACTCTATGACGCGTCGTCTAGTCATTGTGTCGCTAGATCCCTTGACAAACATGCATGGCATTAATGGCTTATTAAACCGTTTATTCGTATGCCGTATTAATTTCTATAGCAACGGAAATATAAAAACACATAATTATACCTAATACTAAGTTGACGCGTGACCGTTCACAATAGAAGTTGGATTTGCCAACCCTTTGATTCAAGTCACTAATGAATATACATTTATTTCAGACGACAACCAACCTTACCACTTTAAAGATTCGTCTCGGAGTCGTTTGAAGGCGCTAAGTTAATGCATTTTATTATTAAGAGAATTTTATGGATGAGCAATTTTAACGATTGTATTGAAGCGAATAGTAGCGTATATTTAAGAGTAGGGAATGGTACAAATCTTTTGTTGGGAGTTATAGGCACGGTTCTTTATCGATTCAAAAAACCCTGGGACAGGCGAGCTAGTAAAAACTGTTTTTAATTATGTAAGCATTTAATATTTACCAATACTGATAATATTTCGATTTATATTAGATTTCACAATCTAAAATAGGAAAAATATGATAAGAAATTATTATTACAGTATTAGAGTATTACAAGATGATGGCTTAGAATAAGGCATAGATGGCTTAGATGTCATTTGCTGTGCTTTATATATATATATATAAAAAGGATTTTTACATAGGCAGTTCTCATACATTAATACAAGTTTTTTTTATCTCAAAACCTCGGAAAGATTTTTCACTCAAAATCTGAGGGCAAAGTACATTTTATTTTAATGAAATTCGATCCATTCAAAGTAATATTCTGAAAATGTGTTTCTTAATACTAGTTTATGCCAGTGTGTCAATTTAATTTAAAGAATAATCGCACGTAACAACAGATAGATATTTTTAAAAAAAAATTATTCATTGCATAAGTGAGTTTAGGATTGACAAAGATATCAAAGCGATTGAATTTATTGTAATAATTTGTATCCAGAATTAGCGAATCTGTGAATCATATAAAAATGTCGAAAATTTTATATGGTTCACAGATTATCTATTAAAATATTTTTTTTTAATTGGTCGATGTACAATAGAGATATATTCTATGCTATTCTATTGTATTGAGTATTATTGAGCATTAACGTAAGTCGCGTTACCGTCCTAGAAAATAGATTATTCAAGGTCATTGTCGGCAATATTCGCCTTATGGCCTGGACGTGAGTACACCCGAACGAAATATTGAGTGAATCTATTAAACATCTTATCAATAGTTATTTTTGAAATACAACCTCATTTCATTGCTACAGAGCTGGTACCATAACAATGCTTAACCACTTATATTGTTCTAATTTGACTATAAGTATAGAACAAGACGAAGTGTTTATGTTCATTATTACTGCGAAGTGAAATTATGACAAACATAGATTCGTTGAATTACTTCAACGAGTCGTTGTTGGTATAACGAAATCTTTCGTCGAAAATACTTCGCCTACTTGGGTCAAACAACGGGTACCAAAAAATTTACCTAACAGTATTACAAAATATAACACTTTCATGGAAAACAAATTACATATTATTATTCTTGTATTGTTTATCGCAATCTGAATTCAACCCTTCACGCATACGAAATAGATACGACAGACTATTCTGCAACAATACCGCGTGACTTTGAACTCATTAAACGAAAGTGAACCATCATCAGTCAAACCATTATCAATGGGCATAGCGTACGACAGCAGCACGCCGATTTAACCCGACGAAAATATTGTTAACCCTGTAATGCCGGCCGCAAATGATGTTTCATTATCAATGGACGAGAGCAGTGCAACGTGTCGACTCGCAAAACCGAAAGTGCCACGCACGGTTCGAAAACGCGGGACGCATGTCTCATCTATTATTATATTTAGCGTTCGCGCTTAACCGTCCCGCTGAAAGCAAAACTGATTTCAACTGTTATCTCTGTTGGGCGTTAATTGACCGATATTTGTAAATGTGTGCCGGATAATTTGTGTTTTCAACGGGATAGTTCCACGTGGGAATTTTGCGTGCACGGGTGTTGCCCGGCTTCAATATGATTTTCGCCCTAATGCTTATTGATACACGTGTGATTGCTTTTTACTATTTGTTTTTGTAAATAGACCCACGGTTTTAGTGAAATATTGGATTATACTTTCAGTTATACTTGCCTTATATTTATTGTACGAAAATTGTAATTCACTTTATCATCAAATGATTGTAACGGCCACGTAGTCCACTACCCTTGTCTACTTAACAAGAGGTGTTGATTTCGAATCCTAATAGAGGCAGATTTATATAATGACGTATATTTGGTCTCGAGTCATGGACATTTATATTTTTATTTAGTATATTTCTGATATCTATATAGATTTTGGTTTCCATATTTATCTGTTATTTAATATCACAGCTGAAGCTCTTAATGATGCTTACTTTGGGCTAGTCAGTAGGGATGGGTATGAGAAATACCATTATTATTATCGCCAGTTCATACACGAACTACTGCTAGGCACAGGCTGTCCTTCATAGGAAAAACACGTGCAGTGCTTTGGGTGATAACACCACAATGCTGGGCCCATGCAGGTTTGCGGATGAAAGTGGTTGCTGTCGCAACCAGAACTTAAGGTCGAAATAACAAATTTTGACTGACTTATGACTGACTACTCACAGCGAAAATCGAAACCAGATTGTTCAAACTACGGCACCAATTACTTGTCTATAGAATACAATATATATTTTTTTTATTCACAGACTAGTTGAGGCGATGCCATCTATTAAAAGAAACCCGAAATAGCTATGGAAGAAATGACAGTTTTAAATGTTTAACATGTCATGTTAGACGATTTTCGATACTAGATTACAAATTTTCAAAGTAGTCTTAAAAGTTTTCCCAGTTATTTTTATTTTTAAATCACCCCTGAATCATACCGAATAAAATACAATAATAATAATTTAAATTGTTCGAAATGTCAAATGTCGAAACAGATTTCACATTGGCCGCAATCTGAAAAAAAGGTATATTACAATTGGCCCATCTTGTACATATCATAAATTATATAATCCCCTGACTCCATACACTAGGATAATCCTGTATCTTAGAAGCCAGTGATTCCTCAAGTTAACATAGTGGAATAGGTTTAAGACAAGGCCAATAATAAATATAGTGGTGTGCGCTGTGCGCATTGTGTGTGTTGATCGTGTGGTGTCCATGTGTGTGTGTGTGTGCGTTTGCGTGTGTGAATGTATTGTGTGCATGTGTGTGTGTGCATATAATAAAGAAGACTAGTATTGTATCTAAAAAGTTCATTCACCTGTTTGTCAATCTTCTATTTTAACTTTATTATCCATTCCGAGGTTGTGCAAAGTTTACGGTTCATGTAATAAACAAGGACTGTATATCCAAAAATAACGGACAAGTTAGACTTGATCTCCTCTAGAGGGTTCCGTACAAATTTCTAGGAAATAGAATAGGAATCAATTAGTTCAGGAATCGAGTCTCGTAGTTTTTATTGCGATTAAATTACAAATATATAGTTTACAGATTTTTCCCTATGTTTGTAGTATAATACCTGAGTATAATGTTTTAATTTCATCTCAATACCTCCCCGCATTCGAGAGATCAAAGTTATGACAAACAGGCGGACGAACGGACAACAAAGTGATCCTATTAGCGACACGCTTTTTCCTTGTAAGGTGCGGAACCATAAAAAATGATACTACGAAATGTAAACAGTACGAAAAACATGAATGAATCTGTAAATATATTTAGTTTGCATACGGGGCTTATTCTTGTTATTTAACCTCCTGTAAATTATCTTTCCTCAAACGAAAATCTTATTTATCAAAGAAAAGCCTATAAATAAATACTTAATAACTACTTTATGCATAATGTACGTAATAACACAGAACTTCATAAATTTCACAAGAATTACAACAGGTTGTAAAGGCAAGGAGATAATTTCATTATTCGGTTTGTGTCATTAAATCACACATTAGATGTTTTGCAGTTGTTACTTCACTTCCGAGGCTATAATTATTGTCGTCTTGTGATGTTTGGCAGTAAACGTCAGCGTGGACTGTTTGTGCGACAGTTCAAAGAGTCTGTGTCAACATGCGTTTTATTGTGAAGCGAATCATTGTGACGGAAAGCTGTGCTTTTTTATTCGTCGAGTTCCATTATTAATGTTAAAGGCAATTATAATTTATTATTGTTCTGCTTTCTTACAAATACCCAGTCATTCTGCTTTAACCATCTCATGAAAATATTTTTAAGTGCTAAAATGTACACGTTTCTAGCAAAAGAACTTTTTTATGAGTTAATCAACTAAAAAGATTTGTTAAAATTTAAAAAAAAACAGATGATCCACGTTTCTTAAATCGCAACTTTTAAGTATATTCGACTTATTTTAACGCGCATCGTAAAAAATGTTGACTAAAATAAGCCTTAATTGAATGGATCGACAACTTACTTCTTGCTATCCTATTGAATTGTAATGAAAGAGAGGCAAATAAATGAACTAAAGTGAATGTGCAGAATTCATCACTATAAATCTATCTACAATGAAAATTATCTCCTTGCCTTTACAACCTGTTGTAATTTTTGTGAAAATTTATGAATTTCTGTGTTATTACGTACATTATGCATAAAGTAATTATTAAGTATTTATTTATAGGCTTTTATCTATCTTATTTACTACTAAAAATACTCTTATTTGCCAAATTTTACAGGCAATTACCAACATTATCAAGTAAATATATAAAGTAAATAACACGTTGACTCAGGCAAAGAGTGCTTTTGTTATTGAAGTGCGTCCAAGTGCACTCATAAGACGCCTACAGATGCCGGTTACAATGAGAAAAATATTTATTTCTCCTTTAACATTAATAAATTATACTACATTTATTAGATTTCTTTGTTTTTTAGCATGTGTACTTTTTAAATACTTACTAATACTTTTTAAATTTCGAATAAATAAAAAGTGAATTTAAAAACGTTTAACAGAATTTAGTTTGCTAATTATTATTTAAAAAAAATATATTTTACGTTGTAGGTACGTATTCTAAAAGATAGTAACCCAAATATGTTTTTAAATTGTTTAGTTAATTTTAGCTAAGTTCTTTGACTAAGCAAGTCCTTAAATAACGTTATATAATTCTACAGCTGGCGCCTTCGATAGCTTTTTAAGCTCACCTCACGAAGCGAGCCCTCAGTGCACCACTCGACTAACAAAAGCACTTCAATTGCCTCGCGAGGTGTCTCGATTATATATATTGTTTTTATAAAAATGTCGAAATAATAAGGAGGAGAAAAGGAGAAAAATAAGTGGTGAAGATCATTGCTATTATTTTGACAGTTATGTTATTTTTCATATTCGGTCCTTTAGTCTTATTGTTAAATTTACAAAATTTATTGATATGTACCCAAATATTTCATCATGGCCATAAAAATATTAAATGCGTAATTGTGGTCATGTCAAATAAACAACTGCATGTATATATTAATGTTAAGCACTTTTTCACAATAATTTCGCAACATTTTTTCATTATTAGCATTTTCTGTATCTGAATTTCCTCAGTTGTGTCGTGCGACGACATGACACAGACGTGACATGCTACATGATACCACAACACTAGTTATTTTTGCTACGAAACCGGTTTGGTTAGCATGACTCTTTTGTAATTATTAAAAATGGATATCTCATGAAAGTTTTGATTTTTATACGATATCTTTTTAAGTTTTAAGTCAGAAACTACAAAAAATGTGCTAGAGTCGAGAAATTAATCATCAATATAACGAAATACCTGACAAATACTTTTAAGAAAAAAAAGTATTTCTATAACTTAACGAAAAAATTTGTAATAAAATTTTTAATATATGCTCAAAAAATATATGCTGTTGTAAAATGACCTAAATAAAATTCTGAATTCAAATATGGAATACTCATACGAACGAGCGTTCGAAATGAATAATCAACCCTCATGGAATTAGAAATCAACCGTCATAGCTCGAAAAAAACAATAATTATAAAGCGCGCGTAATTCTAATTTCGAATTCAAATTAAAGCCGCTTAATGCGCGGGAGCGACCCCGTTAAAAAAAAGAGTTGACGAGTGCTCGCGGAGGGTGGTAATTTTTCATTAATTTAAGTTCACCATTCCCTGTTTTGTTTGCTTTTAATCGCATTTCTAATTAATCCCGTCGAGAATAACGTGACAACTGTCGACTATGGCCGCCATTTTTTCCGTGCCGAGTATAGCAGATGTCGGCCGATTTCCATTTGTTTCTGAGATTAATGATTCGGTGCGATTGTGAATTTTTCCGGTCGGCTTTTGTTGTTTTAGAAGCAATTTGTCCGCTTACTTTTGTAGAGCCAGTCGTTAAAGCCTCCACGAATGATATCCGAATAGAAAACATAAAACAAAGGGGTTTTGGCTGCACGTCACAAAATAATTTCATTGAATAATTAAAAACCATTCAATAATAAAACTCCATAGAAAAAAATGTAATATATTAACCTCTCTCAATCGTATGCTGGAAACAATCCTCTCCTAAGGCTACTGTGATGTTAGTGATCTAATGCGACTGCTATGCATGCAGAAGCGAGCCAACCAGCCTACCAAGAGAGCAGTAACTCCATCTGTCGGTGGGCGAAAATAATTTTCTATAATTTATTAACGTTAAAACACAGTTTCTTATAGGCGCGTATTCACTTTTTCATAAGTGGCTAGAGCAGTATGTCGTACGCTACACGAGCTATTTCTCATACATACTCCTCCTGCTGCGTATCATTAGGCGATGTCGTTTGCTGTGTTTCTTATTATTGTTAACTTAATTTTGGTAATAGAGAATGACCACAAAATAATCTATGCAAATATTTGGAGATGAACGAAGTAGTGGCATAAAATACGAAATTATAAGAAGTTAGTGACGATAATGGACCTTTTTTCGATTAATAGAGAACCTTTGTGTGGTTAAAAACGTATGATGTCATGATGATATTAAAATTAAGTTTATAAAGCGCTTTAATTTAGTCCAATACTTCGGGCAACGTTTTCAGTAAGACTCCAGTATTCTACAAAAATATTCTATACTTATATTGAATATGATTTGTGACTTTGCCAAACCACTTTTAGGTATACTTAAAAATACCTAAGCAACACTGCAAAATTCACTCGATTAACGCCATTATGACGACTGATATAAAACTCAAGTTTACATGAACTTGTAAGCGTTGTGGATATGTCGCGATGACGTAACGTCGAAAGTGGCTTTAGCATTCAGTTTGCAACCCAGCCAAAGCTTGGCTCAGTGCGTGCGGCGAATATGCGCTTCTAACGCATTACCCCCCAGTGGGGTGAGACCAAGTCAGCGGGTCAGATAGCACAACCCCTGTCTGTACACTTCGTCTAGCTTATTAACCGGTTGAGATATTCTTTCACACGACATTTGTTGTTATTATATATACTTCCATGCTAATGTAGTATCTAGATTTAACTTTAACATTAAATATGGTGGCTTTAAGATTAGAAAATTAAGTATTCGATCATACTAAATTATATGCAATTTATTTAAGAAAAGAAATTAAAAATACACTTCACGAGAATAATATACTTACTCGTTTGTTTTTATTATGCACCAAAATAACTGTTACGTTTCACTTCAAATAGACTGAATAAAAAAACCGTACTTTAAAAAAAATATTTTCAATTAAAGATGTTAATTTTTGGAACTGGCCTAAAAGCTATAGTAATAGTTCGACATTTGAAATAAAATTAAAAATCCCCGCAGTATACGTTATTTCAAACCATTTCAGGACTCAAGATTTTGTAATAGAGTCCCCTCCACCTTCATGGGGTGACAAGTCAATGGGTCAGACAGTACACCCTTTAACTACATACGTTTCTGTAGGTACCTATAGGTCGGCTAATATTTTGAGTCTTTTAAAGCTATTAGAGCTTTCAAAGCAAATCTGAATGCTTTAAATATTTATATTTGTTAAGATAGTTATTGTAATCTTAACGTTTAACGCCACTTGAATAAGTGACTGTTGCAAATTTTACGATTCTAGTAATTTAGTTAGTATAATTACTTTCATAAATTGTTCTTAAATTATTAACATTGAATAAATTATTCCATTATAATTTTAAACTACTTAAATAAAATCACTTAGAATACCTTTTAAATCTACAGATGCCTTATTTAAGACGTCTTCACAACAAAGTAAGTGCATTTACCTTATATAATTACGTTGCTTTGGGACAACAATTGACCAAGTCCCGTATAAAATTTGAATAATAATGTAAGCTACTTAATATGGAACAATTATATAAGCTTCTAATAATGAAAATCGACGCCCAGCAGCGTTCAAAGCAACAATATTAAATCTTGTTGAAACAACGCTTCAGCGTGTTATTAATGATCAGCCAGTTTCAAGTAGCCAGTACTTTAAAGGCAGTGTTATTTAGACTCCTGCAAGATAGATGTATCTATGTAACAATACCTACGAATCTATTTAAAAAGAATTTAAATAGAATATACAAATTTGAATCTATTTATGTATATCTATTTTGCAATTGATGTAACAATGCTTGTTTTTTTGGAATCAGAAATTTGTAAAAGATAAAATTAATCATTATTTGTCTTAAAAAGATAAAAATTCCAGAATGTAAGAATTATGCACCTCAACAACTTAATAAATCAATTCTGCTTCTAAATCTCTCATTAATAAGTCTTGCAAGAATTCCTATTCTAATTTGTAACGATCTACTTAAATAACAGCCTAAAGAAATAAAAAAGAATGTTTCTTTCTAACCTCTAAGCTGTAGTCCTTAAAAGCCAATAACACTAGGCGACCTTGTTTCGAGGCTATAACTAAAGGCAATCCCTTTATCGCCCGCAATGCACTATAAGTATCTAGTGCCTGTAAATTTTCGCAGTGGCGATTTGCGGTCGGTCTTTGTGCTATTAATTTGTAATGTCCCCCCTTGCAGCCTAGATGCATCGGCTGGGCGCACGAGGGGAGACGCCTAAAGACAAGTCTCGGGTTATACATGCGCCTAGTCGTGTTGATGGATAGAATATTGTTATAATTGGAGCTTGTTGGAGATTTTGGTGTTTCACAGATGTTCGTTAAACATTGGAAGGAAGGATGTAGGAGAATGACAAGATTCAAATTTGAAACTGAAAATGATAACTATAGTAATATCTTGAAATCAATGTCCAAATAAACCTAATTAACTAAACAAATACAATATAGGCAGTATTTCCATTTATAGGATAAAGTGTCCTAACAAGAACAAAAAGTTGCCGTAGTGTGATTCTTTTACAGTGGATTATTTACCTCTTAATAAAAATGTTCCACTCCTATCCATCGATTGTGACGGGGGATTTAGTTATAAATTCTTAATAGATCCGACACATCCACTTTTTGTTGAGGTAAAGTCTGCATTGTCCTTTAAGCTGCACTATGACAATTCTCCGAAATCTTTAGATCTGTTCCTAGATAGGCATCCACTGAGTCTTTGCCGATCTTCAATGGGGGCCCGCGTTTCCGATAGGATTAAGCCAGACTTACTGCTCGGTCAGAAACACGGCGCGACGCAGTCCCCCCTTCCCAGACTTCACCCCCACCGCCCGGCGCATTAGGAGCAATCATATTCGACGGCTGCGAGGTTTTGGCATCCGTTCGTGTTGCTTAGGCTCGCCGGGGCTATTTGCGGAACAATGATTGGTGGTGTCTTAGTTTGTAACGTCCGTAAGGTCCACTTCTGCTTGGGCAAACTTTAATGCACTATAGTACATGAAACCTTAGAGTATAAAGTTTAAATTCGTATATCTATCGTAAATGGACTATGATCTAAAAACAATTAAATTTCAAAATAAAAATGATATGGAATTCAATCCTTGAAAATACAACCATATAGCCAAAAATCATTGAAAGTAAACACCAGGACACCTTTGACAGTTTTACTTTGCTACTTCTAAAGAAATCAATTTCATAATAATTAAAGTCGTAAAAGATTCTCAATCACCAATAAATCCCAATACGAGTAAAGTCAAATAAAAGATTCCCCGAGCGTAACTTTTCATGGTAATATTACATCGGAAACTAAAACATTTGGTAATTTAGAACAGAATTTAGTTAATTATAGTAGAATCAGTACAGATTAGTGTAAGTGGGAATTTGCCGGTTTACTCATCCCATGATTTATTGAATGCCGTTCCCAGTAAAGCGATCTTTCATATAAATTCCAGAAACTATACTTATATAAAGATACAGTACATACTATTGATATGAATAATATGGTATCACGAAAACACTAAGTTTTATAATAAATATACATAAGTGTCAATATTATTACCTTATATATATACTATGCCAGCTAAACAATAAAATCAATATAAAAAGTATTCATCTGGTTACTCTTATTAGCAACCTCCTTACTGAAGTATTTCAAACAAAAAAGAAAACCAATCTAAAAAGTCTGTATACCATTAGAATACAATTCAACAGGTTGGTAAAAAGGCGAGCAAAAGACGGCGCACAATATCCGAGCGTGAACTCGTCCCGTGTGTAACACGGACAAAGAAGGCAGAGTTTTCCGAACCCAATGTTCTTGACCTATTTGCTGCGTCACGTTGGGGTAGGTTCACGTACTTGCGTATCTTACGGGCCGGAATGTGCCTACTATGGAATGTTTTTAAGATGTGCCTGGAATTTTCTATACAATTACACGCCTTGTTAACGATGTCTTGGCGCGATGTGTTGATTGCTGTTGAGTTTCAAAGACGATTGAAGATAATGTGTTTATTTCTGTTGTTTAAAGTCTTTTGGAGAAGTTATTTATATTATATTTTTATTGCAATAGAAACACAAAATTACAAGATTTATTTTACTTTTGCTATAGATGTTGAAAGTATATCTCAAGGGGATTGTTGACAAAAAGGTTAAAAGCTAAATAATAACTTAACAATATCACTGTTAAGTTACACGTAAAAACACTTAATGTCACTATACAAATTTAACTCAAAAGATAGTTCCAGAAGCAGATTTAAAATAAAATAGCCTTTTAACGAGCGTTATTACCAAATAGCTCTTGGGCTTTCTTCACAAGGTCGATTTTTTGTTGACAGACGAGTCGGGATGCGAGGCTGACATGTTGGAGGGCGCGGAGGTGGGCCGGCACTCGCCGCCCCGGCCGCAGCGCGAGCCCATCAACCTCAAGAATGAGGTAAGTCTTTACTTAATGTAGTACACGTGATTTAAAATATATCTTCTATCTACTCATAGAAGTACAAAAGAAAAACAATTAGTATCTCAGATTACGCATCGGAGTAACTAATATTTTACCCTACTTTTTGAATTAATAGCCAAAAAATAAGGCAGGTCGCTGTATTTTTGTGCTTGAGATCAGCTATCTCAGATCAGGAGGACCAGGGTTCAATTCCTAGTGCGAGTAAAAAATTTCTTAGTTTAATTAGCTACCATTTTAGCAATGTCGATCGCCATTACACCAATGTTAACAGCATTGTTGTATTCCAGCAGTTGGAGGTACGTAAGCTTATTCTTCTGGTAGTCGAGGAATCTGGATAAAGTTATCACCTTGTGGGACAAAGGCCAATAACCTGGAAGTGCTCATACATGGATAACCTTGGCATAGTTTGTGAAATCCGCTGACGTAGACAATAACTTCATAGCTCAATACAAGACCTGAAGAAGTAGTTGTCTGTTCCAACTCTGCTAGTTAACCTGGGTAGCATCCAAGCTAAAATATCTTAATCGCCTAACTCTAAATCATAGTATACTTTTGCACTGCAACAATACGGTAATACAATTTTTGTGTACACTTTGTTTTACATTTTCCATTTCATTGTGAAACCTTAAATTTTTAAACTGTCCATTTATATTGACTGATGATTTATCGACTAAATAAAATAAAGCAGTCAAGTAAAAGAAAATACTAACATAATAATTAATAATTCGACAGACAAGAGAGAACATATGTCACAAATTATGCAGCCAGGGTGTTGTTTATCAAAAACCGAAAATTTTGGTCTAACGGTAAACCGCCTCAGTGGGTTTTGCAATAGTGGTGCGAAATCGACTGAGTCGATAGGGGGAGAAGACCAGGAGCAGGCCTTTTTGTAATTTTACCACGGTATCACGACTGGTTGCTGTGTGACATGGTTCACGGTAACTCGAACATTACAACACTTCCCTTAAGACAAATAATGCATTTGACTCATTTTAATATTCTATATTATTTAAAAATAATTTTTAAGTCTGCAGAACTATTGAAACCGCTGTTAATAGACGAGTTGCGAATCTATCGCATAAAACCGGAGCACTCTACAAGATAGCATAGAAGTTGTTAAAAACAAAAACTGAACCCGCTTATTCACTCTTAACTTATAAGTGCGAATAAGTGCGCTCGATGCAAGTGTTGACCGTAGAGTTGGCAAAAGAGACGATACGACGGGCTCAAAAGGTCCTCGCAATTCCGCCGAGAGACGAAACATACGCTGCTTCGTTAGATGCTCCGTAAAAATGCGAAACGATTCGATGCCGACCAATCGGCGGGGTACTGGCGCAACCTACTTGCTTCAGAATCTATAGTATCGATTAGTGAACGCTTTTTTTACCGACACGCACTCACACATTGCCACGGCGGGGGCAACCTTTTTAACAATCTTTTTTCGACCACCCTTCCCCCGAAACCGCCATGTCCATTGCGCGGATGCAAAGACCACCCCGCATGCCCCACCCTTCATATAGCAGCATTGAAAATGGAATTTCCATGAGTGATGGAGTGTCAAACGGAAAGTGTAAAAAGGAGAAAAAGTACATTATGTTAATTATTGAACGCGTGGTCCGTCGTCCGAGTTTAAATTGAATGTCATGTTGTACGTGTCCTGGAAATGTGCGCTTCCATTCTGTCCTATTCTGTTCCGTTGTTGGATGTTTTCATTTTTTCAGGTTTTCACCAAATTAAACTTGTACCTTGTAATGCCGCTCGACTGACCTTATTAACGCAGTTGAGTTGCCGCAAAACATGAAAAATTGAATTAAACATTCACAACTTTATGTTGCTATGGCTACCTACTGTAAAAAAAGTGAAGATTCCCCTGCGTGCATTGACCCATTTCACTTTCTTTGAGTGCTTAACTCGGTCTAGGTTAGCGGCAAGATTCGGTGCTCTAAATATTAGACTGTAAAGACCGTGGCACACTTTGTGCTGTATTGGCTGTATCTATTCAAAACTTAAAGAATTTTAAATGAATTGTAATGTGTGTAGTCATGTCGCAGACTTGTAACATCTATTAATGCAATGTAATAAGAACCGACAAGATTCATTGGTTATTATTTAAGATTAATTCAATGATGTGGATATAGTTAAGACCAGTCTTAATACTATTTTAACTTTAAATGTAGCCTAAATATTTTGTAGTTTAATAAATTATTGGAAATAAATAAAGAATAAACTTAATAGGATTGATATGTTAAAGTAACAAAAATCTCTAAATCAATAAGATACAAATCACTGTTAAAAAATATAATAATGACAAAATTATAGTCAAAGTAGTATTAATAATTATTAATCAAAAATAATAAAAGCTCTTTATTTAAATTAACTCAATTACTAAGTTCTAAATAATGTGTTTCTAAATTATGACAGTGAGGATTGACGCGCCATAGTCAGAGCAGATATTCAAGCCTTACGGACGGCCCAACAGTCAGTCGCATTGGTAATGGAAATCCTGAAAAAATATCGGTGGGAAAACTAGTTAAAAAAACCAAGCACATTTGAATGAAAATTGGGTGGTGGCGGGCGATGGCGCGGCACCCGATAGCCCATTATTATTATTATTACTTGCATTATATCTGCATTTTTTCGACGCACACACGCGGGCCGCCATTTTTATTTTCTTCGTTTTTCTTTTTTCGGCTCCCCCACACACGGGCGTGGAAACAGGGTAGCACACGGCCAGGGCCGAACTATGCGATGTCTACAAGTGGACGAACATTTAAATTGGCTTTCATCAAATATTGACTGCATGTAGTTTTTCATTAACCAGTCGACTTTTTTTGAAACATTCGAATACGATTGCAGTTTCATTTGTATAGGTCTTCTTTTGATATAGCGGACATAGAGAGCAGTCTTCATTAATTAGTAGGTTTAACCTTTTTTTCTATCAACTGAAATAGTATATATGGTTGATCTGTTCCGATGATTTATTTATGTTTTGATACGTTGAAAGTCTGTATGATTTAACAATTATGTTACACTGATATGTGAAGACGTGAATAGTTAGTATTTTAAAACATAATGATGATATAATAATATTAATTCTTACATCACACCTATATATAATATTAAACAAATTTTTATAGTACAATATAGAAATAAACATATTTAAATATATATACACAAATACCGATTGATATATCATTCGAGAACATGTTTGCGTTTATCACACAAACATTTGCCCAGGCCGGGACTCGAACCCAATACGCCACGTTATCTGTAGCTAGGTATACTGACGTCTAGGCCTGCGTACATCCAGCGCGATTAATTCATGCAACATTGGTATTAGAACCTATCTTTTAAACTACCACTTTGGTAAAGAAAATGGTGTCAAAAGTAGCAAAAAAAGTTTACAAGCGATGTCGCCGTTACATTCAAGCGAATTTATTATCATTAAAAAATGCAAAAAATCATAATTAAAGGGGTGGCGGTGCTGGGGTGCATCCCATTTTTTATATTAATTGGTTTGTAAATTACAAAGTTATTGTGAAAACTGAGGTTTTTCGGAGCTGTTCGCTACCTATTTAATACCTGTTTGAAATAAAATTTTGTTTCCCATGCCTTAGAGTTTAAAGTTATTTAAAATAAAAATAAATGCTTATTTTTAATCTGTGTACTAGCTTTTAGCAGCTAGTATTTTTATTAACTTAGATGACCATATTCTAGAATATATTTCACGTATCCTGTGTAATTACAGACAGTTTTAATATCCTAACCACAGAATGAGGATGTTCACAAAATAAAGTTTTTTAAAGAAATAATGTAGAAGCCATAGACTATCTGCAAACAACAGATTCTTAGATATGTTATGTTTGAATTTATATCAACAGTAAAAATATCAATATTAAAAATTGAAAAAAGAATAGAACGTATATTTTAAAATATTATAAACCACATATATTGCAAAGTTTACTTTTGATTCAAAATATATTATTTATTGAAATTACATGTGAACCTTCATTTTTACAGGTGTATACGTAAACAATTTCAAACGACCTGTGGGTCATCGAGAGTTATAAGTTTTAAACGTAGTGATGTCAATTAAATTAATTTGTTTATAGTATCAATAGATATAGAACTTAAAATTGCTTGTTAAATATATTCCACTGCGACTGCGAGTCGACCGTCATCTCGAGCAGTAGGGTTGCTTATTTACAAAATACAGATTTTATTGTCAACAAAAATAAAACTTCTTGGTTCCCAAAGAATTTTAATTTTTAATATTCTTTTCAAATCAATTGTAAAAGAACTGTTTATAATAGGTTCCATTTTTTATTAGCATTCTTGGTTACTTGTTCACAAATTATTAAGTTCGAACTTTTACAGTGGAATTTTGTTTTGTGTCTTCAAACTCATACAATGACATTTCAAAAGTTGACAAACTGGGTGTCACAACAATATTTACAACAATTTTCGGGATTCCCTTACAAATAAAATGGAACAATTTAACCAGAATCCATATTATAGGTAATTCACAATAAGTCGTTTTTCTTTTTACATTAATATTACCGTGTCATTGTCAATATAATACAATTGTTTTCACAAAGAGTTTTTATTCAGAGTACATACATGAAAACTATTTTAGTAGGAAAGTAGACTATTTAATGAAGGTAATTTCAGGAGCCATGGTAGATTTTCTATTATGCATCAGCGCCAAGGGCCAAAATTCAATAATTAACTAGCTATGCAGCGTATAAACCATTTCCAACTCCTCGAGAGCTTATCAGGAAATAAAATAGTATCACGAACAACATGTACACATTCAACACAAAATGTATTTCAGATACCATGACTGGTAACCCTACGTAAATATAAATTTTCGGCGTCGCAGCCGGCCAGGGCTGGCCAAAGGACGGCCGTGATTGATCAAAGTCGTTTGTCAGTCTCGCGTCGCGGCTGGTCCTGCACAATTAGCACATGATTCTGGTCTAATGCCGAATTTGGCTTTCGTTACGGTAACGCCGAAATTAATTTGTCCAGTGATTTCTTGGGTTTTCTTTTTCAAGCAAAATAAACTTGATTGCTTTGTTGGAAATTCAATTAGGTATCAAGTTCTCTTATGCGTTATATGGTTTTCCTATGTGGGAGAATCACTCAAGATTTTGTCTGTCGTGTCTATCCGTGACTGTAGCAGATTAACTGCATTGGATAGTTTTTATTATTATCGTATTCTAACTCGTATTCTTGCATATTGTAATTCGAGATTAATGATTAAAGTAGATAGCTACGGTTATCATTGTCTATAGGTATAATTGCTGAGCCCAGGCTTTTTAACACAGGAGAAACACATGAGGGGTTTGACCATAAAATGTGTGACTAGAGCTGATTTTAAGGGGACATTCAAAGGGACTGACTGTCGATGTTGAGAAAAGTTCCTTGAGTGGCGGTCGCGTTGCAGGAAGCCGCTGGATGACGACAGCGCAGATTCGATCGATTTGTTAATCCTTGAGTTAGGCCTATGCGCCAGTGAACGTCTCTCGGATAACATAATGATGATACGTTATTACCTGGGTAGTATACACTCCGATTCGTGACTCGATATCAGGGAAAATTATACAAAATCCTTGCTCAAATTTATGTCAATTTGACAGGTAAAAACTATAATGAATATTTAAGCGAAACCAATTAGACCGATAACTTCCTAATTAAGAAGACGTCTAGCCCACCAATCAACAAAGTATTAGGTACTGTGAAATATGCTACGTACGTATGTCCTATTCTAAATTTAAATAGAGATAAAATTCGATTCTGAAAATTCTGTAGTTCACTGTCACACCCATTATCTAGTCCAAATTAATTTAGTAATATGTAGATAAATATCAGAAATATACGAAATAACAAACATCCATGACTTGTGAACAAATATTCGTACTCATCATACAAAAATCTACCCCTACCGGGATTCGAATTGGGTAAGTCGACATATGACGATGTTAGTTCTACTCTTCGTAAAGAATTTAAATTATTGTTAGCTCTTATTGCTAGATTCTATAAAAAATATTCAGCAGTCGTGATATCAACACATCTTTTTAGCACAGTACAATAAAAAGGAGACATTTCTAATTTTATGAAACAATAATATTCGTGAAAAGCAATCAAATTTTAAAAATGTTTCCATAGATTTCTTGCATCTTTATTCGGAAATATGCTATGAAAACTAGCATATGTCAAACTGACATTTTTATATTTTAGTTTTTCTGTTTACAACTTTTTAACCAATCCTAACCAGGTGGGGTATCTTTTTCAATCGTATTAGGTTACTTAATAAAAATGGTTAAATTAGATTCGAATTATGATACATTAAATAATAAAAGTTGGCCACATTAAAAACGAGCGTGTTTCTACCTAATTCCAAATCCTAGAGCTATAGATCACTGAGCTACCGATGCGATGCCTTTTTAATTATTAATATATTTAATACTATTAAAAAGACAAACATTAAATGTAAATTCATTTTTTAAATAGAAAGGTCAAGCAAATGACTCCATTCCACCTGATGGTAAGCTGAAGTGAAGTCCAAATAAAAAGGTGGCTAGTGCAAGTGAAACTATACACTGCACTAGCTCACCTACAAGATCTTTACGCCTCTTTTGAATGACCCAAGATGGATAACTGATTAATAATAAATCTTAGCAAAAAGCGATACAGCTCATTTGCAAGAGCTAAATGCATACTGATCTTAGACTCGATACATTTACGACCTGAGAAAGCTTACGTATCTAATTTACTATAATTGTATACCAACGGGCAGATAATAGAACAGTTTGCTAGTGTCTATCATTTTATTCTGTCTGTGAGCTAATGATGCAAAAAAACATTACGTATATGCACGAGAACGAACTAAGCCTGTGCTTTTGCACTTAAAAATGTAGAAAAAAATCTCCCAGCAATAAACATTATAAAAGGGAGATGTACCGACATCACAGAGGAATTAAAATGCGCAATCACGTGCTATAAGCTTCGGGTCTTTTTTTCAATACACTTGTAAATACGCAGGGCAGGAGTAGGTACAATTTGGTTTTAATTCGTTCCTCTGTTTGTCGACGCCAAAATGGCTAATTCGATTTTGTTACGTCGACAATTAAAAAATTAAAACAGTTCAGTATTTTTGGGGTACAAAAAACATTGTTGTTTGATTGGAAATACATATATATACGTTCTATTGTTGGAAACAGGCCTTCCTTCGCAGGATAAATATGAAACTTAAAGTATGATTAAAATAAATGAAACCAAGCTTCAAGTACCAGGCTTCTGTAAGTACATCTCCACAGAGATACCTTATTATATTATTTACCTTTTCCTTTAACAGTAACGACTCCGAAATAATATAATTTCTATCGTATCTCATTTGGTGATAAATCTTAGTACGGGATATCGGAAATAATATTTTTTGTTTCCTCGTTTCAAATATTGCGTTCATGATATTGTTTATTTCTTAAACTCTGATTTTATACCTTTGATTGTAATCCATACGGGGTTTAAATTAAATAGATTTATGTTCAGGAATACTTTTAAGAAATCCAATTTAAACAAATTCCCACGCAAAGAAATGTCGCGAAACCAATATCAAACGAAGCAACGAATGAATAAACTGTCAAACGGTAACCCTAACACACAATTAATAGTCTTAGCTTGTTGTAATAAAGTTGATATTAAATCGAGGGTAATTGAAAAGCTATCAGCTACTATTTCCATTGCATAACGGGACAAAAGAGACAATAAGTACAACCTAGGCACCCAACAAAACCTATTAACGATATAAGTAATGCTCAACTTAGATTGAGTGGATATCTGATATATCAAATGTCTGTGCAGACCAGCGGCTGGAATATTTTTCAACTTACTGCGTTTAAATACTTAGATTTATTTACAAATACTTAACATAAACTTACCGGTAAATGTTCCACAAAAGCTTAGATTTTAAATTAATTTTGAAAGAAACTTGTAATCAATTATTGTTCCTAAAGATCGACATTAGATTTCAAAACTAATGGCTTAGTACATACTTGATAGAGTAATATTTGGAGATTTATTTCCATTTTCAATCAAATATTATTCATTTACGGCAGTGAATAGTCTCTTATGCTACAAAAATTGAAATATGCGTTTTTATGAGATTTTTTTAAATATATATTTTTTTTTAATCTCCTGAAAACGCAGCGTTTAAACGCCGGTCTATACAGGGCCGCTGTGCCCATCCTCTGAAAATGGAGCGACCGATAAAAAAGGTAACGAATTATAAAAAAGCGGAGGCACACAATCGCGAGCGCGGACGTGTGGGCGGTGGGCGAAATGAAATGAAATAATGAAAAAAATGGGCAAAAAGCAGTACAAACATGCATTGTCCTGCCCGCCCGCCCCCCTTAATGAGAGAGGGGTCGCATACACCCGCACGCGCGACGTGTCCGAAGTACCTGATTATCACCTGATTCCATCTGAGCTCACGCAAATTTCCATCGCTCACCGACTGCCATGCGTCGCTTATGATAAAAATTGATCGCCTGACTGATACTTAGACGATTAGGAATCAAATTAAGCTTGTTCGTATTTTTTGCTTCTGATCACATTCAACTTAAACTTCCTGTGATGACGTCATAGTCATATGTAGAAGTTCCTATTCCAGATTAGGTTTTTGTTGTTTTGAGAACGTTACTTTTTCGAAAAAAATTCGAACGAATCAATAGAGTACTCTTTTTCTGCGTACGCGAAAAGTTCAATGAACTCAAATCTACAGAAAAAGTCAAAATTTACGAAGCAATCTAATAGCATACGCGCTAGTAGCATACCAAGTTCTACACATAATAAAAGGTCCATAAAAATGTGAGACGGGAATCACCTCAATTTTCGAACACATTAACCATCAAAAACAGCGTCCGAAATTAATTTGTTTATGCGAAACAAAGGTGGGTGCCGGCTGCATGCACCCGTACCTCGCCCACCTCCCGAAAAAAAGGAAAAAAATACGAAAAAAGTGGGGTAAAGGGGCGCCCCCCTCGCGCGGCGCGATCGGCATCGGACTTCTTTTTTTAATCGCGTCGCACTCGCCGTATTCGTTTTTGGTAAGCACACACTGCGCGTTGCCTATTTTCCAATTTAGATTGCTTTGTATTACCGGTTGAGCGATGCGCAATAGTTTTTGAGGCTCGTGACACGTGAGAGCCGGAAATTAAATTCTCTGTAAAATAAAAGGTTCAAAAATGGAGCAGGCTGCAAAAGAATTCTTACACAGTCACATAACCTAAATCAAAGTCTTACCCTTCAACTATCTATAAAGTCTTATCCTTTCAAATACACGACCTTGTCGTATTTCTTTTGATTTTACTCTTTTACAACATTCAAATCGCTATTACTTTTATCGTTTAGATTAATTTCAAAATTGGATTGCTTTAAGACGTCTTACTTCATTACTTACTTTTTGCAAGTGTGCCAGCCAATTTCAATCAAATTATACTGAAACTTAGACACGTCATAACATCATGGCAAATCTAGAACCAGTTCATTATTTTGATAGAAAAGTTCGTCGAAATATATTTCGAACTTAGAAATTGACTTTTTTCCGTTGAGAATCATGTGTCTGTTGTTGAGGATGAGGTAATAATATACAGATATGGCATATCGTAATTATTTAATAACTCTTCTCTCGATGAAATTAGGGATCACTACTTATTTATGTCGTAACAAAATAAGATTTACGCTGACAATATAGACATCTTTATCCAATGAACCAAATCCGAATCTATCCATACGCACATGACGACCAATAATCACATTATTCATTTCTATATTATAGTGCACTTCCAAACGGTCATTTGTTATTTCACGCTACTTTGTCTAAGTGATATTATCTTAGTTTCAAAAAGATTTCTTTGTACACAACTCTCTAATTATTACAGTAAGTGTGCATTTTAATTATATAGAGGTGCAGAAACGGCTGCGCCTGCGGCGGCAGCAGTTCTACTCCGTAAGCTTAGGAGTTATGACAATGTCCTCTTGTAATTACGCTTGTACCTATTGTAATTATGAAAATGGTATAAATAATTCCAGACCTGATATCGGAAAGGTCGTTTAGTCAAAATGAAAAAACTTAAAAAAAAGTATTTCATGTGTTACTTTGTTTTTTTACAAAATTATAGGTCAATAAAGTAATTATTATATTATGAAGTTCGAAATTGTTCCAAAAAATGTGTTCGAATGTACACATCATGAGTACCAAAATACCAAACATTTAAGGATGCCTATTGGGTATTTAATATGTATTTCAGAGCAAGCTTAGTTTCATATCTTTCATATCTTACCAATCATTTTCCTCTTGCCTCTCTTCTTCTATTATTATTAAAAGTATAAATACGCCGAAATATCCAAAGAATATTCTGCCGTTTCTTCCCTGTTAGTTCAAACTTAAAGCGACTCCTACATCCTTTTCGATTACCCGCCAGTTAATAATCGTCCTGGCAATATTTATTGCTTTCTGCTTGCTAATTATCAGGGAATTTTGATACTTGAGTTATTGGCTTCCCGTCGAGGGGGCCAGTTAATTATGGCTAAATTTAATTCTCATGTTCTCTTGGGAAGTATGCTATGATTGTAGATTAAGTCGCTGGTGTTTCCTAAGTGTTTTTGACTTTGATTGCTAGATTAGTGATAGTTACCAAGGATTTAAATAGGCGTAATGCTTTATCGTTTCTGCGAAATAAATTTTCAACTTAAGCATCTATAGTATTAACTCAACTCTTTATATTGGTATCATATATTGATATTTTTCTTGGCAGCCTAGCAGCTATACGACGACATACGGTTACTTACTATTTGATTATCTATATTTTGTAAAAGCATAATTTTGTATTGTCATACGTGATAATATTAATTCCCGTGACAATAATGTGGTTATATAATATTCATGAGCGTGTTAGAATGTTACAAAATTTGATTTTCTCAACACTTTATATACGTCATACTGTTGGGCACTGGTCTTCCAACATGGGAGAAACACATACGCTGGCACATTAGGGCTGGTGGCAAAACAGTTGTCGTGACAACCGGGCTTCACGTGTCTTCCAAAGCACGGGTTCAAGATAACAATAATAGATAATTGATGGAACTAATAAGACGAAATTAACTTTGTTTACGTAATCGGAACCAGAGTGGTGAACACACTACGTTAACGAGTATCAAAATTACATCTCTATAAATATTCCTGTTTGGAAACCAAGGAAAACAAACAAGGGAACCAGAAAAATAAAATACATCACGAATAACACCTCACGTTACTTTTACTTGTACGAAAACATGGTTTTTTAAGTTATTAAAACTGTTTTCCTTCTTATGATTATGTTATTTCTATTATCTTGTGAGGTATTTTCGAGCAGCACGAATACTGAAGTGAAAAACTCCACTTATAGTTCGGCCTAAAACCCGATCCGTGTAATGATCTAATTAGGGTGATTAATGAACCACATTTATATCTCGTAACGTACATTTTCAAACCCCCCTTCGTTGGTCAAGGACATTATTTTAATGCTTTCTTGGGTTCTTTTTTCAAAGGTCTTACGATATTTTGTTTAGTTATAAAATATAATTTAAAATAGCCATTCTTATTTTTATGTCACTCAAATGTCAGTCAGAAATGTTTTTTGTTTTAAAGTTTCTTTTATGACTAAGTTTGTAATGTGGTGACATAACACCGTGATGATGTTATAGCAGCTCCTTCCAACAAATAAATATATAGTTACGGCAAACTGCATTATTTTTTAACCCTCCCCTCACACCGTAACGTTACATTTCGGCTTGTAGGTCTAATAAAAAGCAATAATGTTTCGAAATTCTTTAAATACTTATAATTACTTTTTACTACGTTACTTCTGAAGACGTTTTACTGTTTTTATGGTTATTCTTTCACAACCCATAATGCCTTTAAAAAAATTTACTTAGTCAGTTGTGTCATAGCATATATCTATACTTGTTAATGAAGCATTAATTATTATTCTTGATTATCTTAAAATAATAATTATATTACTTGCTTTACTTAGCCTTTAGTATAGTATATACTCTACACTGCACTGTAATCAAAAGAAAGATATTTATTTCCCTCTAAGAAGATTTTTTTCGCCTAAAGCTGATGCTTTTTTATATTAATTTCATCATTAGTGGTGAAATTAATATACACAGTATATTAGTGGTAGGAATAACCATTGTATGATCGTAAGCGTTTATTATAAACTATAAAAGTTTCTTCTTCATAATCTTCTTCATAATAGCAAAAACTTAAAGGCATTTTGTCTCAATTTACTAAGACAAACAGCTTAATATCTCCACACTCAATGATTTCAGTATCCGAAATATATCTCAAATTTCGTTTCTAATTACCCTATCTCGAATAAGATAACAAGCCCAAAGATTTATGTGTCACAATATTGCCTATCGTTTCCATTGCGACCATTTTTCCGCGTTCCTTACAGTACTCGTACTCGTATCAAGCCAGTGCACTTAATTGCGGCTGCTATGATTTATTATCGGTTAATTTTATGATAATGAGACTATGAATAATCTGTGCGCTGGCGCCTATTCTGTAGTCGGTCGGCTTGCAACATCAGGATTGGTGTAATGTTAAATAGTAAAAACTTTTAATTTCAGAAACTTTTAATCTTGATTCGGAAATACCATGTCATATCGGAATTTGAACCTGGAACCGTTCACAATCTGAGAATTGAGGTGACCATTGAGCTACAGATGAATTGTGATAATGAAGTTTAACTCCTATTCAGTTTTTGCGTTGATCTAATAAAAGTCTATAGTGTCGAATATTTCTTGTATTTCTTATCTTGAGCTCTGCCTTGCTTTGGAAGGCACATGAAGTTGTTAATTTCGGTTGTTATGGTAACCACTATCACTCATCAATCCGCATTTCACCACTTTGGATTATGATTATCGCCGAAACTCCTTACATCTTTCTCCCAGTAGTGAGATGAATATAAGTTATTGATGAAAATGTAGAATGAAAATGCTTTATCAAACTTCAATGCTTGGAAGTGAATCCACTGGAGATTTTTTCTAGACTTTTCTCATCATGATTAACAGCTTTAATACGTCGTCCCTCTGTTGGGGATTTCTTCATTGCCAGTCTTCAAATTTAAGACAATACATCCAAAAACCTTTTAAAACTGCATTCAAAGCTCAAAATCAGCACTGCTTTTGTATATGAAGTTCATGAATTCTTCCTTAAAAATTATCAATATGACATAAGTTGTAAGTTGCATCCATTGAACTAGCAATCCTAACGCAATAATTGCATGCTAGCTGCAAGCGAACGATTATCGAAATTCGCGCACGACACTATCGCCGCGTTGTAATACGCCTCGGGCGGTATCGGAACGGGAGCGGATTGTAATAAGTCCCCGATAATTTATGTTGCACGCAATTAAAATAAGATTGTTGCTGCCTCCGTACTCTGCTAGCGCGGGAGCTGACCACTAACTTGTCTTTAGTTTGTTACGAATATTATTTTCGTAATTAAAACTGCGAAGTGAATAACATTAGACAGCAGTACATTCACTTTGATTTCTATGGGAAACGCAACAAAGTTACATGTGATTTAAACTAGATTTTAAGATAAATAAGTAGTTTTAACGAAGGGTCTCTGTTGAGAGCTTTGACAGTCCAAAAATATAAATGAAGTACAGACGAATTACGATATGTGAAACAACGGAAAATCAAATCAATTTTCTTTACAAATTATATAATTTTGATAGTCTTATTTGTTTTAGAACATGTAAATACAATACATACTATAAATTTAGAAGCGATAATCTTAATATTTACTGATCGATAAATATGAATTTAAATTTTCTATAATTACGTATAATTTTATTTAACTTTTTATTATTTTGCTAGATTTAATATTTTATTATTTTATTATAATATTTTATTATCCTTGAGAAAACGCATAAATATATCGAATCTTTAACTAGTGCTCACATATTACCAGCCAATGAAAATGTCCGCAATACAAACAAGGCTAATATATTTGCAATTATAGCATGTTTTGCAATGATATTTAATTAGTTCCTTTTACTTACATAAATGAATTTCTTAATTAAAGCAAAAGTGACTTTATCGACTTTATTTTAAAGTAAGTTTTATGAGTTTTGTTGGTTCCGGCTCCTCGGCTATTATCGTGGTACTATTACGGGTTTTCCTGTCACTAAATGAGATTACACGTACCACAGTGAATGTTTCTCGGTAACACGAGAGTGCTGCGTTGTCGAGTTGCAGAGAGTTGCAGAGTAGTTTTATTATAAGTTGCAGGTTGCGGACAACAAGAAATGGAAATCGCAAGACTTACGCGCGATGTCTCTTTGGAGTTGGCCTTGGCGATTTTAGTTAGAAAATTATGGTTAACGAGTTCCATCGAAATGTACTAATTGTAAATCTTTTATTATTAAAAGTAGAATAATAACATCGTAGGTAGTACATCGCAAGTAAGAGTGTTTAGTTTTTTTTTAAATTTCAAATTCCATTATCCCTAGAGAAGACATCATCAGTAACTTAATTGTACTATAATATTACTCAAATGTGAGGAAAAAACTTGAAGCAGCAGCCTTATTCAGATCAGAACATGATTTCGATATGAAAGCTCTAGTGCCATCTGTTTTTGGCGCTCGACAACTAAAAGTGACAGGTATAAAGATTCCAATATTGAAATGTTTATACTGTACAAAAATAGGCGGTTCACTTTTTGCACTATTCAAATTGACATCAGTAAGATATCTCGCCTTTGATAAACTCTATCCACTTAAGGATTATCATCATCAATAGCGTATATGCTTTCCACTGCTGGGCATAGGGTTTCTTACATGGTAGAAATACATAGAGAGTTTAAGCTGTAACACCACCGTAACGTCAAGCTGTAACCAATCCAAACCAATTGTTTGTCCTAAGCACAGAGGAGCTCATAAGGAGATAAATAAAATCGACTTTAAATGCAATGAAATAAGATACAATCAAAATACAGATATAACTTCAGCCAAATGGTTACCAATCTGCAACTGCTACAATCTGTGAGGTCACAGTGCTGGTTTTTGGGATCATGATTTGCTCCATCTGTGCCTAACCATGGCAAAGTTGCATTAATTTATTAATCTAAACCTTTTGGTTGATTCCATGGACTATTACGCCTAGTTAAAACTTACAGTAGCATAACCAAGCAAAAATCTCAATAAGCTGATTGTAAAACAACAATATTGTTCTAAGCCTGTTATTTTAATGACAGTCTTATTGCTTTTAAAACAAGATTGAAAGTGTCTAGTAATATTTCCTGTCATTCCTTAACCCTAGTAACAAAGCGTGAAACTATGCGCTTAAGCTATTCCACCATATCGTGTTACAATTAACTTCGTGTCTTGCACCTTAGACAGCTAATCAATATGCAAAGTGCTGATGTGGAATCTCTTGCGCATATCTTCTAAAGTACGATTTTTGCTTCTATTAATATTTTGAACTTTATTTAATATGATTTTTTTATTAATTAAATAAAAATTATATTCCGCAATGTTAATATTGTACGCCCGATAATGGCAATCTCTTGTATCTTAAGTGCATGTAATTGTAAAAAATATTGTAAACAGAATCACAATAAAATTTTATCTTATCTTATCTTAAATTTTAAAATAAGAAATAGTTAAGGCGAATCAATTTTCACTACAGGCTTTACATATTATTAGACCTTGCTTGCTTTTAGCCACCAGTGGAACAAATATATCGGTTATTGGGATCTATGGAAATTTTAAAATACACCAAATATAATTTACTATCAATGTAACATTAGCTATGTCTAAAATGAACGTCTAAAGTGAACTTGAAAAGAAACAGATATGTCTAAAGTCAATAGCAAATGTTAAACTTGGGCTCATAACTATATTTTAGTTTGTTCTTGCGGTGAAAACGTTGCTAGAGCTATTCGAGGGTTGTTGGAAACAGGTCTTGTCTTCCTGTACTTTCCATGTAACTTTCTCTATGACAAGCATTGAAGTCTATGGTTACGGCATGCCATTAGGAGTTAATCCAAAACTCATTTTCGAACTCATCATATTCTTTTCACTGGTCTGAGATGAAACTTTTTTTGTCGAAGACGTCGAATGCATTTAAGCATGATCCATATGCTACGATGCCAGCTTTAGGGGTATCCGGGGAGAACATTTCACTGAGTCATCGTCTCCGCCTGCCGTTGACCCTACCGTGCACCGTTTTAAACCTGTCCGTCATCGGAATCAACAACGGACCGCCGATCTTGGAGACCAGCCGTCTCTGAGCGCAATGCTCCAGTAACCCTAAAAAGGGCGGTTTCATACCAGTCGGCGAAAGAGCTGCTTGTATGGAACTTAGCGCGAGATTAGAGCCAGCCTACGTGATGGTTCGAATAACCCAGCTAATCACCCTCCGACGCAAATCAAGAGCAACATTCGTCGATTTGCGGAGACCGCCCCAATAAAGAAGAACCAGACACTTAACAAGCCCAAATCCTAGATGAGGACTCCAACGTGAGCGTAGGGGTCAGAAACTAAAATCTAGCATCGTCACGGCTGCGCTTCCTCTCCTCTCGGTCACAGTAGTAACCTAATCTAATCTTGTTTAGTGACCTTATATGATGAAAAAATGTATCCCAATTATAGTTTAGATTGAAAAACGGAAAAGTAAAGGTCTAGTGAGTTTCGTCCCACTCGACGGACACTTCAACACGGACGGACAATAGTATTCGGAATATAATAAGAATCTAAATTCTTTTACACGTACCGTACATTTATAAGAAATAATTGCAATAAAAACGTAAGCTTGAATTTAAGTTCAACTTTTCTAAGTTTGCTTATAATTTCTCCCAAAGGAAATATATAAAGCCTAGGTAGTTATATCGTGTTACTACTAACACAGTCGGGGATGTAAGATCGCAATCAATATGCAAAGCTCTGATACAACGTCGCGTGCGTTCGCGCCTGCGAAATTTCGCTTTTTATTTAATTAACTCCAATGATTTATATTACATTAACATTTAATTGGTTCTTTGGAAATAATTGTGAGTTTCGTTTACGAGTGTTGTCGAATACAGGTATAAAATGAAATTAATAGTTGCGCGAGTTTTGTATTGTTTTTAATATTTATACTGGTTTGTTATTTATTTCTTAGAACACTACAAATTGACCACTCTATGTTTAGATATTGGACTGAACAATGGTCATTCCTTTGTAAATAGCATATTGAAATATCTTTAATTGTGAATTTAAGTGAATTTCAAGTGCAATAGAGAAGATTCCTAAGGCCTAGAGACAAGCAAAAAATTATATGGACTGTAGAAAAGGAAACACCAGAGAAATTATAATGATATCATTTATAAAAATAAATACAAATTAAATTTCGAATTAGTGGACTATCTAGGTCAAATATAAATAGAAATATTGGAGGAGAAAGGGTCTAGACGGTACGGAGAATAAGTTTAAAAGTAATTTACATCATTTTTTTTTGAAAATGAAGAAGAAAATGAATTTAATTTAAAGAAGGAATATACTATTTTATTCTTCTATTCTATGATCCTAATTAGTGCCATGATATATTGTTATTACCAGATTAATTTATTACTGTAACGTGACATTATCCGTACCAGGATAAGAGATTCATAAACCTATGTGAGTGTAGTATGGCTTATTAAGTCTTCGTGATAATGCAAAACTCAAACGCCATATTCATTGCTAATCGGATATTATTAATGAATTGTATTTGATTAATAAAATAATTTCAAATAAGAATGTATTCTTAGTTCAAAAGATTAAAGACTAATAAGTAAAAGCAAATACTTAACCAATCGAAAAGTAAAATGACTAACTTGCATACAGAATGAAATTTTATTAATTAATTTCGAGGCGCATTTATCTTGCTCGCATGATGCAAACATTTAATAAGGACTCGGCGCCATTATGGGGATTGCATTTGAAGGAAACAGGGGAGAAATGGACACGTCGCATTGGCGATTTATCGTTGTTCGAGAAGGATTTTGTGATAAGTAGTTGTATAATTAATGCTTCGATTTGGAAGTAGATAGATGAAGATGAATATAGATTATAACACTTTTTTAAATTATACTTACATACATTTTTATAGACTGGAATTAAATGTTTTAAAAATATATTTGCATATAATTCTAATAACTTATGGCAACAAAACGTTTATCTAAGATTAGTACGATTTATCGACAACAACAAAAAAATAAAACCTTTTCTGTATTATGTTTGTGTACCATTTGCCCCAGCTCACTCTAATTTGTATTATAATCTTGCCATCAATCTACTTGAGCTTAGTAACGCTCACTCCTTATTGAAACAAGAATTTATTGACTAAATTATGTATTAACTCTATCCTTAAGGATACGAAACACTACATTGTATGTAGATTGATGAAAAGATTACATAAATACCTTTATAAGACAATACACTGATTAAGTTTTAAATGTAAAATCAATGAACGGTTTCTTAACAACCTTTGAAAGTTTTTTTATATTCAACAAAAACTCTCTACGTTGAGTTTTTGTTAAAGTAGGATGAATAAACATTAATTTATTTAACATTTAAATAAACGGTAGGTAGCTGTGCTGAAAAAGTTTGATAAAATAACTGAGGCCAACCGAAAAAATCAAAGGGTTGAAAAGGTTAAAGTCAGTAAAAACTTAGACAATGGTTGTAATCAGACCTAAATATCTTTTATTACTGTTTTAATGAGAATCTTAATTATCTTAGTTTCTGTGTTACTGTTATTTTCAATTAAGAGTCTAGACCGTTTAAAAAAGAAATGGAATTAGATACTTTGTTCCATTATTAAATATTTTTTAAATTTCCAATTATTTTTGCTAACTGTATCAAAGCAGATAATTTGCTTACTCAAATCAGACACATAAGACATTCGCGACTTGGTTTTTTAAACATGTGATATATTATAAATACTTTTGTTGTTGATGATATGATTTCCATCGTTCTCTTTATACACAATGACCTGATCTAATGTGATATTTCAGTTTAACTAAACTAATATTTAATAATAACATTAGCACGTAAACGATTTCAAGATGTATGGTGATACTTCCGTATCTATTATCATACACCTTTCATAACTATTAATTTAATTTGAATGAATGCATAAAATTATCTGCTTTGTTCATGCTGCCGCATAAATAAAACCAATTAGTTATAAAGAAAATGCACACGCATAAAAGTCTTCGAATGTATTAAAAACAATAATAGCGCTGAGTTCACACTCCCGCGAGTTCTCTTCCTTCGTCTCGATAAATATGGCGTTCAGCATTAACATACTTATTAATTGCAGCCTCCGGGCTTGGCTGGTAGCCGTTTTATAATATATCTCGAATGCTTTACGAGTAACCGCCCCGCCCAGCTCTCGTCCGCACCGGGACGTAATGCGTTGGTTACGTGGTCCGACAAATGAGTATACTGATTAAACTCGTGTATCCAATCCTTTATTTGCTTATGTTTTTTCTCTCTTCATCAATACCCGTTTTAGACAAAAAAAATTTTTACTAAAAAATACAACATATGCGTTATTTCGATTATAAAAATGAAAAAGTTGTTCCTTTTTGCCAACTTCACCCTCGCTTTGAAGTGATTTAATATTATTGCGACATTTTTTTGGAAATCTCGTTGATATCTTTTTTACAAACATGTAAGGCTCTTGCGTGAATCAGAGAAAATCTTTGAAATTGCTTATACTCATTTTTTTTTAATTTTGCATCCCAATTTAACTAACATTATATTGGAATTATATTTTCAAAAATCATGAATTAATTTGTTTTTTATTTCAATTCCAGGTAATGTACTCATCACGCATCTTTCAAGCATCGGTGTACTTACGTAAGTGCATTGTGAAACTGCGCTGCAATGTAGTATTGTACTTCTAAGTTCGTGTTGTCGATTAAACTTAAGCTGACTGTTAACTTATAAGTGACAGGTCGAACCAAGTCTAGCATTTAATTATGCTAAAGTAACACAAATAAACTATTATGAGCACTGTCACCCACACAACCGCGTCTTCAATCAAGGCAAGTCGCATTTCGAAAGCAAATTATCGCAGTGCGGGGTAGAGACGCGGGGGGATAATTAAAATCCGTTGATTAATATGTAAATGTAATAAGATTACTCTCCCCTGAATAATTTAACTGGGGCCCGGAGATGAGTTATATACGTTGGACGCTCATTATGGTGCGTAGCTAGGGTCACCACGAGACTAGCCTATAACGAAAGGATTTGTCGATTTTGAGGACTTCCGTAGCAACAATTGACACTATTTTAAAAGCAAAACATCAAAAATTACTTGATACACGCAAATATTAATATCTTCCATTTTGACTGGTAAATGATTGAGTTGACATTTAGAAACAATTATGCGATTTTGATATGTTAAACGACGTAACCACAATATAACTACAAATTATGTTTTAAGTCATTAAAAAGTATAGTATTATGTAATATATTTTTTATATAATTGATTATTCTTAAGACTTAAACATGAAGTAAAACCACTATCTCAAATACCTTAGTGTCTTCATTCGCTAAATAGGAAAATTTTAAATGATTTCCTACGTAATATGTTTCATGTTCCATATTTATATTTATTTAATTTGACTTAGTTTCTTTATTATAATAATATTGAATAGTGAAATATTTATTTAATATATAAATGCTGTGTACAATATTAATTCAAAGGTTTAAGATGGCGCTATAGCTAGCATAATTTCTTAAACTAAGTTAAAAACACAGGTTTTAGGCAAATATATAATATTTAAAAAGTATCTAATTATAATAAATTAAATGATCAATTTAGTATTTATATTATGATGAGTTTCACTACTTACATTTCAGCAAAATTGGGGAAGGAAAAAAATTCTCATCAATTTGATTATAAATAAATGATTTTAAGTGGTAATTATTTAGCTTACATAATGCAAAATGTAACAATATCATCTAGTCGTTATAAAGAGCAGCTCATTATTTTGCTGAGAACAAGACAAGCAGTCCAACTGTATATTTTGTATGGAAGGTTGTAACATGATATAGCAGAGTACGTTCAGAGTTGGACAGCCTAGATATAGTTTTACTGCCTTATTATTTTTTAATTGAAACAACGTTATTTTAATAGTAGAATGGCTTTTACACAATGATAAAGCAATTATTGATTGACATTGACTGTAATTTATCCAATTTTTGAGATAATTGCAAAATTGACATCTTGCGGCTTGCGTAGGATGACTCGTGCTTTTTATGTGAATTAATTGTACCGATAATTAAAGAATTATACAAATTATAACGTTGATATTAGCTCTATGAACTATTAGATAGATAAATTTATTACTAAAACCTTCTTGAAATACAAACTACGAGTTAATTGTTTATTTTTTTACGTTCCTTAAAATAAATAGCAATGATGTTTGCATATCCTTTGCAACAGTTAATTGAATAATACCTTGTTACATATTATCAAGTATGACATGTTCTCACAAACGAGTTGCAATGCAAATATCAATTACTCGATCGTTCGGTCCCCATCTATCAGATAAAATACGTCTAGGATAGTGAAATCTATTTTCAACTAAAACAGCTAGCTCTACGGAACTCAGGCAGCTTAGCAGCCCTGCATCTCGGCATTGTAATGTATGTAGGCACGTCTGACTTGATAAATGCTCTCCTGGTGCTTAGCTCAGTGCGTAGTCTGCTAGGATTTGCCTACACTACGCGTGCCACGAGTTTAATGTCAAACGCAACTACGGTGTATATTAAGTGGACTCACTTAACACCTCTTTGAGGTTTTTCGTCTAGCGTTAGCTTTGTTCTTTGCAATTCTATTTGTTCTTACGATAATTTCAAGAAACAATGTATTCATAGTTATTTTGAATATCACCACAGTACTTCAATCCTACATTCTACTATAAAGTGTGGAAGTTTGTATGTACTAAATCACGCTTTAAGGAACTAGAATTAGTTTGAATTTGGAATCAATAATAAGATGTATCCATTTTAACACAGGATAACTTATATCTCATGTTGCTATATTCGTGTAATAATGAAGAATGTTTCCTAAATTTTTAATTTCTATTTCTCGTACGATTTTAAATATTGATTACGATTTTCCTTTTTGCTTACAAAACAGGCTGCATTTTTTGCTTGCTTGTTCTCTAGGATTATTTATTTCTGTTCATGACTTTACTTTATGAAGACAATATCGAAAGAGAAAAAGTATTTTAACATTTTTTTTTATCTATTGGGAAGTGTAGAAATTCTATCGATGCACAAGATCACAGGTCAAAATGATTACTTTGCTAAACGTTTTCCGTCGCATGAGGCTTGTTATTCCGCCATCTTTATTAAGAACGCATGGCCTCCCGCCTCCTGGCGTTGGTCAGCGGCCAGCAAGGCGTTAAAGGCATCAGCTATAACGCCTACCAGTTTTCCCTGGCCTTCCCTGTGTCTCACAGAACACTGTGTGAATATAAAGCCGGGGGTTTATTGAGCTATCACGGGGCAAGTTAAACTGGTCATAGGTGTTTGGCTCACTTGTCTAATGGGTTTGATTAAACTGCCAGTTTATTTGACGGTACGATGCGTACCACGTATGGATTTATGTTTAGACCAAGTTCGAGTATAGAATTAACGATCGAAGATACGTCAGGTCGTTAGGTGCGTGAACTCGATCATAAGTTTGTGTATAGGTTGGCAAGCACTATTAGAATTCTACCAGCTTCTGAGTCTATGAGAAATGGTTCATAGTTAGTAAGCACTAAGTTGGTATTACAAAGAAAACCACCAGATGTGAATCGGAGTGCTACGTGGGGCGCCAATATAACGCTCCCATGATGTTGGAATGGAGTCTTACGAAATGAATCAAAGAAATACAACATTAAACAAATTAATTGATTATTTCAAAATAAAGGCACAATAAAGTGTTTTGGTTTGGTATAACATCATATTTAATTTTTTTTAATTGTTTTTGCGTCTGGTAGAGTGGGCTGCTTTCTACTGATCCAGGCGTGTCAGGTTGAAATCCCGGTAGGTACCGATATTTGTATAGTGATTACTGGATTATTTAATTTTTTTTCACGAGTCATGGATTGGATTAAATATCTTTTTTATTTTATATATAAACGTATTACTAACTATATTTCTCTGTTATATAGTATGAATAACAGAAACTCTTAACGATACTAAGGTTAGATAATAGGTATGAGTGTGAAAATTATTATTATTATAAAATATTCCCTTTTAGAACTTTCTGGAATAGTTGTTTCTGGAACGCTCAAGTTTAATGGCGTCGGATCGCCATATTTAAATTTAACAATCTCTTAACATCAGGAAGGATAGAGTTATTCATCATGACTTGTAAAAATAATCTTCAATCTTAAATTTATTGGTTGAAAGGCTATAATCTATATTAATATTTAATTATAGATATTAAAATAATATGCGAACGACAGTTACTTAAGAATCAAATTAAGATTTAGCTTACCTAATATTAAATTGGTTGTTTATCTAACAATCAAACAGTTTTTATTGATAAACAGCATAGCAAGACTCAAGACAGCCTAATGGTAAGCAATAGTAGAGTCCACATGCAAAGATTGCTAGTGCCGCTTTTGAAGGAACCCATGTTGTATGAAGGAAGGAATACTTATTCCGGTAAGGAATTCCACGTTCTGGCTGTGTAACAAAGAAAGGATTGTCTCCTATCCTTTTGAGCATAAAGTAGACGTGGAGATTAGACGATGACGTGGACGTAGTATATTTTATCGACAAAAATCATAATATTTGTAAACATAAGAAATTCGTTGCTTTCTTATATTAAAAATGTTATTAATTTAATATAAAAACGATTTAAAGATAGTTTTAATGAACTGTAATTGCTTCTGACAATAAAATAATATACAAAACAACTAATATTAATATTTACTTAATTTAATCAATAAATGATTAAAAGATGGCATTTTATTATTATTAGGCATTGTATAGTATGAAATTTTCCATACATAACCTGAAATTTATTTAACTTTTATGTTTACTATGATTATAGTATTATTGCAATATTCTTTTTAAAAGATAGTAGATATTCATGAAGTATTCCTAAATTTAACTTTTTTATTGAAAACATTGTTAGAAAGAAATAAAAAAGAATCTACAAAGACACAGAAGCTATTTAAACCGAGAGGCTACAATCTGAATTCTCAGCAGTAACGTTATTTCAACTAACAATAGGATGCGGCGAAGTCTTGTTTCTGACCCCTCAATAATTAGGATAGTGCATCTCCGTTACCCGAATGAGAATAAAGCCTACCTCTGTACGTGTGCGAGAAGGTGCGTCCAGTGTGAGTCTGTCTTGATCTAGTGTGCTCGTGTGTGCGTCAAACGAGGGGGCACATCCTCTGCATGCCACTCTGATAGTAATGTCGTATATTTCAGGCGGTGCGTGCACTACCCTGTCTTATTATGTTGAGCCGGCTTCAGAACGCTGCATTTGCGATTTTAAACGCAATTAAACTAGATTCACATGCACACTTACGTATATACAAACACAGTAAATACAGTTGATTATAATCATAACGAAAAATGACAATGGAGCAAATTAAAATTTGTTAAAAATTTAACAAAACTTAAAAATATTCTGGAACACGATTTATTTTTTTGTCAGACGTCGTTTTGTAATCAGAAATCCTTTTGAGAATTCAATTTTTTTATTGAAATTGGCGTCTCGTTAATTAAAACCAAATCGAATTAATTACAGAGCTGAAATTATTCCACCCCTTCGTTTCACTCTTAAAAATTGATTAAGACGAGGGTGGGCGAGTCTAAGTTTGGCGTATACATATTGCGGGGAACACCGCATGCCATAAACTAATATTCGCTCGGACACTACTTGGAGTTATTGGACAATGTAAATGAACGCTATCTCCTATAATGCTTGCCTTATTCCCCCTCAGCCGGGCCAGTGCCCGGAGCGACCCCACAGGGGGTTCCCCCCACCCGACCGATGTCTCATCAGTAAGGATTGAACCCTTTAATGTATTCACCGTAACTTCGGGATGAGTCTTGTATTAGTGTTATAATGAGACGTGGCCCTAAGGAATTATGGATATACTTGTGGAGCTATCGGGCAGGGATTACCTCAAGTTAGTTTCAATTTCTATACGTAAGGGCTTCGTTAGGTCAGCCCGGTATCATGTCTCGAGGTTTTCTATCAGTCAGCTGTAATTATTTACAATTTAATTAACATTGAATGTAAATAAAGCCTTGTTTATCGGACTTAGGCTCTAGCCTATGGAAACCGATATTTGAAACTTGCGTAAGCCTATTCTATTGATATTAATTTCGATACATAATCCATAGATACATTTCCATATATTAATTGTAATAGTTTTTATTACACTGAAATTGTTCAGTCATTGATTAAAGAAATCATTTACTACAATTTCTAAACAATTAATATGCTTTAACTAACATTACTACTTATGATGACTGTATAAATATCAAATTTCAATTAAAGGAGGTATTATTTCTAATCGCATATTTTTTTTATTTATAATTATATTTTGTCATTTCATCATCACTGGTTAAAGATTTGCTGATATAAAAACCGTTAGATATTTTGAATAACATTAATAAGAAGAATATATATTGATATTGTAGGAAATCAAATTATAAACACAAATCCAATTTATAAGAAACTAATTAGCTTCACTCAATATCTAAAAGCCTTTCTAGTAACTTAAACCAGAAAGTAATTGAAATATCCAAAACAACGAGCACTTATCCAAGTTTATCTGACCTCAAAATGGAGTCAGAGTTTTTATACCGAAAATTTGTCTCAAGCAAGCGGAGCATTTCATTAAAAACCTTATTTGCTCCGGCTCCTTGAGTCGCCAACAGATCGATAATGCTGCCAATTAGTCGGTACCAATTTTCCAATAAAACTTCAAACTGTTTTCCATTCCATTATCTTTCACCACCCTTTATTACTGGCGAAGTTAAGCTACGACTCCTCTTTCCACTTTGCTCCGAAATTATTACAATAATAATATTATTATATTAATAATTGTATTGATAAGGAGACTCTCGTAATAAGGGTAAACCGTCCCCTTTCTGCCAGCCATTCTCAATAGGAGAATTTATGTAACTAATGAAATAAGCGAAGTGCCACTCCCCGCACACCCCGACCCGGCCCAACCCGCTCCTATCCACCCTTCATTATCGGAAAGTTTGAAATATAATTTGAAATTATGCTCAATGTTATATTGAAGATAAGAGAAACACAAATTCCTTTAATTGGACTTGTTAAAGTGACTCAAATTAAGTTAACACCGAGTTGATGGTATTACTTTCGAAGTTGGGAATTATGACGGACTGTCCGTAGGCTTCAGCGGAATTCATGGGGTGATTAGCGGTCGAAAGAACAGTTATCGGTTCCTTAGCCAGTTTATTTTAACGGCATGGTTTTATGGGAACTTACTGCACTGGGTACTCGAATTATAACTGCGCCAACTTGAGCGGAGAAACATTACCCTGTTATTAATGTTCTAGTGAATAAATTTGTTCACTCACGATTTTTAATCACTCTGTTAACACATTGAATGAAGTTAAACGAGCGAGTCGTCCAAGAATTTATGCCCCTTTTTATAACAATAAATCTCATGGATATTCCTTCGTTTATAGTTTCTTTGGAAGATATTCAGATGCAGCATTATCTAAGCAATAACAATGTATAACTGAATAAATTAATAACTAATCATGTTTGTACAGGGCAATCCTTGAGGGTTATACGTTGGGTCAACTATTGATTTTGCCAATACGGCCGGTCCAGCCGCAGTCCGCACCTAGGGGTTCGCAACTTGAGACCATCACAATTAGGCTTCGGTCTCAATCTAATTATATTTCTGATTGGCTCAGTGACGACTCGGTCGTTTTGGCCATTCGGATTAGAAATATCGGTGATTAAATATAAAAATGAAACTTAGACTTTAATTTAAATTATTGATATTTTCCAACCTGTTTAGAATTTTAACAAGGGACAAATCAGCGATGTATTATTTCAAAATGGATTGAATTTGTAAACTTTAATGTTCTAGTTATTTAAAAAAATTAATTATTAAGTTTTGCGAATATTTTTTCATACTTTACTCAGTTTAATAGCTAAACTGAATTGATTATATTAAGTACAAAATGTTGCATTTATAATATTGGTCTCTAACAAAATTTCAACCTTATTGATTAATGACCGGGTTTCGTGTTAAAACAGAAAATTATTATTGTTGTTTCGAAAACCAGCTTGTTACAGAAGCAATTGTATTATAATGACTTTAGTGTTTAATTCTAAATGTAATTTATGAAATTCGTTCGAATACAAACTTAATAATACAAGGATCAACATTAAGAAAAGTTGGATACAAATTAGACCCATTTAAAAATTTATAGCTTTCTAAGCTTAATTTAAAATTCAGACAAGTCTTAGAGGGTTTACAGTAGTCGCAATTAGATGCATATCGAGATATAATTATTACGAATCGAGTCAATAGCGTATTGGTAGTAACTCGATTATCCACATGTGATTTTGGATATACGTACTTATTGGATGTTTTAAATCGTTTCGACTTGTTCCATTTGCAATATAATTTTGAAATATTGGTAACGTAAGTCTCTCTATTAAATATGTACTCTGTATTTTATTATTACGTGGGAATAATCGCTTTTAATTAGTCATACTATTCTGCTTTCTAATTGGCTGTAGGCCTTCATAAAACTGAAAACATTTTCGGAGATTTATTCGAATAGTCTCTATCTTTCTCTGTCTTATCTTCTTTATAGTGCTGTTTCTGCGATGAGAAACAGATGTAACTCTATTTACTTGTTGTGAAAGAGTATATGTGTAAATATTTATTTACGGTATTTACTTTCCCTTTTAAGTTCCCAATATTTCGGACACAAGCGCCACGATCACAGAGACGATTTTAAGTTGAAAACAATATAAGAATATGGTTATCATAACTATATTCAAGCGAATCACGTACCAAATTTAAACATCAACTATTCCAACTAAAAATGTATTTTACCTGTTAAATAATAAAAATGGTCCCGATGAGTATTTATAAAAATAAAATGATTTTGTACGAAATCATTTTGCTGCAGAAGACATGCAAATGCGATTATTTATACCATTCAAATGATCAACAACATGCGTGATCCTCGACTAGTGATTTCCGAAATTACTAAGCCGTAGTGCGTCGGGCTTTGTCTTAGTTAGACCGCCAGCCTTTGCTACCTACACCATCGGCTACCTTATTTATTGTAAGGTTGTTGGTTTTGCAGTTCGTCAGTGTTCCTTAAATTATTTAATATGGACTGAATTTTTACTACTTAAATATTTTTTCACAAAAAAAAATGACAACCAAAGTAACCAATTTTAAAATAATATAAAAACATTCTAAATGTTTTGTTCATTATATTATTTTTCAATTAAAAATAAATTAAAATCAATATTTTGGTTTTAAAAACAATGAAAAATGTATGTGAATTTGCTTAAAATAAATTGATATTGTTGTAAAAACGATATTAAGTACTATTTTTAAATTTACTTGTTAGGCTCACTATTATAGTAAGAAAAGAACTTCGTATTCCTGTTAAAACTGCTCTTTACACACTTATTTAAATTTAACCTCAGTGATATCGACCAAAAATCGAAGCCACTTCTCTTTAGTATAACAATTTAATTAATCGAGTTATATAGACTTTGTGTACTTAAACTGAAGCCGACTCGTATGCCGAAGAATACCTCTTTAGATGTCATCGAACATATATCTATCTCAGCTGATCCATATTAATAATTGTTATTGTCCCTTTCTTATAATGGGGTTATTCATTATCTATTTGACTTCAAAAAGGTAGATATATAAAGTTAATGTGGTTATTAATGTAAATTATTTAATTTAAACATCTGAAGTGATTCGTATGAAAGAAATAAAAAAGCCACTTAAAAACAACTTATTTAGAATATGATAATTTATATCTACAGATGAAAAGTTTGATAAGCAAGAGAGAAGCAAGCATGAGAAGTAACTATACATTTCCCTGAAGCGATCATTGTGTGTCAAACGTAGCAGTAATGTCAACGGTATAGACGCTTTGCATCTTAGGCGTTCTGCAATTTAACAGATGAAAGCAGACGCGATTTACGTTATCATAACGTTAATAGTTTTACTTTGAATACTTATCTAATGATTCTTAAAGAATTCGAAAATTTATAGATATTACATAATTAATCCACATTGTTTTTAAACATATACATTGTCATATCCAAAGAGAAACCTAAATAAAACTATTTATTTTAAAACCTTTTTGCGACGTAAATATACATCGCACGCAAATGCATGGTGAGAATATGAAAAAAAATAGTTTTAAATTAATATAAAAGCTTACATATTCTACTTGATACAATAGGAAATTTAAAAAAATTCAACTAGCGATTTTATGTCATTTGCACGGTTAGTGTGTTAGCCTGTTACAAAGTTAGAGAAATAGTTATGAGTTATTAAGTCATATATTACCACTAAAACACTTATAAATAGTTTTCAATCTATCGAATACTCCTTCACGTAAAAAAGGCACACAGTATTATCGATATCAGGCAGACGTTTGTAAGTGACAGCCTCAGGATTACGACAAGAACGGTGGGTAGTATTAAAATATGATGGTTTATATAAATTGTGTTCTAATAATAGACAATTCCCCACATTTGGCTTCATAAACACTTTGCTGATGTAATAATTGTTATTACTAATTTAAAAAATACTGAATCGATACAAAATTAAAGGAAGACCATAGGGTTTCATTTTTGTTAACTTAATACGTAATATAAGATTTTAGGTCTTCATCAAATCAAAGATATATTGAAATGTAATTTATTCATATAATAAATGAACAAATTAGAGTGTCCAACAAATCAGAAAGCGACCCTCTTTCTTAGCTGTAAGATCGACTTTCGGTAACACTATGGAATTATTAGACTTAACCGGATTCTAATTAAACCCTGTCCCTGATAGTGCACCGTAGCTGTAGACTGCGTAATTTACATTAATCCAATAATTGCATGGAGGTTTCCTAGTTAGAAATTCAAATGAGATGATGTACAGCGGGAGGGGGTTGGGTCTTAGGGGTGTGAGACGCGAGGAATCGCGGCGGTTCACACGCGGCGGTTATTAGACGGCATATAATACTTACATGTCTTTTTTTTACGAGGAGGAATCCATTTACGGACCTACCCGCCACTGGCTAAGTGTGTGGGGCTCGGCTCACTTAGTACCTCAATAGAGCGGCACTGAGAATACCCACTAAAACTCCTCGGTAACTCCATTGCCCTTCACGGGGGTAACCTGAGTTCTGCACGAGCAATTCACCAGGTCATAATACTTACTTGTCTACAATATAATATATATTTCATAATATTATCATAATGGGATCTTAATTGTTAAAGAAATATTTCATTAAAAAAAATGGATTTTAGTTTCACTGTAATTAAATTGTAGTTGTTAATTCCTTACAATATTCATGGATCAGTATCTTATATTTAAATAAAAACTTTACCGAAATGAAGCTGGACTCCAGTTGCAGCAACAGCAAACCACTGGTTTGTCATTGACGTAGGAATATGATTTTCATATTACGATCCTTCATCTTTAAAATATTGAGTAATTTAAATGGTTTGATTATTTCTTATGCCTTGGGATACGCCGAAACTGGCTTTGCACAGCATGCACTGGTTACAATCAAAACTCGGATCTTATTATGTAACTTTATATCTAGTGCAATATCGTTCGTCTTTAAAACCATTACTGCGTACTAAAAGTGAAACTTCACAATGATAAATAGTTAAGCGGTAATGGAAAGATGGTGTGCGTCAAAATGAAAGCGATTGTAATTGATTCAGAGTTTAACAATAAGTGGGCAGGTCACAGTTATCATCACATATTTACCTTAATTTATCGCGTGCTTAAAGTGCATTTTAAAATAAGGAGAAGAAACAAATAATATAATCTTAGTTTAAAAGTCTTCCGTCAGATTCTACACCAATTAATTTAAATGAATCGGAAATTATAAATCGCCTTTGTCCGTCGCCAACATTGGTCTGTCTATAAAAAGGAATCGTTTGATTTTTCTCTAATATTACATGTAACGGTCAAAATCTCAACATTCTATAGTCAGACCAACGAAACATGATACTGACCGTAGACTAGAAATTTAACAATTTCATTCATCATTACTGAGCTTCATAATGCTTTTGTTTCTGGGATCTATTGTTGCGAAGTAATGTATAACTAATTTGTCAATATCCTAGTCTATGGTCAGTATAATGTTACGTTGGTCAGACTTTATTAGCAGTTATTTAACTACTTTAAAGGAAAAGCTGAAAGCATGTAAGCTATTTATTGGCGTTTACAAAATTTGTGCCGGAGGAAACCGAGCCTTATATATATTAGATTAAATATCAATTATATAACCAAAATGAAGCTTCTTTAAGAACTTTCTTATTAACCATGCAAATTTAAACTTACTTCATTAGAAACATCCTGAAATAAAGATGCTATGACAACAGAACAAATGTTCTTATTTATCTTACAAACAAAAACTTCCCTGGCTTATGTATTATGAAATTTCATGTCCATCAAGTTTAATAACTGGGTAATATTTTATGCTACATTATGAACGTAATAAAGTTCGTAATTTTAAATTGGGTTTAGGCCGTTAACTAAGTGTTCATAATATACCCCCAGATCACTCAGTCAGCCGGAAAAGAATAAAGATGATACATTTCTTTGTTCTTCTTTTCTTTATTTCAGTTTTTAGTAATAAATTATAAATTATCGTTAATCTCAAGTCCACCAACATTTAAACTTTACAGTTTGTGTATTCCATTTCACGCATTCGAAATTCAATATTTTGTAAAGTTATCGTTACTACGCATGAGTAGGTATGTTAAATTATTATAAATGAATATGCGAATGTTATAAAACTCTAAAAATATGTCAAATAATTATTTATTTCATTACTTGATCTTAAATTGTCTCTTTGAGGAAAATATATACCCGTAAGATACACAACTACTAAGTTGTTTATAAGGAAAATCTAATAATTGTATCTTTAATGAATCATCTTTGGACTACCATATGAAACGATTATTATAATTTATGTCTACTTCTATGATATGATTTTAGTATATTTTTATTTATGAATAGAGCAATTGAACATATAATATTCATTACGTATCGTTATAATATCGTATTCTATCATTTCCTTTACTATTGGATTAATATTCTTTAATACTGTCATGCAATTGCCTTGTTAATAATCTGTACAGTAATGATATAATTTATCAAATACATTTACAAAGACAGTCTAACCACAAAAAACAATAAAATTTCATAACACAAAAAACTACTTCGTAAACGAAAGTTGGGACGCGCCAAAAAGCAAAACATAACCTCAAAATACGTCGTGACCTCGAAAATGCACGTAGGTGAAAGCCCTCGGGAGTTCACGTAGGAACAAAAAAACCCCGCTAACCCCCGCGTAAGGAGCGGGGGCGGGCCTCCCATGAATGAGCGAAGGAGGCACGCGTCCTTGGAGCAAAAAAGTCACGTGACCCCGCTCAACAGGTGGCGCCGTAAACGTGTCCTTGCGCCTCGGATTAGAAAAAGTTACGATATGTTGTAGAGTAGGGGCGATTTTTTTTTAATTTTCTTGTTTTCTTTTGATTGTAGTTCATCTCGCGTATATACATTAAATACTTTCATTATAAACTTTTTGGTAACCAAACGAAAATTAATAATAAAGAAATAGTAAACATTTTTTACTAATTCAATGTTGACATTTAATATAATTGATATTAATAGCTATTATATTTAAAAAAAGTAAAAAAAAAAGTAAAAATAATAGTAAAAATAAAAGTATAAGAAAGAATATAATAAAAATAACTACGACCTAACTCTGAAACTTTCTATTGTCCAAACAACATACACTACTCTAAACGTCCTTATGTACCTAAGTGCAATTAACTGTTGAAAATATAACAAATCCTCTTTAAAACGCAATCCCAAACTGCAACCAAAGCAAATATTACGGAGCATTTGTGAATACAAAACGCAAACGCCATACACCGGCAGAAGGCTCCGCACATCAATTCCAACAAGTTTACTTTCAAACAAGTAGTAGCTTGCTTCGTGAGTCCTTTATGAATGGCGCACTCCCCCGGCCCCGCTTAACACAAATGTCACGACGCCCCGACGAGCCGGAAAACTCTCTTTTCTTCCTGAATTACTGTACAAACACTCCATCCAAAAACCGACTCTACCCGTTGAAAATACGGATGAATTACAAAAGCCACTCCAGTGGAAATTCAAGGAATTTTCTACAACCCAACCGCACTCAATTCTAAAACGTATTAGCGAGTAGTATAAAGTTGATTTTGGTGCAAACTCGAAGATTGTCGGAGGCATGAAATCTTCCAGTCTCCTGCGGCAAATTGTTTCCTCGCGCGGCGTGTTTGTATTTTATTATACATTTTTATTTCTCGATAACATTAGCTTAACCGACTTTTCATTGCCTCCGTTAGGGTTGTCGCTCGTCCGGGATCTTGTTAACTTCTTTTTATATTTATTTCGCCGGAAAGTCGTTTTATGAGCGCTCTTGTTAATGTTTTAAATGCGCCTACGTCGATTAGGTACTTGTACATTAAGAGTTTTGTGTTTTCTAACACCAATGAATAATAGTTTTATCCTATAATTTGAATGAACATTTAAAAATACTTTAAAAGACCATTCATGGTGTAGTAGTTCCTTCTAGACTTTTACTAATTAAAAGTCGATTTTGAAAAATATTGACATGTAAAAAAATATAATAGATATTCTTCCAGATGACATTATATGTGGTAACTGTAAAAGGTTTTGAAAATTATCGATACTATTATATCTTATAAGATTTCTTAGTTTAGTTCCAATACTATGCCCTGCATTGAGTAGCCCTCCAACGACCTCTTAAAAAATATATTCATAATCCTCCGATTCATGGGGCTGAAAATTCCTAGGGGAAAGATTTGAGGTTGAACATACAAAAAACATACATTATTAAACCATTGTTTACAGAGGAGATGAAATTAGTTAGACCGTATGTATTTATTTCAAATTACTATGAGAAAGTTTAAACAATATTTTTAGATATAGATTATACTTATATATTATTATACTATTTTATTTTCCGATTTTCTATTCCACAAATCAATATACTCCCGGAATTATTAATTTTTCTTTTTTCTGCCAACCATATCAATTCGTTAAGTAGATACAACAAGTGTTACAGCCCTAAGAAAAGTTGAGGCGAAGCGGAATGTCAAAAACGTCGAGGCGCGAACAAATATGTGCTTTGCCGACGGGCCGGGCGCCACGACAGTTAAAACTTCGGTTACGCGATCCTCGGTCTTCGTTCACGGGGCGTTTTTTGCGGATCGTTGTTTTGAGATACTTTTTAACAGAAAAATAGACTATTTCGTTTTTGGTTTTGCGGAGACCTTATTCAGTGAGTTACAGCATCCGTTACATACTATGGGCGGTAGAATGTTATTATTACCATTCAAAGGGTTGTAAGAGACATTCGGAAATTTATATGGATATCCAAATATATATAAAATAAATTAAAAATATTAAATGAGGATAGATATTGACTACGGGATCATATGGAATGAACTCACAAATCCTCAGTTTATTTTATGCAGTAAACAAAGCACAGCATGATAGCGGATCATTGTTAAATATAAACAAATATAGAGAACCACAATGGATGCATTATTAATACTTAAACTATTAACTAATAATACTTACGACTACAAATAGATTACAAGCGTTCATGTTTTAGATAATATAAGTGAATATTTAAATAAAATAATGAGTTAGAAATTAACGACATTTTCATATATTTATAATTGATAAATTTTAATTGTAGGACAGCATGTGTATCTGATCTGATCCAGTGATAGTTCTTATTTGTTTCTAAAAATATAGAATAAAATTTCTAGATAAGGATATTATTCAATTGACAGTACGAAGTGGCACAATACAATATAGAAAGAAGAATTATATGTCACAAAACGAGCAGTGCTGGTTTTGTATATGATAAACAAATATTAAATAACGGGGTTGTCTTTCATTTTCCGTAACATAATCCACTACTCTTTGACAGTTTGGCGCTTTGTTATGATATTACTATACTATAAATAGCCATAGAGTTAATTACGTAGCAAAGAATAAACACTCAATGAACAAATGGAAAATAAGCCATCATCAAGTAGTAGGTTCAACAAGCATTCCTTATATTCCTACCGTTATTTTGATGGGCACCAATCGCGCCAAAGAAATTTTGTCTTTCTTATCATACTTTCAGTTATATTTACTTAATCTTTTATTTTAAAAGGTGAACTTATCTCTTAGAGATCCATAAATTTGTAGGACTGTAGGCAATTTGAAATTCATTTAACTATTTTAATACTTTATAAGTAACTATTTATAGGGCATTGTATTTTTGCCTGTATCTAAAAGTAATTGTTGTCCATATGTTTACCACCAACTGAATCACCTGCTTAATCGACATTGTTTGACATGAAAAAATAATGAAATACCATCTTTAGTTCCCCCTCGATCACCATGTTCAAAGTACGATCAGACTTTTAAAAGTATTCTCTAGTTGGATTTATAATTATATTTACATTTAGCTTAATCCAGTACTGAGTAACCGCACCCAGCAACCTATTTTCATTTTTTTTTGGCGTCAACGTTAGACGCCGGGAGCGCCACTTGGCATCAAACTCTTTAGTCGAGTGGAACCGAATCTCAGCTTGTATTATTTCGTTTTATCCCCTGCTTAGCCGAGTATGCATCCAGCCCAGCCCAGTTTTACAATTTTTCAAGCGCCCCCCAATTGGACGGTTCATTACAGGTAATCTTTGATGCTGGAGATCAACAATAATAAGGTTCTGTTTTAATTGTATCTGAAAGTGAACTTGAGGTAATATAATTAGATCTTGTTCGTGAAAGTACGAACAAGATCTAATTATAATGCCATAAGATTCGTTTGATTGAGACTACAAATAAGATTTAATGGTTAGTTTTAGCAATCTTTGATAAAACTTAAATACTCCTTAGCAATACTTTTATGGCTAATCGTTTAAACCAGGAATAAGATTCATAAATATAGTTATTGATTGAACCTGAATAGGATATTTATGTATTTATCAATACATATTTCTCAGTATAAATACTAACCTTTTATTGAAAAACTCCCCAAAACTTAACAGCTAAAGACTATACAAAAGAAACAGGAGACTCCTGAAATAGGTCTTCACTAAATATAGAACACGCACACAAGAGCACTTCGTCAATGCAAAAGGTTATCCCGGAACGATATTACGCCTTGCATGTCTCTAGTCCAGTTCCTCATCCAAAATCGATAGTGACCCCCACGGGGGACGTTGTTATAGTGTAGACGCTCGTTCCTAATTCGTGCCCCCCCCCCCCCCCCTGCCCCGTATGCGATCTTTGTCGTCTGAGCTAGAATGGACAGGTGTTAATTTCGATTCATGTTTTGTAATCACATAACAAAGATTGGTAGCACCTAGCCCCCGTCAATTTGTCATGTGATCTGTACATTCAGTTGTTTTGGCTATATAACGTAATTATATTCGTTGTCATTTTCAAATTCCATAAAAAAGTTTTTAGTATGGGACGAATAGAATTTTTATGAAGGAGTTTATTCGATTACTTCCAATGAATGGAGGTTACATATGAAACTGCGGCGTCTGTTCAGTGAATATAATTAAGATAACTTTGAAAAACTTCACCTGATTCGGTGTTCAAGGTTTCGTAGAACTTGACAGTAACTAACCTCTTTGGGCAAGATAAAATTAAAAAGTCACTCCATTTTTAATAAAGTACTTTAGCCAGCAAATTATTATCAATAACTTTATTAAGAATACTTAATTTATATGAAGATACTTTTTCTGATTGCTTTAAAGTACTGAATCGTGATATCAGGTATAGACCTGATATCACGATTCAGTACCATAATAGTATGGTAACCATAATAGTATGGTTTGGAAATATGTAGTTATTTTACTGAAAAATCAATCACATCAGTTCTTTATTTAAACTTACGAGAAATATTCTGTGGTAACGTAAGTCTTGATATGCCGTAGAATTTTTAATCCTTAATATACATTCCAAGTCGTAATAAAAATAAAATCTGTAATAGCTGGTCCGGCCTCAAACTTATTATAAGCCGCCCTGCCCTCGTCATTATCTCCGACTATAGTTCCGAATCGATACTAGGAAACCCACACATACAAGCACACTAACGCACCAAACGAAAGACTGCCTATACATGTAACTGGCGCGTCAACTTAAAACTTAATTATAATTAATTAATTCTAATTCCCTTGTCCTTTTCTCGCGCGCCGCATCTTGGATAAAACCGTCACACTCACTCACTTGAGTTAGGGTAGGAACGTGGTATTGTGTTTTAGAAGACCTTTTATCACGGCGGCATTTCACGAAGTAGGGTAGTTGTTGGTTCGACTCCTTTCGAGTTTTATTGGGGCTTTGATTTTAATTGGTTGAGCCGGTCTCACCTTAGTGCCGGATATTGAAACATTTGGTTTTTTAATTGAGACCTGATGTATGTATCATTTACTAAATTGTTATAACTCAAAACGCTTTCATGCTCCATGAGAAGTTTCGGTTTCAACGATTTTTTTTTTGTTGAATGTCAATCACACAAAATTTTGTGATATAAATATAATTACGATAGTTTTTATGTATAAAATCTTATTAACTTCCTCGATTTACCGTCTAAACAACGTAACCTCTATGACCTATTGAACTGTTTATCAAGTAAAAATTTACCGATGACAATAACTGTTGATTCTATCTGCAACTTAAAATAACATAATACTATGATAAGTAAACCACCAACTTAGTTTTATAGTTTTCTAATTGTTGGCTTTGGGCCTTAATATTTTTCTTCGCACCACGTAACTTGTCAAAAGTATAATTTAGACATAAAATTCTTTATCACATTCTAAATTTGAATCTTTGAAATTATTTTTTTTTCTTTGGGTTCTTACATTGTATTTAACAATTAATTAGAGAATTAAAATCAAAGGAGTTTAGTAATCCCAACAATTCAAAACTTAAGTACTTTATGTCACTTTGTTATCTATAGGAATAGCATTTATTTGGTCTATCCATTAAAACATAAAGCTAGTGAAATTCAAGCTCTTCTTACAAAACAAAACAGAACATCTAGAACAATAGAAAAGCCAGAGAAAGCATGAAGACGCCAAATCAAAACAAAATGGCCGGCGTTGAATGGCGGATAATTTAATTGTAATCATCACTACATCGGGTGACGAGTATCAGCGAGATGCGACTCGGCCCGCACCCCTAGACAACCCCCCGGCCCAAGAAGGGGTTAAGCCCCCCCTCATTACCATATTTCATTTACTCAACGAAATTATGCTAATTACTTATATTGCTTTGTGTAAAAAGGAAATTTATAAGGATTAAACTTACACCAGCTACACTCAAACCAGACCGATCCGGACAAAACTAGTTCCCGCTGGAATGAATTATTTAGAAGATGATTCTTTGAATTAAAAATCAGCTCCGCGGAGGGCTGCCGTAATTCGCGATCGGCTCCATTATAATCGGACGCAATTAAAATTCAAATTGGGGAATTTTTAATTTTGTTATTGATGGCCCACTTTGCTGGACGGATTGAATTGAACGTTGTTAAAAAGTTCCAGGCAAGTTAAAGCTCTGCTTGGCGAGTGAACATTGCCTGTTGATTTTATAAATATGTTCTAGATGCTTTAAACCTTATTATTAGACAAAAAAGTATTAATTTTGCGCCTACTCATTATTCTATTTGAATTTAGAATTTTTACAAAACGTAAAATTTATTACTTAACTCTTTTGTTACTATCTCTAAATAATCGGACTAATGACACGTGCCGTGTTCTATAGTATGCGTATAATAAAAAAAATCAACATGCACAGATGCGTACAACAAGAAATTGAATTATAGTAATGAAATAGCCCGCTTTGGGCTGGCGAGTGCCTCCGGCCGCTAGTTTCACAACTTATCCCGACTAAGGCAGGTCCTTATTTAAATGTAAATTAGGTTCATTTCGCGAAATTAATGTCGTGGAGTCCCACCCCCTAGTACTGGGGCCATGTATCTTAAACATTTTCGGACGAGTCCCATACAAAATATTCGAATCGCAATGCTTTTAAATTTCATTACATTACGGTGTCCAATCCGATGGCATTTTATGATTCGATTTAATTTTCGAACGTGTCTTTAAAATTTATGACCGATTTTAAATGTGGAAGATCAGCTCATGTTTAAAACGGCTGTATATTGGAGAACATTTGTCTTTTGTTTCGCAATTTGAATAATCTGGCTGGTATTGTTAATAGACATGCACAGTAATACATTTTGAAGAACCACATTGTTAACATTCTTCCTGACACGATTTGTCCTTTCACAGTGAGTTGAAGACAAACTACAGATGATGTTTAGTTTTTATTGATTATTATCAATAAAAACTATACACCATATAACATATAACTATTCCTCTTATAATTTAGTAAGTTTTGGTAAAATATTAACATATTTTAGTAAACATTTTAAAAAAATGTAGTTAAATACAGTTACCAAACCTAAAAATCGAGACCACTTTTTTCGTACATAGAGTTCAGATAAACTTATTTTATTAGCTTATATATATTGCGAGATAGGATAATAAAAACCTGGAGAGGCATCACACTGTGTTTCAGGAGGCATAGAGGAAGAAACTCGTCACACTCTGGGTTCTTCCATCCTCTGCACTTAGCAACTGAAAGAATGAATAAGCCTGGGTTAAAATTATTCATTGAAACGTACACGACCCTATTCACTAAGTTAACCAATGCAAAGGAAAGTAAACTAAACAATACGTTTATAATGAACATAGGTATAGGTATCTACCTCTGCTTTAAAACTCCTTTCATATCTTGTACGTATATGAAAGGAGTTTTAATATAATAATAGTGTGAATACATAATATGATTATATCAAATATAATTTATGCACACATAACAAAATTAATATACAATTGAAAAGGTAGATAGTAAGCACAAGGGATTTGCTTATTTCGCAACGAAAATATACCTATATACCTTATCTATATAGTTTTTAACGACCCGAGATATAATTAAAGTAGTCTTTTAGGTGATTTTAAATCTCAGCAAATTTTAAATCACGAAAATGGTCTATTTTTATCCATACTATAATACATTCATTAATTTTTATAGTTATAAAATTACTTAGGTAGTTAAAAATTTACTATAATTGACAGCCGATAAGAAGACATTAATGGCTAGTGACGATTTATATAAGATAACTAATCAAATTTTCTTTTAGTAAAATGAAGTTTAGAAAAGCACCGGTGTACTGGGCCATTGTAGTCAAAGGCGTACACCCTACAAGGAGGGCGTAATGGCTGCTGTATGATTATATGGACAGACGAGTCATTACTCCACAGTAAGTGTTGTTGCGAATTGCTAATGTTTCGCACTCAGAGTTTTACACACTCAAATTAATCGTTACTTTAACTTCAATTATAACGTTATTTTGAAGCACTCGTTTAATAACGACCGCTATTTAGTAGGGACACTACTAAGCACTTCCAGACTAATATACATCACGACTGACGTCACTAATTTACTGTTTATCCTGTGTATTTACAAAGGTTGTATGAAAGAGATGGCTATCAAGCTATAAATCCCTGTATCAAATTATTTTTATATCGCTCGTATTTGCAATGTACAATATACAACGAGCATATTCTATGTATCTACATGTATCGAAACACTTCAAGCTAAGTATTATTTAAGAAGTAGGGACATTTGTAATTTAACATTTCCACTTGGTTTCTTCTTTATAGTACTCATCGATTATTTAAGTAATTTTTTTTAAATATTAATTTTCCCAAAACTGTTCAAACCAATTCCATTGTATCCTTTTTTTAATTTCCTTTTGCCTTGATGATGTTGCTATTAATCACTAAAGCCACCTTTGGTTTTACCACTCTTTTCTCCGATAAACTATTTTTGATTCATTGCTTGAATATTTGTACCCATTTTTGGTATTGTATTTAGTGTCATATTGACTATCTAGGTATCATTAAATCAATTCGAAAGACACATAAAATTATAATTTACAGTAAATTACTGTTATTAAAATATCATTTATTATTAATGAGAACACTTTTATAGTATAATATTGATTTCACTACAATTGTGATATTTCTTTAAAATTATAGATTATATCTCAACGCATAATTAAAAAGGCAATAATAGTAATTGAAAATCGAAGCTGCTTAAGTGTAAAGTTGTGATTTCAAAGAAAACTTTTTTATAATCTTTAAAATCGAATCAAGGTCATAGATAACACCCTAAGTAAGTTTTCGTGACGAGAAATTAAAACGTGACGTGACAAAATTATTAGTAGTTCTGTATATTTCATTATTAAATTTGTTTGTTTTAAATAACATACATAAGATTAGTTTGTATAAATTGCTTGTCTTAACTTATTTCTAAAAGTAAACAGTGAGTGGCACTTTTTTTTAATTATAATTTATTTAATTTATGTAAACTTCTTCTACGGAAACGGATCACGGTGCAACTGTAGATTATGATTGTTGTAATCATTTTCTTGAGCTTAAGGAAATTAAGGAAAACACAAATAAGCATAATGAATACAAAAAAGGTTGTCTTTCTGGTCAATATTTGTTCGACTACGGCAAAACTGTGTGCGACTTCTGCCACAATAATACCCGAGACAGCTCGTTGTAATCGCACAGATACAATTGCCTCGTAAAATCCAAGTTCCAAACAAACGAAACTAAAGCATTAATCGAAATATTACGGGCACGATCACTCGGCGACGCCGATACGGGCAAAGGGTTGCCCACCCCGCACATAATTACACTCACACAGACTTAAACACAGCGATAAAACAAGGCAACTACTTAGCATTTTCAAATTAAATACACTAATCACTTGTATAAACACGGCGTGTACAGACGAGCGGCTAGGATCGATAGTGCCTATGTGTGAGTGGTGATTATAATGAAGGGGTAGAAGGGTGAAATTAAGTGGCTCCATTCGTGTACCCTCGCACTACTTGCTGTGTAGTCATGCCTTTGCCACTTCATAGGTTAGAACCAATAATTTCTGATTATTACGAGCGATCGTTAATTTTTACTGGAGCGGTCGCGGTTCTATTTCTATAGATCGATTTTGATAAGAACGTTGTTCCTAATTTGAAATCGTACGAATTTTGTAAACCGCCATATAAAATGGCTGTCTTGATGAACTGCATGGTACTGTAAATCTTTACTGATAAACGCAATTTATCAATAATGTTAACATACTTTGACTACTTTTTATTCATAGAAATAAATAAACCATTCTCAAATTTAATAATGAACACAGTATTAAGCGTATTGAAAAACAATACCTTTATTTATAATCTCTAGATATAGGTAAGCATTATACACTACTTAACCACGATCTTGATTTTCAAATAAACACAAATAATTTTATCCAAAAGTTTGTAAAGTCGTTCACACATTGATAGTTAGGACCTTGATGCTAAACTAAATCATAATTGTTACATAATAGGGCATTGTTTTATTTGAATGCAACATGAATTCGATACAATCATTTCTTATTAAATTTAACTTTATAAAAGTAACGAACAATACTGAAAATTAAAACTCAAATAACAAATCCCATAAATTAATTATCTCGTCCTCAGAGAGATTCCATAAAAACCGTGCTTTAATAATTACATCTAAAAAGAATTTCAATTTCAAAAATTCCTCATGCTGAAACACGCCGATCGATTAATTAGTGTTATTACATACAGCGATCCATCTGTCGTAATTAGCCCTTCATCCCTGCCCGGCAAAAAATAATGACGTACCCTAAAACAGTTTCTACTTTTTTTCATTTTTAATCCAATTTGCTGAGGATTATGTTGGTAATTATATTTTTCCAATTGCGCCGTGGCGGTGGAAATTCGCTCGCTTGATTGCGATTCCGAAAAATCCCGTTGATTAGCCTTTTTAGCGGAGTGTTATGTTAGAGACCCTCTGACCCCGCGTTAATGTTACGTCATATTAGGATGCGCACACACATCAGACTATTTACTAACTACTTACTTTTATTTTACATTTTTAATTACTGTCTTACAGCTTATTTTAATAAATTTTCCGAGCCAGAAACAGACTATCCGAAAGGAGGCAGTGTTAGCTGACTAGGTAGTCAGTAATCAGTGACGTGGAGCAATTATTATTTATGTTAATAAACTAGACAAAGTAAGTGTCTAAGGCTGAACAACATTATTAATAATAGAGTTGTTTCTATGGCCAGCTACAATACGCAGATTTCACTGTTTCAAAGGCAATTGTCACTGATTTTGAGACCTTCCTCAGTAAGTGCCCTCAGACATAGTATAACCGTTTAATCTAAAAGCATAAACTACTAATTTGTTAAAGAAAAAATAAGTGTTTCCCGCATGCTATGACAAAACGGAGACGGCTGATTATCGGACGTAGTCAGTTAGACGAAGACTTTCGTTTTAAAAGCTATGATAGGATCTATTTATTTTTATAAATTTATCATTATTTCATATACAGTTACTGAATAATAGAATTATTACATTTCTTAGTAAAGTAAGTTATTTATATACTTCTTCGTTTTTAAGAATTTAATGGAAAATTTTAGAGGAATTAAATTTAAAAAAGACAAGAATTAAAATTAATTTATATTTAATAAAATAAAATAAAAAACAGCTATCAAGATCAATGCAAGAAATGAATTTTTACTTGCCACTTGAAGGAATCGTGTATATAAATAATTACAATTTAACAATTTATCACATAGAAGAACTTTATCACAGCCATTTATGGTTTTGTTTTCGCTATCATATCAGTTTGTGATGATCATATTATGCCACACACTAAACTAGATGCTCGCGGTTACACAGGGGCAAGGCTGGCAACATGCAGCGCGGGCTACTTTACCCTCGTTAATGGCGAGTTATTGTCATTAACGCTGCACCACGGTAGAGCCACCTCCGAAATATAGCTCGTCGCCATTAGCATACGTCTTCTAGACGAGATTAATTACTCTTAATATTTCTATAGGGAATGTTCACATCACGAGGTGGTGTGGAGGCATTAGCTATTCTTAACGTAAACAGCAAATCCGAGTTCTGTCCAATCTTTAAAGAAACTTTAAAATTATTAAACTGTATAAGTGTTAATAAAGCTATATAGCTAGCGTCCACCACGTTAGTGCATGGTTACCAAGTACCTGGTATTTGGTATTCTTCGAAATTAAAAAAGAAAGAAAGTTCCAGGGCCCTGCGTACTTTGACGTTTACAAAACAACAGCATCTGCTATGGTACCTACATCTCATTAGTATATTTAATAAAAAAAAGTCTTAACAAAGATCGTGACAGCTATATTTGATAAAGAACTCACATTAGCGATGTAATTATAAATTTGAATACATGTAATGTGAATAAAAGGTTCTTTTATATAATTCGGATAGAACTTGCAGTCAGATTTAAATGAAAGAAAAGTATTTTGTTGACAATTAATTAATAAATTATTCATTGACTCTCTACCAATAAATGTCTTTGATTACTAGCTACACTTGTACGGTAATTGACATAAGACGTGTTCACTTGCCATTGTACTGCAGTGACATCAACGCATTCAATATAAGGACAATGTTTGTTTTGCTCTAAACATAAAACCGTGTCCTGTTCGACAACGGAAATAGGGCCGCCCGCCTGACGTGGCGATCTCGCCCGCATGCTTAGTACCATTAAGCATCCGACTAATGAGAGATCATGACGGAGATGGCTATGGGCTATACTGGAGTCTAAATACCGTGGAAATTAAGTAGGAACACAGAAATTAATTATATCTACAAATATTACAAAACCTTCATTCAGAAATCCTAGATAATTTAATGTACAGACTTTATATGCTGTAATGAAATGTACACGTGAATCTTTTGATCCTGGCCAGTTATTACTACGCTAGGGTCTACTCAACAATATACTTTATATAAAGATATTAAGAAAGAATTATCCATAGAGTACCAAATCATGAGTTTGATTAGCAACATAGTTTTAATCTCTGGTGTTACTAGCGTTGAATTTATTTATATTCTAATGTTAATATTCTTACATTTTTGATCGGATTGTAACACTGTACACGCCATATCCTGCAAACTAATAAAAATATGACTGTCATTTGTATATGGGTTTCTACAAAAATATACTTCGCGTATGAAAGTATACCATACTTCTTTGCGCACTAACTCAAAGGTACAAATATGCCATTTAAAGAATAACTAACTAACAATGATGTCACAATACAGTAAGTAGTTTTAATGTTGAGTAGATATTTCTTTAAATCATAATATTAAACCCACCGTCGTCTTTAACAAGCATTCTGCAACAAGTCGACCCAATCTTTTAAAAAATAAGTTCTGTACCAAGAATTCCATTGGTAAACCTCTTTTACCAAACGTAATAAGCATTTGTGTGTATAATTAAAATTAATCACGTACTATACTTAATTCATTAGCGCAATCCCTGCTCTCTGTAGCGTAACAAAATAAAGTCATTGCGGCATCACCAGGAAAATGATCAGAGTTAATTAACATTAGCGTTTGAGTGCATCGCATCGTCTTGTCCGGCTTAGCATTCAATTTTCCTCTATCATATACGAAATTAAACGCAAAAGCCTACTTTGGGAAACCTTCTCGATGATCTTGGCGTGAAAGACAGTTGCTGTAAAAGAAATACTTAAAAATGAGCCTCACGAGAATATGAATGCATCTCCTATTCAAAATTATTAATAAATTTAAAATTAAAGACAAGTCTACTTAACAGAAATAGGTTTAAAACTGTGAAGTTTAAACGATTATGGATTTTTTGTCATGTGAAAGAAAGAAAGCATTCCTAATAAACATCTATAACATTCCAAATGAAGTTTATACATTGTTCCCACTACAAAACTATTTATTTTCGATTTTCAATAGATCCACAAAAATCATTATGCTAGTATTAAAACACATATTTATCCAACAAGAATATGCAATTTGCTGCTATTTATTTATTTTAGCTAATAAATAAACAGCAGACATAAAACATGACACTAGCTTCATTTCAGTGGATTATAAAAAAATTTTTGAAAATTGTACTCCGTTTTTTTTATAAAAAGCATATCTGAATAGAGACCGCCTGATGGTAAACAGTGTGGCTTCCGAATTACTGCCCTACCATCCACAACATTGCCTGCCGAAAAAGTGCCTTTTCTCACCTCTTTTTAGGAAACCCCTGTTCTATGAAGGAGGGAATAAGTGTACTAGTTTGCGATAAACAGTGACACAAAACTTCTTTGTGAGTAAAGTAGAGGTGGAAACAGTGTAAATGTGCCTCCGTAAGCCAGCACGCGTGCTCCTGTGTAGGAAAGAGTGGGTGTTAGCAACACCAACAAGATGTTAGTCCTTGTCTAAATAGCTTTTACATTACATAAAGTGTTTATCTTGCTACCCTCAACCTACTCCAAGACCCTAACAGAGGAAAAAGGTCAAACAGCTCTTGAGAACTCTCGTGGTAGAATCATGTTTAAAATTAGCGCTACTTAGCGGATTTTTGATTGACCTTTGGGGACAAAATAACGGGAACAACGAGTCCACAGGAAGTTAGCAACAGTACAATCCTATTCATATTTTGAACGCATTACCTAACATTTCATAACTGCGCAGTATTGTAATATCACCCTGAGGTCAACATCAGTGCTCACACAGAAATATATTCAATTGATCATTATCTAGCTAATGACAGAGTATCTTCAAGTTGCTAATTACTGTTCATCGCAAGCGCATGTAATGTGCCAACTAACACATTTTTACGCAATCTAATTTGCACCACACATTATTCCTTTTCAAAGGTAACTAAAAGACGCGGACACACACAAGAACAATTCCATAAATGCATCACAGAACAGTGCAGTTTTGGTGACCAGTATATTCAGTTCTGTATTTTTATATATAAAACTTGTACTGTAGCGATCTCCTCGAATGAGGAGTTTAGTAGTCGGGCACTAAAATTAGCTTTAAATTTTATTTATACTTAACTTTTGTATGAATAGCTAAAATTATTTTCATTGTGAAAAGCTCTGTGACAAGTATAATGCTAAAACGATTTCGTATTATTCTCATATGTAAAGTATGGTTTGAGTTCATCGACTTTAGGTAGAAAATTATAATCAACAATTTTTATTTTGTGAAGTTGAGACACTTCTTAGCGACCGTGAATTTTGTAAAATAGTAATTATTAGTATTATACTGATTCTAAAATATAAGAATAGTCCAAATAAAGCATAAACGTACTCGATTCGAAAGCTCCAGAAATTTACATTAAATGACACTGAAAGTTTTCTTTGCGTCATAAAAGCGCCTGTTTACCAAAAAGGCACCCTTTTATCAAAAATTTAGAGCAAGTAAGTTTTCATGGAGTATATTAGATCATTAAATTCGTAGTTGAGTTACTGGTGGACCTAATCACCACTGTGTTCTTATTAAACAAACTCAGGGCCGCGCACACACGCTCGCGAGCCTGTGTGCGAGACCCTAATTGCTTTTGTCATTAATAGTCGCGAATACTTCTTACCCGGCGTATTGTACAATTAGTAATAATGATGTGTAATTAGGCCTGCACACTGTTATGTATCAGAGTACACACGACCACACATCTAAAGTGACATCAGTAAATAAAAAAAGCACTTAATAACGAATATTAAAGTTGATTTTGAAAGTTTATACTTGTATTCACAGGATATTCACATGAATCACCAGCTGTCACATTAAATTATATCGTAATAAGCATGGTTTTTGGATGCAATTAAAAAGCGGTGCGTAATGAATTGGGTTCTTTGTTTTCTATAACTTTTCTCGTATAATTGAACTAATTATTGTTTTATAATTACATCTCATATTACAAATGTTGTTGAAGCGATGCGGGTCGCAAATCAACGATGTCACCGTTCATTCATCGAAAAAGTAAAGGTAATATTGAGATAAAATGTATTTTGTTTGATAAATGCAATAATGCTTACGAGTATCTTAAATAATAGCTAATTAACCGTTAACATGTAATATAAATTATCCGTTTTTAATAGCTACAAACTACATTATTGTTCCAAACTAAATATTACTTGGAGAAGAAATAAGATTGGAATATAAAAAAACCCCTAAATAGGTTTCAATTCTTGTTTAATGGAAATTAGGGTTACGATGACGCTATAGCGACAAAAATACAAATAACACGACACGTTGGACTTTAAAAACTCAATGCAAAACTCAAAAAATCAATACCCCTTAAAGAATTAAACCAATTCAAACGTCAACAAATGAGCGTTGCCATCGAGAATCGCCGATACACCGCAAACAATGCGAAACTAAGCATAAAGACCGTCGCACACGGTTACAATGCCGCGATAAAATATGCAGCGTTGAACCGTGTCGGTAATTAGCCGGTAATACACAGCAGTGGTGACGCGATGCATTTCATAGCTGTTTTGGCGGCGGCGTGTTGATATACTGTACCCTTACTTCAAGTTTTAATCCTATCGAGTTGTTTTGAGCGCTTACTTTACATTGAAGATTTGCTATCCTTTTCGTTCCATCCGTTGAGTGTTGCATTTTAAAACTATCTATAAAATCGGTAAAAGTAAGCAGTATTTGTAAACTATACTACAACGTTGTAGCTATGTTACAGCGACGAGGTCTGGATCTCATTAATTTATCTGAATGGTAATACCGAAACGATTATTTATATTGTACGATTAGTAGATCACCGTATCTTACGACTTTATTCTATCTGCAATTATGGTTGGTTAGCAACAAGACAGTTTACTTATTAGCTTTTGACAGAAAATTTAGAAAGCATTATTAATGTTAATGGTGGAATAGGCGTTAGTGATAAAAATATCGATACATAGTTATATTGACAGCCGGAAGTAGGGGTTTCTTGTTATAATATGCTTTAAAAGAAACTCATTTATTTAATTTTGTAACCAATAGTTTGACATAATTTTACACCTAACAATCGATTTGTGTTTTTTTAAACATTTACTTCCATTTCTACATCACACACAATCCATCCAGACAGTACATAGATTAAAAGACAAACATTTTATAATAAAGGTATTAAAGACCTTTGTGTGCGCTGCAGAAGTGCAAAAGGGTCGCAACTCGGTAACTAATTTTGTTCACATCGGGATGTGAACAAAGCACTGATATTCTGCTACAACCCGAGGGCTTTTTAAAATTAAAATACATTAATATTACTAAGATGTGTGAGATATTAGATAATAATTTTAAGAACAAGGTAACAATACGGGAAGGGGCGAGATAACCACGAGACGGTTGATGAAGTAAATTTTAATCATTAGCTTTTGTAAATGTTTCTATGTCCATTTAGACCAGTTTTTATATTATTATAATGCGGTTTATATTATTCCAAAAAGCCTTATCGGGGCGAGGCCGTGGCGGTTACACAGCGGTACCTAATTACGGTATATATATATAGCTAATTATAATTATCATAATGATTGCAACGCGCATGAACGTAATGCGCGATAATAAGACGTTTGTAAAAGCTACAATTATGTTGCCATAAGAAACATTCCGCCGACTAGGAGTAGAGCTGCGGTTATAGTTAGAGAGTTAGGAGCGGTTGAATAGCGATAGAATAGTGACAATAAAGTCGGTGTTTTTATTATTTTTTACATAATGGTAGAAGCGAGTACTATCCAGATTCCTCAACCACAAAAGCTATCATATTTCCAATTTTAGAAAACAACAACACTTTTAACTTTATGGATATGTCGGCAGAATTAAGAATATATATTGAACAAGTTAAGAATAATGAAACTACAGATATAACATTCTCTGTATTATGATGTTTTTAACATACTACACAATGGTAACTATAACCACTTAATAGTTTCGTTGCTGATTGAAAAACGAATACGTTTCTTGATTATTTTGGCTTAAGAACTAGTTGAATAACCTAGTTGTGTGATTATATATAATCGTTATTTTTATATTTTACTATAAGTCAAGAAGACGAGTGCAGACAAGGTAGACATGTTTACGTCCAGCCTAATAGTCGCGTAGGTAACCACCCGCAGATACCATAGCCTACAGACGACACTATGGAGAAATAAAGCACCCTGAATCCAACATAATGCTTGGTCATTGTTTTTTAAAGATGTGGTATTACTAAGCTTCGATCTCCTTGACTGCGAAGAGATCTAGAACGTGTCATCATTTAAAGGAAATATCCTTTTTAGCACAAATAAATTTCTATTTAATAATATCATTACCTTCTTGCATTAACATAGATAAAAGTAACAATCAATTAACTCTGTCAGCCACTTGTTTGTTATATGCCATTAATAACCGGTTTTGTGGCTTTATAAGTCTAGCTAACGTCACCACCGTCGTTTAGTTTTCTGTTGAGTGATAGAAAGGTTCAATACTTGTTATTTTTATACGTTAAAATTTATCAGCTTGTTATAAAACTTCGTCCGAAATCGAAAATTGTATGATTCTAGTATAAATGCAATTTATTGGGATGTCGATAATTTATTTTAGTGAATTTTGTCGCATCACTAAAAGCAGTATTCAGCTAACGCAGCGATTTGAATCACTTAATGAAAAATTTAATAAATTAGTAAGAGAATAACTGCATTCGTCCAGAAACTGTTTTTAAATTTTGAATTACCCACATACTAAAAAGATGTTTCTCATTACTTTCAAGACTTCTTCTCCATATAAACAAACGGATATGCTTTATTCCAAATGATATTTGATTTTTAAATGTAGAAAAATATAAGGCAAAGGACTCACAACGTGTATGAGAAATAGTTATTTATGCAATAACAATTTTTTCCGTTTCTCCTTAGCGGATTAAGTGTCGTTTAATTATTGATTTCCAATATTTTTAGGTAATTATTTATATTATTTTCTTATATAAAGATTTACATATTGCTAAAAATGATATAAAATCATGTATGGCTTTAAACTAGTTTTTTCTTTTTGAAATATTATATATTTTATAAGCTAATATATCCGTTTACGCCATAAATGCGGTGGTCACGCATAGTTTCTGTTAGTAATTAAATACTAATTACGCTATTAGTTAACTTTGGGTTTGACATGCTAACTCATATCACCTTATCAGGTAGATTAGTTAGAGAAATATATTTGCGATGTATCAACAGGTAGTGCAGCATTTGAAACAATATATGGAGTAGATGACTTCCGGTGTTTGGTATTGATGTTAGATAGTTGACGTCGTACCGGCCGCTCATTCTGGGTGTTTAGCCCCATTAACTTGTTAATCTTATGAGCTATTTACAATGAATTTGTATTGTCTGTATTTTAATACTCGTATTGGAATTTAACAATAATTTTTATTGTTGTTGCGAATTGAAAGAGACGGTGCGTAAGGTCACTGTCTTCCACGTGGGAGGCAGCAGTTAGAACCCACCACGTACCAATATGTTTCAAATTTTGAATTCATATTACTTATTCGACGAGTTTACGGTGAAAAAATATCTTGCGGAAACCTGCATATACCGTCAATCACGTTGGCCAGCGTGATTGACTAAGGCCTGGTGACGACGTTTATGATGACGATGATGAATTATTGATATATACAGTAAATCAATTAATTATCAAATACTCAATGTTACATCAGTGAACAAAATAGAAGCTTCAAGCCTTAACTTAATGTCTTTAGGAATGAAACGAAAGCCGAGCTGTCGGGGTATCAGACAAAGTTGTATACGAAGTAGATGTAGTTTCTGGTCCAGCTCTGGTACTTCATAGGTCTTTTACTTAAATTATGCGATGTTGATTTTCACTTATGCAATAGAAAGATATACTTAAGTAAGTTAACTAGGTTCACGAGTTTGATAGCGTTGGGGTTCGAGAACTCTGGTTTCGTTAACGAAAACAAGGGAATTTTCGCGACGACCAACAGCGATGATGGATCAGCCATCTCTTACTGCAACTGCTTTAGGGCTATTGTTGCTATTGAGAGCGTATGGGAGGCTGTCGCCTCTTTATGCGAGAATGCTATCTCGTAGGAGACACTCTAGCTGCTCCTCTTCATCGTAGACGGGTGGGCGCCAGAAGGCGGGTGGTGGTCGCCCTTGTTCCTACGCGGCCGCATATTTAGGTGGGTCCCATGCACGCTATGCACAGACCATCACGTCTAGGATTGGAAATATAGCTCATTTTAATTTGTAGTGCCCTTAAAGAATATCAAGTGCTCAATATTCTAGTGTTAACTCCTATGTATCCATTTGACTAGCAATAAATGAATAAAGAGATTATCTTTGAGTTTCATTTTCAGTATTTAAATTACAAAACATATCATTTAATTACGTCTCCTATGTATTTTAATAATAAGCTGTTAATTACCACACGTCCATTCAAACCAAGTCATTAGACATTACTATTCGAAAAATATAATTTGCAATTTGAATACCATAATCGTGGATTGTTAAATAATTAATAGCAGACCGAAGGTCGCCTATTAAATAAATTACATATTGATTTCATAGTCTAGTGTAGATTGTAATTTATTAGGCATGTTATTCGATACAGGTATTATAGGTACAACTAGATTGTGTAACGTCAGTTCATTATCTCATGACTTATTACGTTACCAAATATTGTATGACCCTTGACTAGTATTTAGAAATAGTTCCGATAAGCCTTTTCTAATTCATCGTGTGTTTGTGGACCTTGATATCCTTCTAAATAGCTTCCTACATATTTCATCGGTGCTCCATTATGAGACGCCAACGCAATTTTGTCGATGTAAACATTTATTTTTATTTTTTAAAATTATAATGAATCGTTTATGTTATCAAATATTCATAAAAATGTCACTTATTTGATTCCCTTAATTAATTTAATTCCATTATTAAACTTATAATGTCTATGATAATTCTCTAAAACACTAAGAAAACATGTTAATAGTAAATTATATTTTAAGCTAACGTGTACATAGTGTAATGTGTATAAATTATATAAATCCTTTTATTTCTTTTTAAAATCTATTCTATTCTTTAAATTTGATATTGCACGTTTCCTTGTATTATAGCGGTACAATGTTGACATCGAACTTTAAGGAGAAGCGTTATTTAATTTTAAGTCACATTTACCGCAACAACAAAATTAACTAAAGCACGAAACAAGATCGGCGGATTTAATTCCATAATGAGGCAGTTACATTTATCAATACAATCTGTACGTGACATGTTAATAGCTTTATGCTCTGTACTCATACTTATTTTGAAGAAATAATTTTCGTGTATTTAAGACGTTGGTAACTTAACGTAATGATAGTATGTAATCGTGGAACATTTGTTGATCTGCTGTTCATTGTCGCGGTTATAATTAAAAGCCTATATACTTACCACTACTGGACACAGGCTTGCTGGTAAGTTATAATGTTTAAATTTGTTATTTCTTTATTGCAATATAAAAAATACAAATTATAACATTTAAAACATATTTGCAAACGTGAACATCGTGTTTGTTATTACGATAGCAGACACGTGGTTAAATTCTTTTTAATGGAATCAATAGAAATTAAATCTAACATAAAAACATCTGTTACATATGATAAAGGTTTTTTTATCCTTTTTTTTCATTCACGCCAAGTATCTAAATCAAATTAAGCAACAGTAAGAACATGTAATGCGGATACTAGATAACAGGGAAGATAACTTTTATATAAATATGTGTTGGAATATGAGAAATTATACTTAACGAATAGACAAACATCCAAAAGCATGATTTGAAGTAATTTTGATAAATTGTGATTTCTGAACGTCTTTTAAAGTGAATTAAAATCTTTTTCTTTTATTTTGAATTACTGTCGGCAGACTCTAAAAAAGAAGTGAAAGTGTAAGTTGATATTACCCATAAGGAGTTCTAGTTTAATTTTATTACCATAAAAAGGTTCAGAAAGACCAACAGACACTTTCACATTGAAAACAAACTGAAAGAATCTTTTAAATTAGGTCGTCGACATGATTAATAAAATAGTCTTGTCTGTACGTATCTGTTTAACACGCATTTTAATTATGCTTATTAACAATTAAAGGCAATCCACGAATGTGGGTCAAGTCGGTTAAAAGGAATAAATCAAGTGTACACCAACCGTGATCTCATGTTACGTGACCACTAGTTGAAAACAATCACAGAAAACTTAATCTCATTAACTTAGAGTTTAGATTCGTCTGGCCATGTGTCTGGATACTATGGCAGCACAAATAGTGTCGTTACATTTTATTTTGAGATCGTTAATTTTGTACTAAGTGGGATAATTATTGGTATAAGTAGGAATGAGATAAATGTAACCTTGGATGTAATTGTATTTTATAGGAGTAATGCTTTTTGATAAATAATTTTTATTGGTATCTAATCTCATAAAACATTAATATTTATTATTTCTTCTTATTTTGCTCTTGAGCAAATTTTCAAATGCTCCAAATACCAGAGATATATAACAATCAAACTCTATACGCCATTTTGATTTAATTTCTTTCATTATTTTATTATTCTCTGTTATTAGTAGGTAGTTTAGTATCTACACGAAACATACAATTACAGCATTTCATTTAAAAAAACAATGTGCTTATTAAACAAAATTTGACGTTCAAAAATATTAAATTTCCAGAAACATTCACATGTTTCGTGGTAATTGCTATGTAGATGCTAATTGTAAGTTTAACAAGGAAAATAGTGAAAAACTACTTAAACAACCTTCCCACGTGCTTAATAAATTATTATGTACGCGCGTGGTTATACTCTGAATCAAGCGAAACACTACTCTCTGTAAGTACTCTAACTCTATGTAATAAGAGTCATTTTCCAACTAACGTGTAATACTGAGACACGATCATCTGTATACGCCTCATCATGTGATGTTTATACCGACAAAAATAATAAGTTAACAATCAATTTTTAACTAACCTATTGTAACGGGATTAATCGGGCTACTATAAAGAAGTCGATAAAATTAAAAAAGAAATCCGTTAAATAATTAAGATTTCTAATCATACCAATTAGTTGTTGGATTTATGGTCTCGTTCATTAAATCTGTTATAAGTACGAAAACAACTTTATTTCGCTTTGTTGTAGAGAAAACGTATTCAGGATATGTTATCTTATCTTATCTTATCTTGATGTAGAGCCAGGATTATTACTCCCACACGGAGCACGTCGACCCAATGGGATCTTTTGTGCTTCCCTAATCCTACTGACTGCTGTCCTGGAATACCTCCAAGATGTACTTACTAAGTACACCCGGAGACAGCAGCCTTATATATCTTCAGGACTGGGATAGCCCAGTCCAAAGAGACCCATTCTTTTCCTAGCAAGAGCATCACAATTACATAGGGTGTGTTCCATTTGTTCGGTGTGCTCCCCACAGGCCCTACATAGAGGCGGCAGGATATGTTATAATGAACAATAATTGAAGTTGGTATAATCATGTCTTTAAGTAGATATAACTTAAACAAAACTGTCGTTAGATACGCTAGAAAAAAGATATCTCTATTATTCTAAATAGACGTATACCTCCGTTTGCATAGACTACTAAAAGTAATTTTTCAAAATGATTAAGTAAAACCTTAAACACAGATTAAAAAGTCAGAAGTGGATACCAAAAATTAAATAATCATTTTAATTCCATTTGCAAATATTTGGAATTTCATTCTCTGCGATGCAACGCGGCGACGCGAGCTCTCGCATAAGTGGCCATACACGTACATACAAACCGTTGTACACACCCCAATGCTCATAATTTGCTGACAAGAAAACAAAAAAGGAAAAAACGCGGCTCCGTTCTAATTAGGTCGTCGAGTGAGAACAGGGTGTTCGTCAGCACAATAATAATTAACACTGGCTGTAATGAAGCGTACCATAAAAACTAATTGGCGGCCCTACGATCGCTGTCGCGGAGTAAGCGACCGGTTCGCTCCGATTTCGATAGGTTCGAATGGTGCTATTCAAATATTCGATTGCGACGCATATGTGGGATCCATGAATTTAATGATGCATTATTTTTGAAACGATTTTGAAGTCACGGTTAACAATAGTCGATTTTTTCAAACTTGATTTAAGAATATGATTTAAAAACTCATGATAAGTGAAGCATATTTCTCGTATGTATGCAATGTGTATATCCAAATAAATAATAAATAACCTGAAAGTGTAAAAAAATTCTCGTCTTTTAAAGGGCTAATATTTATTTAAAGTTTGATACTATTGTCGTTGTCATATTAAACAGAGTGTCAGTGTCGGAGACTAATGCCTTCTATGCCTCATAACTTAATCGAATATCGATAACGCGTTTAATATTACAAAGCAGTCTATATTACATAGCACCTTTTAGATCCAAAGCAAACCTTCATAGCATGAATACTTTAAGAGTTGACATTTCTAATATCCCATGTTACTACATATTGGCATTGTCTATTATTTATAACTAAGTTCATTCATAAACAACATAAATCGTCATCATTATCAATTAAAATAAATAACATTAGATAAGCTCTGTAAGGACTGAGTTTGAATAAAAAGCCTATAAGCTCTTTAGCAACGATTGATAACTATGTTAAAACACAAAAGTTTCTTGCGTGTGAAAGTCGTTATGGAAGTTAAGAAAAATATAATTTATCAAAGAATACAATTTATATCAATTGATTTTAATAGGCGTTCGTGGGCGGAGCTTTTTGAAAGGTTTTCTTATTGATTTTTTAAATTGAATTATTGACTGTAGATTACTGTTAATATTGCAAACTAGTGTTTTAAATCGCACTGCTGAACGAGCTGGCGTCTATCAACTAGTTCAAAAGGGAAATCAGTCAATAATGCGCTAATTTCCCCTCCTTAATGGCCCTGCCGGCCTCCACTCAGACCAAGCGACAGGCGACTAGTTAATGAAATAACTTTGTAATAACATTCGTCGAATGGACTGCTGATAATAAACTGTATTATAGCATGATAATTACATTGTATGCGGTACATATGACTGCTGTTAAATCACTTAACTTTGTATGTTATAAGTAAATAAGAGTTTACGAGTTTATTTTAATAATAACCGCTTTTGATAAGAGCTGAAAGCAACCTGCATCTGTTTCCACGTCTTTTGCTCCTGTTTTGCGTTTGATGGACACCCTTTGTCGATCCGCTCTTACGGAAGAAGAAAGAAGAAGAACTGCTTAACTGCATTCAGCTACCGCGTTGTGTCAGCGTGGTGATGTTATAGCTCTATCTCGTCATTTGTTTCTACCATGCAGGAAGCCCCGTGCCCAGTTTCTAACTTCATTTATTTTGCTTCTAAAGTTTTATAGACGTTTCAAAGTTCAATAAATTTAACGGATTAATAAAAGAAATTAAGCTTAACGATCATTTTACCTCGTTACCTTCGATATAAATTCACGAAAACAATAAAATTAGCAGAAAAATAATCATTGTAATGAAAGTTATCGTTAAGGCTCCTTATCGCGGTATAAGTGGTACAAGCCATAAAAACTAAGCGGCCCAATTATTTGGCCATTAGAGGGAGCGATTGGAGAAATGGCCGATGTGGTTTATTAAAAAATTGACGAGGATCGGAAACGAAGGAGTATAAGAATAGTTCTGTAAAAAGCTTTCTATAGGCAGCGTTTTGATTATAAAGGTTATGAATAGGCGTAGGGTTGAGTTCTTAAGTTGTGAGTCTTCTTGTCTTTAGTCTCATCAGACTCAGAGCTTTGTGCTTAACCTGCGTCAGTCTCATAAATAAGGATTCGAGCTTAACATGCACACTTTTATTGGACTGAAACACTTATACGGCATTTTAAATATTTTTGTCTATTTCTGAATAACAATCTTTTACTATTAAACAGTTTGCGCTCGCTATTACGCGACATATGCTAAGCCGGGGACTGATTCACTACTGTAGCTGCTCACAATACCTTTTATTTATTTAGTAACTTGTGGGATACTGTTTCTTATTGTGTGTGTATTGCAGTATTTGAAATCAATTTCAATTTCATTACGCTCATATTACAGATATTTTAATTTCAAAAACTATTAGTGTGTGTAATCACACTCTCTCACACACACAAACAGGCAGTTCAACGCGCGCAGTTACGTACCTGCATTTGAATCCAAAATATGATTGGTCAAAAGTTAGTAGCATTTTATTGAAAAAACATGTTTAATGAAATACAGCAATAAAAAATACAAAATGTTGAATATTAATAGAGAAATAATATTACATTATTCTGACGCTGACTCTAATTTAGCCCTAAGCATATTAAGAGTAAATACACTTTTGTATTGAATATGTATATTGTATATAGAATATCATGCTCTGTTGCTTTAACAAATGACATTGATATTAAAAATTCAATTTCACGTATTTATAAAGCCTCAAGTCCACGCGCGAGGTATCACTAGGTAAGTATCACAGGTCGTAATGTAAGGGTAATGAAGCCACTATTATCGTTAGACATAATTGCCTACAAGTGAAGCATCATGCGTATCATTTTGCACGATACTCAACCTTAGGTGAAGATAATAAGAGCGATTAGATAATATGTTACAGGGTTCGCTTTTGAAGTTTTTGGGGGTGATATTTACGTTTGTGTGCAGTTAATGACTGTTGACCCATTCTTTATTTCAAAAAGCGTGTTTTGCTGGTAATTTTATTTTCCTTGATCAAATAAGCTGCTTTTATTATAGCAAATTATCTATCCAATAAAAATTCACCTTTATCTACAAAATATATGACGAAGTACGTTATATTATATATATTTCTGTAACTTACCCATAGTAAATGTTTCTTGTATCCAATTTTTTAATGCAAAATCATGCCAAACCGGTAGGTAATACCTATAGCCATAAAATTTTCCTGTAATTCCTATAATGATAAATAATGACAGGCTATAAAAACTAAATTTCTGTCTAATTTGTAAACAATTTAACATTTTCACTAAAAATTAAATATTTATTAAAACGCGCTCTATCTCATTTGATATCAGCCTAACTATTCCAATAGTTAAGCTAAACAGTGAGAATATTATGCTCCAAGCATTCATCTTTTTATGTATAATAATTATAAAATAAGTGTTTCATTATTCGCATTCGAAAAAACATAATGAAAGACGATTAAAAAAACAAAAAAAAACATTATTTTACAAATTAAATATGCATAAAAAGATTAATTTTTTCGCTTCATATTCATACTATTAAGGTTAACTATTAAATTCATCTACCTAATAAACTTTTTAGGCGTCATATTATAAAATAATTGCCTTATATTGTATAATGACATGATGCGTTCGAAGAAAAACTTCTACCCTTAACTCGGCTAGACTCTAGTTTACTCTATTCCTCAACGGTGAGGTCAGTACATCAAATACCTTAGATAGAGGTTAAAATCACACAATAATGTTTATTATACGGCATCAAGGTGAAACAAAGACCGAAACACATTATTAGCTTTCATTATCGCTGTAACATTAAAACTACTCGGCTATTAGACGCCATTACTAAGAATTAAGTTTTTTGATTAGCCCTAATTAAGCGGGTCGCTACCAAAACATAGAATTTATTCTTTCCACCTAATTGTCTCATAGGTGTGACAGCCATTATTTTAATTGCGAACAGAGGCTTTAATTGCAGCTTACGTTTCTTTCTATGTGCTTTTAATGACCGCTTTATAATGTGTTTCATGTGTGCGACCTTATTTCTGCTGGGTTTCGTCGGTATTGACTGGGTAGTTCTATATTCAGTGGAAAGGAAATGATTACTTTTCCCAACACTAGTGGGTGTTCAATTAAGCTCTATTTTCTACAGCCACTTAGACACGAAATGTTAGTTTAAGTTAAATTGAAACCCAAGTATTATATGTTTGAAATACACGTTATTGATATGTCGGTTAAGGTTTCAAAAAAGCGAATAGTGACTTTTAACGATGAAAATGTTTTCTCTTTTTGGCCAAAAAGAGATATCTCTGAAAGTGTATTAATGTATTTTGATTACGTAATTAGTTGTAAAATGAAACCGAAACCAAAACAGATTTGTGGTGGTATATATTTCAATTGTCTGTATTCATAACCTTATCGATAAATAAAGATATGATAAAACATAATTTTAATAGTAAAGAAAATCAGCCGTCGATAAATAAGTTTATTAAGACCATTAATGTACTACTATTATGAAGCTGAAGAGTTTGTATGTTTGTTTGTTTGAACGTGTTAATCTCAGGAACTACAGATTCAAATTGAAAAATTATTCATATGTTTAATTGTCCATTTATCTGGGAAGGTCTACTTATAGGCTATACAACATTTGTGACAGAGAGAAACCCACGCGATTGCAGCCGCGGGTGGAAATAAGTAATTAATATTTTTACAGATTGCAAAAACTTAACAATGGTTAACGATTTGGCTCATATTTTTTTGAAAATCTAATTTATGGATATATCCAGGTCATGTTTTTTCATGACGACAAATACAAATACTAAATTAAACTTTTATATTACAAGTATAATCAAAGGCTTGTAGACTTCAAAGTGTTACTTTATTTTATAATAAACGTTCCTACACAAAACTATTTTCTTTACAAATAATAAAAAGGTTCAATAACAGTTTTTATCAAAAGATGTCATACTCCTTAGTACTATTTAAAGTGTGATTTCTACAACAATATCGGAATTGATTTAAGTCAATAATTTGAAGCGAACCAACGCGCCTAGAGTAACGTAACAAATTAAGGGGGTGTGTGGGGGCTTCTGTGCTATTTACCATACGTGGGCCTACTATTTTTTCATGGTTTTTTTAGTTTCTTTCCATTGCCATTTTCCATGGCCCCGGGCGACTCGGCCCACGGGTGGCTTCTTTTTTTTAAATCAGTAAATTGCATATTTGAAAAACTACTGCAGACTCGGCGGCATGTCGATTGACCAGGTGTGTACGTATACGTGTATGATATTTGTTTTGTTGATCGAAGCGCTTTTGGGAATAAAAATAGGAGATATGAAATATCTTAGTAAAACTCGTTAAATATTTAAGTAATTATAAGCTTCAATTTCAATGTAGATTCGAAGTTGTTATATACGATATTATAAATTATTTCGCTATCATATTTTAACCCTTTGTCCTTTACCTACCCGCTGGCGTATTTTCAAAACAAGAATATTTATTGTCTCTGGTTTCGGAGTCTTAAATTGCAGTACATATCTTTTTTAGAGGCATATACTTTTAAAATTAAAATGAAACATTATTCCACTCAGCATTATATGAGATAGTAAAAAACTGTTACTAAGTCATATATAGATTTTCATAATTGCGATTACGATAAACAGTAAAGCCCTTTAGTTCTTTACAAAGATACTAACTAGTGGAATGATTCGTTTTATAAAATTTTTAATTGAGTAATTTCAAAATTTTGTATGTTTAATAGTTTCTCATCAGACCGCTTTACGGAGCACAAAAGATTTCATAATAAATAACCGTGTGCGCTAATTGCATCTTCAATCGCAGTTTAAATTGAGTTCAACAATGGAAGTTTAAAAATTCAAATTTGTTCGATTATGACGGAACAATCGACTAGTCGAATACATACATATAGTCGAGTGCCCACGCGCCGCGCGGTGGGGGATGAGAACTTGAGATACCCTACATTTTAAAACTGAAATAGTTTTTTTATTAGATCAAATAAGTTTTGATATGGTTTTAAAACAATGCTTTAATAAATCTTAGGCTTACAGATGGAATGAGTTTCAAAGCACTCTATAAGCCAAAAACAGTTAAAATGCAGTTTTAGTATAGTTAGCATAACTGCCCTTGGAACTGCGTACCAACAGTGAATTACTGCCTTATACCACAACTAGTACCATAGTTACTCTGATTTCAGTTTGTACTGTGGTAAGTAACGGTATTTTTATAATTATGTTTACAATAACGATATAAGAAAGCGTTGTTGCCAGTTTTCATAGTACGAGTATGCCCACCGCCACTACGACTATTGCAGGCGGGCAGCTATGAAAAACGAAAAAAAATGTATTTAAGAAAGAGAGAAAATACTTGTCATTATAAATGTCATGACCGTTTGCGGTATGAACTTAAATTTAGTAAGAATTTTAATTAAAAAAAATAACGAAATCAATATTTATAGTTCAAATTAAGGCCGTATGTATATAGTGAAATTACTTTGCATGTCATAAAATTTATATTCCTAGTAAACATTTCTTTTTGAATTATAGATTAGTTTGTAAAAGTTAAATTTTCAAATAATTTTCTTTGAATACAAAAAAAAAACACGACTTTTTCTCTTAAATGAAACTTGAAGGGTCTATTCTAGGCAAATGTAATCTAAATAATATTTTTATCGAAAACCCTAATCGATTCTCCCTGTTCACATCAACCTATGATTCAAATGCTCAACAATCCGTAATTCTGTTACAGTGGGATAAATAAAAGGTAATTGAAAGGAAATTACGCAATAAATGGGAGGTTATTATTGAATTTAATGTTAAATTAATCGTAAGGCCCCTCCTAAACATCTGTCGCGTTGGATCCCCGAATCGATGCTCGACGATGACTGTATTCGATTATTTTTGATAAGTACTACAAAATCTGAAGTGCGTTTTTGATAATAACTTTGCGAATTGAAACAACGTGGGACCTATTGTTGTTGCCTAGTTGGTTGCACAAAAAATGATTTGTGATTTCATTAGAATGCTTTATTGTTCAGTTATTACATTTCAAATTTGAATACAATAAAAAGAGTTGTTATTACGTAGAAACTTAATAGTGATTTTTTTCTCTTTTTGACATTTTCATAACCAATTGATATTTTATATGTCACAATATTTTTAATAAACTAGCGAAAACTGGTATCCACAAATTTCTCAACAACAGTTTGTTCCCGTCTCACGCTAATTGGGCTTTCAATAAGAGAACTGAAAATATTAATTTAGGATTCAGAAATACATGAACAGTTTTCACAATAGGAATAAACCAGGACTAACAAAAAGGCAATATCAATTTAGAGCATTATGATTCTACATTATATTTAGGTCACCAATTCTCTTACTTATACTGTGCTTTGAAATTTTCAAATTTTAAGTCGTTTTTTGATTATTAAAGCATGGCAAAGACACTATACCATCTTATAATCCATATGTGAAGATAGCTAGTGAAGCATGCGACACACTGCCCTAGCCACCCTCACGTTGCCGGACCAAAAAGTGCTTTTTTACACCTCTTTTAAAGCAAACCATTTTGTATGAAAGAGGGAATACGTGTGCTGGTAAGGAATTCCACGCTCTAGCTGTGCGACAGAGAAAGGAGACAAAATCTCTTAGTGCGCAAGGTAGACGTGGCGACAGTTAGACTAAAGTTTTTCACTCGTACTCTAGTTGAAATACCGACCGCCTATCTAATCTAGAGAACTTGCTATCTGTGTTAGTTCTCTACTCATATGATAAAAAAATCGGACATTTCGCAATGCAAATTATAAACGTATTCCTTTTTAATTTTGACATGTACCCGTATTGATGGTAATTGGAAACACGCCGTGTTCATCACAGCGATGGTTTCTAAACTCCGGAAATGATTTATCGTTCCATCCCTACGGTTCCTGTGCTGTTCAATTAATTTTTGTCATCCATTTGCGGGTTCAGTATGTACAATATATCCGTTAACTGTGACTGACTGGAAAATAATTGGAGTTACGAGTAGCTAACTTAAGATAGCGCTATGCTTATCTTGAATCCTGTATATTATTTCTATTGCTATATGAAGGTATGCTTTATAGAAAAAACCTGCCTTTTTATATAGGTACCCTCATTCCTTTTTATTCATTTTATTCAAAAAAAGACATTTCAGCCTTCTTCCATTCTTTATGGTCTAGCTTATAGTCTTCTTCTCGCCTAATGGTAACTGATGGCTACGCTGAAGATGGAACCGTGTTACAGCCGAAGTGCACAATCACCGAATAACTATCTATCTTACCACCAACTGTGGAACAATCAATGGTAATATAGGTGTTAATAAGAACTACCAAATGAAAAATTTACTCGCACAGAGAATTGGATCTCGAATCTCATTTTTAAGGTTGCTTTGAGCAATAGATAACAGATGCAGTTACAGTGTCTTCATATACTAATCTTAACGTTGAAAGCGGTGTAGTCTAAGTCAAAGTCAAAATATCTTTATTTAAATAGAATCATTTACTAAGTTATTTTTAATCATTATAACCGGGAATTTGTATGAGAAAAATAAATAACTAAGTAAGATAAGAAATATCAAGTCTCAAGTTCAATAAAATGAACACTTCATATCAACTCCTAAAAGCTCATACAAGTTTGAATACTTTAAAATGTCCTATAATGATTCAATAATGTGCGTGATTTACAACAATTTCTTTTCTTCATAAGTACTATGGAATTCAATTTGATTATTTGGCAAGTTAACCAGTGAAAGGATTGTATCACCCTGTAGTTATATCTGAATACTATTATGAAGAACTATTCAATACATTGTCACAATTTAAAACTACATTTTAGCTTATTTAAAGCGCCAAGTAACTCGAATGCATATAAAATACTCACACCGTAACACGCATCCAAAGAACGAACAGATATCAACTCTTATGAATAAATCGTACATATCTACAGAGATCGAGTGGTCGCGACACTCGTGTACGCTGCATAATACATCACTGTACGCTGTTGCTGTACGTTGGACTTTAATTATATATCTGCTACAATTTCGCCTTTTTTCGAGTATTTTTCACATTTCCTCCCCCCACACACCCCTGTCCACCCTACTGCCGAACGGCCGCAGAAAAAAAGTGCTACGTGTGTGTATTGGAACACTCCTGTGCATTGTTGTGACTACAAAATTGGACAGAGCACGGAATATCCGGGACTGACATCCAAGACTGACCGAATCTTAACGCGAATGACATTTCTATTACTACAATAGTACCGGCTGAGTAGCGTCGCCTCGCAGTAATGAGTAGCGACGGAATGAATGTCGTAATAAAAACAGTTTTAATGCAATTAAGCTCGTAGAACACGACGAGGAGTGCTCGATAAGCCGTGCTCAACTTTTCCTGTAACAGGCTGTTATTTCACGATTTAAAATCGTTTCTCAACCCGTTAATGACGCGAGTACAAGTGCAGATCGGCGGCTCCGTTCGGCCGCGGACCAATCTATTTAATAACCCCCGCGCCGGTGACACCCCACCCGGCGGCCATCGCCAATTTTCACCCCCCTCGGCACCCCGCTGGAGCCCCCTAGCACCCGCCCTGAAAAAAATCCGGAGCGTTTTAAAATTAATGAGTAAAAATCTACACACACAGATGTGCGAACAATGCTGAGCGTGTGTGTGTGCTGGCCGATAATGACCACACTTCACCCGCCAAATGATGACGCGATACCGCGTGTTGCGACGCTGCGGAAGCCGCGATCGCGGGGCCTTTTCCATCGAGGCAAACTATTCGAGGAAAAAATCGAGTGCAAATTGAAAATTCGTTCGGACGTGCTAATTCCTAGCGAAACGGCGCCGCGCGCGAAGCGAACGCAGTTAGATAACATTTGTAGAGGCGGGCGAGGGGTGTCACCCCTACGCAATGCCGTTTTTATTTTGACCGGCCCTTGCCCCCTTACCCCCTTCGTTCGTCCAACTTCATCTGAATAATTACTGATTTTTTCCCGTGTACCGCTGATTATTCCAAATGTTACTTGTTATTTTTCTACTCCGTTCATTAGGTGACAAAGACTTAAGCCTACTCTTCAAATTGTCTGAAACCAATAGTTATCAAACTAAAATGAATGCTGATCCAAATATTAATAATATAATATTAGGTTAAGGTTATTTCCGGGTAATGTTTATTTTGAAACTGATTTTCATATAGAAGTACTATAAAAAGTTAGCAAGTTTTGTAAAAGTCCTCATTACTCATTTGACAATACATCCATTGAATAAAATTTCTGATTACCTATAATAACTACATATTTCTCAGAAAATTATTAAAAAGGATCTACACGAGGCTTACTACTGACGCAAAGATTAAAGCAACAAATTAAATATGAAAAGTAAACTTTACAACCCGTACAATACAAATAATGAATTATAAACTGCGAACTACTATGACAGAACAAGGTCAGTTCAAAGTTCACAGTGCTACGTTTGTGTAATGCCGACAGTACTTTAAAGGACTTATATTACAAACTTTTATTTGAGTAGATTTGGGTAACATTTCGATCCGACGAACAATAGTTTCGCAACTAGTTTATGCATTTAAAACCTTTTGTGTCTGGGCGACATTTAACGTTAAACGATAACTTCTGCTCTTATAAACTAGTTTCGTCATATTTCTGTTTCTTTCAATAGTCTAAACCATAGGTCTCCAAACATTGAAGCCTTCGGGCCATAATGATTTTTCAGTTTGTTCCAACAGGCAAACCAGTTTTAATTTTTCTGCCCTTAACTATATTTCTAGACTAGAATAGTCGCAGAGTGCGCGACCTAAGCAAACTTACGCTTTTTTTGCATTTCAATGATTAAAAAACGAAATTACAAAAACTAAATTAGGAGTTTGGAGCTAGCTGGTCTAAACTATTCAAAAATGTCTGTTATTTTGAATATTATTATATAAGTATATAACCGATTGAGGTTTAGTGGTTAGTGTTTTTAGTTTTATTATGGTATTAATAATAATGTTTAACTTTAAAAAATTAGATAAACAGTACATTTAAGATCTTATGAACGTAAGCTTATGGTCTTATTTATCTGTAATTTGCTATGATAATAAACAATCATTACAATCTGTCATCATCCCTATTGTACTTTAAATTTCGAGTCTCACACTAATTATTATGTTGGATCTTTGTATTATGTAACTAATAAAATTAAAATAAATATTTTTTAATACAGAATACTATATAGTTTCTTGTAGCTGAGCGAAAAAGTCATAGAACGAGACTCAGTATTAAAATGAGGGAACATTTTAATTTAACGCATTTAGTCGGACGGCGAGGCATCCCGTTTGTTTAGTACCTTTTTGTTTTCGCGCCAAAACTCGCTTAGTCTATCTCCGTTTCGCGTGGGACGAAATCATGAACGTTGTTATGGTAACTTAATAAGTATTTTCTAATGATCTTATTACTATTCCGTGGGTGTATATTTTGAATTCTGACGCACGTATTTATCAAAGTAAAAACAAGATTATTTTTGGAAAAATAGGACATTAATAGCAATGTTAAAAATTAAACAAAACTTAACAACTGGAGGAGTTGTTAAGTAAACGTTTCTTTTATCAATAATTTAAAATCTGAAAAATGTTAATCAATATTAACATTTATCAGATTTTAAAATACATTACAACCATTTAATAAAAATCAATTATTGTATTACAACTACAGGTAAAGCATTCCCTACTCTTGTTACCACTAAGGTCGCTGTCTCAGTCTTATAATAAATATTTCAACAAATCTTTAAAAAATATAAAAAATTCTTGACACCTCATAACATAAGCAACAAAATGCAAAATTCTCGGCAAAAAAAAATCTCATAACGATGGCAATTAATTAGCACCTAATTACTAAAGCAAATAAAAACAGGCGAAACTTTAATTATGCTTATTCGACAAGTGACAAGTCGGGCCGATGGCGATCGCTTTAGCAAGGATTTCGGAGGGGTGGCCCACCCATTGGGGGCGCATTTTTTCCAACCACCACCGAAGGGGTTGATTTTTTAAACTGATGACGCGCTTTCATTCCGCGCTCTGCAACTTTGCCGCGCGGCTGTGTGCGCGCCGAGCCGTTGATAAATAAAAAAAGTAAAAAAATAAATACCGCTTTGTCGATAGTGCTCCGTTTTCCGCTTTCGCACCAATATCTAGGCTGTGGTTCATAACTTTGAATTAAACGGAAGTGTTAGAATATAACGCGAGTAAACTAACTGCTTAGTTGGAACATTTTTATCGGTTGACCAAAACTTTCTTTGAGTTTGCCGAACTTCCCGCGAAGTTCCGCTGTCGAAACCTTCTTACGGACATTTTCTTTTGAACATTTGAAAAATGGGACCTATTTTATTTAAGTGATATTAGTTGAGCAAGTGTGAAAATTTTACAAGAAGTAATGACATTATCCTTCGTAAGTACCTATTCATTAACAAATACTAATTCTAACATTACTCCTAAATGATTAAACAAAATTACGTTACTTTTTTAAAATTTTAATGAAACATAATTAGTAAATAATTATAAATTTATTATTTCAGTAATGAGTGAAATAAAAAATTTATAATTATCTTTTATCTTTTTTTATCAAAAAATCACATTTGTAATTTTGATTTTTATATCATAAATAATGCAAATTATTAATTTAAGTTCTGCATTTCGACGCGAAACTAATAACAAATATTTTAGTAATGAAACATAATGAGACTTTTAAGTTTTGTTTAATTGTTTTATTAATTGAAATCAAAATAAAACCAAGAAGAAATCGAAAAAATAGTTCTGCTACTAAATTTAATTTGGTGTTATTTAGTGAGACAAGTTACGCCATCTATTGGTAGGATTAGAAATTATTTTTTCTTTCAAGAAAGATTATTAAAGATTATTTATTGAAAAAAATTATACTTAAAATAGAAGTCTGTAGATTTTATTTATAAATATTCATTGGTACAAAAAGATCGCTAAATCTATTGAAAATGTTGATTTGCTATTGCAAAATTATTAATGATTTTATTATAAGAATAGAAGTTTGGTTTCATTATTCAGTGAAATTGACAAAAACTTCATTGACTGTCTCTCAAATAATTAATAAAAGTAACAAAGATTTCGTTAGAAAATCTCTGATCAAAAAACAATTATATTAAAAAACTATACTTCGTATATTGATCAAAATGGAATGAAGTATTTTATATATTACTTTGTCTTTACAATTATAATAGGTTAGAAAACTATTAACTCATTGTTGAATTGAGTATTTAATTAATCAACTTCCTACTAATAGTCTTCAAAAACTATTCTTTTTCCTTAAATACTTATTATTATAAAAAGAAATAACTTATAACTTAATATTTATGTTAATTAGACGTATATTTTTATTAAAATGGACTTGCTGTTTTTAACATAGGAAGCAATTAAAATACATCCATTTATAAAGCACACACAATTATATTTATAATCATTGCGATGATACCACATTGCTAAAACCGTAATCTTTGTACTTAATAGATTACGATAGATCGTATATGTTCGCGGCCGTGGCTTACAGACGTAAATTAAGGCCACTGGCCATTCTGTAATAACAGAATATTGTTTTTCCAAGAAAACAAACAATAATCTTCTTAAATAAGACTAGAAAATCGAAGTGTACAATCGGTATTATAATTCTATGGATTCTTCTTAGTAATTCTTGAAAAAACAGGCGAAGTAAAATGTAATTGCTTGCCATATTATTTTTAATTTGCAAAGAGTCGAAATAAGTATTGACGTCTAAACTTACTGTAAGATTTTTTTACATTGTGACTATGTAATATCTAAAATTTACATTAACTCTAATAAATTAAAGTATATATGCTAAACATAACTCTCATTTATTGTATAGAAATCGTTATTTTGCAATAAGACTGCCCTCATACAATGTAGTATCTGTATATTATTTAGAATTTGAAACTGATTGTGTAAAATATAGCATATACTATATATTTATTTAATTAACACAACAGAATATTAGAGAATTGTATAAAGGTACTGCTTATTTCTATACGAAATCTCTTCCAGCAATAGTACCGTGTACCTAAAGTTGCTTTCTTTTCGTTATCGCAAGCAGAGCGTTCGAGCGAATCTACGGCTTAGCATTTAAAAATATCTAAATACGGCGAATTAAATGCAAAATATTCGTGTAAACAAAATTTACATTGATAAATACGCCTTTTTCAATAATAAAAGCGTAAAGGCGTATTAAACGCTTTTTCAATTCCAAGAAATCTGAATTACATACGTAACATTGACGATGTATACACATTTATATACCGAAGTTGAGTTAAAAGTTTTGATGATTATTTTGTATACTTGTTCCAGGTAGGTAGTTTATTTTGACAAATATTTTAGCACCTTGCTTTCTATATATGGCTTTAAAAAAACTGAAATGTTAGAATCATTTACTAAGATTAAGAGCCAATAATATAATAAAAAAACACGAGAAACCAAATGAGATGACTAGTTAAGAAATAATTCGATATTGATGCAGTGCCAAGCCTCTTAGCATAATGCATTGGACTTAATTATAACAATATAATTAACTCAAGGCACTTCCTCTCGGTAAACATATTTTAATAAGATAATTAAAAGCAAAGTAATTCGACCTTCTTCTTACTTTTATGCGTTCGTCAGAGACCATTCGAAGTTATTATTTTATTTTCGATGTACTATGTTAAATAAGGTTTATTGTATTATAATTGCAATAAATAAGATTTTCTTTAAATTCAAACGTGAGGCATTTAATTGTTACCTATTTAATAACTTTAAATACCTTATTTACGTTTATATGTAATTTCTTTTTGTCATTAAAAAAGTATAGATTTCATTGCCTAAAGTGCCATGCATTATACAGCTCCCATATTCTTTGACGGAAAACGGTTTCCACCAGAAACTTACAACCCGTTTCGTTCTGACGCACCGCAATAAAAAGTGAGGGACATATGTATTACCTCAAGGAAAAAAGCACAGAAAGAAGGGTTATTCACACAAAACACCGTGTCGGCAATGCGGTTTAAAAGATTGTTATTTTTTATCAAGTCATCCGAATGTAAGATATTGCTTTATTCTCAAAATGGAAGAGTCACTGTGATCTATTCAAAAATTTATGTCATCTCTTCGTTTGTTTTATGTGAATTCCTAAAAGGCGTTGGGGAGGTAAAATGACTGATCGCCTCTGTTTCAGAGAAAATTATTTACTTACCTATTAGATTATTATTGATAATGTTCGTCTTCAAACTGTTATTACAATATGTTCTTTCTTGTCCAGCAGGCGGAGTCGGACCGGGAGAGCGGCGCGAGCTCGCCGGAGGGCGGGGCGGCGCGCGCGCAACCCGAGCCGCGCTCGCCGTCCCCTCGCGCCCGCACGCCGCATCATCAGCCTCACCTGAATGGCTCCAGTGAGTTCGTACTACAGCTTTTATATCTTATACCCTAAATATTTAGTATAAGAAAATATCTTAGACGTAATCAACAGCTAACAATATCAAGGAATCAATTGAGACCATAGACGCGTTGACATTTCAAGACGGAGACAAGAGATGTGAAAATCTCAAATGTTCTTAAACTAATATTGCTGTAGTAAGTTGCATGAGATTGAGTTTAAAATCTAATGTAACCGTTTTCTGGCAGTGGCGTCGATGTTTCAAAACCTGCAGAACCTCGCAAACATGCAGCAGAATATGCCGCCGATGTCCCAGCAGTTGCAGCAGCAGATGTCTCAGCAGATGTCGCAGCTGGCGGCAAACCTCCAAGGCCTTACTTCGATGCCCTCCAACCCTGTCATCAATTCGCCGCTTAATTTAAGCGTTAGCGCTCCAGGTAATGCAAAGACTTATTCGCATTATACCCACGTTAGAATTATATTAATACTTTTTCGTTTTTGTGACATCTTCTCGAGTAATAGCATTTGATTTTTAATACGAGTACCAAAATTAGAATCCAATTTATATTTTTCTTATAAAATTCTAGTTACGCAAGGTCTAATATGTCCATTTATTATTATTATATAAATGCATTATGTAACAACAATTTCACTGTATTTAATAGATAGTATGATGGTGTTTCTGGAATCCAACAATATAAATGACATAAGATATGATATATCGTATTTAACATATGAAAAAAAAACTCTTATGAAACAAGAAAATCAGGGCTCAGAAAAATTAATTAATAAAAAAATTAAGACTGAAAATTCAAATACTAATTATTCCAGTCGTGTTACAATTCGTATAAATTTTAATATATATATACAAACATCATTTTAGATTATATATTTCAGGGGTACATTTTTATTCATATGTATGTGTGTACAAATTAATTATATTTAGTTTGTTATTAATGTCATTGTAATCACCGAATTTAATGCATTTTTTAAAAGTAATCTGATACTTTAATCGTTAAAGAATGTCTTAAGACATTAATCTAGCCATCGAATTGTTTGAAGATTATAACTTTATGCTTTTGAATTGCTAATTTAATTTATTATTCTGTCGCAGGAACCAAATTGCTCGATTTTAAAACATTTTATGATACTCTCATATACTATAGATTATTTGCAAACCAATAACATAATTTTACATTATTGACATATACAAGTAAGGCGACCATTTTTTCTATTTTTACTTTAAACATAAAATTAGCACCGGATCCGTGTTTGCGGACATACATTTCCCGGGCATCACCATTTGAACTTATAAGTTTATCAGGTATAGAGTCTAACGCTAATTAGATTGAATTAGACAGATCGGGATAATCGGAACGACACGGTTCGCGCATTAAAAATCTTAACTTGGGAATCACGTGACCCGTAATTAGGTGATTACCGAAACCAATCGATTTAATGAATTCAAGATAGCGGCTCCACTCGCCCGCCTATTAAAGCTATGCCGTAATGGACGAAAAAACCTATTTAAATAATGAGTATAATTACATATTTTTTCACGAACGCACGGATATTACGACTGTTGCGGTATCATTAAGAGTTTTATTGTCTTAATAGAGCTAATTATATATTTTTTTCGGCTCTTAATTGATGCGGCGTAGGAAAGAGCATTTATTACAAAATGTGAAATGTCATGGTTTAAATGAATACGTTATGTTAATGCTGAGTTTAACGGGCTTGTAAGGCATGCAGATAATGTTTTAGATTTTTGTTGGAGCCGTTTTGTTCGCGGTAAATTAGTCTTGCTCGGTTGCCGATGGATTTTGTGTAATTTTCTATCTTTAATACGCCAGCTCTTCTATAATTACAATGTAATTTTATTGTTTAATTACCTCGATAGAAAGTCGGATTAGATGTGTGATTGTTTCGTCAATTTGATATGTATTACCGTGACTAATAAATCCAGGTAGTTTCATTTTGTCTTAGCCGTCATTAAGCTAATGTTTATATACCAAAGCTGATGTTTATTAATTTTGAAAAATTGATGTGAGAGACTTCTCTTAGATTACCAATTTCAACGCAATTATTAATCACATCAATATAAAACTTGATTACGATTCTTACAATTTTTAATGGCACTTGTAGGCACATAAAAATTTCATTATTAAAATGATTTTAAATCAGTTTTTAAAGAATAGCCTGAATATCACAACACAAAATTTGTCTGCGAGTAATTGTATCTTTGTTCTCAGGCATGGGTTCCCCCAATCCCGTAGGCAATAATAACATGCTACCACCAGCAATGCCTTCTCCAATGCCTCAGCTAATTCTTGCCTCTGGTCAACTGGTGCAAGGCATCCAGGGTGCTCAATTGCTCATACCAACATCACAAGGTAAGATTTTAAACCCACTATTTTGGAGCTCAAGAAAGACTAAAGACGCCCTAACTATAATTATATTCGACTCTGAAGACAGAAAACAACTCTGTATTCAGAGTCTAGCCAAAATATTGTACTTAAGCATTTAACTTGTACCTGTCAATGTATGTATATTTATTTAACTAACAAAAAGACCATAGACAATTCTAGAATGAGTACGGAGCGTTCCTAATACGTAGGTATTGTCATGTATATTCATCACGACCCATTGCTGGCAACAGACCTACTACATAAAATAAACTCAAGGAATCTTCGTCAAAAACTACTGCGCTGAACGAATGCAGGTTGGTAGGTGAAAGCGGTTGTGGTAACCACCAGGACCAACAGCTTTAAGTGTCCAGATGAGGTTTCATATTTTGATATTGAATACAGTCATGGTATTATAGTTAAAAATAATAAAAAAAACTCTGTATTCTTTTCCATTTACGAACGATTACTGCACTGTACTGCATTCAAATCTAGAATATTCAATTCAATTGTTTATTTTGCTTTCCATAGTTACATAATATGTAGATCTTAAGACTATTATTGATACTATGGACCCTGTCGGGCAAAACAAATTTTAGGATATACTGGAGAAAGGTAGATCACAAAAGGCTATTGTTTTATATTAGGATACTAAAATATAATATATTTGTTCAAAGGGATAGCAACGCAAACCATCTTAACAATACCAGTCAATCACGTGAACTCTAACGACCAAATGGTAAACCTTGCTCTGAACAACGGACAAGTAGTGTCAACGTCTCTCGCCAACCTCCAAGCGATGGCTCAACCCCACCAGCTTCTCAACTCCAATCCCCAGCAAACAGCCAACATTCGACCAAACATGCTGAACCCTTCATTATCCAACGCCTTACTGAATCCAGGGTTGCAAAACTTTTTGTCGAACGGAGCATCTAACGCCCAAGAGCTGTTGCAAGCCTTGCAGCAACCGCAAGCAAATCACAACCTTCTGCAAACTGTACAACAGAACAATATGCCACAGCAGATGCAAGGTCGAAGATCGTCGTCGCCTAGACCTGAAAGGCTTTATAATAAAGAACGAGAGAATTTCGAAAGGTTTGCTGGTGGATCGAGGGAAAGAAACGAGAGGGAAAACTCAGGCGCTGTCGCGATGAACAACATTAACAGGTGAGTTTAGTTTTAATTTGTCATTGGTACCCTAATAGTGAAACAAAATTATCCACATTAAACTTCCACAAGTAGCACATTTTTTCGTTTGAACGATTTGCTTTACCTGATCTCTTATCAATAGAGTTCCATCGGGTTCAGATAAGGATTGCGAGCGTGGGTGCAATGACAAGTGTTGGGTGTAATTATGTAACAATGAGTGTAATTACTCCAACGCTCGCCACACATGGATGTCCCGGGTACTTATTGCAAATCGATAGAAAATTTTCACTCAGTGTTTGACTTTTACTTTTGATATTGTTAAGCCGCTATACACTCCTGAAAGCCGCGAGATATTTAGAGGATTGAAAATCACTAATCAACCATGGACTGTCATCCAAGCTAAATGTGTAAGCAAAATTTATCTCAATCGGTTGAAGGTAACTGCTTGTATGTTAAATCAAAGCTTGTCGAGAGCAGAATGTGATGAAATACTTTGAAAACTTCGAAATATTTTCTATATCTATTATTATATAATTTATATATATAATGTTTTTGTATTGTTTTTCTGTATTAACATAGATTTCTTGAACTGAAAAGTTAAAGTAATTATAAAAGTAGCCCTATATTTATCATTTCCTCCTTCGGGGTGTGTAAATCAAAATTTTAATTACTGCAATTGTTTTCTGAGTACTGTTTTATTAAAAATTCTATTCCAATGCATTTCAAATCTTTAAAAATGACCCCAAAGGTAATATAGAAAATTTCACTTTCTATCGATACATTGTTTACCCTCTAATAAACCAACTGCTACTCCGCTGTGTGCATTTTGTAAGCGTGTGAGTGTGTTGTGAATTACTAATCAACGTTTGTTAGAATGCCCATGTAGGGTAAGCTTGTAATAATTGTATTTTAAGATACGACTATTGTCACTTCAATTAGTTCAGAGGCTAACGATTAAACAATATCGTATCATTTCCTACTCCTCAATACAAGTTATTTGCACAAATCGAGTGCAAAAAACTTGTGGTTTATATAATTATTAAATATATATAATTTTTTAAATCTATGTTTAAAATTTTTTATATCATCATAGTCTAGTTTGAAGTTTCTTTGTGGCATTATAGATATCCTTTCGTTATTTTTCCTTCGAATTTGGAGTCATGGTTACAAAGTAATTATGTAACATTATGATCAAGTGAAAATTCACTTGATCATAATTTTATATAATTACTACCTACCTGACTTGGAGTATAAAATATTTCTAAGAAAATTCTGGGCATTGCCACACTTTTCAATTTGGGGCTGAAAATTATCCTACGAACCTATTCTCAGACCTACTACAAAGAGACAAAAAAATGATAAAAATTAGCTAAGCTATAATCGAAGGACTTCGATAATAAATACCAAGACACGTGATTTTTATATATTTGATGATTATGTATCAACAGAATCATTGATCTTTTGGTGTTCATTAAAATAAAAAAAGGTATTTGAATAAATTCGTCCAATTAGTTTGCTGTATTTTTACAATTTTGAATTTTTCTGGTTCTTGAATATTAATATCATATTTAACTATAATCAATGAGGGAATCGTGGCCATAGAATTTTAGAATAAATAGAATATTGCTTTAGTTTCCTTATCCAGGGAGGAAGTTGGGGAAGCTTGTATAGGAAAAATATCCTAAAGTTTTCTCTAAAGGTAATCTGTATCGTAGATGATATCGAATGTGGTTATAATCACAAACTAAATGTCAAACAAAATCATGATAACATTATCGTAGACATATTAGCTTTAAAATGTTTTCTGCAGTCCACAACGAAAGCGCATAACCAATCGGCTGCAAAATGGCTGGCCGGCCAATTAACAATATGACTAATGCTTCATTCATCATGTAAAAACAATATTATCATTTTTAATTCATTAGCAATAAAAACTAGATGCTATCGCAGTAATGTCCATTGCTTATTACGACAGTAATTATTATAAAGAAAAGTGATGACATTTGAGTGGGGGAAATTTTATAGCCCTTGTTTAATGAGTTGTTATGATGTCTCCTGGTGAACACGCACTAGTGTAGTGTAATCGATGTTTTTAATTTACTTTGGAAATTGTGGTCTTAGTATTTTGCTGGGTGTCTTAATGGGCAATTAAGGTGAGTGAAACCATGTATAAGTCTCGCGGTATCATTATTTTTTGTGTACAAAGAATGTATTAGACGGCCACTGGAATTTGAATCTACCGTTTTATAATTTTAAAGAATAATATTGGTTAGTATAGCGTTGCGGAGTAAAGTTTTCCTCTCAAAGAAAAAATCTTGTTATACGACGTAACCAAAAGATATTTTACTCAACTTTGAGACATGTGAAATATATAAAAGATCATATTCAATATAACCTACTCTATGCACTCTTATACAAATAACGTTTTTTAATATTTGAAAAAAACAAGAGTTTAATCTATTTGGGTTCGTGTTAGTAGTATACAAAATTTTTTGTGTAAACTTACTTCGTAAATCACAGTTTATGTAAGCAGAGTAGCCAAAAGTTCGATTACCTTTAACCTATAATTTTTAAGTGTTATTGGTGCTTCCTTTTGCTCAAATTGTCTTGTTCTCTAAAACTAAAATTAGGACTATCTGACTCTTTTATTCTACTTCAATAAGAAAAGAATAGAATGTATGAATGTATTTTATTTGTTTGTGAGTCATGGATGATTGTATGTTCATTAAGTACATTTCTGATATTTATATACATATTATTATGTTAATATCTCCGTGTATCTAGTATTCATAGCACCAGCTCTTAATTATGCTTAATTTGGGATAAGTAATAGGTGTGAATGTGAGAAATATTTGTATTATTTTTAACACCTTAAATGACGTCACTGGCTATCCGTCTTTTCCCGCTCAGATTGCAATGAAAGAGTAGCACGAACACGGATTTTGTATTAAATTTAGTTTGTTTACAACAGAATCCGGGGGTGTAACATGTATTATGTACCCTTTTTCATTGGGTTAAGGCTATACATTATAATTAGTATAATTACGTTATGCTGCGAACATGAGTACTCTTTTCTGTGACATCAAGGAAATAAGAATTAATGTTTAACTGACAGCTACATTCAACTACGAAAATTTAAAAAAAAAGAATTTAAATGTTAACTGCAGGGGGTTTTTCTCGTGTTTCTTGAACTTATAATATATTATGGAGATCCGAACAGCCTCATTACTTTATCTTTTATCTCATTAATTGCGTAATAATCGTTTTGTCGACATCTGGCAAATTGTATGGAAGCGGCAACAACGCCTCGGTTGTGAAGTATTGAAAACGATTTTTTTATATATGCGTTTATCAGCTGAACTCAAATACGATGGCAAACGTCTCGATACGATTGAAACTCACACTAAGGGTACAAGGACGAGGATTACTTCATAAACACTGTGTAGGTGGAAATGATTTATTATTAAAAGTATAATATTTTTAATAACCGAAATATTAAGTAGACGAAAATAGGATTTAGTGCTGTAACTTGCAGTGGCCATATTTATGTAGTTGAAAGTTTACTTATCTTTATCAAAATTAACGAAGATCCAGTAAAAGTCAACATCATTTATTTTTACTAACCAATGTAACAGAAGCAAAGTGTATAAAAGTGGCTTAAACATATATACTTACATATAATGCATACTTAATTATACATACATAATTTTCTGGTGTGTGCAGCGCGGAAAATGATGTAAAATTTAAATGATTTTAGAAACATTAATACGCACAGCTGACGCTTACGATACTAAACAAAAACTTAACTAGCAGCGTTTAATGACACTGAGTTGTTGCATTTGTATGTAACAGAGCACGTAATGATTTAAGAATGTACGACAGGAATTAGAAGAACATTAATTTAATTCTTTTTTTGTAGAGCGTTATTTATTCTCGACGAGGACATAATGTAGCAACGTCTATAGTTAATACAATAATAGTTATTTTTAATAGTTGAAATATATGTGCGTACGCGCATGACTGCAGATGGAACTTCACCGAAATGGATAATTCATTTTTTATTTAAAAAAATAAAAGATATTGATGTGTGTGTGTGTAAAATGGAGTATTTCACCATTTTACACTCACAAAATATATAAAGGTCAACTTTATCTTTATAATATAAACTAATTATAAGAATAGCAAAATATGGAATAATAATAATAATAATATGCCATTTTATAAGGGTTATTTGCGGCGTATATATTCCTAATAATATGACAACAGTCCTCTATGCATCCTTATTAAGAGAAAGAAATGCACTCTTCCAAATGGTCAAGTTTGGAACTTACAACCATTGCCAATTCTCTATCTACAGAAATCGATAGGCCTACCATAGTTTAGATACCGAGCAACCTCTGCTTTTAAAAAAAACAGAATGCTAGGTAAAGGCACCATACTTAGCTGAGTTCTATCTACAAATCTCTGGTCTTAATTAATTGTAGATAAAATCAAAGTAAAATTTCCATCGTTGAAGAAATCCAAGAGATCCTCTACAAGATTAATAAAGTGACCTTAATTACTTACATACGCATAAAACAATCTTGAAATACATTTTGAATTGAAGCCATATAAATCCACGGGAATAGTAGACCAGTTCCCATTACAATTCTAAGGCAATTACACATTACCGCTCAGCATTATCTCGCGTGTGGGTGTGTGCGTTGTTCAACTGGTTTTTAATCAAGTGATTACCTTGTGTGCGTTCTAGGGTTGTCGCTAATTAATTGTTGAAATGTATGCTATTCATTTTCAGTACACTAAGCTAAGCTCACTTCAAAACAAGTAAACAACTCAATCAAGTTTATGACATTCTTCAGTGGCTTTTATTCCAATTAATAATTTTTAGAAACGTTAGACGTGACTGTTAACTATAAGCATAAAACTTTGATATAAAGTATGAATTATTATTTTATGGAATAAATCCCAGACTTTATTGTATTGTGAAACAGGAATAGAAAAACTTTTTGGAAAAAATAACTAAAGAGATTATTGTAACAGAATTAAAAACATCGAAATTTTAAAATTAAAATATAATATTTGTTTTATTTTTAACTAATAAGAATACAATCATATTTTGAAAAAAGAACTCAGCTAAGTTCTTTTTTCAAAACATGAAAAAGTGTATTCTTATTAGGTAGGTAATACGTTATACTCGTAAATATAAACTGGACCTAATACTCGTAGAATAGAAAATAAACAAATTAATTAGTTAAAAATAAAACAATTAAACAAAACAAAGACGGAAACTCGCCTAGTATCGTGGCCTCGATATTTCTCCTACATTCTGTTAATGCGACCATATAATTAGGCACGCCAGAGGCATTAAGTATTCCACCGTCTATAATTACCTTAGCGCCCGTGACGCGTCTAATCCGCCAAGTAATGGTGATAAATAGATCCAATGTGGGGATATCGCCTTGGAATATATTAGCGTTTAACTTAGCCGTAGCTATCGCCGACAATACCGCATACCTAACACGTAGCTAAGATATTTATAATTACAGTATTTTGATATTAAATACCTTGTGTAATACGTTTGTAAAATAATTCTGGAAATGGGGGGCATTTAAACAAATTACTGCCACGTTGTTTTTGTTAATGAAGTAAGTTCCTTTGATTTGATGGAGACATTGTCTATTTGTTTACCGTACTCCAGTTTCGAAAACAAACACAACGGAACTTTCATCATGGTTGAACTGGATGGGTCAGTAATAATTCTTTGTAAACTACTATAATATAAAGGTCTTTCCCACCAGTCGAAAGTATATACCAAGATACTTGTTGGTAAATATTGGTATTATGTTTTTAAATTAAGCTGTTGCAATTTTATTACGATAAGTAGGTAGTGTTAGCTTATCTTTGCCATTATCTTCTACTTCCCGAAAAGGTCAGTGAACCTGTGTAACAAACAATAGCTCCTAGGTGCGACTGTCGGTCGAGACCGTTGTTTTTCTTCTGTACCCCTAGTGTAAGTTACACTCGTAGCGAAATGTTTCATTCGTAGTTACGTTTAACTATCGAATTCATGTATAAAACAGTAGTTAATAACAATTATCAACAGAGACGCTGCTGTTGTTTGACAGCTGACAATCAAAACGTTCGATTCGGTACAATTCAATTGAAACTTGCACATGAGTATAGTATTTCTATATAAACTGCTACGATTAAAATAAAATACAAATCTGACTTTTTGAAATTATAAGTTAGATACTATAAAGTATTTGGAGTCGGTGCTAGCTTATTTCCAGAAACAACATGAAGTGAAGCACAGACACCAAAAAATCTTTACTTACATATTTTAAGATTCTTTTACACTTTTTTTAAACTGTGAACTATTCCGTACGTCACAGTCTAAGTTTAGAAGGCGACTGTACACCTATTAAAGTTGGTTTCTATGTGTGCGTACTTCAAAGACATTAAGTTAATGCGACCTCATAATTACTGGTTGGGAACATTAATTCTCGCATCCATAATTTAGTTTAATACCTCATTTCTGCTGGCCTACAATCTAGATAAATATTTTAGTTGTCTGTCACTGAATGTTGTAATAGTACTTATGATACAAGTACTAAAGTAGTGAATGATTATAACGTTATGTAATTACTAATATTTGTAATGAGAAATTAAGATTATATTAACGTATATTCAAGAAGCAGTTACAGAAGATTGTACAATTGTAAAAAACACAAATCAAAGCATTTTTTAATAAATGATGTATGGGTTAAATGATAAGTGTACGTTTGTGTGTGTGCGAAAGAGAGATAGAGAGAGACAGTGACAAAAGAAAATTTTCTTAATATTTATTCCAGCAGTATTATTAATTATATTGTTCACGCGAATCTCCTAACGTACTCCTGCACTTCTGGTTACTCATATTGTACTGTCCATAGATGTAACTTGATAATTTTCCGATGTTGCAACTTAATAATGAGATTATAAAAGGGGAAATGACAGTGTAAAAGTTTCTCTGCTTATTTTATTACGCCCTACAGTAGTTTATTGTACAATTGTTCTAATAACCACCCCCGTTGTCATCCCTCGAACAAAACAAATTACGTTTTTAACGAGTTTTTTGTGTTTGTAGTAAACTAAAAGTTAATTAACGTAGGTATATTTTTTGTTACTCATTAGCAGTTGAAACAACGGTGATGAGAAATGTTTCTGTAAGATATTGTAATTTTTATCTAACGCTGTTGTGTAATTATCTAAATTATTAGCTTAATGTACAGACTTTAAAATTCTAAAACAAAGTGTTGTGAACAAATCATTGAGAGCGGTTACGCATAGAACAAAAAGTTGTAGAGACTTTTGCATCTATATATTTTCTTATCGGCTATGTTCTACATAAAGTCAGATACTTACTTATCACTAGATGTGAAGTTGTAAGAAGAGTCTAAATGCTAAATTCAGCAAATGTCAATCACGTAGCCTTTCCAGACAAGTTCAGTTCTCGGTCAAAACAACCAGGATATTTAACAAACAGGTAATATAAATTGACTATTATGTTCGTATAATCACTACAAATTATCTAGTCTTTGAACTAAGCATCGCAAGCATGTGTTATTGTATGATAGATAAAAAATACTTAAAATCAAATCCCGTTAAAGTTTCATAACGAAATGTTTTTATGCATCACGCAAACACTGCATATGCTGGGATTAAGTCCCGAAAACACCGATTTAGTACACAGGAACACCAGCTGGGTTACATTCATTAAATATGTAGCTAAAATAAAAAAATATTTAAAAAGTTACTTTTTTGTAAAAAATAATAGTTTAATTAAACTAAACTCAAATTAATTCCCTGTTACCAAAAAGAAATAAAGTATTCCAAATTACTTTTCTAAGTAATGTTAACACTTCAAGCATTTGTTAAACATTTGCTTAAAATTATTTATCTCGTAATAACATCACACACACTTAATAACAGAATCTAAATTTTATGTTAATTCACTAGGTACTACTGTTTTACAGGCCTGCTGATAGAATCATTACTTTAAAGCCTTCGATTTAAAGTTCAAATTGTAAATTTATATCTTATTGAGTTCAATTTGTTATTATGAGGACAATTAATATTAACATAATAACTTGCGAGTCAATATTATCCCTAATTATTATGCCGGCTTTATAAATATGTACTTTATAAATATGTAGTTAGAAACGTTTTTAATTTTATTAATACAACATTGATCAGTCGTCCTTGTGTATTTAAGACGCAATAAAATAGTAATTTTAATTAATGTCTAGAAAAATATATGACTGATTTGAAAACCTTCACTATTTTTAAAATTAAAAAATAAAACTTATAACTCAACGTATTTAAAACGGAAAGCTTATATAATAATTTACTAGATTTTTCTTCCAAAATGTTTTAGGCTGCATCCACACTACCGTTACTTATTTTCTATTAAAATATTTACCGTTAACTAACTTTCCATGTTTAGTATCTTAATCTCTTTCTATGTATTGAAGAAGCATATCAAAAATTTGATCTAAATATTATACGCATCTAAAATCAATGTTTTACGTCATTCATTGAGCTTGATAACACAGCTTTTCTAATCGTAAAGATTTTTTTTCTGTCTTGGTTGTTACGTCTAATGCTTTCACCCTCCATTGGACCAATGTTGTAGTTTTAAGGCCCGAACTCCCCGTCAAAACCTATACACGAAGGTTTTCGATAATGATTTAGGTGGTATTTCATTTCACTTCATCATGTCTTTAATCTTTTTATCTCTTACAGAAGCTTACTTAATTAACCAAGCTTTACAAAAACTTTATAATAACTACTTAGTTAAAACTCCATACAAAAGCTCGGATTGTTAAAACATGCTAAATACACGTTGTCGCATGTCGTTATAAACTGGAATAATACTTTACGACATGGTTTCGTGTTTATTAAAAACCAATTATTGATATCAATAAAATACTTTTACTTGCCCTTAAGGCGCTACCGGCTTTTAAGATGTAAAGAAGCCATATAAGAATCTATAATGAAACTGTAAGCAATTAAAGTAAGCGTAGACGTACCTTTGCTACGTTTAAAATTAAGTAGATATAACTAAAGTAACTTATATTTCGTAATTAGAAAACTTTGTAAGCAGACGGTGTCTTCCGTTGGTACAAATATACTTTCTCACTTTTATGCTTCTACAAGCAGAATTAACAATTTATTATTATTTGTCCATTCATTTGTTAAAACCACTTAAAAATTGAACTTTGTCAAAATGCAGTGGAAATCAATCATCACGTCACATGACGTGTTAAATTTTATGATCGCGTTAAAGTCTTTTATACCACCAAAATTTCATCTCGCTTATTGTGCAATAAAACTATTGAGTCGAATCAAATATAATTACTTAATAATTATTTTCATTCATATTCAGTCGACCTTTTATTGTGAAGGCCTACGTCTGAACAATAAGATGGTGATGTAATTAAATTTGTTATCAGAACTGTAATTATTAAAGATATTTTTTAAAGGAAAACAGTATTTTTTCGAGCAAGCTGCCTGGAGTGTGGAAGCTTGTGAATTTTACTGGCGAACTAGCAAAGATATGTTTTAAACTTATTCAAATAGAATGTAATCTTGCTTGAATAATTTCAACGACTTAATTAGGTACATCTTAAACCTAGTAGCTCTTGACGCATTATTCCTAAAATAAGTACGTCACATAGACTAGTAGTAGTAGTGGTAATTGAATAGTGAATAAAAAATCGATATTCCAATTTATTTATAGGTAATATACCCGAGAGAAAATTTCAGAGTAATGTTTGTAATGATATTGACAACTATTTGTCCCGTTGTGATGTTGATGTTGAAAATCATAATAAATTGAGTCTATGGGGTAAAGCGGTAGTTACTTTCATATACAACTCACGATTAATGCCGAGCCTCACATACAAACTTTTGCAATAAGATTTTAAATATTCTCCGTAGCATACTAATAAGATTTTAAAATGTAAACAAAATATAAATATATTACGGCCTTATAACTAACAAAATATTTAAAGCAACTTAAGGTTTTTTACGTAAATTATACTAATCATATCAATTTCAATCCCATGATATATATTCTGTATTAAAAATTAACAGCTTGCAAGATAAATGCAAGAAATAATCGTAATTTGATCCTTAATATCCTCCTACTCCATCAGAGAATTTCGTAAGCGAACAGCATGCTCGTTAATAGAAAAGGACAAAAGTTAGTGAAGTGAAGTGGAGAAAGAACGCAAAGGCTTGAAACAAAAGGAAAAACATTAAATATTTAATGTATATTTGTTTTTGAGTCACATTATTCTTATGTAAATAATTTAAGGTATTTTTTTATTTGTAACTCCAAAGATAATTATAAGAACATGTCTTGCAAAAGGTTGCGCTGATTGTACCCCGTAAATGAAGTTAAAGAACAATTAATGTTTTGCGTTCGTGTGTGTACTTGCTTGTTTATCCGCCTGACAGCCAAGCCGCTAAATAACTGGGCAGTGTTATTTATTTGTGAGATGGAAGGGCGCTTATTAAATTGATTAAGTTTAATTTGCATGCAAATGAACCGGTATGTTCGTTTCGTTACTTTACGCGATTTTTGTCGATACCTCGCTTGAGATTTACAATATAATGATTGGGAAAAGAGCTCGATGTATTCAATATACTTACGTATTGTTTTAACGGTAGATATATCGACCCCCCAGTCAGTACCCCTCTTTAATTTGCCAGAAGTCCCGGGTTCGAATACCGATAGGGACAGATATTTGTTTAATAAGTTAGTTCACGAGTTATGGATGTTTTTATATTTATTTAGTATATATATGATATTTGTATACATAACACAAGCTCCCAATGATGCTCACTTTGGGCTTGATAATAGAAGTGTGAGAGGTATTATATTATTATTATTTATATTACGTCAGAATTGAATGAAACGTTATTAAAAACTTATACTTTTTACAAAGTAGCTAATATTTAATGCATCTTTTTCTATTCAAATGTTTATCCAAACTTCAGAAAGTACGACAGGCCGTTGAATCCTATTGATAAGTCAACCACTTTCACCAACCAACCCGCATTGGGCCAGCGAGGTGGTGTTATAGCCGTATATAGGCTGTAGATGATAAAGAACCAGTGTGTACTTTATTATCATTATCAATTTAAACACTTTGATGACCCATAACTTTTGGTACAGCCACGTAAAAATGAGACAAGAAAATAATTTCGTAATTAACTTTGGCCGTGCATTTTTTTTTATTGATGTATAAAACATTTCTTAGAATGTTTGATATTTGTTTTTATCATTAATTCTAATTATTGTAGAAAATATGGGAATATTAATATTATATTAGAAAAAGATATCAAAAAAGAACTTGCAAAATTGAACCTTAAAAAATGCATTAAATAGTTTAATTCTTATTAAAAAACAATTCTACGAACTCACTCATCTCACCTTTCCCCGTAAAAACGTTACAGCGTCTTTTGCCGCGCGTATTTAACAAAAGTGCGTGTGTGTGCGTTTGTTGCAACGGATGAGGCCCTAATTAGCCGGCAATTACCGCTAATACTGCAGCGCACTTAATGAAGTACGTCTCATTTGGATCTACCACTCCCATATGTACCTAATAGTTAAATCCATAAAGTTTGGATTCCTGTAATCTTTGTCTTTATGAAACTGACGCTGACGCGCGTCTATTGTTGCAATCATTAAGTGTCGTGTAATTGGTCCTTTTATATCTGTGACTTGGAATGTATGTGAATGGATTTCAATGTTGACTAGTTAGTGAACAAGGTTGATTACACTAAGTATAAATATATTAGAAACACATCAAAAATTAAATTATTTTATTCTATAGAAAAGCTTATTCTGTCTCAAATAGTAGTAGAAACCTCGTAGCTCTTAATAAATTAAACTGGAATTCGTCATCAAAAATTATTTTAATTAATGTGTTATAATAATAATAAAATATGTAAAATCCACTCCTACACACCTACTTATATTCAAATTTTACTGAATCCTGTTGGAAGAGGCAATTGGATTTCATAAATTTAAATGTCATTACATATAACCCAAGTAAAAACGCATCACCGTAATTTCTTATTTGTTTTATAAAACGAAGAGAATGTTACCGTAACCTATTCTATTTACATATATTATATAACAGGAACGATACAGTAACCAAACCTGTAAGTTTCTTATCATATGTATAGTCTGGATTTTGTATATAATGACCAATACATTGTAACAAGTTCCTGCGTAAGTAAAACAAGTTGTTGTATTGTAATATGATATGGTATTTAAATAAATAATATGTGAATAATATAAACCGTATGCAGATTGTGTATCAGTGGCTTTTGAGTTTCTTTTCGTATTATTTTAATGAGTTCGTGTTCAAATTATAATCACTTCAAGTTAGTTGACACTTAGTCGAAGTATATAATTTTGATTAGCTTCAAAAATTAAATTTTGTAATGCGCATTTTAAAGAAAATTGTAGGCTTAGATGATACAATTTTATAAACGTCAAATTAACTCACCAGTCGTCTGACTTTTTCTGGTCAAATTGTAATTGTTTTTTAGTTAGTTAGGGTACTTTCGCCCTGGTATAAATTAAGTTCCTTGCCAGTTCCCAACTGGCTTGTAAACTAATACGTCAAGATAGCTCGTTCTAAACTGTAATAGATTCAATAGAAAGTCAATTCATTAGACAGCCAAGACTCTGTTCGTGTTTAAAAAGATGTACGATCTTATTGAAACTTTTAACCAAGGTGATGATTTGATTTTAAGAATATATCTATTTGAATTAAAGATATATTTTTACGGAACAGCTGATATTTTTATGGCATTTAAAAGTTATTTTGGTGGATTTTTAACTGAAAATTTTAGTAATGCATATACTCGTAACTAAACCCTCTAATTGTCCAAAGATAAATTCAATACAAAGTATTTTTTTTACTTTAGGGTCAAATTTATTGTTAGAGTGTGCTTGAACTCTCTTAAAAACAACAACAAAACCTTTCTTTTATAAACATAATAAAGGAGAAGGCATCCAAATATATCACGTGATTGTAATTTTGTTAATGTTGTTTATCTTTAATAAAGAAAAAAGAGTTCATTTTATTTAAATCAAAGTAAGCGCACAACTACTCATTCATCTGTATCCCACGCTGACGAAATTGCGGGCAGGCTGATCTGTGCTATAATACGTCAACGCGGACTTCTTGCGTCGAACGATTAATTAAAATGTTTCCGTATACGGCAACATAAGATATTAGAGGATGTATCTGATTTAAAAAAAAGTCTAATACCATTATTAAGGTTTTTAAATATTAGATTCTATCTTGTACGAAATATAAAAGTCAAGTACGATGAAAATTGACGTTAAATAGATTTATGAATACCGTATTTTGTGTACTCTTGGAATACCACTTATTATGAAACTTCTTTTAGCTACTACAAAAAATAATTAATTAAAACTAAAAGAACTACAATAACAAAAAAAAATCTTTTGTTAGAAAACTTTGCTGCGCCTTGTAATGTTTACTTACCTTTTATTGTATTTTCTTTATATCTCAAATTAAAATGTATTTGTTTTATATTTATAATAAATTTTAAATAATATTCCTTTAGAGAGAATGGATTATAAAACTCATCTATCATTGCAGGCTCCAAGCAACAAACGGTGAAATAACAATCACGACGTCACACGGCGCGAACGCTGGACCAGCAAGCAGTGCCGGCAGCGCTAGTTCTGGACCAATGCCATCACCGCATCCACCCGTCAAACTCTCGCCTAGCTCTGTCAAGTCACCTGTGCATGATGATAATGATCTACTCGCTGATTCACCAAGTAAGTTTTTATTAAAAACTTTATAATCTGTTGATGAGAAATAATACATACCTAAATTACCTATTAAAGTTTGGTACAAATACGGCTCGATGCAATCACTCGAATTCTGATGCCATACCAAGCTTCTACACCTTAAAATATATAAAGCAGCCAAACAACACTACTCAAAGCGTTATTTCTGTGGAGAGTGAAAAAGTTCATTTATGAAGCGTTCTGTTCATTTCTATAGGAAAGACAATGCGTAAATAAACCATTGTTTTGGCTAGCCTTGCAGTAATGCCTTATATCAAGGGCTAAAAGCTTGTAAACTACTTTTATCGTTTTAAAAAAATATATAACTCTTGATTATAACTTGGTTCAGTAACTGTAGCGAAACGCAAGTCATCGTGTTACCCCACTGCAATAATAACACTGTTTTGCATACATTATTTTTCTAAATTATAATATAACAAAACTCACTTCCCACGAAAATTTTTAACATTAAATAGAAATAGCCATGACTATACTGTATATGAATGAATGATTAATTTAGGTAGCTAACTCTTGCCATGAAAAGTTAGTTGACCACTAACAGTCACTATAAATAAAAAAAGCTAATAATAATTACACGAATAGCTAGCTTAAAAACTGCTACCTACAAAGTGTGACTTTTGTATCCTGTTTTTTAAGCGAAATAAATTAAACAACTACTAATTTGCTGCCATTGTAAAACAACGAAGCTGCACTAACAGCCAACTTAAGCGATATTTTCGACTCAACACTAACTCGATTCTACTTATCCATAAAAGTTGTCCGTTCTAAGCATAGATGCGATCCATTAGCTTCAGTGAAGTCTGACAGTGTCCTAGGAGTTATTCTACCTAATACTATAAAGAGTTGTGGCTAGAGACGGTCGGATACAGTGTTTGGAGTTGCGAGTGCGTCCGTAACTAAGTTGGAAAAGTTGATGTACGTAAAGAGGCTTGCGGCGTTCGGCGTAGGTGAGCGGCACTTCCCGATCTTGTCAACGCGAAGTTAATTTTGCGCAGCCGAATGTTTAAATTGAAATAAATGATAAACTTAGTTCAGTGCGACTTTGTTGCTAATTTTATACTATATTCTTTTAATAAAATTTCTTAAAATAAATACTCAACTATTTAATTTTAACCGTTGGTCCTCAATCGCATTGGGCCAGCGTGGGAGTGTTATGGCCCAAACTCATGTTTTGCTCCCATTTAAGAGATGGGCCTGTGTCCAACAGTGAGACCTATATAGTTTGACAATTTAATTTTTGTTAGAATTAGCTTTGTGCATGATATAACCATACCAATATTCCATATGGATAAATGGATTTAAATGAACTTTTTTTCTCAACGCCACCTTACTTATTGCAGAAATATCAAAAGAAACTACGGATAGGTAGTTTATAATATTTTTTTCATAGTGTAAAGTCTATCGAAGTTCAATGATGTTAATTGGCTCCAAGCTCAACTGTTACAATTTACAGACAATTATTTTTAATACTTGGCTATCTGCTTATTAATAAACTTATATTATTTATATAATTAACCTAAAATAACTGTCGAATAAGGTAACCAGAGCTTTTTCTGTTGACTGAATACCTAATATTTATTAGGCATAACAAGATATCGTTTACCGACAGATCGTATGTGCTCGTTTGTTAATCATATAAAATAATAATTGCTTCTTAGTTTTAAAATTAAAAATAAAAATTTATGTAAATACTAATATTATAAAGCTGAAGAGTTTTTTCGTTTTTTTAGTTACACGCGCTAATATTAGGAACCAATGATTTCGTGTTGGATTGACCATTTGTCAAGGAAGGCTTTAGGCTATAGAACATCACGCTACGACCATCAATAAAAAATGTACCAGACATGGGTTAAAATTACAAATACTGTGAAAGTTACGCAAAAATCATCGATGCCGGAATTATCTTCCTTTGAAAGTGCACCAAATAAATTCTCAAGTAAAATCATATAACCTACCCACCATTTCTGACTTGTAAATTGATGTGTATGTGCGAGTAAGTGTGTGTGTGTGTGGGTGTTCATGTGTGTGTGTGTGTGTGTGTGTGTGTGTGTGTTCGTGTGTGTGTTTTGTGTGCTTAGATTTTGTAACAATAAAGCACATAACATAATATATTTTACTACATTTTTAACAACTTATTTAACCAGACGTAAAAAAAGTACAGTTCAATATTAAATCGTAAACACATACCGTCTATTATTTAGTATTAAATGCATCAGTAATAAATACAATCGGCTGTGACTGGAACTAAATCATAATAAATGTCAAACTCGACCGGCTTCAAGAGTTTCTGATATAAAATTTAGATTATCAACAGCAATAGGTCCGTTGAATATTTGATAACGTACCAATAGAATTTTACCAACATAATTTTTAAATAGAAGTATTCATTTTAAGTTAGCTATGTTTAAGCAGCAATAGGCGATAAACGAACACTTTTTATTTTCTTTTTTAACATTTATAGGCATATATTTACTGCTGTTGATTATTTAAATGTCTGAAAACATTTAAAGCTTTTATTTCATTCTAAAACCTTCTCTATTGATAGGTAAAGTAGTTCTATAATCGAGCAAACAAATTGTCTATCTGCTTAAAGCAGACGTCATGCACATATTAGGATTCCTTTTCAATGTTATTAATGGTGATAACCGCCACCATAAATTACTGTGAATAAAATTTCGTAACATATACATTTTTTTAAATAAATGAATAAGAATTGAAATGGAGTGACGATAAGCTCCTGACTATCCCGAACGCATTGCATTTAATTTAAATGTACACAGATTGTATCTATACCTTTGTTCTTGATAACAAAGTTTCAAGTCGTTACGTAATCAAAGGCTTGATGACATTTCAAACAGTTGCATACTGTACAGTTGACTTGACTTAACGCGTCTAAACTCTTCTCATTTTATCATTGAATACATTAAAATTACAAAATATATTTTTTTCCGTAAACAATAACATTTTACATTTATTAACGCACACAAAATACAGCAGTTTTCTGCAGTTACTCAAAATATGAATTTCAAAACCTAGGATCTTATCTTTAGCTTTTGAATATTCTAAAACCATCTATCAATCGTACTCACTCTAGAATATGGTTCACGGAAAACCAGAGCATATTTTTATATATTTAGAACAGTTTCCATTTAATACTTAATTATTCACTTAAAGCATAATTCTAACATTCTATGTAATTAATATTGAACCCTCAATCCGAAGAAACTCGGACTTACCACTTACCCTCAAACAATTGGACGTATATAAGACGAATGAACAGTACAAATAAAATTAAAAGCTCCCTAATAGTTACATAACTTACTGACACGCGATTTCATTTAAACCCCGGCAGTGACGTCAGATGTTTCATCCACAGATTATAATGCTTGCAACTGACCGTTTTCAAGCATCATTTTTATTAAGAATACGGTGTTATTGTTAATTAAATGAAATAGTATTATCACTGATTCCTTTACTGATGATAAACGGGTATAATTATAATTGCGATTAGAAATATTTTTCTCAAAAAAAATATATAAGAATATACAACAGCCTTATGTGTCCATTTTACTGCTCCTTACCTGCCATCTGTTTGCCGACCTCATCAAATGATTTCTCGTTGATTGTTTCTGGTTACTCATAGCAGTGTTACTAAGGTTAGGTTAGTGTTTCGTTTTACATCGTAGATTTTTAGTAACCCAATATATGATTCGGACGTAAGATTTGCAAAATATTAAAAGTAGTTTTTATATTTTTTAAAGGTTTATCGTCCAAGAAGCTGTCTGTCAACCAAAGTGCTTATATCGGCAGAATAAGCCTCAAATTACATCAACAGCTAATTACACCAACTACCGATTGCCTTAATGTGCAGAAATAGCATAGTATCGATGGACTCATTATCAAACAATTAACTGAGTAGGTCGCACCTCTTGCTTGTACAAGCATGGGGGTGACGTAACGCATTGTTAGATAATATCTTTAATGAACCTATAACGTCGATTACGATACGAGGTTAGTAATATAAATAGAATCTTAGTGTAAAATGACGACGGAGAGTGATATCATGTAACGAAACAGAGTAATTTTAGATGAAATTTATAATTCGGGTTATAACTTTTTTTTAATTTATAACTAGTTTCCACCCGCAGCTGCACCCGCAGTTCAGTCTGTCACAAATTTTATATCGCATTACCTGATAAATGGACCATCCAGCACAAAAAGAATTTGTCCATTTCTAACAGTAGTTTCATAGATAAGCGCGCTCAACCAAACATACTCTTCAGCTGTATGACTTTAGTTTAGAAGTATGGTGATTTTTTGCTAAAAGCAATTTATTAGGCTGCGATAACTGAGGCATCTCTCAGTGGATGTCTCAGTGATATCAACTTTACACATGCTAGCTATCTTCGCATAGAGAGTCCTCCTACCGCTTACTATTAAGCGGCTGTGTTTTATATACGTATTAAAAACTATACACATTTTCTATGTAAGAAACATTAAGAGATAAGAACTCTGAGTTTGCAATATGCGACTACATTAGCAGTCAGATAAGTCAAAATCTACCAAAATCGAATAAAAAAAGTTGACTCCATTTTTAAAGCTAAAATTATTACTAGAATATCAAAATTGGTTATATATTGTCGTGACTGTAGAAGGGTTACATAATAAGGCAGCAGGTACTCGTTCAATTTATTCAGCAAAGACAAACATAAACCTAAACACGCGAAATTAGGCCCCGAACTTAAAGCGTAAGTACCATTTAAAACAATAGCCCCGCAAATCCAACCGAGGCTTTTATACCGTACGACTAAAACTTGGCTTTGACTGATTTCCAACAACCTAATAAAATCAGTATGATTGTTACAATAAAATAGAGTAGCTGATCGATGAAATCATTAAAATCTTGATAAACTGTTAAATAAACAAACACGCTCCTAAAGTACACGCCAGCTCCACAAACACTATCAACATTGTATTTTAAAGTGTAATTTAAGAAACAAAATTTCTATTACAAAAATACTCGCGCATTATTCTCATTATCATTCTCTTATATACAATTACACATTATTATCTATCCTTAAGTTAGCATCATTAAGAGCTTCTATTATGGATACATGATAACTGAAAGAAATATTTCATATTAGAGTATAGAAGAAATATACGAGATTTTACTAAATAAATAACTGTCCCGGCCGGGACTCGAACGCTGGAATAGGTGATGAACAACAACTGATCTAGATTTGTGGTAGGGATACCGATCATTTGGCCTCGACATATCTTGTCATCTAATATAAATTAATTTTCTCTCCAAAATACTGGCTAACTCTTAGGTTGTAATAGAAATACCTTCTATATACCTTATACAAGTTTTTTTTAGAAATACGTGATTTAGAATGGAATAAAAATAATTTAACAATCCAATCACAAACGACCCAAATATTTAGAAAAAACATACAATCACAAAAACAATATCTTTAGTAATCTTGTAATTTAGTGAAATTCAATTTTATCTTTCTAGACTCAACTCTGTGGTTGACTGGTAGAGAATGCCTAGTGACCAATATTTCCGACCTTTATGTGTGTAAATAAATATTGATTAATATGTGATCAGAACAAAAATTGTAATTGAAACTCAAAAAACTATTTAGTAGTCAATATTTTTAAACTAACATTTTCTAACAAAGTTGATTCGCAGTCGTATTGTATAAAAGCAACAACGAATTCGTGCCCCGGGCCCCAGTTCTATTGATTACTATTTAATTCGTTGTTAGTGGATACAATTACTAAATTACTCGGTTCCTCTCCACTTTGCTGCTACGTTAAATTGTCTATATAAATCGATTGGATAGATATTTTCGGCACGAATCGTTCACATCCAATTGGAGGCCTAATATTTAAATGTTATGAAAACAAGGATATGCCTTTTCATTAGGTTGCAGTTTACTTTCTTCTGACGTTGAATTGGCTAGCGTTGACAATATAAGATCATCTGCAGGTTAGTTTTGAAGAAGTAAAGGCTTAGCTTTTAATATTAAACAATTTACGATAGACAAAGAAGTTACTCGTATGCTAAATCAAAAAATATTTTGCTGGCTTAAGAAAACCTTTATTATGTTTTGGTATCAATTTATAAAGCTTTTTAACACAATTAAACATAAGAACATCCTTTATTAATAAAATGAAAACGCTCAAAGAGAAAAATTGTTGATAATTAAAAATATCAACCATTAAAATTAAAGTAATTGTCCAAAGCTCTTCTTACAATTAACTTACAATTATACTCAATTTCTTGAAAATAATAAATAACTGTTAGATCTAAATATACAATTCACAAAGGGCAACGACATAAGGAACCCAGGCATCAAAGAAACCGACCCGTTTGTTCTTACCGGAGTCGAACTAAATTAATTAACTAATTAAAACCCATTACAAATAATTACAGCCGGCGATAAAATTAAACACAATCAATAAGAATAACGAGAATTTGGCTAAAATGGAATACAAATGGAATCTAATTTTATTTTATTAGCAGATTAAGTTATAAGCAATGAAACTATTTCAACCGACTTTTTGCTTCGATTTCAATAAAATATTTTTAGTACCTAATGATGACGGACTAGCAGACACCTTAAAACTGTTAATTTGTAAACGGAGATCAATTCTAAATACCGCACTTATATAGGTATTTGTGATTGGGTTGAAATCGAAATAATGTCTTTTTACGGTCAGACTAACTGAGGGGTGTAAATGGTAAATACGGCGTTACAAGATTTTAAGGACGCGAGAACCTTGGTGAGTCAACCCTTAGGGGTGAATTGCCAATCGAAGATTTCTAATCGATAGACGGTAAATCCTCACTATCCCTTAAAATCTCCAGGTCTCCAGACCCAAGTAAATTACATTTGCCAACTTCACCAAAATGCAAGGCAAACCAAACAAAGCGATACTTCGTAGATTTGTGTTAGTAATTTTTATTATTATTAATTATGTAAATATTATTCTTTGCCTGTAAATTGTTTACAGATATTAAAGTTGAAACCTTTAAAGACGAGAAAATAAAAGTATTTTATATAAGATAAAACTAAAAAATGATCTGATGTTGCCGTAAAACAATTTATTACGTGTATTTCATCTGCGAAATGTTGTTCTTGCTTCTTTATTGTATAATATTCTTTATTGACTTTATCTGGTACTTCGTCTTTTTAATCTTAATTGTGTATTTTCTATATTCTTTTTATCACCAATTCTAAAATAGCACTCAGTATCAGTTACTACGCTAATACGGTTAATATAATTAATCATGGTTCCATTTACCCACTTTCTCACTCGCTGTTTCAAGAGTTACGCCTTATTTACATTTGTTACTTTATATTTATTTGCAGAATATGCTAGACCAAACTATTTAATTATGCAGACATTTACAGCAACTTACAAATTAAAGGTTTAAATTGAATTTTAAGAAAATAACTTCTATTTCAATTTAATTAAGGTACCATCACTTAACCGAGATATCTAACATCTTTAATAAATATTAAACGATCGCCGCGTGTTAAACTTAAAAACACAATACGTTTATTCGATTATAATCGCCAATAATAATGTTTCATAAAATCGAATTTTAATTACAGTCAGCCAAATGAAAAGCCCTCGTCAATATTACAGAAAAGGCCGAACTTTTACCGAACAACGCTTAAATTCTTGAAGAAACTCCAAAAGTACTTAAAACAGTTACGTTAATACGCGTTAATTACAATGGATAACGTATTTGAATCTATATTGTAATCGTAACATGATTTGAGGCGAATCAGCTCGCGTTATTTCACCCATAATACATCTGCTAACAAATTGTAATGTGCGTGTCGACAAATCTTATGACAAACGAAATATTCCCTTGAGTCGTTGGCATAAAGTCGTAAAGCTTTTAAACTTCATGTGTTTCTAGAAATGTAATTTGTTAAAAGTATACATGATTCACCTAATCACTCGAAAAAGTTTAATAAAGAATAATGAACCGTTGAATATGAAATGTCGAAATAACGGCCATTTTCGATTATTACAACGAATTTTTGATTTTAAATATGCACGGCTGGCATGTGAGTTTGGCATTAGCTGACGGCAAACGCAAATCTGATATTAACGAATCATTTTCGAGAGGAAACTATTCAGAAATTTTTAGGAGAAATCCTTACAAAGTAAGAAATGGAAATAATATAATTAAATCGCGATAGGTTAGAAATATAATCACGCGCTGTTTATTTTAGACGTAAAGAACTCAAAATTAATATTTTTATAATGCTCAATAAGCTCAATAAATGAAAATAAAAGCAATTATGAATAATATGCGTTTTTTTTATATTTAAATAAAAGAAACGTAAACAATGAAAAATAAATAAAAACGTTGACCCGAGAGTAAATATGAGCGTTTATCACAAAACATCTAAGACTCTAGCTCGGGACCTCCAGCTTTCAGTCGATAAGCTATTTCGTGAACCAATCATCAACTAAGAAGTAGAAAAATATTTAATTATTGAAACTAACGTAAGATTTCAGTATTACCGAATTACCTGCTGCATTATCGAAGCTTATATATTAGAATTTCAGTATTTCTGGTTAGTTTAAACAAGAATATGTCTTAAGTGTGGTTAATTTATTGGTTTATTGTCAGAAATATAATAATAATATTTTTCACACTCACACGTATTAATTTGATAAAGTTTTATAAGAATTGGTAAAAATAGTATAATTTAGTATTCAAGGCTAATTTGTAAAGTTAGACTGCTATTCGTAGGGTTACAAATTTGTAATTATGGTAATTAAATGATTATGAAATGGTTCCACTGTCCCAACATAAAGCTTCTGCAATGAGCTATGTCAGTCTTATTCACCGAAGGTACAATCCTATACTGTTATTTCGCTGCGATCTTCTGTGGAGGTTGGATGCCCGAAATTCGAGTGGAAAAAACTAATGCAAATGGAATTAGTAGGGTTTGAGAAATCATAAATCAGAAGCGAAAACAACCATTTTGGGGTCTGTTAAAAACAAGTAAACGCTATAATATCAGAAAATCAAGTATGGGAACTATATAAGTAAATAAGAATAATTAGAAAAATTAAGTGAACTATCTTCGACTTTTCGACCTTCTTACAAAGTTACTAAACCAATTTTCATTACCATTAGCATTTCTAGAAGAATGTCGAAAGCTGCCAACGCCCAACATTCGAAAATTCGTAATAGCCGTAACAAATTAGAGAAGAATACCGAAAATGATCAGCTCGCACGTAACTCAGGTCAATAAACGTGCACACAGACAGCACGCGAACTTTAATTGTGTCTAATTAATTTATTACATGTATTAAACAATTACCGGTACCGTATCTCGATGCATTATTGTTATTGAATTCAGGACGTGCTGTAACGACTCTTTGTCCAATTGACTTATCTTTTATTGGTAATTAATGGGAGTTCTCATCACGCGACCGCTCTAATTGGATAGAAGAGTTTGATGTTAAAAATTGGTGATGCCTCCTAGTTTAGTGTAATAGTTGGAAAAATTGCGGGGAATTGTTTTCTTAATAACTTCTCTACGTTCTATTGTGGAATATTCTGACATAAAGCTCAAATTAATCCATTTAGTCAACTGGCCAATTTCATAAAAGATGCTTTCTCCTATTAAGTAATTAATAGTGTAATATACTAAAATTCCTTAAAGAAGTATTTATTTTCAAATAGATAGGTATCACTCTTGATAATTGTTATTGCAGGCTGTTGAATCTATAATACCGAATAAACAAACAAAAGCATTCCTTAACGCTTAAAAAGGAGCTCGCTATTTGTTATTTCCTCATACAAATTTTCTTATACTTATTATATCTCAGTCCGTTGCAAATGATTCACATTTTAAAATTATAAAAAAACACACTTCTTTCTATAAATGTAATAAATGATTTGCGATAGCGAACATGGATACTTAGCCATACTATGAATAAATGTCAGTCGTAATCGCTCTAAAAAGTCAGAAGAATAATTTCGTTTAGTATACAAATCGCAATCTCCGGCTATTGGGCTAAGTCATCCAAATCACCCCTCATAACATTAAGTACAAAATTTCCGAAACTATTGGTGGATAACAAACGAAATTAGAAATCGTCTGCGTTTCGAACACCGGTAAATGGAGGAACGATTGCCAATTTACGAACCCTACCCGTCTTAATTGATGCAGACTAGTAAACTAGTGGGGGTAGACATTGAAAGTAATTTGTCATCGGTTAGCTAAGCAGGGGAGACTAGAACAGCACGTCTCAGCTAATAGCATCCTCCATAATTAGGAGCCACGATCTTCTAATTACATAAATTGCCTACTAAACTTGACTATAATTTTGTTTCTAATTAAATGGGATCGCTTTCGTATTTATATTGTTATTACTCAGAAAAGTTACATTTTTTATATTATAAAAAAAAATGTAACTTTTCTGAGTGTGAATGGGACTGAAACGACTCGATTCATAACTCAGATTTTTTAAAACATCACATTTCATAATTGTTGGTTACATTTCGATATGATGTGTTCGAGTTCGTTACTATGACCCACGCTCTCGTGTAGTATATAGGATATCTAGTCATCTTACTTGTGGCACTCTTGTTATGTTCAATTGGATTTCTCCTCGTTTTCTATGTTGTCATCCACATCAGCTTCGGCGTGTTCTAAACGCGTTTTTATCGTAAAATATTGTAAAACACTATAAACTCTGAAACCGAAAACTAGACCTTCTTGATAGTCTGGCCTTTAGTTCTAGGGACATTAATAGAAAGAGATATCAGACCACAGAACAACAAAGTACAGAGTCATTAGAGTACTTCTTCAACCTAATGTGTAACTTCATAACTTATATATACTTAATAACGTAAAATTACTTCTCTTCAGACCAACCGACGATCAGCCAGTCATCCAGTAATGTTGTGGATGGTATTAACTTAGAAGACATCAAGGAGTTTGCGAAGGCATTCAAGCTCCGCCGTCTGGGGCTAGGTCTCACGCAGACACAAGTTGGACAAGCCTTATCCGTTACCGAAGGCCCAGCCTATAGTCAAAGCGCAATTTGCAGGTAAGATTTTATTTTATATATAAGCATATTCTTGATAAATTAAATTACTCTACTCCTCACTTATTTACTCTATGGCTCACTTCGTGTACCCTTTCAATTTTTTTAAAATATCAGTTGAAATGGAAAACTGCCAATGTACTTTTTTGGAGTTCAAATCCTGGCAAGTTTATTTAAATTCCAAAGAGTTTGTAGATATATTGAAATAAATAAAAATTACTGGTATAATTTTACTTCAAGGGTAGCTTAAAATGTAATTTCCGATTTTTTAATCACCAGTTTTGTTACTTGAAAGCGAAACATGGTTCATGGTTCAAAATATCTTATCAGCTTCAGGATCGGCGAAAAGTGCGTAACATGATGTATTGAGGAACAAAGCTCATAATGAAGCAGATCGCCTTTCAACTAGCGATTTGTTATATTAAAAAAAAACGGTGAAAAATTACGTGTTGAGTTAGTTATGGCTCAATATTTTCAAAATCACAATTTTAATTTATTGCACCAGCCAAAGCTGTATTCAGCCTTCCCTTTGATCGTGTTTAAAGCAAAGACTAATGACAATAAATAATATCAGTGATAAAGTCGCACGCTCGTCACAGTACTGACCACGCCAAGGCCTATAAAAACTCCCAATTCTAAGTTGTTATCGCAGTCAACTTTTTAATATCGTTAATTGAAGTGATTTGTAAAACAGCATGACTCCTTTCATTGCTTACAATTCGTTTAATTAATTACCATTCGGACGGCTTCCGTTCCAGCCCGTGTCGTGGCTTACACCATTTTTTACTTGGCTAGGCGCGGGCACGCGTTTTCTAATTATCTTTTTTGGCATCAACCATTCTTATATCATCAATAATTAACTGTTTCATAGCTTTGGCTCAAATTAAGCAATCGGGTCTTATATATATTGTAACTGGGATGTGGAAAAATGAATTGAGGAGCTGGAGCAGAACTGACTTATAAAACAATAGAATTTGTTTCACTAAGAAATAATTAAAAGAAAGAAATATGACCTGTGTGCAACCAAACTACAATACGTTTACAACGATTTTAATAGATATTTAAATTACTAATGCTAGTATTAATTTATCTCTATGATCGAATCAATCGTTCAAAATATTTTCAAACAGAACAAATGTAATACCGATGCAAAACGGAATGCGATCGACATCGAAGCAAGGTCTAGAAAATTTCAATTTGAGCCACCCCTGACGACCTCCTTCGTATAATAAAATCATTAATCGTTACTTCTGTTCCAGTTAATTAATTATCTTGCCGTAATTACTTTTTTCGTGTAATTAAAAGAGTAGAATTCCCCTGTCTTTGTCTCGTCCTGATTTCATTTTCCATTAATTTTTCTTTCGACTCCCTCCAATTTGGTGTCGTGACGTCGCTACATGGTAGTTACCCCTTTGATTATACTGGACTTAATTAATTTGCATTTTAATTAAAACATATTATTCAAGAAAAGAATTAATTTAACATTCCCTCGTTTCTCAGCGAAACTTGGCTATTGTTTCAGTTTTGATAATAGATTTTTGTCTTAAAATAAATTTTTGAAAACAAACGAAATGGTTAACTGGAAAATTGAGGTACCCTTTTGTGACAATTTGTCGGCAGCTGTACAATTATTCTCGTGCGAATCGAAAAAAATATATACCTAACAATTACTCACGCTTAAAAGGAAGGCAAATACGTAGGTGATATTTAAATGCACATCAAAATAGGTTACAAGAATCATGGTCAATGCCACCGAAATTGAAAGAGATTGATGTTAAAATAAACATTGAATAAACCATGTGTCAAGATGCAGTCTATTAAAATTTTATATGAGGTGAGCGTATTGACGCTCAAACTATTGAGTTTGAACCCGCTTACATTATTTTTGTGATGCTTGAACTCAACCACAGACTTACTTATTCTGAGGAAATGATTAGATTCATTTTCAGGTGTGAATTATGTAGGAGCGTGCGGCTTTATGTCTTGCAATTATAATGTCTCTCAAGAACCTGGAAGAAATCGTCGCCCACTGGATGATAAATCTAACATAATTATTTGTTACCGTCCCCAGTGCCCTGGCTTCGCAGATGCTAGCAGCTCAGCTGTCTTCACAACAACAAAACATGTATGTGTTTTGTTTTATTCCCTTCTTGTATCTCCAAATTTATCGGCGCCGAATTGAATCAACTTGTCAAAATACGTTTGATTATGTAGTATCGCAGATTTTCGGGCAACGATGAATTCGGAGGTACTCACCTTAAATGCATTAAGCACACGCTTTGACTCACTTTCGACGGCCCGTTCCACACGTAGATTGTCTTTAAATCAAAATGTTTCAACGCTGTTTAACGTTATCTAATCTAGATCGAAGATCCATGCATTCCTTTCGAATGTATGCCGCATATAATTATCGATAATTACCGGTTTTGACGTTCTTTCTTTTTCTTTTCACACGTATATGGTATTTGCATACGAGTAATTACAGTAAAGGCACAATGCATCATACGCCTCCACTGTTACATTTTGATGTTAAGACAAACGCGCCACATTAATGTACGGCTACCGACTATGTCTGTTCAACACCATGAGTAATCGTCGTGAGAGTTTTATCACATTTATTGTAGTAACATCTCGATGAGTAATTTCTTGCTTTCCATCTAATCTAGCATGATGTATTATTTCATTACTCTTATTTTTATTAATATTCATTTCGCGCAATTCAAAGCCAGGGCATTGGCATACGTTACCTTTACGTTTCTAATTGAATTCGTTGTTTTATTGTAACCTCGTTTGGTATTAATCAAACTGATTACCTGGCAATCTAAATTGCCTATTGTTTTTTTTTCTGTATATAATCGTTAACGCGATGTCAATGTCCTGTGTCTACGCCTATATTAAACTGGATCGGGTTACGAGTCGCCGCGTTATGTCGTGATACGCTTTAACACCGCGCTAGTATTTTCTTTGACCGGTGCGTGCATAGTAAGAATCTAACATTAAATTTGTGTTCGATACAGATTTGAGAAATTGGATATAACACCAAAAAGTGCGCAGAAAATCAAACCGGTGCTCGAACGTTGGATGAAGGAAGCCGAAGAGAGGTAAATATTTGTTTGAGTGAACTTTTACGTGGTTATGTGCTACACCGTGTTCGTGACACATTTGGCCTTTAATGCTTAGCAACGTTGCAAAGATATTTCTCAAATCTGGACTAACTACTGCTTTTATGGGCTAGGCTTTTAAGTTTATTTTGGTATCACTAATGTTTCACTAACAATATTATTGTTTTAGTGCGGACACTGAAATTTGGGACACTGTTGTTTAGCTTAATCAAAACAGTTTTTCAAATTTCAAATATTCTGAGATAGTGGTCTTAATATAGATATTAATTTATATTCGTTGTACCTATCTATGTGTTTCATATTTACATTAAGTTTATGGTAAATGGAAAGTCTAAAGTTTCATCAATAATCTTTGAGATTATTAATGAAACTTTACTTATTTTTTTTTATTATTATTGAAGACAACAATATCATATACAATTATTTTTTATACACTTGTGGATTCATATACAATCGGTATAATACTAAAGACCTATACTGCCTGTAATTAGTTCAGACTTTATTTTCATAATTATAATTATGGACCACTATAGGACAAATATAATGGGTGCGACCTCAATTCATACTGTGTGATATATGATGTGCACATCATATATCACACATCATGCACACAAATTACACAGGCGGGTCATTATAAATGTTGATTTAATATTCTTAATCCCTTTTCAAGCACTTCAGTTCATTAATAAAGCCAACGATCACGGCAACTGAAAAACAAACGTCGCATCCGGCTTTAAAATTTCAAAAGTCCGTCCAGGTGTCACTTAAAACTTCAACGGGATCTTAATAACGTAGTAAGGTTCTATCGATTTTACATTTTGCATCATTAAAATGCATTATCTGGATGCAACGGTGCGAGTTTAACATTGCAAATGGTGCACTGAATTTGCAGCCGCCTATCCCTCTTAGTGGTAATTTTTAACGAGCGTCTATAAGGATAGTTCTTGAATTAATACCTGGATAGGTAGCTAAAGGCTTTGTAACGTTATTACTTGCTGCTTCGTTGCTTATTGGCGTGTAATCAACTTTGCATCAGAGTTTTACATAATTATTTTCTAACTCGGTGTTCTTAGTCTCCCTAACCTAATTCAATTATAATATGTGAATCCTTTTATGTTAGTATTTACTTAATTAACAACAGTAATACCCACCTCATTATGATTTCACTTCAGATGATTGATAGATATTGAGCCTGTTAGCCTTGATTCATAAACTACTTTTGAATTGAGTACAATCAGGTTCCAGGTATCGCATAATCGGTATTGGCAGACATTCATTAATTAAGTAATTAAATATTGTATTACTTATAGACCTATAAAACGTACCTTTTTCGTTTTTAATTTCTCATAAAATAAGATAAAAATACAATTAAAGGAAAAATAATTTAAATGTAATGTAAATTTTGATATTCCTCTCGTGACGTTTTTTGAAGGGAATGGGGCCGAATAAGTTGTTTGGAAAAATTTGAAACTCATTCAAAACTCATTTTGATAACACCTTGATATTTATATGATTATGTTAAAGTGTGTAGATTTCGGTTCAACAGGGTATGTACCAAACCTCTTATATAAGTAGTAAATTGGTATGTCAGTAGAATTTATTAATTAGATACTATATAATATTGAGAACAAGCTTTTAATGGTTCCTAAAATTGAATAAATTTTAAAATTATTATTGTTTTCATTAAGGCCAGCCTATAAAAATACAAGAAAGACACTTAACATTTAATAATAAACTCATAATCTAGTCCACCTTGAATTTACAAAAAAATAATGAGATAATGCATGGTTAAATTAATTGATTCGTGATGATGGAAAACCAAATTATTTCGTTATGGTTATTGTATAAAGCCCGAGACCGCATTATATTAAGTTCCTTGATAACCAATTAAAAATAATTGATATCGGGAAGAAAAGTAGGCATTTAAGCATACTTAAATTTTAATATAGGATATTTTGGTTTTACAATAACATTTTTTATGTGCCCTTAAATACCTTTGTGTGTGTGTTTTGGTGTGTTAATATTTTGGTGACTATTTAATGCCTTTCATGGCTGGTAGAAGAATAATACTTAAGAATAATTTTTTTTAAATGCGTGCCCAAGATTTGATTGCATTTTTTGGCACATTGACGTCATATTTTTTACGTGAATCACGTTCTTGATATTAAATTTTAATATTAATCAGACTGAACTTCGATTTCATTCATAACACACGACCGATACTACTGTTATTTTATTAAGAAAATATTCTATACAATATATTATACTATACTTTACTATAAAACTATACTAATTTTGCGAAAACAAAATTATATCTTCCGTACCATAAATTGATTAATTTAAAATTGTCTTTAATAGGGAAAAGTAATATGATTTTTAGCTTTACGAAAATTTTTGTACGTTGAAACTAAGATTGTTTTGAGAGCTCGAGGTTGATGGACCAGAACGTATCGTATAGTGTAAATGTATAAAGGCAAGATGTTTGAAGACCATGATACGATAAATGAAAGAAAAGATTCATTTATGGGAAAAATTCAAATGAGTGCCATTATGGAACCGGGGCAAGGCTTATTGTCCGCCATCCTGTTTTTTAATATGAACTTGGTAGGGTATGACCATCAATGGTTTATTTAAAATTCTTATAAGCATCTCTGTAAGATTCTGAAAGTTTCCATGGAGAATTTTTACTTCGTACACGTGAAATTTAGAATCGAATATTTATCAATAAGTTCATTAAATAACGTGATAATCGGGCAATGTTTTAAACAATCGGCATATAATATTATATTGCGATTATAGCAGATGAATATTCATCTGCTGAAAATTGGAGCCCATATTACAAGGTACATCGGTGAAGAATACGTTCAATTACATGCGCTAGTTTTTGCGTCAGGCGTCCACAAACAAACACACATAAAACTGTTTTTGACATCTGCTTGCCAGACATCGCCCTGTAACAATGTTATCATTAGCTTTGAATTAGGGAAATAACACATTTAGCTTTACACGTACAACTAGGGGATATTTTCATTCAAAGGTCACATAAAAATATTTCGAAGAAAATTTCAAATATATTTCTGTATATTTTTTTATAATTTATCTATTCAAACTTCGTCCATACTGTTATCATAATGGTACCCCGATTCCATCGTGCCGTCAACACCCAGAGCTTGAGTTAAATAAAAGTTAAAACAAAAACTAAATTCCAATAAAAGCCTTTTGACCTTTAAAAAATTTTTTCGTGTATATTTCCACAATTTTTCAGATTTTATTTTCTGAGCCTTTGAAAGAGTGAAATTTGAATATAACAAAATTTTGTAAGCCTATAATTATCTCCATTCCTCGTTATTTAGATCACCTTAGGGCACAGATAGACGTCTGTGTCTTTGTGTGTCAGTTTTACGTCAAACACAGCGAGTGAGTTAATAGTGATTTCATTTTTAAAAGTAGTTTCCAATATTTCAGAAATATCACAAATGAACGCAAACGTGATCGAGACTTTAAATTCGATTGGAAACTGACACTAGTGATCGTTAGTGGTTTATTTTTAAAAATTGTAATAAACAGACCAGAAATCTATAACATAGTTGCAGAGTGTAAACAGAGTGCATAGTTGCAAACTAACCTTTTTTTTCTAAGATGGTTAAGAACTAAACTTAATGATCTTTTTGGACAAGTAAGAATCTGTTGTCACTAATTATAATTGTTTTTTTTTCATAAAAGAAATGTATTTTTGAATACTATATTCGTAATTTATTTACTTCGCCTATCCAGGAGTCAGTGTTATGTATTAGCTAACTCCTTATTTGCATGCGTATTTTTAAAAAAATATTTAAACATACCTAGTATGAACTCTAACACAAATTATCTATAATTTAGTAGTGGCTGATTTTTTGTTCCTATTAAATCTTAAGTAATAAGAATGCATAATATTGTGAAGTCCTCTTCATAAATAGAATCTTATCCATTCTTATATAGTACACATGTTATCTTACCAAATAATTTATCACAATAAAAAAAGTTATTATTTGTATTAAAGTTTTATGAGAATTAAAAATCAGTCCTACGCGTACACACTTAATGCTCAAAACTAGTAAGCAGCAATAATTTTTCGTTTATAACAGCTTTTATTTATTTGTTTCGTTTGGTAGCTACTTAGTACTTACTTCTTAGTTGTATAAGAAGCACTTTTATTTTTGTTGGATATTAGGTTTACTTTACGCTATTATTTACGCATTATAAGCTACATCGATATTCGAAAACATTGTTAGATTCAAAAAGCCGTACACAACCCTAAAGGTAGATCGTTCTTCTTAAAAAGGATATTATTTGACATACACGGATATTGAAACTCTTTTGAGTACATCCCTAAAGCTCACGTAATGTTGTTTAAGAGAAATAAACCTTAACGATATACGTTTCTTATTTCAGGTATGCGTCTGGTCAGAATCATCTAACTGACTTCATTGGAATGGAACCCAGCAAGAAACGCAAACGGCGGACGTCTTTCACTCCTCAAGCTTTGGAGCTACTGAACGCACATTTTGAGAGGAACACGCATCCTTCTGGTGAGTGGAGTAAGGTCGCTTTTCGCTGAATTTGAAGTATTCATCGCGCGATCGTTGGAAATATTTGTTGTCTCTGTGCAATTGCTTGTGCTGAACAGTTTTTCCTCAAAGAAGGTAAACATGCCCAATGAACAGATGAGACTGATGAGTATTAAGTAGAATGAAACCATTATTGTATTATTGTTTAAAATTGTGTCGTTGAACATTAAAATACAATAAGTAAGAATAAGTCCAATCCTAATGTAAAAATATTTCGAAATCCACCCGAGTATATGATAAAGCTTGTGATAGTCTAAATTATTGCTTCAGAAATAAATATTTTATATCTATTTTTCGAATTTATCTGGATAGTCCCCAAAACAAATTTTATGTACAATCTATTTTCACAATTGTAGTGTTAACATTAAATCAGAAGAACTTTTACAGGTCTATTCTAATTTTTCTCCGTCTTTTGTGTTAAAATTAAACTCATTACTACTGATTAACTAATTTTTTCCACGAAGATAGCGTTAATGAGATGCAAATTCAAAAATATCACTTCAATTAGCGCTTTTTGTTAATTTTTAAGTCAATGTGACTTTGTAAATTAACGAATAATAAATAAATTCTAAACCTTATCCTTTGTCATTACAGGCACTGAAATTACTGGACTGGCGCATCAATTAGGTTACGAACGTGAAGTCATCAGAATATGGTTTTGTAATAAACGTCAAGCTCTCAAGAATACCGTCAGAATGATGTCCAAAGGCATGGTCTAAGATAAATAGAAACAAATCAGCAAACTCGTGGCAGCTCGACAAATACAGCGGCAAAATAAACTTTACACAAGTTGTAATAACAGCTATGATTTACATCGATATCAATGGTTTTGGCTTCAAGATCTTGCACGTAGATTCTTGATCTCGTCTCGATAACTCACACTTATTGTTTGCATTCATAGTGTCTTCTTTAAAAAGTGTTTCAATGTTTCTTTTCAAATAATATTTTATAAATATTATTCTGGCCTTAACGCAAATCTTTGTGCGATTCCAGCCAACTTTAAAGGGAGATAATTTTAAGCGTTTAATATAATTGTAAAATAAAATAAAATTTCGACTGAAATATTCGTCTCGACGTAGTTTACAATGATATGAATGGGGTGTCATAGACTAATAAGATGTAGGTGTTTATTAGTACAAATAAATAAAAGAGGACTCCAGCCTCACTCGTTTATAGAGTCATCCTTTCGTATCAATATTAATTCTTTTGCAAAAACTTGTTCTAAAGAGTATTCTGGACATAAATATTTAAAATATACACTGATACAATTAAACTAGACTAATCAACGTCGAAAACTGGCAAGAATGCTTTTAAGCATGAATTGAAAATGATATAGGTACATACATACGTGTGGCATAATGTGGGTATTCCTAGTATTAGACTCTTTTGTAAAAAAATATTGCATTTTGTAAATAAGTACAATACAATTTAACTTTCCGCGATAAATCTGTAATGTAGTTGGTGCATTAATTTATTGAAATACTCTGAGTTGTTTCGTTCTATTTAGCGAATGTTGCACTTTATAGTTTTAGAAATAATATTGATATTATGAGAGTAGATAATGTGTCGTCAATATTAGTGGCCTACTGGAAATTTTTTAATCTTTGGTAGGTTTTTGTTGATAGATAGGTTTAAAGCGATATGAATAGAATAGATAGATAGTAATTAAAATACTATCGGAAATTGTAAATATTGTTTCCTTAATTTTATTTTTAAAATGTATTTTAGTTTCATAGTTAAGTTTTAATTTACATAGCTTTCCAAATAAAATTGTAGATTCAAGTTGGATTTTTTTGGCAATCTCATTGATTTTGTTTAATACGTTCCAATTTCAAAATACTTAACAATTTTAAAATAATGCAATATAAGTAACAGATGGTCTTGAAAACTTACGTTGAAAATAAATTTGTGTGTGCATATTTTTGGGTAGTTAATGTTAAACTAATAAAATTGCCTCGCATTTGGAACTGTAGATTTTGAAAATATTATACATGTTATATAAAAAAAAGTTTCAAAAAGACAAATTTTGACATTTAAGTAATTATTTTAGAGAAGGGAGAGTACCCGAAAAGTATGCACAAATAAAAATTAAATTGTAATAAATTTCTTGCTCGAATTCGCTTTTTTCGGCTCTCTTCCAATGCCTCCTAGATATTACATTTCCTCGTAGAATTGTAAGGTACACTAATTTACTGAATCTACAATTCTCTTCATCCTTTGCTACCGCTCAGTACTCTTGTTTACATGTTACTTATAAACCATACTGCAGTTATGCGTAACATGCTTAATTAATTGGTGGTTCATAGCTACTTTTAGTTTCTTTTCAAATTGCATACTGGTAGGCTTTAATTTTAGTGAAAATTGTATTTCCTGATTAATCCATCCATAGGCTTAATCCGTAAATAATCTTTAATATGGAACAGAGCTGAAATAAACCTTTTCGACATAATGTTTGAACTGAACTTTGTAGCGTTTTGAGTATTTAAAGTTTGTATAAATTCTATAAAGAATGAAGTACGTATGTGTAGTGTCGTATGTAAATATAATTTAGTTAGAATGTTTTCTATTTAAGACCTGATGTTAACTGTATTACCAATAGAAATAAGGATGTAATGTAATGTATGTTAATGACCAATGAAAACCAACTTGTGATCATTAATATTTGTACTGTTACCTACTACTTAACAAGAGTCGTTAAAAAATAATATTATAAAAATTGAACATATTTTTCGGCTGTTGAAAAATTGTAAATACAATATTAAGGATAATAAAACTATTTGGATTAATATTTAGGAACAAATGGAAAAAATATTATCAAAATTTATATTTTCAAAAATTATTACAAGTGCAAAAAAGTGTATTTAAAAAGGGATGTTTGGCCATAAAACAAAATTTTTCTCGATGCGGACTTTTTATCGACTACAACACACCACTAAACCCACAACAAGCAGTAAGGTAAACAGTGACTTATACTAAGTCGTGCGATGCGATATCGCGCGTAATCGGTACTTATACTTTGCTGAATCAGATTTTTCATAGAATCATGTTTCATACAATCAAAGTATTACATAAATATTTTTTATTAATTTTTCCTAATTACTTATTAACATCAAGTCCAAATTTGCAAATTATAAATTTTTGGTAAGGTCTATTTTTAAGTTCACTAAGGAAAAGCTGTAAAGACTCCAGCTGTACTATTTTTCTGTTGAACATCTTACCGTTAAAGAAATGGCATGTCAAAGGTAGTAAATAACCTAGCTCTTTGCTCTCTCCTAAAACTGTAGTAACTATATAATCTGTTTTATCATCTGCGATGTCTCACGCTCAATGCTAGCTAGGTTGACTTCTATCAATCCTTTTTGTGATTACCTTGTTTGATTTTTTTTAGGACTGACTAATTATGTTGGCTTCAAATGGCCTTAAGCCATAGTCCTTAAGCCTCCAGGGAAGTTGTAAGTTTTCCCACTGACTCTTAGTCTACAAGGCGTTTGAGCCATGAAGGAATTATGATTAGCACAGCATGTTCTTATTGGAGTCTAAACTAAGCATCAATGTTCTTTCTAAATTTTTTAAATTCGTAACTATAAATTGTATATCAAGCAACATCACCCATAAAGCACCTAAACTAGAACTACCGTGTTAAGATTCATTATTACACCCACTCGTAAAGTACATACGTCATAGTGAAACCAATAAATTTTATTGTTACATAATAATTATATATTATTGTCAATACCTTGGATACTTAAGTATTGTGGTTTTATTTCAGTCCATACTATTTCCACAATATTTATTTTATAAAGATATAACTAAACAACGCGAGGATGATTACATGACATTAAATAATATATTGGCTGAGCTAGTTGATTTAAAATGTTATATTTAAATGTTGTTTTATCATCTTCAGAACTTCTTTAATGAATTATGATAAATCTGATTCCCAACCAACACTAGTGTAATAGATAAAAGCATAGGATGCTAAGTACAAATGATATAATTTAACTTTACAATAAACTGCTAGTCCCGTAATGAGATCACTATATAATAAATTACAATGCGACATCGCATTGCACCCTGGTTTTCATGATCCATATATAACTATAATGAAATAGTAATACGATTATAAAACTCTACTTACACATAACTTCTGCTGTAAACACATATTCAAACCAAACTGTAACATTATGTAATAGTGTATTCATTTTCTTCCTATAATGGTACCGAACGATTGATTTATGGCTGCAGGTTTACGATGAGATGCAGAATAAAGGCAAATAACTGTTTGAGCGTTGGTTTTAATTCAATCCCTACTCTTTAAAAATCATATAACCTCTTTCGAAATTCAGTCATTGAAAACGTATTTTCAATGACTGAATTGAAAAATGAAAAACAAACTTAATAAATATTAGGTCGTAACCTTATATTTATTAAGTTTGTTTTTCATTTTTCATCTAACCTAAATGGAAGAATTGTGATTTGAGAATGCTAAATATATTTTAAAAAATATATTGTTAAATTCCCCTAAACTTATAGACGTCTGTAGAACCTAAGAATCTCAGATTAGAGAGTATCTAAGAATTGGGTTCGTACTCGAGTTATATTAATTCCGTATAATGTCGTACAGAGCAAGTCATTCTGAAATTAACACAGATATATATAAATATCCTAAAATATGTTAAAAACTGCTGAAATAAATAAATATTTCAAACTGAATAAATTTTTAAGTGTTTTATGTTAACGAACGACAAAACAATTTATAAACAGATTGATTGAATTTAGCAAACAAATCTTTCTCGTACAAATTGAAGATGACCTATTTGACAAAACAAAAATATCTTTTGGTTGTAAACGATCGCTATTTGACAACAAACGTACAGTGTATAGTGTTTATATATATAAAGTACTCTGTGGTTTATATGCTCAGTGACCGTATATACAAAGTACTCTGTGAAACGGGCTCAGCGCCATCTACGATAGCTTTTCTTTTTCAATCCTCTTCTGGACGCATTCCGGATAAATTATTCAATACTGTTACAGCGCTTGACAATATTTGGGTACTTAAATTCGGAGCGTTGTATGAGCACGCTTAAAAAATAGGAAACCATAAATCTCAGAGAGAATAGCTTAAATATTACTATTATATAAAAGTTTAGTTTTTTTTGCCATAACATTTTGTGTGTGCTCTTCAATTTAATTTCTCTCAGATATTATCACAACAATTTGTATAATGAACTAAACGCAATGTTGACTTGACATTTGTAAAGATACCTTGATATCTGCGCTTTATTGTCTATTGCAATGTTACACTTTACTCGTGAGGTAATAAGACTTAAATTGTGAATATAATCACTACCATTTTACACAGGCTGCCATTAAAAACAAAAATCATATTCAAAATGGCGCAAGAACTTATCAGGGCATCAAATGTCAAGCAGAAGTTATCGACCCTATGTTGGCTTAATTAATTCAAATTTATAAAATAACTTGTGTGTTATAAAATTAAAACACTATTCAACTCACTGAAGTGTCTTACGTAATTAGTTATTTTACAAATATCACCGTAGTTATAGTAAATAATCTACGGTAAATAAACATAGAATTTATTGAGTGTGTTCAAGAGGTAATAGTTCATGTAAAATATTACGTCATGTTCATATAGAGACAATATTTAAGTGCCGGTTAATAGGCTGTAAGGTTAGTTAGTTAATGTGATTCGAAGGTCCTGATGATTCACGAGGTTAAGTGACGAATATTTGACTGACTGTTGATAGTTTGCGGTTGACGGTATCGGGGCTGCCGCCGTTGATTTATCTGATAGGAATCCGGTAGAAGTGAGTAATAGATGCCATGATTGAGAGTGTATCACGTCGCGCATTTAGTAGTACCAGTGGAACGTACAACGTGCGTGCCTCTGAACTTGCAAGGGAGCGTAAGTTGAATATATTCAATGTCACTGTACAATTCTTGGACGAAACTCAGCAATCCTTTCAAATCGAGGTAAGTAGCATTAAGAAAACCAACAATATTAAATGAAAATCATTATTCATTAAGGATAATATATTTGTTATTAATATGATATCAATCTCTTAGTTTCAGAAATAATACCCTTACAAAAAGTACTTAAAACTAATAATTAGTACCTATGATCTTACTACTACTAATTTATTTCAGGTGTATGAATACAAAAATTATATTAATTATAAAATGTAAAAACTATCTTTAGACATAAATTATGTTCAAAGATTTGTTATTTATGATATACATAATTAATTTTAATAATGGTTTTTCTTGCAGAAAAAAGCCAAAGGCAACATCTTATTAGACCAAGTCTACCAATCACTGGAATTGGTTGAGAAAGACTACTTTGGTCTACAGTTCACAGAAAATGGTTCACCGCCAAATGCTACAAACACTGAAATAACGGTACATACCATTATTTTTTACATTGTGAATGAAATTTGTTTATGAGTATTGTATTTTTGAAATTTAAAAACAAAAGATTTTTGTTAGGTATCCAACATTTCTGTAAAGTTATTTTCATTTATCTTTGTTAGGAATTTAATCTGCTATTTATAATTAGTCATCATGATAATAATTATTTACAGTACAAATAGAAAGATTTTTATTAAAATAAAAAAAGAGTATTTAAGTCTTTCTTTAAAATAGGTATTTCAATTTTGTTACTTTTGCAAGAATGTGGTCAGAAAATATATGATTTTTAGCCACTTTGAAGTGTTATCATATTGTTGTTACTGACACATATATATTTATCTTATGTCAACCTTTCTTTTTTACCAGCGTAATACATGAAAGAAAACTTGTTGCGCCTGATATGTAGATGTATGTGGATACAGCCAGCCCCAGAAATAGAATAAAAATTTAGTGCCATATCACCCCAATGAATTAGTATAACAGTAATAGTTGCAACAATGTTTTATAAATGTAGTATCAACTTCTAACACTGGCTGTACTTAGCGAATATATTGATACTATCAATAAGCCTACAAAAGAATGATAAAAAATTACTCATTCGGTAAATAGATTATAAACCTATAATTTTATTATACTTTGTTGTATTATTTTACAATTATGACATTGAAAATGTTAAAAACCACAATCATTTCATTTTTAACATTCATAGTTTTGTTATTGACTATGGATTGTGTGAACATTTTTCAATCAATTTTCGTTTTATACATTACTGTAATTTTTTTTATTTTTTTATAAAGAGTATTATTTTACATTTCATTCACCTGTCAATAAAATCAAATTTATTAGGAATTATTTATGTCATTGATAACTATTTATTATAATTATTCGTCATTTCTGAATGTTTTATTTTACAGGTTTTCTTGTCATTGTCACATTTTATTAAAAAAAATAATCTTATATTTCCAGCGTTGGTTAGATAGTGGGAAGTCTGTCAAAAAGCAAGTCGGTACCAATGCTCAGTTCTGGCTTGCAGTTCGTTTTTATCCTCCTGAACCATCACGTCTTGCTGAGGAATACACCAGATACCTTCTCTGCCTACAGTTAAGGAAGCTCCTTCTGGATGGAAGGATGACTGCTCCTAAGAATACCTCATTGCTATTGGCATCATTTACTGTACAAGGTTATTATTTCATTATTGTTATAAACAGCAGACTGGTTGAGAGGTTCAGATCAGGATGCGATTCCTGGTACAAGCAAAACAGTTTATAGCAGTTTTGGAAGATTTATTCATTTAACTTAATTGGGAAAAGTATATAATATACTAGTAAATGGCGAAAACTTGGGGTTTGTAGCATCTCAGATTCGCAGATAATTGTAGTCACCACAATCTTCAAATTATGTAAGAGCTTGATCAAGAATGTTGCATTGTGGGATTAGTCATGAACTCTGAAAAGACAAAAATTATGACAAATGGGGCACAACAAGCGCCCATGTACATCAGTAACAAAATAATAGATTGTGTATTTTGGGCATATAATCTCTACTACAGATTTTAACCTGAAAATAGGATGTTGTGAAGACAGTTGGGCAAACCATTAAATAACCACATAAAATATGGATATTGGTGTATTATTATTATTCTATCATTGGAAAAATATCTGAATAAAGGCTATTGTTATTTTGTGTTTGGTTTGATAAAGTTCAGATTTAGTGTTTCATTTCAAGTATCAACTAAGTCAATATTACAGTTATTATTCGACTCCTAACTTTTATCGCCTGTACATATCAAGTCTTGTATCTTATTATTATTATTTTTATAGAATTTGTATATAAACTAGTTGTAGAGGAGCTGGGTTTCGAGCAGCCTAGTTTCGATAACAAGAACAAAGCAACTTTTGTCATGGTAGATTGTTTAATGGGTCAATCCATAATTTATTATCTTCTGTGCTTCGGTAGGCCAGATAAGTCATTGGACCCAGTTGTTATGGCTACTGCTTTTTCTTTCCTAGTCATTTAAACTCTTTTTTCTTGACTAACTACCACTTAAGAATATAGTTTTTGTTAATTCATTACACCAAATAATGAAGAAATTAACATGACTAATAAAATTTCCATAATTAAGTTAAATGAAACAGTTTATATGGTTTTCAGTCTCTCTTTTAATTTACCTAAGTAACAGAAACAGGAAATCAGTGAGGAAAATGGAGAACAATCTGTGACATTCCAGTTACCTAAAATGAATTATCGTCTTAAAAATGTAAATTATGTGGTCTTATTTAAGCATTCTATGATTCATGAATCAACAAATTTCAAAGTTTGTTTATAATATTTGAAGTGGCAATGAAACATAAGATTATGATACTTTCACCTATTATTCATATAATTTCACATTATCTAGATCTTTGTCATCATCGTCTGGTTCGTTCTGTCTTTAATAAATATATGTGATTTGTTATATCACTTAAATCTAACATTCCAGCCGAGCTTGGTGACTACAATGTATCAGAACACCCGCCAAATTACTTGTCTGAGCTATGCCTTCTACCGAAGCAGAGTGCGGAGGATGAGCGCAAGATACGGGAGCTGCACAAACTACACAAAGGGCAGGCACCAGCTGATGCAGAGGCAAACTTCTTAGAACATGCCAAACGACTCGACTGCTATGGAGTAGAATCACATCCTGCTAAGGTAATCTATCCGCTTCACATCTAAATACTCAACTTGCCTTCCGAAGTGTATACTGCAGTTTTTTGTTGACTTGTAATTACTATTCTGATGTCTACGGCTTAACGGCTCCTCTTAACAATCTTCCATAGTTGTTTATGAGTGGCCAGTATCGCCTGAACTCGTGAGTAATCGATAAATTGTCGGTACATCAAAGGGACGCGATCGTATTCATGTACATACAATCGCCCATCATTCAGATACATGGAAGAGTTCGAGGACGAAACGTGCATATAAAGAAGTAGTGTACGCCTTTACTATTGTGGTGCTGGTGGACAAATATACTTTTTCTGTTGGTTGTCTGTCATTTGTATTACATTACATTCGTTACATATTCTATTGTTGACCAGTTTTTGATGCTATCATTAAATATTCCTAATATTATACTATTGCTCAATCCATACAGCAAATAACAGCAACCACTATCATTTCGACGTCCATCTTTAATAGAATACAGTGACGGAAATAAATAGTTGCGATAGTGTATACAGCAATCCATGATCGCATGAATGTAGTCACTTTTTTAATCGCCTATCATGGTCGATTAAGAAGAAGAGCCATAATATCTACGCAAACTTAAAAGATCTGAGAAGATATTACCCATCACCATCATATCTACATACATCCCACTGCTCGGAGCCTTTCTTCATGGAAGATAAACATGAAGAGGTTACCAACCTGCCTCTGATAAGTTTTTATTAGAATATATATATTGTTACAGGATTACAATGGGAAAGACATATTTATTGGTGTGACGTCAATAGGTATAGTTGTCTTTCAAAACAACATTAGAGTGAATACATTTTCTTGGGGTAAAATCGTGAAGATTTCTTTTAAGAAGAAACAGTTTTTTATACAGTTAAAAAGAGAACCTGTAAGTACCATCAAAAAATGTTATTTATTTATGTTTCTATTCTTTAAGACTGAGTTATAAAAATGTTTTGATGAGAATTTATTTAAAAAAAAACTTAAAATAACAGAAAAAATCTAAAAAAAGTGCGTATGGTTACTTTGTGTGATTATATCCAACGCAAATTTGTCATCCTTGTGTATGTATGTAAATTATCATTTTATCATAGTGACCACCGAGTTGAAGTAGATTTTTATTGTATTTCAAGGCAAACTCTCCTAAGATGCATTAAGTTTACTATACTTACATTTCAGAGCAATAACTGAAGAAATAAATAAAATAGACTGGGATTAGATAAATTAGAACTATTTAAATCGTAATATTTTTATCAACTACGTTTCATTTTTCAGTCTGAATCTTACGACACAGTATTAGGGTTCAATATGCGATCAGGCCGAGCGGCAAAAGCGCTATGGAGGTGTAGTGTTGAAAGACACGGCTTCTTCAGACTCCGAGCGCCAAGACGACGCCCACTATTGGGCGCTTTGGGCGCGCTAGCTGGGATCACAGCCCCCACTGTACCAAGAACCGAAACGCAGGCTTTGGAAGACGCAAGGAGGTCTAGGTCTTCTAACAGGAATTTTGTTAGGTAAGCACAAAGGAAAGTGTTTGGTAGTTTCCACTCATACTTAACTATCATAGTAAATGTGAACTTGTATTCAGAATTACTTAATTTTCGTTATGACATAGAAAATCTTTTTATTATACCTTTTTATTATCAGTATTCAGTAATTTAATTTTAAAACTGTAACAATTGTATAAATATTGTTACACTTTTAAGATTCAATTACTGTTGATATTTTAAAATCGCACAATAGATATAAAATATTTTGTAAACACACAATTGTTATTAGTCAAACCATTAAAATATTAACATTCAATTAATGTTTATACAGGGTCCCAAAATCCTTAAACTGCTATGAAACCATTATAACTTTGTTTCTCTCGCTTACAAAAACAACAGTTTTTAATCTTATTTACGATCACTGGCCTTTATTAATCATGTTTATTTAATAACTTTGATCTATCCAGACGCAGTAGTTCTCGCAACCGTGACAAATCGTCTGGCACTGCGTCCCCTGGGGGTCCTTTGTCTACAGTCAACTCCAGCGCAAGAGGCGCTCGAGTCACAGGACATACGGAACCACCTCCAAGAGCGGCCTGGACAGACGCCCAGACGCAGCCAGAGGAAGAGTTAGTATTATAATTCGTTAAGTACTATAAAAGGAGCTTACTGGTGTAGTGATTTGAGCGCTTTGGTTTCGGTTACATTTCAATATATTCTTTTCTTCTTTTAATTAATTTGTTTATTTGTAAAAACCTTAAGTAATTTACTCAGTAGTAGTCAGTCTTTTTTTTCTAGTCCATATTGCATGCCGTGCCGACATGCAATATGGACTAGAATTTACTTAATCACATCACACAGTTTTAAATATTCTTGTACCGGTGTTTCTCTTGTTGTTTGTCCTAGTAAAAGAAAAAATATATATAATAAATTTTACTGATGAAAAAATCAGTCAGATTGTAAACTATCAGGTTAATTTACAATTTTACGGTTTGCAATAGTTCTATAATAATATATCGGAAAATAATTATAAACGGTTAGTTTTTGGTTATAATATTTCGATATTTTATAATTTCACGAGTTAAATTGTCAATTAATAGTGTTCAAAATATTATGGTGAATGTACAGTTCATTTCACTTGAATTATATGTCAAAAGTCAACACTATAATCAAATCCGGAAACCGATTATTGAAAATATTCTATACATTAATTATTATCTGTCTTTGGTGCAATATATAGTTTCAGAAGAAGTATGTAATAGGCCAATGACTTGTTTTCAGTGACGGTGGCTTCCTAGAGCGAGCTCTCCGCGTTCCACTATCGTATGTAGACGAGTCTGAGTCCGGTTCAGAAACGGGAGCGGAAGCTTGCGTCAGACTTAGCGCAGGCGCTGATGGTCGGTTCGGGTTCAATGTTAGAGGCGGAGGCGGAGCGCCAGTTCTGGTGTCGAGGGTCGCCGCGCCTACGAGGGCTCATCTGCATGAAGGAGATCAGGTAAAGAGATTAGAATATATAGAAATTATAATCAATCAAATATTACTCATATATATTTAATTTAAATATTATTTTTTACAATTTAGTTGATGTAAATTGTCTTAAAATAAATGACAAAGGTATGAAGCCCACACAGCCATGTCATCATATATTTGTTATGTTTCAGTTATCAAATGTATATCGAATATTAAGAATGATGAAAAAGTTAATATTTAGTATCCATGATGCTTTGCTACTAATATTAATACAGGGTACGCGCATAAAGCATTTTATGGCGAAAAGCGGAACGAAAACTTTGTTCTCTTGCATTGAAAGAATAACGTGTAAGACCTTGTTTCTTGGACGCCTTTCTATACAGACCTAAATCACTTAACAAAGCTTTTAAATTAGCATATTGTTTATATCGTAATTAGTGGAAATGTGCTTTAAGATATTATAATAAAACAGTGTTGTCGTTGTTTACAGGTGATATCGATAAACGGCAACGACGTAGATGAAATGACGCACGAACAAGTAGTTCAGATGATACGGAATACGAGAGGAGTATTAACACTAGTCATCAAACCTAACGGTAAGTTAACATTTCGCACTTCTGATATAAAGAAATATAGAAATATAGAATATATAAGAATAGCAAACATCTAGAACTGTCAATTAAATTTATTTTAGACGTATATAAAAACACCATAGACTATTTTAGATGTAGGGATATGACGTGAGACAAGACGATATTCACAGAAAATATATAATTAACTTTACGTAGTTTTCCCTATTACAGGCAAGGCAAGGGGAACTAAAGCCCATACAGCCATGTCTAAAGAAATTATTTTTCTTTAGTTTAATAAATGCATTTGCCTCATTTTGTTTTTGAAGAGACATTGTTGGCGCCGAAATTTTTTTGATTGTCTAATTTATTAAATTGATTAATCACTAGTTGAACATTTAGTCTATGAAATATAAATGCTCCATTGACAAATTCGGGCCTGCTTCTGAAGTACCCACTCTTAATTTAAATGCAGTGCATCTTACTATCTCAATATAATTGCACAAAGGCCAGTTATCATGTGACATTTCGAGAAGTGCATTCAATTTTTGAATGCCCATGTTTATACTGTGAAAGCTGACATTTAAGAACAGTATTTAATTTAAAATAAAGATATAATTTTTCTAAAAACATGATTTCAATCCTTTCAGCGGTTTACGAACCTGATGACACAGGGCCAGAGGAACCAGCTGTCTGCTTTGTACCTCTCGGTTCTGGAGAATTCGAGGGAGATGCATTAGAACAGTCCATGCTTTTACTAGGCGATGGTCTAGCAAGTGGTGCAGCGTTGAAACAATACGAAACTTTATTAAGAAGATTACCAGATGAACCAGCTGTTGTATCGAAACTGCCTCTGAATTTGAACAAGAATAGATATAGGGATATCGCGCCATGTAAGTCGGAACACGGTCACAATGCCTTTTTTTAACAATTATAATTAGAATTGTTTTAGTACTTTTTCTACGTTTCGGAATAATCTATGTGAGATAATGGCCCCAATTCATAAGAATTATGATTGTGAAATATTAATATTATAAAGTATTTTAGCACAATCATATATAATACCTAAGGTAAGCCTAATATAAGTATTAGGCTTACCTAAGGTGAGTCTTAACTTACCTGCAAATTTTGATTAATAATGTTTAGTAAGGAAGATTATATAAATAATTTTTGATTGCAGATGATAGTACAAGGGTAATATTGAAAAATAATTCATCGGGTGATTACATCAATGCCTCATTTATCAACATGGAAATACCAAATTCAGATTTGGTACTGACATATATCGCAACTCAAGGTAAAATTATATTATTTTTATCATAAAATAAATTATAATTTATAAAAAAGGTTTTTTGCACCATCACTTTTTTATATTTATGGTGTATTATACCTTATTAATTTAAAATACATGTGCATGTTATCTGCATGTCTTGATAATGTAAGCCTTGATTTTTAATACTATTTGATTTAAGCACTTCCATTGAATCTTTCTGGACTCAATTCTCTAGGTATCTGGTAGAGAATGCCTAACGGTATTAAGTCATGCAATTGTACCTGGATTGACTAATATGATAAATGTTTTGCTTATTTATTTAATACTTTTTATATGCCATATGATAGCAATCTTTTTTGCATCCTTATTTAGACAAAGAGACGCATTATACTAAAATTGTGATTTTGAGTGTAAAGTGAAGAAATAAGAGACTTGTATGTTAATAGATACTAATTCAGAGACTTAACATTGGGGTTATTTTATAATTTATTAAATACTACTTAATTTAGTGGGTGTGTGTGTATTTGTTTGAGCTGTGTATTTTTAATCGTAATCGTTCGTATGTGTATTTAGAAACTTGTCATATATAGTATCACAGTTTTATTTGTTTCAACCTATTTAAATGTAAACTAATGTTTGATATCTTTTTCTTAGTTTAGACAATAATAATATAAATAAATAATATTTCTCACTCTCACACCTATTATCTAGACTTAGTTATTGATACTAAATAAACATATAAACATGAACAAATATTTATACTCATCATATAAATATGTGTCTCTACCAGGACCTCTGGTTCAGTAAGCAATGGTACTGACCACTTATGTAACTTTATGAGACGCTGTCAAACTGTGTATTATTTTACTGAATCTTATGTAAAAAAGACAAACCAACAAGCGTTTTTAAGACAATAACATTCTGTTTTTTTCTAGGTCCCCTAGCCTCAACTGTAGGCGATTTCTGGCAAATGGTATGGGAAAGTGAAAGTAGTCTTATTGTGATGCTGACCGTACTAAGCGAGCGAGGACGAGCTAAATGCCACCAGTACTGGCCCCGAATGGGCGCTACACCATTACAGGCCACCGATGAGCTACAAGTGAACACTGTGAGCGAACAAAACCACGGTCATTATGTACTGAGGGAAATGACTATCAAGGTTCGTTACCACAGATTTATTACTAAAACTATCTTAATTATTTTAATTTTTTGAGTCTCTATATATTCCCATAAGATCGTTATCTACCAGTCAATTATTAGGCCAAGCAGATGCTAGAATTGGTCTGTATGTACATAAGTTCATATTAATTATTATGATTTATTTTTATTGTCATGATTACTCGAGTAAAAATGTTATAAAGAGTTTGGTTATAATGGTAACTGACTTCAAAGTTTACAGCCTACTTGCTCCTAAAAATGGTTTAAAGATTTTAATGTGTGCGTTTAAAATAATATAATGAAAATATATTATATCGTATTAAGGCCGCATAGCAATGAACTTTTTGCCGCCCAAAAAGTAATAACTTTCATTTTCTTATTAGTTTCTCTCTTATAACAGGAAATACAAAGGAATGAACCCCATACAGCTACGGCTGATGTAATTTTATTATTGTTTTGTGTTTTCCAAACTCAAAAAAAAAGAATACTCATATCATGTCGAAAGTTTAATACAAGCAAGAGCGTTCAAATTTTTATGCCAACGTGGAACTATTATTATAAAATTATTTGTATTTGATCAGGAAAACAGCGGCGGTAGTCGCGTGGTGACCCAGCTTCAGTATACAGCGTGGCCGGACCACGGTGTGCCTGATGACTCTGCAGCCTTTATACGGTTTACACAGCTATGTTCTCAGTTGAGGAACCATCGAGCCGGTGAGTGGCAATACAATAAATTACATTACCTGTACAATAACGTAGAAACAAAGTACCAATAGAACACGTATACATCTACTTATTTTATTTTAAAATAATTGATTTTTTTTTTCTGTTATCTTCACTGTTTATTTTCAATAATACTCTTATTTTATTATTTTATTTTTATGTACGTAATTATGTGTCAATTCTGTTGAAAAAGTTTGAACTTGAGAAATATTACATTTTTTATTTTTATTTTTGACGTTCATAAATTTTTCTAACAAGATACTTACGTTCTACTGTTATTATTTTTTAAACAGTAATACCAACCGTAGTGGAAGAGCCAGAAGTGGAAGAGGAACGCCTATTAGACCCGCCAATGATAGTGCATTGCTCCGCCGGCGTGGGCCGCACTGGAGCGCTGATCTTGGCCGAAACCGCCATAGAATTACTGTCAAGACGCCAGCCACTATACCCGCTGGATCTAGTGCGAGGTATGCGCACGCAGCGCCCCATGTGCATACAGAACGTTGTAAGTATACCACTAGTATCAAAAATTATAGATGTCATGTTAAATTGAACTAAAAATGAATTTATTACCTCTATTCCTCCCAACTAATAATTAATTACGAAATGATATTTACGGATCGGGTTCCAATTTTTATCAAAATATATTTATAATTGAAACTCCGGCGGGCTGGTATGAAACAACAATTGAATCTGGCATCGAAATAATCGATTAAAATGAAATTAATTTTATAATAGTGATAGTTTGGTCGTTAGTGGAAGCGGTGAAGTTTTGTTATGATCTTAATTGAGATTAGGGTGAGATAATTGCTGGGATTAATTGGTGAGATTAATGATTATTTATTGGTGATTTGCAGTTCACTGATGTTTTTGAGTTTATAAACATCAATTATTCGAAATATATTTTTGGAGTTAGTTATGCTTATGTTAAGAAATATTGAGCCCTATGTCTATATATGTATTATACATTACGTTTTACACTTTTTTATCCTTTTTTATCTTTGGTTAAAGATAAAGATAAATAGTTCTGACAACAATAATTATTAAAATGTGTCTTTCATACCATTTAACTTTGCAAAAATAACATCTTAAATATGTTTTTTATTAATTTTATTTTGTTCACAGAGTCAATATAAGTTCGTTTGCGAATCGATACAGTCTGCGTACGCGCAGGGTCTCACCAAAGCGCCTTCAGAAAGCGGCACCAACTGATAGTTCCTTAGCTAAACTCTTGCCAGTGTTCAAATATAACAATAAGATGTTTTAGTGTTGCGATATTGTAAAATTATGTCAGCAGTTAATTTGAGCATGTGTCAATAGAATAGTGAGTGAGTTTAAATTGAGATTTAACTACTGTGTGTTCTTTGAACTACATGTCAATGATATAAGACTTAAATTTACATAATAAAAATAAATTTAAGAGAATCAATTTTAATCTACAGAATAGATTAGACTATTTAACATGTAGAGTTCTCTACTTTGTATCATTGATGTAAAATTCATTTTGTAATGAAATTTTTCATTGTATTAATTATGCAATTATGGACTTTATATCCTCTTTAATGACTTTATTCTTGGGTAGTTAACCATAAAAGTATTAATAAGGTGTGAAATGGCGTAAATAAATTCATATTATTGTAAGAATGACATGAGAAACATGTGACATATTTTCTAATGATATAATTTTTTGAATTTTAATGCATTTGTACCGCTAACATCATTTGATCGCAACACTATAACCATACTATTTATTTAAAAATAGGCGCATTAGGTTAATAAAAGAGACCAATTTAACCAAAAGACTTGCGTAAAAATTAATCATAAAATAGCAAGTGACCAGTGATTTGTCCGTGTGATGTGAATGTATGTATCGTTATTAGTGAATTTTAATCGATTTTTCATTTAACTCTGTACTAACTTTGTATTCGATTAACGAAAGGCCGAGTTCTCGAATAACGACCCTTAATAACATATCAGTCTTGTTAAGAAACAATGGCGCTGATTTTGTAGTAAATTGCTTAAAATTAAGTTCTTTGTGTCCTTTTATATTAATTTCAATAAGAAGATAACAAGGAAGATAATATACTACATACGTGGGCGGCTGTTACTTCTGTTTCCATTCAGGCTCTGCATAGGGGACTGTCTGTAATACATAAATTAAAAAAGTATCTGTTAAAATTGTATGACCAGTCAAAGCCCCTGTTTTTATTCGAAGTCGTGATCTGCTTAGCTGTATTAGGGCTTTGGAAAGACGAGTTTCGATTCGGGGTAAAGCGACTCTTGCCTGCCTACAATATTCCAAAATGCTACAGTATTCTTCATATATTCGTAAGTATTTAATATGTTGACCAATTCTACCTTTGAACCAACTTCGAGATAAGGAGATAATTGGCTCAGGCCCGATCCCATTTTTGCCAGTTCGTCCACAGCGTCGTTGCCCGTCCCTTGATCCAGTGTAGGGTGATAGAATTTGTTGTTCCTACCATGTTAAGGGCCAAGTGGCATTCGTGAATGAGGCTGGAAGTTATCACGTTGCCATCCAGGGCTTGTAGAATTGATTTGCTATTAGAAAGAATTAATTCTAATGACGTCATGTCGTGTGATTTATCTTTTATGTTTGATACAAATGAAAGGAGCGCTAAATTATTGAGTTTTAGTAATGTACTACAAAATTAGCACCTGCGACTTTGTTTTAATTATTTATTTTTAGATGTAGTTTTTTTTCTAATTATTATTATAATACACTGTGATTGTTTATTATTTCAAAGATCTATTATGTAGATATTCTAGGTAAATCTTGCCTTTCCAACGAATTTAATATTTTAACAGAATAACACGTAATTTTTTATTAATTTATTTTCATATTTAAATTTACATATTTTATTGCTTCTTTTCTGTGCCATTTACGAAGAGTTGTTTAATGTAGTTAAGAACAAAACAATACAAAATATTTCGTAAAGTACCTTGTGTGTTTTTTTCCTTTTACCCATAACCAGTCACAAATAATAGTACAATATAATTTTTTTTACATTGTGAAGCTAAAAATTAAAAATATAATTGGTAACTGCTTTAGTTGTTGCTCTGAGTGGAGCACTTAGGAGGCTTTGTAGTTATATAACAGTATAACAAAAAATATATTAGAAAAATATGGTTTTTTATACATATGGTTATAACCTCCACTATTTTCCGCAATTGAGAACTCACGCTGAGAACGTTTATTAAATTTATTTTATTTATTTGTCATAATCAATAATTATTTACTAGCGTAAATAATTGATGATTAAACGAACTTTAATTAAGTGAAGGTCTATCATAATTAAAGCGCCTCGTTTAACCTAAGCTATTATACGAGCTCAAACAGTACCTAGATTTAACTTTCGACTAATATTTTATTGGTAAATACCGCAATTTGTGGAAGAATAGTTTTGGAAAATGTAATTGTGACTATGGTCCTCAAAAACTAATTAAAACTTAAAGAAATGTTTTGTTGAATTTTTGAAAAAACCGTAAACATAATCGCGGAACCATAATTGCATTACCAATGGAACAAAGGTAATTAAAACTCCTTGGCGATATTTATAGATAATAATAATAATTTAAGGTTAATTGACCATACAAACATATTACTAAATCAAATTTTACATTAATATTTCACATTCAACGATAATTAAATAATTAAAGTAGCTTCAATTTTTATTTCAGTGAACAAGCCCTAGATTCATACCGAGACCAATTTAAATAAGATTTAATTTATTTTTTTCATTTACATTGATAAATTCAAATAAGGGTCTCTCCAATAGAGATGATCTGGCTTTTGTGGATGTTGTAATCAGTTCTCGTAAAGGTCATTTACGTCATTATTAAATAAAAGGCACGAAAAAGCGGAGATCAGCCAAAAACATCCGCTATCCCTTACTAAAGAAACTCACGTCTCACTAATTTATGTGGAACTTTGGGATTTACTTCATTACTTCATCAAGCGAAATATGTGTACATACCTTTTCTTCACTGATTTAATATTTGCGTATTCCTAACTTGAATAAGCAAAAGTACGTGTATAAAAAAGTTTATAATTTAATTTAAGTAATTGTAAGTAATGTTTTTATAAAGGGCTTACACATCTATGGTAATATAAATATTTATATTTAAAAAAAAACCATTAAACCGTTACGTTTATATGGTACTATTATGACAATGAGTACGAAACCAAATCGATATTTTTTATTAAGGTCAACAAAAAAATAATTTAATATACTATTACTTCTTCTAATTTAATATTTGCGATCGAGTTCTCTTGGTTCTCGTTTTCAGGAGCAGCCACGAGCCATGCCGGCAGTTCTCAGCCGTCTCCCGCCCGGGCGGTCGAGTCCGCCCGCCCTTGCGCGTTTTACACCGCGCCCGACCAAACAGTTTAACAAACTATGTAGATAACTAAAAAGTTTCGACCGTAGATAGAAATGAAAGAAATGTTATTTAAAATTTTACGGTTAACGTAATTTATGCAACTGTTGTTGATAAAGTGTAATTTTCTCTTAGTGAAACTTTTTGTGTGTAAGCGTTAAACACTACTTAACCTTCGATTACCTTACACTCTTTCAAGATAGGTAATGAAAAAAGTAAATAGAAAACCTATTTATGATGTTGTCTACAAAATTAAAATTTTTTAATCGAAATTTGACATTTTTTTTAGAATTTTCTTTATCTGTAATTTGATCAAGTTTATTTTTCACCTATTCTACCGATCCTATCCGACCGCTTACAATTTGAGTAACGGCTCTAACTGCTGAGTTACCCGGGACTGAGACAAAGCCAAATGAGCCCTATGATTTCTATTCTAGTTTCAAAACATTTTTATAAATATAAGAAGCGAATAAATAGGCGATCAGAAAAACAGAGGGTTCAAATTATCCTTTAAAAACATATGTCCATTATAGGACTACAGAACGTCATCACTTATATAGTTAACGTTACATTACTATAAAATCTTTAATGGTTCTTTAGAAAAAATCTTTTGATATTTTTAAAAGGACCAGACGACCCTTCTCATTGGATCTTAAAATAAATTATCTTATACGTTTGATTTTACAATAAAATTGATAGGAGAAAGAAAAGTACCAGATTAAAAGTTAAAATTGAAACTGGATCCTGCTAGATTTATTGTTCTTGATAACATATTAAAATGAGCAACAGGCCTGGAATGATGGAAATGGAAATAAATAAAATTTAAATAATTAATTTATTAAGTTACATTTTGAGTTTCGTTGGTAGATACTCATTTTCGGCTGTCTGTCTTGTTAGTCCTGGGGTCGAATCCCGGTAGGGGCCGATATTTCTGTGATGAGTACGAATAGATGTTAGTCTTAGATGTTTGTATGTTTATTTGGTATATTTCTGTTATTTATACACATCACTATCTTTATTTCTTCGTTAGCTAGAATTTTAAACAATAAGGTCTTAATGATGCTTAATTTGGGCTAGTTTATAGTTATGAGTGTATAAAGTATTATTATTATTATTCCCGTTTCATCACAACACCATTGAAAAGCCTATGAAACAATGGGTTAATAGCTCTTCAATGGGCAATGGATTTATAATCAAAAACAACATTTAGGCAAGTTGTAGATAAATTACCCCCTTGGCGTAGTCTGGAGAATTGCTTCCTCTGAACCCAGGTGACCCCCGCTATGAGAAATTGTAAACGACCTTTACCCGTCGTTATATTATTATACCAAATATGTTATATTTGCTGTAAGATTGTTCACTATATCAATTTAAACGAAGCAGAACCTTTCTCTACCAAAAAATATTAGTAACAATTGACATACCAGTTGTAATATTATGAATCTCCACTTATACTCGTTTATTACAATTATACTGTAGTGGAGTGTAATAAAAATGGACAGCTAATAAATGATACAATATTAAATAATTACAAGTGAAACATACCAATATAAAATATAGTAACGAGATAACATATTTACGAAACATTTAATTGTACATTTAATTGTTAAATAAATAAAACAGTACAAAAAACACCCGACAAACGAGAAAAGTAAAAAACATAAATAATTAATTCGATCGAAACCCACACAAGGGGTACTGATGGCCAGTTACTAATATATACCATCAGACAAATTATATAAAACATCGTGTCTGGATGTTGCGCTGATTCTAAATCATAGTCCTTTAAAATAATCTTCTCCTAAGTAATTTTTACGCAACCGCACAACTGGTTATTAGATTGTGTTTGACTTTATAATGAACCGCAAATAAACTATTGGCGAATTAAATGTTTAATTACAAATCTAAAAATGAAATTAAAGCAATGAAACACATCGTATCATTGCTTTATTTTTATGTTCACGTGGCTACGCGTACAAATCACTGTACTCGGCTCGTAAACACGCCTTGAATCAAACCAGTCATGAAAACAATCAAATGGTTGCTATAAAATCGAGGCTCAATATAAATTCTTAGTCAGATAAGTACTTATACCACAGATAACTTAAATATTTTAACGTCGTTAATTTTTATAAAAAAATAGAAAGGTTTTTCTATGCTTATGAGGCGGCTTCCTGTATACGAGTTTTTTTAAGAAGTCTAATCAGACCCGCACCCGCACACACTCTATACAAGTGAAATTTAAGTTTATGGTTCATTGACTAAAGTTGGTCTAAAGCAAATCAACACATCGAAACGGATACCTATTATCTAGCCCAAAGTAAGCATCGTTAAGAGCTTGTGTTTTGGATTCTAGACAATAAATATAATATAAGAAATAGTTAATTGTGGGAATTTAAAAAGAACCGTTTTAATCTAAACTGTGATTTGAACTTGGGTTCTCATTTAGCAGACAACAATCGTTTCCTATTTATAATATGCGAAAATACCACAAACCAGATATAGAATAGAATAGAATAGAATATATCTTTATTGTACATCAGCCAATATATATACTCACTATACTCACTTACTTACTTACTCTTATATACTCACTCTTTAAGGATTTTTTCTAAGAGCTTGTTATGATTAGGGACAAAGGGTAGTTTGATAATTAATGTACGCAATAAAACTAGGTATGACGTTAAAGTTAAACATCTTTTGCGTACATATTAATTTGTACAATTATTGGTAGGTTTTAAATAACCCACAAATACTATTTGAAATAGGATTTCAACATTCCTTTGGCTGAATATAAAAATAGTATGGCTGATTATGTAATATCAAAATAAGCTATTCTATATGAAGGTAGTAAAATTAAAAAAAAAACATATTATTTTAGTAAATGCTCCTTACAAAATTTTTTTTTTTTTAATTTAGAGTGATAATAAATAATTCAGCTACTAGAAATATAGTTTTGTTTTCAAGATATTTTCTAAAATATATGATATGCAGACCGGAAATATAATGCAATACGCGTAGTATATAACGGTTACCAACCCTTTTTTGTCGAGGAAGAATACGTCTACGGTCCCACCCGTCACAGGCTAAGAAGCGGCGTGTGTGGGACTCGCATAGCTCCTGCTAGATGCACTAGTATTACCCACTAAAACTCCATGGTATCTCCGCTTGTCTCTAACCACTTTCAGACGTTGCCAACCCTAATTCAGAATAGCTTATCGAAAAATTGACATTTCAAGATTTTTTTAAAAATACTAAATTGTTTATAATTCGTGCCAATACCTGTTCATAAACATTCGATGCTTTTACATGACAGATAGAGAAACATCTTATAAACAGAACCATCATTACGATGGTGAAATATAAAACGATTGGAATCTAATAATACTTTTGTATTCATGTATGTGTAAATAATAATAAAAATATATTCAGCATGAAAACGATGTTTTATTGATATAGGTTATAAATTCGGTGTGACGTGGACTGTATAATGATACCCATTTTGTCTAAAAGAAATGTGTACTGAATAAAGTGTCAATTAAAGCAAGGTTGTGCGTAGTTAGTGTGAATATGGATTCAAAATGAAGAAATGGCGACGGACTTGTCTCGTTTTCCTGCTGTACCTCCAACATCTGGGCTCGGTGATGTCTCTTCTACCCGGGAAGAATGTCCTGAATATCATCCCGGAGATCCTGGGGCCTCCCGTCACGGACCTGACGGACGTCCGGACCGCAAGCTGGTTTACAACAAGCTTCGTCACAAAAACTAATGTAATCACCACTGATTATTCTAATGTGAGTAAAATTTGGATTATCTATTACTAGTTTCCTAATTATTTCTTACTATATTAAGGTAGTTATGTCTTTTTATTTGGAACATTTGGACCTCATACTTACGTTACACGGCCGACTGAAACTATAGGACGATACTGGTCAGTTCCTGATTCTTACCAATGCTAAGTTTAAATACAACATACCTCCACTTAAACATAGATACAAAATATGTTTATACATATATTTATCATATATATTTTATGTATAGCACGTATAGATCCTTAATATAGAGTAGATAATTATTTATCTATTCGGCCTTCATCTCTCCTGATGGTAATTCGGGAATGAGCTAAATCTGGATTCCTAATCCATACAGAAAGTAGTAATGCTTATGCAATGCTTATTACATTATTATATAATCACATACTTAGTTAAGATGCTAGATAGCCAACGAAACCAAAAAAAAGTCAAAAAAGCCAAAAGTCAAAAAAAAAAGCCAAAGTCTTACCACAAACTAAATTGATCAGAAAATTTCTGCCTCCACATGGAGCTGAACCCCACACTTCTTTATCTGAGGCCATCAAAACCCCATATACATAGCTGAGCACGCACCTTCTTACATCTGAGAAACTTATGAGGAAGAGGAGTTGGTCTAGATCACTTAAATTATCTAATTATATGACTAAATTCCACTAAATAATAAGCTTAATTAAAAAAATAAGATTTTTTAATTAATATTTTATAATATTAAAATAAGTAAATAATTAAATATAATACTTCTAGTTCTCATCACTTTTTACCCGACTGACCCAGAAAAGGACTACTGTTTGTTTATATGTTTGTTCCATTGTAACTTCCGTAGCCTAAGGCTTGACCTATTTTGAAAAGTAAGATACCATTATATTTACTTTCATCCCCGGGTGTAATAAGCTGTATACATTTTAAAAATCCTAAACTTTACAGTCGGTAAGATTTTTAAATTAATTTACTTTTTGTATCAGTGCTTATTTTAGTCGATTTATAGTTTCACTCCATTTAGCCAAGGCTCTAAGGATTTGTGGACATCGATAATTATGAATTGGTTATTTACACATTGCATTGTTTATTATTTATTTCGGCCAGTTTATTTAATATCTTATCTACAACCGTAGTATTTGTATCAACGTCACACTTTTTAAGTACCGAACCTTATTATCAAGAGATTGGTTTGAACTAGATAACAGGTATCTATCTGTTAATCACAAAACTATTCGACATTTGCAAACGGTAGTATTTTATTACCTATTGTTCACTTCACTAAACTGAATTTAAAACTCGAGTCTTTCAAATGACCGAAAATTGGTACGGCTTAAAATAAAGTACTGATGTCATTTGAAAATGGTACCGTTTCTGATATATTTTTTTTGGATCATATTATAATGTTATATGGACCTTTATATTTTGGTATTGCGAGTGTAACTTATTTCAGTGGTACAAATTTTTTGTTGTACAAACTAGTTCATATATTATATTTAAAGTGTCAGAATGAAGTGATAGCGTAAAGTTGTGAAAATGAAAAAATGCATTATAGTATTATTTTGTGTGTGTGTGTGTTGTGATGATCAAAATGAGTTTGATTCTGACTTACATAAGAAGATGAATCCTCTTCATGGCGATGAACGTCATCACCTTAATAGGCCTAGGCCCTTTGTAAGTTTCTTAACTGAACTATATTCAAAGTCAAGTATTTAAATAGAGTTATTTAAGTTCATCTAACAGGGAATATGTATCACAAAATTTAAAAAAAAAATTAAAAAACACTTAAGTAATATTTCGCTGTTACACCTGAATGGGTCAAACAATATTTTTGGAATAACTTCGGTTTGGGTTACAGCAACCAATCTTACAATCCCTCAGTCAAAATATCTTTATTTAAATGTACTTAATTACTCAAGTTCTTTCAAATCGTCATAACAGGGAATATGTATGAGAAAAATAAATAAGTATAATTGAAGGTATTGACACTGGTAACAGTAATAACCTTAAAATTGACCCGGTTTTAAAATTTCATTATGTATTAAATTAATTATTCTCAATGGGCTTGTTCAATGGTACGACTCTAAAGTTTCTTATTATGCCACACAGATAAAATAGCAATTACATTTTTATGATTTTGACATTATAATATAGGGCACTGTGGATGGATTTTACATATATGTACATCACTACAAAAAAAGGTACGGTAAAACCTTAAAAAATATGAGTAAGAGCCCACACAACCAGTTAATAAACATTATAATATATCTACTAATCTGGAACAATACAGAACAATCTACTTCTAAATTGACCCAATGAGGTCTGGAAGATGGCAACGTCATTAGCAACATGATTATAAGCATATTATGATATGGTTTTACATGTAAATGTAATCGCGTAGATGACTGAATACCAAATTACAATGTAAAAATGACTTCTTTTTACTGTGTAAAAAAATATAAATAGGTATCGTAGTTCAATCTACTACAGCAGCCAACCGAACTTTTACCCAAATTTAAAAGGTACTTTAGAAACGTAATCAGTTATTGTAATTATTATATATAGCTTGCTGTAGACACTAGTATTTCCCTATCCGAACGTTGTTCAGTGGAAAGTAATGTGTTTTTATTTTGTGTCTCATTAGAGTAATGAGAGTTCATAAAACATTTTTTAAATTTTAATATACGATGAACTTTATTGACAAGGATATAGCGGTTATTATGTTGCAAAAATAACCAGTTGCTAAAGCCATAAGAGTTTATAAGCCCACTGGTTAGTTAATAATATACCAATTTTCATTGGCTGAGTATACAAATAAAATTAGTTTCGCAATATCAAGCCGCCATTAAATTCAAAACAGAGAAACAATTGGTTTTAATAATTTTCTGAAACACGAATAACCACTAAATTTGTTTCAGTGAGGAAAAAATTACGTTGTTATATTTTTGTTTAAATTTGGTAATTTAAGTGTAGAACTCGAAAAGTAAACGGGAAGATTTTTTGACCGAGTTTATTGAATATTTAATTAATTTACTTTATGTATAATAAAGTAAAGTCTTATTTGTAAAGACAATATTATATATTAGGTAGATTAAAATGTAAAATCTATAATCAATATGTGTATTACTGTAGGTGTGTCGTTTATTACTTATCTCACAAAATACTAATAGATTCATAAGCTTTTTCATAAATGAGGTCGTCCGAACCCAGGAGATTGGTCGGCTCCATGTTTCATATAAAATTAAATCAATGAGCATAAAATATTGCTATGTCGTTTACTTATTAATCTTAATACTATAAGATTGATTACCATTTTCATCAAGTGGAACCAGACGTAACCGAGAGAATTTAGACGGCTTCAATTAAATATTTCTAACAGCTGTTTGTTTTTCATATCTTCTTCATGGTCAGATTTTGGTTAAATCTTTAGTATAAACTTTAAAGCCTATTACGTAGGACTAGGGCCTTTAACCTTCATTTTGTTAGTTATTATGGCAAAACGTACGCTGTGCCACTTTGCCAGTTGCCAACCCTATTCTAAACACAGAACCCGGCTATATATATTGTCTTTATATACCTTAATAGGAGATTAAAATAAATAAAAAATATCACATTTATAATATAATAATAATTTCATAAATATATTTCGCTCCACTAATAAAACTGTCCACTTTCGTATATGGAAGAACTCTGTCAACACAGACTAACAATTTATTTTACCTTAGAGTTTTACAACCAACTCTCTTGTTGTTTACTTTTTAAAATTTATATCCTTTTAACTTAATAAAAGCAATGAATCCTAATTTCTGATTTGTTTATAATTAATTAAACTTTTAGGCAACGTAATTTACAATCAATGTTATGTTTCGTTTAGTAACTTTGTAGATACACAGAAAACTATAGGAAAATGTGTTAGTCTTTTCCCTAGAGACAGCGTTAACTCGTCTAGAAAAATATTTAAATAAACTTTTTGTTTAAGTCCATAAACATTATGTCAGCATAAAAACCTATGAAAATGCAAATGGGACGTTTAAACGTAGCTGAAAAGAGGCTTGAAAAGACCCCTCTTGAACTGGCGATGAGGTGTTGGTGTTTAAAAAGACCACTTTAGAAATACTCCTGCTGTGATCTTATTGTCACCGATATTACGAATATCGGTTCACAAGTAGCAGAGAAATCGGTGCACTTACAAAAAAAAATACGTAGATACAGCGGAACTTCAAAAGCTCTTTTTTGAAGTTTGTTAAGAATAACAAATAACTCATCAATAATGTTTGTATCTAGTGAAAATAATATACTTACTAAATATACTTTATCTTATACAAGAGAGAACACAACAGAAAACTTTAGAGAGCAGAATTAAACAATAGGCGGCAATAAATGAACAATCTCATTAATTAAGTGTACACAGGACGAGGGTGCGTAGGTACCTTTTGTTCGTTCCGTTTTAAGTGCCGTAGTAAACTAACGCAGACGCTGTCACTGTCACCGTTAGTTAGTTGAGCCAATATGGTAGTCTCTCACTAGGGACAATTGCCCAGTAAAAGTTTTCCAATTGACCTTTCTTGTCATGAAATAATCAAAGTTTAAATTACTATGTAATTTCTTTGAAGACTTAGGGTTCTCCAGTAAATACCTTAGAGGTTTAGAGAAAGCTCTCGAATATTTAGCCAAAAACCCGTTGTAATGACCCGTTGTAATGACCCGTTGTATAGTATGTACGAATTATTTTTTCTTACTTTGAAATTATTTCCATATCAGGAAATTATTATTTATTTATCTATACAGATTGTTTTTAGATAGAAACTAAATTTTGACCACTATGCGTGTAAGTAAAATGCCTGTAAATCATTTTAATTCCCTGATTTCTTATGCCCCTATACTATCATTTTCCAACTGCGTTCTGTTTACGCAAGTTTGTACGAAATTTTTTTGTAACGATTCTCGAAACAGGGCAATGTCTGAGTTAATTATTGACAATTCATTAATGAGGTAAGTAGGTTTTTTTTTATGATACAAGAAATATATGCTCATTAGTTATCAAAGGAAGTTAAGCATTTATTGCTTCAGCAGATACACGGATCCAGATAGATCATTACAAATTGTTGATATACTCATAAATAAATAATATATAGCGGATTTCCGAGACTCTTCTAATATATATCTTCAAAAGAAAGATAAGAATACTATCATCATATTATTGATTTGTGTTAAAGTAATGTATGGACAATAAGCTATATATTATATTTTTTATTTTATTTTACACACGATCTTCCCTTTCCTAACTATTTCCTTTTCCTGGTCTGCTAGAAGAATTTTCGTTGCGAAATAAGCAGATTATTTGTCCTTACTTTCCACCCTTCTTATTATATGTTTATTTTGTTGCTTGTGCATAAATAAATAATTAATGATAATACAGTTTTTTAGAAACTTCCTCTATGATTGTTTAATATTTATTCTGCTAAAACGAATCTAAAAATAAAACCTAAGTAAAGATAAGGCCTAAGATGGAAGCAAACTACAGAGGCTTTCCTCCAACTTTTTTCTTATCTCCAAAAAAGCAGAAAATTTTTGACCAAACTGGAAATTCAACCCCCAAACCTCCAGATCATTAGACTATAGAGGCGCTCAAAAGAGAAAGAGATGGCAAGAGGGTCAAAAGAGCCTTACTTGAGATTTAAATTACTCTGTATTATAGTTTGTTGTGCTTTAGTATAAAGGGAATATTTTTAGGGGATATTTTTGGTAAACAGAGTAAATTCCAGAAATCATCTTCTGTTTCAAGGTGTCGAATTCGTTTCAACAGCATTTGTTCGGTTTTTCACTTTCATGGTTACTATCATTAAAATTAGAATAATAAACGGGATAGTAATCAAGAAGTTGATCTTAAGAGTTCCCGATATCATGACCGTCTCGTGATCACGCGCATGCAACATCTGGAAGTCCTCATGCTAAATATCCCGTTTATAATAATTTCATTGTTATGGTATCTAAAGGTTTCATCAGGTGCTGTTTTTTCTTATATGAATGAATATATATATATATAAGATTACTAACTAGGTTTCCCTCAGTTTCGCAGCTATCGTTCACCATGACCACTCTGATCACCTTATTCTTTCAGGACCAAAATCTGGAGTCACCAGATCAGCTATATCCAGTGCAGTATGCTGGCGTCCCTCGTGAGATTACGGTCTACCCGCTACCACTCCGGGACTCCGACCACGAGCTCATGCTTAACGTCTCTTGGATTCCTCCTTTAGGTAATTTTTTGACAGAATATTTTTTTAAATCATCTATAGAGATAAGTAATCAATAACCCCTTATACATGCTTAATTAGTGTATCATTGTTCAGTATTGTTTAATAAAAACGAAAAAAAGATGACATCATCAACAGCCTATATACATACCACTGTGGGGCACAGACCTTGCTATATGGAAGAAACGCTTGAAGAGTTTGGGCCGTAATGCCGCCACGTTGGCCCCAACATGGGTCAGTAGGTGAAAACCGTTGCCGCTAAATGCGGGACCAACACTTGAAGTACCTTCCAAAGTATGGAAGAGCTCAAGATAATGCTATTGTCCCGTCACAGGACCAACCATGACGCCAGTTGCTTTGCTTCTGTGATCAAACCAAAGCACTCGAAACACTACTCTAACGAACTCCTTAGAAAACTGAGTTGTCAAATAATTTGACATTTAAAAAGGTGTCCTAATAAATTTCACAGACGAATGAAATTACAATGAAACGCGGTTATTATTCAACCATCAGTTTTCCATTGAATTCCAGTGGCTCGAAAAAAGAATTTAAAAATATTAAAATATGAATTTTACTTTTTCTACTTAATTCTAAAATTCGTTGTAAATTAGGTACAAATATATTTGAATGTTTAAAAATATATTTGTTTGCAGATTCTCCTGCGAGGGATTATTCCTTGGAGGTTCGGAGTCTAACAGACACAGTGGACTGCAAAACTGCTCTTATGTGCTACGAATATAACATTCCTGGGGTCAGTAGTTCAGTGTCTTAGAAATAGGGGTAAATACTAAGGAAATGATTTAAAGACTCCAACAAAGAAGACTAAATGGTCATAAAAAAATTATAAACACTATCCAATATTCTTACATACATTGATTTGGCAGCATTTAACTATGTTATTTAATTTTCAGTACTAAAACGAGCTGCGCATTTCCATTTTGGAACAATATAATACACATTCATAAAAAAGAACTGTATTTTGCAAATAGGCAATCTCTCCCATCATCGAAAGAATAAAAAAAATAGATATAATATATACTGGTATAACTGTTTCTTGTTATAATTATTAGTATTACTCGCTTAGTAGTGCCTCTATTATGATATCTAAGTGCTCCTTGCGGTTGCAACAGAAGGTCGAATAATCAAGGCAGTAGAGTAACCATTGCTATCTCTTGGTGTTAATCATATACAAGATTCGTGAGTAGAGTAACCGAAACGCTCCGAGTATTTATAAGCTATGAATCCTCTTTGGGGTTGCATTGCTTTATTTAAGTTTTAAACATTAACCTGATATTTTATCTACTTATCATAAGGCGGTATGTGCGATTCTTTGACACCCTGGTTGTATAAAAGGCCATAGTGAAATCGTAATTAGAATTCAACGTGTTGAATTTTTTCATCGTTTTCATAATGACTATGTTTATTAGTAGTATTCAATGAAAGTTAACGAAGCAACGTAAGGCTTCTGAGTTCATCAATTAATATCAATCAATTCTAACAAGTGCGATTTCAGGAATATACTATTCAATATGATAAAAATGAGGTTATTTATGATAGATAATTATACTATAACTTAGCAAAGTTAAATCTGTTCGTTTAAAGCCAACAGTATAATTATGTTTACATAACGTTTAATATGATTTTCTTTTCTTTTAATTAATATTTTAAATCAAATAAACTTGTATGGTATTTCTTTTCTACGATGGAAATTGATTGTCATATGTTTTCTGAACGAAATAGGTAAGTCAAATAGTCCCTGTAAAATTTGTACTGGCAGTTTGCTGATACTAACCACTTCTTTTAAGCTAATTATGATAAATTACGAATTTCATCGTTTACTTTTGTGAACAAATTCTCAATAAAATTGAATGATCTAGGAAACTAATGATTAAATATATTATGTTTCTACTGCAATAAATATTTATTTTAGGCATACTATTATTTTAATATCGTACTCGCTTCTGAAGGGACATTAGAACTGTCACACTCGTCTTATGTCATACTTTATATGTCATACCCGGATAGTTGGAAAGGATCTTTCTATGGTATTTCCTCAATAAAATATTTGTATTTCGTGAATTATGGTGGCATAAAGAGTTTAACACTAGATATACCAGCGATTTGAATATATGTCAACAACAAAAATTATATTTGTTACTAATGTAACAAATATAATTAAAATAACATTAAGTTTATAAAACGTACTCTCTAATTATAGCTACAAAAGACATAACATCATTTCTGAAAAAAAAATATGTGTAATATAGTAGGAATTTTGAATTATAATTGCACGACCAGTCTAAATGACTGGTTTGGTAAATCTAGTGTTAAATAGCATTTACTTCTTCTGGAATTTCTAGGTTTGTCCTTCCTATTTTAGAATGTCGACGCAACTGCTAGACCGATGTTGTCTGTCAAATGAATTTTATAAAATAGTTACGTGATAGCACATGATTTTAATTAAACTACTCATGAAGAGAAAAAAAAAAAAAGTATTATGTAGGCTAGATTTATAATTGTCGAGATAGGTACAGCAAATGAACGAATTAGCAAGTTCAATTTCAAAGCTAACCGGGTGAAAGTTATAAGTTGACTTTCTTTTGAATTAAATGAAATGGAACTTAATTTAATTTAATCTAAAAATTATGTCCGAGCTGATATCCTTTGCGGCTGTTGGGAGTTCGTTCTACAACTGGGCTCCCGGAAAAGTTATCTTATTTCTACCGTACTTATTTCTAAGTACTGATTTTAGGAAATACTTGAGGGTATCCTCTTTTGCATTGAATGCTATATTTGAAGGAATCAAATTATATGTGAGTTTATAAATTAGTATATATATGGCATAGGTTTTATACAACTGCTTTAGGATTTTCGTTTCCTTGTAGATTTCCCCTACCGCAACAACTTCTAACAACAGCAACAATATAATTAATTTTCAGCCGCTTTGATAATTTTAGAAAAATGTAAATTATCGCCGTGAATTTCACAGAAAGATTCTGTATACAGATAAGCAATTCATGTACTTGAGTGAGCAGGAAAGCATTGGGAGCAGGAAAGGTGAAACTTTATCAGTTCATAACATCAAAATATTTAGTTCAGGTTTTTTGGGGTTTATTAAATCAATTCGACTTAGTCTCTCATGGTCGTTAAAATTCTATTTTATTATAGTATTGGGTATAACATAGCCATATTATCAATCAATCAGTGATTACGGTTTCTGTAATACTGGATACCTCTGTATACTTTACAGAAAAAAACAAACTGGGGGAAACACCTGTCAATTTTTAATTTCGAAAACAAGATATTCTTTCCATGCATTCGGGTTATAAAACAGTATACGCAATTAAGTATTATCATGATAATGCTCTACCATAAAATCATTGTAGAGTTTATTTTACAACTTTTGAAATTTTCTAAACTGTCAGAAACATTAACCTTTTTTAAATTAAGTATCTACTGGGGAATCCTGTAATTCAAAATTATAAAGAGAAACTCTTTAATTGCAAAATTGGGTACGGTTTTGGTGGTAAAATTTGCCTGAGTGACTATTATCATATTCTGCCTCAAAGCCATTTTTTTTACGTGGAGGAATCCATTTACGGACCTACCCGCCACTGGCTAAGCGACGGGCGTGTGTGGGGCTCACTCAGTACCTCAATAGAGCGGCACTGAGAATACCCACTAAAACTCCCCGGTAACTCCATTGCCCTTCACGGGGGTAACCTGGGTTCTGCACGAGCCTCTGCTAATTAGACCAATCTAAAGAAGGTGGCAGGTTGTGTAGAAAGCAATAGATTGTGTTTTGGGACGATGCCTCGAGAGCCTACATCCAGCAGTGGACTGCAATAGACTGAAATAATTAAACAAACAAAACAAACTCAATTGAATGTCTAGAAAGAGTGTAAATGCACCGAATTTGCAGCCAGGAAAAGGAGAGCAATGAATTAAATATAAATGCTACCAAATATAATAATCTCTTGTAATGGGAGAGTCCTTCTATAACATCTATGCGTAAACCCGAGTCCCTAAATTTTTATTACTTTTACTTCCTACATGACATTCAAAAAACATCATTAATAGATTTGTATTTGTTTATTTCATTGTGTCTACTATAAATCTAAAATAGTAAGCAATATCCTTGCGTGGCTGAATTTCTTAGTAAATACTGGTCACTGACATCAATCGGTTTCGATTTGTTGTTTTGTTTTCTTCCTTGTTTTGTAAATCTATAAATGGCGATAGCAATAACTCAACCCTTAAATTATCTGTCTTAACCGATCACTTTTTATTCTGCTTAGAATCTGTGAATTGTTCGCAATATTTCGATTAGATTATTTAATTTAGTATGCAATGATGGGACTAGGGAGAAGTAATTAAAGACAAGTATTGTCTCGACTAAAGTTAACGACTAAAAACTTAATACTAATTATATCTAAAGTAATCCACATACTATACCTCCCTACCTTACTACAAAAAATACAAATTAAGAACTTTTTTAAATGGTTAATATCAAGTATATAAAATAATAATATAATTACTCCATTAGTTTATAAAAAAATATATTATGTTATTAAAGTTGTATAACAAACTTAAGGTGTTGTTTAATATATTGTCTACTAAAAATTAAAACCAATTCGATAATTGAGAGACAACGTTAAACAATTTCAGTTAACGTCTTTTAATCTAATTTATATTTATTCTGAATAAATAAAGCAGTCGGTTTTGTTAGACTATTTATAGCTTAACAACGGGGGAACAGAATTTAATTATCTGTTTTTTGTTGGATTCGTCTCCGCACCGAACAAATCTGTAAAGATTTTTTCAAGTAAAGGTTTTCACTCGTCGATTAAGTTTAAGGTAGCTCGCGGCATTGTTTGTAAAACGATGTGACATTATTTTGATCATGGTCTCTAGCATAACTATAACTTATTTGTAGTAATTTGTTAAGCGGTACAAAGCTCGTAATAATAATAAGTTATCTTGCTTTACAAATAAACACCTTAGCACGTCTGATTTAATGTTTTATTTTGTAGAACTCAATGTGGTGGCTGGTGCCCGCTTTCGCTAATCCTGTAGCGGAATCGTGCGCTGTCCGTCCGGGCTGCACCTACGCCGTACTGCTCACAGCGCACCCATGGGATGGACACACGGTTACCGAGAAGATCATAGAACTAGACGGTGAGTTTTTATTAGTGATGGTCTAATCAACTTGCCAGCAAACAGCCGATTATTTGTACGACAGACAATCCGGTTTATACCGATTTTGTGTCTAAATGCTCTTGTCCGTCACTATTTGTTCCGATAATGATACTCTGGCAATATAACTCCGGACTTTACAATTTGATACCAATTGTTAAGCATGCACCGATTTAGTTTTTGAAGGGGTTTAAGTTTGAACTAAAATAATCGGTCGCGCGTTTCCTGCTTTTGTTTAACAACTCGCTTTGTTCCAATGTTGTGGTGCTATGGCTCTCCCTTACACGTTTTTTAGGAACCCCTATGCCCAGCAATAGGACGTATTTATGATGCTGATAATGATAACAAGCAAATGGGTTAAGTTGATAGTCCACTTTCAGGTCAGCCATATACTTGTTAGATTACCTTTAATTAGATGCATTTAAAAATTATACAGGTGGTAGAGAGGGATGTGCAATTATAAGGTGATGACCTTATATTGTTAAACTTATAAATTACTTTTAATATTGATGTTAATACTAATATAATAAATTCTTAAGGAAATTTATAAATGAAACAAAGACGAAATTGCGTTCTCTGTAAAGACAAAAGCTTTATTTCAGACACTTTTTTACAATATTAAAATCAAAATAATAATATCAACATAAATTCACTCACCTGTAAAGACAAAAGAAACAACATTTAAAGCCTTTATTCCAGGGTTTTCATATTAAATTTAACAAATATTTATTGTTTTTAATAATTATCTGAATATTATAAGTAAAATTCAATCAATAAATTAATATCTGACAACTGTCAATTTACACAGTACTGCGCCGGACGCAAAAAGTACAAAATTAAGAAATGAGGTTTTATATCAATAAAACCAACTATTTTCTTTACAATAATATAAAATTATAATTATTGGTGACACCAATCACATTGACAGAACAACAATCACGTGATAATTACATACGGATTTATTGTATGTTATCTTAGTTTTTTACACACGAAATACACGTTAATATTGTAATAATAAGGATTAACAATTCTTATTATTGTATAACGATTCTAAGAAATATACCTACACAATATAAAATCTCTAATCTCTCTGTAGGTAGTTACCTACTCAAAGCAATTAATTTATTTATTTGGTCATAATTGTTACCTAATAAAGGTAATTTTTCCTTAAGGCGTAGTTACTAATAAAATTAAAAAAAAATACAACCTTTTCTTACAAGTGACACAAATTGGCTGAATCGTGAAAATAAAATGTTAATTCGTAATTTCGATTGATTGTGATTTCGTGATTAATAATTTCGTTAAGGTCTGTGAAACAGTATTATTTACAAATGCAGATATATTATCAGAAACTAATGTTTTTACGAACTATTTTGTAAAATTGTTCTGAATAAAAGATTGTTTTACTATTTTAATTTAAAATAGACATTCGACCGAACACAGCCCGATAATAAACAGTAGAAGGAGTCTACATGCGAAAACAGCTAGTGCAGTCATAGCGCCCTAGCCACCTCCTTGCTGGCCAGGAACTCTTATTCCATAAAGAAGGGAATACGTGTGCTGGTAAGAAATTCCATGCTCTGGCTGTGCGACAAAGAAAAACAGTACCTCTTGTGTGAGTTTCAACTGAACAGACTCGATCATGTTTGTTGTCAGTTGTTAAACTGTATACAAACGACAACACCTTTATTTAAGTATTGGAAAATACTTTTTATTTATGCGATTGTCAACTGAACGTTACTACGAGACGTTTAGATGCGATTGAAACTAACATTAGAAGCACTGAAGGTTGTTCGAATAATATCCATATAAATTGGCGTATTATTGGTTAATAACTAAACAAACTCTGTAAATGCCAAGCCGAATAAAAGTTCAAAACAAAATAAGAGAAGTAAATTAACTTAGAGTATATGCCAATAGTCATTAGGGACTTTGCGGATACGAAAAGATTCCGACGTTATTATTTCTCGATTCGATTGTTTCAGTGAAAGGCTGATCAATCATTCAATTATTATCCAATTACTGAATAAGATAATTGGTTAGAATTTCTTTGCAAATTATTAATTCAATGCTTATTTTAGGGAAATAAGTACCTGCAATTCAACGATCTAATGGTTTTCCTTGCTAAATGGTTAAACAATGACTAGAAAATCAATTCAAGAAGAAGATCCTGTTACAAAGAAATAAATTCGTGGATTTTAATTTCAACTTATACAATCTTGTCTCAACTTAAATCAGAAACAAAACAAACGAAGAACAAGTTTTAACCGACTTCAAAAAAGAGGTTATCATTTTATTTTGGTATTTATGTTACGCGATGCCACCGTCAAATTTGAACAGATTTTAGTAATCCTATTTGTGTTAAACTAAGTATACTATGATGTTGGTCCCATTTAAATGTTATCTGTTTCTGATGAAGAATGGAACTCCTCAACAAACAACTGTCAATCGATAGTAAAAAACAATATGGGTTTATTTCAAACAGCGACTCACAGGCAGACAATTTAACAATGCTGACGGTCATCCATCTTAAGTTGACTCCCTTCTTAACGAGAAGAAACCTACCCGCCATTGGCCAAGCGGCGGACGTGTGTGGAGCTCGCCCTTGCCTCACCAGAGCAGACTACTAGCTATAACACTCTGGAGACACTATTACCCTACGCGGAGATGACCGCGTGCTCTGCCAAAGCCATTTAAGAGACTAACAGTGACCATAGAAACTTACTACTCATGATTGTAAATAAAAAATAAAAAAGTTACCTAACTAAAAACTAACCTAAAAACTGACTTTAATTCACAAAAGGGGTTACTCTGTTTACAGAATCATTAGAAAGTGAAACACTCACGTAAAATTATTTTATTTTTCACTATTTCCAAGTCAATGTTAAGTTTAGTTTGAGCCTTTTTTTAGTACACAGTTTTTATAGTTTCATCTTTTTAAGAAGATATGGTCGGGCTCGGATTTAGATTTACACTTTAAGATCATGTCACACCAACTATTGCGTTTATAGTATGATAACAACTGTTACTAAATACTTTATAGTTGGTATTAGTGTTAATTTACTTCTGAGACTGATTGTACAATGGACTTCACATATAGATGGAATACTAAGCCAAAGGCGTAAGGTTTAAGAATTGATTTTGCGTTCCTTTCATCATTTATTTGTCTTTAGAATTTGCATGAGTATATACCTAGTTTTTTTTAGTTACTATAAATGTATCGAAACCTTATAGAGTATTTACTATAAAGACGAATTTGTAAAAAGGGTCCATGCTCATATTTAAATTGAAAGGTATATTTATTAAACATATAAGTATTGTATTTGACCCCAATCAGTAGGTATATCATCTGTCGCCTAAGATCTTGCCAAAGGATGAATGATTAAAGAGTTTCAAAGAAAAACTCCGTAATTTTTCTCAGCTGTTAAATAACTTTAAATGCTCAATGTTCCAGAGAAAACATGACAACGAATTTCCTTGAAATATGATATCTTACAAAATTCCAAGAACCATGAAAAAAGGCCAAGTTTAATAATTTCAAACAAAATTAATTTAAAAGTCAGGTTTTCCCACTTTTTACATTCGATTTTGTCACTGATTAGCAACTTCGTTCCAGTTTGATAAATTAAAAAAATATACTTAGCAGATAGTGAATAATCATTTAAATTGGTGATGGAAATAATTAGAAATATATATCTATTTTTAAAAATTTATTAATTAATAATTTTAAATTTTTATGTTTGTTTAGGGTTACTTGTATATAAATTGTAATTGTAACTTATTTTTTGAGTACATTATTATTATTATTTAAGTTTTATAACTATTTTTGGTGAGTAAAAATTGGATAAATTTGCTTATTATTTGCTTATTGGATAAAAATGCTTATTCAATAAAATTGATTCTAAAAGTTAAGATATTTATAAATTCTTACCGATGTGTAAGACATATGTTACATTAACATATGTCATAAAAAGTATATCTATAAGTAAATTTATATTAAAAATTCAGATTTTTATACATTAGTCTCATAATTTATGTAAAGTTGTTATGAAATTAACGCATAAAAACCGCCAAAGAAAAAACATCTTAGCAAAAAATATATTCAGTGTTATACTAATAACCAATTCCATTCATCTTGGCTAATGCACTGCCGTACCCTCGAATACCTTTATAAATATTAATAAAAAAACTTGGTAACGTTCAGGGAAAATTTATTCATAAAAGTCAACATCTCAATTATAAATTTGACGTTAAAAAAAAATGACTTTTGATATTTATTTCTTATTGTATTTTAATACTTCAAAGAAATTGGAATCTTTCTACGATTCTCCTTTAGGATCCCAATCTATTTAACCACGATAGATATGATTGTAGTAATAATTTATTATAGAATACTATTAATAATATTACAGGAAAGTACAATTATGCAAGGTGCTGTAGGAATTGGAGCTCTTGCCTCCCTGCACTCTCTTTCTCTCTCTTTTGGTTGGATTGTATGAAACAATCAAATTTAATTTTAGTTCGAACACAACAGAATCGAGGCCCGTTATCACGTTTAACAATAACCCTCATATAATAAAGACGAAAAAGATCAACAAAATTATTGAAAAATATTAAACAGGTCCATAAATTTTTATTGAAAAAAACCGAAATGTTAAATTAGGCTACCAATATTATAAAGCTATAAAGAGCAAAATATACAAAAATAAATTGCCTCAGACCTGCTTGTAATGTTAAGGTGTAGACAAATATAATGGTTAATATATTAATCACTTTCTTTATTAATTAATGAAAGATGCTGACAATGGCTTTCTGGTTGAGCTCTCAGTACCTTAGTGCACTTAACCAGTGGTCCCGGGTTTTTAATCCCGGTAGGGTTAGATATTTGTATATTGAGTACGAATATTTATGGAATTTTATGTAAATTTTGTATAATTCGGTCTAAATTTGAAATTTAGATATAATTATAATTTGTTGAATTGAGCAATGGAATTATCATTAATTTGGGCATTTAATAGGTTTAGTGTGAGAGATATTATTATTATTTAATGATACATTCAATTTAAAAATTAATATCTCGCATAATATTAGCACCAACGTTCCAAGAAATAAACGACTCGCTTAGATACTAAAAAATACATTTATTTTTGACATATTTTCATGAAACCCTCTATCTCCCGTCTCATTATTATATTATACTGTGCAGATATTTCATCTGTAATGTATTATGTTCAGACCACGTTGTAAGGTTTATTGCTTCAAATGAGTGTGATTTGCTAAGAATTCGATTTAACCTTCATTCAAGTTATGAAACCGTGATATAATATTTCAAAAAATAAAACTATTTCAGCTCAACAATATTCAATTGAACGTTATAGGAACGTTAACATTGTAAGCATATAAATATGTAAAAACTAATCATTGGTAATGAGAAATAATGTTAACAAACTGATGATCAAGACGTTATAGAAATCTCTCTAATTTGGCACTAATACCGCTTTATAACAAAATGTGGTTTAAAGTTAGTCTTGCTTTAGAACTGAGTCTGATCTCATATTATTTTTTAAGTTAAATAGAGACAGCATGAGGCTTAAACCAGGTTTAACTTTAGACCGCATTTATAATAAGGATTTGGTTAAACTTTATGTCAATGTCAAAATATCTATATTTAAATAGACTCAATTACTAAGTTCTTTGAAATCGTCATAACAGGGAATTCGTATGAGAAAAATAAATTAATCGAATTGAAAGAAGAAGTAACAGAAAGTAAAATAAAACATCAATTATAATTCAAAAAAATCTGATTTATTGATAACTATTTAATTGGACCTTTGGGGGCTAATTTACTAAAATATTCAAAACCGTTATTAAACACTTTGCTCTAGGAGCAATTTGTATAAATATCACTTTTCCAATAAAACATCTTTTTGAAATGGACCAGGACCGAACTCAGTTTGGATACAAAAACAATAAAAGAAAAAAAAAGCATAAACAATAAATATAATAAATAACTATATAAATAAGTATATAACAATAAGTTTCCGGCTTCAGGTCAACAGTTTATGTCATTAAGCGAATAATCAAAATGATATCAGAATAATTCTGTACCTTGGACTGTACATAGTACTCGCGTCTGAGCGTTTCCCCAGCGTCGCCGTCATCATGACGTCACCGAGAAACACCGTCATTTTGATTCCGGTGTCTTTGTTGATCTCCTTCCTTCTTATCAAGTCCTTTGGTTACTGAGCCTGAAGAGGATTGAAGCTCACTGGTTTACACTCTCTTGGTCAAAATCAAAACTGGTCAAAAATTTCACACAAAACGATATTCCTTACAAAGTATGTGTCTGTATAAGAGTATAAATCTGCAAATTTGCCAGACTCTTTTATTTGGGAGAAGCAACAAGTAGGTTATATTCTGTAAGAAAACGCACGAAGAAAGAAGATGCAAGTTGGTCGGAATAAATAAGATTATAAAATAAGTAAAAGCTAGATAGCTATCATTACTATACTGATCACATTCAGGAAATTTCAAATCAAGATCGTTCATAGCGATGAGGCGACCCTTGTATATAACAATTGTCTACATTATATAAACCTTTTTTTGTCATTCCTCTCTTTATTTTATGACACGTACCTATATCTGTTATTGCTTTATCTAACAGTAATAGAGTTAAATAAATCTATAAATGATGAGTAATAAAAGATTTAATAAAATCTGTTATTAAATTTTGAAACCAGAATGCGTGGCTGGAGTATGCTCCTGTGCCCACTCACCTCGTCTCCCAGTGCCGTTGGTGTCAGCTGCCACAGTCGTGATCCAGGGAGAAATCTTTGTCAACATCACCTGGACGCTGCCCAAGCCTCAATATCCGCAGAGACTACCTAGAAACCTTCAGAAGCAGAGCTATGCTGTGAGGTATATATTTCACATGGTATTATTTTGAATCTTCTAGATCAATAAAATGTAAGTTATTCGTAAAATTATATACATATTTGTCCACAGTATCAGCAAACAAATGGTGACAGATGCGCACCCCGCTCCATGGTTCGCAAACACCATATTCCGGAGAGTTGATGCCGATGGACCTGTCAGCACTGGAGACAGTCTCCGATGGCTTCTCCTGCCCATGACAGAGCGAAGTGGCGAACGTGGCTCCGGTCGAATTGGGCCTGGAAAAAAACACGTGATTGAGTTGGATGTTAAGCTTCTGGCTAGAGTTAACTTGATTGATGAAAGAGGATGCGTGGGACCAGCTGGGAATGTGACTGCTTATGGTAAGAAATTTGACTTGGCATCTTCATTATATTAGGGGTCTGCCTAATCTACAATTACTCCTTTTACTTTTCAAGGCACGTAAATTTCATTTTAATGCAGAAGAGCTAAGTCTTTTTACTTGATGTAGTTTAAACATTACAACTATGCAACATTTTCTTTTCAGATCCTGCAAAGGCGCGTCAAAAACAGTTTGGAGCTTACGTAAGTTCTCACGCATTCATTCAAAATTTAATAACGTCATGTTTTGCGATTATTTGGCCCTTCGAGCCGAATTTGTGGTTTCTTGGCGAAGCTTAGGAAATGTACGATTCTCTTGCAGATGCTATGGGCCGCAATCGGTGGCCTGTGTGTACTTACTATGGTGGCGTTCTTCGCGATGAGCTCTAGGATTGTGAAGCGAGCGTTGTTCGCTTTACGACCTGCTGCAGTCTCCACTCAACTAACGCCCCTACGCCAGCGGCCCGCGTGGCTGTCCTTGCATCTGCGATCGTGAGTACTCTTAGATAGTATAAGCTAATGTATATTTAAAATGCGTTCAGCTCATAAAACCTAAATGTTTATTTTCAATTGACAAAAAAAGGTGTTATTTATTATTATTGTACAACCTTTAAATTTTTGTATCAGCCAATACACGTTGTGCTCGTTTTTCTAGCGTCTTTCATTAAAATGTCACGTATGGTAGTGTCAGAATTATGTTTTACTGTATTTTTATTGTATTTCTTTGGATTTTCGGACTGAAGTCTGACGGTTTCACGCATATTAGCAGAATTAATTGGTCCTGTTTAACTGTCCAACTAAATTGCGTGATCCTCTTTTCATTCAAACAATCATATTTGCTTTTGATAAATAAGTAATGTCACGTAAACCTGATTATTATTATTTGATAGAACCACAACCACTTTCTTCAGAGTACTCTTCAAAGACTACAGCACTGGTCTTTAAAGATAAGTCGAATCCTTGTATTAAAAGACTCAGCTACATACGCGTCTTCCTGTTTGTAACAAAAATATATTAACATAGGGGAAACAAAATAATAATAATTTCAATACAGAAACATAGTGATTTAAATACATTTTAGGTTCTTTTTTAAGCAATAGACAAAGTTAACAAAACAAAGTTGCTTTATTCAAAGCAACGTATCGTTTAGCATTATATTAATCTTAATTTCAGTTAGCAACCTCTCCTTCATAATGATTTGATCAGGAAGGGGTATCATGACTTACTACGACTTATTACGTCAAGTTATTTGACACTAAAACGATGCATAAACTTTATTTATTACAATAGGTACGTTTTTCCTTATGCGTTAAATTAAGGTAAAGTTGCGTTACAATCGCCATTTTGATAATTAAATTAATTTATTAGAAACTTAAAATCACGTTAACTCGGACTCGGATTTTCTCAACTGGCATTTATAAGAGCGACAAAGAACAATTTAGGTTACGGAATTTCGTGCAATTCCTGTTTCATTCAAGCCTGGAATTGGAGCTAGTTTCCTAACTTCTACAGCACCTTGCCTAAATCTAGAGCAATATAACACTAATCACATAACTTACTATCGCAAATTTCGACTGATTATTTTCTCTAACAAATCAGAGATTACCAATTTCTTTTTGATTATACTAAACATTGTACTGAGAACGAGTAATATTTGAAAAATAAGTCAGCTAGGGTATACTAATATCATGAGAATTCTCTTCCAGCCAACCCATGAATTTGTGAGATATAACTAGTGGACTACACGTAGAGAATCACCTGATTGACTAAATTTTTTTTATTTCATAAATAAATAGTATGTTAATAGTTAAGAAATATTGCAGAAGCAACCATATATCTACAATCAATATTTTCAAGTTGCCCAAAACCATTTAGAGAAATGCTACGTGACGTCACATGCAAGGAAGTCACTACCAAAATGTAGTGGCGCATGAACAAATTACTGATATCTTTTAATTTATGCGTTTACATGCATATACAACTTATTTTTATAGAATAAATGTTTTTGACAAATATTGATTTAAAATCACCATTTTTTCTTCACATCATATGAATATATAAAGTTTTTGTTGAGTATTTCTCTTCATGAATTGGCTGATGTACAATAAAGATATATTCTATTCTATAATCTGGGATTAATAGATTTTTTTTTATTACATTTCGAAAACTAACATTTTTACTTGTAGTCAACGTCTTATTCTGTTTGTCTAATTAATCATCTTTATATATCCTTATTTTAAACATCTCTAGATTTTATTTTTAATACAGTGGCTATTATAGGTTCGTCATGGTGACAATAACTGTAAATGTCAAATCATGAGACGCTTAGAAGGGTGTGCTAAATTTTCGAATCGTTTGAGATTTTTTTGTTCAAGCAAATTAAACTGGTTCAAAAGTTTTAGCTTAAGCACAATACCAAAATGAATGTCATAAAATGTAAGCTTACTGTTTTTTAGGTTGTCTGAATTGTACTCATTTGACAAATGTCAAAAAAGAAAATTAAAAAAGTCACCCAGTCATAATCAGGTTCTTCATAAATTAAACTGCCTATTACTACAACAATGACAAGTCGGGGTAACATTTGTTAGGTCGAGCTTTCGGAGAGTAGGTATCTGGCCTAAAAAACTATTTTCTGATATTTAGAAATTTTAAAAAAGTGGACTTAATAATAACTTACTTACTTTCTAGAGGTTCAAAATTACAAAATACAAACTCAAAATTAACACAACATTAGTTAACAAATAAACCCTGATTGTAAAGGAAACTTGGTTATACAAAACGTGTTTGCTAAGAAAGTTATTTTATAATTTGTCTGCGAACAACCTCCATTTGTAGTCTTTTGTATAATATGGCTTGTGTATAAATGTACAAACCCAATTAAAAGTTTGGCTGTACCGACTTAACAACTAAGAATGAAAGTATAGGCAATATTACCTTCCCCAAAACCAATAATAATATAATCATGATAATACTGAAAGACTTCATTATATAGATATAGCAGTTGATAAAACTTTTCATTATCGTCATCATCATAGCAGCTAGTTCTTCAAATTGATCGGTCCTGATTTGCCAACGTCTTTCCGAGCAACCCTTATCAGATCTTCGGTCCATCTTATGGGAGGCTCACCAACGCTACGTCTTCTGGTACGCGACTGCCTCTCAAGGACCTTTCATCCTTGCAATATGACCTGCCTACTGCCACTCCAGGGTCGAGGTAGCTTCCTGTAAAAGTAATTTGTTTTGTTCTAACGTTACGTGTAATAAGAATGGAAGTTGAATATATTGAACAGCAAATTGTGTTCTGGGAAGAATGGGGAAGTTACTCAGCAAGGCTTTTTTTGTCCTTTCGGAGCAGAGGGACTTGACTCCTATGCTGTGAGCATAATGTTTGAATTTTAAGACTTTTGTACTGCAAATGGAATACTTTTAAATATAATATGAATTTTATTTGTCAGTTATAAGTTATAATTTTATTTGTGTGCCAATTCTGCCTTTTCATTATCTTTTCCCTATCGAAGAGTTGCTGGAAGAGATTTCATTTACAAATTAAGTACCTTGGTAAAATTTTAACTGAAACGGTTTGTCCTGTATATTTATTGTGTGCACATTCATAATTAAATAAATAAATACACACACATCGGTATGTTATAATTTTTTTTATATTCTTGTACGAATAGTTTAATTGTCCGTGGAATGAAAAGGTTTTCACTCCGAAACTTTTCACTCCGGAACTAAAACAAGCTATTTAAAACAGCCATTCAACAAATATTGTATATCATATAATATATTCACAAATTATTCAGACGCTATTAAATCATAACTCCCTGGAACAGTATAGTTTGATTAGCCGAAATATTTGAGTACTACTTCGAATCAATTTGATTAAACATTTTTTTTAAACTAATTAGCTAATGAACCATTGAATCCATTGATTTTCGATTTCAATTTGTCGACGTCACACAAATTATATCGAGTAAACACGTATATGTAGATATTATTAAAATTTTGCAATCGATATATATATTTAAATTCTAGGTACTGAATCGATATCACAAAGGGCGTATAGTTTTAGGCAATTAAATAAACATCGAATTTTAAGGTAAATTTTATTTTTCTATTAAAATACTTGGAAATTTCCAGAAATATAACGGTTTTTTTTACATTCAACAGGATAGAAGATACACAGAACAATTAATTTAAATAGAATAAGCAATCATTTTATTCTCTAACTGGAAACAGTGTGTGTTTTAAGTAATTATTATTGTTTTACGAAAATTACTGGTATAATAATTCTCTAACGAATGGTTATAATTCCGTTTCATTGATTTTGTAAACGGCTACCGATTTACACGATGGTTTTGTAAGAATAAACGATTTTTTTATCCTAAGAAAAAAGTGTTTACAGTTAATTTGTCAAAAATCTCTTTTATGTGTAAATAAATAGTTGTTTCCTGACACGTTTTTGGTGTGGAGGAATATGACGTTTTAAGACGTAAGTGCCAAAATAAAATCTAGATGTCTAACGAAGCTATACAAAAAACTGTATAACTTTTACGATAGAGTGTATGCAGGTTTGCGCTTCTGCCACACATTCCAGGTGTTTCCTCATGGAAGAGACGAAGAAAAGTGACGCTTATGCGTTGTTGTAATATGGGCTACGGGCGACGTTGCATTAAATCTGCGACAGCTACAAGCCCTACATAAGTAGGCTTATAGCATTTGCATGGGGTATGAGTCCGCCACCGCAACGATCTCTTGTCACGGGCATATCGACAACTAAAGAAACCTTATAAAAAAATAAGAAAACTGACTTTGAACTATACGAGAGTGACCTCACTAGTTTCCGTCCCATCACTATTGTACCAGCTCTTTATAATATACCAGTATGGTACTACATATCTCATGGTAAAATGAATGCCAAAGTTATCTTTTTCTGAGGCCAGTCGGCAAAAAGGGTTATAAGTATAGTCAAACTTATAGAAAAATATCCAAACGTAAAATTTATCTAAACCCTATATACAAAATATATTATAATGGAAGTACGATTTCATCGGATGAGGCTTATCCGGTTTTCGGTGCATATTTTCTACTTGACAGATAGATGAAAAGTAAGCACAGGTGTATAAAGCTTATCCACAATTTGACACCAACAATTTCTTCACAAAACTATGTTCACATTGTTATATTTACTGTTACTCTGTTTTGTTCCCTCCATTTTGGACAAGATTTATCATATTTATCATAAGATTTTCGTTTTACATTCATTTCCTCATTGGTTTGGTAAATTTTAATCGTATACTAATACCAATAATTATCAATAATAAAATTTTTCTTATCTGTTTCATACATAAAGCCGCGTTGTAAAGTTACTACTGTGAATGTTCTATTCTCTGCACGCTTGACATAATCAACTCAGTAAAAGTAAGGAAAGTCAAAGTCAAAGTCAGAATATTTTATTCAAATGTGGTACATATTTAAAGAAAGAATTGGAGTTGGACATGACACTTGGGTAAAAACATAACGATCTCTAACATCAGGCGCTATGGGAGTGGATGCCATTTATTATAAAAAATTTGCTTGCTATTTTTTTATTTAGGCATTGTAGGATTTGATAGGATTTTTTTGTTCCTTAAACGAACAAATCCAAAGAAAACAGTAAACTGTTTATTTAGTGTAATATTACCACGTAACCTGTGGTGTGATGATCATTACAATGTTACAGCGTCCCGTAGTGTAGTGATCCTTACAATGTCATAGAGTAACCCCTGATGTGGTCACCCTTGTAATGTTACAGCGTACCCGTGGTGTGGTGACGTAAAGTATGAGCGAATATAATACACTAAATACGAGTGCTATGACGTCCTCCTTTTGAGGCGGATTCGAGAGAAACCTCACGTGAAAAGTAAATTATGCGATGTAGTGTTTAAGGTACTTTGAAGTTGTTGTCGCCGTTTATAATCTATGAGAAGAGTTTTTGTAATTATACAAATGCGCACTGAGGATTTGGAACATATTTGTAGGTATATAAATGGTGTGTCCATCACGAAAATCCAGTAACAAAAAGCAGCAAACGAGTTTAAATAAATATTTAAACTCGTTTGGTGCTTTTATAGTCCACGAAACAAATACCTTCATTGTCTTTGTTTGTGATATTCTGGTTAGAATCAGTTACTCAAATGTAGTCTTAATTGATTGGGTATTTCATATTAATATGTATTTACTTCTGCCTATAACAAACCACAACATATTACATAATGTATAAATCAAAATTCTGTAAAGCGATGATAACATCGTACCGTCTTATACGTAATAAATTATTGGCTTATAAATATCAAAATGCTCTATAAATAAGTTTATTTACAGAAAGAATTCTGAAAGGTATTTGACGATCGAATAATAAAATATTATCATTAAATTGTAATTTTTTTCTCCTATCATAGAAAGCTGACGAAATTATCGAAAATCGTCTGTAAATATCAGAACGCAAATTTTAACTTTGTTTATTTTTACAAGTTATCGGAAGCTAAGTTCTTTTGATACAAGAATGTTCTAGATTGATGGACTTAATTCGGAATTCTATTGTTTTTGGATTAGACTAAGGTAATAATTGGTGTTAGATCCAAAAAGTTGTAACTACAGTATATTTTTCAAATGGTTCAGTACCACTTTTATCTATTATACTTTGAGCCTTAAAAGCATTGTTAACATCAATAGTACATAATGGTGCATTAAACATCCGTCCAAATTGGATGTTGAGGTTTGAAGCAGTAGCAGAATGATTATATTTTGGTTATTATTAATTTACCTTTTTTTCCTGTTTCTTTGTCAATGCGATCTTCTGTTACTTGTTGTCATGTTATAATTTTGTGTGAACTGATAAATATAATTTATTGTGTTTCTATCTTAGCCGTTTCATTTTTTGAAGAAAGTATTTTTTAAACAATATTCGGGCTATTCATATCGAACCTTTACATTATATACGGGTATTTATAATAATTATATATATCTATATTTTTTACACTCACGCCTAATATCGATCCTAAAGTAAACATCATTAAGTGCTTCTGTTATGGATACTAGATAACATAATATGAATTGTATGTTATACAATATACATATTGTCGTATATTAAAGTGGGTTTTTTGATGTTAAGTAAGATTATGCAATGAGGTTACTTTTCCGCTTCATTGATAAATAATGTGAATTAATGTAGGTAGGAAATTAATAATATGACAGTTTCACTTTGTCAGTAGTAGCTATTCTGTTCATTACACAATGTTCAGAAGGAATGCGTTGTATTAAGTAAAAATAACTAATATTAGTCTTTATCACGAAAACATCTGCTCTAGCTGGGACACGAATCTACCCGCCACTGGCTAAGCGACGGGCGTACTCAGTACCTCAATAGAGCGGCACTGAGAATGCCCACTAAAACTCCCCAACTCCATTGCCCTTCTCGGGGTAACATGGGTCCTGCCGAGGATTTCACCGGGTACCATCAGGCAGCCCAACCTTATAACTGGGCATCGTACCAATGGAGATTGCCCAGAGCTGGGACTCGAACCTGAGAGCCCTGGTCCAGTAGCCAGTAGCTAGGAATACTGAGCACTCGTCCAGCTGGGACAGATAGACGAGTAGTTAGTATAAAAACAAAACATATGATGAACGATGATGAACTAACTTTACGTCAAAAAGTGGCACTTTTTTTCGCGCGTATTTTTATTTTCGACACTGAAAATATTTATCGGATCCCTTGAGAATATTTTAATTTCCTGAGAATACATTGCTGTCCTTTTTCAAGATATAATCTATGTTTTCACCAAATTTTATTCAAATCAGTTTAATGATTTAGGCATCAAAGTTCAATAAGCAGACAGGCGGAGTTAGTTTTGCAAAAAAGTGCGAATTTGAACTCGTAGTTTGAAAGATAAAATTTCCTAGATTTTCATTACGAGGCGTTGAATTTACATACTATAAATACGTGAAATATTTGGGGAGTTTTAAATGTGTGTGTGTCTGTATAGGTATATAGTTGTTTAGCTTGAGTGTTTTGTATGTGTGTGTGATTTATATTTTGTGTGACTTTGGTCACTGAATTTTGTGTTAATTGTATCATTTTGTTTATTTAGTATTGTTTAAATTGTATTGTTTCTCTGAAACATTTATATACTTGTGTTTTAAAGACGCACGTGGTGCATACATTATTAATTGTACAATTGCCTAATTCCCTAATTTAAGTAAAAAATTAAAAGTTTGATTTGTCAGTGAAATATTATAAACAATATATATATAGTTAGAAACAATATATATCACATTATACTTACGTAAGAAGAGGCTAATAATTGTAACATAATTTATTTGCAATACTGCTTTCATGATCACCTAAGGGAAATGAGACCTTATAGTAGAAACCGTAGATTTAATTTCGCAATTCTGTACAATTTGATTACTTTAGTTTATACTTAGATTATCCATAAGATCTCCAATATAATATAATAAAACAGAGAACGTATCCCTAGCTTTAATGTTGATAATCAAATTAAAACTAACTTCGGTATTGCTGTGCGTACTTAGTTAAATATTTTTTGAAAGAACCGAATATTCTACGATGTAATTGTCTTAGAGTCTGGAAGTTTCAAATTATTTTAAACGTAATTTAAAGACAAATATTTTTTAATGAAATATTCTTTTGAAATTCAGAGCAAGTTTTGACAGGCATATAAATAGCCTCAAGGGGATACTAATTACAAATTGGACGAAAAGGTTTAGAACAAGCATTTATTATAATATTAATGTTTCTCTCACTCACACCTTTTATCTTTATATAATGTAGATAGTTAGGGACTTATAACATGTACCTTTTGGTTTTTGAGTTCCCGATACTTCGGCACTGGTCCAAATTAAGCGTCATTAAGAGTTTGTGTGTGTGAGTTTTTTTGTTTGCGTTACTAGAACATGTAATTATTGTATAGTAGAGGAAGGTAATTAAATTTGGGTTAGCGATTTAAAACGGGATAGTTACAATTAACAGAAACAAATAGTTGAAAAACGCATCAAACGCCATGACGCAAACATTCGCCCTAACATCGCAATCACTAAATCTCATCAGTGTTAGTGAGACCCCTAGTGAGTTTCTATTGTATTGAATCGTCTCGATCGTGTTTGTCTTCAGCTGTCAAATTGTATGGAAGCCACAGCTGCACCTTTGTTGGGAAGTATTAAAACCAATTTTTTATATATGCGATTATCAGCTGAACACAAATACGATGGAACGTCTCGATACGATTGAATCTCACATTAAGGTTATAGTTCGATGTTAAGTCGTTGTCGTTTCGCCTTTATCACAAAATTATTCTTAGTACTTAAAAATATGTTATTCGATTAACAGCATTAGTGTGTTTAACTTGCAGCATATGAGGTAAATTTTATATTTGTGGGATGAAAACAATTTAATTTTCGATGTATTATTTATATAGTGCAATATTAAGTTTTTTTCGATCTAAAATTTCGAATATGGCCTAAGGATGTGATCGTAAAACAAATGCATAATCTATATCCAGACCTAAGGTAAACGGGTATCGATCCATCCTATTCCGAATTGATTGTACCAGCCTAAAATTATTGTCATCTTAAGATATAAGTCCTGTACTAAAGAAATCATAAAGACATTATAAATTACAGTTTATAAAAAGAAATGTTTTTTAAATACTTTTATAAATATAATTCATCTAAAAAGAAAATGGAAGCCCATATTTAGTTAGTTTCTTTATCATAAATTTATAAAAGACACATCCATGAGTCGTTAATACGTAAGCGCTTATAATACCAATATCCACACCTACCGGGATTCGAAATCGGGACCTCTGGTTTTATTATATTATTATACAGAGGTATCGACCGCTCGATCAGACAGCCGTCATTGGGTTATTTCTATAATAAAAAATAAAAAAAATTAAATGAAAAATATAAATCCTTTATCTACTGAATATATATACAGCAGCTAAAGAATGATTTGGCGTTATGTCGATTAAATAACTCGCTAGAACTGAGATTCACCCTTACATCCGTACGCTACCATCCGGTAGCGCAATCATTTGAATACGACAGAAGTCACATTTTTCGTATTTTCATAAATATACGATCATCCCTTTTACCCTACAACGCGGAGTTATGAATAAAAATACTGTATGGTTGGTGTAGTATAATTTGAAAAGTGCAAATTTGAAGTAAAATTTGTTGAGTATTATAAAAGTGATTTTTTTTATAAAAAGCTCAGCAAATGTCTCGTCACCACCTGAGTGTAATTAGTAAAGTAATCCATATATGAAGAAAGCTCGTGCTGTATACTGCCCTTTTTTTTCTCGAGGAGGAATCTGTTTACGGACCTATACACCAGTGGCTATGTGGTGGACGTGTGTGGGGCTCGCCCAGTACTTGAGCACAATACCCACTAAAACTCCCCGGTAGCTCCATTGTCCCTCGCGAGAGTGAACTGGGTTCTGTCAGAGCAATTCACCAGTCCACCCTCAGGCATCCCAACCTTACGGCCAGGCTTTGCGCCGATGGAGATTGTCCAGAGTTACTTGGACACTCCCAGACGTGACGGCCTGTGCAATGCATGCGTGGGAGCCACCCACGCACGCGGCCGTGCTGTGCTGTATTCTACCCTAGCAATCTCCACATTGCCGGCATTTTAAGGGCTTATTTGAAAGAAGCCATTATGTTTAATATTTATTTTGTCTTTTCTAACTACAATGACTACGACTAAGATTTCAAATAAGAAAACTGAATATCATCTTCTATCTAATAGGGATTTTTACTATAGTCATTCATACTGATCTGATTATTTCTAGTCTTGTTCAGATCGCGCACAAAACTCGACATGGATTTCTAGCCTCTCGCAAATGACTTCTAACAACCTTACTAAAATAAACCTAAAATTTGCTTGGTAAACGTTAGCATAGAAAAACTGTTTTTTTTTCAAAATTTCAAATAATTGAATTCACATCTTTAATGTACGTGTTCGTCTGTTAGTTTTGTGTCACATTTAGTTACATATTAATTAACAAATATGCCATTTTAAAGTTATTTCGTCCTGTCGTACTATTCTATTAAAATAAAACAGATAAAAATTGAATGAATATTTGAATGAAGAAGGATGATAATCAAGAAAAAACCGTAAATTAAAAATGAAATGTTATTATGGGTAAATGCTTTTGAAACTCCTTAGTTTTATTAGAACAAAGCAATTAAGTAAAAGTAACAAAAACATTAATTAAAGTCTTTCTTAGCGAAGCGTTAATCGTACATTTTCTCTATTCTTGTAATTTATTTGAACATCTACTCACATCTTGTATAATAATTGTAAATTAATTGCATTAAGAAAAAGCTCCTTAATTACAAGTTGATTTAAAGTCTAAAGTCTAAATTCTAAAGTTTATAGTCTACTCAATACCATAATTACTTAAATTTTAAGTTTATGGTTCTATGTTTTTTTTATTCAATAAACGTATTTGCGAGAGTATAACGTATTTCTCCTTTCCTTCTTTATTTAATTAATAATTTCTGTTTTATTTAATTTCATATTCAACTTTTTTAATAGATGAATTAGATGAATTATTCATAACTGCCTACGCAGAATCTTCGTATTATGTAAATTGTAAGCGAAAATAGTTTTGTTAATTACGTCATTTACTTCTGCGTAGAAGCTACCAACATTAAAATCAATGGATATCTGGATTTTTGGGAGTAAGCACTGTTACGTAACTGTATACAACACTACACATAAAAAAATAAAAAAATATAATATAATGGATGTATAAAATATTGCACTGTAAAACAAAAAATAATAATTTTTAATTTTTGCTATCTACCTATCCCTTTCCTTTATATATCTTTGTCAAAATGGTTAAACAATCCTTAAAAGAGATTCACATATTTTTGAATATTAAATTGTATAAATAAATATTTTTTTTCTGTTTTACATCAATAGTTTTTGTTACTAACAGATCCACAGTGTTAAGGGATTGACAAATCTAGCTGAGTTTGAGCCTAATCTTTTAAGGTTAAGATTCCCGGAAGATTTACGAACAGATAGCATGTATTGTTCCATAAGTGTGTATGTATGTCAAAGTTGAAAAACTTATTTTGACTTAGACTTTTAAAAAAACTCGACACCGTCGGCAGTCTTCGCAGCACTCTTTCCGCCAACAACTTAGGTTTTATGCGATTAAAATTCGTGGCTGTTTTCGTCCATTCTGGGTCCAAAACTAAGTTTTCGTTTTTTATGCACTATTGTAGTTTGCAATATTTCGAGCACATACCGGTGACATCAAGACGTTGGGAAATCATATTATGTGTTTGCACGAAATGAGCGTTGTAATAATTATGAACAAGGAACTTGACACATAGAGTCATATCCAAATTATATAAAAAGTCATGGTCGATCTTACCCTTTGTCGAATACGAATTCGGAAGCAAGAAACTGTTCATATAAACCAGCTTATTTATTAATGTTAACTACATAATATTTTTTAATTCGCCACATTTCGACGACCTCGTAAGATCCTGTTATTGAGCATTCGTATTTCATGGGCAGTCCATTTTTTTTATTATGTTTATTATAAATAAGCTAGGATCTCATGTTCACTTAAGAATCACTTTGTAGTCAATATCCATAGCATAGACAAATTTCAATCGAATTAAACCATCTCGCTCATGTAGACGATCCGTGATTGTGATTTTAACGTATTCTCACGACCAACCAGTTAACCTTGCACCCCTGGGCGTGGTAGATTAGCTGGTTGGTAATCAAATATCGTGACCACAGTACTCTTGTCGTTGTCGTCGTATATTAAACAAACTATTTTGACACAAAATTGTACACTTAATTTGTACTTCTGTCCTTTTTATTATTATTACTTACCTACCACTAGTTAAAAATGGGTGGGTTTCACCCAGTGCTAGATTCGCAGTAGCACTGGGAGTATCCACTAAAACTGCTCAGTAACTGCACTGCCCTTCGTGGGAGTGACCTGGTTGGTACTGAGGTAATTCACCAGACTACACCTGAGCAACTCTGCCTAATCGATATGGCTTCTATTATCTACACAAATCTATTAAAATAAGGCAATATTTAAATATATAACATTATAAAAAACAAACGTACTATCTTTTGCATCTTATTTTCATGTGCACCTGTCAATTTATCTTAGTAACAAAATCAAAAGTTTGGTAGAGTGGTCAGTATCTCTGTATACTTAGCCACAGAGGTCCTGGGTTCGATTTCTGGCGGGTATCTATATGATCTGTACGAAATCTTGTTAACGAGTCATGGAATGATGGTTTATTTATTATTATATATTTCTGATATTCATACAAACATATTACCATCTATCGATCCGTTATATAATATACATAAAACAAGATCTTAATGATGCTTACTTTGGCCTAGATTTGTGAAAATAAAGATAAATAGCTCTGAGTCACAGCAAACATTACTCTTGTAAGTAGTATTTGCTGAGCCTTTATTATTTTTCTAGATCATAAACAAAAGTCTTTAGTATATTCGAACCCTAAGTAATAAAAGGGTTTAATACTAAAAAGCAACTTTTTGAGGAATCATGCTTCAAGATTTTGGGGTCTAATTTAGAATAAGTGCTTTTTATTTAAATTTCAACTAAGCAGAATTGTTCTTGGATAACTACACAGTAAAAAATACTAACCAATATAGTACATAATAATAGATTATTTTGTTTCGTGTTTTTTTAGTCACACTACAAAAATTTTTACTTAATTCCATACGTTATTAACGAAATGATATATACTCTAATATTCCACGTAATTACGTAAGTCAATCGTTCGAGTAATGTGTGCAGGTGTACCGTAAGTAAATATGTTAGGTACGCATAAAATACTTTAATATGAAACGGCTTAAATCAACTTAATACTAAGTAATTCGTAATCATGATGGCTGAACGATATTGACGTGTAAAATTAGAGTTAATTTTACAAAGCAAACTTAGTTAATCAATTTATAAAAAAAACGGCTGTAATGACGGCTTTATCGTGATTCAGCGTATTTTATGACTACCCTATTTATTTAATAGATAAATTTACTACATTTCACATTTTTGGTCTCTGGATAGGTCAATGAAATAATGTCTAAATTATGTCTGGCACGTTAAGCTGTTGGTTTTGGTTTTAACGGTATCTGCGTTCATCACCAAGTCGTATTGAGCCAAAATAGTGGTGTTAGGGCCCAAACTTTACGTAAATTGATCCAATGTAGCAAGGCCTGTACCCAGCAATGGAAGTGGAACGTTGCTGTAGGTGATGATGAAATTATTATAAATTCATATAAAAAACACTAATTATACATATATTTATTGTATTTGAAACTTTTTAGTGGACTATCGTTCAACAAATTCGGATTTTAACCGTAGTGGAAAACGGAAATTAAATGTTAAATTAATTTGATAAGGAACATTCTTAAAAGTCGATGAATACCCAGCGACAAGCTAATCTCGGAGACCTCAAATACTATTGGACATCCATAGATTTTCTATAGAATGAAAAAGAATCAAAAGGACTATTTGGACAAGATTTCCGCGTTTGTAAATAGTTCAGATGTATTCAGTCAACAAAGGCTAAATCATAAGGAGAAGGAATATTAAAAAGTTTTGAACAAAACTAAAAAAACTACTTCTAAACATAAAAAGGGAAATATAAAATAATTTGTTTTTTTGAGTCGGTGCTTCAATTTCTATTATTTCGTGAAACAACTTAGCATCAACTCTATAAAAATTGTTTTTTTCCTTTTTTCACAATTTTGAGTGGTAAGTTTCCAAAGTAAAAGTAAGATGGGTGACTCCCAGTATTGCTGACTTGCAATGTTTGTCGTTGGTCAAAAAACTTGAATAATCTTCGAAAAAATTATGAAGGTGAAAGAAAAAAATTATAATACGTGCCTAAAAAATTCGAAGGTTCCACACGACTTGGTGACAACAAGGCCTCTTTAAAAAAATCAGTTCACAATTGACATAGAAATCAGTGAATATAAATAAAAAAAAATACATACACTGGAACATAGGGACTACTCCCTAACTGTGGTAATATCGGATTGATTTCTGGGTGATGATACTTCTTTACAACCTAGTCAAATACGTAATAGGCTCCAGCTAATTGGTTTTAAGAGAGCTACATAGTCGAATTAGTACTATTTTATTGTAAATGTCATTATAAGTACTAAAGGCTGAGAGTTCCTTGCGCCGCTTCTTCTCTGCTGTTACTAATTAGTCGAAGCGGTGGTAACCTACCAACAATTAGGAATATGCATACTAGTGTCATGCATTTAATACATAATTAAATTCTATAACTGTGAAAATTTGTAAATACCCGTTTAATAACCACATAAAGTTATCACTATTGTCTTTATGTAGATTTAAAAGAACCGAGTAAATGAGTCTATTTAAATAAAGCTATTTTAAATTTGACTTTGACTTTAAGCTGATAGTACTCGCCCTCGCCTTCGTCGCCGTTGATTCGACGTAGCAATTAAGCATGAGACTGGAAATCGTTGTTTGTTACTCTTTGGCTAGATCTAATATATAAAAATCTCGTGTCACACTGTGTAGCGTTCGATAACGCAACTGGAACGGCTTGGCCGATTTTTGTGATATTTTTTGGCTAAGTTTGCTAAGTCTAATTTTGTATATCCCTACGTGTTAAGGGAGGCCGTGTCGCGATTGTTTTTCTAGGAATTAGCTTGTAAATTTATATCCACGATAGATCGCGATCTATTATTTGCTTTAAAACAAGCGAATGTAGTTCTCACACCTTGAATAAAGTGCAAGACTCACTCAGTACACGAATGAAACAAAAGTAAATATTTGAGTTGACAAGAAAGGCCAGTTTTGCATTTATTTATTTAATCATTGAAAATGATTAACGATAGGCTTTCGAGCATCTGCGCTGTGGTCACCGTGGACTGTTTGGTAATATTTGTACAATATTAGAGATTAAATTATTGCGACTACCGATTTCGACACCAATACCACACATCGTATTCACGATTTGTAATGATCATGATACCTTATTATTTAGTTAACATTGAGAAAAAAATATGAAAGAAACTGATATGACACCTTATTATTTAGTTAACATTGGGAAAAATATAAAAAAAATTTAGAAACTATAATGCTCACTGAAGTTAGATATAATAATAATATATCAAAGCACACATACACAAGTTATATTAAATATAAGTATAATTAAGAGCTTGTGTTATGAATACTAGTATAGTAACGGAATAGTAGATAACGGAGAAATATAGACAGTTATATATATATAATATAGATAACGAAAACATAGCGACGTTAGAAGTAAATGATCCTTGACCAACTGACCCAACAATCAAAATTGTATCTCGAGGAGGTCGATTATCAATCGCTCTTCGTGCTTCAAAAGGCATGTTAAGCCTTTGGTCCCGAGTGTAACGGAACCACTTTCACGCACGATTCGTTGTGATGTTATGGCTTAGACTCCTCATACGTTTCTCCCATGTAAGAAGTCTGTAGTGGGACGTTTATAGGCTATTGATAAAGAAAATAGTTTGTTTTATTGATATAAAACCTCTTTTCTTAATTTAGTACTGGTTGCGTTCGGCGCAGTACTGTGTAAACTGACAGTTACTTATAATATTAAGATAATTATTTAAAGCAATAAATATTTGATAAATTTAATAAGATAAGAACCCTGGAATAAAGGCTTTACATGTTGTTTCTTTTGTCTTTACAGGTGAGTGAATTTATGTTGTTATTATTATTTTGATTTTAATATTGTAAAAAACTATCTGAAATAAAGCTTTTATCTCTACAGAGAAACGCAATTACGTCTTTGTTCCATTTAAATAATTAATAAAGAATATTATTATATATATTTAATATAAACACTAAAATATATGGTATATACAAAAATTCGTACTCATCATTACCAGGATTCACCTACGTAGCTACGAGTGAGAATCTCAGACTGTTTGATGATCAAATACAGATATCTACCATCCATGATCCGGCCAAGTCAGTGATGTGCTGACTACATTCTTAGTTACATAATAAATAGATTAATATCTCAAAGCGGAAACTATTCAATCACTCTACGCGTTAAGTTCCCGAGGCGATTTTATCATCAATGCCGTAGTAAAATTCACTTTCTATCTCTAAGTATTTTTATTTAGAACTTCAAATATTACAGTGATATGCACTACACATAGAATAATATAATTAATAAATAATGAAAATTACTGGATTAAATCTAATAAAAATTATCTACTAATAATAATCTAACAATAATCACAACTTCAATATTATTATCAATTCATAAATCGGATTAGTGAAAGTAAATAAAAATGATACGAAAATACTCTGACAAAATGTCACCGGCCACCCTCAAAATTATATATATATATATTTCTAAGAGGAGTGACAGGTACCACCCCAGGATAACGGGGTCTATATTTAAAAGTAATTATTAAAACTACAGGCTCAAATCACATTTGTAATTTCACTTTTCTTGTTGGCACCCATAATTAACAGAACAATAGGAATCGAGAACATGCGATGTTGCCGGTGTGCGCTCCCATTAACACCTTATGTTAATTTTGTTAACGAATTTTAGTCCATTTACGTATATATATTTCATTATAAAATAATTTATTTCTAAAACTTACCTTTATAAACTCTAATAATATGCAATAAGTTATGTAACTGTTCCCTTAAAAAATATCCCTTATGTAAATATCTTTTCAACGCAACTTTATTAATGAATCATGCTAATCTCTACAATTAACCATTCAAAATGTCTAATAAATCTCGCAACATCGTAAGCGTGTTCACGCAGTTATTTATTATATCTTACCGTTTAAATGTTATATAATACTCATGATAATAGAGGCCCCTTTGAGCGAACTAATTGCGGCTATTAAGCGTAAACTGCGCGGAAAATGTAGCTCTTTAGCGTCTTAACACTAATATTTAGGCAAGATTCACACCATACAGTTTTTATACACACCACCGCCTTTCTTTTTCTCGGCAGTAAAAAAGTGCACTCTATTTCAGCGTGAAGGTTTCGGTTCAGAATACCTTGCTATTTTTGGCGTGTGTGAGCTGATGGTAAGCAGTAGTAGGAGTCCGTATGTGAATATTGCTAGTGCAGCATGCGACATTCTGGCCTAGCCTTTGACGCCTTATTTGAAGGAACCCATCTCGTATGATGGAAGGAATACTATCTGGCTATGCGAATAGAAATCAGTTACCAAATCTCTTTGAGCTTAAAGTAGAGGTGGGAATAGTGAAATGAGTGACTACGAAGATCAGCACGCGTGCTCTTGAGTATATGAAGGAGAGGGAGGTGTAAGGACTACATTATACTTCTGTGCTATATTGTAATTCATTTCAGCGCTTACCCGGTACGCGATGTTGAACCTTGAAACTGCATGATAAAGTTCAATAGATAGCTGTATTGTATTTAAATATTTTTTGTATTTTAACAATTTTGCTTACAGTCAAGGCACTTTTGAATTAGTGTGTTTTGCATTTCTCATATTTTGAATTTTAGTTGTATATTTTATAGTTATATCTAGAATCTTCTTTAATTAGTTTCTTTTTTGCATTACACGCATTTATTAATAACCATATCAATTGCGGTTAAAGATTTTAATAGTTATAACGATCGTCATTCGTTATCTTTACGTTATAAACATCTGATTAGTTCTTAATAAATCTATAATTACCAAATATACCCTGCGATAAATTTAAGGATCCCCAAAAAATGTTATTCATTTTTGTTAAAAATATATATAAAATGTAAGAAACGTGAAAGTACCTACGATACATTACATCAGGAAACTGTCTTTCAAAGGTAAACAATCCGTAAGTACATTTGGAAAGGCTTTCTCAGTCAGGCTCTTAAGAATTATTGAATAAGAACTGTAACGGTAAATCCGGTCAGATCCCCCTAAATCCCAAGATCAATAGTTCTTTTCTGAAAGAGGATAAATAAGAACCTAATTAAAGTGCTAGAAAAATTTACTTTGGATAATAGTCACCAGATATGTACAACGCCTCAGGTATGGTGTGACATTTGTAATTTACTTTCGCTTATTATTAAAATCACAAAATAGGTAATTAAATGATATGACAATTCTCGGTACTGACGACGTTTAAAAATAAAAAATCAAATCAGACGAAATGCATAAAATGTTCGAAATTCAAAATAAGGTTGCAGAATTCACTGCTTACAGAGCACAGGGTTATCTCAAAATATTCTATCTCTAAAAAAATATCTTCAACCTACAAAAGCCCCAAGTTTGGATCATACGTAAAATTGTTACACACAAGACGACAATACTACAGCAAAACATACACTAAAGTTCGAACAAACTAAAGTAAAGGCTGATTTATAAAACCTTCAGCTTTAAGCCAATATAAGTAGAAGACAATTATATTAATAAATAATACTGTAAAAATAAATAAATTAACAATCCGCGCCAAAAGAAGAGCTCCTCAAATATTTAAGAGGAAAATAATAATGATACATTTTTTTGTTAAACAGTCATAACATTTATGGGTTATAATTTCTACACAGACATTCCATCTCCCATATTTATAAGGTGAACTTTCTAATATGTTTTATTTTTTATAAAAAGCTCAGCAAATGACTCGACACCACGTGATGATAAGCAGTAGAGGAGTCCATATGTAAAGATAGCTTGTGCAGCATGCGACATGCGGTCCGTGCCACCTCCTTGCCGACCCAAAAGTACTTTTTCACGTCTCGTTTAAAGGAACCCATGTTTTATGAATGTGGAGATACGTTATTTACGTAGTATTAATAACTTCATGTTACATTTAAATAATACTAACATTATTTTTTTAATCAAATAAACTAATGAAAAATTATATTTTAAAAATGCATGAAGAAAAACATGTTTGTATTCAAGATTATATAAGCGTAAAGCGAAATTATGAATTAACACATAAAAAAAATTAATCTTTATATTTGAGATGTTCGTTGGCGTTGTGATTTGATTACAAAAACAAGTTATCTTTCACTTTGGTTACTCTAGTATGAGTTGAGCAAAATTATGATTATGACGACCGCCGTGCTGGCATTTAAAGCCTTTGGTCCTGTTGAAAGCACGCCAACCCGAATTAGGCTTACCCAAAGTTTAGGCTGTCAATGATGAAGTTATAAAATATTTTGTTGGACTTCCTTAATACTAATTCAGATTCGCTTTCTAAACAGCGTGTTGCCTTTCACGCGTCGACCTTCGACTTCAATGTAACCTCTGCTCATATTTGGACATTTAATGCAATATTCGCAGATTATGCTATGAAGCAAACCGGGGAGCTTCTTTCCCAACTTCTGTATAGGGTCATAAAAGCATAATCAACTGTGCTGTTCAAATGATAGTGGCGATACAATGTAATGATAAATGTTTAACATTTTCTTCATATAGTTCAAGTCAAAGCGCTGCAATATAAGTTCAGTTTAACAATTCAACTAGATCAAGATATTATATGATTAATAATTTGGGAGTAAGCACAGAAATATAAAAATTATACTCTTATTATCTGTTTAATAATTAACATTAGCTTCTGCCCGCTAGTTTGCCTATCTTCTTCTTTTCTATATACAGAAATATATAGCTGTTCGCTAAAACAAAAACCTATTTGATCGATTTGCATATATTTTATTGTGTTTTGAAAATGAAAATGTATTTATTGTTTACACATATATACAATGGGTTTAAGGGCTAAGTCCTCTTTTTAAGTATTATAATACTAGTGTAAGAAGGGTTCGCTCCTTCACAAAAACAATTCGATTCTCAATTGTAACCTGACTGTACACCCTCGCCCGCCCACTACTCTGTCTGTTGAAGTAATACCATTTATTTTATTTGCTTTAATTCAGGAGTGGTTTAATAAAATAATAATAAAGGAAACCTTTGAAGCCGTTATATTTGCTTAAGGGTTTTCTTGAGAAAAAGTTTGAAAATAAATAAATTTAAGTCGGTAATTAGTATGGAAAATCGTCAAACTGACATGCTTATCATTAAAACTGTCATTTCTCTCTTCGCTTCGCTTCACTTCGGGTTTTTTTAAATAGATGGCGTTAGTGTTAGTTAGTAGGTGATACACAGTTCACCAGATCAACTAGTAGTTAAATAAAACCAATGTTGGAAGTTATTCATTCTCGAAAAATCGATAGAACGTTGAAGTTTATAATTATGAAATGTAATTAAATAGGCATGTTTAATTACGTTTTTATTCTGAACACAGTTAAATTAAATCAATATATAAGTAGTAGATAGTTAAAGCCAATTTTTAGTAAATATTAATAGTGTAAGTAAGGCATAATTGAGTAACCATAGTAACCATAATTAAATATAATTGAGTAACCAACCATACAAATTTAAAAAGTATTTGTAAAATAAATAAATTAAATATTGCTCCAATAGACCTTGTTGATTTAGATTGGAATGTCTATAATAGCTACGAAAGCAATTAAATTATATCAAGTAAACTCTAAATTAAATTTGCTGAGTTACTAACCTATTTGATAACAGCTCATGTACAAATCCTGAGCAGACGTCTGCTAGCTAATAATTTTGACCCGTCGAACTATTGACATTTGGACAGCTTTCATGTCTACCAAACTTTCTATCGTGTGGTATTCACATCCTCTATACTGAACTATAATCAAACATTATTAAACTGTAATATTCGTCATATTAGGTCGAGGAAAAAGTTTCGCATATAATATTTATAAACTGGTAATGAAATATCTTCGGCTGTACTATTTGTATCTGGCTGGTTTTCATGGCATTAAAAAGGTGACATTAAAAAAAAATCATATTAAGAAAATTTTGTTTGCCACTATTTTTTACCTGGTACTCCCGGGCAGTGACAAGATTTGCTTGGCTGGAACTTTGCGAAAATTTAAGCTTACGTTACAACTCTTTGTCCCCCAATCAAAGCCTAAGATACCCCGACACGCCGCAAGCCCCACATCTTAGATGAGTAATCTAAAGTAATGGTACTAGGATCTAGCATCGTCACGGCACTTCCCCCATGACACTGCAATCAATCCTGGACCTAGGAGGCCCACAATTTCCACACCCCAAAAGGGTCCACTGGCCTAGAAGGCCATACCAACCTACCATATCTAAATATGGTTATTCAATAATTGAAATTTAAGTAAGTTCACTTAAATTGCAAGGTGCTTTGGCTATTTCAGTCCTAAAGATATAAGGCTGCTGTCTCCGGGTGAACTTAGTAAGTACATCTTGGAGGTATTCCAGGACAGCGGTCATTAGGATTGGGGAAGCACAAAAGATCCCATTGGGTCGCTGTGCTCCGGGTGTAATCCTGGCCCTACATCAAGATAAGATAAATTGCAAGACCCTTGCAGGGCGTTACAGGTAAATCTAGTTTATACCTTCCACCGTATAATAATTACATGTACAGTGACAAGTAATAAACGAATTTGAATTTGCGCTCGATGGTGGCCGGTCTCCAAGACCGGCGGTCCGTTGTCGATTCTGATGACGGACAGGCTTTAAACGGTCCATGGTAGGGCTCACAAAGGCAGGCACAGACTGTGATCCGGTGAATAGCAGTCAGCCCGGACAGGATGTTTAGTTGGTAGTTGAGGAACACCTTTACCCCGAGTCTTACATACTCCTACAGTTGGCATCGTACTATAAGGATGATGCGTATACATTCGACCTCTGCGACAATAAAAAGCCTGATCGTTCTAATCTAAGGGAGGCTCGAGCCCGTAGGGGACGTATGTGAGCTGTTGTTGATACATCCTTTATTATACAAAATACACTATAAGATACATAGAAATGATGGCTTATCTCTAGCTAGAGCTATATCTTCAAGCCCATAATCTATTAACGACGAGATGTATCTATGGAGAGACTTTAAGGTAGCAAGCTAATAAAACTTCTTTATCCTACCTCTTTTAACTGCTTTTTTATGTATTATATTTTTATTAGTTTATTACTTTTAACATTATTGTGTATTTGTAATATTTTTCTTTATCTTTTTTATTTAATTATTGTACAAACATACAAAAAAATACAAATCGACTTAAAATATTGCTAAGATACGAAGCAATATTTTAACACAATAATGTTAAAAGTAATAAACTAATAAAAATATAATACATAAAAAAGCAGTTAAAAGATTTTTCTTTATCTTTTTTATTTAATTATTGTACAAACATACAAAAAAATACAAATCGACTTAAAATATTGCTTCGTATCTTTATACTAAGGATCTAAAATTTACATAAATTTACAACATCCTCTGAAAAGATTAATACTTAATTTATTAATGTTAACGGTCGGCTTAGAGTGGCCCAACCCGGGTTTGTACGCTAATATTTACACGGTACCATTTTACATTGTAATAAACTTTTTGGTAAATGTACACAAATAAATAATTAATACGGCAATACTACTCTAGCGATGACTATTTTAACAAAACACAGTACAAAGTCAGACCTAACTGAGCAAGTGCTTCTACTAATGACCGAATCGAATCGTAATTATCGGCCAACGCACTGCTACACAGCAATAGCATAAAAAAATATTCATTCAGAACATCGTTTCGAATCATTTTTGGCGAAATTATAACATTATTTCTGAGTATGTTATTCTATAAGTTTATCTTATATACATACGAATATGTTTATATAATACATTATACTATATAGGTTCAAAATTTATTGTTTTTGTATCAGTACACGCGAAGTCTATTTACCCCGAGCGTTTATCCTATCGCAGGTGGGTTTGATGAAATTTCTTTAAAATAAGAAACACATTATGTGACGTTTTCATTTTTCATTTCTTATGTGAACACAATAATTTTTTTGAATAAATTGATCTATTTCCAATTCCCAAAATATTTTTAGGATATTTTATGGCCCGGAGACAATATATTTGGTCGCAATTTTTCCATATGTGAAAAAACTGAAACTGTGAATCTGAAGTACACTCCCTAAAACTTAATTTAGGTATATTGCATCTCGTTCTATCAGTACGATTATAAAAAAGACTATCAGGTGATATTAAGAAAGATGTATTCAATTTTCGATCTTAAAAAACCGTTTTTATTAAGCGCCTCCCCGCATGCCTATTATAATTTTCTATAGTTCCTTCAATATTGTCTTAATTTTGGTTTATTTGGCACTTCTAATTCATGCTATCCTATTACTATAAAATAATGAGAGAGAGAGGATGTTCTTTTTCTATTCTAAATTCGTTTGAATTGCTTCAATAATTATAAATAAGTATGTCGGCAAAATTCAATAAGTAATCATAACATTCGCATTAAATCTATACCAAGTATAAATAATAGTTTAGCGTACAGTATTCATCTCAGGCAACAAGCTACCTCTCTGTCTGTCTCTCTCTAAATATTAGGACATATTAGAATTAGAATTAGGATATTTATTATTAGAATATTTTAAGGAAGATCAAGAAGATACAACATTTTTCTTCAAAGTTTTCAAGGAAAGTAACACGTTGTTTGATTTATCGTAACCAATCGCCCGCAACTATACGCTAATTGGTCGGAAAATATTAAGCTACCTATGTTAGTTAGTAAAGTACACATCAATGTTGACCGAAGGGCAACAATGTTGAGAAAGTAATATTTACGTAGATTATGTATGTATTTGCTAAGGAAGATTTAGTAGCTGAGTATAGATTTAAAGCGACTGGTATAACATTCAAAATGGTTAAATACACAATAATTTGAACCTACCGTCGTCATCAATAGATTATAATAGTCAAATACCTTCCTACATGAAAGAAACACGGAGTTGAGATCGTAACACCACCACGCCTGTTCAATGAGGGTTGGTAGTAGAAAGCAATTTCCGTATCATCTTATAACAACGGCTTAACATGCCTGCTGAAGCATGAAAGGCCTCGTGTTAGCATTTTTTTAAATATAAAAATATACCTATTATCTTTTAACAATAGACAAACATCAAATTAAGCCTATTGTGCCCATCTAAAAGGATCATTAGATAAATTACTATAACACAGGGTTCTATTTATGAATACATAGTTAGCGGTCGAATACTCATAAGATCCTTAAACCTCTGACACTCTTTAATATTATAAGTATTTTGTATGTGAAAGGCAAGCTACTACAGATAGTAAATCACTTATATTTGCAAAAGGTTTTTAAATTATTAAACTATCAAAACATATGAAATTAGTCGCGGGAGCAGCCGTCTTGACGATAGTAAATCGCTCTCATTCCTACTCAGACAAATGATGGATCAATAGAATAGGATAGAGCGATGGGAAAGTACTGTCTGTATCCCAATGTAAGTTGCAATGGAATGAAACCGTCTTGATCATATTTGTTGTCAGCTGTTGAAATTGTATGAAAATAATAAATTCTAGATTTGAAAACTACTTTTTATTTATACAAATGTCAGCTCGACAGTCAGAAATTTTCAGTAGTATTGCAGATCTAGTTCGACCCTTCGTAGACAAACGCAATCTCCATGTTTGACTTAAAACTCGTCCATAAGTAACTCTTCCGAGGTTACTAGAAGTTTCGATTACTTGATTACATATTTATAAGGTGTCTGTTGAATAAGCTATGAGTCCCCGTTGTGTTTATTTTTATCGCTATTGTTACACGAGAGTAACAGTTTAAGCGGCGTCTATTCTGAGTTTCTGACCCTTTCACTCGAGTTGATAACTTATTTCAACTCGATTATTTATTAATCGGGTAGATGGAACAGTCCATATTCGTTAAGCTACTACAAAGTCACTGTTTATTTTGAAATCTGGAAACAATAAGGAACGTATTTCCCTCCAAATAACAGCAAACAATATATTTGTCCGTGTGCAATAGAGTATATTTATATCGTATTGTATATTTTTTGTTACGCAATAAAATAAAAATATAAGCGAAAAATGAACTGTCGGTAATGTTATACCTACAAATAATATATTACGCATTTGGAATAAGAAGAAAAAGAAAATAAATAGGCAGATTATTTGAGATAAAATTATGTCCTATCTATCTTGTTTTGCAACCATTTTATATGAATTTTTAAATTGCAACCAGTAGTTCTATATAGCTCCAGTAGTTCCAATTAACGGGGAAAGGTATATATAATATTTGTGACAGAGCGAACTAAACGCGAGCGCAGCCACGAGCGGAAGCAAGTACGGTACATCTAAATGAATTGTTTAATTACATCTGATTGTTCTATTGAATTATCTATTATCTTAGATACACTCAACAGGCCTTTTTTTCGAGGAGGAATCCATTTACGGACCTACCCGCCACTGGCTAAGCGACGGGGAACTTTTTATCGATATTTGAACTAACTAATTTATTAAGGAAAGATAACGGTTAGATAGCAATAGCTTATATTAATTTGATTAAACATTAGACCTCACAAGAATTCATAACTGATTCCGTTATGCACGGATAAAATTAAATTAAAGTTATTTGCATCTCTTTCATTCTAATTAAACATGAAAGGGATATAATGTCTTTTAGGAACGTTAAGCTATACCACCATACACTTTTAACTTATTTTATCTTATCTATGCTTAAGTCTCTATAATCGAAACGTCAAATGACATCACAGGTCGTCTGTCTTATGGTTGGAATGGAATGATTAGTAGTGATCTTAAATTTAATTTTATTTCATGACAAGCAGAATTGAGGCCAATAATATTTTCATTAGGACAAAGCTCCATTGTATCGCTACCCCTCTCAAGTGCTGACGTCATAATTGTAGATAATGAACCAAAAGAGGTTCCTTCTGGACCAAAGTTAGTTCATTCTGAGCTCTGTAACTCTGGGATAAGCTTGTAACGTTTTCGTTAATGACAGCTCTGTCGAGTTAGCTACCTTTAAAATTCAAATAGAAATTGATATTGTACTCATAATGATTGTTTCGTACATTGCAGCTATTTGTAAGGATAAGACTTCCAGAATAAATCAGTTTATTTTGAAGCTAACTTCAAGTAGTGATCTTTACTTCTCCTACAAATAACTTCACAACTAAACCTTTAAATCAAGGTCTAGATTCCAATTGTGTAATTTTAGCAATGATAAACGATGATTTCGCGTGATGATGCAGACGACAAGTCTTTTGTAAACTTTTATCTGACTCGCGGGTCACGTATAGCACGGTAGTTGAGATATTATGAAATAAACAAGGGTACGCAATCGCGCGCGTTTATTTTGATATGAGCCAGTCAAGAAAGCGGTGTACAAATTTTATTTAGTTTCCTGTGTACAAATTTTATTTAGTTTTATTTAGTGTCCTGTGATAAATCAATAAGGTTATACATATCAATAAAGTCATTGAAATAAGCCATTAATTAAGAACATTATTTATTTATATCGAACCTTAATACGTGATCATTTTAAATGTATCAATTTTATTTCTGCAAGAATCTATTTTCCGAATATTGTTACAAATTAACACTCTTTAACATCGCAAAACTGCTTCTTATTGTCTAAAAATGTTAAGTTTAGTAACACTTCTGACATATTGTAACTTTATGTTTCAACTAAAATTAATATTTCACATGAATAAGCCGTTTACGCCGTGAGATACGAAAATCCTGAAAATTTTAAGACAAAAAAGTATTACTGAGATTCCCAAAAATTTACAAGAATAACCTGAAGTAATAATGAAAATTGCTATTTTAGGAGTATCGGAAAATAAAATACAGGATTTGTTAAAATATGAAAATCGTAGAATTAGCAAAGGGACAAACATAAAACCATTTATGTCATAATTATATGATAGACAGCGATAATACAATTGAAGCATCGAAGCCATCTGAGGCTGTACCTAATTTCTTTTCATGTAATCTTCTAACTGAAATATCTTGTTTGTCCAGTGATTAAGATTGATTTTAAGATAAATTTAATGTTGACGTTTTAGCATGTACTCTGGTGGCTATTGTAATTTAAAACTGTGTTACAGGTCGCAGTGATTAGGTAAGATGAAAGAACTTCTGTGTAGAAGTGAATGAAAATAGAAATAGTACAACAGTGTATACAATGGTAACACGACAATATGACATGATTGTTCAACATAACATAATTGACAACATGGCATAAGAACTAATGCAGTTAATTTTTCTATTTGATATCGAATCGTAGTCTCTACACTGTGTACAATACGTCCTGCCTTTAGGTTTCCTACACGGGAACATCCCACGAAGAACTATCGTCGGTGGCAGTAGAGTAGTAAATGGAAATAACGGAGACAGTCAAAACTCAAGGACCTTGAAATCACATATTATTGAGTGAATTAACCAGGGTCTATTTTAAGTAATAAGACCTGTCTAGCAACGTCTCTCGCGCCCGTCTCCATGCGTTTACACACGCAAAACTGCAATCACCCTATTTTCACAGACTATTTTATCTAACAGAATTTGCACGATTTTTGAAATTTCATCTTAACATCTTAATTCATCATGTAGTATGATCTAGTCTTCAAATACGTCTACCATTACAAGGATAACTTTCCGAGAAGCAGACATTCGACAACTCAGGAAAATATTTTTATAACATGAATGGCTCCATTTCAATACCTATTGATATGTAATGAGGTTTTCTAGTACGCCGTGAATGACATTTACATCCTTAAGTAATTTGGGAAGCCTTTAAGCAGAAAAGTACAAAAATCGTGTGACGATTTATTGTATAATACAGGACAAGTCTTTTGGAACAGTCTCTCTATAAATAGAATATTTTTAAATTTATTATGGTCTGTCTTTGATTGTTAACTCCATAATTGTCATTCTTAAAACCGTTTAACTTAAATTAACATTCGGCTATCTGTGGACATAGTCTGGCGGCACTGGTCAAAGCGTTAGTAGTTTCATTATTATCAATCGTGTCGTGACTTTTGTTATCTGTAATCTATTTATAGATAGATGGAATATGCTTGATTGTACGAAATATAAATAATTAATTATTAATAATGATACATTATTAATACTTTTTACTTAGAGATGTGACTTTAGTAAGTTATCGTTAACGTACTCAAGTGTCACCTTTTATATGCTGTCATCTATAGCTCTTACATTAAGTAGGTATTATTGGTTTAAGTCTGAGTGAAGAAGGTTATATAAGAAATATTTTCTTCGTAATATAAATAATATTACCTGCCATTTATTATTTACACATAAGAAGATTTAGACGGTTACTAAGTCGGTTAAAGGTCATGTACTTAAGTTTGTACAATTACTGTTTGATTAAAAATAAGTTAATCTAAAACTAATTAGGTGTATTAATCTAACAAAATGAGTAATTAAGTTTAAGATTACTAATTAATTTTAAACAATCAAATAACCTGACAGACTGAAAAAAGTTGGATTATTTTATAATCATTACAGCCCTTGACACTCCAAGGAAGAATGTGAAAGATCTAATTTCTCTTCATATTCACAATCGGTCAAGCCGTTTAGGCTAAAAGAAGTCGCAATGTAACAGACTCTTCAAGATACATATCCTCGATAAACATTACCCTCTTTGTAGGTCATCACAAAAAAAAACAAAATATGTTATCAATAGTTGACTCCAAGCCTAGAGCCTATTGGCAGGGATTAAATTAACTACTCTATTATCAAATTGTGACTAGATAAAGACGACTAGTGACGTCATTTGTAGTTTCTAACACCAATCGAAACAATAACATATGAATAATGAGATTCTATAGGAGACAAAGTGCCGGCGCCATCAGAGAAGGGGCAGAGGTGATCTGCCCCAAACTTCTTCGATTCGGTCTAACCAGAACGAAACTATTCAGACTTTTCCTTCAGTCTTAATCAGCCACTTCCTATAAAGGACTTATAATATGTTCACATTTTATTTTACGCAGAAAAACATTGTATATCACTGCCTTCATTTCTTTCTACTTCAAAAGTTGCTCAGTAATTGAGTTCTTTAATAAAAAAAAAACTTTTGCTTAGAAACAGTTAGCACCTCCATCTATTTTACCCTGAAACTTTGTTTTATATACCTCGATCACTCAAAGTCGTAACTTGTAAAAAGGTACCAATTTTTCTGGCCAATTGAAGATATTGTAAAGATAAATAAGTTTAGGGTTCTCAAATAAAGTTACATACTTTGTTTTAAATAAAGATTTCTTATCCCGAGCTCGGTATTACTACGGCCCCGCCCTGACATTCAGAGAAAAGCTAGCTCAGACGCCCCAGTAACTAAAATTGTATCTATACTTAGCTTCGTGACAGTCTCAATGGGTGCCTGTTTTTAGACTGAATCATCATCCTCATCATCGTCGTCATATTATCTGACATCCATAGATAGACATTAAAATCCCTCAAGAATATCCAAGCCCATTCAGCTTATCAACGCTGCGTCTCCGGCTATGTGGCCGCCACTCAAGGACCTTTCCTCTCCAACGGCCGTCAGACCTTCTTGCAATGTGTCCAACTGGCACTTCAGTCTCGCAAATCTTTTAAAAGGAAACTTTGGATTATTTGAATTAAGAATGTGAATGTTGATGTGTGACTTTAATTTATCACAATACCTATATGGTATATTTTGAGATTTTTAAGTAAGTATATTAAACGAATTTTATTATTCATCTCAAAAAAACAGTCCCACATCATGTATAACAAACGCATTACTTAAATGCAAGATACCAAGGTGGCTTGCCCAAAACAGTTTTTAACATTTAGTTATTAAAGTTCACTGTCAGTGATGTTGACTGACAGCTATCTTTTTACTAATCAAGCCTAACAATTATTTATTTGTGCCTTACAAATACACAAGTACATGATCGTGAGTTGATCGTAAAATTATGAATATTGTCTAGTACTGGAGGCTGATTGACTGATTGCTTGATTAGGTTTTTTGGTTTTTTTCATAAGACTTCAAGGATTTTGAGGCTACTCACAGTCTTTAGCAATAAAGTTGAATAAAAATACCTAGTTACGCGAGATACATACTTTTTATCTCTTTATATGAGTTTGTGACTACGACTATGAATAAATAATAAAATATAACTGTTATAAATAAGTTTACTAGATATTAGATGGCCGTCTAAGGAGATAAAGTGACCGCCTTTCCTGTTTCGTCTCTGAACCAGTTCACTCTATTTTAGTGTGAAAGAGAATATTAGCTGGTAACCTAAACATATCAAATAAACTTGTGAACAGATAGTCTCACCAACTAATCACTCAACTACTAACAAATGTAATCATGATACAAATAAATTGTGCATCGCCTCTACCGGGAATTAAAACCCGGAACCTATGGCTTAATAGACACGAGCACTGAACACTCGACCAGACGGTTATCTTTAGTTTTAAACACATTCTTTTATCTTAATTTATTTCAATTATTATTTTTATTTAATTATTATTATTATTTATTGTTATTATTATTTTTATTTTATTTTTTATTTTTTATTTTTTCTTAATTTTTTTTATTTATCTTGATTGTCACTGTACCAATTGTGTTGAAACATCTCACTTTTGTACTTAGATCTAACATTAACTGATATCCATCAAATCAGTGTCTACACCTGACAGTTCAGAGGTTTTGCTCATTCAGAAAGTAACTCTTTCCACGTATTCCTTACCTTATATTACATAGGCTCAGAATCGCATTTTTCGGCTTGAAAATGGTGGTGGCTAGCATAATATGACTTTACTGATCTAGCTAGATTCACATTTAGACTTTTTTTTAACAGGCAATATGGAGTATTTTTCTGTTTTGTTTATTAAAAATATTCGGTCCGAAAACATCTCTGCTGCCTGTTGGTTATAAATGAAACCATGTGAATACTTAAACGTCTATATTGTACGACTTCTCTGTCACAACTAAACATTAGAATATATAAAAATATAAATTCAAAAATTATTACATAAAATTCTATAAAACCAACCAGTTGGTAATACTACCATTGTTTTCACAAAATTAACCAACGTCTCCAACTAAAAAGTTGGAGACGTTGGTTCTTCAATAACAAAACTGCTTGAGTTTATTGCACACCTAATCTATGAATGGTAAGATGAAGACTTGCGTTAAAAACATAGATTGGGCGTTTATGATAACAGCAATTACTATCAAATTAAAACAAAGGCGAATAACACAACCGAAACATGAATCAGTAATTGCGTGTATCGCAATATGGACTATGCAATGCATTAAGAATGGATTTGCTTACGATTATCTGAGAATTGACTCATCCAACGGTCTGAGAAAAAACGTAGACAGTGGAGTGTTGTAAGAACAAATTGGGACGAAATACAAGATGGTGAGAGGGAGTAAAGTGATCGTTTTAGTTGAATAAGTTTTGGGGTGGTAGGACAAAATGGTATTTAGATCCTTCCAGAATATTACAGCTTTTAACACAATAGTAGTAGTACTTTGTAGTGTTGTGAATGTTCCTACCGTGAGTAGATAAGATCATTACCGTTATGTAGCGGGGAGTTCCCTTCTATTCTGTAATTTTTGATTTTTACATAGTGGTAGTACCAGGTTAGGCTGAATAATAGAATTACGTATTAGTAGGGGACGTGATTGACAGTTAAGAGTTTCCTACATACTTAAAACTATGGGATTACGCATGATTACGCGTTTTAAGTAATTAATAAATGACTGTGAATCAAATAGCAATTATTTATGTAGAAATGGAAACGCTGGGAAACGTGTCTTACTATACTTTGTGCGGTGAGTCTGGCCTTGGCTTTGGACATCATCTGATAGTAAGTGAAGATAAGGCTGACGAATGAAGCGAGCTACACTCGGATTCCTTAACCACTGATGAGGAGTCAGTCAGTGTTCAGTACACCAAAATACATGCTACACATCTAGAGATTCTGGATTCGTTTACAGGCCGGGCAGATGTTTGTCTTGTAAGCACGAATATTGGTTCTTAGATCAGGCTTGCTTATATATTTTTGTATGTTTATTTTTTATTAGAAAAAAAGTGGTGGTAAATAGTTCAAAAAGGTTACAAGTTCCTAAACTAACTTTGGGCTAGTTTTATTTGTGTTAGGTGACTTATATATTCGATAATGTCCGTTCTAGGTATAGAAAACTTTATGGTTTATAATTTTATGTAAACCTTTTTCTCTGGTAATTGTGGATTGATTTTCTGAATTGATTCTTCAATTTTTAACCACGTGTTATGTATTTCATATTTTGTTATCGTTTAATGATTTTTATTTTTGAAATATATACTGCACACGACAGTCTCATTTATTTCAACTGAATATGGTTGAGATCTTCTGACATGCAGAACGGATCTACTCAAGAAATAGCATTAAAGACATAATAAATTAATTTTTAACCAAAGACTGTGGGACATAAAAAGCGACAAAAATGGTCAGCCTTCTAGAAACATAAGAAATAATATGCTTTCTTTTTAAGTGAAGGCTTAGAACTAATTTATACATGCGTCCTAATTGTTAACATTATTTCTTTTGTTTGATAAGAATAACAATCTGTGCACACTTTTGTTATCAAGAGTATTTATTCTTAATTATTTCTGATTTTATATATGATATTACTCAGGATATGTTAATTGATATCTATTAATGATATACACAATCCCTGTTTTATGTTTTATAAAATTAAGGCTAAGGTTGGCTCATTTTAGTAATAAGCTCATCTTTGTACATGTTTTTTTTTCAATATACATAACAGTATATACATGCTCTTAAATTTTTGTTGTGGCTTTGTATATATGTATATACATGTACTTATTTGACTGCCAACTGTATCTCGTCGTCCCTAAACGAACGAGAAAAGAATACCACAATGAAATACACAATATTTTATTTAATGAACTTTTCATATCCCATAATTAAGAAAAATCTCACGACTACAAAAATTTACAATAATTTGTAGAAAGAATAAGTTATCTTATGGTGGGAATTGAACCCGCGACTTTGGACATTCTGCGACTGCTTTGACTGCTGATTCTCCTTCAAGCACAGATGGAGAATCAGCTGTAATATTTAGGTGAAATTGTAATGAATTTGGATATCACTGAATTTGTTTCAATTCTGAAATCATTTTACTTCTATTTGTTGATTACTTCTTTAAAAATTTAAAAATGAGTATGTATTTTGAGCGTGTTCTATCTGATATTGTTATCGAATATGTAAGTTTAAAAAGAATTGGCCCTCCTAACTTGATTGATCGGTTGTAGAAGTAATCGGCATCACATCCCTTGAGTGTTAATATATCTACGTTTTTAAAAATATATATATATATTTTATTACGTATTTTCTATAATGTTTCTAACATTTATTTACTTAGTTACTTATCTAAAACACTCTAGAGTTATTTCAAAATAATTTTATGTATTTCAAGGTAGACATTGTGTGATAAAACTTTGATACATGTTTTAAATGTTACAAAGGCCACACGCACCAACATTATAACTTACTTCAACGCCCAAAACTTTATAGAATTTAATTAACAATACTTAAAAAAGAAACACTATTATATTACCTATATTTTCAATATTAAAACATTTTATCCTATTTCAAAATTCAAAATTGGAACAGAGAGAATAGAAGACGATGCCCACTTAAGATTTCTGTCTAAAATTGTTATAAACTTGAAGTACATCTTGGAGAGAAATATAAAGGAACCAAATAATTAATAATGACTTATTTTATTGAAGCAATAACATTTATTTTTCTCAAATAATGTAATAATAACGATGAAAAATAAAATGTAACCAAATTAGATAGGTCACCAAAAGATACTAGCGCAGTTTTTTCTGTCCGTTTTTTATTATTCAGTGACATTTCTTACTGGATAATGACAAAAGAAACACTCGCTTACGACAAAGTACTTTGCTTTTATTAAATTCTATGAAATAATGGAGCCAATATAAACAAAACCAAATTTTAATTATTTTATTTTGTGTATTAACACATAAAAAAATATAAATAATATTAATTATTTAACCAAAATTTCAATATTGACTGCACCAATGTTAAAATTTTATGTCGTATTGTCGTCTCTACAGTATATAAAATTTTTTTTCCAGAAATTACAAAAGGATAAGGATTGTATAAATTAATTTTAGATTGGTTCTAGAATAAATTTAAACTTCTTGTTAAAATGTAATAATAACTTCCAATCTGATAAACTTTTAGTACTTTTTGTTAGAATATTTTATTAGAGTCCAGAAAAATGTTTTATCCATAGGAGAAAAATAGGGTTAAATCGCACCCGATTATGCATATTTAGCCTGTTCCTCGATTTTATTGACAGCCAGAATCCGTGTGGGTGGTTGCTAGGCAACGCCGCTCGTCTCGGTGAAATAATTTTAAAATTGCCAGTTGTACAAAATTTTCCATGCAATTATTACAGACATATGCATTCGATGTGAAGTTATAAAAACACGAAAATAGAAGATTTTTCATATCATTTTATGCGTATTAGTCTGAATTTACTACACATAAATTAAATATAACATACGTCTTCTATTTATATATATAAAAATAAATAGCCGTTGGGAACCCTCGCTTAAATCATTAACTAATTTGAATAATTTAGACTTTGTTATGTTCGCTTTGATACAGGTGGCTTAAAAACAAAAATTATAATTTGAATTTGTTGGAATTCATGAGATTTACAATTTAATCATAGGTGAATGTATAGAACCACCGATTCAATACTTGTTGTAGTTTGCGGATTTAAAGTCCGATTTAAAGTTCAGTTTGGGATAATTATGTATCATCATATTATATTTAAACATGCATCTAACTAATCTTTACGGTATACGTAAACGTTGAATAACAATATTTTAGAACAATAATAAAACAATATACTGAACTAAATTATTTAACTATATTTCTAAAAATAATATACTTTATTTGTGTTAAGTCTAAGTTAGTGTTAAGTTATATTCGAGGATATACATTTACTGTGTATATCTTTTGAAACACTAAGCATGAAATTCGGTGTGTGCATAATCTTGTCATATATTGTTATTACACTTGCCGTAGTGGTTCGAACGCTTTGGTTTCAATTACGAAAGCAAGCCATTTGCGCCCTGGTTGGTCCCCTGTCAATCAAATTTATTATCTCCAACTCTGTTCTGCAAGCACGCTTACCCGTTGTGCCTATTTGTATTGGCAACCGCTTTCACCCACTTTGGCACTGCCAAGCAGGCCCACGCATTGGGCCTGCTTGGCAGTGTGATGGCCGAAACATCTCATGTGTTTTTTCAAACTGTATCCAGCAATGGGTCTATGAGAGGTAGCTGATAATAATGACTAGCTGATGGCAGATGCTGTCGAAGGTAGTCTTTGTCCTTCTGTAATATGTAATTTACCTGCACGTCAATTTATATCCTAATCGGTTCATCAGGTCAGGCGTGAAAACGTAACATAACAACATAATTAAATATTTAACAATCCACAATATATAAAGCTTCTTTATGTTGCTGAGCACGGTATTGACATCAGAAACATCAAAAAAATACGAGAACCTTCCTGTTATATAATGTAGACTAACCATACTTAAATCTATGATATTCTTTCTTATTCTTCTTACCTGTTAAATAATATAGCAGTTCGTTAGTCTGGTTAAAACTAATAAACAGCTTGAGTGATTCGAATTTTATTTTGTTCGGTTTTATGTAAACTCTTTTTTGGAATGTATTTATGTATTTAATTCCGACTTATATCGTACAAAACAAATTTTGATTCTATTCTGAGATCAATATTCTATTTTGATACACATCTGACAATATCCCAAAACAAAGTTCAGAATGCCAAACTACATTTTACGGTTTATACAAATATTAGTGGATAACATTTCATAAGGATTTTGATCGTATCTTATAGATATCGTATCTTATAGATACGATCAAAATGTATATTTTTATATTAAAGCAGAAAGTAAGTCCAACCTAATCTGATTCTCTTTCACCACAAAGCAAACAGACTTCTTTGATCTATGGATAAGTATCTAAACCCTGATTTTTTAGGTTCTTACTTTTATTTCGTATCTTTAGGTGGTAATGGGTAGAACCTAAGTACGAATATACTACCTGCACTTATTAGACGAAATATCACGTATTGTCTTCCCTGTTAAACTAGGGTCAACATATACCCAACTATACACTTTAATTGAACAATATTCAGTCCAATAAATTCCAAATTTTAACAATAATCTCTGAGAAATTGCATAAAATGTTGGGTGCAGATATTGTTTCAAAAATGATGGATGTTGTACTAGTCTAAAAATGGGAAAAGTCTTTTCGTACATAATATGTATAAACTACTACTATACCTACTAAATGCGGAAAGACTTTTTCATTACCTAATACACAGACATCCATAACTTGAACCTGGCCTGGGTCCTCTGATGTTGTTAATAATACAAGCACTTGTTTTGCACTGACATATATATTTTATATTTTTCTATTTACAATTGTGGTATATACAATATGATATAAAACGTGGTATAAAACATGGTATAAAAGTTGGTCGTGAACAGATGTAATGAACTAAGTTTTGGTATCTGACTATATAACTTTATTTTTAATTATTTTTTTGTGTTTTAAAGGAGAAATCTTTTTTCGAAAACCCGAGGACTTTTATTTATTTATAATAATCACAGCAAATGATTCGACACCGCCTGATTATGAGCAGTAAGAAGTGTCCATTTTACTTATCTAAGACTTAATTGTAAACGAAAACGAAAACGTAGAAAATGAAAGTTATATTAACCATTTAAAATAAGCATCTTTTCCTTGACACTGAAACCGAATAAAAAAGCGGCGCAACTTATATTGCATTCTTAATATGAGTTGGTTTAATAGCCGTGTACTTTATTCTGCACACAGACTATACATGGCAAATTTCAGTACTTTTTCAGTGAAATATACAAAAAGCTTATTCTTTGTATATTTCACTAAAACCTGTAAAAAACAAAAATATAATTGCTAGGATTATTTAAGGTACTCTATTCAAAGTGGAGCGTTCTTATGAGAATATTACGTATTTTTCGCCTTTTTATCGAGCTATATGATTAAAAATACTAGTTACAGAATAAGTAGATAATTGATTAGTAACTGTCTAAGTAAAACTCTGAGCCTATGTTTATAAACCAAATTTTACCAGAAAATTAGTTTTGTGACTTATGTCATTTTCCTTCTGTGCCATATTGTGTTGATGGAGGGTACGCGATATTGAACCTTATCTGCATGATAGAATTCTATAGATAACCGGAGGTTTTATAGGGAGTTAGCACCGTAAGATAGCTGAATTGTATTTAGAGAGCCGTTTTTTAACAAGATTTTGTTAAATGATATTCCAACCCAATTCACTCTGGGAAAGCAACTTACAGAAGATCATAGGCAAATAATTTTTTATTGTACCGTTTTTGACCTTACTTAAAGAATGACAGAAACAACGGTGGGTAGCCAAGGACCAAACCAAAGTATTCAACATTAGTAATTATATAACATGAAATTAATTAATAAGTGAAAGTAATTAATATTTCATTAAAAACGATTTGGGGGTTTTTGACTCTTTGCTGTTAACGTTTAGAATATAATTATATTTGTTAGTTTTATAATTACTTTATACCTTTGCTTTTATTTATTATTTGTGTGTCGTCTTACCGTTTATGTGTTTTAAATATTAAATTTCCACTTTCATTTTACATTTAAGTAATAAAATCCACTATCTTAAAATCACCATTAAAATCTACTCCTCAAATATATAACAAGATCCTAGTGACTATTCCAAACTAAAGCAATTTGATTTGAGATGAAAAGTCTTTGTGCATCTAGAAAGTATTACAAGTTAACGGAATTGGTGTGATGTTTGAATCATTAGAAAACTCAATAGCGAACGCTCAATCTCAAGCATTCGTCTTTATTATTATGTTTCTTAGTTGTTTGTTACTCCAGGTTTATTATTAAATTCCAGTATGTTAACGAATAAGTAGCGAAGTATTCAAACTTTATGTACAATCGTTACCCTTTAAACTTTGTTTGATATTTTTACGTTTACTTTGAGTCTATTATGTAATACTAACTATCTCATATTATTCTATAAAAAATAAACTGCACGATGAATATTAAAGGTTATGAAAATAATGATTCTAGAATTTTCTTGCTTAACTTTTATATTAAAACGTAAGCAAACAAGTATACGGTCCACCTGATTGAAGACTTTGTTATCAAGGAGAAATCCGATCCTAGGCTACCCTAGTTTACGGTTTCCCCAGTGCCTGATCAAAACGGCATTGGTAATACCCACTAAATGAAATGAAAAGCATATCTGACAGATTCCTTACTTTTCTGGGTCCATTTATAAATAAGAGTTTGAATTGCGGACTCGCTTCTGAGCTGGTCATACTGTTAAATCTAGACACCATAAAATTTTTATTCTCTCGAGATTTCCAGTATACCGGGTCCGTCCCGTCTCGTTTTTACGCGCCGTAATAAAAAAAGAAGTCTAGGGTTTCCGTCGTTCAAATATTTCCTGATCGGAATTCATAAAGGGTCTGGTATGCACAGTCACGCGCTTTTTTGTCAGCGAAAACACAACACTTAATGTTTTATGGCAATCTTCAGTCAGATGCGCGTGCTTTCAAAGTCAAGCACTTGTAATTCTAATAGAATATATCAGCATACTCTTTTCTTTTATAGCAACTATACATGAATTTTGAAGTAAATTACTATTGGAACTCTATTCTAAAAATTAAAATATTGATATGGGCAGATGATTCATAGTCAAAATAAAACGGTGGATGTCTAGGATAGATATCTAACACTCCATTTTGTAATAAATTGTGATTATTTATTAATTTTTTATAAATTCATAAGCATGAGGTTCCTCAAAAAAGACGAAAACTAGGTCGATGACGTAGACCTCCTTATGTGATACTTCCATTTAGAAAAGGCGGTACCCAGCCATAGGGCAATAACGATTCATGGACTTCGACCGTTGGCGTCAAATATTCAAATGATTATTATTTTTCGTTACTTAAATTGATAAGACTAAAATAGATACTTAGCTACCTGAAAATTGTCGATCGATTCTAGAATTAGTATAAAACGTGAATAGCATCGTAGCTAGATTCGCGGAGTGGCGGCAGACTATCGCTTCCTTCATTCACTCAATCGTTGGTCATCTGATAATCACGCCAATTACCCTCTTAGGTCATTGACAGTCTGATCTATAGAACAGGATACAGAGATTACTTTGTAAGGTAATTTTGGTTAAGTAACGCGGGAAAAATATGTATATTATACTCGTTCTTTCAAATTGGTTTAGATACGCTGTATTATAACTTTCGCTTGTGTAAACTTACAAGGGATGCGTATCGGTATTAGCGAAAATATAAATAGAATGTATTGATACTGATCTTAGCAAGTATTGTATTTTTTAATTTAAAAATTATCTCATAGTGTATAGGGTCATCCCTGAAAATAAGAAACATAAAAAAATGTGACACAAATACAAATTTTTGTCAGTATTTTAAACAGCGGGGAAAAGTTTGAAAATGCAAGACATTTTTCTTCTTGCGAGTTAACGCAGGTTTTGCCACAATCTGTGAAGCCTGGCCGACCTTAGACCACGACGATTTTCATACGTGATCTTCGCTCGTGTGGTACCCAAATATCGAGCTTTTTTGTGTACCCAGCTTTTTTCAAATGGGTCATAACTGTGTCAATTCCCAGTTCTTCAGCCATGTCGTAACTGTTAATATGCCAATATTGCTCTACTTTTTAAAAAATAGCGTTTTCTCCTTCTCCCATTTTAGAGGATTGAAAATGCTTAAACCAACTTTGTACTACATTTACTGACAATTACGATAATTTTATTCTTTTTTGTAATGTCACCTTTTAACTGTCATGAAAAACAGCCAGATACAAATAATACAGCCAAAGATATTTTATTACAATTTTATACATACTATATGCGAAAAGACTTTTCCTCCGACCTAATATATTGTTAAATCTTGTTGAATCTCTTGCCTGTTCTACTCGGGACAAGGCTCTCGGTAAATTTACGAATGCTTAGATTGACGTAAATATATGTATGTACCACATTTGAATAAAATATTTTGATTTTAATATAATATAATATTTTATATGATTGATCAACTCAGTGTTGGAGTGAATGGCTAGAATCTGCGTACGTGTACCAAATATGAGAGCAGTCAGATACTCAACTGAACCACTTAAACAGTTCATAGTGAACTAATTTCTTATCATTAAAAAAATCTTTATTAAATTTTTTAATAAAACTCAATTTATTTTTTTACATCGTTATTACATGAGTTTAAATACTAAGTATATATAGACGTAAATTAGTAGTAGTGATTCTGTGTCCTCTTAGACCATAGATATAGATAATTTGGTAGATAGTGTAAAAACTATGTTAACTCGAAACTCGATTAGATCGCAGAAAGTGGTATCTCTAACTGGTATAGGAACACGAGACATGAGAATTTAAAAGTAAATGAACCTGTTATTACAGAGACTTATAAAATATATTTTAATATTTTAAAATGTATTTTATAACGCCCATGACATAACATGTCATTTTTGCTATATACCATGGTTTACTGAGGTTAGAATTAATTTTATTTATTTAATCTAATTAATTTAGAATAAACCTCTTTTAATTGTTAAAGCTATTTAAGGCGAAGATTGAAATATCCTTTAGAGTAGTCATGTTCGATTTATTTGGCATCAAAGAGAAATGGATTTTCGCTATCAATGTTATCTGCGGGAAAATCATGAAATAGGATGCTATGTCATTAAGTAGGAATTGAACGTGTATTTCTTTTGTAATGTTGTAGAGTAGTTAATAAGTAGTTACTTATAGTTATATATTTACAAGGCATGAGAGGCATAACATCTCTTGTCTCCAGGTAGTCGTCGACAAGCGAAGCCATTTTTTTATCAATTTATAATTAGGGAGTTGTTGACGTATTGGCATTCTAGTTTAAAATACAGAAACGAAGCGAAATTGGGACATCTATCTATTTAATATCAATAAAAAACCGCAATAAATCTTTCTTATATAAAATATGAGCCGTATTTGAACGAGGATAAAGTAGTGTATATAATTATTTGTGGGTTTTTATACTTATTTATTTTGGGTTAATTATAATATTTAATTTGGTTTTTGTTTACTTTAATAAATACTTTCTTTTATTGGTTTTATTGACCAATATTTCTATCATAGCCGAGTTAGACGAGACGACGCATAGACGAGTTCAAAATTTAATCTATAACCGTAGATCATACTATAAGTAAAAACATAAAAGTAATATAGAGATTGATTTAATTATCTTGTAAGATAGAAGATTTAGACGAAGAGGCTTAAGTGAAATTTTAGTCGTCTGTATTTTTTAATACACTTTCTGTAACACTGTTTGTAAGTTCATCTGTGCTTTAGGAATCTGGGTGTAGTTTGTTTAAAGAAGGCTACCACGTTAAGATAAAAAGCTGTCCTTATAAAAAAATTAGGGACAAAAATCATCGTCGTTAAATAAAAATAAAAACTTACTCTACACCCTAATGGAAGGTCAGCAAACGTTCAATTTATTAATTATCCATTTTAATTTTTTTATTGGGTAATTAAGAATTTTCACTGGTATTAGTAAAATTTTCCCCATTTATTTTTAATTTTTTTGCTACTTTTATAACATACGATACGCATGGTTACTGAGTTTACTGAAAACTCCATCCAAATTGTATTACATTGGAAAGCCAATAACGACTATACACTAATAAACATATTACTGGTGTCTTAATGACATAGCTACTATTTACTATTGCTATATGCTCTCGACAACAGACATATATATGCTCATAATATTACAATACATTCAATTAAATGAGTATTCGAATTACAACTGTAATTCAGACTTTATAAAGACGGATTAAAGAGATGGGAGATCTTTGCTGTGGTATATGTTGTAGTATATAGTATATACTCGTAACTATTCAAAATAAAATTAGTAGAAACAAATATTCACTAGACGCTACGCTTGTCACATCGATTAGTCTATGTATTACTTTCTTTTTACATTGAAAACTTGTATTTGTCACTTGATAAAATGTAACAATGAAAACTTGTATTAGTAGTAGTCACTTGATGAGAGGCATGATTTACCAATTAGCTTATGTATCTTTCTCTTTCTAACAATAAAGACCATTCATAATCCTTATATCACTTTAAAATGATGATTTTCGTAATAGGGATGAGGTTGAGGGTACCATTTTCTACTTTTTCATGTTTCATAATATTCTTCTTTGACTCGCTTACGTGTAATACGAACTGTTCGCGGGAGAATAAAAGGAACAAAAGAGAAAGAATAAGGGAAATAATTTTCTATTTTCTCTGGAAATAGTCAATAAAGTACGATATATAACAAATTAGAAATTATGTCACAAACACGAAACGTTATTTGTATAGACGTTGATTGATAAGCACCCGAGACCTTTATGGATACAAAAAAAACATGATTTAGTTAAATTTTACTTTGACGTTTCAATAAATGTTTGAAAGAGAAATTTTCCTAGTTGGGATATTTTTCTGAATATTTCGTGTTTTAAATTATAGGGCAATGGACTAAGGTGTCCAATTTTATTTTTACATTAAATATAAATATTTTCAGAAAAGCTTTTATTAAAATTAAATTAGTAGTACTGTTCAATATTTATATATAGTAAATTTATTACCTACTTACTTATGTGTTTAACTTGCTTTGGGATGAAATTCAAAACTTTCAAAGGTATTATTATACAATAATAATAAAAACATGTTTACTCGCAAAATGATACGAATGACATACGAATTACTTACACATGACTTTTATTTCGTCGTCAATCTTCAGTAAATAAAGTTATAAAATAACCCTTGTAGTAAAATTCATGTAAAGGAAGACTTAAATTATACTCCGTGATTACACAAAATGAGAGAACTTCGACAGTAATATTAATTACTTAGTTCTCATCTTACATATCTAGATTAATCTTGAATCATTTAAATTTATATTTAAAGTTATAATCAATATGAATATTGAAGCCAGCTGATGAAGAAAAGAAGTGCCAGCCTGAAGTAGCATTGGATAAGGCACATTGCGGGGCGCAGCGTTGGTAGGCCCTGTCACAAGATGGACCCAGGACCTTGTTAAGGTAAAGTTAAGGTCGCGAGAAGCCGTTCACACGTAAAAAGTATTCGCACGAAATTAGGAAATTGTTTATTTTAAAATGAGTTTACAACTGTTTTATAAATATATAACACCTACACGGCTTTTCTGGTGAATTGTTTCGACAAAACTCAAGTCGCTTCAAAGGGCACTGAAGTTACGGAGAGTTTAAGTGGCAAGCTCCACATACGCCCGTTGCTTAGTCAGTGGCGGGTACGTCTGCGAGCTACTACTTACAAAAAAATATTTAAAAAATTATCAAATTAACACCACCACGCTACCCCAATACACGTTAATCTACGATCAGACTTAAATATAAAATTAACTAACATCTTTGAAGTGTATCTAAGAGTTTTATGAAACAGCTCAACAATGGGAAGTATTTTTCAAGGTCAATTATAGCCTGTTGAAATGATTATAATGATAATTTAAAATCCATTTCAGTCCACACCCACAATCTCTTAACACGTTCCTTCACACACTGTATATTACAATAAGACTGATCCGTGCTCAAATATTATGTGGTTAAGAGCTATCGAAAACCGGTTGTCTTGTTTGATAATAGCTCGCCCCTCACTTTCGCTGAACGTATATTTAAATTTTTATGTCTTTATCTATATGCTTATTAACTTTCTTTGATATATATGTATTTATGAGTGCAAAAGTCTTAGGTATACAAACAAACCATATAAGCATTAATGTCAAAACATGATTTACTTACCAAAAATATTCTTTTTACACCTCACATACTAGTGATAGTCACTAGTGAGCGATATTTAACATTTTATACAAGTAATACGCCTGAAAATATTGACATTATACATACATGAAATCCAATATTTTTTAATGAGTTAAGGATGTTTGTTTAGAAGTGAAAAGAATAGGGTATATAGATATAGAAAGTGGTATTATAGCTGATATTTATAATCACAAATTTTCTTTATATTTCTCCGTTATCTAGTATCCATAACACAAGCTCTTAATAATTAGCTTACTTTGGACTATATAATAGGTGTGAGTATAAGAAATATTATTATTAGTAAAATTATACTTTTCCATGAGCCAGCCAGCCAGCCATCTATTGTTTAATGCAGAAATCTGTTTTCTTATTTTATGTCGTTTATAAAAAAACAGAAGGAGGCTTAACTATTGTCGTTATTTGTTTAGTAATATTTGAAAGTATTTCATTTTAAACTTCTATTATACAACACGAAGATGTGACTTAACAGTGAAGTCAAAGTGTCACCGCTATATGTGACGCAACTGATCTTTTAAGACCGGCTGCAATTAAGAGCTATTAGAATACTTAGGCACGTACTCCGTAGCGCCTGCGCATCTCTAAACCGATAGGAATAGGTTAAAGTTTAGTAGTCACGTGATATTACAAAATAACTGTGATCTAAGCAACTTGGACTAGATCATATGATTAGTCACAGCTTAATGTACTTAATAGGAGAATTTTATTATACAATACATATTAGTTTATGGAAGACTGCTACTATATTGGTTGATAATTTCTTATACATTTACGAGCATTATGTATAACCCATTTTTACAATATAAAATGACTTTGTGAATTTTATTTTACTTTTTATTGCATATGTAACATATACAGCAAGATAGGAGAACGTTTAATTTCTAGTGGCATAAACTAAAGTCAGTGACATGATATTTTTTTACGGAGAGATCGTACGCAGAATCCCTGCAGTATATCACTAGAGTAAAAGCGTTCTCCCAATATTGCGCAACTAGGCGATGACTCAGACTTGCCCAAGAACAATTCACCGGCACAGCGTCGTAGCCTCCGCTCGCCTTTATAGTCCCTACTATGAACCATTTAAAACGTGTGCATGAGTGAGATCTATAACCTGCTACCGGTCTTGGAAACCGGACACCACTTAGCGTAATGCTCTCCTGACCTCAAGAATAACGTCTTCTCACCGGTTCTCCTGGACAGTCTCAAGAGCAGAGGGGATAAAACTGCGTAAATTTCAATATACATGACTACAACATCCAAGGTCTAAGCTATATTATTGTAGACGTCTAAGGTCTCCACCTGCGACGTGAACTTTACCAGCATCTAGCATCGATCGTCACGGCTACTTTCCCTTAGATATCAACAAAATGCTGCAATACAACGCCCCGCCCACAAAAGGGTCCTCTAGCATAAAAGATCCACCAACCGTGAACATATGCCGCCAAACATCCAGCTAACTACGTAAACCGGAGAAGTACCTGAGGGTCCATAAAAAGCCTTTAAAGCTTAGTAACCACGAAACCACCACCGGTTATACTACGGTAGTTACTTCGTGCCAGCTCATAGCACGCCGTCTAGATTCGTTTTTAAACCGTCCGTTACAACGGATTGGGAGGTCATCAAGTGCATTGAGCGATAGCCCAACTCTTCCAGCTCGCGTGGAGCCTCATCAACCCTTCCCCCAATTGAGATACTCTGCTTAGTTTACTAACAAAAAATAATAAACTAGCGACTTATCGCAATTAGTCACCAAAAATGGAATTTATAATCGCCTGTTCAATTGTTTTCTCTAAGTAATAACTCATTAGCTTTACCTCTATTTTACAAACAATTATAATGAACGTGTAAAAGGATAGACCAATCTCGCATAGTTACTTGCCCGTTCATCTTATGATCCCGGAAAATTCAGGCACGGTGGCTTAGAATAATTTAAGAAGAGTAATTAATTAAGAAATATATTAAGAAGCAGCTTTTATCAAAAACTATTTTTAAAATCAGAAACATATCATCTGTCATTGCTTCACTATTATAGATCAGTTATACAACCTGCTACCGAATATTGTTATTCGCAATGCATTATCAAACAAGAGATCTTTCCATGAATGACATAATGTTCTCAATTCGGCGAACTCGGCTCGTTATCGAGACGCGTGTGGTGTTCAAATTTGTAATTTGACATCATGTTAATAAAGTCGTTGTAAGAACGACTTTACGTAACCGTATGTAAACAAGATCTTAGTGCATCTCGTATCTGATTGCGGTCTTGCCCAGTTCAAGTGTGAAAGTGGTATTATCTCATATTACTAAGATAGATATTACTAATTCCGTGCAGTGCTAAATTAGCATCGTATATCGTACTACATTACTTGTGTCACCTTCACGTGTTCTATATTAATTAAAATGATATAATCTCGTAATTTATTTAAATTTATTTATTTTTCCCAGTGATTTTTAAAAGGATTGAGGTAATTCTTAGGAATGATATAATTTGATCGTTAATTGAGCGCTTGGAAGACTTTGAAAAGGAGATATCTCTCCTTTCTCTATTATTATTTCTTTCTTTATTTTTCTTCTCAAAAAACCGTTAAAAAGTATTTCTGCTTATTAAGAAGAATACTTATTACTTATTAAAAATATAATATATCTGTCCATGCTGTAGGGAAAATACCAAAATTAAAATTCTATGAAATAATCAAGACAATAAAAATTTGATTGAACAAATTGATATATTATTGATGAACCTCATGAAAAATCTTGAGACAATTAAATTTATATAATTTCATACATTTAAAGCATTTAAATAGCAAAAAGCTTCTTATAATTTAATAATTGCAATTATTGTTATACATTTTGCTGAAGGAATATGAATTTCGCAAAGTTTCTTAGCATTCTATATCAACATTCAAGACTTATTTTTTTCAAAGTTAATTATCATATATTACAGTATATATGTACCATTTTGTTCGTAGACTTTCTGCCATCTTCTAGGGAAATTTTGGGACTTTTGATCAAAAAAACGCAACAAGTAGGTTTGTCAGAACTCTCTTGATGTTAACCGGACACTGCCTAAAGAATTCTATAGAGACCGACACAGGTGGAAATCTGAAGGTGCAAGATCAAGGCTATATGGCAGATGCATTAACACCTCCCAGCCAAACTATTAATTTTTTCTGAGTAGCTAAAGATGTATGTGGTCTAGCGTTATCATGATGAAAGACCACGCCCTTTCTATTAATCAATTCCGGCCACTTTCTCTCAACATCTTGCTTTAATCTCATCAGTTGTTAGCAGTGGAGATGGTTATGCGCGGCGGTAAAAGCTCATAATGAACAATGCCCTTCCAATCTTACCATAGACACAGCATCATCTTATTGCGATTTAACCCTGGTTTTGCCACAGTCCGCGAAGCCTGACTGATGACCGCGACCTTTTTCGCACGTTCTTGTCATACGTGATCCACTATTCATCACCAATTATCAATCTCTTCAAAAACGGTCAAAAATGCATCTAATTTCATGATTCGATTCGCTCATTTTGACAGAAAGAAAAACAAATGAAAAATAGTGGGAAACAAAATTTTCTCAATTTAATTTCTTTTTTTGAAATATCACCTTTTTAATGTAATGGTAACCAGCCAAATACAAATAGTACAGGCAAAGATACTTTATTACTAGTTTATACACACTATATGCGAAAAAAATTCGCATATAGTGTGTTTCCCCGACCTAATATTATACTCATCTAGACGATGATTTATTAATAAACTTTACTGTCCCTGTTTTTATTACACTCTACGTATATTCTAAAAACTTATTTTCATGATATAGTTATGACCTATATTAGAAGTAAGGGGGTTATTTATATATTTTTGTGTTCTTCTTGGTTCTGATATTATAGCACCTCGTTCCATAATTATATTAATTCTGGCAATATTTTAAAAACCACACATTTTTATTTCGTTTTCATGACGAAGACGTTTCTCCTTGTTACCGGTTACCCAACCCCATTTTATCTTATTAATCATAGTTTTATTTATTGATTTTATTCGTATCGTAATATATATATATATATATATATATATATATATATATATATATATCGTAATATATATGCTGTTGTCATCCCGAATAAACTAGATAAATACATTTAAATCATGTTCACATATTAATCAATCTAAAATGTTTATTGTATTCAAAGCACTTTTAAGTATTCCATAAGCCTTTTTATATTTATTTTCTATCGAGTGTTCAGTTTTATATTTTTTGTATTTTATTACAGTATGCTTTTACCTACCAAATAAAATATATAGTGATGTCTTTCATTGTCTAATAATAAACTCCACTCTCTCCTAAAAACTTAAGCGCTACATATTTATCTTAACCTCTGTCCGCTCTACGTTTGTCGACATCATCTTGTAAACGATAATTACGAAAATAACCACCCTGTTTCATGAGTTACTTCCTTATAGTCACTGCGCGGATAGTATAAACATAACAAGCATAACATGCAATATTAAATATAGCCTCTAATACGTCTGCCAATCTAAGATAGATACCGTTTAAATACTTTATTAAAGAACATCCTTTATTAAAATATTCTATCGGCCGAATATTCAAAAGCTTCTTCCATTTGAGTCCGATAAAAGTTAATTATCGTCAAAGTATATCGTCAAACATCAACTGAGCACGCATTGGAGCAGTGCTCATTATTACGAGGATATGTGAGTAATAGGTCTCATGAGAAATAGTGAATACAGTTATTACAAAATTAAAGAGCGCTCGATCTTACGAAAGATTTTAATGAAATTACACTTTATGCTCAAAGAACATTGACGGTTTCTATCACGTTATATGTGATGCGATTAGGTTTTCTACTGGAAATAAGTACACCAGGATGAGGAATCACCTACACTATAATGAAAACTCGTAATTTTCTTTTAACAACAATACACTGCTAGATCCTGACAAGTATAACATAACATTAGAGCATCGAGGCAGTGTGACCCTTTAGTATAGTTGTCATTCCTTGACTGGCTTGATCTAAAACAATACCTAAGTATTTACTCACATCTTCGACATCATTAAAAGAAACCTAAAAATTTCCTTCGAATTTCGACGATTAGTACTCGCTCAACGTGAGATATTTGATAACGCGTTGTGTTGTGAGCAATAGGACTTGTCTCCTTTCTTCTTTTAACTATAACAAGGTTAACAAGTACAAAACCCACTTATGATAGTATCTTCTGTTGCATAAAATCACCGTAGTTAGCTGTGATTTAATAATTATAACGCTGTCAAACAGTTTAAACGAAATTAAATCTTTTATGATATGTCTTGGTTGGTAAATTTTAGTAAAATTATTCAAATTTGTCAAAATTGAATGACTGTAATAATTATTACTTATAATCAAATAGTATTTTGGATCCTCTATTATTGGATTCAGTAATCCAATAGTTTAAGAATTTTAATATAACAAATAACAATTTAAGTGATTAATATATATAAAACTCATTATAAACACCATATAATGTCCTTAAGCTAAGCAAATACGGTTGTCAGATTCCAAAATTATGTTCATCACACCTCTATAAATATCTGTTAAATTAGAATAGGTGTAAATCTATCACTAGTCTAGTCACAAAACGGTTACCGTAGTCTCTCTTATTGTAACAGTAATAATTTTCAATTTAAAAGTAAATAATATCTTTGTCATAGTTAGAATCTTCTTATCTGAACACCAATGCACGCCTCTGAAAAAGGAAAAAAATGTCCACCTACTCCAAGTGAGGCTTACTTACAGTGCTTCTACGACTTCAGTATATAGCAAAAACTTATTACAATCATTATAAGTTATACGTAATACAATAATGAAATTATTTCAACTTAATAATAGAACAACTACAATCCAAACTTAATACATACTTAAGTACAGTATGAGGAAACCCAAAAAAGAAATAAAAACTGTACTGTATACAGAAAAACTAAATTCATAGAGCGTAGGAAGACGCGGGTACAGCTAGTATTGAATATAACACTGACTTGCGTTTAAAATGATTGAAACCACTTCAGCTATAACTTTACCTTAAGCCTCAAATAACTTTAATAATATCAAAGTTTTCGTACCTCAACTGAATATAACCAATTTCTCTTAATAACACTAATTACAAAAGTTTTTGAATGTGACAAGAAAATTAACTTCTTATTCCTTCATTTATCAAGTTTATGCAGATCCTTGAATTATTTTAATATATAAACTTAATATTAATATTCGATTCCATTTTCAGAGTTTATCATGTACATAGAACTTGTTATCTTGTACATAAACATCATAAATAAGAATTTGATTTTTTTTTAAAAAAGCTTAACATCTAGTATGAACAGTTGACTACCTTCATAATATCTAATAGCCTTAATATTTTGGAGTCGGTCACTTTCTATTGTTTCTAGAAACAACTAAGAATTATTTTTGCCTTTTTAGTATTCTGAAATTTTTAGTGCTATGTTTGTAAGGTCAATGTTAGATGGGTGACCGTCAGTATTGTCGACTTGCCTGTCTGTTTGTCGTTAATAAAAAATATGAATAATATCAAACTGAATGAAATATGAAAAAGAAAAAGATTATATTGCCTTCTATTTCTGTGGGATTCCATCATCAGATCCTGATTTGGTGACAATAAGACCACCTCAACGGTTAACTCTATTGAATACAAAAATATTCTATTGAAAATATGATTACTCTTTAAAAAAATGAAATTTGAAATTTGGTTCACTATTGACTGAGAAATAGGTGAATATACTTACAAACAATGTAACATAACACCTCTTCATTTTTAGAAGTCAGTTAAAACTGAGGTAAGTTGGTAAAACAGTTATATTTGGCTTATACATTTCAAACTGGGCAACATACTGAGTTCCAATCAATATGAAAGCAATATAACAAAATCAGATCGAAAACGAAAGGAAATATTTAGCACTATCAATATCTTAATAATACATTTGTCCTAATTATTAATGGACACTCTAAGATTAAATATAGTAACATTTAATTATATGCAGCTTTCTCAATATGTTATAGCAAGAATCAAATCTGTCAAATAAATTAAAGATGTCCTCTTTTTGTATGGAGGATTGGTTTCTATGTCGAGAGCTAACTAAAAGGTACGAAACTATCCATGTCTTAAAAGTTCAATATTTCATATCCAAAATACATGATAATCATATATTTATATTATATATATAGTCATATATAGTATATGTGTAATTTGGTTGTTGTATATTAGTATATACAAGAACCAATTAATTATATTGTTTTATAAATATCTACACGTTTCTACGAAATAATACATCCAAAGTTTTAATTCAATATCGCATTGTCTCCAACCTATATTTGTATAAAAAGTCGTTTTTTTCTTTAAATTCTTACGAAGTGACTTAAGCCATCTTTAGTCTACGGAGATCGCTATGCTCGCCAAAAGGTGGTCAGTTTCCGACTCGGCTTCGAAACGAAATGCAAGGATCTGTATAAATGGGTGATCGCGTTTGATTTTATAAGAAAAATTAGTAATATTTCAACGTTTCTGAATCAAGTCTCGAACGTTAATAAAACATGCCATTCACGTGTCATCATTTTATACGCGTTTTGAAAGCAATAGAAAGGATTTATCTTTACGAACCATACCCGCAGTTACATTTTAATCGCAGCCAAGTGATCTTAGGACGAATGTTGCGTTAAGGTGATGATGACCGTAGGTTTTGTTGGCACATCATTTTGTTATAGTAATAATTCTAAAGAGAGGCAAAAAGTTTTGGCAGTATTTATCACTTATTATTCAATATTGAACTAGTTTTTGGCTGCGATTTCGTACGCGAGAAATCTAGACTGATGTATTTATATTGATATTTCGTACTGTTAAAGTTATCCTAGATTTTAAATTAGACATTCTCGGTGAAAACGCCATTCATTTTTTTCCGTGTCTTTTATGACTTGATATCGGCCTGTCTAGAATAATAAGAATCTAGGAGCTCAACATTGGGAGATGTTTAATTAATCTTCTTATAGCAGATCGATTTAAGAACACGATAACATTCAATATCGACATTCAATATAAGCAATATAGTAATATTTACAGAAGTAAGTAAACGAATTATTTTTAATTACATAGGTAGTTAAGAAATAATTCCTTTAGTTCGTTTGGCGGAATAGTCCGCCAATGTAATTGAATAAATTAGTCATAATAGGAACGTAAAAATGTAAGCCCTAGATAAAACCTTTACTAGTCAAAAAGGTAAGTGAAAGCTAATGAAGTTTTGCGTAAAATTAATAGGGTAAGATATATTAATGTATGTTACTGACTGTAAATGAAAAGGGAACTGGTATCAGGGAGGAAGGGTTTATTTTGTAAATAATAAATAACAAGAACTTAAAGCAAATATAACACTTAAAATAACAAACCAAAGCTGACAGCCTCGCTGTCCAACATCAAAAACTATACACATAAACAAAACGAAAGTAAAAAGGCGTATATAGCTCATATTCAGCCAGTTCGTAACAGTACGTGACATCTAGATTTTTTAGTTATTAAGAGATAATCGAGAGAATAATCTTCTTATTACCATTTCTATATGAGTATCTTATCGTAAATTTAGATTTTAGGGACGAGCGTTAAATATTGTAAATGAATTGAATATTAGAATATATTCAATATTCCTAAAAGACCCCTACGTATTGGAAGTAAAACTAAGTTCGCCAGTAATCAAACAACATTATATTGAAAGAAATTAAATATAAGACTAAAGACACCAATGTAAAATGTTCATAAAAAAATTAGTTAACCCTTTTTTGAAAAGGGAGTCCTTAGTCAATATAACATTACAATAATAGAAGTAATTGGTGTAATTTTAATATTATATTTTGTACAGTGGTGATTGCTTGCCTTTGCCTTAAAGTCCGCTGGCCATTATCAAATAATAATAGTTTTCTGACATGCAAGCGAGGATTCATATTTTTACGTATGTAACTTTTAATGGAGTAATTGCATTATTTCTACACTCAATACAGATTAATAAATAAAAGACTCGCTTCTAGTCGGCTGTGAAGTCGTTTACTGTGATTCAGTGAGAACGGGAAAGTCGCTATTGTTATTATAGGACATGGGAGCCATGAACATCTCCAGAATTTCTAAGCAAAAGGAGTACGTTCTATGTTCCACTGTATGTATTAATTTGTATGTATGTTCACCGAAATATATGGAAATTATGAAACGGTTTTAAACAACTATTTTAAATCTATAGAGTATATTCCTGAGATGTCTCCATTTGCAGTCAGGATCTGATGATGGGACTTACCGTTCAAAATTATGAAAACGAAAGATAAACAAAACTGTCACTTTTCCCATATATGAAGCTGCTGGAAGAGATTTCTTTTAGAAACAAACAGTACCTTTGGACAATTCTCTGATATTCTGTTGTGTCCTTTTAATTGTCTTTGTGTGTACATAAATTGTTAAATATATAAAATAAAACTAATAACCAACTTCAAAACAATACAAAGGCAAACATAATTCAATGTAAAGTTTAGGCCATAACAGTATCACCCTGGCCCAATGGAGGTTGGTGGGTGAAATGTAAATATTACACTTTTTATATTGGTACTATGGCAGAGCGAAGCTACCTGGAAGATGTTTTTGCTAAAAATGTCTTTGTTAAAAGTTTAATTTGGTCACGTTAATAAAATATATGAAAATAAGAAATTGAAAAAAATTAAAGAAACCAATTGAAGCCCCAAAATCAATTCTCATATTTTTTGATTACAAACTTACTACGTACTATCACTCATATAGATTTTAAAAAAAGTAATGACTCATATTTATTTGGTTTTCTTCAGAAAATCTTTTGTTCGGTTGCCTTTTTAATGGGAATCTATTCAATGTGCTGTGAAGTTATCAATTAATTATTTATTTAGTTACGTGACTATTATTCGAATTTGTTATGATTACGTATAAATCTATGATTATGATGAGATTTAATCGATAAAATGAAAAAAAATTGAAGAACTACATGCATACAATAATTCTATTTATATAAATTCGTGATTTTAATGTTTTAATACATACTATTATGTTAGAACATAGCGGGCACATACTTTTTATATCTTCACATTAGTAAAATTCAACTGATACTAATTATACTCCAACCAGGTCTCGCGCCAGTTGTGTGGATGCATTGTCAGGAAATTATTATTTTTTATATAATTTCCCAATTTGATCAATGATGTAAATTCATTTCGGCTCATGCTTTGTACTACTACTTTCCAAGTAAAGTCCGAGAACCGGCTATTATGTAACTGTCTATATAGCCATTAACTATGCGAACCTAGAACTTGTGCGGGAGCTGACATAAACGATGCTCATGATGAATACTGTGATAGAGATTACTCTCTGATGTAATATTCTGGGTTAATAGTAATTCCGTCTCGTTTAAATTACCCACAAATAACAGAGACGGTGTTATAAGGTTTTGTGGATTACGAAACGAATAAGCGCCAATGTTTCACATAACGTATTGTTCTTTCACAGGTAGTGTTGTTTTGTTTTTAGTATCTGGGTCAGCGGATTTTTTGTGAGTGAAGTCATTCGTTCTACTCTGGGGATGTTGATGTCAGTTATGGTTTTATATTGTTATTCAGATCGTGGGTATTGTTAATAACATTCTTCTAAAGATGAATTATGATGAAAATTGAAAAGTTAGAATTTAGGGCCTTCTTACGTAAGAAGAAGCCTTTCATGTATTTTCTTTGCAATTCTTAGTTAATATACATATATAAATATTAATTATTTCATATTTTTATGTATAGGAATCAAGATATGAAAGAATAAGAATTTTTTATATGATTAAAATGTATTATATATACAAATGAAGTTCTTTCTCGGGTCTTACATAAGTACAAACTTATTTTGTCATTTCTTGGATTCAACAGAATGGAATTTTGTTTCGATAGCCACATGTTGTATTACCATAGCAACTGATATTTAAGTTTCTATGGTAATGCATACATTATGTATGTGCGTAATATTATCTCATATATAAATATTTCTGTTGTTTTTATACACATGCATTCCGATCAAAAAAACAACATTACGCAAATATTATATCGCGAATCCTTCACATTTTACCAATGAAATTTACTAGATATTTTTTCACAAGGCGACACAACTTGCAAATTATTAAAATCATCAACTAACATAATAAACCTCGTAAAAGTTTCGTATTTGGTATTTGTTCAATTATAATTTTGTACAGATAAAGTGGCGATCACGGTCAGATTAGACTACAAAATTTGCAAGACACCTAATGCACGTAATGAATGCATTGAAATACTATTTATTTCGTGTTTAGCTATTTGTTTTTCGTAACTCTGTGGTTTGCTTTTAAAGACATCTAAAACAGACCACAAAGTAATCACAAACTACGACCGTTTAGTTTGGACAATTTCCTATGTTTTGTGTTCAAAATACATAGGAACATTACGAAAAACATTTTCTACAAAAAATACAGGAGTAAAGACAAAGTTTTTTACTATACTATTGTATAGTAGAAAACTTATTAATAAAATGTAGAAACTTGAATGAAAAAACACGGCCGCATAATTTGATTAGGTATGCTGTATCATAAACTCACGACAGTAATTAACGCTGGGTCAAAGGTCATTCATCTAACTTAAAATTAATTTACCCTTACGACATCCGTGTACTACACTATTACATACTTCTCATATCTTGACTCTTTAACCTATTGAATGCATAATTTCGTTCTAACTATCACTTTCATTAAACAATTTGAAGGCTTCAGTTTCAGTACATGATGCGTGATGAAATTATCTGTGTATTACCCAATGCAACTTATTATGTTAGCTAATATAAAAAGAGTTGTAACAGGCAAATGAAAAGTAAAATATAGAATGTAAAAGAGATATTAAGACATATAATAGAGCACTGATCAGCTTTTTCTATGGGAACAACAATGGCGAAAAAAAGTCCGCTGTTCCATACAAAAGATTAGATTTACTGGACCCAATTGGACAACTACTGATATGAGCATGTAAATGCATGTCAAAGGATGTCAAATATAATAGAAGGTAATTTGTCAATAGGTAAGTTAATATTACCTTTTAATAACATATACTTGGATCACTCGGCAGAAACCATCGGTCATCACGTCCACACCCGAGCCACTAAACAAAAAATGAAACTGACAGACAATTTAATTATATACACGAATAATCTCTGTCAGTTACAACGTTACTAAATTTAAAAGTATCAAAATAGATGCTTATACTCAAAAAGCCTAATACCTTTTTAAAAGTTGCTTGGACTTTGAAATTTTATAGGATTACTGCTTACAAAATATCACTTTAATTCAACAAAGCCTTAAGTCTATACCTACCTATCTAATAAATATTAACTATGTATATATACTTTGCATTAGCAAGTAAAAATTAAAAATAATTTAGGTTGGTGAGCTTATCTACATGTTTCGTATCTTAGACGTTCACTTATACTCGACCAAGAAAATTTGCATAACATTCAACTTGTAGATTTGATTTTAATCAAATGTTGCATCTGCATGCACAACGAAGTTCTTTTTTGTGAAGCAACATTAAAAATTACAGAATTGTATTGATGGCATTTTATTTTTAACACTCAATTAACAACAACTTATGTAATATGTATCTGTATATCATATTGGCTTTTTATTGGCTCCATTATAACTGCATTTCAGCAGTACTATTCACATAGCGACTTTATAAATCTGTCGGCGACTCATCCCGACACCCGACTGATTCAGCCGACCTTGCCGGACGTTAGACCTCAGTCGGGTGGAAGGAACATTGGAATATTGCTTTGTATTACGCAGTTCACGTTCCACACAACACAAAAACAACCCTTGCGCGTATTGTTCACTCTCGCGACATAACCTGTTCATTACCTCTGTGGAGTGCACGCAGACAGAACTTGTTTTAACATGAAGGACAATTAATACTTAAGTTATACTTTATGACGAACAAAAAATTTAATTTTAGTTAGGAAACTACTACCAATATCCTAAGACACTACACTGCTATAGTGATGTCCCAATAGCGTAAATGTCCAAAAATCGTCACGAATCATTCACCGCACGCAACGAAGAGCAAAATTCGCGGTGATGCATTCGCCGCAAGTTCGAAATTCGATTTATTCGCATTTACATTGCCTTGCGTCGCGTTGGAAATGTGGTGCAGTTGTATAGTCGTCTACGTGTGCTATATGTTGAAATGTTTCTCATCATAAACAGTTTGGAATAGACATTTGAATAAATGGTATGATCGATTATCGATTATGTAAGTGATTTGATAGAGTATCTCATCAAAAAAATAGTAACATTATATTATTCGCATAATTTAAGGTCACAGTAAGTTAATCAAAGATCATTCGGCCCATGCAGTGCCAAGAGGTTGCGGGTTCAAGTACAGTCTGCGTTGTTTTGTTTTCTTTTCAGTTTTTGACAACTACGAACTTATGACACATGAGCGCATGGTTTACTCACTAGAGCGTTTTTATTGGTACATTCAATGCATTTTAAGATATTCATTGAAAAAAAATCTCTCTGTAGAAATTTTTATTTTGAAATCGTCATAATCGTATTTATTGCCAAAAGTGAGCATTTTTTACAACTATTAGAATTGTTTTGGGAAACAATATCGTTTGATGTTTTACTAGCAAAAAGAAATATTTATTGACCCTTAGAAATACTACTAATACCTATTTTATACAAAAATAGGTATTAGTAGCCTATACATAAAAATAGTGAAATACAATAGATAGGTAAGTTTCACTTTATACTCATCCGGATACATGTAAAAGTGCCTCATAACTTTTAGTTCTGAGAGACACTACATCTAATTGGTTAGTCTAAACACGATGAGTTTACATACAGAATATAAAGTCTGAAAAGATTAATGGTAATAAAGTACTCTCTGATCAGACAGCAAAGAAAAGTTAGCCTAACCAAATACCTAATACTTCGTCGTTTAAAAAAAATTCAAAACGTGTTTGAGACATATTTAAGTGCCCGTAAGTATCTACGCGATTTTATCCATTACAATTAGAAATACGACAATGGAAATATAACTCTTTAATGTTTCGTGTGAATCTGACACTGCTTTATAGGTATTTTAAAAGTTACCCAAGTATCTTTCCTCATTCGTGATCACTGGATGGTTCCCGTAACTAAAAGAATAATAACTCTTCTGGCTCCGATTACTACATAACCTATCCATAGTGAACACTTTAATGCTTCGTGTAAATTAAACGCTGCTTCATACTCAGGTATTATAAAAGTAATCGGAGTAACTTTTCTCCGTAGATAATACAAAAATATTTCCATAACGAAAAGAAAAAAAACATGTCTGACTCGCTTTTAATTATTCATAACAATTTGAAGACTACAATGGAAAATGAACACTAATCTACTTATGAACACTGCTTTGTTTTTTCTGGTTAGTTAGTTTAAAAACTTTAGTAATATCAAAGTAAGACATGATATCATTAAAGTTATTAAAGTAACTATCCCCGTACATAGAAGCTTAATTACAAACAAATCTCTTTTCCTTTGAAAGAGGTGAGTTGCCGAATGGTGATCATTTACTATTGACTTTGGATTCAGACAAGGATTGAAAGAAGCCTTCACTTGTTTTTCTAGAACATTTTTGTCAAGAAATACTTAATGTTCCCGCGGGTTGCCAGCCGAAGAGCTTTATGACCTGTTCTCTCCCTATCCTTTCTTACTCAGGTGCAAGTTGGCTACCAATTTAACTCCACGACAAAATCACACAAAAAGTTATTTATTACTGGTTTCTTCGTAGCTCTGCCAGAATGTAGAATTCTTTAACAGCTTCTTCCTCTTCTTCTTTTAGCTCGTCGTATGCTGCACTAACCATATCCATCTATGGATTTCTCCTATTGCTTACCATTAGGTGGTGTTGAGTCATTTGCCGTGCTCTTTATTAGAAAAACGCGTTTTATATATTGATGTTATTTATTGAGGATTCCGTTTAGTGGTAGTGTAGTTAAATTTAAATAAATTAATTAAGAACATTTATTTATAAAAAACGGGTTTTTAATAAAGTCAAATATAGGTATATAACTTAAATATCAAAGAATTAGATCCACAGCTGCTTAAATCGTTACGAAGTAGGCCTGTAGATATTATAAAAGTAGAGTTTTGGTACGCTACGTCTAAAAACAATAATATTAATGATCAATTTCTGAAAGATCGATGACCATTGTCCAGAAATATTCTGTAGTTCGGAAACTGATAGAGATCAAAACTGAAACCGCCCTGGGAAGGGTCCCACGTCAGTTTCACCGGTTTTCTCCAAAGACTTTTACGATAGCGAAACAATGGATTTTGAGAATTCATGGCGTTAATTGTTTAAAGATGTAATTACAATTTACCCACAATATTCATGTAGTGTGTACCGTTTGTCTATAGTACACTTAGCTATAAGTTATATTTTATATTGTTTTATACATTAATCAGTGGAACAATTACTGGTAAACCAAATATTATATATACATCGCTTCCATATTTCTTTTTTCACAAAAGGTTCTATGTACTTGAGATTTGTTCTACCATGTTGTATTATTGAAATATGTAAAATGTAGAAACACACCCAGATAGTGTTAAACAAAAATAGACCTAAAACACTTAATCTTTCAGAAACTTGATACTTTGAACATGATAATTAGTTAGACCACAATAAAAGAGTAGAAACCACATATTCGAGCTTAGCAAAATGATTTAACTTTTTAAATGTGAAAGTTGATAAAAAATTAATTATGTAAATCAGGTACTTAACAAAGAATTTCTATTCATCTTTTGCAGAATACAGACTAGAAATCAGCATATTAATCTGTTTACGCGAATTCATACTGATTTTGTTTACATAATCCAATCACTAGATGTTTCAAATATAAAGCCAGAAGAAATTCCAATTTTTTTTTAAAGCTAGTCATTCAACAGATAGATATTCCACGTGAATGCCAAAAAAATTATTTGCTACTTTATTACACATTATGTTTAAGTGTAAAATTGAAGATCTTAGTAAAAGGGTAGGTATTGAATCGATGGGGATCCTTTTTTACTCTGCTAAAAACAAAGCACTAAGTCAGGGCTGTTCAAACCTGAAAAGACCTCGGGCCAATCCAAATAACTTATAATAACTTAGACTGGAGGGCCACAGAGAAAAACACTATAATCTCAAAAATCAATGTTAATATAATTAATTTAATTAATCTTACATTAATTTATCTTTTACAATTCTTTCAATATCAACATTAATATTAGTTATTGCAGATGCGTGTGTGTGATCTGATAGTGAAGACCTATATTTAGATTTTATAAAATTCATAGTTGAATAAGGACACCTTCACGATCACATCGATACCATTGTTTGTAGAAATGCTTGCTAAGGAGCTTTAAAAAGTCGTTCCCAGTTCTGTTCTACCCTTTTAAAATGTTACACAGCTCTACTGAATAGGTAATGGAAAATTGTCGTGTTTGTGCTAAATAAAAACACGATGGGGGCCGCATAAATAAAAAGCTTCGCTTTGGTCAGCCCTGATCTAGGTTATAACTGAAATCAGTGTTGCCTTGTGTTGAGACTGTTACGATAAGCTTAAAAAACTGCTAAATCCTTATTATAAAACCCTATTCAAATTTTTTCTTAACTTTTTAGTGTTTTACTTTTATTCATATTATATATCTATCTATCATTTATGTCATACAATATCTACTAAACAGGTTAGTGATATAAAACTTAAGTCTTTTTGTAAATATATTGTTAGTGAATTTATTGTTAAGGACTTAATGAATGATTTTCATCGACAGATCAATAGAGCTTTTTAAATTAGAAAAGTTAACTGTACGGAATAAATTCATATATAGACGGTTTGACGATAAAGTTACAGACAAAAATCTATTGAAAGAAAGTATGCAAAACTCTTGGATAGGACATATACTACTATACTGAGAGGAAGAATAATGAAATGGAATGGAATAACAAAGTGGTATCACAGGTAAGCTGAAAGACAAACTTGAAACGTTGTAACCCCAAAAGAGAATTATCCAGAAAGGCTGACAATTTCAAAAGAGAGAAATAGGTGTGGTTTATGTTGTTAGAACGGAATGGCCACAATTCGTGTATTGTAATGAAATATTCTTGAAACAGCAATATTTAATAAAAAAAAATTTTCTTTTTTCAATCAAAGAAAAATTTGTTTGCGTCAAATAGCTATTAGATGCATAGGTAAGTCTATAAACTTTTTGGACACGACACACCGAGAGAGTTTTGGACGTTAAAGTGGTAAATATTTTTCAAAAAGTTTTCTATTTGTAAGGTATATTCAATTTCAATAGTTATACAATTGGATACTTATTGATAATTTCTCCCATTACTTCCCATTATAGTAGAAATATTTCTGAGAATTATTCAGAGAAATTTTCTGCTTGATTTTAGGTATTTGGTTCTTTTTACTTTCAAGTTTTAAATTTAAACTTCATTTATTTGTCGCTATTAATCTTGATGCTTATATCTTACTGAACATATAGGATTAATGAGTTAATTCATACTTAACTGTGTCTATATCCGTTGCAGACTCATTACAGAAAGCATAAAATATTATTTTACGATGGCAACATAAAATTATTTGTTGAAGAGTTGGAAAATTACGATCACAATGGCCTTCTGTACTTTTTTATCTGGTTGGATTATAATTAAAGAATAGCAGTAACTTAAATTTGTACAGCAGCATCAAGGCCGATTTCTGGTTGTGGTGGAGATCTATCGCTAATGCTAGTGACCATCTTTCTGTAATTTTCTCTCTTGTGTTATTCGTTGAAAATCGTCAATCGCAAATGCTTTTACTTTACAAGCAAATACCTCATCAGCTTCTCCTGAAACATTGCGAAATGATATTATTCAATAAGATAATTGAAACGTTAACACGTTTCAATTATCTTATTGAATAATATCATATCGCCAATAATACGTCCACAATAATACGATCAACACAACATTAGTGAACAGCATGTTTACATATCGCAGTATATATATATATATATATATATAGACAATCCCACAAATAAAATTCTGCAGGAAAAGATACGTTCTGAACCAACAATAAGAAACGTATTAAGAAGTCTAATCAAGGTTCGAGATTTTATACAAACAATCTGCAGAGTTATAAATAAAATGAATAAAAATCTTAAATATTGACATATTAAATGGTGTTAACTTTGTCTTTCACAAATTCTTTCCCAAAATCTCTAAGAAACATAAGAAAGCTTTCCACCCAATGTACGCATGCGTAAAAGGCCACAGATAAAGAGTTTATAATACAAATTACAAATACTCTTTTACATAATTAAAAATAAATCCACAAATTTGAATTATGATACCATAACTAATCAATAGTAAATATTAAATAATAATAAAAAACAACTTTACTTACTTATTTTGATTAATATTCATTTACATCGTTCCTATTTTAAATATTTAGTCCTTCCTTCATTTTCCCTCCCTATTAAATAGAGAGCAATTTGGGAGTATTTATGTTATTGTTTCTGGTTTCCATTATACAAAAGAGGTTTCCTTTCCAAAATATTTCAATTGAGAGTTATTTTATCCAATTAAGTATACCATCAAAACATTTCGAAGTACAAAAACCTTACCAGAATCTCGTTAAAAGTTTTGAAGTCATAAAAGGCAAGTCGAGGGCTTATTAGCCAATCTCTCGAAGCCTTTATGGCTATTGTTAGAAAATTAAAGGTTTTTATTCACTATATGCTTCCTGACCGTTCTCCGATTTAACAAGTGTTGTGGCTCGCTAAGTTCATTCGATGAAATGCGTAATTCATTCCAGCTTCAAATTATTTGTTTTAATTAGTTGTTTGTTATATTGCGTTTTAATCTTTCGTCTCGGCCCTTTTTAATTTGAATCAACATCACGAAATCTGGTGCTATTCTTGTACCCAATATAATTATCTTATGTTATTCTCCTAACCACGCCTATACAGCCGAGTCTTCCATCTGGTACCCTATATTCTCTATGGCTCTTATAACAAGCATTGAATTAGCTTGCACTGTTCGTATGTAAGTTACCTGACAACACAATTATATCATGTCATCGAACTTTTAAAATTTATACATTTTTCAAAATATCCATGCTATGCTTACCCTGTGGATGGAAAGTGTTACTTAAATTTATTTTTTATAATAATAATTGATTTAACTATTTATTTATTTCCCTAATTTATTTTTCTTTTTACATGTTTTTTCTGTTTGTCTCAACGCGCATCACTTAAAAACTACTGTACTATCTTTTTAATTAAATTTTGCAGAAATATGCCTTTGTATATTTCTTGAAAATTCTTGAAAAAATATAAGGTTGCAAAGACAAAAAATAAGAATTAAAAAAAATGCCCGTAACCTTTATGTGAGTTTCAATGAAACCGAACCTTTTTACTCGTGTTTGTTGTCAGCTGTTAAATCATATGAAAACGCATCAGCGCCTCAGTCGTGAAGTATTGGAAACTAGTTTTCATGTACAGATTTGCCAGCTGAACGCAGGTATGATGGAAACGCCTCAATTGGATTAAACTTACAACTTACTGATTGTGTGGCTCAGAAGGTTCCAGTTACGAATTTGAACAAAATACTAATTGTTCGCGGCAGTTGACGGTTTCATTTCCCATAACCTCCTGGAACTATTGAGTAAACATATAAGTAAACCTAGGTACAGCTTCCGCGCATTTTTTTTATTACAGCTTATATTTACAACCTTCACATACAGACACGGGCACATCTAGTTTGCAAAAAACTTCGTTTGAAGAACGCTATCAATTGACTTTCGTCAGCAAAATCTTTTAATTTCACATTAATTGATTACGTAACAATAAGTATAACAATAATATAGGTTTTAAGTTGTAGTTAAGTTGTTTCTCGATTTAAACTTTGAGAGACATCAATAGATGTAAAATTATAAGCCCATTTAGTCTTAACAGCGCACGTTGATATTCTTTATATAGAACACTCTCCATGGTTTGTACCATCGATAAAATGCACTAAGCGACGCTATGTCGCCACGCAATTGCAGAGGCTATAGGGTGTTAGTTACCTCCGCATCGCGAATAATACGCATAGCGTATACACTGCTATCTGGCCAGAGCATCAAGGAGGAGGCACTGAATATAAAATATAATAACAATTAATCAAACAATGAAACTTATAGGCCTACCTAAGTTTCTGGTTATTGTTCTTCAATAAGGCAAGAAATCTGTCACAGCATTAAACTTCTGCCACACTTAAATTACCACAGAAACTATTATGAACCAACCAGTATGAGTTTGATAGTTACTAAGGTGATAAGCTCGATATGATATCCACAGTACGTTTAAAAACTAATGTTGCTTTAAAAAAGGCAAGTAATACAAGCTGTCATGTCATATTTAAAATATGAACTTTTTTTTAATCACAGCGAATATTTTATATGTTTTTTCTTTTCGTTTTGATGCTAATTTGTTAAACGCCGAAGTTATTTTCTTTTTGAAAGCATTAATGGTATGTTTTGAATATAAATCAACAAAACTTTGATGAAAAAACCAATCTTAGAAATACTGGTTTAAGTGTTTTTGGTCATAGTGTATAAGTCGCCCGTATTTAAATTATTACATTTTTTTTTGTTGTTGAAGGTTCACTATAATTTATTGAATGTGCTTACATTTAGCTATAAGGAATAATGTACATACTAACCCCTAGATCTCTGTTATCCGAATTAAATATGAAGGTCACACCGACTGAGTCCATTCTGAACAGGAATATCATATTCCTGTCCAATGCACGTCCGCGACCTGGACACAACCCTGCTAATGTGTATGTATAAAAGTGAATAGTTAAATTTTAACACTTATACATTTGACTCAAAATTTAACGCCTCTTAAACAAAAATATTCGTTGACAGATTGTTGAAATCCAGCACAAAATTTGGCTTTGCTGCGTCCTTGTGATGCTCCGGTAACAAATTTTACGATACTCGGACAATTTGATTCATGTCATTTCATGTCATATCACTTTTGTAATTTAATGTAATTTTAGCTGTACTAACACGTAAATGTGTGTAATTGTGTGTTTATTGAGTATATTTCTGATATTTATATAGATATTATTATGTATATTTCTCGAATATCTAGTATCAATAACACAATCTCTTATTTATGCTTAATTTGGGCTAAGTAATAGGTGTAATTAATTTAAACTATATTATTATGAAACTAAATAATATTTTACTAAAATTTTACTAAACTAAACTATATAATTAATTCAAACTATATTTTCACTTGAAATCATTATAACCATGACGAAACCAAAATGCACGATTGGTTATGAAGCTAATTCACTAGACACTTCTGACATGACCTTTAGGATGTATCATGGCTTTCATTACCAATATTTAATTAATCATGATATTTTCTTGGCATTCCAACATAATAATATTATTTATTCTGTGATGATACTTACAAATTATGCTGTTAAATTTAAATTTTCATTTTATTAGTATTGATTGGTTGTTTGTTTGTTTTGTGTTGTAATAAGTGCGCTTGTATATAGAAAAAACAACGATCGTCATGCCTGACTTTTATTTTTAGTTAACCATGTCAAACCGCAATATTCAGACAAAATTGGATATGAAACACCCTATAAATCTATAAACACCCGTAACTCAAACGGCTTCAGATTAAATTTCAAGTTCCGGCCAACTAGCAATTACATGGTTTCCAGAAAATCTACAATAGTCTTGATTCTGTTGTTATTCTCTGAATCCAAAATTAACTTATCCGCTTTTCTTTTATTCTACTTCAACAAAAACGAATAAAGAATAGAATTGCTTTTAGGAACGTTTAATTAGACACCTTTTCATATATTTTGGCAGATTTTGAATGGCCTGTTTTTAACTTGTCAAGCCTTAGGTACAATCCAAACACAATTAAATTTTGTCTCGAGATGGCCTAAAGTATATCGCGGATCTACTTAAGATGAGCATTAAAATAAAACTAAATCTTTGTTCTTACAATTTTAGATGTGTGGTTTATATTTAATTAAAAGAATTATCTATTCACCCATACGGCGAGTAATCAGAAGAACGTGCGTATCATGACACGAGGCTCTTATGTACTGTTTATAGTACGCATTCGCATTCGCCATTCGCATCGAGATTCGCGCTAATTTGTAACCGCGGCAAACTTGAAATGAAGTCATCTGTCATCTGTCCTTTTTAAGTAAGATTTTAATGAGCGATGAATTGTAATGAGGTAGGGATTGTAATGTAATGTACTTAAATGAAATTAATTTAGTAGTCATCTGCCGATTCATAACATAGTGGTTATTACGTATCCATTGCTGCGAGACAATGTTAATTCAGTATGTCATATTTATGACTGAACAATAAATTTCAGTTGAAAACTATTATTAGGATAGAAAGGGACAAAACTCAGCCACTTCCTTGCAGGAGCAAAGATGATGGATTTTGGTGTGCAGTTTTAGACTATACAATATTTTAAAGACAACCTTGGCGGCTTGTAATAAAATTCATTATAATGTGACGTGTGTATTGTCACAAAAAATTATATACATAATTTGCGTCAACGTTCATATTATTACACACAGAGGAGTAAAGAAATGTATTGTAGAAATGTATTGTGATAATAATAATTTTGAAGCATTATTCCTCCGGGCGACGTAAAATATTCAGCAAAAAAAGTAGGTAATTTTTCGTTGTCATACCTTCTCGTTAGCTTATTATTAAGAGGTGGTTCTCTAAATATGAGTTGGTTTTAATATGCTCTTTAGTTTACTCGATCCCAGACACACCATGTGAGAAGTAAGTAAACGGTTCTTTATATATTTCTTTAATAATAGTCAAAAACCAAATTATACATATTATGTACGAATACAAAATTGAGCGTACTATAAGAATATTAAGAAATTGTTATTGTTTTATCCAGCTATATACGTTATAATACTGGTAATAGTTTATTAAGATATTTTTATAGTTATTGGCTAAGGAGAATTTAATACATTATTTATTAACATTATTATAATTAACGAAAATTTGATTTGTGACTTGCGCGTTATTTACTTCTATACTATATTATATTGAAGCGGGGTACGCGATATTGAACCTTCAAACTATAGGATTGAGTTCTATCATAACAGCTAGATTGTATTTAGGGAGCCGCCTCTTAAGGTTAAAAGAAAACTGGATGAAATTTACAGGGTTCTCAAAGTTCTCGAGAGCTGAGTGGTTAAAACAGTTACCTAGGGGTGTTTTATTTTTATTTTTATTTCAATTCAGTTTAATGACTGTCTTTTAGCTACATCATGAACAATATGGCCTTCTTATTTAAGTATGTCGCTGGACGTAGCCCGTAAACTGAATGAAAATAAGAGTTTATAATACACCGCTTGGACAGTGAAATTAATAAACAATTGAGTATCGTAAATAATTTATGTTGTATCGAATATTCATAATCATTTTATCAAACATATGTACTTTATTTAAACTGACAAGCAAGCAAGACAATTATTAATTTTAAATTTATGACAGTGTACCGCAGCTCAAACAATTAAAGAAAAATAAAAATATTCAATAGTTTTAGTAAGCACTATCTACTTTGGCACCCCTAGCACCTGCGAATTGGTCTAGAAGTGGAATGAAGTTTTCTCAATAAATTTAATTGGGACAAAAAATGCCTAGCAGATGATAAATAAAACAAAAAACAAGCTGTGTTTTTTTATTGTCTTTGAAAATTTATTGCGTTAATATTCTGAGCCATAATAAAATATGAAAGAAACATTAAAAAAATATTTGTATTTCACAATGAAGCCACATCGCACATAAATATCTCAATGCTAGGCACAACCCTTGATGTATGGGAGAAATATATGAGAAGTCCTTAACACCACGAAACTTGAAGAAGAAGAAGAACCATTGCTAGACCAAGCAAAAAATTTTATAGGGTTGTCAATACGCGAGTAATACCCCTGGTGTTGAAATGATTGACCACTCAGGGACCGACGTCCCTATTTTTTTGTGTCTCTGTCAATATATTTTTTTATATAATTTTATTTTTCATAGAAAGTTATTTTGCCTACGTAATGGCAACGATGTGCTCCTCAATGTGAATTATTATCAAACTATGAAATTATTTATCCAGTTTCTTTTTAAAAAAGAGAGATATTTACGCAGTAAAGTTTGACTTTGTATCAATTGGAAAAGTTTAATGATATAAAAAAAAATCATTCACGTGCTGACAACCTTATATTGTGGTTTAATGTACAATACAGTTACAGTAAAATAAATTTATAAATAAATAAATAAATAATACCCACTTAGCTTTATTTTGGGTATAATTCTGTGAAAATCTTTTCGTCAACGGATATAGACTTATCATTGATTCAATATCACTTGATCACGATTCCAAGTGATTAAGTTCGCTAAAAGAACGTTGAGAAATTTTTGAGTATTATCTTGATACAATTTAACTTAAATATCGGTTTATATTTCACCTTAATATTGATAAAAAATATTAATGACGATAATAAGCGAAGATTATTGTTCACATTATTTGACATAAAAAAGGCGTCTGAGAATGATTCGAGTTATGCTTGGGTAAAGTTTATTACTAATTCAATGTTTGCGAATGACTCTTTCAGAATTTGGAAAAATGTTTAAGTGCTTTTTTATTCAAATTCTTTTGTATTCTTGAAAAAGGTTTATAGCCTTTTTCACTACTTGAAAAAAGCAGTGTCATGTTATCCCTATGTAAAGCTAAGAATAATTACATCGTAAAAATAAATTGAACTTTTACTCAAGACATACTTATATATGGCTTCAAAGGCTCTTGACTGATACTTATGAATTATTGAAACATTGCCTAGCCTAAACATATCAACGCGATATTCTTGTGTAATGGAGACGATCCCATGATAAACTACACTACACTTAGAATAGAATAGAATAGAATATATATTTATTATATATCTTTATTTAATTAGTTATGAAAACAGGAACCTACTGTGTTTTTTTACAAAGAATATTTTTTTTCACTATTAATGTTATGGATATGCCCTTGCCCACGAATATTTAGGTGAATCTATTTTAACACAAATTCGCCCTAGTTCATGTTCAACCCATGACATCACATTGATCCTTTTTTTAGAAATTAGTCTTTGTGGATTTAAAAAAAAATTCGGGTTTGAATTTGGAATTCAAGTTAATATACACTACTAAAGCAAACATACTGTAAAATATCTTTACGAGATTACTTTTATTTTTTTGTTGATCAACGACTATTTTTTCAACATTTATTTAAACACTTATTATGTTTATTACTATGAAACTTAAAATTCCTGACACTCAGATAGATTTCGAACTAACTTTAACAAATTTAAATTTTCTGAAACAATATAAATCCTCGTTGTAATAGTTATGTTGATTTCTAAAGTTCTTTGGGTTACTTTTTGTTTACTTTATTTTGTTAAACTTAATAAACATACTGGGAAATATTATGAACTCTTGAATATTTCAGGGTATACTTAAAATTTTCCTATACTGCAAACTCTATGTCCACAATACTTGGAGCGCATGACCAGGATCAAGATATAGAAGAAAGCGATTACATTAATAATAAGGGATACATAATATTCTCTTATAGCGGTGAGTAATTAGTTACATACTTACGCAATTATCCGACCTCCCCAGGAAGGATTTGAGTTTTTTGGCTACTCAGCTTTAAGGATTAAATTATCACTATTAACGCTCTCTTTCAGACAACCTTTGGATGGATAGGAAAAATATTATAACAATATGAGGTAAGTTGTTGGTGTGACCGTTGTCAATTATTACATGTTATAAATCTTACAATAAAACAAATCTATATATAAATTCCACCATAAAAGTGTTTACATATGAATACACAAATAAATAGATAGTATTGTATATAAACATAGTACTATATATATGTAATATATTAATATTATAAAAAGAAGATAAATAATTATGAGTGAATATAATTGTTTTGTGCGAGATAATACTCTTTTACTTGATGAAGAAACAGATGAACAACACGTGATCATCTGAGCTTTTCTTGTAGATTTCAGTAATGCATCCAACAACAATGATACCAGCACTGTGAAAGATTTGGTGTTTTATCTTGTGGAGTGCACACGGATTCCTAGTATCAAGTTATCCAATGATCTCAAAATTCGCGAGTGTGTGTCGTTCTCGAACGTAAAAAGTTCGTTAAGGAGTAGATTATTATGTATATATTAAAAACTTATTAGTTTAAGTTGGCATCAATTATTATAAATTTTAAATAAACTGTAGATGTGAGTTTTAAATTACTGTTATAATACTCGACAGTAATTTCAACAGTCAAGGAATATCGAATTAAATTCATATTTTTGCATACAAATAATATATGCTAAATGACAATGAATGAAATCAATCATGACAATCTAAATGTTTGGGAAATTTCAAAATGATTTTTGAGTTTTGGAAGTTATCAAAACTTCACCTTTTTTTTACGAGGATTCCTATCCATTTACGGACCTACCCGCCACTGGCTAAGCGACGGGCGTGTGTGGGTCCTCGTATATATATGAGCCCCACACACGCCCGGGTATATATATATATATATATATATATATATATATATATAATATATAAATTTTATGCAGATATTTTTGTTATTGTTTGTATGTAAATAACCACACGAGAAATTGATACGAAATCCAGTAAAGAAAAACGTGTACAAACTTTTCATTATGTAAATAGTTGGTTCACATTGTCCACTTATAGATATGCTTATATCGTTTGTGGACGCATCTAATTTTTATTGTGATTGGCAACCTACAGCCCACAGGGGATCACCATTTATAAAATGGTCTTCTAACAAAAAAATACTTCAGAAACAAAAGCAATGTTGACTGTTATTTGCCGTGCTTTTTTTTATTATATTTACGGAGAAGGCAAAGGTAACTGAAGCACATACAGTTATGTTTTATATAGTATTTTCTTTTATTTCTTGCTCCAGGATACCGGTGTAACGTATCCCTTTACCTCATGGAGTTTTTGCCGATTAATGTTAGGTCCGCCATTTTGTTAATAACTTATGAAAAAGAAGTTTGAAGAAGGAAAAATGAATACAATGTTATTGATTACAATGAAATTACATGAAAATAGAAAATCTCACGTAGGTCACTAACAAACGCTGAAAGATGTATTCCGTGTACTTCACTATATATAGATCCTTTTTGGCATGAAAATACACCCATTTTATAACAAAAACTTCCCTAAAACACATTATACGAAATAAAATATACATCGTCCAACCGACCCCGCCATTACGCCAAGAGCTCCCTACGCTTTTTATACAAAAAAGTTACCCATTTGTCATTACCTTCATTTCCATATAACATCAGTATTCAAAACAGTAAAAATCGAACTTTATAGCGTTTCAAAACATGATTTCTCAGTTATTTAATAATATTAACAAACACACATTAGACAAATCTTCGCTAAGGCATATTATCATTGTGCAAATACGATTAAAGTTTGAGCAATTACGCTTACATTCTCTACTAAATTATCACATTAATAAATTATTATCAATCCGAAAGGTTATTTCTATGTTGAAGTCGATGATTATCTTAAATTAAGGCAACTATTTCGTGAGAATTCTTAGTAAATTCTTATGCGAATTTTTTTTTGTTTATAGCAATGGTTCGACAGCTGTAATAGATTGTATTATGTCAATATTTTGTAGCTCCAATAATATAACATACATAGTGTAATAGATAACCTCTTTTTTTAAGTCGTTTAAAAACCTATCCACACGATGTATATATTATATGCAATATTTGTAATAATTAATTTTTATTATGTTTCTCAATTATTTCTAGAGAGATACCTAATTATATAAGACCTTTAATTTAGGTAAAAACATTTGTGCATGCAATCGCTTAAGAAATATTATTTAAGTATTAAAATCTGTTTTGAAAATGGAATTTACAGTTTTATAATATGTTAAAATTATTAAAAGAAAAAATTTGAACACGTTTTAAAGGAAAACCATTTTGCTAAATATTTTAATGTTCTTCATTCATACATTTTGAATATTTCTATGGCTCTTACATTATGTTATAAAATTTATATGCGTGAGGAGTTAAACAAATACAACGCGATAGCCGATTATGTATGTCTATAAAATTGACAACTTTTACTATTACGTATTTAAAAATCTTTCTATGTCATCTAATAGATTTTCCTTTTTAACTAATTCCATTGAATTAATACCTCTAAGATTCTTAATAAAATTTGATATTTTCAAAATTTATCTAAGATCAACAAATTTAATCGTTAACAAGGAAAATAAATAATAGGAAACTCAAATGTCAATATGAACATAAACAATGACATATAAATTATTTCAATAGATTCTGTGTTTCTGTGAAAGTGTCCACTGGCCATTCGAGATCCACATTGTTTTTACCGTAGAAGAATCGGACGGGTATTATTAAAATCATAATTCTCGTATGGCCGAAGGCCGAATCTTAGGAAGAGTCAGGGAGAGAGGCGTCGCCTGGCCGGCTGTATAAAAGCCAACGGTCGCTGGTTCAGAGCATCATACAACCACGACACCTCCGTGAGACAACATGAAAGCGTTCTTGGTAGGTATCGTGTGCAGTGAAAGTGAATTGTAACCTGTGCGTGACCCGCGCTCCTGTGACCGCTCTGGAGTTTCCGAGCGAATTGTGACTCAGTGCTGTCGACGGCTCAGTTCTATTTATCGTTGGACGAAATTATTAATACGCAAAAATGATTAATGGAACTGAAAAGTCGATAATAAAACAGTTGTTAAAAATCGTGAATTTTTGCCGTAGGTTTTAGCTGCAGTAGCGACGCTCGGCTCGGCGAGACCCGAGGCGGGATACAGTTATAATGCTCCCGGCGGTCATGGCGGTGGCGGCGGCGGCCACGGAATCGGCCACGGCATCGGCGGCGGCATCAGCGGCGGGCACGGCGGTGGCGGCTTCGCTTCCGGCGGTCTGAGCTCCAGCAGCTTTGGTCTTGGAAGCGGACTCGGAGGTGGATTCTCCTCCGGAGGTGGTTTCTCATCCGGTGGAGCTAGCTTCTCCTCTGGAGGCGGTGGCTTCTCATCCGGCGGCGCTGGTTTCTCCTCAGGAGGTGGATTCGGAGGCGGTTTCGGCGGCAGCTTCGGTGGTGCACCCATTGTCCAGAAGCACATCTACGTCCATGTCCCACCCCCAGAACCTGAAGAACACCGCCCACAAGTGATCGGCGGAGGTGGTGTTGCCCAGAAGCACTACAAGATCATCTTCATCAAGGCCCCTGCTCCTCCCGCACCTGTCGCGCCCATCATCCCCGCTCAAGCCCAAAACGAAGAGAAGACCCTCGTCTACGTGTTGGTCAAGAAACCCGACGAACAGCCCGACATCACCATCCCTACTGCCGCCCCAACCCAGCCCTCAAAGCCCGAGGTTTACTTCATCAAATACAAGACCCAGAAGGAATCTGGTGGCTCAATTGGACTCGGCTCTGGCATCGGCGGTGGTATTGGCGGCGGTATTGGCGGTGGTCTGTCTGGTGGCAGTCTCTCTGGTGGTCTCTCTGGTGGTAGCATCGGTGGTGGTATCTCCGGTGGCAGCATCGGCGGCGGTCATGGTGGCAGCATTGGCGGCGGGCACGGTGGCAGCATCGGTGGCGGCCATGGCGGCAGCATTGGTGGTGGACACGGTGGCTCCTCCGGCGGACTTAGCTCCTCCTACGGCCCCCCTGGTCAGTCCGGCCCCTATTAAACAGCGCAACAAGCGCGCCCACATGTGATACTTGCTTTGCCGGCGAAACCTAGTGTTAAGTAGAGAAAAAATTACGGTGCCTAAATGTATTTATGTAAATAGTAATTTTAATGATTAATTTTAGTTGTATGATAAAGTTCTTTTGCATAAAAAACTTGTAAACCAAACTCACTTTGTTTATACTTAATTCGCTTGCCCCATCTAAATATTATTCCTATTCAAACTTATTTCTAACCTAAAGTAGATAGTTAATTCGATTCAGTAAGTTATTAAGTAAATTCATTCAATTTGAATCTTATATTTTTGTTATAGGGATCACAAAAGTAATTTGAATTTCAAAACTTCAACTTTCCTCTTACTCACCAAATATTTTATCGCATCTTCACAATTACCGAGATGAAGTGAGACAGGTATCTATGTATGGTAGAAAGTTCCGTTTCTCCGTGTGGGCGACACATGTTGCGCAATCGGGACAGTCTGACCCCAGTTGCATAATGCATTCAGAAAGAGCATCTCGCAACATCTTTTATAGAAAATAACAGTTTCGCTAAATATTTATTACATAATACACCTATTGCGAGTCAACAATACTGTTGCGTAAAATTGACATTTAACATTTTCCCTTTTCACAAATATTTAAATAACACCTGCTAACCGATTAATTGCGATTCGTGTTCTTTCGTGTTAAGCGGTTGACCCAATGAAGGATGTATAACGGCAGTGGAGTTAGGTCAAAAACCCGAGGACAAAAGAGCAAAAAGCCTCATTTACGGGGCGACCGGCGGTTGTGACGTAACGCCATGATGACACGGAATGAGAGCTGGTTTTGCCTGAATATTTATAACATATTATGGAGAAACTTTCGTCACTTCCGCTTAAATCCGCTTAGGTCACGCTCGGACATCCATTTGTTCATATTTGTTTAGTATCTTACGAACGCGTGACTTCACGTCGTATTTAAAAAGTGAGATTTCGAATACATTTTAAGTCTTAAAAAGCAAAGTTTCAAAAAATGTTGATAATCGATTTTATAAACGCGATGAAAACTTACAATATCTAATTTAAACTGTCGTATCAGTACTTTGATTTATTAATTTAATTACAGACTCCATTCTAAGAGTTAAATAAAAGAAATACAGCTGTGAGTTAAATAAACAATATTTATAGTCGAATAAACCATATCTATAACTTACAAACGAATTAACCTTAATTAATGAAAATGACATTTAAAGTCAACGACCACACACATTTAAATTATATTTTGTTAACTGCAATATGTAATATCAAAATATTCTTATAAGTAAAATACTTACGTAGTCAGTCTTTTTCATTGGACATATGAGTGAACCAAACTAAATATAAATTAAATCGGCTTACTGAAATACATTTAATAGACATTGATATTTATTAAAGACACAATTTTGTTACAATAGGAACTTAAAAGTAAATTAGATAATAAAAACACAGCACACTATGATGACTAGAGGTTACCAAACTAGGCTAGACTTTTATCTTGAGAAACCTAATTTAGTATTAAAATTATCTAGATAGCTGCTTGTAATACGTGAGTTTACAGAAGAAAAATTATTAAATATAATAAAATATATGCTGCTAATAAAATAACACCCGCTGGCGTAAGTTTTATTTTTAAAAAAGTAGAAAATATTAAATTACATATATGGTTTCATACACTTTTAAATAATATAGTGAGTGTAGGATTAGATGGCCTTTTAGAACGGTTTCTCAGTTTGAACACTCGTCGATTTAACGATTGCCCAACTCTTGCAAAGCCATCAAAAATTTTAATTCTGAATAAGTTTCGAAACTTAATGACCATTATGGCCTTCACCGTACAATTTTTAATAGACATCTTGGATGGTCACTGACTTATAAAACAGTTTATGTTTATAAAGAGAGACGTTTAAAAAATTACACCAATAATGTAAGCATCAATAAATTATAATAGTTAAGTTTTATTTCTATTTTATCAATACTGTAAATTACCCACAAGATGTACCAATGATCTGAGAATGGTCGCGGGATTCCGCTGGATGTGAACGCAAAGGGCTTAGATTAGATGCCTTTTGACATTAGCAATCGAATCACTAAATGAATAATGTATGGGATTTGACAATCACGCTCGATAGCTAAGCGAGGGTTTAAGTCAAATGCCATACATTTTTCACTAATCGATTGCGTTAGTGATTTGATAAGAACATTTTGTCTAGGCCCTAGGTCAAACGGTTTTCTTGGGAGAGGCCTGTGGCCTGTGGCATCTGTCGGCTGATTTGATGATAATGTTGAATGGACATCGGCATTAGTTCTTAAGGCACTCAAATTCACTACACCATAAATCCTTACACTGAGAATATTTCACGGCAAAAGCACAGCATTTCACAGTAATTTTCAACAGAAATTGGGTTATTATGGCATTCTATTCAGTACAAAATCAAGATACTGTCGAAAGGCAGTGATCTTATTAGAGTTTTAAAGCCTACGCAAAAACAAAACAAAAAAGATTTGAAAAAAGAATTGAAAGAAAAGTCTGTAGAAAATTTTATGAATAATTATTTTTTTAACCCGCCTCTGAGGCATGGTGGGTGAAACCACCTTACTCAGATCTACAGTACCCAGTGGCTAATTCTTAGTAAAGGAAGGAAGTTTTACATTTCTTTTGGTGGTTAGTCTGCCTAACTATTACAATTTTACCTGCCAATTGGAGGTAAGTAAGGTAGACCAGTTCCTCTGTTGATGAGAAATCATTAAATCCTCATAAAAAGTCATAACGCTATTATGCCATTTTATTAGCTTTAAGCCGTTATACTATCGAAGATATATCCAACTAGACTCTAGAATCTGCAACTGATCAGATTAGACTTTTTTGTTACAAATCTAAATATAAATCACCTCAATATTTGATTGCGTTCAAAAAAATGGATTGTTTTCGAATATTTATGAATAGTGAGGCTGAGCGTATGCAATATGTTACCACGCGTTATTTACGACTAAATGGAATTACGATATCGATAATGATGTCGAAATAGTAACCTAACTGTTATACTAGTAGAGTAGTAATCGAAAATAACAGATCAATTAATTTAATGTTAAAGTGTTTATCGGCCTAATACTGTAATGTTGCAAGAATTTATATATTTTTTTTTATAAAACGTTGACATTCTAAATCTGAAATTGAATTTATTTTTAACTTTATCGAATGATTCCAAAAGGTCGTGGATTGCTATCTTGTCTTAGGACATCACAGTATTTCTATATGCTGAATTATATCATAAGACTCACAATATACTTTATAAACAACGAATAACAATAAATAAGAAATAACAACCAATAATATCAATAAATAACGTTAATCGTGACAATGTGATTTCATCCCAATTCTCTTCAAGCGCACTAGTTTCAATCATTGAAACGAAGCAACTTCCATTATTTTTCCTCGATGGTGCTTCAGAAAGTACGTTAAAGCGCTGTTTTTGATGCAGATGGTTGCTCTTAATTATTTTGCTAATAGTAAAACATCGTGTTCATTATTAAAGGATGCATTGTAAGTGCACTTTTAATTTATGTGCTATATTATGTGTATTTGACGCAAAAATAATTAAAAGCACCAGTCTTCATTTCGTAGTTAATCTAATAGCTGCTTAATGTTAATATCTGTAGTTAAGAAATCCTATTAACCTAAGCGCTGTGATACTAGTAAATGCACGTTATTTGGTACAAAAGTATAATTTACTTTACCTTTACTTGCTAATATTATACCGGCGGACTACAGTTAAGGAAATTAGACGAATGTCACAGAATTACAGACCATTTTAATGATGTTAAAAATATTTATTTATATAACACCTTTACAATTACTTTTAACATCCCTAAAATTATCTATTTAGCTAGACTAACTTGTATAAGTTTACATTAAAAAACGTCCCTTTGCTTCCTTATTCCGATTTATATATTTACGAGTCTCTCTCACAACTCAAAAATGTTCATTAATGAATCATACATTAGAAATTATTGATGTATTAGTGACAGTCTGATAGCTATAGACTTCAGATCATACTCCTGTTACTCAGAGGTGATCAGACTCTTATGTAGATGATATCGAGTATTAGAATCGTTTATAAATAAAGCTGGATGATAAAACATAACATTATTTGTGTAGTTCTTATCAAGTATCGAGTATGTTTAGTTATATCAGCATCTTCATCTAGAGCCTATAAAGTCCTACAACTAGGTATAGGCCTGGCAGTCCTTCACGAGAGGAACTGATGAGGAGTTGCAACATAACACTACCACGCTGGTCAAATACGACTTGATGGCTGAAATTGGTTCCCGTAACAACCAGGACCAAAGTTTTGACATACCGAAACGTTAGCGTAAACTTTATATTTATTACACTTTTATATTCTGTTTATAATATAACACATATAAAGTATAGTTAAAAAGATTACGTAACAAAATTGTTTTTACTAACACTACCTTGACTGTGACTTAGTATACGACCAACATACGATAATCCAACATACTATAAGCCTAAAAATCAGATTTTGACAAGTTAAATACTCTTTTGGAATAACGAAGGTAATTAATGTTGTTTCAGAGTCCGGTCGTATGTAATTGGTTTCTGTACGAAACATTACAATTTCGTTTTTCATTTTAACGTAAAGGCTTTCGTATGAAGTGAAACAGAGCGTAATTAAAATCATTATAGACTTTGTAAAATTATATGCTAATTTTTGAAAACTTTTTATCCCTAAGCTTATAATAAAGTAAATTGTTATTACACTCAATTAATTAGTAACTCTATTGTCTCTCGACCTATTGTAATATCATTTTAAAAATCAAGTAACTTTGGCTTTTAATTCTCATTGTGAGGTTGGCTAGTACATACCAGCCGAAGTTTATTTCAATATTTTGTCCAATACCTGTATTAGTTAAATATTAATGGAATTAGAAGAAAAAGAAGGTGATGCAAAAATTTGAAATTTTTCAACTATAATTAATATAATAATAATAATAATAGAAAATTCTCAACAAATAATTGTGGAATTACCTACACTTTCACTAATTAATCATAATGTTATAGAAGATAGATTTTTTTATTGTTACTATGAAACTCATGGACAGTTCGTCACTTAAACAAAAATCTCGTTCTGTAAACACACCTACTTATCTCTAACGCAATAATGTAGAACCAATCATCTGTTCATCAATAATATACAAAAACAAATCATGTAACATTTACGATACTCTAATCACAGGCAAAACCTTTTAGATTACATACGAACAGCTGTCTCTTTCGATTTTGTAAAGAGGAAAAGATGCAAAATATATAGTCGGTTACAGCACATCTTGTTTGACCCGTCTCGATAGTGAGAGTGAACTTTGACGTCATGTGCTTTCGCCAATTCACAACACGCGTGCTTTATGACCCGGAACTCACTCAGCTTTATTCGTATTGCGGCAAGGTTTATTTTAATTGAATAGCTTATGACAACTCGGCGGGCTTTATTTCTAATTTGTTTTAATGGAAATAAAAAAGTTTTACTTTTAAGCGCTTATTTATTTTAACTTATCAGTCTCTCTATAAAGCCTTAATTATCTATTTTTAGAGAGTATATACAGTTCTCATCAAATTCCCTTATTGGTAATACATTAATTAATCTATAGATACTTAGAAACCATAAGCCGTCCTTAAGATTCCCTCTCAGTAATTACTGAGTAATTATATTTCTATAATTAAATTAGGCCTTGTTGATGAATGGCGTATGTTCTTAGACACAGAAAGATCACAGTTCTGTGGTCTCAGTACCTTTTTATACCAAAATTTGGAGATTCTAGCTGGTTGAATTATCACTTAACGTTCAACTGAATAATCATTTATATGAAAATAATATAATTAACGTTATATTTAATTTAAATTGGATAATTATTACTTAGGAAAGTAAAGAATTTTTCAATCATTTAATAGCTTAGGTTAAGTTTATATGCAACTCGGTTTTCAATAAACCCGTGCTCTTGTATCGCAACATATTTCACAACGCACTATGTAGTACATTGTTCTTAAATTAATGGTCAGTCAAAATATAATTGTGAGTCTGTATAGTGACGTTCAATAGCATTGCATAATGCCATCCTTTCAAATGTTCAGAGGATTTTTATACTTATTACTTTAAGCCTAAGGTTAATTTGAACTCTTTGGTAGTTTAAGTGGAAAGTAGAAAAAGCAAAATGTACAACAGACTTGCCTGAATTATTTCGTGCAGTAGATTAAGACATTTTGTTGATCACTTATATTTGTTTATTAGTAATGGAGTCGAATAGTACGTTACTGCAGCAGCCAGCAAAAGATTAATAATCAATGCCTCGTTGTGACAAAGGCGTGTATAATTCTTTTCTCAAATAATGCGTAGAAATTAAAACTACAAAGGCAGAACTTTTTATTAAAGTATGAGCTGACGGGTGAATCGAATTTGAACCATGTAAGCGTCTAGTATTATCACAATATGAATACTTCACAAAAATTTAGTTCATAACGCTCATTGTCTGCGCTTGAACTCATTTTGTCAAAACAATTTACTTTTCAAAATCAATGACGAGCAACGAACAACAATAATCGTCATTTGTTTTTGTTTTTTAAAATAAAATCCTTCTATTTGCATGCCAGTTCAAAATTTAAATAAAATATTTGATTTATTACCTCCCTGGTAGCCTCCATGTTAGCTTAAGTGTCAACATCAAGTTTCGGATTAAAAGAACATTCCATTTTTAAATTACACGGCAGATTTGAGTTTACATAGTAATTTATTTGACCGTTAAAACACGGCAAATATGGATTTTTATACAACTTCTGAAAACCGCTGCTCACATATCTCGGCTAATACAGCAATTTCCATCCATATAATCCAAGCAAATTTGAGAAAAAGAAATTTTTACCAACGGTTCTTAGAAAAAAGAAATGTTATATGGTATCTCTTTTAAATATTATTTAAAGCATCTTCGTTAACAACCTGCTTATATTCACATCAAAGTTAGACTCATGCTGCGAAGCTTTTAAAACTTTTCCTGAGACAGTGAGATTTTCTTTTTGATAGTTTTTACTGTAACAAATTCAAAATAAGTAATTATTTTTACTGTACGTAACTGCTAAATGATAAGGATATTATTTTTCGTTATTACTACATCAGTTCAAAATAAGAAAATAATATATTAAATACTTGGATACAATGGCACGACTGAAATTAAATAGGGGTGTACTCTCTTTCATCTTTCATTATTTATTCTTTCTCTTTCATTACAACCCTTCTAGAAAAGCACAGATAGCGGTTTTGTAATTTGAAGTTTCTAAATTGTCAATTTGAAAGAACTTGCCACAGTACAGTACTTGTACAGCCTTATTTTTAAGCACATATAAAAACTTGCTGATCGAGGAAATGGATCATCTATATGTCAATTAACTTAACGTTATAGAAATCATTATATCCCTTTCTTATTTATGCTGAATGAAAGGAAGGTAGATAACTTCAATAAAGTTTTAGCGAATGCCAACGATTTAGAAATTAAAGAACGGAATGGAAATTTCGAAGATAATTCAAAATATATTTTTGTTGCCACATATCTTAATTTATAATTTGAAAGACTACCCTAAGGATCAATACGTGCACATTATAATTAACTAACAAACCCGTAAGTTCTAAGCCCAAGGATCCTCCAATCATCAGCTCAACATAGTGGACCAATTCTGATTTGGTGACAAAAAAGGACTTTTCCAAATCGTTTCCAAACATCTACGAATAATCGAAGATTAATTAACAAAATTAATATAATTAATTTTAAAATGTTGAAACTATGGGTCCATGGGGTCCAAGTGCTCGTTCCTTTTTTAGGGAGCTATCCAAGAGACTCACCGAGGTGTCTGGTGACCGAAAGGCTGGCAGCTATCTTGGTCAACGGATCAGCCTTGCCATCCAACGTGGCAATGCTGCTAGCCTTTTAGGCACCGTTCCTGACGACAACCCTGGGGTTGATATATTTTTTAACTTATAATTTTTAAAAATTAATTAATTAATAATTTAAAATTTTTATGAGAACAATACTAAATGTTAAATAATTATTCTAATTTTAACAAGAAAATATTGATTTATGATCAATAAAAAATTGTCAATTTTAAACGCCTTCGAACGATGAACAAACCAAGCCTCTGATTAATTATAAACCAATGTCGAAAAGGGTTCAATATTTACAAAGATACTTACTAGCTAATGCTATTCCACGATATCTATTTGTTAGTTCCTGATTACTGAAGCAGGACAACCTTTCTAAAACCCCTACTTCTTGTTTATCGTCACTATATACTCCGCCGTGATCTTGCGACTAAGACAACCTATATCAGTTCTTAAGATAAGAGGGTTAAATTCCCGTGGGGGCAGAAAATATCCTTCCTTTTTTCCTATATAAATTTAACCACCATTTTACTTAAAGCTGCCGTCGTAACAATAATGATAACAGCATTGTTGTATTCCGTTCATTGAGAGGTAAGTAATAACTTACAATACGTCCGGCCTTATAATAACTTACAGGTTAAGTATTATCAGGTGAGATGAAGACCAAATAGTTAGCCCATTAAGAATGATAAACATGGAAATTTTCTCCATCAGTAAATCTCTACCTCCTTGTGGGCCAATAGAGGCGGCATCGTATATGAAATTATACACAAGGTAGAAAAAAGACTCGACACCTATTTAGACGAAATATCGTCTATTCCTACCTCAGCGTTCATATAACTATTGCTGTTAAAAATATTACAGATGTTAGTTTCAAAAATGTAATAGATTATTATTTTAAAGCAATTCCTTTAAGATTATGGTGCACTAACTTTCGTCGTGTATACACCCTTCTGACGGCTCATCATCTTATTGTACGAAGTCATGTTGTTAATCTTAGTATCAGTCTTCACTTACATACTGAAAAACTGTTATGTGAACTTGCTAATGTAATTATAACGTGCACTAACCAGACCTTATCGGATGAAAAAACTAATTTTGTTCTCATTCGCTAGCAACAAAGTGCTCTCGTCTTTTCATTTTTCTTATTATCTAGTAAATAAGAAATTATGATTGAATTAGATATAATAAAAAACATTAACAGAGATGTTTGAAATTCGTAAAACCTTGTATATTTCCACGACCAGAAGTTTTTTAACTAAATGAAGACAAAAGTTTATCGGGTATTAAAATGGTTGTGTTTAAAAATGATTTAAAAGAGAAATCTTAGTAGGGGAAGTTATTATATCACAAGCAGTCCTCAAAGCCTGAGAATGTTACTGACCTTTGCCATGTAATCGTGTTAAACAACCTGAACGCTTTCAATGTACCCTGTAAATAAAACAACATTTATATTTTTTTTCTCTTTAATAAACTCAGCTTTATATAAGTTAATATTCTACAAGGAATAAAAAAATTGGACTTTATTCATGAATTGAAAGAAGTCTCTCTGCCGTTTCAATTATGTTATTAAGTTTAGGTATTGTAATATTTTTTCACTTATTACTACTGCTTTCTCGTATATCTTGAGAAAAAATTGTTGTTAAATAGATATTACAATTTTAGTAACTCACGCGTCAATGTATATGGACATAAAAATAGATAACATTTTTTGATTACAAAATTTATTTGTTTAAATTTAAACAATATATCTCCTAATAGAATAAGAATATCGTATTTTAAAAGAAAAGACGATATTCTTGTATTCGTTAAGAAGCCCAACATCATTTTACAAAAGTCAGTTTTCACTTAATACCATGTAACTAACATTACGCTTAAAATGGAGTTCAATACTGGGTTACTATACTACATAGCTATGAGCAAGAGAAAGAAAACTTTGATACAACTTAGCGTTATAAAGAGTCATTAACTTACTTCTAGAGGATTTAAGAGGAAGCACCAAGGTCATGAGAATTATAAAATATGTTTTTGTAAAGTTTCTTGCTCTCGCGACGGAACTATCTATCGAAAAGTATACAAAATTAAAAGTTACATAATCCCTTGTTTCCTTCCATTATAAACGGTTATATAAGTTTTTTCATTGTGATATTAAAGCAAAACTTTGGGTGGATTCCTATATTTGACCTACCTTAATAATTTCGTAAAATTTGTGTTAAAAAACGGGTTATCTGAAAGTAGTAGAAAATCTTGACCAAACTAATAATATAGTGATAAAAAATATAAGGTTCTCCCTGTATTTTCTATTGTTAAAAATTCCAGTGGTACTAATAATAGCAGTATACTCTAGTACCATAATCCAGGGCGAAAACAGGGAACTAAGTTGGTATGGCAAAAATGCCCTACAAAATGAAATACACGTGCTAGTTCTTAAGTCGACGCTCAAAACACTTATTATAAATATCAGATTTAGTCCAAGTTTTATCTGAGAACTTTAAGATCTTAAAGAATGTAAACTTAGGGTACAGAAAAAAAATTCACAGACCACGCAATAAATTCACACAAAGAGGGCAATTTGAATGCAAAAGAGATTAGCTGAAATACCGTGTACAGTTTGTTAATCAGTTAATTGTAGCCGGAGTAATTACATTTGTCTTTGGCACAGATTATACAATTCGAACCGTTTCGCTTCAGATTCTTCTGTTTGAGAATAACATCTAGACTGTATTCAAAACTGAATTATCTAAACACTTTGTGTGGATTACTTACCTAATCGATATATTTGTAGATTTTATAAATAATAGAACATTAGTATCTTGCATTTCTATGTATATCTGTTTTCCTTTTTACTTTCTTATTCAAAGAACGAGATGCACACAAAATCTACATTTAAATTCAGAATCAGATCCAGCCTTCGTTCTACCGTTTTTCCGGTCTTTTGGGTAAAATACTCAAAAGCATTTTAACTAGCTGACTCAAATTTTTATTTATAATAAATCATAGTAGCCCCGTGCCAGCGATATTAGCTTACTAATATCGGGTTGTCGCTTATCAGAGTGGGGCGAAAATTACCGAAAGAAATTATTGAATATTTTCGATTAATCCATTCGGTGATAAGAACTAAGAAATGCTTTTCGTCTCATTCACACTCATAGTTAGTCTTCATATAATTTATCTAAAGTCAAAAGTTATGAAGTCAGTTTTTGCTAATTTTTTGTCGAAGCGAGAAATCCACCTAAAGGTTCTCTTCAACTTTGACACCACTGATTTTCTATATCGCTGAAGCCAATTCAGGCCGCACGAAGCCGGAATAGCGCATGCATTTTTATTACTCATAAATTTCAGACACATTCCGGCGCTGCGTATTGACGAGCACACATTAAAACCGAGCAGGTTGCGTTTGTATGAAGATTCCATACTTCTTCTTTTTACTATGAACGAATCGTTTCATTTTTGTTTTGCTCGTTTTAATACAGGTGTGATATAAAAAATCCACATAAAAGCTAAAAATTTATGATCAAAGTTAATTTAGTTTAGAAAACCGTGTAACTGAAATGCTGTTGCTATACATAACTATCACACACATGGCCACTTCGGAGCATTTTAATTTGTAGAACAGCGAATGTCTGAGAACCTCATGAACCATGTCAGATAACAAAACAATATTGTGTCTTGATTTTCCGACTTGTAAAGTTTTTAACGTTCAGAGCAGACTAATGTAGTCTTTATATACTGTTATATTTGGAAAAGTACTAAGAGATACAATGTTCACCAAGTGAACTAGTTGTTTAAAATATTGTCAAAGTCAACCATTTGTACGGACAAACATCAAGACGAATACTTTATAACAGTTTGGTAAGTAGTAAGAAAGTCTTAGTGGGTCGGCCACAATACCAAGTCTGTAAATATTTAATTATGTAAGCCGATCAAAATCTTCTAAAGGGCATGAAAGGAGCTTCTGTGAGACCCGTAGATTACAAATTTTATTCTAATCATCTAGAACGACAAGAACAATAGCTTTGATCAAAAAGCTCTACTGCAACCGCTGTAAGCGCTATTTTACAACTATAGGTTCCTTACTAATTACGCTAAGCTAACAAACCATTCTAAGCAATAAGAAATATATAAAAATAATTACAGAGTATCTCAGTCACATCTTGATTTAAAAATAATAACCTAACAGTCTTCAACTGACAAGATCAACAATGCGTTGTAATCGGCGCCAGCGCAGTGTGCGCAGCCATTGTGCGCAACCGGATTTCCACGTAGCGTAGCATCTTCCGGAATTTCTTTCGGTCTGATAGTAACTCAATACTCTTTGAACTGCAGAATAGATTCAGTGGAATATTCGATCGACATTTAAATTTTAGACAATCTAGTAAATTAAAAAACTCGTTTAGAAATATCTGCTTTCTCAACAACAACATCTTTAATAGAGATTATTTTATCTAATAGTTTTGGAGAAAATAAAATCTTGCATGAGCATGGAATTCCTTAACGGCACACGTATTCCCCCTTATAACATGGGTTCCTTTAAAAGAGGCGTGAAAAAGAACTTTTTGGGCCGGCAAGGTGAGGGTGGCTAGGGCAGTATGTCGCATGCTTCACTAGCTATCTTCACATATGGACTCCTCTACTGTTTACCATCAGGTGGTGTCGAGTCATTTTCATGCTTAAAAAAATCATCTAAAATATGAACAAATTCATGATATGGCAAGCATATTGTATATGAATTATATTCAATATGCTTGCTTATTTAAAACAAATATAAACGTCTCAGTCTTTTCATTGTCATTTTACCGCCTCTGTGGGCTAGTAGCAGACTACCTACTTCAGATCTGGAAATCCTTGGTTCAAATCCCGGTAGGGGTCAAATAATTCTGCGTGGTTTGGTTGGTGATAGAGCTTGATCTATATCCGCCTGGCTAGTTACTAGCATCTTACCTACTACTGCTACCATAACAATAATTTTAACAACTTTGTTGTGTTCCGACAGATCGATCGGAAGCCGAGCAGCTAGAGGTCCGAGGTTAAATTCCCAGAGCGGGCAGAAATTTTGTGCTTGGTTTGGTCGGTGGCAGGGCTTCTTTTAAGTTCGCCTGGCTAACTACTAAAATACTACCTAAATCTGCCACCATAAAAATAGTGTTTACAGCATTGTTGTATTTGGAGGTAAGATAGCCAGTTCCTCAGTGTTGAGGAATCTGGGTGCAGTTAGTTTCCATCGTCGACTTTATCTTCACTAACCATAGTGAAATGGAGAATACCCGTTATAAATTCTAAAAAAAACATTTCTTGGAATTAAATTACAAATTGTCCTCTTTGATAGAGCGGTTGAGAAACTATTAGCAATATTCCATCCTTGTCAGCAATGATCTTGTTATTTCAGTTTTGTTACGTTTTTGTTCTGTTACTCATATACGAAAAGAAAAAAAATATTACATAAATAAGGCTGTACGAACAAAATAGCCCGTTTTCTATAATTATTACTAAAATAGGTTATAATCCGTTAACAAATAAAGCTGTAATCTACAGAGTAACTAAACATACTAAACACATCAGTTTAAAATAACATTAACAACCTCTATGCTAAATTTAACTCACATTTAGGAAGTTAACTGATGTAATATTATTAGAGTGAAAGCGCCCTGTTTTCAGTTCAGGAAGATGTAAAGTTTCGAGGTGTTTATAATTATAATTATATAGAAGAGCTATCATACTAAAATGTACATCCTAATAAAATTCTTTTCGGCATTACAGTTCATCATGTATGTGGATATAATTTGAAAAAAGAAAATCATATTCTAATTCAGACATACGCCAAAAATTTTGCAACGCATTTTTTTTAATGGATATTCTCCATTTAAAAGCGTTTTCATTACGATCAAAACATTACGAGCAAACAACTTAATATAATATTGCTGCAACCATATTATATCTGAAGTTCCTGCCTTGTTACTCACTCTTGCTATTACAATGTTGCTTATAAATAATTAAGAAGCTAGTATAGATTTACAGCTACTAATATCCTATCCACTGATAGAGATTAGCTTATTACCAAGTAAGTTTATTACTAAGTAACTTCTTTTATTTTGGTATCTAAACTTAGTTCTATTTGAGGCCAAAATATTTAATTCGGAGGTTAGGGAGCTTTAATTCTTAAAGGGTTAGGCACTTGACTTTCATCTCACTTCATATTAAGTGAAGATAAAGATGAAAATGGAAGTGAACTATACCCGGGTTACTCAATCACAGACGAACTGACTGCCAATCGATCTGTCGGAACACAACAAAGTTGTGAACATTATTGTTATGACAGAAGAAGTAGGTAAGATGCTGTAACTAGCCAGGCGGATATAGATAAAGCTCCTTCTCCAACCAAACCACGCAGAATTTTTCGGCCCCTACTGGGTATTGAACCCATTACTTCCAGATCTGAAGTACGTGGTCTCATCCACTAGACCACAGTGGCGGTTAAAAGAAATTCGTTCTTTTATTATGAAATTGTAGCATTTTTGTGTATCTGTACCATAAATTTTGAAAGTTGATATTGTTGCCACTAGTAACGTATAACAATTTAAAACACTATGTTTTCTATTAAAAATATTTCTCTGTGGAGTATTGAGTGTTAAATAAAGAAATTAATAAACGCTTTAGTATGATCGGCTTCACACAAAAACTTAATAGATTACATGGAATTTTAGACAAAAAAAGAATTTAATCACTATTATATACCTGCAGATAAATTAAATTAGTAACCATTTTGTGGAAATAACTAAATGTAGTAACTATTATATACGTGGTAATATATTTTTTTCTAAATAGAAATAACTATTTAAATTTAATCTTCAGTGCTTGTCAATTAAGAATCTAATTAGAAGTTTTATGTAAAATTGAGACTTCAGATGCAAGTGACAGTACAAAAAGATGAGGTATGACACTTCATAGAAAGACACTACATAGAAAGAGCTTTAAGCATCTGTAAATGTTGGTAGCTTTTTTACATACACCGTGGATCACTCCAATGATCCTACTGTGTACTGTATTGACTACAATATCTTTTAAACCAGATGACGTCATCAGGTTAGGTGTAACAGACGTATCGCTATACCCTACAACTCAGTTCTTAAAAATTTCTAGTATTGCATAATACACACGAAAAAGAACCATGCCCCAATTTAACACTTATAATACTTATTTAAGCATGTATTACCTCTTGCCACCCACGAAATATTCGAATAAATTTCCCCGGTAATGTAGAAAGCTCGTTACGTAATACGGACGCATAATGTGCCAATAAGTGAACGTCCAAATTATTGAGATTCAATCCGCGTTGAGAGCGTGACACGCAAGGAACTGTGAGAACAACCCGACATTCTAAGAAGGAAGTTTTTGGTGAATCATCCAATGTTTCTTTTGGTAAAAAGATTGACATTTAGCCATCTGTTGTTATTGCTTATTCTTAAAATACTTCTTTAATTGCAACGGAAAAGATCAATGCGAACGTGGTACATTGGCTACGAAATATGTTTTTTTGTAAACATGATTGTCCTTGATAAGGATTACCTTGTTCTATTGCTACATCAAAGAATTAGGTTAATTTCAAACACCTTCGAATTAAAAATTAACACCGTATTTGCTTTTTAAAATTTAATGAACCTAAAACATTTAATTCATAAACGATAAATTCATTTAAATGAATTGCACTGTATTTAATTCTGTACGATTGTGAATCGTAATAAATAATTCGTCCGATGTGATTGTAAATCGCTAAGCGCAGGCGACCGTACCTGATGCAACTACTGGACTATTTGTGGCCCCTTAAAAAAGACGTAAAAAGTTAAGGTCTAATTTTCCTTATTATATTCTAAATACCAATGATTATCATTGTGCAATTACTGCTTTTTGTAATGATTATGCATTTTATCCTATATTTTATCTCCGTGTGTTTCACAATATCAACAACATCTGCAATCTGTAGGTTACAGTCTCAACACATCAGTGACAATCCGTCTTTAGACTGTCATGTGTTACACATCACAGATTTTTTTTAATTTTCAGAGCCTTTTCTACTAGCAAAACATGGAAATTAAATTTAGAATTATGAACAAGATATGTAGCATGTAATTTGTATTTGCGAAATCACAGGAGCTCATAAAAACAAATGACATGGTACATATCCATTTAAAATATACTTTTAAAGTTAGTTACCAAGAAATTATAAAGAGGCTGGTTTATGTGGGTTATTTAATTACTTCAAAATCTATAATGCTTGCATTATTTTCAACAAAATTAAGAAACCCATTTTTATTATTCCAATTTCAAAACATACAATAAAAATTCGCACTGGTAAAAGTTTTGATGAATTAATTAAATTTAGAAAACCTTTGTAAAAGTCAGACGTAAAACACTTCAAAATTAAATCTACTTATAAAGGCCTCGACAAAAGAATTCCGTTGGCCTTCAATATGGACTTATTGTTATCAGCACGCTGACAGAAAACCGCTTAGTTCTCCTCACTTGCACGTAATCCCAAAACATATTGCGATGTTTAAAGTCAAAGAGCAAGTGAGTGGACGATGATACCGATCTAGATAGAGAATAACCAGTTCCACAAATATGGAAGGGCATTTTCTACGATTGTGAACGGCCTTAGGTCACTTTAGGTCACACCATTTTTATAGTCGCATCTGTGTCATTGCAATACTGGTCGTTAAGTCTTAATATGAGCAAAAAAATAACGCGGCTTCAATAAAAGATAATGTAAATTGCATTACTTTATTACGATACCACTCGTAAATTGATTTTTAACTGATATTTCGCTTTCAACAATGGCGTATAAAAGTGAAATTAAGTTAATATCTTAAATCAAAATAATAATAAGTGCCTTAGAAAAAATTGAGGTCACTTTTTTTGGAACCGCCATATTACTTACGTACTTTGCCTACAACGAGATTTAGTAATTATTTATGGCTTAAAGGTCTTAGTTACCAGGCCAAATAATTGGAAAAAAAGTAATTTACTTTCTTTATCACATATCCAGAGCTTATAATTCTGTATTGGCACACGTTTTCCTTTCTTGATATAACATGTCCAGCGATGACATTGACGACCATTTGGTTGACTGATCAGTGCCCCTGTCTACTTAGCCGTAGGTCCCGGGTTCGAATTCCGGTAGGTGCAGATAGTTCTATGATGAATACAAATATTTGTTCGCGAGTCATGAATATTTTTATTTTTATTTAGTATATTTCTGATATTAACATCTATCTTAGTCTTTAGTCTAGTATTATCTATTTATATTTCTCCGTTATCTAGTATGAATAACACAAGCTCTTGACGATGCTTAATTTTGGCTAAATAATAATGTGTGTGAGTGAGAGAAATATTATTATTATTAACATGGGTTCCTTCATAAGAATAAAAATCCCCAAACCGCTTGGTACTAAGCATTAAGAGCAGTTCCATAGGCGACGCTACCCCTATTACTAAATAAATAATCTATTTAATTCATATTTAAAGAACATTTTATTTAAATACCTCTATCAAATTTCTAATACAAAACTATAGTGTGAAACAGCACTCAAGCACTTAAAGCACAAAATCGTAAAAATTAAAAAACGACGTCAAGTTTTTCCCAATCGTATATTTGCACGTGTAAAGCATTTTTTAGATCTTAAACAAATAGCTCTTAGGTCTATATCGCTTTAAACGCGGTTCTGTGTGGGAATAAAAGCGTCCATTGGTCGAAGTAAAGCACATGTTTGCGTAAAAGTTACGTCACAACCCGTTAGAATATCATCTGCGCAAGAGTGACCCACGACCCATGACCTTAGTGATGTGCATACATTTCTGCTTTTATTATTATTTATTAAATATAGAAACAAAGTAAGCTTCCTGTATAATATCTACTTGTTTCGAACTCGTTTCCAAATTCTGAACATGGCACTAATTAAAGTAAAACAACCCATTGACTACACGAACTTCAATTTACTTCGCCATTATTAGCTTCTGAAACAGCTTGTAATGGAACAAAGCTACTTTTACATCTTCAAATATTTTTAAGCTCCCAATGATGTACAAAAATTTTAGTATAAGACTGATGTTACCTAATCTGATATATTTTCTTAATTAAAGGTAAATTATATTTTGTTTCATAAAAATAATTTTACTTAATACGTTTTATTTGCTCACACTCATAATATGTTTTTGACATAAAAAGGTTCCTGTAAAAAGAGTCAGTAAAAGTAATTATGTTCCAAAGAGAGATTTAATAAATCAGTTTCCGGCCTTACGGAGTAGTAACATAAAAGAAATCTAATTACTCAAGTATAATTTATCTTTTACATCATATAAATTGTGGAATATAATTTATTGATGGGGTTGATTCGATTTAAAGTTTATTTTCGTCTCCTCAGAGTATTTAAGCAAAAGCTTGCCTATTAAAATGGGATTTAATTATTTATTTATTTTTAAGGTTTCGCTTTAGTATTGAACATCAAGTTATTCTTATTAATCTCGGCTAACCTTTAAATTTGATACCGATATTATGGAAGTTTTTAGAATAAATAGTCGAAGTTTTTATAAATAAATATCCAGTACTTCCGCAAGTTGGTCATTTTATGTCATTATATTGTTTTTAAACTCACTTTGTTTGCACACATTTATGTATATTGAAAGATATAGATAAGTCCACCTTTTCTAACATATCCTACCATCTTTTTAAATTTAGAATAGACTGAACGTTTGACGATCACGCTGATGGAAAGCTATGATGAGATCTATGATGGTACACGCACACCTAGAAGGAGTTTGTTCACTCTGGCTTTGATTGATTATAGATTTAGATTATAGATTGTAATGATCCTGGAATAGAGCTCTCGGCAAAAAGTTCCTCTCCTTAGCAGTTCGCATAACGAAAGAAGAAGCAAATGACTTCATATGTATTCGTACATGTATTATCTTTTTAATTTTAATGTTTGTTAAACAGTACAAAAATATTCGTTATATGTATTTAATGGAATAAAGTTTTATCGATTTTTTCCTAGCGCATCACTATCACTAAGTACGCAACATTGCGTATACGGGATACTGCGATCGACGCATCGTGCGATGAACGTGGTGCAACAACTCATAATGTAGCAACAAAGTCCCGATCGCCGTAAATTTATGGATCTTCCGTCATATTTATATTTTGTAGTTCAGTGCTTAAATACACACAGTGTTCCCAAAGAAGTTTTGAAATTGGAATTTCGAAATTCTCACACATTGTATGTTAAATAATATCTAATAAGCAATCTTAGGTATAGAAACTGATACAGTACAAAAATCAAGAGATTTTTAATAACACTGACTTACATCAGCTTTTACAACAGTACAAATACTATAGATTATTCATATAGTGATTTTATTATTGATTAATTATTATAATCATTTACAGTCCCTCTGAAATCACTATGTTCTTAAATGGCGTCATGTGGTATGTGTCAATGTGACATGTGCGATAATGAATTTTAATTTACTATTTCAAAACAGTGAAACATAATTAGTGCCTGCTGCTATTATAAGGTAAACTATGATACAATAACCAAACGTCTTGCTACAAGATTAAATTTAGCCATGATTCATCGAAGCCGTTGCACGCTTGCTTTGCTAGCTTAGCCTACGTTTAATGTAGCCCTAATAAACTTTTATATTTTTATTAACAACGCATCGTCTCGTTTGTAGAGTAATAGCCATGATCAATCGACGCCGTTGCATTGGTCGCTTCGCCTATGTTTACTGTGGCCCTAATAAAGTTTTATATTTTTATTATCTAGCCATCGTTTCGTTTGTAGAGTAAATAAATATTTGAGACTTCCTTTTATATCGAAGACGCGAACTGAAACCTCTATTAGGTTAAAATTTTGAAATTAACAGTAATATTTATCGTAAAATCCAGCTTTTATTAAAGGTTTTCCTCTTTCAGTCTACTTAAGTCATTATTTTATTATAAACTCGTTAGAGTAGTGATTCGAACGCTCTGGTTTCGATTGCAAAAACGAAGCAACTTTAGCAATGTTTGGTCTCTAGATGGGTCGATCAAAATACGTAATCTCGAGCTCCTTGGTCTTACGAAAGGCTCGTTAAGCCGTTAGTCTAGATTGTTACGGCATCACCCTCCAAGCTGCATTGGGCCAGCCAGGGATATGACCCAAACTCCTTATACGTTTCTTACATGAAAGCTAGACGGTACTTAAAGCTTAGTAGTAAAGACTTTTAATTCGAAAGCTATAAGGGTTATGACTTTCACAAAGATCATTTTTCGTGATGCTGTATACTGTATATTGCCATGTCAGTTTCGAAGTCTTCAATTACATTAAATTAATCTTAATCTGTTTTATTTAAATTGTTTCGTTTTTGTAAATGGTTTTGTTCAGGCTTATAAAGTACCTAATCAACTGTAAGATTACTTTTTAGGGTTCAATACTTCTAAAGGAAAAGTAGACCTTTATAATATCACTTTCTTGTCCATCTGTCTGTATGACTGACACCACCCTTCTCATGTGCGCGTGGAGGTATCAAAATGAAATAAATATCAAAGATTTAAATCTAAAGTTTATTTAAACTACAGCTGTACAATAGAAACGCTGAACGGCGCAGTATTTGACACTAGCAATTTAATAACTGAAAATAAGTAGCGCCTGATGTCCACGTAGAATCGACGTCACAAACTTACACTTGCAGTTGGATAATGTGCTTTGACGTAATTGGATGGATGCGAAAACATGTTCTACCTACAACAACATTAAAGTTTACTTTGTCCTTCATGGATCCTTTTATCTTACGAAGTAACTACTTCCAGTTTGTACAGAACCCTGATAAGCAAACCAGACTCGCACATGTCTGGTTTTTCCAGCATGGATTCTCGTAAGAGACTTCAAAGTTTTCAAATTACAAGCTTTGTGCCACTTAGCTTCAGTTTATCTTAAACTCGGTAATCAGTAATGACCACTTAAAGTTTCTCGTGCGACTAAAATGGAACATGGCTGTGTTCATATGACATGAACTTCAGTGATTATAATATATTTAATAACAGCCAGTGGGATGTATACCTTCCTACATGTGGAAACATGCAAAGCACATGAAGGGTTTGAATCTTAACACCACTAGGCTGGCCCAATGCGGGTCAAATTAAAGCGGGTACAGTAATAGCTTAAGCAAAATAGCAAATTTTTTTTGAGTTTCTTATAAATATTATCGTATTATTTCGTAAATCAATTTTATCTACCTTTTACAGGCTTACTCGCATTGATCTGCTTTTTCGTCTTTTGAGATAACCAGCCCTCTGTTTCGTCTAGGATTACGCTTTTGCACCCGATCTCAATTTATAATAAACTATGGTTTACACAAGATTTTTAACGATACCAAGTATAGTACTGTACATATTTATTTAACTTTCCTTCTATAAAATAACCTGAAAAAAGCTATCATGTTGAGAATTATTTATTTAGTAAGATTGTTGAGATAATAAAATCTAGTTGAGTTCAAATTTGCAATGTAGTGCCTCGATAGACCTTTATAAAGTTCACAATAACAACACTACCATGACATTGTTACTTCAATTATGATAATTATTGTAGTATCAAAAAGGCATTAATTTCCACCAAATCTAATTTGTCGATAATAGATCCTAACAGAAATAATTCTTTGTTCCCAGAAACAACGATGCTCCAGTACGAAGCCAAGCTGAGCAAAGTCCCCTCTATGTGCAGAAGGAATTTGAGGTAAGCAAATATTATTTCAGAGTACTCAACAAGAATATCGAGCATAACCTGTAATTTCCAATAGAATCGGAACACGTTGAATCTAGGATCTCCTATATATGAATATCGGTCGCCCGCGTCGATTTTCCGATGTCTTTGCTACGTATACAATTTGCAAATAATCAGAAGTGCCATTCTCAAAGGGCAATTTCAAATTCACGCATAGATTCACGCCGAATCCACTCGACTATCATCAAACAGCTTGATTAGTTTCAGCAAGAATTAACAAGGATCTTAATTACGCTTCACGCTACATTATTCAGTTAAATTTACTAATTATAGTGTAACAAAGGGTTTTTTATACATATGTGGAGTATTCTGTTAAACTATTGTCATTGTTATTTATTATATTTCCAATTAGTGTCTGTAATAATTCTTGTCTTCTTCTTCGTCAGCCATTAACTACAAATCGTTCACTATCCAACTGCGAGCCACGCGACTTGTATATTTAAAGAAAGAAAATATGGGTACTAATACCGGTACTGGTTTTCTGCTGTATCTTAAATTGCATATAACGTCATCAAAGAGTTTTTGGCGCGTAATGGCGGGGTCGGTTGGGTGCTGTGTATTTTATTTCATATATTGTGTTGTAGTGTTGTTTTTTTCACGAAATTGGTGTAGTTTTATGATGATAAGAATCGTTAAATCGTGCAATATATACAATACATCATTCAGCGTTGATTGGTGTCTTACGTGAGATTTTTCGGTGTTTCATTTCCATTCATTCATTATGAACAACATTTTATGATTTCATTCTTATTTACTTATCGTTTCATCGTAATTATTATCATAACATTCCATTTTCGTATCATTTTATCATAATCGCTTACTTTGCATTCCATTTTCAAAAATTTTCTCGTAATTCATTAACAATATAGCGACGCCTACCATTAGTCGCCAAAAACTCCATGGGGCGAAGGGCTACATTGCACCAGTATCCTGGAGCCATAAATAAAGATAAAATCTACATTAATGACGATATGGCTTAAAGGTCTTTGTTACCAGGCCAAATAATTGAAAAAAAATAACGTCAACAGTCAAAGTTATTACTTACCTTAATAACGTCTATGAGTTGAAAAGCGCCTCTTATTTCTTTTCTCATAGGTAAGATATATATACGCAAGCAAAATTATTTTTACCTCGGGCAACGTATATTGAATAAAAATATTATTCTCCTCCCTTATAACACAATTTGCTATTTTTGGTTTCATGTAATTACATATTTATTTTTGCTTGTTAGATTTTACTGTCACAAACATTTACAAGCTAACAGTAAATGTGTCATGAAACACTGATAGAAATAAAGACCTAAAATATAAGTTAATATTGAAGAAAATCTAAGAATATAAACAGAAGTTTTGGCAGACCTTTTTTGATGTTAACCGTACATTGCCTAAAGAATTCTACAGAAACCGAAATAGGTGGAAATCTGAAGGTGCAAGATCAATGGTTCATGGCGGATGCCTTATCAACTCCCAGCCAAACTCTCTTAATTTTTGCTGAGTGGCTTAAGATGTATGTGGTCTAGCGTTATCGTGATTAGGGACCACACCCTTTCTATTAATCAACTCCGACCGTTTTCTGTCAACTTCTTGCTTTAATCTCATCGGTTGTTGGCAGTAGAGATCCGAATCGATGGTTTTGCCCGGCGGTAAAACCTCATAATGAACAATGCCTTCCAATCCCACCATAGACATATAACATCACTTTATTGCGAGTTAACCCAGGTTTTGTCACAGTTTGTGAAGCCTAACCGACCTTTGACCACGGTTCTTGTCATACGTGATCCACTTTTCATCACCAGTTATCAATCACTTCAAAAACGGTTCGGTTTCATTACGTCTCAATAAAGAATCGCAAATGTACATGGTTCATTAGGTTAGTGAGCTTGTGAGGCACCCAAATATCGAGCTTTTAGTGTACCCAGCTTTTTTCAAATGGGTAAAACTGTTTTGTGTTCAATTCCCAGTTCATCAGCTATGTCGTAACTGCTGATAAACCGATTTTGCTCCACTTTTTCTAAAAGGCATCTATTTTATTCGTAACAGAGCGGCCAGAGCGAAGTGCATCTTTGACGTCAAAATTCCCGGATTGAAAACGGTTAAACCTACTTTGTGCTACTTTTACTGACACTGCATTAGGTCCATAAACGTCACAAAAAATTGTCGCGGCTTTCATTTTTTCCTTTTTGTAATTAAATTTTAAAATATATCTAATTTCTTCATTCTGTTCGCTCATTTTGACAGAACGAAAAACCATTTTTTGAATAATCACCTTTTCAATGTCACGAAACCAGCCAGATACAAATAGTACAGCCAAAGATATTTTATTACAAGTTTATACATACTATATGCGAAAACACTTTTCCCCCGACTTAATATAACTGGGACTTAAAATTCAAATTAATTAATACTTGTAGGCATTGAATTACTTGTCCATGTCAACACTCTGTAGGTAGAGATCGTCATTTCATAAAATTGTTATATAATTTTATTAACTTATACTCAATGCATATTGATATTTTTCTTTTTTATTATAGTTAATAGTACTATTGTTATAATCTCCATGTCCGCGTATCTTGCTGTTCACATGGTTGTAGAATTGCAGTATACCTGTTACTATTATCACGATTGTATCATTAAAAAACTGTTCTTATTTATTTAAACTTGCGCTGGCTGATATAACACATTAAATTAACATTATTTAAAGTTGGATAAAGATTATGAAAACATATACTATGTCGCGCCACCAATGGATGAAAGTATTTTTACTGTCTCATCAATATCTTCGAACTGGTTCCAGGGTTTTGTCGACCCAAATGACGAATGGGAAGTGAGCAGGAATCGTGTGCACCTGGGAGCATTGATTGGGAGTGGAGCATTCGGCAGGGTTCACGCAGCCACACTGGACATGCCTGGAGGGGAAACCATCACAGTCGCAGCCAAAATGCTCACAGGTCAGGCAAAGCTTGAACAGCTTGCTTTTATATTGATGACTATAGTGGTAAATACCCCTGTTTTCTTAGACAGAGATCCCTGGTTCGAATTCAGGTAAGGCCAGATATTTGTATGGTGAGTACGAATAGTTCACGAGCCATATATGTTCGTATGTTTATGTATTAAATGTTTTATATATATACAAAAAAAAACTTTATTTAAATAGACTTATTTACTAAGCTCTTTTAAATCGTCACAACAGGGAATATGTATGAGAAAACAAATAAATATAATTATAAAGGCAATAGTCATAACTTTAACTGGGTATCAACCGGGCATTTACTAATTGTCCCAGTTATAGTATTTAAATATGTACTAAATAAATTGTTAGTTTTAATTTTAAAATAATATTTATTTTAAAATTAAAAATAACACTAGTATGCATATTCCCAATTAACCCTACTACCGCTTCGACGAATTAGTAGCTGCAGAGAAGAAGCGGCGCAAAAAACTCTCAGCCTTTAATATTTATAATGACATTTACAAATCAATTATGTCATTATGTATTAGTATTATAACACATAATACTATCCACATTTCTCTGTTATTTAATATCCATATCACAAACTATCAAAGGCTATTTTGGACAAAAGGTGAGGTGAGTGTCAGAAAAAAGTCAAAATATAATTATGTTTAATCTCGTTTAAGTATTTTGTCTAGTTTGTTCACACTAAGCAGTAACTATCAGTAACAATATAAAAAAGCTTGATCTCCAAATTATTGTAGAGTCACTAACTGATGTCAAAACTGCACACTTAATACACGTGTAATGTATGTATTGATTACACGTATACCACAGATTTATCTTGTATTTTACAAACATAAACTTCGATTTCTGGAAAACAATAAAATAAACAATCCTTCCCTGTCAAAACCCGCTGTAAGAAAAACAGGGTAAAAGTTTCATATAATAAATCTTATTTGACCCTTGTATTGTAAAGTTTTTCTATTTATTCAAGAAGGATAAAAAAGAAATTATTTTGTGAAAGGTTGAATACACAAAAATACTTTTGGAAATTGTTACACAAGTTAGACACAGAACAGCAAAACTTTTAAATATATATAGGTTTTTGACGGACAAAGACTACTAAACTAGCCGTCCCAGGTTGGCAATCTGGAATTTTTAAGGTAGTTGGAATTTAGTATTAATCTGTGTTTTGCTATCAAATTATTTACCGTAGAATGAACAAAGTCAGGTTTAAAGTTTAAGTGACAACATTCTTTTGTGATATTACAGAAAATTATTATTATTGTTTAATATATAAAAATCTCGTGTCACAATGTTCGTCATTGAACTCCTCCAAATCGGCGTGACGGATTTATTGAAATTTGTTGTCTATTTGTAGGTCTGAGAATAAGTCGAATAGGTCGTAGGCTATTTTTACAGAAATGATTAATATGTCTATCTATTAATAACTTTTATTGGGTCAGCTAGTAGTTCCATAACGAATTAAAATTTGATTTTTTTAACATAAATCTTATCTTACGTTATCTTATAAATGATATTGTTGCCAAATTCACATTTGACGCTTTATCTACAAACGGAATATTTGTATCGACATTGTTACGGTAATAATATATGATACACAAAATTAAGTCCTTAGAAAAACCGTCTGATTTCCTAAGAACCTAATGTTGTAATAGCTCTTATAATTACTGTAATTGTTTTTGACGATGACAAAACATTACCTGCTTCACACTTACGTCGGCTTTCAATAAATATTACATTATAATGAATGAATTAATTTAAAAGCTCCCTGCAAACCCTCTGATGATCTAAATTAAGTTCCCGCAGTCGCGCACTATTCCCAATAGTTGATTGTAAACTGTAAAAACATGATGAGTGAACTTTGGATAAAAGATATTGTTGTAGCAATTCTAATAATACCGATCTTCCAACTAAAATGATAAGTAAAAACAATGCGTAACAAACAGATGATCTGATGGTAGTGCTTACCATCAGATCATCTGTTTGTTACGCATTCTTTGACATTAAAAGAACCCAATTGCAACATTGTGTATGTTTCTCGCTGAGAGCAATTAAAACGTGTAGTTTGTCTTCATTCCCATTATTGCCCGACGTGTCGTCATCAGATACTATCAACGAAATACGTCTTTATATATCTTTCAAACAGCATTGTTCGATGCAACAGAAATGTCTTGATAACCCAGTTAGTTTTTATTGAGGTTTTAAATACTAATCTTAAGCTTTGGATTTGTTCGTATGGTTCCTAATATTTAAACTTTTCTTTCTTTTCTTTGTGTAAAAATTTTAACGGTTTTAACAAATTTCATTTGTTTTAACTTATAATTTTCCTTGGAAGATCGGTATTATTAGAATTGCCACAACAATATCTGTTATCCAAAGTTCATTCATCAAAAGGATCAAGATGTTAAAATCGTTTGGAGTTATTCAAACACCGGAATTAAAAGCACTTTCTTCCTTTACTTTTCTGAAAACAGACAAAAAATTATAACTTAAAGCTGTATTCACGCAATAATGCAAAATGTGCCTAATCACTAGATGTTTAGGTGTATATTAGATCAACTTATATTTGAGAAAAAAAAATACTAATAATTACCAAATTTGGAACATTAATATAACATTCATACATCCCTAGCTCTTACATTTAGTTTTTCGAGTCGCTAATATTTAGATTCTCCTAAAATAGTCTTCACAAAATAACAGATATAATCACATGACTAAATAATGTGAATTATGTCTATTCCTCTGTTTTCGATATCTTATCTTACATACAAACATATGCACGTTAATCTTATACTTTCTATACAATTATGTGTATGTATGCCTGTAGATATGATTGTATTCATGTTCTCATGTTATCCAGAATTCTGATGAGCACATGCAAGTCTATAATTTGCGGTGTGAATATTTCCATTGATATTTCCATCTGATTATGAAGCTATGGTTTTTCTCTTGCGCGTCGTCTGATTGTAATAATTTTACAAAAAAATCGTCTTATAAGTTTGATATCGTATAGAAATTATTACATGTTAAATTATTAAACTATTACACATTATTACATGTTATTTCTACGGATGGTTTTGCTAATGAGGTGTTGAGTTTTGACAAGCAATTTTATACAAGTGAAGAATTTCAAAATTCAACTCCTCACAAGAAGAACCATTCGAAGAAAGGTTATAAGATCCAGGCCAGGCCAGCAGGTAGTGAAAATAAGCGCTGGTCATGAAGTACCTACATAATAGATCATAAAATTCGAATAATTTTGATATAGTTTTATCAAAATTATTTTAATTTTATAATACGTACATTCATATTGTTTTATTTCTCAAAACGTAGATATAAAAAATCCAAATCCATTAAAAAATGATGCCGAAAAATTATTAATTGTCTTGTAGACTAGGTTTAATCCTGATGGAAATTCTCACTGCCTGATTTTTTTTTTCACCATCTATGCTTTAAATCCTCTATAACAGATTCTGAAACAGTTACCTTAATGCCAACATTAAAACAAATTCGTCTTATGGGTGTAGATATCTTATTGTATGCAACTGTTTCCAATGAGATATTAAAACACTCGTGTGATACTATTATCACACAACCCACATTTTTGTTTCAATACCTCTCATTATACAACAGTTGCATAAATAATTATGATACCTCAGTTTTTTTTTAGCTACATTTAGTATTTTAATGTGTTATTTTTGTAAACAATATTCTGTAAAAAATGTACACTCACATCTATTATAGACACATCACACCACCATTTGCCCGAACTGGAAGCCTTTACTTGGTCAACCAGGCATAAATGTTTATTTTTGTACAGAATACGCGTCTGAAGAAGAAATGCAAGACTTCCTTGGAGAGATTATAATGCTGAAGCACGTTGGCTCCCACAAGCACGTGATCCGACTCATTGCCAGCTGCACGACTCAGGCGCCGCTCATAGCCCTGCTGGAACATGCGCCTAGAGGAGACCTCCTCACTCTGCTCAGGTCCGCCAGGGGACGTCGGAAATTTGAACATAACTCGATTGTAACAAGGAAAATGAATAGTGACATTAACGGAAGGCCATCGGAAGCAGACAGTAAGCATTTTTTCATTAAAGAGACGTTAATTAGTAAATATTATAGGTACATTCTGTTTTTGGATAACATCATAATATGAAAGCAAGTATTTAAGGCATATACAAGTATCCACGCATTCACTATTTACATTGCCGTACACAGGATTAATGTCTCTTACCTGTATGTTAAAAAAACTTGCAGGTAAGAGGCGTTCTTACTCTAAGCTAGGGCAAATTTACAAAATCACTTGCCCTATGACAGGTAGTACGTGGTACGTACGCGGTATGAGTGATAGTACTTATATGCTATGGGATGAGTTTTTCAGGAAAATCTTAAATAATCTTAAAAGAATAAATTGTAATGTTACCTTACTTCTCAATATATCATTATCAATGCCACATGCAAAACTATTCATTAGTGTTATTTACCCTCACATTACTGCTGAGCAAAATATTCATTATACAGTTATGGTCTGTGCTATTTTAATTTAGCAGGCGAAATGACGAAATTTAGCGAATAATATTTCCAGCAGGGTTTACTGGTTAGTGCTTACCCATTTGAAAAATGACATCAAATCAATGGATTTTCCAATAATTATTAATATTATCAGGAGAGCACAACAATTTTTTTATTACATTATTGTTTCCGCATAGCATGTTTTTGTTATATTTGTGATCCATTAGGAGATATTATAAGTTATGGACTAAAATACCTTCCCCAAGCCTTTTCCGGTGCGCAGAGAGGAGAGTCTGCAATAGAGCGGTCACTGTTTATCAAAAATGTTAAGACATTATTATTAAGGAGAGAAAAACAGACAGATGTAAATATTAAATGTTTAGAAAAAACTTTATTACCTTTATTACAATAAATTTTTTTTGGACAGCACGCAGAGCTGTTTGTCCTCCTAGCGCCTAGAAAAAAAGAAGAAATAAATAATTGATTGTCGTTTCAGCGGTATACACAAACCTGAGCGACTCAGACCCTGGTTTATCAGATGATAAGTTGTTCTGCGAGGGTGACCGCCTGAACAGCCGGGATCACTACGTAGCTGAGCCAGCTCTGCACTTAGACAGCACAGTCATGAGGGACTACGCCCTGCAAGTGGCTTTGGGGATGAGGCATTTGGAAGAACATGGAATCACACACAGGTTTGTAACAGCTATTATCTTCTATAGAAAGCAGTCAATCTATTAAAGTAAGTTGATTCTGTGTGCCGTAATACTCCTGGGCATCCGTAGACATTAAATCGAAATGTCAACTCACTAACGATAAGCATTTTCTGAACCCATTGCTTCGAATTTGAAAGATGGTGTGTGTTACTGACTAAATAAATAAGGAGCTGGTAACAAGGAAGAAGGGTTAATTTTGTAAATAATAATTAACAAGAACTTAGAGGAAATATAACTCTTAAAATAACAAACCAAAGCTGACAGCCTCGCTGTCCAAAATCAAAAACTATACACATAAACAAAGGGAAAGTAAAAAGGCGTATTTAGCTCATATTCAGCCAGTTCGTAATAGTGTGCTTGATAACACTTTTACGCCCTCTGTCCTGAGCGAAGGCTTGTTGAGGCATTAAACTTTAGATCTCTGTAGCTCCAATCCTACCGTGAGTACCTTGGGTTTCCAAGCAATACCTCTACCGCGCTGGCCAAATATAATTTTATAGTGTAAGTTACAATCGGGTCCAACAGATTAGCATGCTCTATATGTTGAGTCGTCCAGAAAACCATTGTGGATGATTCGAAAGCTGTTTTGCCACCACACCATCAAAATCCTAGCTTGTAATCTTAGCTTTTGAAGTATTTTTTGTCAAAGAAAACTACATTCGCATATGGTAATTGGTAATGTATAAAACATGTAGTACCTTAAAATTCTTTCGAGTAATTATACATATTATTACATTTTATATCATATACCTTTCCTTTCATACCGACACCGCGGTTATAGGAAAGGCTGTGGTATCCAAGACGATCGTAATGCTACTAATAATGCTATTGCTAATGCTAATAATTCCACAATGCTATTGATACCATGATTAAATTTAGATACTTATATTAGTTGTTCTCGTTTCAATAACAAGATTAAAAGCAATTTTCGTCATGATTGGTCCCAGGATGCGTCAATCTTAAATTTTATCTCAAGCTCTTCTGTGCTTCGGAACCTCAACCGCTTTCACCCACCTAGCCACATCGGGCCATCGTTGTCCTGTTATGGCCCAACCTCCTCCTGTTTCTCTTGTGTAGTTCGTATAAAAGCTAATAATGATTTATATATAATTCCTTACACATAATTATTTCGATTCCAGTTTTACTACCCTTAATCATTTAAATTGGGTAATTTAATTTTGTTAATCACAAAACGTATTTGCTTTCAAAAGTCTTTTCAAAGGTATTTGAATAAGGTAATCCAAAGTCAGTAATGAGATTTTGATTACTTATAGCGTCTTTGAGGACAACTTAACCGTTCGCATTGGGTAAGCTAAGCCCAGAAATTATTGTGTGGTTAATACCAATATTGCGTCAATAAGCTGAAGAATATAATATTTTAATTTAATACAATATCATACTTTGTCTTAAATGATTTTCCCTTTAATTTAGTTTCGATTGATATTTTAATAATTTTGATTCATAAGTGCACCTTTAGTTTTTTTCAAAAATATACACTGGTAACTTACTGGTGTTAAGATGCGATTTTGTTTCAAATTTGTGTCGAATTGCTCCGCAAAATTAGAATCTTGATTTTAAACGAGACTTACTGTGAACCTACAACTAACAATCGTTATATACCTGCGATTACAGCCTCGTTAAAAGCTTTGTACACATTAAGTCGAAATATGTTAATACGAACTCTATTTCAACAGTAATAAGGTGTTGCGTACATATGTTTGAAACATTTCTGTAGGTCAGGGGATGGTTACACTGTCATGTGTTTTACTACTACAAGCTTATAATATATATACACACATAAAATTATTATAATCACCCATTTACTTTGAATCTTGGAACCTCTGTTGTTTTACCCATGTATATCTAACTGAAATTAAGATTAATTCACATTGTTATCGTATCTGCTGACGTACACTGAAACTAAATTTAGTTATTTGCCTCTTTTACATACAGATTCAATATTAATGGGAAAGAATACTTTTAGGAACGACAAGTTAGGACACTTAGACGATCTATTGATTTTCATTATTGAAACGATGTTATGAGTGCGTTAAAATAATACAAAAAATATTAAAATCTTCAAATGACGTCACCAGTCTTCTGTCTCTTTCAGATCGGATTAAAACTAGTTAGTAGTACTGAAATTAAATTAAATTTTAGTCTGTGCACAACAGAATCCGGGTCATTGCGTCTGAATGAAATCAAAATATCACTAAAACATTTACATTTGCACTTTATATCTACTGATATAACTATTTGGTTCTCACATTTTTACTCGCGTAACTTATCAAGAGAAAATCCTCTGTCAATGGAGTTCGTGACAAAGAAGTGTAGTCTTTGTAGTACTATGTAAATAAAGTTATGTAAATATTACGTTAAATAAAGATACAAAAATCATGTGGTTCGTGGTTACACTAAAACTCAAAAGTGGATCGATTGGAAAACTTTCTGTTTAGTTGTATTAACTTATTACAGAAGTTATTTTAATATTTTAATATTGAAGGAATTTTAATACAGAAGGAATTTTAATATTGAAAATCTAAGGTGTTATGCAAAAGTGTGCTTTCAACCGTCACTACTTAGAATTACATTGAATTGATGGCATTTGTCAACGTGGGAAAAATAGTAGATGGAGCAAGTTTGAGTTGATATTAAGTTTTTTTATTTTGTTTCTAATATTTAAAGCGTATGAGCAAAAATAAGCACACCCTTTGTTATTACTTTCCACCATTTTAATCATATGTTTATTCTGTCATGTATATGTAAATAAATTAAATAAGTCAGTCAAAATATCTTTATTTAAAAAGACTCATTTACTAAGTCCTTTAAAATCATAACAGGGAATATGTATGAAAAAAATAAAATATGTAATGAAAGGTAATAGTGATAACTTCAAGTGGGTATTAACCGGGTATTTACAAATTGTCCCAGTTATTATATATGTTCCATATTAGAATATAATATATACATATTCCCAATTAACCCTACTACCGCTTCGAGGAATTAGTAATAAATAATGTTTTCGTATTTCAAGTTATATTTTATAGATTACCAAAACTAAGCAACTTGTGTCGTGGTTGTTCCTTGAATGTGTCAATCAAAATACGGTATCTCTAGTTCTTCACGGCACGTTAAGTTGTAACGGCAACCACTTTTACCCATTAAGCCATATTGTATTTTACCCATGAAAGAAGACTTGTGCTCAGAAGTGGGTGGTATATATAGGCAAAATATTGCAATCTAAGCTTAAAATCGCGATTGAAAATGAACAATAGGACAAGCTAGCTCCAAGCTATTAAAAATAGACTAATTTTAATAATAATTAAGTAAAACAACGTTCGCTCAAATCAATTTATTTTTCAGTCAAGTGAAAAATATATTAATACTCCACGGAGTTTCTAACAATCAAATTTTAATTGATGCCTTTAATAATTAATTATCAAAGGGTTTTTCCATTTATTATTTATGAATTTATAAAAAACAAATTAAATTGTATTAATATACAGTGGATAATGAAAGTGATTTGTGGATTCAGTTTCAAATTGTTTTCTTTTTTATTAGGAAAATCTTATACAAAATAAACTTTAATCAACTGTTCATGGATATGAAGAGAACGTTGATACCTTGAAATTGTATCCCAGATCCCAGGGATAAGCGCTGTCGCCTGAGATAAATAACTTATTGACATAATTCAGACGCAAATGTAAAAATAATACAAATTCCATTTTGTATATTTTGATTTTGCAAATATAACTTTGTCCTTGGAAATAAATGTTTTTTTTACACTTTTCGGTTACTTCACTAATTCTTCCTCCACTACTGTACTGTAAAAGAACTTAAACGCGCAAGTCAGTATTGTACATTACAGATTATTCAACCTTCAGCTCCAGGTAGAAGCAAGTCAACTTATTCAATCCTAAGGCGAAGTACTAGGAAAAGCCCGGGGATTTCCGGGAAACTCCTCAGACGTTTGAAAGTTTCCACGAAACTCGGGGGCGCCCCTCCGTAGGGCAAGCAAGAATACCAGCTGCATTTTCAGTAGTAATTGTCGTGTTATTTTCTTGACGATAATTTCACATTCATTCTAAGCTGTTGCTACCTGCTTTGTCACTTATTTTTAAATTCTAATTTGGAACATTTATAACAAGTATGATTCCTCTCTCTGTCGTTCTGACCCTCGGCCGTCTGGCCTCCTCTGTCGCGGGGTATTCTCCCATCCCTCGAGCCGTCGAGGGATTGGGAAGAGTTAAAGTTGATTTCAAAATAATAATAATAAACGCGTCGATAAAATACAAACCATCCCCATTGTTCTCTCCTTGCTTTATCCATAAATCTCTACCCAAATTCAACCACTTGCGTACATAATTATACAAAAATCAGTAATTTTAAATACTCGTAGAATTGTTCGCAAGTTTCTGTCCACATAAAATCATCGAAACCGTTGTCGTTCAGTCAAAGCTCGCGACAATGAGCATTACAAACAAATGGGTAACCTAAAATTAATGGTGAATTAATAATAATAACATTTTCCTAAGTAATTAAAATTAATGACTGAATTCAATATCATTGTAAATATTTTACCCGAAAAGAAATTAGAATTTACGTTTTTTGTAAAAAAAAATCTTGTTTTACAGGCGTATCATAACCTCATTAAAATATTACTTATTACACTTAATCAACACAATAACAAATAATTTAAATTGCTTAGAATTTCCCACATACATACCTGCGTCTATCATTACGTCACAATTACAACATATGAGAGAAGAGAGCCTTTAATTAAAACCAGACATCAAAGAAAATTAATGGAACATTTTATATATAGATACGTTTTAAATTTTGTTAAATTATATAGGCATTAAATAACTAACTATTCGTTAAACATTTTATAACCTTAACTTCTCAGAACTCGGAACACCTCTTATACTTAAAATGGCTTTTATTTGAAAAACCAACATAATTCTTAATTAGACAATTACAGTTTAGATGCTATAAATAAAAGTTATATTGTATAATGGCTATATAGTAAGTTTTCGAACAACGCTACCGAAATTATCGTTATTGGAATATTTTTAATAGAGAAATTACTACCATCAAAAAAAGGAAGGATCTTCCTTCTTTGGGTTCATTAAAAAAAGGAACCCAATTCTAAATTCAAATTACCAAGTTTGAATTTATAAGAAAATAATATAAGAGGAGATATATTTAACCGTTCCATAAAAATCTTTTGATATCAATAAAATCTAGACTACAAGTTTTTTGGAAAGCTTATCATCATTGTAATCCCAACTTTTTCAAATGACGAAATGTTTTCTTCTTTTAATTATTGCTTTTATCCTCTGTCAATGCCAAAAGATATGTAAGTTCAATTTGGTTATATATCTTAGATAGTAGATTATAGGAAGATAAAAAAGCGTCGAAAATGCTTTAAAATTGCGCTTCTTTAGTCACTTTCATCAATTCCAAATTTGATCCTATTTCATAGTTAACTCAATGATATTATGTAGCTTACTAATCCTTTGACAGTTTACTTTGTAATATAATCACACATAACGCCGTGCTGAAATTATTAGCAATGTTACAAATTCTATACATTGCCTAACAATAAATATTGGTGTTCAAATAAACTTATAAGCCAATCTGTCTCTCAAAAAACATGATAAAGTCATGTGGTTATATCGTATCATTGTAACGTAATTATAAAATGCCAGCTACCCCATGATTGCTGCAAAATATCTCATGTCAAAATACATTTATTTTATTTTATCTATTTAGATTCCTTCTCCAATTCAATATTCCGAAAAGCAAAGGGGCCTTCAAATCTTCAAATAATGTGGTTTTAATATGTCTATTCGATGGGAAGCGTTTATTGTTACATAAAAAGTTTTAATTGCCCGCCAGTCGAGAACGAAATCTGTAAGAATCACTCAATATCACCATCAATTTATAAAAAAGAGAATAAAGTATATTTATCCTTAAGCTTTACAAAAAATCAAAGACATAATGTATTCTTTCATTAATAGAATAGAATATATTATTATTATAGTTTGGTTTTAAATAGTTATTTCTAATTCTTTAATTGACCTATCCAATTTATTGAACCACAAATACTCTTTGTCGACTAAAAACTAGGTAGAGTACCATAGTATACATTTTTCTTATGTTCTTTTTTGAGCGATCTTTTACTGATGAAAAATACTCAAAGTTGATTAAATAATTAATATATATTATATACTATTCTACCCACTAATACTCCCTAATACTACATACCTACTACTATACCAATACCTATACCATTGTGTGACCGTGACCACAAGTCACGAGACCACCTCCAGACAGAAATAATATCGCTTCCCGCTCATGAAAATCGCCCAGACTTACGGGGAATCCCCGCTCGGTCTGTGTGCTAATAAATTCATGATTGTTAACCATGAACAATATAAACTATGAGCATTAATAAAAGAGTTCTATAATTCTCACAGATTTTTCTAATATCTATACTACTTTTAAGTTGTTTCGTGATTTATTTCTTTGTAACCGTAGCTAACATTTTAACAGTCATAAGTTCAAAAAGCTGTTTAACGAATAGACTACATGTCAAATTCAAAGTGATTGTCACGATTGATATTCTGTCGGCTGTACTATCCTCTGAGCTGTCCACTTTCATTTCGCTCCTTTACGCCGTATTACACTTACTTATTCTAATTATTTCGACTAAAAACAGACTGGTTTTCTCAATCATAAAAAATAATCCATTACCCTTAACAAGGTTAATCATTTCAATAAGATGACAAAAATCCACGAATCCGGGCTCCGAGCTCTGTATGAACGGGCCCAAACCGGGTAACGGGAACACTTGTTGCTTAGCAACTGTTGCTTGGCACGCGAACAGGGAAGAATGGGGAGTGGGGAGTGTATCGACCTTTATCTCCCACTCGTCCAACCGCAGCTTATATTTCTCCCTAGAACTAGAGATGGGAGTAACTTTAATGTAATAAATTATTTCTTATCGATATTTCCAGTATTTCCAATATCGATTATTTTAAAATCATACCTATATGATTTCAGTTTCTTTGAATGTCTGTAGATCTACATAAAAATGATCTATCGATCTATTTCGTTAAAAATAAAATATTGTCATATTATATTATATTTATATATTATATATAAAATATTGGCTCAAATTATATTGTGTAACGGCTAAAATTAAATCAAAAAATGCTAGGCCTACTGTGAAGTACACACTCTAAAATTATATCATCTCGTTATCTCGATAAGATTACTAAATATACAGCTGTCATACGATACCTATCAAGTGACATTTAAAAAGGTGTATCCTATATCTCGTCGTAAAATGTTCGTTTTAAAAATAATCTTCCTAGATATCTTTTAAAATAGTCTGTGATTTCTTTAAAGCTGTCTAATAAGTTATAACATAGTTCTAATTTTAACTATCCCCTGGAATACATATTATGATATTAAATACTAATATCATATAATATTTCTCACACTCACACATATTATCTAGCTCGAATTAAGCACCATTAAGAATTTGTGTTATGTATATAAAAATATCAGAAATATATTAAATAAACATTCAAACATACTAGACTCGGAAACAAATATTCGTACTCTTCATACATTAGTATGAACATGTCATTCAGACAAATAACTTGGTTTCTAAAAGTCATTGTAAAATGTGACAGGTAATTTAAATTTTGTTTTACTGAATTGCAACCGAATCGTTTATACACCATATTTTATATAAATCACAGTCATATATGTTTTTTAAATAACTCCAACTATTCAATATACATGGGTGCTTTAAAATTATGCATTCTACATAAGTTTATTTCAAGCGAAATTTATAATAACTATCGATATACTTACAAGAACATCACTATCAATAACAAACCGCTGTCAGCTACCTCACCTGTCACTTCACTCATTTACGCGTAGGTACTTACTCATTAATAAGAAGAAAGAATTATTGATACGGTAGTAATATATAGTAATATTATTGACCGCAATAAATGGATTTTGAATTGAATGTAGTTTGGCAATAGCTCAAAATGATACGTATCACTTACACACGTATTCCCTTGTTCATACAACATGGGTTCTTTAAAACAGACGTGAAAAAGCACTTTTTGGGCTGGCAAGGTGAGGGTGGCTTGGCCAGTATGTCGCATGCTTCACTAGCTATCTTCACATACTCACTGCTTATCTGGATGCCTGCTCAGGTGGTGTCGAGTCATTTCCTGAACTTAATATATTTATAAAAAACAGACCTTAAACTTAAAAAAAATGGTTTTAGGAATATATTTCCTTTCTGTTACTGTATCAAAATTCAATACTTATTAATAATGTTTCTTTAAGTACTGTGTTATTATTAATTGGTATCATATTACGAGAAATCTTAATCTTTAGATACCTTTACTTTTTAATTAAGTATCAATTTATTTAATTACAATTAAAGTAAAGGTAATAGGTTCTGGACTTGAGAAGAATATTCTGCTGATATTATTGAATTCGACTGGTTACTTGTTATGTATGTCCTAAGATTATTACGATAAGTTACGATTAATATATTTATAAGTATAACAACTAAAAAATAGTAGATTTTTTTTATATTCAATACCTAAGACAACAAACAACACAAAATTGAACGTTAATTATAATATAAACGAAATAATTCTTTATATAATAATTACGTTAAGGTGGGTAATTGCCCCGGTCTACTTAACCAGAGATCCCAGGTACGGGTAAATATTTGATTGGTGATGTATGCTATTTATTTATCAAATTTTCTAGTATCAATGACATAAGCTCTTAAATCGTGTTTAATTTCGGCTAAACAATAGGTGTGAGTGTGAGAAATATTATTATTATTTGAAATCAATGCCAGTGAAATGTTTATCTAACACCTGGATTCTTAAGATAGATATTAGATTTACATATATTGTCTTATGATACTCTGTACTATATAAACTTCACCGCGACCACGTGTTATCATTTATTGGCATTGCGTATATTTTTATTTCACCAACAACCTTTAAACAACTCGGTGCTAAGCACGGGGCTTCCTACAACGGAGAAATAATATACAAATACGGAGTTAACTCCTCATTTTGATGCATGTTGATGCGGGTTAGTAGGTAAAAGCGGGTGTCATAATACTTACAAAATGCATTTCTATCTTGCAACTTCCCTAGTTATTAGTCTTTGTATTTTATATAATAAGTTAACGGGTCAATAAACCAAATTCCAGAGACCTAGCAGCTCGTAACATTTTGATGGACGGCGCGGGCGTGCTTAAGGTAGCTGACTTCGGCCTATCAAGATCTGGAGTATATGTCCACACGAGGTCCCGACCGGTCCCGCTGCGATGGCTCGCTCCGGAGGCCATCCTTCATTCTCATTACTGCAGTGCAAGCGACGTATGGGCTTTCGCTGTGCTGTTGTGGGAAATCGCTACTTTAGGTATGCTAGCTGCATTGCATAAAACTGGAAAACTTTATAACATTCATTATTTTTTCTGGTTCATGAAAGTACTTAATTCAAATGAAAACACACACCCACACACAAACACACGCACACACACACACACGCTGCGTGCGTGTGTGTGTGTGTGCGTGTGTTTGTGCGCACGCACGCACAGTCATATCATACAATGTTTATATTTTGAAAGATTTGCTAAATTAAAAAAAAAAATTTAATTATATTTGATAAAATTGTAGGAAAATTCTTTTTTATACATTTCTTGACCAATTGTTACCATTCTTAAAAATATAACGTCTTTCTTTACTTGAATTATGTTTGAGTAACTCTATTATATGTTGAGTGTAATAAATTATGTTTATAAATAATGAATTCTAAAATTTCATAATTCTCTGGACGTTTGCAAAATATAAGTCTCATATTCTTTTGAAGATGCAATATTAAATAATTTTCATATCTATACATTGATTTCAGGTGGTTTTCCGTACGCTGAGCTTAGCAATAACCAAGTTCCCACATTCCTAGCAGGCGGAGGTCGCCTGCCCAAGCCTGCGCGGGCGTCTCCTAGCCTCTACGATCTCATGGTCGAGTGCTGGTCCGAAGATCCTCAACACAGACCAACCTTCGCCAAAATAGTAGACACGCTGACAGTCCAACGGCAACTCTACGTGGACCTTGACTCTATATTCCTGACAGATGAAGTGTCAACTCTGGATGATTACGAGGACCGGTGAAAGTTTAAGACTGAATACTTTTATTGTTGTTATCCCTATAGATTTTGATCAGTAAATGTTTCATAAATAAAAACCAATGTAGTTTCTGTCTTAAAGCCTCATCATCATCAAGATCAAACGCGCTAACATTGGTGCTCTTGTAACGCCTCCGATTTTTGAATTGTATCGATTATTATTTATTATTATTATTCAGTTTCTTTTGGGCCCCATTGGCCACTTGTACCAGTATTGATCTTTTCTTGCTGCCCTTTAGATTGCCTAGCCCCACTGATTTCAGAAATTTCCAGATTCTTTGGGCAGTGATATGTTGCACCTCCTCAGGATGCACTATGTGCTTCTCTAGGTAAATGCTTCATTTATGCGTTAAAGTTCCGCAGGAGCAGAGTTGCATCGATACTCCAACTAGTCATGACTGTTTAATAAATACGATTAATATACCAACATCGATTTAACGAGATAACGGTTAGTCACATCCGAAAACCGACTACGCCGACGACGATTTTGAAAAGAAATTACTTCGCCTTTGATCCTTACTTCAATTGGCAAAAAACTATGAATTTTTCAGTCGAATTTCTCGTAGTATCTAACTAACGTTTTGACCAAGTCTGATTCAGATAGGAAAAGCTGTAAATTCAGAATAACGGATTTAGAATTCTTACGGTCAATGATTTTAAATTAAATACGTGTTCCGACTGCAATAAGTTTACTGGTGGTTATAGAATATTGTTTATTGTCATGGAAATCATGAGTTAGATATCAAAATAATAAGTCATTTAATTTATTTAAATAAAAATTAGGCTAAGTTTATAAAAGTCGGTTAATGAAATGATTCTATTTAAACTCATTTTTTACCTTAGTTACATTTCAGTATTTGTGTATACCTCTGAGGATCCTTTAATATTCATTGATAATCCATTAGAAAGTGATAATCCTGGTGACTTGATACCAAAGAGTGTTGTTAAAATCATTTTCGAAAAACCTATAACAAATGCTATAATAAAGTTAAAAGTACATCTGCGGACTCAAGAAAACCATCAAGCTATGATTCAAAATGCAACGCTTGCTCCAGTAAGTACGACACAGCCACCAACGCAACCAAACATAGAGGCGAAAACTGATCCAGCAACGTCCGAACCTAAAAGAGTGCAGCCAACAACAGCACCGCCAGAACCTTATCCACCAACAACAACTCTACCAGAAACAAACCCACCAGCAACAACTCCACCCGAAACTGATCCGTCAACAACGACTCCACCAGAAACTGATCCATCAACAACGACTCCACCAGAAACTGATCCATCAACAATGACTCCACCAGAAACTGATCCATCAACAATGACTCCACCAGAAACTGATTCATCAACAACGACTCCACCAGAAACTGATCCATCAACAATGACTCCACCAGAAACTGATCCACCAACAACGACCCTCGATAATTATTAATGAAAAAAGTCGGTGTTTAATAAAATAAGCACATATTGTTATCTAAATATTATTGAAATATAATAATCGCAGAAAAAGTAACATATTATAAGTTCGAAAAGGTATTTGATAATAATTTTATTGGACATAGTGTTCGTATTAAACTTATAAGAAAGACTTATAAGTATGACAAAAGGCAGAAGAAGATAAATTAGGTGATAATTTGAAAGATTACTTATAGAGCAAGTTCCTTGTCAAAAATTGTTGAAGTTGAATTAACATTAGTACAACCTGTTGACACAAGATTTCTTTTTTAAGGTAGCAACACCTTTTGTATCTTTGAAAACACAGTTCGCACAGGTAGTCATTGTAGGGCGAACGGCGTCTTAAAACTTCCTTTATTCCATCATTTATTTATACGAGAATCACCTCACTCCCAGATGTTAATTCTGAATACATAAATTGTGTAAATTTCAAATTAAAATTGTATTTTTTTAAATTTTTAGTTATTCGCTTCTCTTTCGCTGTAATTCAATAACTAGGGATAAATATAATGTAAAGTAGTAAAAATTAAACACGTTATTATATTTTTTCATTTTAATTAATTAATGTACACTACACTTACACAAATTACTTACAAATAATTATATGTATTGGATAAAATACTATAATGAAATAAAATTAATTCGAAAATATTTTTACCTTTTTTTAATACTTTCGAAACCTACAAAGCCTACTAACACTAGTAAAGAGTATGTGATACTCTTTAGTAAAATCCCTTAGATAGAAAGTACCCTAACTCAGTATTAAAATTTTATTTAAATTTATCACTTTATTTAACTACACTGAGTTAATATGCTTTGTATCACTGTGATACACAAATATAATGTTTTAAATTTAAATATATAATGTTTAAAAAAAAAGTTTTTTTTGTAGTTTTCTTTTTAATTATTATTTTGAACTTGATTGCCAGATATTTTTAAAAAGCTGCTAATATTCTATGAACTATTAAATTGGAGCGTGTTTACTATCTAAGATACTAAAGGTCATAAATTTGCACTGGGGGTACTGTCTTCAGAATTAACATCTACGAATGTGGTGATTGGCGAACACGCAGCTAATCATTCCCTCTGTACGGAAATATTGGGAAACGACGAACGCAAAACTTCGCTTATGTTACGATTATGTTTAGAGAATTTCATAGGTCTTGAAGTCATTTCACGGTAAAAATTTCAATATCCATAAGCAATGAAGCAAACATTTTTAGTATCAAACTTGTGTTGATTGGAAGACGCAAAATTCTGATCAATTGAACAACTTTGAATAATATATAGACCAAGATTTTTTTAAATATCACCTCAATAATTTTATGAACTGCAGTGACTCCATTAATTTTGCGATGGTTAGTCCCAATTTTATTATGATGACTTTTGTTATTGAAACCTTTAATGAATTTAATATTCAAGTATGTAGTGTATGTGTATGTTTGTATGTTGTTTGTATGTATGTATTTTTGTTGTTTTGTTTGTTTGTTGTAGTTTTGTACTGATCTCTTAATTGTGTCCCACTTGCATCCCGTTTAAAAAAGCCAAGTCAATATTTTTTAACCTGTTATGGAACTCAAGAAAGATATCTTAACCCGAGTCTAAAGACAATTAAAACCAATCAAATAATCTTTATTTTCATTTCAGAGTTCGAGTGATCAGATTGGGCTCTATCAATGACATTGAATAACTAATCGATAGAATTTTGAATACGTCTTTGATTATGTTTTCTCATATGCAGTGCATCGTTCCGCTTAAGATAGTAAGAACTTTCTTTTATTTTAGCTATGTTATTCTAGTTGTAGTTGTTTAGCTCAGGCGAAGCGTTATATTTAAACCTAATTTTTCAATATTAATTTAAGCTCTTGATTTTTAAGTCGTATTGTTAATATAGGATACTTACGGACACTTTCCTGTTCTTTGCAAATTTGATCAAGCTTCAAATTTATAGGTATTATGTACCTTATTTTCTATAATACATTAATTGCGATTTCTCACTACGTCTTATTTTTTACATTATGTAACTTCCAAACTTACGGGGACTATACTACCCCCCAGCTCCTTACAAAATAATGTTTTACACAAATTCAATGCAGGCATTGGGCTTGGATTTACAAGAACCGCAAAGAATTCAAAGCTCCGTGTACTAAAAATATGCTTGTTTAGAAGTAATGGTTTATTTTTTTATTTTTTAGTGTTTCACAATACTAATGGTCGTTGTTCTCGGAATCCTTATCGATATCGATATCATACATGCAAAAATTCCAGAAAATGATCAGCTAGTCTTCATCGCCAACCCAATAGAAGCTAATGTGCCAGGACACTGGATGCCGTTGAGTGTAGTAAAAGCCATACTTGAAAAGACAAATAAGCAAGAGAAACAAAAATTAATGTCCAAAAAAAAACTTATAACAGGTTCAAGGCCTGCTAGAAAAAAAGAAACCACTAAGTCATTGAAAACAACATCTACTGCAAAAGCAAAAACTATAGCATCTACAACTGCGACAACCAAACCCACACCTACTACAACCACACTTTTAATAACTCCAAAACCAACAACAACCGCACCAACAACAACTACAACCACACCGAAAACAACTACAACAACACGAACAATAACTATACAAACAACTACATCAATACCAACAACTACGACAACACAGCCGACAACAACACCAACGCCTACAACAACATCGCCTACAACAACATCATCAACAACTACTACTACTACACCGATAACTACAACCACCACACCGACAACGACTACTACAACGCCTACAACAACAGCATCAACGATTAATACTACACCGATAACAACCACCACCACACCGACAACGACTACTACAACAGCATCAACAACTACTACTACACCGATAACAACCACCACCACACCGACAACGACTACTACAACGCCTACAACAACAGCATCAACAACAACTACTACACCGATAACAACCACCACCACACCGACAACGACTACTACAACACCTACAACAACAGCATCAACAACAACTACTACACCGATAACAACAACCACCACACCGACAACGACTACTACAACACCTACAACAACAGCATCAACAACTACTACTACTCCGATAACAACCACCAACACACCGACAACGACTACAACAACAGCATCAACTACTACTAGACCGATAACAACAACCACCACACCGACAACGAGTACTACAACACCTACAACAACCACAACAACGACAACGGAACCCACAACTACGCATGTGGCCGCTAAGAAAAAACCAAAACGCAAAAATAAAGTAGATGGTGGATATGATAATATGCATTCGTAATATATCAAGGTGCCGAACTAAAATATTATTAGATTTAAGTGAAAATTTTTATACATATTACAAATATTTCTATCAATTTTATTTTTGTATTTTATTTTAACATCAAGGATGGCAGTAGTTACTAAACAAGTTTCTTGAGTCTCAAACTTAAATCTCTGTTCTGCCTTGATTTGTCAAGGCACCCAAAAGACTTTAAAAATCACTGCGATGTAAGGGAAGCACGGAAAAGTCGTATCTTCCATTTTAATTAGAGCGCCTAACTACGGGTATTGCCACAATAACTCTCGGCAATCTCCTTCGGCGCCCAGCTGTAAGGATAGGCTGCCAGTTGGTACCCTGGTAATTGCTTTGGCAGAACCCAGGTCTTCCCCGTAAAGGACAGTGAAGTTACGGTGGTATTCCCGGTGCCGCTTTTATCAGGCACTGGCTTAACACACACACACCCGCCACTTAGCCAGTGGGGGGTAGGTCCGTAAACGGATACTCGTCGAGAAACAAAGGTCTGCAGGCGGGCCAAACGCTTATCTGCCACCAGTCTTATACAAAGGGTCCACAGGTATATTATTATAACATAAAATTAATTGGTGGGTATTATAGACATTAATATAGACAAAGTCAAAGTGAAAATAACTTTATTTAAATACACTCATTTACTAAATTCTTTTAAATCGTCATAACTTGGAATATGTACGAGAAAAATTACCTTTAATTACACAATTAAAGGTAATAGTCATAATTTTAAGTGGAAATTAACCCGGTATTTACAAATTGACCCAGATATTATAGAATTTAAATATTTATTAAATAACCCACATTGGGTCAGCGTGGTGATGTTATGGTCGAAGCTTCTCATGTGTTTCTCCTATTGAGGAAGGCCTGAGCCCAACAATGGGACTTATATATGCTTTTGAAGATGATCACATGATTATATAAAGTAATCATCACACCTATTATCTAGGCAAAATTAAGCGCTATTAATATCTTGGATCCCTTCCTAGCATCCTAATATCCCTATATTAGTTAACAGGAATAATAGATAATACTTTATATACCTTTATTCTAAATAAACAGACAAACATCCATGACCCGTGAACTCTTACTTATCATACAAATATCTGCCTCACCAAGCCCTTTAAGTTTATTAGTTATAGTAAAAATTTTAATGTGTACAAACGAATGGCTGGTGAGCAGACAACCTGTAAGAAAATTAACAGAACCAAAATAAGTATATTTTCCTGTTTTACCCACTAACGCCATCTAGGTGTGAATCCTTAAAACAAGTGAAACTATTCACTGGTACGTACGATTTTATTATAATTCGATCGGTTTTCCATCAACAGATTATAGATGTCGCTAAATGCACCATTATAATTTTTAAGCTTAAGACTAATAATTTAATTATTCTATTACAATATATATTGAGTTCCCTGTCTTAATTTGTATATTTGCTAATTATATTATACATATTATCGTATAGGTAAGTTTCTTTTATCATTTTACAAACTAACTTTGTTGTTGAGACGTGACTCACATGATCAATAGAGAATAGTTTTCCAAATCCTTGATAGTTCAAACACCCGAATTGCTAACGATGGTTCGCTTCCCACCACGGCAAACACCATGTAATTTTTAACTAGACTATCCTATCTTTCAAAGATTTGTTAAAATGTGAATATAAAATGTATTAAAAACTAATTGGGCTTGGTAAACGTTGAATCTCCTACAATTTATCTTGGTTTTACTGTTGGCTAGACTCGCTAAAAGATTATAATACACCTCATTTGACCGCCACGATATTTGAATGGAAGCATTTGAAAATGATAAATCAATTTCGAATTTTTGATATCACCATAGTATTAATATGAGGTAGGTACCAAACATCTTGTATATAAAATACAATATAAATTTATTTATGTAACTGTTTATTTCGATTTATTTATTGTGTAGTAATGGAAATAAATCAACATCATTGTTTAAATTTAATATAAATCTAAGCTTATATCGTTTATAGAAACTAAATATTTGAAATATACTACTAAGTACTGGTAAACACAGTAAGAACTTTCTGACTTCATCGCTTCATCTCGCGCAGGTTAGTTAATCAATCGCACAAAGAGATACGCAAAAGTCATCCGATTCTGCTGCATCGATTCTTAATTAAAGTAAATTCTGTTAAATTTTTAATAATAAATCTAAGGTATTTATTGTTAAAGAAAAACGCGCAAACAAAAACTATTAAGGTACACCCTGGTCGGCCGGCGCATGGTCAAATTCAAGCGCCGTCCGCCTCTTCTGGCCACATAGCAAAAACAGGCGCCGTAGGAAAGCTAAAATGAATCTTATAGAATAATAAAATGCATACAAAATAGAGCGTTGTTGCATATGTTTACAGTACACAATCGTTTACTGTACAGGACTCAAATACAGCAGTAAACAATCCACTGTTACTGTAGAGTTGTTACAGGCAAACAATGTATCGATATCGAAAATATTTGGTTGTTTTTTGTTTTACAATTTATTGTAATGTGATTTCAATAATTAGTTTTTGACTTGAAACATCATAGCAGCGAGTCAGAACTATTTCTGTCGTGGCGACACATCGCCACAGCATGCGCCTGTGCCTGTGCGTGTGTTTACCTTCATATCGTATATATTTTATATCGTAAACCCTCTTTTTATGCATATCATTATATTTTGGTTCCATAACTTCCAGGCATTAATTTTTCTGTTTCTTACTTTTCGAATAATTTATAAAACTCATCATCATAATTTTATAAATCTTTCAAAACTATAGATAAATTAAGTCTGACCAAATCTTCCTATTACCGTTGCAGACCAAAATATTGAATTTTGTTTTTTCTGCCACCATAGTTTTCTAAATTTCACGCACGAATTCTATTGTACTGAATACATTTTGAAAAAAAAACTTCATTAATTTTATTTCAGATGGTCTTTTAATATAAAGTAATAACTAATTAGCAGACCATGTTCAAATTATTTAATTTAAAGATAACAAAATTACTTAAGCTTTATTACATAATAAGTAGATATCAACGAATGGTATAAATAATGTCCACATTACAAATGTACAACTATGGGACAAATAAGAAAAAATATTTTTATCTATTATTGTTATCGATAATGCTAATAATGAGGCGCGTCTCTTTAGCCGGCACAATGTTGTCTATCTCGCTCTAATTTCGGTCGTCTCGTTTCATATTACCAGTCGAGCTTTTTCGCTCATGCTGTTCTGTTGTGTAATGTGACTGCTGTTGAGCGTGATTCCACAATCCCAATAAATTCACGTGTTGTACTATCACACATTAAACTAATATATGTGCCACAAAATAGTGTTATAGTGATTATTTTTTTAATTAAGAATAGAAACGTTATATTTCGTTATTGTTATTTTTAGACTGGCTGATAATGGGAGCCCAAAAAGCGTCTTAACTATCGTTATGTTGACTTGAAAATTGGTTTATTACCTACGGCAATTGTTAATTACTATCATGGCGGTTTTTAATTTCGGTTTGTGCTTGGTTCTTGTGTTGCACCAACTGTCTGTGGCTTACAGTGATGACACTTCATCAGAATCTACGGATCTTGGATCTGTTGGTAAGTTGGTATACAATAGTATATATAAAAACTTATTTTATAATTAAAAAGGTCTCAGTAATTTATCAATGCCTATAGATATTTATTTTTAAATCATCAGCCAGTCTTGTTTTACCTACCTAAGTTACAAGCAACAGTAGCCACAACAGGTATTTTAATATCTGTTTTCTTCTGGGCTTCTAATTACTTTATTACTTAACTCAATTTAGTGTATGTGCAATGAAGGCCGCACTTAACGTCAGTTAAAAAAACTATTAATTAATATAACAAAAACGATTAAATTGTAAAGCTTTATTTTAATATGATAAGCTACTTGGTATGTAGATGGTCTATAAATTCATCGTTTCGAGTGGAATCAGCGCTCGGCGCCAATATCATCATCAACAGATCATACACGTCCCTCACCGACGGGCTCGAGTCTACCTTAAATTAAGGCGAAGTGTTTCAAATTGCTCTAGAGTGATAAGCCGCTTCTTATTCTGTGATAGCACCACAAACCCAATTCGTAGCGATGGATAAAGAGAGCTTAGTAAATTAGTCTATTTAAATAAAGATATTTTGACTTTAATTATAAATATATGTTTAAAATCGACTTACGTTCGACCCTCGATAAACTTACTGACATCTCTGTCCATACTATATACTGCTTGCTTAAAAAAAGGTTTTAAGCAAAACTAAAAGCCGACCTGAAAACCGTAAATAATTCGATGTCAGAAGTTATTCAATTAAAAACTATTTCTGAAGTCGGAGCTTCACTTTCTATTGTTTATAAACAGCTTATAAGAAGAAAACTAAATAAAGAATATTTTAAGAATAATAAAATTTAAGTCTATTATAAATACTCGAATAAATTTAGAAAAAACAATGAAACACGCCTATAAAATTTAAAGGATGCCCTCGATTTCCCTGGGATCCCATCATCAGAACCTGACTTGGTGACAATGAGACCACCTCAGGAGTACTCTATCGAATATAAAAAAATTTGAAAATCAGTTCACGTTTCGAGTGGAATTTAAGGTAGACTCGAGCCCATCGATGAGGGACGTATATGATCTGTTGATGATGATATTGGCGCCGATCGCCGATTCCACTCGAAACGATGAATTTATAGACCATCTACATACCAAGTAGCTTATCATATTAAAATAAAGCTTTACAATTTAATAGTTTTTGTTATATTCATTAATAGTTTTATTAACTGACGTTAAGTGCGGCCTTCAGTACACATACACATATTGACAGCGAAATAGCGTAAGGAACAAAAAAAATACAGTCGCATTGAAAACCATCCCTTTCCGAAGCTTCACAAATCGCTTTCCATGTGTAAGTAGCTGGCTAAAGTAGAAAGCGCATAAAAGCATTTGTTTTTAGTAACAAATATACTTATTCTTCTTTAATCCTTACTCATAATCATGGTCAGGTCTCCCTACTTAAAGAGAAACATGTGGTGTGTTTAGGCATCAACACCAATACGTTAGCCTCATGTGGGTCGGTGAAAGCGAATGTATGAAGCAGGTCCATCGGCTAAACTTCCCTAAACACGAAGATAATACTCGCAATAATATTTCAAAATACATTTGTTCTAAAAATCGACTTTACCATGTGTGTATAGCGTGCGAAAGATATCCTTTTCCACACTACTGCTTTTTGTTTTCCTCCTGCATACAACATCTAAATGCATGAACGAGGTTTTAAATCATAAAGTTTTTGATCAAAATAATTGTATTGAATTTCACAGCATAAAATAATTAAATTTAAATACATTTTTTTAAATATACTAAAGTTGCCCTCGTTTGATATAACTAAACAATTGTTCAAACTGTCATATCAATTATTACTTGCCCAAAGACTAAACTGTTTCTTTGATTTCCTTACGTTATTTTTTTTTTGCAAATGTACCAAAATACGTTGTTCAATACACGTGCCGAATTGTCATATCAACTCGTCCCTATGATACCCGCGCTTTCGGCTTGGGTCAACAATCGGGACTCGGGAAGAAATGACTTGGGCTTTTGACGACCTTAATGGCCAATTGGGCCATACTGTTATAAATAAATGATCAGTGTTGGTACATTAGCTGGCTGGTTTAATTTAGATGAACCTATAAAAATATATATATATACATCTGAACATTAAATTGGGTCTGCATTACAACGAAAACGATTTGTTTTAGACTAAGGAAGTACTCTGCTACCGATATTTATATATGGGTGTTATCATTGTTAATGTAGATCGCCAGCGAGTTGAGGTACAAAAGGTTGTACGATAAAAGGAATAAAATTAAGTCATTTAGCGTCTGATTTGGTATAAGCATGTAATTAATACAAAAACAAGTGTTAGTCATAAGTTCAAACGAACGGGCAAAGGTTATCATCAAGTTTTTTTAATCATAACGAATTCAGTATTGTTACTATCGAGGTGTGTAAAAAATATGTCTACATGGTATAATGATAAAAAATAAATGATAACATTTAATAATGAAAACGAACTTGTTACACGAAAAACCCTGCATGCCATACAGTATGGTAATTAAATCACAGCTTTCCAATACAAACCACTTATTATTCATAATTATTTAAGCTTTTAAAAGCAAATAATTGACTTGTATTTTCAATCATTCGCACGAACAGTCGTAAAAAAATTACTACTTTTTTTTCAAATAGTAAACTTAAAAATATTTTTAGTGTGTGATGGCAATAAGTTGATCTAACCCACACCATTAATAATTATGCACACTATCACAATTGGCTATGAAAATTTGGTGTTTAGTAATGAATTTTTTTCGCTGTATTCGTAATTCTGTTTATGAAACTCATAACTACATTTCCTCCTTAAAAGACACTGTATGAGGAGAAACTAATAGATCCCTCCCTAATTCCCTCTTTCATACAACATGGGTTCCTTCAAAAGTGGGTTGAAACAACTGTTTCTGTGGTTCGCTAAGGCAGTATTAACTGTTCCCTAAGTATTTTTATTTTTGAACTGGTTGATGTATTCTTTTCTATGTCACAATCTGCACTAGCCATTTTCGCATATGGACTTCTGCTTACAATCAGGCGGTATCGAGTTGATTGCTGTGCTTTTTATAAAAAAGGGAAGACCCCTGAGGTTGAAAAGACTTTAAATTTCACGTACTTCAACCAGCCAATCAACGGCGAGCGGCAAGCCACAACACAATAAGTAAATCTTGCAGGGTGTAATGTCTGAAATCAGCTCCGATTACTGTAATAGGAGAAAGTGAGTGTGTTATAGACGATGTTTTTAGCATCACTTAGGCATTTTTTCATTCATATTTCTCATACATATTACCTGTTATGACGATTAAAAGAACTTACTTTAACTTTGACTTTAATATAAATTGGTTTATACAGCCAGTTGGTTGCCAATACCCTCCTTCATAAATGCCTGACTAGTAACATGATACACCATGAAAAGTATTGACATAGATAAATTATTTATAACTTTTTCATGTCGTTATCTCGATTATTGGTCGATTGCTCCATGATCGATAATGTTTTGTTATCTGTGTCACTACGTCGATAAGGAGTTGGCTGGCGCCTGCCGCCGCCGGCGCAAGGTGACGCATTACTCTCCATTTTGATTTCAAGACTTCTTTGGAGTTCTAAAACTTACAAATTAATGTATGAGATCTGATTATAGACACGCACTCACACACGACAAAGTTTTCAATACGTGTGACTCCAGTGATGTCGTACGAGACTGAGACTTGGGGCCTCATGAGAAAGCTCAAAGACCAAAGGACTTCGCAAATTCGACTCGCCGACGATGCCCAAAGAATTTCAAGCCTGAATTGGCAGTGGAATGTATCCACATTGTAAGGAGAAATGACAGGCGTTAGGGCGAAAAAGACAGTATTGATAGGCCTCGCGTAAGTTGGACCGACGATTTGGGAGAAGACTGATGGCGCAGGTCCGATCAGCTTGGAGATCCTTAGGCCTATATCCATGGGACGTATTTCGGCTGATGTAATGATGATGATTATAATGTTGCCCGCTGTGTAAACTTTTTCAGTTAATTGCAACCTTGGATGGACGCAAGAGACTTCTCATAGTATTTAGATGAAGCCAAAAGAGCACAATTTTTGATACCTATCATAAACTACTCAATGTTTACTGGAGCAATTGAATTTCGGTATCGTTATAGAAATTTCCCATTCCTAAAGTTGAACAGTTCGATAAGGTATCAAGTAAAAGTCTAATAAATAATTACTATCGACTTTATCTTGATTTGACTATGTCTATTACTGTTTTGATTATTTAATCATCTACATCGTACATGTACACAGGGGTCTCACATTCAACGGCATACCAGCTTCATAATTCCACTTTGGATATAGTTTTTGTGCAGCTCACAAATTGTATTGAAATTGCTACTGCAATTGTGTGGCCTCATTCATTTACAGTGCTATAAATAAAGAAAATTATTCGATATATAATTTGCAGAGAATATTTTGCAGAAACTTGGTTTCTGGACAGAGATTAGGATCCCAAATTACATTTTCTCCTATTGTCGTGACATAACCATACTTACTGATGACGCAACTCATGCGATTAGAATAATTCGATCTGCTGTATTGTTATACGGCTCGGTGAAAGCGGTCACGTGAGCACGGTGCACCATGAGCCCCCCGGAAATGCGATCGTTGACGCTCTGCAAAAAGCAACGTAATTTATATTATGCGATACAAACGGTGTGAGTCGTGGCGTGTGAAGCAGCAGAAATTCCACCACACACTCGAATCAACTTTTTGTAAAGAGTTAACTGCAACCTTAGAGAAGTTAATTGTTAAAGAAATAATTTAAAACCCATTCAAAAGTACAAACACTGATGTATTTACGCAAAACGTCAAATTCATTAGCAATCACATTTAAAAACAAAATAAAGTTGGCAGTAAGCCGTGTGGAATCGTTTTCGTTTGAGGAGCAATTACTCACCGGTTTTCGAACTTTCCCAACAAATCATCGGGTAATGGCGGGCACGAGGGGCATGGAAACAAAACACGGCCGCCAGCCGTGTCATTAGTAACCCACGGCTGGAATCCTATTACGTCACCGGCGCCTGTCTCGGGACAAACGCGTCGCCACATGTCGGTGGACATTAGAATTTGGGGAATCCGTTGGGAAGGCTCAAAAGAAAAAGTTTTGTCTTTATTTGGAGTACAATGAATTATTCAAAAGTACAACGTATTATCAGTGTGATAGGCATTCGGATCGATATTAATCATGGATGCTAGTTTAAATATTCTATTAAGTATAGAGTTTACTAATCTGGAAATGAACTAATAGTGTTATCTTGAAATTAATGAAGCTAGTTGTAGTTCCTTATTTAAATGTAGCGACTTTTAATACGAATATTATTTGATATAATTTCTTTCTATTCTTGGGATGAAAATTATTTAAGAATATTTAATATTTAAAAATCACTACATCGAAGATTTCATGAGTTTAATTTCAATTTCATGGTATTACTCTAAAATTTCTAAGAATGACTCAGTACCATATCATTGAAACCAGGTATTGAGCTGAAACCACGCGTGTTAAATTGCTGCATGGTTCAATAAAAATACACAGTATTCAAATCGCGTGTCGACTGTCAATTAGATACTACCGGTATTCTTTCATGTTTTTTCTGCTCCATGTATTAAAAATAGGGGTGCTCAGTTCATTAACAGTTGTCTGGCGCCTAACTGGTCGACGCCATTCGGTGGTAGGGATATTTGCAGTACATATTATTCTCTATTACCACATTTTACGTGTCATAATCGTCTGGAACAAACGACTGTTGTTAAAATCAAATAAAAAGGGGATAGTGCCTTTGCGATCGGTGTTCTCTTATCAGTAATATCGGTATACATAGGTATTATGTGATCGTTCATTTATCTTCAAGGGCGCCTTTCTCGAACTGAACACCTGCTAAAACTATACATTAGATATTTTGCAGCTTTTGTTTGCAAATACATGTAAATGTGTTGCGCCTGGTTTTTGAAGTACAGATCGTTTGTTGTTTGTTTTAATTATTAATAGGCTCATAAACATCTAGTAGGTGCGTCATCGCAAAACAAAGAATTGCTTCTCGAAATTAAATGGGGCCACCAGTGTTCCATGAAACATGCAGTTTGGAAATAACAAGTTTGTTTTTGACTCCCAACAAAAAATAATGGCACAAATATCTGTGCTAATTTCATATGTTTTAATACAAAAAGTAAAAAAAATAATATGAAATCCATAAAAATAAACCAGATATACTTACAACGTCTTAAATGTTCACTGAAGTGTAAGTAAGCAACTTGTAATGTATGCTCAACAATTAGCATTGACGTTATGACAATAATGAATACTACGAAAATGGCTATACGGTGTATTGTTAATTTAATGTAACACGGTAGCTATTAAACCGTAAGCTGACACGGGTTTGAACAACACCGCCAGTAGAGCATGACAGGCGACAGTTGCAACTGACTTCCGCTATTGGGCGGAAGAGCGGCGCCATCGGCGCCTGCGCCGGCGAATTGCGGTTTTGAGCATTCACACTCTGACCGCGACACAAACCGGACGTGATGCCCCGTCGAACACGCGATTAATGCACTGCTTAAGTAAGAAGCTCGTTTGTGTAATGGTTCTAACGCTCTGGTTTTGATTACGATAGCAAGTCAACTTTCGTCATGGTATTCCCGTGCTCCTTCGCTCTTCACACAGCGTGTTAAGCTGTTTTAAACTTTATAAACACTTATGTATTACGGCTTAAAAGTAGTGCTTTGTTCCAATACAGCACCGTAAACTTAAATTAAATTGTCGGCTGTCAGGCCTGAGTTAACATGGCATTAATCTATCACGTCACGCTTTTGCAATGCACTTGCTAAACGAGTAATATGTATGCGTACCACATATAGGTTGTTCGCTCGTCGAAGGTGACTGAGCCAAAGCGACGCTCTCCTATAAGGCTCCGAAACCTTCCTATAAGTTTTGCATATTATTTAAGGGAGCTAAACTTAGCTACAACAAGTTTTGAATGCCAATTAAAATCACGCAGAGCTATGTAACGTCTAGCATTTATCTATGATAAAGGCATTTGAATAGCTGTTGCTAAGCACATCACTTCTATTATAGGTAAAGATGTGAATATGTGTTATAACAACAAATTTCGGTAATTTTAAATATGTATTACTTAGCTGAATGACCTTTGAGTAACAGGATCGCTAACAGTACATCGGTCTTCAGATTCCATTGAAGAAGGCTTCCTTTCTCCGTAACTTTTCACAGTACCGTTGCATCTTTATTTTGCATACATTAGGCACTTTCTATGCACGATGGTACGTTATAAACCCCAATGGTTTTTCCACGTCGTAGAAGAATGGGTTATTAAGTATTCATTGTGTCGTTAGTATAGGTTCTTAACGAGTATTTAAAAAAAAGATTTAACAATTGCGTTAGGCATTACTGGTCTAATTATTCGAAGAGCTGTATACCCCCTCGTTATATTACATTAGGACCCTCACTTCCAACTCCAAAACAAATAAAGCGGGAAAATTATTTTTTTGTAAAATTTTACCTTAATATATATGATACACACAATGCAGTTGATAGTTTGTTGGCGTCCCGAAATTAGTATAACGATAATTTATTTAATAATATAGTATTTTGATCTTAGCATTAGTATTTTAGAAAATTCAAGCTAGTGAAATAATTAACTTAATTGCAATTGACAAATTATTTCTCTTAAAAATGAAAGTGAAGCAGTAAAAATATAGGCATTGTGAGTTAAGAAATATTTTGATCGTTTTCTATAGACATTTCTGCTAATCAAGTCGTGTCTATTGCTATTTGATATTATGGTTGGTTAAACTTAAAGAGAAATGTTTCAAGTGTTAAAATCTTCGCTTCTCATTTCCATACATCATTACATCATAAAGAGAAAACTTGGCGGAGTTACAAGCGTTTGTTGCTCAGCAATAATCCGTTCCTCGAAAAATTCAGATGTTTGCAAGTGTATAGTATATTATATGATGTGTTACGTGGGTGGTCGATCCGATAATTCAGGTGTGCAAATATGAGGTGCAATAAAAATACAAAGACTGGCATTTATTTTGTGCTGAAATTCTTATAGCTAACAAAGGGAAACCTGTTAATTGACAATGATTGTGGGAACTATTTATTTGAAAACATTTCAGACTCTTCAATTCGTTCGCCTTGTTCGGATCCTGGTTCTGGTGGATCCGTACGTCCATTATTGTATTTCGATAGGAACAGATTGTCAAAAGCAAATTCAGCTAAAATCCTTTGACCAAACTTCTACGGTAATTCTTAAACGCCAAATAAATACAGTTCCGTGACCAATCCCTACCGTTCATGTCAATTACTTTAATTGACCGACGCGTTGTCGCTTACGATTTATAAATAAAATGGCATCGTCATCGGCATTGATGAAGCACCGCTCTGTTCATATTGTGGTCGTTAACATTGACATTTGACAATTATGATCGCTCCAATGGTACATGACTTCAATACAGTACAAGTCGTTTCTGATCAAAACATCTAACTAAGAGGATCTCTTGTGAAGAATGTGCTTTATTTTTAGTTGTTTTAGGCTTATTTTCCTTCATATTGCTTAAAATGTTTTTGTTGTTGTGTTGTGTGTTGTAATTTCACTTGATTTACTTGAAGTAAAAGAGACCCGATCAGTACATTTTGATAAGAACATAACACTGTTTGCAATTTTTGTAGGTGTTTATTGAATTATTGACGGTCCATCAATCCCACCTACATCAGCTGAACCTAACATTAATTAGCCAGTAATACTTGTCACGACGTTATAAATAAAGTAACTTCATTATTTTTGACACGATTTTAAAATTATAATCTTGTGGATCAATCATTCAGGCGCCGTATTTTCCAATCTCCATACGTGTCTTGCCTTGCATGGGTTAATATCTTGCCACAATTTATTGCAGCACTCTGTTTGCGTTTAGTTTCTAGGTATCGTAAGGTTTTTCTAAGTGGTCCTATGAGCTCTTGCGCAAGTCTTTGCGTAGTGTTAAGACTATTTATTGTAGTCATGTATTGCAACTAGTTGTTTGAATTGGTATACATATTTTTAGTGTGCAGACTAACGTCTACTGTTTTCCTTATTTTAAACACATTGATTTCTACTAAGTTCGCGTATTAACTCTCTATATTTATCTGCAATATGAGGCTTATTGAAATGAATCCAACAATAGATTAAAATGTAGTAATGGGGATTTGTTTGAAATAATGTGGCTTTATCAAATTTTTGAGAAAATATCGGAGTCAACTAAACAGATGCAGAGATTACGTTTATGTTTTTAAAATTGAACATAAACTACATTGGTTGGCAAAATCTTTAGCTTTAGTTATTCGTAAATATTCTAATAGACTTGAAGGCGGAAGATTTTAGCGTACATAAGACACGCCTACGCTCATTTATATATATCTGTCTCAACCAGTCACAGCACAGGGCTTTCATATTGATCACTAACATTCTAACCCCTTGAGGTTTCCATTTTATAACATTTTTTTAAATATAAAGTAATATCAGCAAGCTAAATTGTTAGAACAACCCAGTATTAACCCTAATTGGTGATATCAATATAAGCGTTGTCAGTAACAGAAGTTTTCCTGCAGAATGTAACTTTAATTATATCGACAGCCCTATATTTCCAAGTCTGCATAGATGCAGTAGCGACGGAGTCAACGCGTGGGCGAGGCGCCGCCGCCGCCATATCGAGCTCAACAATCTTTATTAATTATTCAACATTATTATTGAAATTGTCAACCATTTATAGCTGCTGCTGTCGTCTTGTTACTGAGGCATTGGTATTTCATTAATTTGTTTCTGATTGTGTTGTCGAATACTTACCATAATCTTGTCAAATCAACCTATATTGTTATATGATTCAAACAAACCTATTAATTTAAAATAATTGGTTAGCATGCCATTTGAATGCTAATTGGATACTAAAATATATATGTGATGGTTTGGTTTGTTATTATAACATCCATATTACGATTTTGAGCGTCTGTCATTGTCTCCATTTCCATAACCAAAGTAAACCTATTTTATCTGAATCCTAGCTATTTATAGTTTCTTTAATATGCCGTATAAGTGTCTGAATGGTTTCTCAAGGAATCACCTTTGTGTAGGGCCTTTGGGAAGCACACAGAACATAGAACGCAGTGTAATTGTGATGCTCTTGCCAAGAAAGGAATGGCTCTGTTTGTATTTCTTGTTAAGGCTGCTGACTCCAAGCGTACTTAGCAAGTACATCTTGCAAGTATTTCAGGACAGGAGACATTAAAATAGGGAAGCACAAAAGATCCCCTTGTGTCGAAGTGCTCGGTGAGTTACCGGCACTTAAACAAGGTAAGATCAGACGCGTACAAGTCATGAATCTTTGTATACAAGCCAAAAGACAAATACCGAGCATAACTAAGCAAACATTTAAGTAACATTAGCCAAATAGATACCGTGTCTGCAGATGCCGCTTACAAACAGCTTACCTTAAACGACAACTGTATATATAGCTGTGGCGCCGGCGCTTTACGAGGCAAATAAAAGTTTGAGAACAGGAACTCCACTGCTTTATTGTGTAGCTTCGACGTCTTATCTTTTGCATTGTTTCGAAGACTCTCTTGGTCATTGTTATTAAAAATTGTAGTTGTGCCAAATTAACAATAGCGTATTGAAACTCTAAGTTTACCGTTATTAACATTTTACATCGCAAAAAAGCAAAGATGCTATCAACAATTCTTAATTATCGGACAAAATTCCCTTTAATTAATATCGAAGAGAAAAAGTATTCTGATATTTACCAGCTAAAGTTCCAAATATATGCTATTAGATTCGTTGTCAGTGAATCCAGTGACATAAATTCTCAGTTATCATTCTCCACCACTTTGATTTTAATATTTGTAAATTCATTTCTATGTCGCACGCACTAGTTTTCCCTCCTTTTTACAAACCTAGGTCCTTCAAAAAAGGAGTGAAGAAGAAGAGAATCTTGCAGGTCGGCAAGATCAAGATGGCTAGTACAGTGCATAGTTTCACATGCTCTAGCCACCTTTTATTTGGACTCCACTTTTGCTTACTATCAGGTGGAATGGAGTCATTTGCTTGAATTTCGTATCTTCAACTTCTTAATAGAATAGATTATTCTTACGATCTACTATTTAGAAGTCTTCTTTATTATTTGCTTGTTTATTTGTATTGAAATAAAGTTTATACGGAGTAAAATGTCTATTGTGAGTATATTATAAATTGGTAGTTACTAAATTTGCCATTAGTTATGCTTTTTTATAATTTAGGCTTTAGGTGGCAGATATCTCCGTCTGTCGTAAAATAAAATGTGATGTTAAAAAAAAACATTTTATATATTTTTGAAACATGTTATTTTATTCATCATATTATGTTACTAGCTATGCCCGTGACCACGTTCGCGTCGACAACATGGCGTTCTTTACTTGACTTATTTGGCTAAGAATTTAAATCATGATTTAAACAAATTTGATTACAATTTTTAATGATAGACATAATGTAGCGGACTGTATTCTTAAAACTTTTAAAGGAGAGCAATTCGGGCATATATGATTTTTACGTTAAAGGGTAATGTAAATAAATAAAAATAATATGTGTTCAGCTGCTATTTGACGAAGCGTGGTATACAACCTTCTTCGATAAATGGATTAGCCAAAACAAATAGAATTTATCAATTCGAGTCAGTAGTGCCTGAGATAAGCACTGTAATAATATTACCGAACCAACAATAATAACAATAGTAATTTTACATAATATCAGTATATATTATGCGTATCAATTGTGATGGATAATTGTAAGTCTCGCACAAAAATATATTTTATTTTATTAATATCAGACACGTATTATACCTACCCCACCTCTCTTAACACTACTGATGTTTTATCTTTTACTTATGTTATGGATTCTGTAAAAAATCATATTCTTTGGAATCCATCATAATAATTTCTTGTTTTTAAACCGTATTCAAATAGTTTCAATTAATTATTTTTCCATAATTGTTGATCGAGTACAGATATGATTTATGTTGTAAGTACAAATAGAAAAAAGAACTCTGTTTGTTTTTACAATAAATAATTAATGTCCATATGGGGTACGGGCTATGCGGCCTCAAAGCGAACCCGGCGAGGTCCCTTATAAATATTTTAATTTGACTGCACTGACTAAGCGAATCTTTGATCCGGTTTGGAATTGTTTATAGCGTCTTTGAGTCGTTAGTTTTTAATATAAATGCTTGTTGTTATTATCTTTTGTACGAACTACAAATTTTTGGGATTAAATTTTTAACCGTTTCTTAATTTTCTTATTCCTGTAGGTACTTTAAGTACGTTATAATCTTGGTTTTGCTATTACTTTTTACATAAGTTATCTGTATGTATTTAAACGTTCAACCAATAAACAAACTCTTTAGCTTAATAATATTAGTAAAGATTATCGTAGGTAATTAAGTAAGTAAAGTAGTAACGGAAATGTTAAGTAATTTTAGTTGTATCATCTTTAACGATGTTTCTGTATTATTACATGTACTATATATATACCTATTTGTACATTTTTGTAATTATTCACTAGAATGCAGTAAATAAATATTAAATAAAATGTTATACTACGCCAGATGTTAATATGCAGAAACTATGAATTGCGTGCGCGCAAGCATTCAAGTCGAAAGCATAATTTATTTGTTTAAGGTGTTCAGCTAATATTTTAAAACGAAAGTATTAATTACTTCTAACGCAATTGAATTTCTTTTTAAATATTAAAACAGGCTTCAATTTACAAGTTGCGATTTAAAATTAAAATTTTAACTCTTAGTTAAAATATAAAGCGTTAAATATTGTTGGCTGCATGTTTTAAAGACTGTCAGAATTCATTTTGAATTCATTACCCCGTCACACTTAAACGAAATCAACAAAAGACCGTGTTGGTAGTGTAAGCTTGGTCAAATGTCAAACTAGTAGGCGGTGTAACAATTCAACAAAGCACTCAAAATCAATATTATTTGTTTATTATTGTGTGGATAAAATCGCAATATTAAATTATGAAGCGAAATCTCACAATAGACGTGCAGTGTTACTTACATTTCAAATTATTACGTTATTGAACCGGAGCCAAAATCTCCAAATTATTTTAATTCTGACACACATCAGGCAGTGACTATTGCGCACGGCATCTTGGGGATCAGAATCAAAAAGAGGAACGGAATTTTGCAACACAACGGACCTGCTTCTGAAGGACATATTCTAAAACGTAATTTATGTTCATTGCATCTCGTTTTATTACTATGATTATAAAAATACAGCTGGCATGTCAAGTGTGATTTAAGAGAAGTGTTCAATTAACAACCTTAAAAAATGTCGTAGTTTCTAAAATGCAGGTTTTAGGAAGCGCCTTCCTACATGACTTCTGGTTCCTTTAAAACTGCCATAAATGAGGTTATTTCACAGCTTCCTTGCGGGATCTTCTGAACATAATATAAATTTAGAATGCCATCACAATTAGGCTCAAATTCCTGAGTCTCCTGAGCATGAAAGATGAGTGATTCACGTGAAAGCGCTCGCTTTAGTGAGTCACATTTTATCTTACTTTCACGGTTGCAATGCGCTCCTGTTCTTCACAAGTTAATATTCAATACGCGTTTTGTTCCATTTATCAATTACACGCCGGATGCATATTGACAGAAATATCAATTACAATAACGTTCTCAGCAAGCACAGACCTGATGACGCCTGTAACCGACAGGAAATGTTTGCGACAACGATAAGTGTTAAAGTTTCATCGTTCGCTAATGTAAGATCTTGGATTTTATGATCCATTTTATAGCCTATCATAAATTCGCTAAAACAGCACATGAACCGTAACCATGAACCATTTCATAAACTCTTTATGAAACATATCTGAGTGACTGCGAAATAAGACTCTCATTCAATAGATTACGCCGATGACTGTTAATTGCTGATAAACATAACTGACCACACGTCTGGACGAGACCCCTAATGTGATTCATCGATAAGAAGTCGAAGAACACAGAAACTCAATTAAGAAAAGGTGTTGTTATCAGAAACGGCAAAGGCTCGGTGGAAGAAGGACAAAAGGACGAGCAGACAGTGTTGGGTTATGCTCTTATCGTAACCTCTCATTTGTCGCCGACATTCCGGGAATGGCGTCGGCGGATGGCCTAATTGACTTAGTCGCCCACACTGTATCAAACTACCATTAACAGGCGTCTCTAGTAGCCCCTTTGTTCTTAACAAGTTCGAACAGGTACATCTACCTGTACTCGAGATTTGCCAAACAAGGGTGGCAATTTTTTCGAAGAAATTTCTCAACCAAAAAAATATTTACCTGCTACAGTGTCTTCCACTTTTAGTAGGCTGGTATAACTTTGAATTATTGTTTTTAAATCTTCAAGTGTTGGAGCTGATTACAACGAATCGCCATTAGAATGTCGTAGAATTAAATAATAATATCTCCAGTTTTTTCTGTATATCTCGTAATTTACAAAGGTGTATTGCCGGCCGTCAAAGACGGTATATCCTATTGAGTAATAGCTAATTGCTCAAAGAACTTGAAATATATAAAATATAATTGGAACTGATTAACAATATATGTTTAAAGCATTACTTACTTAATGAAAAAGTCATGTACAACTTTCCGCCATTTCCATTAATTCATAATAATACAAATACTTGTCATAAAATAATATTTTGAATAGAACATTTAACTAAATAGACAATGACACGGTCTAGTGGCTGTGAATAGCTACCAATTCAGTTAGTATGGTAACATCATGTTTCACTGCATTGTCGCTTTGGGCTATGTTTGTCGATGAGTCACCGGTACCTGTCGCGTCTGGTGACTACAGTTCAAACACCACTTCATCATACACTGTCACTTTACATTCCTTAGACACTTATTATCCCCTAATGGAACTTCAAGAGTACTCTTAATTATATTTATTTACGTTAAGAACCCTCTTTGTAAGGATTAGAAAGTAAGATCAGCTTTGAATTAAGGCGGCTATCTATTTAAATTGATTATTGATCGTATAAAATCTATAACCAAAATTATGATGGTATATGATGGTTATAAGTAGGAGTATATCTAAAACCTGAACATTATTTCATTAATAGGACACAATTAGCCTGTATACTTTCTCGGCGACCTGTGAATAAGTGCAGACGGCTATAAATCTTCCCCGGGATGAGTCTGATACGGCTAAAAGCTTCAAGAGAGTAAAAATAGGCCCACCTTAAGTCGAGGTTCGTGTAGTTTGATAAGGCGCACTTTTTGTTGCACCGAAATGACTCCTAAAGATAGCGGTGTCTGGACTCTTGAGATAATAAAACACCGTCGATTCTTAAGAGGTTTGGGTACCTTCAAGATTAGGGACTGCGGCGTGGGCTTGTTTATACAACTCTAGTTCGGTCGCTTATTTGTCTTACCTGATTACGATTTCAGATGTTTTTATATTTCTGATGATTGTTTGATCATTGCAGGTATTTTCGGGTTTTTAGGTTATTGAATGATTTCATTACGTAAACTGTTATGCTCCAAATAACGTTCTCTGTTTCTTGTTAAAGCTTAGAATCAACTGGATACCATCTGCTATCGAAACCAAATTTATGTTTTTCGCCTTTCAAAACACCTGCGGTGTGTCGAAATATACTAGTTTCATTACGCATTTAGACGCGGCAAAGTTTTCTCCGGATAATTTTGCGCTCAAACCACCATTTTTTTAAGATAGTAGAAGTGCTCTTAAAGTATTTATTTAAAATATGGACATATTGTTATTTCTAAACCGCTCGAGTGTGTGGCTTGCGAGTTTTGGATACTTGAAGACGTGTTCTCTCACGCTTGCGTTGTATGACTCGACTTCTCGAGCGCTTTCGTCCGCCTTGTCGCTTGTTGCTGCATTAAATCGATTTTGCGTACTGTTAAAGGTGTCCTCGATCACAGCGTGTAACACATCAAAACGAACGGAATCATTGCTTTCGCGGATATACTTTTTACAATTCCTGTCTCACTTTAACGTATCAGCATCGAGAAGGACAGACATAGTTTCAAGTTCCCAATTGATTGTGATAGCAACTTTATAGCGCAGGATTAGAGCGTAGTTCTGTTTGTTTACAAGGTAACACTTTCAAGTATCGTAATGACTTGCTACGGTCGCATGAGCGCAGTAAGAATCCGTGTTTTCTATAGAAAAGTCATATTTGGTGCAACTGGCATTTGATTTTGTTTCTTGTAGCTTGTGTTTAGAATCGATAATGCCTTGTAGCCTGGGGTCGGTTGAATGCGGTGAGTGCGTGCACATTTTATCCTTGCGCCGCCGTTGGCGCCGGCGCCGCACTTACGGCTATTTTTTCCCCCGCCGCGCCACATTGTACTCATAATTTATTCATTAAGGCTATAATTTATTCGCGTTTTATATTACGTCTCGAGATATTCTAGTTTGCTACTATTGTTGTCTTGTTTAAGTAATCTGCATCGATTGGTCTGTGCGTGGGCGACTAACGCTTCCAATGCTCACCTTTTATTTAATTAACATCGCGTGTCTATACTTCTTGCTGTGAGAATCTTTTGTGTATAACATTCCAGTTTTAAGTCCATTATAAATCCATCAAATAATAAATTATCATACTTAAAACAGATGGTTATGTGAGGAGATCCCTTTACAGTTTCAAACTTACTAAATTTTAAAATTCAATCGTGGCAATAATATATATATATAGAATACTATTTATTACACACCAGTTAATACTAATAGATAGGAAGCAGTAACAATTTACAATGGGCGATCTTATCACTATATTAGCGATATCTTCCAGACCACCTTTGGATGGATGGGAAAGAAGTAGTTGTTGGTGTACCTGTTGTCAACTATTGCGTGTTATACATACTATATTTACATAAAATAAATACATAAACCAATTCCACTAGTAAACATATGAATACACAAATAAATAGTTACTTTGATATATATATACGAACTAATATATTCATATAACATATATGTGTATATGTTTCAGTTATATGATATGTGTATATGTTTCAGTTAATCGATTAATATACAAAATGGATCGTTATTGAACATAGTATATTAACGATCTTATCTTATCTTGATGTAGGGCCAGGATTATTACTCCCGGTGCACGTCGACCCAATGGGATCTTTTGTGCTTCCCTAATCCTACTGACTGCTGTCCTGGAATACCTCCAAGATGTACTTACTAAGTACACTCGGAGACAGCAGCCTTATATCTTCAGGACTGGGATAGCCCAGTCCAAAGAGACCCATTCTCTTCCTAGCAAGAGCATCACAATTACATAGGATGTGTTCCATTTGTTCGGTGTAATTAATATTAACGATACAATTAAGTGTCAAATACAAGTTATGGGTGTGTGTGGTATTGTGGTGTAGTGATAGTAAGATAAATTGTGCTATTTCTAATTAAAGTTCTAATGTGAAGTATATTAACCTCGATAAATGCCACAATTGGCTAATAACCTCGTAACCTTAATTAGAATTAACATATTTACTGTTCCCTTAAGGAAACATTGTTTGTGAATGTTGCGTGAGTCATGGCGACATTTAGACATGTTCTTGAACTTCTCGATATAATTGTAGCCGTGTTACATTCATAAGTTTAATAATTCCAGGTATAGATCTGCTTACTAGGGCCTAGTAGACTTTTCATTTCGTGGTAATTCAGCGTTTTTCCCGTGAATTTTTCGTTCGTTGCAATTCGGTGTGTTAGTGTAAATTGACTAACCTGCCTTTTCTACGCTCCAGCATTGTAATATATACCATTTAACTTGTTGCCATGCGACTCAAAATCCTTTTTTCCCCAGTTGGCACATTAGCACGGCCACTGATGATAAGCGAACATCGCTTGATACATCAGAGTTTGAAGGCATGTCATTGATCAGAAAGATAACGCAATGCGTTGATGATTCTTTTCAATACTGCTTATAAATTACTATGCATAGAGTGGAGGTACAACCAACAAGCCAATGATCGCCTAAAAACAAGAGAACCAAAATTTTCCATATGATGAATTTTAGATACAGAATATTCATATTTAACTAACGCTGGCTACCAAATAGATATTTTTAAACACGCTGTGGGATATCTCCTTCAAATAGAACGGTCTAGAAAAGGAAGGAGAGATACCCTTCAAAAATTAATGACCATTTTAATGAGAACCCTAGGGTTTCTCAACACATCACCTCGTTAGTACTGTTAGATCTTATGCAAGGGCTATGGGGAGGATCTAGCGCAGTTGGTCAGTCAAGCATACGCAAGCGGCGCGTGGAGACAGATGTGGATGTAAACTAAAAAACTTTGGTACGGTCGGCAAAGATAAGATGCTAAGAGGATTTCTGAGGATTATTTGGTCATAACATAAATGCTGGCTTTCAATAATCTATCTACGAATGGTTTTGCCCACGGGGCGTTCAATTTTGACATATAAATGTGAAATATGTGAAAATTTAGGACATTTTTAGTAAAACCATCCGTCAATAGTTCTTTGAAACCCAGAATAAGTTGATATAAAATTGAGAACGAACTGGAGTTTTTGAAATGCATGCCGTAATTTAAGTTTTTTTTTTTGACATTTATTAGATTTTGATGAATCTCACCAAATGCAGAGTGCATTTGGGAAGTAAATTATATGCGTACAAAGTAGATAATTCTTGAGCTAAAACAGGTCTATACTTTCAAACTGTCTATTCTTCCCACGCTGTTCTCCCCTTTAATGGTTAAATTACGACATTTAGTCTACATTTTCTACGTATAATTTCGTGCTATTAATTAAGGCTTGTAGTTATATATAAAATATTATACAATAACGGAACGAATTGTAGTTATATATAAAATATCAAAGATGTGTTAAACACACTCTACTACTACATGTAAATTATTTATTTTCCTTAATACACGCATAACAACATTTAAAAAACATATCCCCTTCTCAATTATGGTCTAATATTATTTTGCCTATCAGTGATATATTCTCAGCCTTCAGGATATGATATTTTCTACTTTTGATATTTATATATTGATTTTAATTTAACAAATCTAGTAATTATAACCAATTAGAAAACTATTCATAGCTGTGGTTTAGATTAGATTTAAGTTCGCTTTGTTGAGGACCTGGCGCCCTGACCAGTACGCGAGTCAGTAAATTCATTATGCCTCAGTCACTAAGCGAGTAATGTATATGTATATGTGTATACTATTAAAAATGTTCGAACGATCAAAATAAGAATAGGATGCAGTCGATACCAAATCGTGATGTCATACACATAAAACTAAATTTACATTAGTGAATTTGCATATATTTTTCCAAAATCTTTGCAAAAAAGCTGACTTTCTGTTGTAGAGTGGAAAGCTTAGACGTAGAAAGGTAATAGTGTTTGTATAAATATTTAGTCATCAATATAATTAGGTATATGTTTCGACACGTATGACCTGTCCTATGGTTCTTAAACTGACAATCTGTGACTGTATTTAATGATAATAATTCACTGAATGGGTAGAACGTCCAAAGAGCGCATATCTCTTTCTGTTGTACCGAAACAGACTGCCTCGCCAATCTGTTTTAATAATTAAACAGAATCCACGTTGTTTTGCCGGCGGTACAGACATGTGTTTATTTCTATGGAACAGTAGCGTGTAAATCGGATCCTTGTTTGTTCGTTTTATATATTACACACTGTAATAATAAACAGATGCACTTGTTGAGCATATGACCTAACTACAAGTTATGATTACTTATACAATACAATCATCAAAGTGGCTTTTGAATAACGAAATTAGGTTTTATGTCATAGTTCAAAGAGATATTTTTTCTGTAACTATAAGCTATCATAATTACTACCTACAGAGTATAGTTACGAATCACTCATTTAGTTTTGAAAACTTTGAAAGTATGTTAGTTTTTAAGGTAGGTAGAACCTATAAGTACGTATAATTTATTATATATTTTTTAAATATGTTATTTAATTTTTTCAGGTAAGTTTCATAAGTATTCCATCGCCATGACTGAGTCTAATTCGTGAGTACGTATTTTAATCATAAAATAAAGCCAATGAGAGTCGGCAATGCGCGAGTAATACTCCAGGCGTTGCAAACATCCATAGGCTACGGTAACCGCTTTCTATCATATCCTTGTTTGTCACATTAGTAGTATTAAAAAATCTGGAACTAATATTTCACAAAAAGCAAAATTTTGGTGTTGAGTTTACACAATACATAATAAAATGCCATTCCTTAAGCACAAATTGCTACCGAATCAGACACTGGCACATAACAAATAAGATTGTGAGGTTCTGAGTACTCAACTCTTACCCTATTTTGGTCGCTTATCCATTCATTCCAACCTCCACTTAACGATTTCTTCAGTGGCCCTTGGCATTGTTAAGCGCAAATATATCTTATCTAGTGCCAATGAACTATATAATTGAGGACTTCTATGAATAGCTTGTTTAGTAGAGGACTTTGTTTAGAATACAAAGCATTATTAGTATAAAATTAGCGTCAAAAATTAGCATGAACGTAACGAAAAATCGGTGCTAAATCTTTTATAATAGTACCTAGCTACAATTGAACAATCGGATTTCCCGACGCATTGTTTGCGAAAGGCGCCACCACTACCGCCGCCGGCGCCGAGGGCGCATCCGCTAGTGATGTGACAGTTGTATCGATGTCGATACAATCATAAATAAGATTGATGTCGCCCAACGGATTAGTTTACGTTGAATGTGAAAGCTTGTCACTGTCTGCTAGTATTCTTCACGATGGCGGCGAATTTCTTTGTTACACAGATTTAATTATTTCTAACCAGTTACGAAATAAGAAAAAGATAGCTCAAGAATCATTGAGTAGTAGTATAAATCTTTGAGTAGCATTATAAAAGTATTAATTAATCATTATTGTAGTTTCTATAATTGAAGAAATTACAGCACACTTGACCTCTATCTATATTTAAAATCATTTAACCGTATTTCAGGGTAATAGTGAACTGTAAGGCAATTAAGCATATATACTTTCTTAACCTTTCTTGAAAAGTTCAACCACGAGTTACAACACAGTCCAAATTGGCTGGTGTATAACCCGTATAAATTGAAAGTCGTTATGCCTTACGAAAATGGATATGTCAAGGTTTGATGTATTAAGGAATGACGCTATGCATATTTAAGGAACTGTTCTTTAAATAAAATGAATGATTCGCAAAAATTTTCTAAATTTAACAGAATTGCTTTTATAATAATATTATGTCTTATAATAAAACGGAGACTAGTTTTAATTCCACAAGTTTCAAAATTCACACTTTTGACTAACTATAAAGGGTATTAGTAAATTATTTAAATTGGCTATTTATCGATATAATGTCATGGCTGCATTTTCATTTGGCTTGTCACCTGTCCTCATTCTGCTAGTGTCACGGTGGCGCCTGTCTATACGTCGATCTGGGATTATTTGACCATCACTATTGTCTTATCCCGTAATTGTTTGTGATTACACTATAACAAGTGACTATTAGTTATCCTCGCTGTTTACTGTTTAATATAAAGAATTATACCCGGTTGATTGAAAATACTAATACTAAAATACTAATATTACTCTATATAGTTTTGTTTACTTAACTAATTCAAGTCCTGTGTAAAATTTCAATATGCGCAAGGGCGTATTAATAATTAACAGTTCTATTCAACAGCTCATGTTACTTACCACCTATATCTGTAATTGTCCGCGACCGGCGCCACCGTTCTTTGGCCGTCTGCCACTGCAATAGCGGTTCGCGCTATTAATTTCGAAATCTAAACACTCAAATGAAATAAAAATAAGTAATTACAATATGCACCAATATGTCACGCAGTTTCTAGATAGATTTATGATATTGAGGTAAAGCTTTTGTGCATGTATTGTTTATAATTTTCCTGGTATTTACTTATAACAATACAGCATTGAATTTGAATGAGAAGCGGGATATTAAGGTCCATGGAAAGTTGATTCATGCCATCCAATAGAATGTTATCGTTAAAACATGCACGTTAAATATACATACGTGATTTGAAACTATAATATTTATGTTTTTAATTGAAATTGGTGTACGATAATGAACTGTATTATTTGGCAATAAGGGTACGTCAGTCGTTTGAACCTTTGGGTGTTGCGCGCCCGTCAGTGACTTGCCGTGCACTTGGCGCGACGCCACTGGTGACCTCATTGCGCTGCCGTTTTTGGCGCCATTACCACTCGCAATGATCACTATCATATCGATGACATGCCAAAAGGCCGTTCGACTTTAAGATTTTTATCGATGTTTATTTACAAATTAATAGGCGACTCTAGCTCGTCGCAGTAGAAATCGCATTTAGCACTTACTCATTGACTTCAAAGAAACTTGGGTTAATTTAGAAAACTAATATTGTTTTCTAAAATATAATTTACCATACTATGATATTTTATAATCAAACCACATTTCTTACGCCTACAGTAATTTATGAGATCTCGTGACAAGTAATTAATTTGAATTGACGACAAGCGTCGCATCCAAGCAGTAACTATATAAGAATAGTTATAAAATGACTGGTACTCATAATGGGCTAGGATTCTTTCTTGGTTTTACTATCTATACGCATACTGATTATGTTTATCAGATATGCCGGAGTACGCCCGACATGTTAGTACGTGCTGCTAATTTACATTTCTCTAGCCATCATATTTGGAAATTTTCTTTACCGACAATGATTAACATGTAAAAACTTTTAGTTGGCGTTGTGTAGTAAATATTAATTCAGTTATACTGGTTATCCAACAAAAAAATTCCCACACAAATCATCGTTGTACCGATAATTATATGAATATTAACACATCGATATTTTTGTCAACTGTCAATAAGCGCATCTCTATTTCCCAGTAGCAGGTATTGTGCAACCTTTTCATGTATGCAATGTGCTTAGGTTTGCTAGCAACAAACCTGTCTGTCTGTCTGTCATTTGTGGCTAATGCGTCGTTACGACACATGTCTTTTCGCAGTTGTAGTTAAACATTTAATTGCACTTAACCCGGCTACCATAATGCCATGTGTAAAATTCCCATTTCATGATGACTGTGAATTTAGGGTTGTCCCTTTTTAAATTGGCTATTAAAGTAACTTTTCGTTATTATTAATTGTATTAGTTGATGAAATTTGCAATACACTGGAATGACAGAAAAGAATATTGCGATGTACAAAACAATATTTTAATGATTACTACTAAAGATTATTTGTTCAAAATTAAATAAGTATGTGTGTGTACTCAATCGAATATCTGTAATGAAAATAATCATAAAAATGCTTTCTTGACGTTGAACTATCAAGTTCTTTTTTTTTAATCAAAAGCAGAGTAAATGACTCCATACCGCTTAATGGAGAAGTAGGAGGAGTCCATATGCGAAGAAAGCTAGAGCAGAATACGACACATTATCCTAGCTAACTTCACCTTGCTTACTTAAAACTACCTTTTCACGCAGGGAAGGAATTCCACGCTCTTGGCTGTGTATCAAACAAAAGAGTCACTAATACAGCTTGCATTAGATTTATCCAAGTCTCGATATCATTATATTTGAAATATTTAAATTTCCGCTCCTGCCCCTCTCTGTATTCGATTTTTCACTTCGTTCAATACTTAGAGAGTCGGTTGAGAACCCTAACATAGTGATGTACGATAGAGTAATTTATCGTGTGACATTTAACATTCTAAACATCGATATTTCGTTTTATTACCAAGAACGTGAGAACACAGAACACCAAGCCTGTATGTTGAGTGTTTTTAAATTGTTTACAGCAAATAAAATTGTTATTACCTGTATTTCTTTTAAAATGAAGGTTATTCTATTAGTATACAAAATAAAATATTCGGGTCTTAAAAAGTTTGTATTTAATAGCGAACAAGGAGTTTTTGCTAAAGAACGACCCCTGATTAAACTCTTTTGCAGTAGGCAATACGAAAGCTTCTTAATTTATTATATTATTGACCGTCGATAAATAACAACGTTAAAAAAATTATGTTTAAGAATAAAGATATTTCGCTGGAAATATCGTATTACATAATTAATTAATAGAATAAATGCATTTTTTTTATAATTATCCAGAGTCTTCTGCGCAAACGATACAAGAAACCAAGCCTTTTTGGTTTTTGGAGTCTGTAAGGTAGGCTTTAGTGATTTTGAAACTGTGTACTTTTTCATGGGATAATGTACTTCATTAGTTCTTCGTATGATTGTATTCTTCGAAGAAACAGAGCATCAAATAAAAGCCGGAAACGAGAACAAAGGTAAAATTCATTATAGCGTCAGGAAGTTCTTCATATTTTTAGTTGTTGAAAAGCTTTGAACTCTTAATTTACATAGATATTTTTTTTACGAGGAGGAATCCATTTACGGACCTACCCGCCACTGGCTAAGCGACGTGTGTGTGCTCACTCAGTACCTCAATAGAGCGGCACTGAGAATACCCACTAAAACTCCCCGGTAACTCAATTGCCCTTCACGGGGGTAACCTGGGTTCTGCACGAGCAATTCACCAGGTCACGATTCTATGTGCCTGTGAAATCGTTAAAAGAACTTCATATTGAGTATTGTTATCTGTTGTAGGTACTTGAACATAGTTCTTGTGATATTGGTGTTTATTCTCAATTCAACTTTTTATCAAACATCGTGAATTGAAAAAAGCAAAGGTTACAAATTATATTGTTTATTTATTTATTTATTTGGTTTACCAGTAATTGTAACACTGATACATACAAAACAAAATAGTAATACACACTACATACAAAACTAAACTATATGCATACAAAACAATATATATCTTAAAGCTAAGTGTGCAATTAATAAACGGTAAACACTACATGCATATAGTAGATAAGTTGAAATTACAAATAAGGTATACTATTGAAATTTTGTTATAAAATACCTAAACGATATGCAATTCATAAAGTTGAAATTTGAGCTTGCATATTTTGTTGAAAAACTCCCTGTAATTACTCCCTGCATATTACTACGAACTAAATCTTCTAAAGTGCAAATATTATTATCTTTAACATTAGTACTGTTTTAACAACACTAGACATTTGAGTGATTAAGATTCGATCTTCTTCAAGTTAAAACTTGCTTTCTCAGTCTAGGGTTTACGCTCAAATATGAACTCTTGACTTGCTTCCACCAAATGGCGTAGAAACCGAGACATCTAATAATAATTATTTATTTATTTAACAATTTATGTACAAACAAAGACAATTAAAATGACTGCTTATTTCTATAAGAAATCTCTTCCAGCAGCCCCATATAAGGGACAATTTAAATTGTAAAATTACTTAAAAATATGTATTGTGAATTTATTAAGGTTCAGAATGCTTTAACAAATGCTCATTTTGATGTGACCAAAAATACTTCACCTTTTAATGTATTTTTAAACTAACTCCTAGTTATACCTATAACAAAGAGCTTGATTGAAATTGTTGTAATAAATTTTAGCCTTTCTTCTTGTCTTCCACTTTTACTGCTCAATTTAACTTGCGTTTATAGACGGTCAGACAGTCCAATTACTGAACGTGAAATTATTTTATAGCCTTTTCTTATGAGTTTATATCGCCCTCAATTGATTTCGTCGTAAAAGCAATAACATACATAATTATATGTGTAATATAACAAACACTTATATATGTTTTCGATGTTACTTGATGGATTTCTATATACGGAAGAGGTTTGAAAAAATATATTCCATATTAGCATGATAACTTTGCGTGATCGACGAAAGCGGTTAAAAAACGTCGATGCCACATAATTTCACACAAACGGTTGATGATTATTATTATTTTGAATGCATATATTTGAATTGGACCATTATACAAATTTAAACACTTAACTTAAACCTACCTTTTGTAATCTACCTTTCTCCTGTATATCCTAAAATTTTGTTGTGCCCGACAGGGTCCATAGTGTCATTAATAGTCTTAAGATCTACATACAACTATGGAACGCAAAATAAAGAGTTGAATTAAATTGAATGTAGGCACTAAGTCCACATATTTACCATGTCGCTTTTAAACACAGGTATTAAACCTTCAAGCATAATACAAGGAAAAAAGTTAGCCAACAACCCTGACTGATCTCAACAGCAAAGTTAATGAGACGACGTCGAACGCGCACTTACTTCATGAGATATTTCGTGACTAAGGAGTCACTTTGGAGCACAGCCAGAGTATGGAATTCTTAACCGGCACACGATGTGCCTCACTCACACCTATTATTCAAACGAAATTAAGCGTCATTAAGAGATTAAATTTAAAAATTATTTATAGATATCCAAAAACATAAGATAATAATGTGTATATAAATATCAGACATTTAGCTTCAGGAGTTCACTTACCATCAGAATAAGTTCTTGACATTTTGCAAAGTTAATTGTCGGCAAGTCGCCTGGGCAGGCAGGTATGAAGCAACTCGAATACCTACATGAATGTAATATCACTTTTTTATTTAGATATCCATAAATTTGACTGTACATCTGGGGTTATTACAAAATTGAAAAGTTTCACACGAATAAATATCTTCTCATCGCATTTTAAACGTAATTATCAAATTATATTTTAGAATTAATGACCGATCGCGTAGCGAGTACTTGATAAAACGATTCTATTTTCTATCACCCACGCCATTTTTTTAAAATAAAGAAGTATGTGTGTCCAGTTCAATAAAAAAACAAAAAAATATGCCGCAGGCTATACTTTGTTCTCTGTCAAAAACTAAATAAAATGGCATTTTTCGTTATTTCATTTTGAAATTATTATCTTAAAAGAAATGATATCGACAGAAGCAGTGACTTTAGTTATTTAAAATACATTTGTTTTCGCTTCTCTAGTTCTTAATAAATGTTGTTAATTAATCTGTGCTTCGCTTAATTTACATTTGATTAATTAAACTGTAGACTACGATATGAATGTAAGAAATAAATTACTTAGATATTTTAATGTTCAAGGTTCGTTATTTATGTCTGGTTTTATTCCTAATATTAATGGCTTTATATTTTTAAACCATTCAATGTGTACGTTTAATTAGTTTTTAAGACTGTAGCGTGGTAGTAATTACAATTTTATTTATAAATAAATTATAATTACCATGTAATAGTTATTATAATAATAGCAACATCAACTTCATGCATATGTACGCATTTTTATTTCTTAGTTTTTTAATTACTCCACTTGTCTCTTTACACACAAAGAGGTTTCGTGACTCCTTTCTTTGTCGCACAGCCAGAGCGTGAAATTCCTTACCGACACACGTATTCCCTCCTTCATACAACTTCGTTTCCCTTAAAAGACACGTGAACTTCTTTCTGCTTACCATCAGACGGTGGCGAGTCATTCTCTTTTCTAAAATTAAAATATATATATTTTTGGCAGGTTTAAATTGAATGATTTATTACTTTACAACTAAATTCATATGAAACATTACTCTTCGTATTTTATTATCTGTTGAATATTCTTTCCTTGGCTTGGTTCACATCATAACTACTATTAAAATGAGCAATCTGTATAATAAAAATAAATATTAAATAGATATGTAATATATCTGTGTAATATAAATTATCCCGCTGTCCTAAATTTTATTGTAGGATCTACAAAACGATTAGATTTATCTTTTTTTTTTTCATTTAAACTTCAAATTAGTATTTCTTTAACAGAATCGCTGTCGTATTTTGCATGTGGCCTTCTGTGCCAACTCTAACATGAACGTAGATAGTCTGGAACGTAGATAACTTGCTTGAAAATGCTGTCAAAAGCTGTCATAAACAATAGAAAATGAAGATTCCAAAAAACGGGAGTATTACACGGTACACCGAATTTTTTCACAAATTTGAATGTTGTGTTTCTAAAATTAAATTTAGATAGGTTATCGTGTCTCGGTCGACATGCCTGTCTGTTTGGCATTTGTCAAAAATGCTTGAACAGCTTTAGAAATGATTGATGTGCCTATAAAAATTCAAGATTGCTGTCGATTTCTCTGGGTTCTTTTCATCAGATCCTGGCTTGGTGTCAATTTGACCAACTCAGGAGTATAATTTATCGAATATAAAAATAATTTTGATAATCGGTTCACTTTTGACAGAAATCACGTAACAAACGCACGAAAAACATTTCGTCATTTCTGTGACACATTCGCAAAAATGTCAATTAATTTTGTAACCTCTTGTAACCACTTACATATCTGGTCCGTGTTATTTTTATGTCTGACTGCGTCACCATGTAAACAGCGTTTCGCCGCTATATCATTACCTTTACCCATTCCAGGGCCTTCGCATTAAAATAATCATCCACTTAACCATGTGTCCTTCTAAATTATCATTTCTCAACAAGAGCATCCGTCGATTAAAACCATATTTTAGACCAGAAAACTGCTATAAAACAGGTAGACTGAGCCAAATCGATCTAAAATTACACACTTGAAACTTCGTGTCAAAAAAAACTTGAAAGAAACTCAAAATAGTTTCTGGGCCTGTGTTTAGGTACCAACAGTTATTTCGACATGTTTTTGGCCGGTTGTGTGTTTAGAAAGCCTGATAAGATAATTATTGATTTCATATCGGCTTTATCAAAGTTATGTTTGTGATTACTTTCTTTGGTGTGACTGTATGACGTTTTTGAATGTAAAAATATTAGATTTAATATTGACATTAAAATAATCACGTTGGAGATAAAGGAAAGAAATTAACCTTATTTCATTCTGCCTTATTTTCTTAAACTTTATACATTTTTTATTTAAATTTATGAACCTCAGCATGTAAAGAACCCCTAAAACTGTTTGAAACAGGTAAAAGCATGATGCGATCGAAGCTTTCAGCAAATTAAATTAATTCCATTCGGTCGTGATGCCGCGTCGGAACACGAATGACAAACGGCTAACGTTTATCGTAGTTTAGTGTCAATTAGCAAACGTGCTTCAGCTTTAGAATATAAATAATACCTAAGCTAAAATTAACTTTAAATAGCTGGAAGTAAAACTGAAATTGAATGATTAATTTTATAAATTTACAAACAAGTAATCAGTACCTATGTATAATATAGCGAAATGCGTTGTAGCTATTTTAACACACAAAACACTTAACTTGGCAAATAAACAATCCAAAGAACAAAGGAACAAGACAAAAGAGTATTTTTAACAAAAGAAAAATATCACGCAACAAAATTCCGTATCAAACACGCAACTAAGTAAGTAGTAGTAGAAATAAATAGTGTGCTCATACTCTAAGCGAAATCATGTTGGGAAGCCTTTTTTGACGCCGAAAAGTCTTTTTCTCATTATAACAATAATTATACGTGCTTTAAAATTAGGGCTGTCATGCGTCCTTGCTGGATTTCTGTAAAACACTACGTGGAAGTCAATCATAAGTACGGCCAACCTTATGGCGAACTTGCAACTTAGCAAGGCACTTACACTTGCATTTACTTATTCTTAGTTTACCTGGAGGAGATCGCTTTTAGCGATAAAATCGCCCTATATACAAGATTAGTTAAATGTTTCCTATGTATTTATCTTTTTGAATTAGCTGATGTACAATAAAGATATATTCTATTCTATATTTATCGTTGTCTAAAGTAAAAATGGATTTTCTTTTTAGTACATAATACAAAACATAAGCTTACATGTAAGGGGTATTAAGAAATATCTATAAAGATTTATATATCTACTCAAAATGATTTTATAAAACCTTTTGCATAATTCACTTGTGGTACTTACAATGTACTCAATAATTGAACCGGCCTTTGCTATCCTTGTCCCACTTAATTCTTCGCAGGCAGCCCTTAACCAAACATTGTTAATTCAGAACTAAAACGTCGCAACTGTATTGCGGCGTAAATGTACCAGAATGCATGTAGTGGTATTGTTTTATGTCTGTTTGATGTTCGTTACAGTCGGGTTCCCGCAGCCGCCGGTGGGCGTCTACCCTGTAATCATGGCCCCTGCGGCCTCCACAGTGATTATAAGAGGAATTCTACTGCTCCTTCGTTAGTCCGTCAAATCATAGGCCCGTAAACTTAATGGGTCAGACGGCGAACGATTTCGTGTCGTTCGAGGGCCGAATTCGGAAAATTATACCTTAGACTTTTTTAGTTGTAATTGTCTGTGAATGCTAGCTCAGGAAATAGTTTTGATTCGGCACGTAATCTTAAAACGTTACTTAAAAATGATTGATGAAAAAGCATCTAACTTTATTGCTTTTTCATCGTTATTTTATAAGTTATAATACTTCTGTCTGTGATTTCCGTTAAGTATATATATATATGAAACCAGCTGACTACGACCAACAAATAAAGCGTCTCAACTAAGTAAAACCGTATAAAATTATCGGGTAATTTCGTTATGTTGCCGCCACCTGCTTTATACGTCATCTTGTGTTATCTTCACAGCTGCTCTTAATTCTCGCAATATGTCTCAGTAAACGGCTCCTTGGATACCAAAGCTTATTAAACAGTTTTTTATGTTTTAGAAACATCGTTATTCAAATTTGTTTTGCTAATTGGGTAATTAAATAAGCAAAAAACTAGGATTAAATGAAATGTTGTTAATTTTTATGAACACTTAAAAACATGTAAAAATTCCTAACACCACAATGAAGTCGTGTGTTCGTTTGAAAGTCTTTTAATTACTTCACTATTTCCTCTTGATAATCTTGATAATCTTACGTTAGTAGGTATTAAAAAATTAATAACTAGTATAATGAAAATACCATTAAATCACTAAAACAGGACAAGTTCGAGACGGACTCGCCCTGCGAAGGTTCCGTACAAATTTGTAGACACATATCTTAACTCTGTTTTATTTAATTTTATTACAAATGTATGGTTTTGAGATTACCTACCTGCCTGTATGGTCTTACTTGCCACAGTCACACATCATTAGATAGTTCTAGTTCAACGGAAATATCAATTCCCTTGAGAGTGTTGAAATATCCGTATTTTTGCAGCAAAAGCGGCCGTAACTTACAAGTTTCACAGTTTCAAGGGAATGTATATCTAAGTATATGATCCCGTGATAAAGGATTTTGACAGACAAACCGACGGAGGAACAACAAAGTCACCCTATAATGGTTCTTTATTTCCTTTTGATGATTGTTACCTAAGAATAAGTAAGTGCAATGAAATAGTTAATTAAATAGAATGAAATATAATGTTTTTATCCAATGCACTTTGCAAGCTCAGCTATGCTAAAAGTTCTTTGATATCTGCGAAAATTTGTTAATGACATTCGTTAACTTATATTTGAATTGCAATTGTTTATATTTCACTGTAAATCTTCTAACAGCGATATAAATAATTAATTATTTTATATATATAAAGTCTTATTCTAAAAACGATTTCTAAGTATCCTAAACCTTTTTCTGTTACTAAACTATTTAGTCAAAGTTTTAAATATTTTAAATGTTTGATCTTAATCATAAATTATGTAGTGTTACAACTACAACATTAATGAGATTTCCGATTCAGTATTAATAACACTAATTTATACTGCCTAATATTTGCTGTCAAATAGAACTTTATTAAATTTCAATCATTATTTCTATTCATTTTACAATTTTTTCCAGTATGTGATAGTTTATCTGTCCGCAGTGACTCGCTCTGTTATATAGTTTGTAATATTAATTTTTAATTAAATTTTTCCCTTTGCAAATAAGTTTTGAATGTCCACAGGACAGGCAGCAGGCAGCATGTTAAATTTTATAAAGGTTGATAAAACTATAATTGTATAGTCGACCGACGGACAACATGCATGTGGTACTGATAAAAATAACTTCTATTGCCTCTGTATAAGGTACATCCAAGTTTAATACTTGTGCATGTATTGGTGTACTATGACGCAACGGCAGTAAAATCTTCAGAAATTATTACAACATTGCTTATAAACTTTCCCATGAGTATTTCTCGACTGATAATAAAGCAAATAGAATTGATGTCTAGAATGCAGTTAATCATTGGTGTAAGGCTTAAAGTGGTATTTAAAATACTTAATTTGCCTCTCATAGTGAAGCCATTTATAACAGGACTTAGCAAAAGCAAAACAAAATTCTCAAAGTTTATCGCCAGTAAAACTATATGGGTTTGTCTTTAAGTCTTGACGGTTGGTTATTTATTGTAGTTATAAACTGAACACTTCTGTAAGGTGGTTGCGGTAATTCCTAGGACTTTCTTATTACAGCCATTAAATTTCAATGTTATATTAATGTTAAATATGATATAATTGTAATCTTAAAAAGATATAACCTAATCTTACGGTTTCTAAACGCAGTAAACGCACTTCTAAAAAAATTATTATTATTATTTTCTATTCTTCGTATCTATTTCACATTAGGATCTTGTAGAAATTCCTTATTTAACAATGAGGTCCCCAATTGTAAGTACTGTTAAGTGTACTGTTCAATTGGGATTTTATGTGCCATAAATAATATTTGTTATTATTAATTATAAATAAATTATTTTGTTTAAACCTTTGTACGAATGTAAGTAGGGAAATCCATGATGTAAATAATCTATCGCGTGGTTCAAAGCTATCAAAGATCGCTGGCTTAGAACACTGGTTTCCATAACGAAACAACGCGTTGGTCTTTGGATGGATCAATCAAATTTTTCATGTCGAAATCCACCGTGCTTTGCAAGGCAGGTGAAGACGTTGGTTCTGGTTGTTCAACCGCTTACATCCACCAGGGGGCCATCATGGCGGTGTTTTTCCCATGTAGGAAGACCTGTTTCCAGCTGGCTGTAGATGATGATGATAATACAATGTGTACATTGTAATTATACTTTTCATGTCCAATAAGGTTACCATGTAAGTAGGTTACCATAAGGTTAACATCGTCTATATCAAGCCTAAGTAACCTAACCAAACCAACAAAAAATATAAATTGCATATTTAAAAACTCTTTTTTGAACACATACACAAATTAGTTGCTCTATCAGTACTTTATGTGAATAATTAAGGACTTATTGTTTTTAAAGTGTGACATTAAGTGAATACATACATAATCTATCTTTTTATTCACACCAATACACAGAATACTGCTTCACGTTCAAATTAGGAAGGGACGGCAAACGAGCTTAGGCGTCTTTAATCACGAAGCTTAATCATTATTACCTATAATTACACTAGAAAAATAAAATTACTCTTTATTTTTTTGCTTTGATATTCACCTTATATTATAAGCGTTTTACTTATAGTTTATAATACAGAATTCTCTACTTAAAATAAGAGTTATTTGGAATTTACATTAGTAAGCTACGTAATTTATATTGAAATTAAAACTTGTTGAAAATAACTGAAATTAATTTAAAAAATATTTTTAAATTAAGAACAAACGTAGAACAGGTACCGTAGAACGGGCTCTCTAGATTCTTATTATATTATATCAAAGGAACCGGCAAAATTATCGGTGTACAATAAACAGAGCATCAAGCGAAATACTTATAATTTTAAACGACCTCATGAGATGGTAATAAAAGCGGTTATTGCAGATTTACTGCTATTACGAACGCGAGCTAAACAACTCCAGCCAATGATTGTGGAGCCGAAGGCGCGTTCGTATCGTCACGACATCGTCATAGGCGTGCGTCGTCTCGCGAGTTGTCGGCGGGCCGATAATTGCTAATATTCTCAATAATAGCAGGGTTGCCGCATAAGGAAACTTGGCTATCGCGTGCACTGCATTCAATTTCTATTTTAACATTCTTGATCTGGATTTTTTATCGGATTATCTTGAAACATAAATAAAGACGTAATTGGAATAAATTATAAGGCAGTAACTCGATTATTGTATTAGAAATGAATTATGCGAGTGTTCACGTGAAAAAGGACAGGTGATGGCGTGTAAGTACATGATTTCAAATATATTCTGTTGAGAGATGTCTTAACGCTCTTATACTAACATTCATTTAAATTTTTATTTGGTGCCATAGAATAATATTAATCTTTTTTTGACAGCCCTGCTTTGTGTGCATAGCCCTGATTGCACAAAATTGTACGCCAATTTGTTCAGCAATTTTCGGATTTTAAGTCATACTTTATGGTTGCTACATTTTATATTCGAAGATGGGTTTTGACAAAAATATTTTAAGGACTTTTTGGAAGCATATTGCAATCTTAAATTCGACTTACTTTAAATTTAGAATCATTGAGAATAACGCGTAATTACTATTAGAATAAAAACGGTTTTTTTTTGAAATATTATTATATGATGGTTTTGTTTGGGAACTGTTTTTACAGTCACTAATGCTTATTTTGCATGAGGTATAATCATAAAATATCTATAAAAAGCACATGTGGCTTATTGAGGCATACTTGCATTGTATTTATTTTCTAAATTATTCATATTTCCTTCATTTGCTCGTTGAAGCGCGAATGAAAAGCAAACTTAATAAGTTTTTCTCAATATTCTATTTTAATTGGTAGAATAAATGAATTCAATTCTGGGTATTATGATGATTCTATAAGTAATCCGTAATTGTGTTGTTTTGTAGTCCATGAAGCATGGCTATTAGATTTTAGTTATAAAAATAATCATATTATAATAACTACATAATAAATTGGATAGTTCATTCATAACTTAAATATTTCTCTTTAACGGTGATTCCCCTCTGGAAGTTTCTAATCGACAGGCGTCTCTAGGTAAGATCACTCGAGTTACCAGGTCTCCCTTTCTGCACTGTATCTTTAATTAATAAGACACTTTTGATGTTCTCCCACCATCATCTTATAAGTCATCGAGCCATCAGATTTTCGAGGGCAGATATAATTAATCAGATAAATTTATCTGTACTTATATCTTGTTCTTTCTTCAACTCTGTAGAGTTTTTATTTACTTTCTGTTTTCTTCATTCGATGGATATCATCTTCATCAAATTAGAAACTGCTATTTGACTAACAAATATGGTGGTAGTTACAACTATTCTTAGAAGTAACCACGCTAACATAACAGAAGATTAGTTACAGAAAAAAAGTAATTAAATAGATTCCTCTCCTTGCATAGAACAGTTAGATTAAAGTAGATTTAGTTAAATAAAGAACCTTCTCATTCTTGTAATACGAAAATAATATAAAATGTATTAAAACTAACCGCTTGTAACTTGTTAATGCTACCGAGTAAGAAAATGTCCCTCTTAAAATATGTTTCTTGTTCAAAATATGTTATTGCACTAGCGTCCGGTAACGAGGCTATTAGTGTTATTTATGTAATAGTTTAAAACAATTCGGTAGTTCTCGTTTCTCGAGTCCTGTTTTAGACCACCAGCGAGTAAGGGCGCCGCGCCCGTCGTTCATTATGCCTAGTTTTAAATCATTTTAGTCTACCGCAAGTTAAACGATGAGGCGGGCGAGGTTTTCTATTATTATCGGTGTTGTTATGATGCTGAATCTCATAAGTAATATTTATTATTTATATCATCATAATGAATTGCATGCATATTTACGTCCCATTGCTGGGCACTGAGTTTCTTAAATGGGTGAAACTCCACGCTGGCACAATGCTTGTTGGCAGGTGAAAGTGGTTGTTTAACATCGGAGATCAACGGCTTAACATGTCTTCGGAATCTCGGAGGAGCGATAGTTAACAAATTTTGAATAGAAATATATGAATCAAAACATTTGACATTCTTAAGGCGATAAGGTCGCCCTTTTTACAAAATTAGTTAAATGTTTATTGCGTATTATATATATTCTATTCTTTTGAATTGTGTACATTTATGATCATCCTTAAGCTTCTAAAAGCTTCAAGTTTTGAGATAGGTTGTTATTATAGAAACTTATCAGTCATATCACTCTTAATTTGATGTAGCTTTTTATAAGGTGTGAATACATGAGATGTATATGTATGTCCACATAGTAAGCTGAGTACATAGGTACTCTATTGGCTACTTAAGTATTTAATGGTGTCGGTGATATAAAACTTTTATTTTCAAAACCCTTACCGCTGCCGCTGACGCGTATGTCTTAAAAAGCAAAATTAAATATTTGTACTAGATGAACGAGATCTGTTTACCTCTAGTGGTACGTACAGAGGCGGGTTTAACATGTTTGCGTTAATACTTAACTCCGGTTTAGGAGTGAAATGGTTAATTTACTTTAAGCGTTCTTGTGAGTACATGAGTGCTTCTTCGTTAGCAGACAAAAGGAAAATGGTGTGTATTTATCCGCGTGTAGATGACGTAACGGTTAGGCGCTTTGTTTGATCTTAACACAAAGCTTTGGCTACTGTAGAGGGTAGAAAGCCAAAACATTTACAAAATATTAATAGTGATTTGGAAGCTAACCAGTACCCAGTGAAAGTACAAGTTCCTATCTCAGTTGCGTTAATCTGAAATATATATATTTAAAAAGTAGTACTCAATACTTCACAATAGAGGCGCGGCTGCCGTTTGCATACCATTTAACAGCTGAAGACAATAACCATCAAGACTTCAAATCGATTGAAACTTACACTAGAGGTACAAGAACCATTAATGTATGAAATATTACTTTTTGCTCGTAATTTATCCGCGCGATTGTCAGTTATTGGTATACCACAGGATATATATTAGCAATATTTATTAGCAATTTATTTCAAACTATTATCTACCGCTACTACCTACCCATACCTGATCTCTTTCAGATCCATCCGTTCAAGCGTGATTCAGTTTCAAACATCCCTTCAAACTTTCACATTGAATATAATAGTAAAAATAAATGCGCAAATAATATATTGGTCGCCAACATTTAGACATCTTCATACAAATTGCAGCATCATAACAAGTTTCTTAGAAAAGCTGGTTTAATAACAACTTAATTATAATTTGAAACATTCCGAAGCATCTTTTATGCGAGGAATGCCAACAATTGGTTCACGAAAAAGATAAAATCGAAATAGATAATATGCAATCTCACTTATCTGAATACTTAATCGTATCACTTAACTCAGAGACGTCTGTGAATTTACATTTTAACTTCATAAATTATGTTTATTTATAAAATAATATCGTATTGAAATGACGTACGTATTACATTGATTGTAGAAGTTCGTCTTATCGTGAATAATTTAACTACAACACAACAATAAAATTATTGTATCTATCCAATTAACACAATAAAGAAATCTAACTGTAAAGCAACATTCATAACTCTGTTAGTTAATGCAATACTTACTTTATTAATTAGTGTGTTTGAATAGAGAGTTGTGAAATTTTGAAAGCTTCTCTGTATAGGAAATTAAAATTTGTTAAGCGTGAATTGAAACCCAAACCATATTTATAGATTCATTGGTTCGTGTTGCTGTACACGTTTTTATGCAGCAAATTTTCTTTGGGACAATGTGGTACACAATATTCTCAGGTGTCTTCAACTCCTGCGACTCAGCAGTTCCACAGAAGAAGATATTTTTGGCTGTATCGTACTTTATTTATTGCATAAATTTTTTAAATACAATTATTTAATTTACTCAATTAAAATTAAGATAAACTACTGGAATTATCTTTCTGTGAAACCGTTCGATTTTTAACACCTAACTAATTTCGTTTAGCTGTTAAAATGATTTCTCGCGCTTTTAGTATTATGAGGTCAACAGTAATCATAATATACTACCAACGCTTAACGGAACAACGAATACAATTAGTAATTAAGTATAAAGTCATTAATTATATATTTTTTCAATCGAATTAATGTTTGTGTCGAAAGGAGTTAACTAGTTAAGATTTATTATTTTTACATTAGCAATAATTTATTGTTTGATAATTATAATAATAATTATTTGTGTTTTCTGTTTTTCAATTCATTATGAGCCGTGTCAGAGTCTAAACTAACACTAACTGGAGGTTCACTTAGTGTCAAGAGCTTTAGTATCTTGTATCTATTGTATAAGTGCCGTGCCTAAATTATGTGTATGTTCGAGAAATTATACTGTAATAACGGCTTATATTACAGTTCTCAGTAATACACAATAAAAGCCTCTGTGGTTTAGTAGCTGAAACCACTTACTTCAAATATGGAGGTCCGGGGCTCATTTCCAAATGGCAGCAGAAATTTTCTACTCGGTTTGGTTGGTGTTACGATTAGCTGCCACCATATTATCTAAATTTGCCACCATCTTATCTAAATTTGCCACCATCTTATCTAAATTTGCCACCATCTTATCTAAATTTGCCACCATCTTATCTAAATTTGCCACCATCTTATCTAAATTTCCTACCATCTTATCTAAATTTGCCACCAGCTTATCTAAATTTGCCACCAACTTCATCTAAATTTGTCAACATCTTATCTAAATTTGCCACCATATCAATAATGTTAACAGCATTGTTGTGCTCCGACAGTTTAGGTAAGATAACCAGTTCCTCTGTGAAACTCTCACAATCCGCACCGCATTGAAAAAATTCGCACTCAATATTCGACTTTTTCATAAATCATTCTACCGGTTCTTGTCTTAACGTCAACTGGGAAAACTTGCGACATTGCGTTTCATAAATGTTTAGATTTTTACTGTGTTTGATTAAATACCCGATTAAATAACTGTAACTGAGGCTTGCGTTAACCAAAACACTTATGTTCTGTGTTTGAACGTTACGAAACTATTCTTTATAGCGTTTCCCATTTTTTTTAAACTCGTGATTCCGATTTTGATGACCGCAAAAAGAAATACATTCCGAATGCCTAATTAAAATTTTAAAGTGACTTAAAATCTGAGTTATTACCTATCTTAAAATCTTAAGATTATTTATTAACACAACACAAAGACCAGTTTCCAAATGCGTCATCAGTATACCAGCAGAAAGCTTTTCTGCTAAGAGGCATAGCAGTTGTAAGTCTTTATTGCGCAAGCCACACATTTTTGGCAGTATTTCGAGGAGTCCTGGCAATCATGGCGTGATTGTAACATCCTGTTCGTGAGCACTGAACCTTAGAGGCTTCCGCTCATATTTTTTCTATCCTAAGTACCTATGTCTGTGAAAACGTGAGTTTTGTTCCTGTCACTGCATACGTTAAATTAAACACTATAAAAAATTGATTCTTTTGTATCCATTACTTCAAAAGATATTTGACACCAGTGTTATTTGGTTGAACTTCACAATAACTAACTCACAAACGCATAGAAATATGATTGTAACATATTAAATAAAATCTATTTACATTTCACGTTCTTTGTCGTTTATTCACAAACCAAAAAGATAATAGATTCATTATAATTTTACTTAAAGTAAGTGACATAACCTAGAATGTCTTCTTCTTCTTTTATTAAAACTTGTTTTAATTTTAACGACATTTTTTCATACCTTTTTTATGGTCAGATCTTTATTAAATTTATATATTCCAAATATTTACAGGCAAATAGGCAGCACTATGTCATTTGAGAGCGAAAATGATTGTATTAATTAAACTCATTCGCTTTGTTAGTTACTTTGGAATCAACGAACGCAGCGACATTTAGGCGGTATCCAACTGTATTGAATCCTATTAATATCAAACAATAAACAAAACTCGCTAACCGTAGTTGGCTACGGAGTTTAAAACTGCTACAGAGTTGTCCATTGTTAGTTATCGCTCAAAAAATACTACGATTAACAATAATTAAAGAACATATCAAGCGTGACTGGTTTCGGCAAAAGATATCACGGATGACGGGCACTCGTGGTAGCGGCACTCGCAAGACCACATTCTATAGACTTCTTTCTCTTAACTGTGCGGAGAAATTCTGTAGTACATTCCGACAAATACGATTGCAGGCGGATAAATCTTGATATGCTATTTCCAATCTTATTGCAAGAGAAGCAACATCAAAAATGATCATATATTAAGTTTGTAATATTGCTACATATGTACAATAAAGTGTTAATTATATAAATAAGTTATCCAATTTAAATGAAATTTTTGTCATTGCTTGATTATCAATTGTTTATAGAAATAGAACACAACTTATATAGAACAGCAACACCACCTCCAAATGGTATTTTAAGTTAGATAAATATTTATGTATGAAAGTATTTGAGTAATTCTTGCCTTTTTTAGTGTTTTGGAGCCAGTTTTAATTTATTTTATCATTAATTTTTGTTTAAATACTCCAAGACCGGTTGAGATTCGCGGCACATCGCGAGTATTTTTTACTTTAGCTTGATTTTTGTTTGATGCTTCTTGAGATGGTGGTAGTTCCGGTATCTATCTTCATCAAGTCACTAATGTCATTATCAAATTAATAGTCTTAAATAAAAATGTATTTTATGTAAGATTGGAAAAATTGCCAGACATACATAATTGTATTTTCAAGCTATAGACAATTGCATTTAAATGTTTTCATAGTTCCCCTGAGTATATTTTTAATTGTAAATTTGTGACCATCCTAACCGTTATTTTCAAGTCCACAATGCTCCGCAGTTTCCAGAAACTGATATTCCGTGTATTATAACATAATAACTGAAATGAAACCACAATATTGACGTCAATGTTACCGCGGAAAGAAATCATTTCAATAGCTCTTATTTTGTGTTGTTTATGTAATGATTTTAATATTTTATATTGACTTTGCAATCATTTAACTGTAAGGGAAATATGTATTTATATAGGGAACTGGCAATGGTTTAGCAAAATTATGGTTCATTTTATGGCGTCGTTAACCTAAGGGCTGAGGTTAACACCGGTTTCTATCTCATATATAGAAATATATAGCTGTTCATAAATCTCGTTAAAACTGAAAAAAACTCGTTCAATACGCGATTTGAATATACTTTATTTTGTTCTATTTGCTTTAATTCATGGGTTGTTCAAAACAGTAAAAATAAGGAAAACCTCCTCTAAAGAAAAGACTTAAAATTTCAGTTGGTAATTTAGTATGGAAATTCGTCTGACTTCTTAACATTAAAACTGCTATTTCTTGCATTGCTACTTAGAGTTTCTTTTAATAGATGGCGTTAGTGGTAGATTCTAGGTGATACAAATTTCATCAGGTCAATGAGTATATATATATATATATATATATATATATATATATATATAAATAAATTTAGGTTAGAATCTTAGTGTTTCGAAAAGATAATTTTAAAACTGCGGGTAGGTTTATATAATTAAAAGACATTACAGTCATAATCCGACATTTTTATAAATAGTTAGTTAAAACTAAGCATCTTTTTTATAAATAAAGACAGAAAGTGATAGAATAGAAGGTATGAATAGAAGGAAGGAAGGTTGCGACGTTTATTGATGGAATTCAATAGATGAGTTAGTGGTGGTTAATACATATAAAGCAACATCACAGAAAAAGAAAATATTTTTATAAAGTTAACCATATTCGTACAATGGGTGGCCTTATTATTAAGAGGCGACCTCAGGAGAAACTGGATATACATAGAGTGGTACATTAGCGATATAGGGTGATTATTAAGAATGTTTATAAATAGCATTTATGATATGATAATAAACTTTTTGCATAGGTATCGCATTTCAAATTCACTGATTATAAGGTGAACTAATAAAAAACTCAATTTTAACGCAAAAAACTTAATTTAAAAACACATTTCCATAAGCTAATGACAGTGGCTGTTTACTTTCATATTATAATTGTGAACTTTCGATACTTGGGTACCAATTAGTATTCAATAATTAACTGCCGTTGTCAGTTGATGCCATTTCGTATAAAAGTTGCTCTTTATTGATTCTATTACAAGTGTATAAGGTCTATTGTTAGCCCAATGCGTTATATTTGCCGTGCTTACTAGACTGCACGTGACGATAAATATTCAGATGCATAATTACTATGCTAATTGATCTCAATTTTAAGACATTTCTTAATGTTAATAAAATTATTACATTTAGTGCTGCCCATCTTTGTTATATTATTCTTAGATGAAAGAGAGTCTTATTTAAGAATCAAAAGTGTGCAAATATCCCACTATAACATCATCTTTAAAGAGCTTTTCATTCACGGGCATAAAACTACGCAATCGCCTTTATTTCACAGTAATTAAGCTTATTTTTGTATTTCTTTATAATATCCAAAGCAGCATGGAGAATACTGATCATAAACGATATATTATTCACAAGTACCTAATTAAATTGAAAGCCGGCCCATAGAATGCGGTCACTTGAAATATTGATTAAGCTTTTTGCGTTTTCCCTGTAATATGTGCTCAGTCTAAAAGCCCCTTGTTGAATATATACTCTTTCTCATCAAAATAAAGTCCAAAATACGTTTACATATACTTGTTTATATTCTTAAGTGTAGTTTTAATTTTATTAGTTTCGATTAAAACATTAGTCTGACATAGTGAAAAGGTCAGGTGGTCAAGATATCAATAAAATTTATGTTAATCGTTTCGTAAAACTACAATTACGTTTTATCAAGTGATACATAATTTTCTAAGGAAGTTACTACACGTTGATTTTGACAAGTGAAATTTAAATTGTATAGTATGTTGTCAAACATTAATTATATTCTTTTAGAATTTTTCTTCGTAGTACTTCATGCCGACTCTACCGCATGAATATTTTAACAAGGATGAATAAAACACTTTTTAATTCACCACTCCTCTTATATCGCGTCTGTCATTATGTATGAAATGTTTAACGATATGAACGCCAATATTTATACAGCAAATAGAAACGGTAACTCAAAAAACAATTCGAATATGTCCAAAGACACGAGTGTGAAAAAACGGCACGCGTCCGCGTACGCTATCAATTGCCTACCAGATGTCAGAGAATTATGATTTAAGAGGACAATCGAGACACTCAGTTAAAGGGTATTGTGGTTATGACAACAAATGCGCCTACACAATCGACGCGCGGCTCACAGTCGAACGATAAACCTCTTATGGTCGCCGCTAAAAAAAAACTACGCTCCGATCAGGTAGTCCTCTTTTGTGGGCATTGTGGCTATTGTTGCTTAACAACGTGATGAATACAACGATTTACAAAACAGGTGGCGCTCACGGCGTTACGTTAGTTAATTTTGCACCTTAGTAGATACTCTGATATCATTCGAGTTGCGTGAAAGCTCTCCGATAACCTCGGCTGAGGATTCGTGTACAGAATAAGAATAACGATGTGTACTTACAATATTTTGGATTCTATAATGGCACCACTACACCATTGTAATAAGAGCTAGAGACAAAACGCTTAGCGACAGTTTTCTGAGCCAGTTCATTTCTATTACATCGACTCGAAACCAAAACAGACTTGGCGATTCATTCTGATCAAATGGTAATTGAAAGCCGCTATGGAATAACATCACTATTAACTCTAGTTCTATAACAAGTAACTCCGTGCTAAAGCGCCATCGATTAGAATCTATTTATCATAAACATAGTTTTTTACTTGTTTTTTCGTTGGTTGTTGTTATAATATTTTCCACATCTTTATTTTCACACTCTTTAAATTGTGGCTACCGTGACAAGGAATATTAAAATGAAGTTGGAGAATATGCGCGTATGAGCAATTTTCCGAGGAAGTGATCTTGGCTAAGTGCAGCTGGCCCTTCGTTTAGTATCGACGATAAAATCCTTTTTATTAGCTTGCCGGTTTATGATGTGTTTTGCACTGAACCGTTAGTTGATATACGTTTGGTTGCTGCTTTTGTCTTGGCTCCATTGGCCTTGTCTGTGTAAAAACATAACACAGACAAGGCGAATCTCTAATACATCGATTATCTTTGCGATTTGTTGAGCTGGCAACTAGGAGCATAACCCGCTGATTGTCGATTGCGGCGGGCGATAGCTGCAGAAACGCTAGTCGACCCACAGACAGCCTCTCTCGGCTCGCATTCCGATGTAAATTGCCCGCGGCCGCGACCAGATTACTGGCGCCGCAATGGATAATTACGCACCGTTGAGGACATCCATTACGGAAGATAATTCAGCGGGCGCAATTAGAGGATGAGTCGTGATTCGATCAGCGGCGGCGATGCAGGCGATAAAGTGAGCAAAAGCAATATAAATTAACTATGCCCACAGTTATGAAGTCTCGCTCCGGGCGGCTGCTTAACATTCCGCATAACTACCCAGGCATTGATACCATAGCACTTGTCATATTAAGACAGGTTATTACCTATCTTTTGAAACCTATGCTAGTGATGATCGTAATGACTCCGAAGTAGTTGCAAGAGTAGAAACTACAGATCGAATAGCGGACATTGGAATGCCGCAACAAGGCCACCACATAGCCTTGCTTTTCCGCATCATCCAATCAGCATAAAGCCTGTTTCGTTGGCTCCAATCCGAATAGCAGAGAAACCGGCTGCGGCGCGAGCCACAAACATTATTAATGTAATAAAGTACTAGATAAAACGGAGCCGGACAGCGTGTGAACGGCGAGAGAAAGCTGTTGTCGCAATATTCGTTTGTTGCTCATTACCATCCGATAGACGTGTTTCACTGACTCGACATGCCCGATTACGACGACGTAACTCACGAGTTTCCATAGTTACACCCGAAACCTGTAAAAAATATACATATACTTTTAATAAAACAAATAGTACAAGATTCTCTTTTAAGTAAATTAATATTAAACGGTGCACTAAAAAGGACTTCTGATGTGAACGATAATTGACTAGAAATAGCAAGTCCGCATGTTGTTTACTATCTTCCCAGTCAATCTAAATTGGATCTTACAATCTGAAATGAGTGGACACTGAAATGAACTCAATTCTTATTATCGGAAATGTCTCATTGCTTTGTTGAGTAATGTAATTAAAGAGACGTGGTGAACGGTGCGGCCGCCGATATTTTAAAGGATTCCTCCGCTCATTCTGGGAAACATTTCAATCGCGATGCTCGAAACCGGCTCGCGATCGGATCGTTCCACTTCGGTAAAATATTTACTCTTCGCTTGATTCTCTTTGAAAGTGCATTCTGAGATAACAAAGATTGCAATCTCATGTGCATTAAACATGCATAATATTGATTATATAATATAGCAAATAAATTGTTTATTATTTGGATACTTAATGAAGACATCAAAATATAAGAATATTATGTGACAGCAAATACTTAAAATCGGCCTAAAGTAAGAAAATTAACAAAACACATTTCTAAACAGCTGTAAATTGTTTACTGTAACCCTTCTGTTATTTTTTCTCGGTCACTAGAAAAGAAACAACAAAATTAACATCTCATTGAGGGCACGTGACCAAGGGTGACGAATTGAACAAACCCTTTGAAAAAGCTCACACTAAAACGATGAAATCATCCTAATATGCATGGAAAAGAGGTTTTGGGATAAATGTGCCGTGAATATTCGCTTAAACGATCGCACAGTAATAAAAATAAAACAGTTCACATAAGCAAACAGCATACAATCACCATAATAAATCTAACCAACAAAATCAAAAAGCAAGGAAAGGATAAGGAGCACTTTTCTTTATCTTATAATGTTTTATCCCATACGAACTCCGTCTTTGACTCATTAGTTAATCTATCTCCCTCTGCCCTCGCTTCGTCTCTCTCGGACCCATCTTCGGAGAGCCATTTATCAACATCCAAATAACATGCCGGGATCTTTTCTCTTTTGTTTGTTTGTTTTTTATTTACCTTATCCTTCGGTGTTTCTTTTTAGACTCGAAATTGATTGTAAAGTCGGGCTAATGGTATTCGTCTAACATAATGTACGATGAATTGATAATGCTAATTGTGAGTGTAATGAGTTAACGTTAGATAATTTTTTTTTTCGTGATCTAAATATTGTAGTAATATAAGATAAATCGTAATGTTTAAAAAAGACAAACAGTTTAGAGCTAACGGCCGCAATAGACTCGGCGATTCATAATAAAAGCAGTGGTTGTTGAATTTAATGAACGCAATTTTGCGTGCAAAAGCTATTAAGATAGCTATTAAAAGTTTCCAATTTCCTTTGAAAGGGTTCTGTTATTAAGCGCTTTTTTGCTCATTCAAACGGACTTTTTATTCCTCTTAATTATTTATTTATTTCTGAGACTGGTCGTTCTTTGGGATGGCCTCCCACCGATCCTCCCCAGGCTTTAAACGACACTAAAAACTTTTTAGACTTTTTGTGCTGAATTCACTGCAACGAATCCGAAATTAAAGACTTACTTCTATTTGTTAAATCATTTATTTAAATAAGAAATAAACCTGACTTTGAAATCTGATTTCTCTTTACAGAGCAGCTAAAATTTTTATCTGGATGCTTAATCGGTGTCCCACCGTCATCGTCAGCCAAGTCACTAATCATGAGAAAATTAGAATTGAAAAAACTTGATTCCGTGTACGGTTGAGATGTCCAAAAGATGCCGGACATCAGGGGGGGTCTTCCTTAAGTTTCCTCGAGTCTCGAGAGCAAATAAAGCCGCGTCCCTCTGAAATTAATTTCGTTTTGTTTTATCGTTTGGAGCCCGAGCATTTACATTGAATGCGGTCGGAGGCTGGCCGTTTGCGAGATATTTATGTAGGGGCCCGTACTGTATGACGTGCGCATTATTCATACACGATACGCGGCATGGACCAGCTGTGTGTTATTTTTACCGGTTCATCGGCTTGTCGTCGGTTTCCATGGAAGACGTACGTTTTTACAGAACAGGAATGTTTTTATGATCAACTCGATAAAGAATTCAATCATAGCAATGCTGTAGATGGGACAAAGGCTTTGTATTTTGTAAGCCCGTACGAATTCCTACAGGAATGTTGTTTCAGAATTAAATTTCAATTAAGCGTTTTCTCAGGAAACGTTTTACTGGTGGCTTCTTTTACAACTCTAGTTATCGTAGGCGTTGATGTTGATGGTCGAAATTTAACACCCATTCAGGTAAACTTGGCTTTGGTAAATCGAATGCCATCAAACTTTACGAGGCACGCAAGCGCCACAAAATCGACAATTGTGATTGCATTTACGTTGCATTTTAGTACATTTGCAACAGCCATTTCCATTTCCCGATTCAAATTATATCTTTCCGGTACAATATTATTCTCATTTCCTCTTTTATTAATAACTCTACTTAGACTTTAATTGCATTGATCTTATAATAAATTCCATTTAATACCATCTACGTTACTTTGTCAGTTTATTCGTTCAGCAAACAGGTCTCATTTTTCTTTCGCCTTTTGCGTAGCGCAGGTGAATTAGTTCCATTAGCATAGTTATGCACATGTTCCAGTTTTTGACCTTTTATATTTATCAGATTCTCGTTTTAGTTGATATTACCGTAAGAAATGTATTTAAATAGCAGTTCTTGTATAGTTAATTACATTGTGATAAATATTTATGCATTGTAGTTTGTTATATTTTATTTTAATAATTAACTCGCCGAATAATATTGATGAAATTTTGATCAAACTTTTCCCTATGATTTGCATAGAGGATTAAATCATGTTTGCAACAATTCTACGTAATTTTATAATGCAAGTTTTGATCAAATTAGTTATACTTGGATCTTCCACGGTATTATCTTGCTAACAGTCACATACTGAAACTGATTCGCTTAATTTTAATTGATTTGCCTTTAATATACATTGAAATTTATGAAGCGTGTCTGTATTCAGTCCTTAAATAAGCAAATCCTAGTGTTATCTTTCCAAGCGTCAAAATTTCAAGCGATAGAGTGATAGTAAATTATACTTCGACCTTGTTTCAGATCATAAGCCTGATGGCGATGCGGATGGAGTCAGGTGTTACTGCAACACAGCGCAGTGTGTGGCTACCGGGTACATGTGCCGGTCACCACGAAGAGGTGGCTGTTACAGCGAGCTGGCCACAAGGAGGACGCATCACGCCAGGCATGGCTGCTTGCATCATCTAGCCGAGACGTAAGTAACACTGTCAACCAACTTGTAATTGTGTGTATATTTTCTAGCATTTAGTTGATTTAGTGAATTGAGTAAATAAATTATTTTGTGCTACTGTAGTCTGTGCTGTGGCTAAGTCTATGGGTTACTTGAACTAGTATCACACATATAGTGATTATTACTTTTGTACCTTTTTTGTTTTAATAACAATAGGTTACAATAAATTATTCAAACGGACTCATGCACCTTCTGAGTTCTCATCAAACAAATAATTTGAATAAAACAACGAATATCCATGCATACATTAAATCAAAGTTAAATAATATTTAAGACATATAATTAGTGTCCAATACTAAATGATTGATGATATGTAAACAAGCATTCTCGCATGCAAGACCACAGTACACGGGTAAACCGGATCCTAAGCTAAAGGTCTCACAAAATGTCAACGTTTTTACCTTATACTAATTACAATTAACTTTTACATCTGTATTACGCACTTTATTAATTGTTAAAGGCAAATCCGAAGATGTTTGATACCGATCTTTTTTCGTATCATGGACCGAATGAAATTCTTTACAAACCTTTGAGATTGTATCGCGTGTCATTATAAATATAATTAATTTATTACGACTCGTGAGAGCCACGTTGTGTAATGCATTGCTATTACCATTAACAATATGAACGCCATGTTCTGAGTCGTAAATTTCTATTCAAATACCCCGATCGACGTTTCATACGGATTTACACAAATTTAATGGTGGATTACCTACTAATCCCAGTTACGGGACAACATATTCGACAGTTGTTATAGGTTCTTAATTGTGATTTGTTTTATGTGACACGCTATCGGTTTCCTGTGTTTCTTGTTAACTTTCGTCGTGGAATTAATTATCTATTCTTTTGTTGTTAAGAAATGCAATGTCATCGATCATCTTCTATCGTGCTTGAGAACCCGTTGCTTGCTTGTCTCTATACAACGTTTCAAGTATCTTCAATCAATTTGTCTTTAGACATTCGAGCTCTCTGTTGGAGGTTTCGTCATACGTCATACTTATTAAGTATACAGTTGCGGCTTCAATTTGTATTGAATATTTTAAATGTCTTGACCATTATTTAAAGCTTCGATAAACGTTACTTAATTCATCGTTACCTATTTACAAAATGGATACAGCATTACTAACGTTTAAATCAGAATGTATTTACGCAATTCAGTCACGTCAAATGCTTATCATTAAGCTTATAATTAATCGAAGAGAAGGCTTGATACTTGCACACGAATAACTTCATGCATGCAACTTCTAAGCAATAGCTTTTGTCTATCAGTACGTGTATAATAAAAATTTAATATGGCCGCTTAGGTCAGTGACCTCACAGCTGCGTTATCTAGGATTTTGACCCCATCCACCCTCTCCTATCAACGAATGAGGACAGCTCACTTCACTTCATTAAATAAACAACTCAAAATTAATTATGTTCTGCCATTTAATTAGCGTTGATTAATCGCGGAACCTCTTTGGATGGATTGGCAACTATAGTCGTGTTGTAGAAGATAGAATTAGCTATTTACTGTTTTAATGCCTGGGAATATTTTGCGTACACATAGTACGAGATGCTTGCGGAAGTCTTGTCTGTAAAGAGTTTGTTGTATAAATAGGTTAAAATAATAATTGTTATGAAACGTTTCGTTTTACCAACACTTGCAATAAATGTAAATGTATCTAAAATTTTAAAACCATAAAATGCCAAACTGATCGTATTATCTTACTAAGGCTATTGAAATCATTTATTCAACATCTCAGATAATCGTTAAAAGGTTAGGTATGTTGAAGGAAATATAATAATGTATATTTTACATTAGTTCTTATTGATTGACTATTTTAATCGACTGACAAACTAAAAAACCGTAACAAACCATATTCATTGACAGTTTTTCTTTCCTAAGTATATTTCAATTTAAACCGGTGCATTCCTAACGAAGCGGGCCGATCGTTAACCGAGATAATAGTCGGGGGAGATTGCCAAAAACGAGCAAAAATTATTTAAAGCAAATAAAAGCAGGCGCTTGCGCTCCCAACCTGTTTGGTGCGACGGGCCGATCCGAATAAGATTATCGATACATGTACAAGAGGGGGCAGTATACCAACTTACAATATTGGTTCTGCCCCCTAATATGTCTAAGTCAACTCAACCGAAACTTGATTTATTCCTTTCAAATACTGCTGGTATTTGTATTAACTTATTAATTTTCTATTACGAACGTATATCATTCTTTTAATAATTTAATTTTATGTAAAAACGAATCCTAACAACTATCAAATATGAGTTGAAACATTCAAACGTTTTGGTAAAAGAACGGTATAAATCCTGACTTTTATTTTTTAATTCGCATCTTTTAACCTAACTTGCCAATTGAGCCTATTTTAATTTTTAATTAGGTATTTAAAAAATCTTGATTGGTTAAAACTATGACCTGTGCAATGAACAAATTAAATTTGGAACAAGTTTGACCTATAGCAAGTTGACAACAATGCCCTATTTTGCCCCCGTGATAGTCTCTGGCCCAAAATCATGCTGAGCGGAGGCCTTTTTGGTACATTTGTTTAGTTATAAGTATGATCTAGGTGTTAATGTATTGTCTTTGTGCCAAATAAACATCTTTCTATTCTATTATATAAATATGATAGAGATAGCAATCACTTACAAGGTAACATATATTACATTGTACATACATTGTCCTGTCCCTATGGCAAACGTCTTTACTAGGCTACCAATGCTGGCAACATAAGATGCTGGTAAAAATTTAGTTGAAATAAGCAGTGCTTTCGTTAATAGTTTTATTTGAGCAATATTTTTTTATATATAAAGCACAGCAAATGCCTCGACACCACCTGATGATAAGCAGTAGACGAGTCCATATGTGAAGCTAGTCAAGCATACGTAAGCGTACGTAATATGTGTGTAAATAAATGGGCACGTTCTCTTTCATCTGCTTGCGATTATAGTAGTTTAATGTTGGGGTCGTCTTTATTAATGTCCCTTAGTCCCTTAGCTAAGTCACCTACAAAAACTACTTGACCCATTCCGTGATCAAAAAACAAATTAATATTTTCTTCTTCTGCTCATACTATACTGTATTATATTTTACTATGGAACCCGACCCGGTAATTTCGAAACATAAAAACATACCGACCACATCGTTCGTTCTCCGATATAATTAATAATAACCAAGCCAAGATAAATAATTAAAAAGCAATTGAGCGAGGTTGCCGGTACAGAATTGTGTTTTAAACTAATTAAAAAAAGATAGAACCGAATAAAAGCACGCTTTGTAATGCTTGGGCTTATGTTAAGAATACTATGGTATTAAAGTTGAATTTTGCCGTTTTATATTTATTACTTTTTTTCTAATCGGGGTAGCTTTTGACCTACCTCTCACCTGATGGTAAGTGAAGATAAGGTCGAGGTACTGCCCTTTTTTTTGGACTGACTAATACTGTTGGCCGCAGATGGCCTTTACAGCGTTACCGGGGTTTTAAGGAGGCGAGAACCTTGGAGAGTCCTCAAGCCTTAAGGGGCGATTCGCATCTGGAGGAGTTCTAATCGACAGGCATCACCTCCGGGGGAGGTGTCCCGCTGTCTCTTAGATTCTCCAGGGCGCTCGAGCCGTGAGGGAGCGACAAACCTGAGGGTGCCTCTAAAGGCAGTCGAAGTACTGCCGGAACACAACAATGCTGTTAACATTATTGTTATGGGGCAGACTTAGGTAAGATGGTGGAAGCTAGATACGTGGACTTAAAGCACTACCACCAACCAAAACGAGCAGAAAATGTCTGACCTCCAGATCTGAAGTACACTAGCCCACAGAGGCGGTCTAAACAAAGTGGTTATAGGTTTTATTGAGAATTATAGAAATGTCTAAAGTGTTTTTTTATGATTGTAAATCTTTACGACCTTATCCAGAAACGTTGAAGTGACTTTGACAATTAATTTAAGTATAAACCCTTACTTTCATACATCTGACAGTTACATTAAGTATAGCAATTGTTAAACAAATGACATTCATAGAACAGAATTAGGTCGAATTAAAGTAATACGTTTGAGATTTGTAGATTATATCCCTTTAAGACTCACCATGCGCTTGAACTTAGCATATGATTGTTTTTGAGGGGGGATTAGATTATTATCATTATTTTGTTAATAATGTCTTTTGATTTAAGTAAAATTATATAGGCATAACTTAAATGATGATACATCAAACTATTACCTTAGAGCGTTCGTCATTTCACTGGAACGCGGAGCGAAGTGAGCCTAGATTTAAACTTAAATCGATGAAAGACCGAAAACCAAGTAATTTTGTCTAAAAGTTGGCTTAGAGGGAAAACGGATGAGGCGTTCCCTAGGTATAAATATTATAGAGCATAGAAAAGACTTGATACTTTGGTATTATATTATTAAAAAATGTGCGGTACAAGCGTTATCAGAAGTGCTTCCTTGATTCTGTTGCTACTAAAACTGCTTTTACCCACCAGCATGGTGTTATATCCTAATATTCTTCTCATAAACTTTGAAGGATAACGGTGATTAAAAATAAATAAACATGTCAGCTCCAGACAATGTTATAGGTATATTTTTTGTATGACAAATACCGATTGCTTATCAATAATGCCTACCTTGCTGAGGCCTCTAGGTGTTGTGGAAAATAGAAATAATATAAGTAACTTTCTTTCCAAATGAAAGTATGTAATCAGATAAAACTTGGAGGAGTATAAAGTGGTAAACTCGAATAAGTTATTTTTATTTTGGAAGTAATGAAAACCATTTAAAACCCTTTAACACAAAATAGACGATTCACTGCATACTTTAGATTTTCATTAATATACGAGAAGTCAGTACCCATGTTTATTTTGCCAGAGGCCCCGGGGTAGAATCCCGGTAGGGGCAGATATTTGTATGATAAGTATGAATATTGGTTCACCAGTCATGGGTGTTTGTACGTTTATTTAGTATATATTTAAATACATATTACTATAATTGTTCACATTATCTTCTATCCATAACACAAGCTCTCGATGCTGATTAATTTGAAAAGTGCGTATGAAAAATATTTTATTATATAATATTGTTTATTTTAAATGTAGAATGTTAAAAATGTGAGTAAATATTTTTTTAAAAAAGACTGCTAATTAACCCTGTGCCTCACAGTATAGGACAGGAATTGCTCAAATACCTGCTCTCCCTAAACAAAGAATTGGAGACGATCACATTTAAATTTCTGATAGCATATTTGAAAATTTTGAAGTTGGCAGCCGAGACTTGGTTCTCACGAGAAAATAAGCATCAAAATTATTTAAAAAATTATTCTTTTATTGGCCAGCTAGTCAGTATATTCTTGTACAGACAGCATTTAAACACGGTGAACGATTGAGATAATTCTCAATATAATCATTTCATTTAGGTCAACAAAGATAGATTTAGGTCCCAATAGATTTGTACCTACAAGTAATGTATTGGATATGTGGTTGGCACCGAAAACGAAAATTGACCTCTCAGTAAATACATAATATGTCTCGAGGTTGTTTATTCTATTAGTATGATTTACATAATTACCAAAGAAAACTCTTCTGAATAATATAATATAATTATGTTAAACAGTTAGGTATTTGTAAAACTTAATTACGTTTGGTTTTTAACAATTTGACAATACGTTTTCAAAACAAGCTATTTTCTTCGAAATTACTACATTTAACTGATTTTTATAATGGTGTGTATCAATTAAAAAAACTTATTGCCAAATATCAAAACTTTTATTTCCACTATCCAGTAAACGGAATACTATAACGGTAGATTACCCATGCACGTAGCTACAAAGAAATTACGCAAAACACTTGAAAAATTGTGTAATAATTCTGTGAAGTTAAAATTCGATTCTGCCATTTCCGACGACAAGCTGAAACATGTATTTGGTGTTATCAAGAACATATAAACATAAAGTTCGAGGCTCCAATTGACGCAATTGCGGTGATAACAACTACTCGAATTTAATGAATCATTTCAAACAATTTTATTTCCTGTCGGCTCTTCTAAAAGGTTTTCCTTTGCCTTCTGTCCAAAATTATAATCAATTATTTGTAGAAAACATTATACATTCGTCGAAAATTGAACCTTAAATTGAAGTAAGATGACAGCTGCTAATCTATGCTGAATGTTCATATTTAAAAGGGATTAAAAAAATATTATGAAAAATAGGCAATGACTTATGAAATTCTTAAAATGTTCGAAATAAACAAACGGGTTTAGTTTATACATGTCTATTTTAGTAATATGTGAAAGTTAAGATTATCTAAAATTTTACTGAAAAAATTGTTTGGATTGAAGATTGAAAAAAATAACTAGTAAGCTTTATGAAATTTACTTACTTTATTGTGGGGCTACTTTTGTGATTATGAATAATTTTGCAAGAAAACCTTATGAATAAAAATCACAATGTAATTAAATCCTGTTAAAGCTGTTATCCCATTATCATATATTTTTTATGAAATATTCCAGAGAGAATGCCAAAACGATATTACCAATTTAGCATGTATTATTCTTTAACTGACCATAAACGATTTTTTTGAAGAATTAAAATGCCAACCGCATTTAATCTCCAAGGAGGTACGTACCTACTTAAAGATTACTCCATTAATTTAATGTAAATTTTGTGACTGCGTGAGAACTCGATTCGTGAGCAGTTTGCGAACCCCCCTAATTTGTATGCGATGGACAATGCAATATTATCTGGCAATGGCCTACAAGAGATGTATGTACTGATTATGAGATGTATTGTGTTGTCCACATTAGGGGTACTATATACTCGAGTCATCGGGCAGTACGCTAATATTAGATTTACCTGTATACAGCATTTAATCTATTCATTTCCTCGTTAGTTGGTATTGACAAAAAATAACGCCTTTAACCGACTAACTTTATAGTGTTGTGAGATGGATATCGACATGATTTACGTTGATGTCGACAAATTATCCAATAAATATATAATATGATAAAGCATGGCACAGGGCACTTGATAATAGGTGGGAATTGTAGATACAACCAATATTAAGGAGTTACTTCATATTGTTGAATTTTTTTTTTTGACTAACTAATGCTGTTGGCCTCAGATGGTCTTTACAGCGTTACCGGGGCTTAATATTCTGGAGACAAGAAATGTTTATGCCTCATATGTCTTGTAATTAATTACACTAGATATATTTCCCTTCTCCTATACAGTTGACCCCGCAAGTGAGTCTACTATCTGGTAAAAATGTATCAACACACATGCGTAAATTAGCTAGACAAGAGTATCACTTTAGCTCGTGACCGTAATTATAAATACCTATCAAACCTCCTTTAGTGCTCTATAGTTCGTAGTAACAGTGTTACTATTTCAAGCTGTATTCTATCAAGTTTCAACGTCAACTGACGTGTGTCACAGTCGCTACAGACCGCTGTGACATTTGACATATTGACATTAGCAGATGTATTAGAGACAGATGCGCCAGCGGCGCCAGGTTTACAGACAGACGACTTGCAGTCTAGATTTATTTTGCTTTGTTTCGTACTTTATTAGAAGATATTGTTTTTAAATACTCACTTTGCCTTGATGATTATGAATTGTATTTCACACTTATCACTCTTAGCAAAGTTACTTATAGGTCCCTCAGTCCATTTTTATATGAGTTATTTTTCAACAATGTGTTTTCTCCTTGATTTCATAGTTTAAATAAGTAAAGACCCTTAATATCTAATGTCTTCAAGAAGAGACACAATTGTTAAAATAAATCGCCTCAAAGCCTTAACCGGTTCTTAGACTAAAATACCGCAGTGACGTTTTTTATGCTAACGGTTAGCATTAGAGGCGTATCTATTGTTTAATCAATTTATACGCCTCTAATAAAACTTACTTAAATGTAAAATTTAAATACTTACTTATTACTTAAATTTAATTCTAAATTAAGAATTCTTCGATAATTTTCATGCTTTTTTTGAGGATTTAGTAATTGGTTCTTATTTCATTGGACGAGTAATTTCCTAATAGTTTATGTAACAGACAAAATAACTTTATCTGCCATTACTGTCATTTCTTCCAAATAATTACCTCTAATTCGTCCTTTTTTAAGTTGTCATTGTTATTTTAGTTAAAGATACGGTATTTTTTATCGATAAATAATAAATAATCTAACATGATAAATAAATTGACAGGTTTTAACTTTGAATTAAAATAGGAAAACGGCAAAATTGTAAAGCAATTTAAAATTAGAACGTATTTGATTAGAATATACATTTTAAAATTAAATAACAAAATAAAGTTTGTTGATGAAAAAATACCTAGTCCCCCGAAGTTCTCAAATATTTCTGTCGATGTAAAAACTCGAATTAAGTGAATTTTTGACGTATCAATTAGGTACTTCTAGAGCTACTCATAATTATACAACAAGTTATTACAGCGTTGAAGGGCAGCTAATATAATATGCTACCGAATTAAGGTTTTTGCTTAACCGGTGTGTTAAAGTAAAATGTATGATACGAGGTCGACCACGTTCTTACTATAATGTATTTAGTTACTGAATTTATGGTTAACCGAATAAGTTCATTTAATTTTTAGTACTTAATGCTTAGATATATTTGATAGTCATCGGGTTATGTATAATATTTCAATTCTTCAAAATGTCGAGACAATTATTTAGATCATTAATTATTGGAATAATGTTGTAGAATTCATTATCTTGTATTTTATCCTGTGTTAACTTTGTGCTAACTATCATTGGAGTTGATGAAATTAAAATTCAAAGGAAATTAGCCCGTAAATAGATTAGTTACTATAGACAAAAAATATGTAACATGAAAGAAAATACATCTATATGTAAATTCGTAAATTAAACGTACAAAATGAATTTGTTAAGCTGCCTTCACACATCAAACAAATATCCATTATAAAAACCCAGCGAAAGATCATAAAAATCGCACTGTAACGCTTGGGTTAACGTTTTCCGGTGTGAGAACTAATTTATGTAATTATTAATAGACTTTCACCAGTTTTTCATTGATCAATTTCTGTTAATTATGTACACGCTTGTTATTGTTAGTAACTATGCATATTATAGTTACTTAATTTCCATGTAAATGCGTGCAAAAATTTACGAAAATCGATTAGTATGCCTCAATAGACAACGCAAGCGAAACTTTGACATTTTTATCATACTTAATTCTTATGCAATTAATTTTTCTTGTTATAATTTTCAATGTGATTAAGTTTGACGTATGCCTACGAAAAAAATAGCAGCCTCAATATAAACTATTAGGTTAGTTGGCAAATATAATACCGGAAAATATATCTTAATGTCAACTTTCGTAACGACGATGTTTCTACATTTTTCTTATTAAATTCAAAATAACGAGCTAAATAAAAAAGTTGTATTAAGTTTTGAACGTGACATACCTCGCCATCCGCATTATTGGCGACGCAGAGATTACTTACCATCTTGAGCCTCTACAGTTGCGTCGCGATATTGCATCACTTAGTGCTTTCTACCGTTTATACCACGGAGAGTGTTCTGAGAAGCTTTTCTCCCTTATCTCTACTTCCCCCCTTCCATCTAAGGAATACGCGGGCTGGCCTACGGTGTCACCGACAAACTGTGATGACCATTCCTACGTGCATAAAGAAATTTGGTAACTCATTTCTTTGTCGCACAATCAAGAAATGGAATTCTTTGCTAGCACACGTTTTCCCTCCTTCCTACAATCCTGGGTCCGTTAAAGGAGGCGCGAAGAAGCATCTTGCAGGTCGGCAAGATCAAGTTGGTTTATACAGTGCATAGTTTCAATTGCACTAGCCAACTTTTTATTTAGACTCCACTTCTGCTTACCATCAGGTGGAATTGAATCATTTGCTCGAACTTTCTGTAAACAAAAAAACTTAGTTTTTCTAAATTCTCTTTTCTAAATTCGATTATTTCATAATAATTGAAAATTTTATGCCACCTAGATTTATGTGAAAATTTTTACTAAAACCACGTATTTCATTTTCAGGGAAAAAGAAGCATTGTCTCGCTGTCAAAATTCTCCAGTGTCTGGTGGGCCACCGCCGTCAGCTGATCACTCACTGTTGCTGTGCTGCTTCAGGGACATGTGCAATCATGAGGATAGTCCGCTGTCAACTGCGAGACTCAACATTACAGCTGGAGAAGCTGGTGAGATGATTTTCTTAGAGTATTGTTAATAATTAACTATGATTTGTCTTAGCTTTTCTCTCTTTGTTTAACATAAAAACCTTATTTAGTAGGAAAACGTAAGTTTTGTAGAGAAATAGCTTCATGAAATAATGTTCAATCATTATTCACTATGGCATTGATGATACCAAGATACTATTTATTGAGATAGTCCTATCAGACTTATATCGTATGATAGCATTATTTTGATTTTAATCATCGAATTGTTAAATTATTTAATTACATTGTTTACTTACTTGGAACACGAACTGATTAGTATATAACATATAAAATTTATACCATCTAGCCATCAACAAACCTTCTTCGTAGCTTGAAACAATAAGCATTAAGCCTAAATGCTCGTAATATATTTATCAAAACCGCTTCTTATGATGAAGAACTTATTATATATTTATCAATGGACGGATTTTCAATTATATTTCCACCCACGCTTAGTAGGCGCCAGAATACAATTACGATAACGTTATCAATAATATGACCCATTGTAACGCTACTGCAAACAGTGGGTAAAATTGTGTAACGAAATAGATAATACTTATCGAACTAAAATTGCATGTCTTTAATTTGAATACTCATAAGCCTAACAGTTCACGGACTGGAACTGAAATTCCCTTCCTTTTTAATTTACTAGTTACGTATGAACTTGATGATAATAATTATAGACAAAACTGAAAATGATTTATTATTCTGATTTCATATTTTTTAACGACTAATAATGTATTGTAAAAAGTATTATAACGATAGTTGCCAAAAATAAATTGCTCATCAAATAACTTTGAAATATAATTAGTAAACAGTTTTACTCTTCCAGTCGTTCCGGTCGATTCTACTGATCAAGTGTCAACCCTACTATAAAATAGTGAGCTTTCATTACCCACAATGAGCTATGAAGTAGTAAACCTACATTAAGCATTCACAAGCATTCAATCGCAGTTGCAGCCTAATTGAATGCTGCAGTATAAATCGCTTATAAATCACCTGCTATTTGCACAAAACAAATACCAAACAACCTATGTTACAAGCATCAATTTTCTACTTTATCTTTTTGAGAATAAGGACACATAAACATTGCAACAAACTGTTTTTCAATTATGTTTATGAAATACTGTTATTTATTGCAGCACAACTAGTATTTATAATACTTAAAGTAATTCTAAGTAAACAATGCTAATTTGATGTCTTGTAATATCAAAGACACTGTCAAAACACACCGCAAGCTTTTGGACCAAACTATTATAATTCAGATAATTTAACATAACAGATATTCCCACTAAAATTGCTTCCATAACGATTTATCTACCAGAGAAAGTGTTCTGTTTTGGCAAGTCGCCTTCAACCTATATGTCGTTACCAATTAATGTGGTCTTCAGTTTGATATATTGTTATAATTTGCTTTTGTAAAAATCCAATACAGTTTGTCAATAAAAGTCATTAAAATATGTATATGTTCATTATCCACGTATCCAAGAGGTAGGGTATCGTATTTCCATCTTTTAAATAGATTAAAGAAATAATATTTATAGGAAGTTTAATGAAATCAAAACAATTGAACATCTGAGAGAATTGTATAAAACTCAACACAACTAACATAAAGGCAGCTCGAGTGAAACTATAAATACTCAATCGATAAGAGAACCAAAGCATGTTATTCCAATAAATCTGCGCCGGCGCATTTCACACAAGAATTATGTAAATCATTTCCCTATCAAACGTAAACACTGACTCACCATTACAAATATAATTAGATAATTAGCATAGCAGAGAATATTGAGGTATTTTATTTGTAGTCATGTAAATGTGAGCTCTAATTGTAGGATTCAAAGATCCAATATTATTTTGACTTTTGTAAATGACTTCTTTTTGGATTAAAAAAATCAATATAACTTCCATGTTTATGTATAAGCTTCATTTATAAATATTTCATGTTTTCTGTCTTTCATGTCATTCAATATTTTTACGAAATACTTAACATAAACTAACGAGTTCTAGTTTTTACATAGACAAGTGAATAAGTCTATAAAATAATTTCAAATAGGGTTGCCTAACTAGTTAAAAATAATAATAAAAATAATTTATAGTTTTTTTAACATCACAAAGTTACTTGAGGTAGTTTCTATTCAATAGAATTTATTCACTAATTTCTATAAGATGTTAAATCTATTTATATATAAATTCAAGCAATCAAATTTGTTATTGAATAATTAAACAATGAACTTGAGCCAATGACAGAGAATATCACAACTTTCAAGATATGAAGTGTTGTTTACTTTACGTTGTTATCTTTATGCAAATAATAAAATTATCTGTGCAGTACTTAAACTTTCTTTTTCAATTAGATGCGTCAATAATTCAAAAACCAAAACCTGATTATCAACAAAAGCTTTATATAAAAAAATCCTAGTTTCGGTCATTATATTTTTAGTGTTATCATTTTAATTTCGTATATTTTCAAGTTATTTTATTATTTACCTCTTTCGGAAAATAATTTACTTACTAAAATATCGATAAACTTTTTGCGGTAGCCTACAACCCTATTACCGGCAGGTGTTGTAATGCTAAAGTCTACAGTTCTGCACTCTTAAATAGACTTTAGCAATAAATTAAATTAGCGACTGTCGCTACTCTTAATCGAGCCTAAAGAGTGCTTAATGAAGGGGCAAGGATAACATCATGGCTGCTTCGCTGTCTGCTAACAAGGCTAGGAATAACATTACTGCATCGAATAAAATGGCCATTAAGCGAAATGACAATGAAACTGTTAAGACAAAAGAAAGCTCTAAATACAATTGTGAATTCTTACAAAAGCATCTTTCAAATTTAATGTTAATACTGATTTTTTTAAACAAATGAAAAGTATACTAATTATTATTTCTTTACAATGAAAGAGGTTGTTTATTTCTTTGGTATGATGTTGTGGCCATAAAATATTTAATTAAAAATGGTAGTAATACTTGTGTTTAACGGAATAGGATAGTACCCTCTGATCATATTTATTTACGGTTTATTTTTATGGAAGTTATAATAAATTTTTAAATTAACTTTGGGTAAAACATGGGGCTATAAGCATGTCACGTTGCGCTTCGGGATCTTTTGTCTTTCAGCTGTTTTTCTTACTGAGCACTTAATAATGGAGCCCTAAGCCTTTCTTTTGCTGCAATAAGAACCTAATTTTGATTCTTGCCATTTTCCATTCCATTCTTTCTCGAGGAGGAACCCATTTACGGACATAGCTGAAATATAGAAAGTAAAAAAATATATAACATAACCCTCGTTATGAGTACGACCTTCAGAATCTTAGACCTATTTGATTTTGACGTTACATGTCAACCTCATCAACTGACAACTGGAACTCCAAAATTTGAATAATTATTAATTATCCAACTAATGGTAATGGTAGACTATATACGAGAGTAAATACCGGTTAATTATCCTGCCTTACCCTGTATAGATATTCAGTCTATCAGAGAAACTTGCAACGGATTTCCGACCATACACGCTAAATATAACACTAGGACTTATGATGTCAATTGATTGCAATCATGGAAATCTATGTATTCTGTAAAATGTTATATCCTCCTTTTTATAAAGTTTGTATTATCTGTCTCTTTAAGGCATACAATTAATTTGTCTAGTTTTAATGTAACATAATCCACCTTTAGCTTCTATTTTTGCCGTAAGTCAATTATATAATTGACTTCAGATTCATATGAATCTGAAGCCTAAGGAGAAATTCGCTCTCATATAAAGATGAATATATTCTTGTAACTCCAATTATTAATTATGCATACGCTTTTTGTGATCGCAATGGTAACGGAAATAACTTATCTGATACAGTTGCTCGTATTATACCTTCGCGATAATTGATTTAGCTGGAGGCGCGTACGCATACATTTCACATACCGATGAGCTATTGTTTTACCTATATTCCCCACTATTCCTTTGTTTAGAATTAACTATGCATCAGACAAGGTAAATCGATCCCTATTACGTGTTTAATATGAGATATTTCAGGTAGTAACGAGAAGGCGCTTTTAATCGTTGGATTTAAATAGCTAAATACCCGTTCTGGTTGCTTCTGAAGCATTGTCTTCTTTTTGCAATCTGATCGTTTGAGAATTTATTACGTTCGGATTAAAATTCAATGTAATTAAAATATTGAGATTGTTTATACTTTTTTCGTCATCATTTTTGCAAATATGCAACTTAATTTCGGGAACTTAAAACTTAAGTAGCCTGCTTTAGATATCGAATTACTGCTAAGTTATATAAAAACTGCTTAGTACTGAGCTCTGTTAATTATAGTTATTACAGATACCGTGTCCATTGCGATGTGCCTATTGGGCCTTTCGAGAAAGAATACCTATTACAATCATTGCTATCAATGCCAATGGTAATTATATACCTTTTTGATCCGTTTGCATTCGCAAAATGTTCCACAAAGTGCTGCTCAGAAGATTTATAACGTTTGTTTATAGTTAATAGAAATTAATGCCAGTGATTTATTCATGACAACGTTTGAACAAATTCTTTATTAAGAATTTTAATCTTTAATAAATATTTTAGCTTTGTCAGGATAAGCCAATATGGAAACTCGAAAAAACTATACAAGGGTTTTTAAAGGGTTTCAGTTCGAATTCAAAGTTTTTAGTTTTATCATGTTATTATCATTAATATTCGCTTCATTGGGGCCCCAGTAGAGTAAATTTGAATACGATAGCAACTCCTCTGTTGTGGAGTTACGGCAACTCTTTTTTAGATGCATTAGTCAGCTGAACGTAAACCAGGATCGAATAATCTGTACACGATTGAAACTTATTTAATTGAGAACACGTAATACAAAATTTTATAATTGAAAGAGACAGATGATGTACATCTAAGATACTAAGAAGAAGAAGATAGCGATATAGAATGTTGATATTTATAAATGACTAAGTATTAGTTAGTAGTCGAGAGATGTTAAGTTTAAACTGAATTGCAATTGCTATCTGCTACCGTTTCGTGTGTTCCTGGTACTCTCTGTATATCATTTCTGCGAAATCAATTAGCTGATGCACTTTGTTATTGGCTATTGCTATCATAACTGCGTCACGCTGCCTTCTGCATAAAGAAATTACAAATACTTCAGATATACTCTTGAAAGTAATCTTTGTTTGAAGATGAGACGTAAAGACGGCCATGTTGACGTCATATTCATATCAAACATGTAAAATAGCTTCTCTGTAGTAGCCGTCGTAATTTTTTATTTAATTAATATTGAAATCCGCTAGAGAAATAAGTTCGCTGACGTAGCCCAAAGAAATGCGAGTTTGAAGTGGAGCGGAGGATAGGAGACATTGCCAGGAGTATTTAGGGGCTTTTTTTTTTGGACTGACTAATACTGTTGGCTGCAGATGGCCTTTACAGCGTTACCGGGGTTTTAAGGAGGCGAGAACCTTGGAGAGTCCTCAAGCCTTAAGGGGCGATACGCCTCTGGAGGAGTTCTAATCGACAGGCATCACCTCCTGGGGAGGTGTCCCGCTGTCTCTTATTTACGGGCGTTAATACTTCTTGCAATGTGGCCTATTTTTCGTCGGGGCCAAAGGGACTTCGAGTGAAAGATTAAAAGAAGCCACTGGATGTGGACTGTGTGGAGCTTTTCCTTGGGCTATATGCAGCAGTGGACGTTTCTCGCCTGTTATGATAATGATGTTGAAGCATTTATTCATCTTGACATTTGAGTAATTATTGGAATTAGTTTGCGACATGTACTGCTATAAAATCAGAAATGTAAAAAACAATTTTAAATTGCCAGTGGTGCTCAACATTTTATAAATATAACTGCTTGTCCTGTCCTGTCACCAAAACTATTGTTAATTTAGCATGGCCAACCTTTTTTCAAATGACTCGTTTTCATTTCAGATTCAAATTCAGTGGCGAGCGAGCGGGGCGGGTACAATGGCGAAGTGTGGTTCAAGGCGGCCACAATAGCCGTGCCGGTGTGCGGCGCGCTTATCCTGTTCCTCCTAGTCGCTGTGGCCGTCAGGCTACTAAAGGCCGATGCTCTACTGCAGGCCGATAGAAAGTTAAGGTGATAAGAATGAAAGCTTCTTTTAACGTGTTTAAACGTATATAAATTAAAAATAATGTTTACATCTGTATTTATGATAGTGATTTGTGGAACGCGTAAACAAAGCGTTGCCATTGTGTAAATTCAATTTACTCTTAAATATATGATGCAAAGACCCTCATTGGACGGGAACTGAGTTTTTTTATTTTATCTGAACGAACGTCTATGAAGTAAATGAAAGGTAAATTAGCTCCGATTCCCTAGTGCACGAACTTAACTAAACTCAAGTCCAGTACTACACTTTCAGTACAATACATCTAAATAAAGACGGATGACCAGTGACGTCATTTATCGTTTCTAAAAAGGCGACTCATAAGCATTTTTACTTATTATAATGCGCATCATAATATATGCCTATGGTAGTAAGTGAAAAGTGTATGGATTTTCTAATTGTCTGATTGGCGGAAGGTAGTAAATATATAAATACATATTAACGGTAAAAATAACTGTTTTCAACCATAATGCACATTAATAAAAGGCTTATTACGAAAGCAACATAAGGGTTTGATAGTTGTTTAATGGATTACCTTTTTCTGCTAGAAAGCGTAAGAGAATATTAAGAAAAATTTTGATTTTATAAAATAAACCTAATCATGGATTAAATTCATTCCAGGGGTGGCTACATGTCTCCTCTAGCGCAGAACTCGGAAGACGTGAAAAAGGTGTGGGTTGGCACACCATCAGCCCCGCTATTGGTGACACCTGGAGGCTGTCTAGTGGCGGTGGAGAGGGCCCAGTTGATCGACTTGCCGAGTCAGCAACTCTGTGATATACAGCGATAGACTTATCTTAGTTAGAGAGAATGTTGGGTCTTTTTAGAAGGTATTGATGGGTCTGCATGATTTATTTCTAAAGACAATGTGTTAAAAATATGAAATTTGTATGAAATGAAAAACATGGTTAGGTTAGATGATGTCAATCTTGGTTAACGAGTCAATTAATATTTTTAACAATTTTCATATGGCGAAGACCCATATTGCCTTGCTATTGGAGATTGTTCAACCATTCTTTACTTTTCAATTTAAATGCTAGGGTGACCAGCAATCCCTTTTAGTCCCTTTGAAGGGTAAATAACAGACATCGTGTTTATTTGAACTTATACCCCATAGAGCAAGAGTGACTATGTAATGATTTTAAATTCACAACATAGATTGGATATATATTGAATCCTTTTTACGAAATAATTAGTTGCCTTAATATGTCACAAGATATTTGTAATGTGAAATAACAGATTCTTAAGTGAAATTGGTACTTATGGCTAAGAAGTAACACTTTCAAGGGATTTGACGGTTTAATGTCGTGTGCTATTTGTAAACGCAGTAGTTGTGATGTACAAATTTTCACCCTAACGAGCGTGATATAAGGTTGGCGATTGTAGAATGTCTAAGGCGGGCTGTTCCGTGGGATGACGGCTCTAAAGATCTGGAGCCTTGTGCGATGAATGACTGATATTTAATTATATTTTTGTGTCACTTTTGTGCTTTCTCAATTATAAAAAGTTCACATTACTACTATTAAAAACTTTTGATATCCTAGTCTAGCATAATATTCACTTTAAAATCGCTTGAAAAATCTATCGTAATGACAATAAATTGCATTAAATTTTTAGTTCAAATGTGAACAGACCTTTAATATTTTTTAAGAATTTTACAAATATTAAGTTATCAAAACTTTTTGTTATGTATATTATTTGAATTAACCAAAATAAATAACAGGGTGGATACCCTACATTGACTGAGGGCTGTCAACTGTATCGGTAACGGTGAAAAAATAAAAATACTTTTTACCGATAACTGTAATAGGTCCAATTTCGAATCTTAAATTGATCTCAAACTTTTTATTTGATTTTTTTCTTTCGTTCCACGCAACAGCTCGTAGGTGTATACCAAATTACCATTATGTATATTTAATTTTTTATTATATTTATAAGTGCTTTGTGTTCCTTAAATATACTTATTAAAAAATCGACTTCGTAAATGTACTCAAATTTCGTCAAATTCATAGTGATGTAACTAAATGACTTTGCCGCGTTCTAATGATGTTACGTTGTTACCAATCAATATAGTTTTGATCTTTGACTTTTTAAGAAATAAAAGCAATTTACCCAAATTTAATGGAACTAAAAAATACCTTAGCACTTGTCTATGACTTTAAGATACTGTTAAGTTAAAATACCGGTATTAACTTGAATTGTAAAATTAATAAATTTTCCACTTCAATACAAACAAGTAAAAATTCTGTCTCTTGGAAAAGGACAAGGAGAAAAAAAATTATTGTAATTTATAATTTAGTATATTTATACCCTCTATTTTAAACAAAATAAACGAGGACATAGCAAACCAAATTAATTTAATCTTTTTATCATTATTATTTGCCTATACTGCATCAGTTAATTGTTAATTTGCATGTGTCTCTTGTAATCGTATTCCTTATGTAAATTACTATTGTAAATACAATTAGTAGTAAGTGTTACCTGTTTATAGTATGAGTAGGAAGGTTGACGATATCTGAAAGTGTAATCCATTGGGAGCGAGAACTAGTCTTTATCTGATTTTTTATAGTACATTATGTTATGAACATTATAGTTCTCAATGGATTCCACTTATGGCCGAAATTACGAAACAACACAATCAAAAGCGAAAATCATCTATTTAGAATATATTCAAAATTAAATTATTAATTTCATGATTTTAAAATCAAATGTAAATAAATTTAGAATTATTTAATATTTATACAAATTGGATTGTTCGGTAATTTTGATTGTATTTTTATACAGAATGGCGTAAAATATCGACCATGAACAGATGTTGTCCTGAATTTAAGCTTCCACAAAGGTGCCTTACCTTTTGACAAATAGAATTTATATTAAAATAGGTGCAAATGAATTAAATACTCCATATTTTAATGTAATGATATAACTGCGATCTTGTGTAAATAAAACGTGTAAAAATATAAATGAATAAAAGAAATTATTTTATTATTGGATCTGCTTGTTTTATTGCATTTGTTTAATTACAATATAATTGTGGACTATACATAATAATATATCTATAAATTCTTATTGTAATGTTTATGGGTACAAAATTTACACGATTATATCCTTTATATATATCAAGAATAGAAATAATAATAAGTAGACAATAATTACCTTGAAAATATACCCAGTACCAATATACTAAAAAAAAGTAATTATTAATTTCGTATTATTTTTGAAGAGTCAGTTGGTGTAGTGGTGCGAGCGCTCTGGTTACAATTATGGAAACAAAGCAACTTTTGTAGTGGTTCTTCCCAGGATGGGTCAATGTAAATTAGTTGTCTTCTAGGTCCTTGCTTTAGAAGGCACATTAAACCCATTGGTACTGTTGCTTTCACCTACCAAGCCGCATTGTGTCAGGGCCAAAACTAGAACTGAACTGAGACCATAATAAACCACTTATAAAAGAAATCTAAGGTGATGATGTTCTTATAGCTATTAGCAATTAATTAGGTTAGGACACACAATGGGTATGTTCATAATCTTCTCTTTGTTAGTCCCGATAAAACTCAAAAATGGCTGGAACAATTTAAATAATTTTTATAGTGTATTGTTCGGTTTAGTTTCTATTATGTTACCTATTTAAAAATAACTAAGAAAATCTTACAGAAACATTTAAAAATATGTAAATTGGTTATTCAGTATGGAAAATCGTTCGATAAACATAACAAAACTGTCATTTCTTCCATCGCTACTTCGGTTTTCTTTTTATAGATGATGTTAGTGGTATGTATGTATGATGTAGATGATGTTATTAAGTATGTGTAAGGTGAATAAAATTTCACCGGTTCATCTAGTATACTATAACAATGCTTAGCTCAGGGCCAAATGTACGAATACACAAGACACAGATTACCGAATTGCAACTATTGTAATATTTCAAGAGTTCTTCATATTAGTTATAACGCTCCTGTCGTGCGCCGTTTATGACATAAGTTACTTGACGTTTTGAGGCACTGAAAGTACAATCTATACAAGTATTTCTAATTCTAAGTCAATCTATCTCTTTTTTATTTATTTAGAATGAAAGTTATTGAACGTTTGAACAGTTAAATTGAGATTGACTAAGAGCCGTGTTCACCGACAAACAAATAGCTTAAAGTTAACCGTTAGCTTTTGAAGCTAAATTTTTAAAGCTCAAAGTGTTGGCAGTTATAATAGACATGCGATAGTCCTGTAAGCAAAATATTAGTAACTTAAGTTTACTTTTTAATTTGTTAAATAATAATGATTCGTATTACGAAAGTAATAAAGGTCATTGAGGGATGGAAGCGATCAGTCCCACTCAGACAAATCTTCCGGGTATTATTCCTCTGGTTTCAAGTCTGTTTTTTCGGGACTCGTGGAAACCACCACTTCCTTAGGAGCAGCATCCAAACGCTCAATTGCTTCAAACACCCATTTGTAGTTCATAGCACCAAACCCCTAGAAGTTATTTTTTTTATTTATCAGTTCGGATACAATAATATTTTTCCAGTTAAAATCGTTTTTAAATTAAAAGTTGGTGAATCTTACTCTATGGTTCCTTCTTTGTATAACCTCTATGAACACCGTAGGCCGTGCTTGTACATGTTTAGTGAACGCTTGCAACATATACCCTCTCTCATCGAAGTCTATGAGTATGCTAAACTCTTTCATGTCATCTATACACTCTGCTACTTTAAGGGCACTGTCTTTGAGTTTTTCTCTGATGACGTCATAGTACGTTGGCGGGAAAGCCATGATCTCTGCTCCTCTCGCTTTAAGATTACGCATCTAGAAACATAAAATATACAAGTAGATATTAACAGTTAACAAATTCATTCTTATCGATGAAGCTGTCTGTACATTGCTTTTAATTTTGTTATATAATATTAAAAGTATACTAGTTTTCTGCTTTGTATGCAATGTAGGTAATTATAATATGATTTAATCAGTCTCAGTGTTGTCCCATAAAATATTAGATATTAAAATATTTATTTATTATTATTTGAATGGCTTTGTTTTAGTTTTATATTTGTTATAATAACTACGTTCTAATTAATCAACCTTTACGGCTTTAATCGTTTGAGCCTTTTTACAAATTACATTTGATTAAAGTTTTTTATTTATGTAATTATAAATTAAATATAAATATTTCAAATTTTAAACTAATAAAATAAATTAATACTCACAGTAGCAACTATGTCATCGGTATACAACGCTATGTGTTCGACGCCTGAAGTGCCTAATGATTTAACAAACTCTTTAGCTTTGCTGGTGGGACGCAGTCCTTTGGCTGATTCGTTCATTGACAGCTGCGGGAAGAGCAGATGTTAAGGAGATGAGTATTTTTCCTACAAAAATCAACACACACGCTTCCTACATTGAATTAAGGGCATCGAACCTCGAGACTGACTTAAAAGGGATCATACCACAGAGATATGATCAATTTATTTTGTATATCATTCAATTTGCGGTTAGAATTAAAAAAAGGACAAATCAAAACCTGCCGCCTGGTATTGATGGTAAACGGTCACCTAAAATTAACGCTTTATTAATGAGTTTAAGCAATCTGAATTACATTAAAATATTGTGAAATCGGTAATAGATATAAAATGTATAGAGTTTAGGAACAAAAAGTATGACTAAATTTATAAATACACTGGCGCTTAACGCACTTGGAAATATGTCGATTCATTAAAAATTGAAATTGGCATCATGTAATTTTTAATGGACAATGATCTTAATCCGGTTTGCCATATGGCATGATCATATTACCAATTATGAGGGTCGCGAACAATGAAAAGTTATTATATGTATTATTAGTACGCCATCAAGTCCGGTATCAGACGATTGCTTGCTTTGCATGTATTATTAATGTTACTTAAGAACATGGCGTAGTTATGTATAGTATCAACTATAGAATTTTCTATCTTCTGTTTTGTACAATAAATGTAACCGTGACATGAATTCAAAAACATGTCCTGTTATTATACTAATAATATTATCATTAGATTGCATCATCTAAATCTATTTAGGTAATATATGAAAATTGAGTTCACCCTTTGATACAATAAACTTTCTTTTAGACGAAGAATAATAAATAAATTACATTAATGTTAGTTGTTTAGACGACGTTAGCAGCACGCCATCTTTTAAATAAGGTAGCCCAAAATTTTGTATCATTAGTTTCAACTATACTAAATTACTAATTATTAAAGCATTTCTGTTGTCTGACCACATCTGTTTCTCAGCAGCAATTCATTATTATAATAACTTATAGATTTTATTATAAGGCCGACTTCTAAACTGAGTAAGTTTTTTGTATTATTATCATCTGCTTCTATATATATATATATATATATATATATATGTATGTATATATAAACTATTAGCTGAAGTTGTTCCAGACATTGGCTATTAGGGACCAAAGGGTTAATTAATCACATTACATTCACGTGTATCCAAGCTAAAACCCTATATTTATAAGAATTAAGCAATATTTCAGTACTTAATTAAAACTATAGTAATTGCGTAACATGAGAGTATTAGAACGTTTCATGTACCAATATAAATATATTAATGAGACAATGCTCTTAACATACTAACAAACATATTTGTCAACGTTTATACATAATCAAATATTTTTAAAGTGATATATATCACTAAGGGTTTTAAGATATTATGTGGGCCGATCCCGGCGGCACTGCAATGCCGGGCCGACCCGTGACGGGAGTGGAGCGAGCCCCGAACATCCCGTCGGTTTACAAAAATCAGTTTAATATACTGGTCCCTCAGTGAGGGAACTTTCAGATATTAAGCTGAAAAGAACAGATACTACACTTTGATCTTAGCCAAAAGGCCGAGAAGCGATAACTCTATAGAACAGGTCGAGGGAAGTCATTCAAAAGCAAAAAATCTTAACACCGCCATGTAGGAATTTTACCAAGCGTTACAGGCGACATCTGTTGCCATTATTAGAAACTAAAGAATGTTTATATTAATTATAAATACGATACTTTGTCAGTATTTTTATTTATAAATGAAGCGAAATTCTGCAAGTTTCTATTTTTGCTTTTGTATTATTATTTTTTTGTACATTACAAATCTTTTCGTATAAAAATATTAAAAATCAAGTGAATTCACTGAAAAGCTTGATCTTAGTTTCTGCGAAATAAAATAAATACTTGTTAATTTTACATTCATGTTTCTTAATCTACTAACTTTAATGAAACATGTAGGTTTAATTATTTACACTTCTATTATAAACAATTGTTATTTATATTTTAAACCTCGTCCTTATATGTCACTTAAGCAGTGACATCTACTGATGAGGTTTGAAACTAATTTATACTTTGACATTGAGTTCCCTCCCTTTGCTTTTTGTCTATAATATTGTTGTAAATATTTCATTTTGAAACCTACCAAGAATATATATATTTTTTACTTACTAGCACTGTTTCATCTCGATTAATAACTGAAGCCGATTTAATGCAAGAATATGGCGCCAAATCATGTTTGTAGTCGACACACCAAAATCTTAAAATAAAATTTGAAGAAGTTAAATAATGCAAATAGATATTATAATTTTATGGATTTGTAGCTATGAAATTTTCTAAAGTTTTTCTGTTCTTAAATATTTTACTAAAAAAAACCTTTTAACCGTTTACCCAACCACTATATGTTGCATAAGTATACCTGTGCATGTTGAGATTTTTCTCGTACCAAGATACAGAATCTTCTAGTGTACCGTCAGCCATATTGCCTTCTACATGGTCAATGTACATCAGATTTATGTTGGGCCTGTAGAAATATAAAACAAATTCATTTACAGACGAAATCACAGGAATATGCAGCTTATACTTAAGTTGGTGTGAGAAAAAATCAAAATATTTTTTTCAATTCTAATGCTAAACGTGTTAAACAGAAAAAATAACAGTATGTTATGTTTATTATAAAACAATAATAAACATGCCAATTTATCGGTAGTCCAAAATACGAATCAGAAATAACCAACTTTTTTCACCGATGTTGTGATGTTTTAGGACGTTTGTTTACAATTAATATAGAGTATTACGGTATCTGTTCGTTTCATTTCTAAGGGTAAAATTATGGCGGCGCTGAGTAAATGCGCATCGAAGCATAATTCTAAAAATTATTTACCATATTCAGTCATATCTCAACAGCATAAAGCTCACGGTCACAGGTACAGGTTCTTTCAGACTGTATAAATAAGGTCAATACAAAAGTTTACAATACTTACAACAGATTATTGAGGGGATCGTCGTCAAGCGGCTTGAACCCTGGCCAAAAACACCCATTGTACTTAGACCGGTCTAACAAGGTATGAGTGTTGTCCCCATACTGAAATGAAAAATCGCATTTACCAATTCATAAATTAATGTATCTAAATTTTAATACTTGAATAAGGACCGACAAATCAGTTTTAATTTCCCCTTCATAAGCTAAAGGCCATATTTTATTGTAAATAGATAATTAAACGAAAAACTAATTAAGTCAATGTTACTTGGGCCTTAGCTTGGTCTAGTTTTATTTCCTGCCGTCTACTGCAATTTAAGGACATATTAAATGTTACTATACTAAGAATGAAGCTTCAAGTGAGCTTGTGCAAGTTTAAAACGTTATTTTAATAATGCTTAAAGATGTTACGTTGTTCTCATTAAATTTTTAAATTTATTAATTACATTATGAAGTCAACTTTGCAATTTGTTCCATTGAGAAGCCGCCCAGAGTGTTAATTATCACAGACGCAGAGAGCTTATGGTTAAGGATCTATTCCACTATTTTTACCAGAGATTGCAGCGTGATTTTGAACACACATCTAAATTCAAATTTCAGTGCAGTGCGTGTCGTTCTTAATATGAACGCGAAAAGGACAGCAGTTAATTGATTCGCGTTTTCAAATTCCGACGGTGTTTAAAGTCAAAACATGTGTTTTAAATAGTATCTACATGCATGATTTAAAAAATGGCTTTAGTTTTGTTACAGCTTACTAAATTTTGTTGATTAACAGTTTTATTTTATTAATTATCTTTTATCTCTACATAATTGGGGTAATGGTCATAAAAACTTTGTTTTGTAGGATTGACACTCACTGTTTTTACCACAGCATATTTCACACATCCAGAATCATCTTTGTCTTCTGTAACGTCTTGCACGATTTCAGCACCCCCATTCTTTGCTGTCTTCATTAGTTCATCCAGATCATGAACTTCAAAAGCCACATTTTTCACGAAGTCTCCATGAGCGGTCAGATTTTGGGATATAACGCTATTAGGCGACGTTGGGGATTCAAATACTATCACGATCTGTGTACAAAAGTTAATTATTATTATTTTTTCAATTAGTTAATGCTACTAGTACAGTATATTCAAGTAATTTTGTTCCTGGCTTACTTCATTCAGCTTAACAGCATGAGAAACTACTGGTTTTGTTTCTGTCGGGTCCCGGATTGCCAATGGTTTGAATCCAAAACGGGTTACAAAGTAACTGGCTGCCTGAAAAGTCAAATGTAATAAACTGTTCTTATTGTTTGAGTTATATGCACGATTTTGAGTTTTGGCGTGCTTGATTTAGAGTTGGTAAGTCAAAGATTTTTTTATTTGAATACACATCACTGAGAAGTTGTAGGGCAACTCTTTAAGTATGTGAGCATAACCGTACATTGCCATAGGCCAAATATACATTTTATATTGAACAATACTTAATATTTTGCAAAGTATACACCAATTATATTTAAAACGACAAAATTCAGTAATCAAGGCCGAATGGAAATAGAAACAGCCAGTTATCATTTAGAATTTTAGTAAAAAGCACCAAATAATATTTTATCAGAAAAAATACATTTTGTACTCTCAAGCTTAGTTGTGTGCAAACCTTCAACGCTGCGATAATTACAGTGCTAATAGAATAGAATAGAATAGAATAGAATAGAATAGAATATATCTGCTAATGTACTTTTAATAATTTTAAGTACAATAAGAAGAATAAAAAACACTCACAGTTTTAGCATTAGCCACCCAAAACACTAAATGGTCGAAATAAAGCACTTTTCCGCCAGCACCAGCACGTGACTTTCCATTCGGTTTTCCTTTCGTCATTTTTATAACTAAAAACAAATTACCTTTAAGCGTTGAACCTTTTTTTTTCGAGTTATGTAGTCGTTTCATATCGCTCAGAAAACGGCCACGGTACCACCACCGGCCGCCAGTTTCTGTGTAACCTGAATATTACAAATATTCCCACTCTCGGTACCGCCTTGTATGTCAAAATTTAACTCTTCCTAAGCAAAACCATCAGTATGTAAATTATTTAAACCCAGCATTGTAGTTTAATACTTGAATCTTAGAAGTAAATCAATTAATTCTTAAGAATTAGGTTTCTATATCTTTTTCCTCTATTTCTATTATTTGCAAACGATCATTCGATTGCAAAGCTGGTAGTTTAAGTGGCACAGACAGATTGATATCATGAACTTATAAGCTTTCAACGTATTATTAAGACTTAATCATAATTTGTATACAGCATTAATAAATATTACGTCTGTCTATTCAGAAATTCCATAGAAACAGTCACATTTGATTTTTCTTTGAGTTGTTTTTCAATTAGAATATTGGCAAGGGTCTTTAGAGTTGTTCGATGATAGAATTTATATTGTGATTAGTTTGCGGGTAAAGAACTAATTAAGTAATGTTTACTAATCAAATTAAATACTTTAAGAAGTGATCAAAATAATATTCAAATAAGAACAACGAATAAATTTCAAATTGGAAGCAAAGCTGCGAAAAGAACTATGTTTTTACGTGAGTTCCATACAAATTCAGAACTAAATAACATAACTCGATAAATTACCATTAAATTACAATGTTAATGTAATGGTACCTAACAAGACTTAGTATTTGAAGTAATTAACATTCGTATTGGCTACGAAAAAGCCTTGATGTTTGTAATAAATAACATCGTGATGGTTAGTTTTAGCAAAATACTGAATATTCTTATTACTATAATATATATAGCTATGTTAAGACATTACTAACAAGGCGTCCGTCGCAGCCCCCAGGGTAGTGGCGGCCAAGGCTCCTGGGTGTGACTTAAAAAATACTATTCACACAAAAGTATATAGAGTATCTATAAAGATTTATATCTATAAATTTAAATACCTTATATTTGATGGTTATTTTGTATCTTTACCAAGCCATAAAGATTCTGCTACACAACGTATCAATCACTACTGTTTTAAAAAATAAACTGGAAATTCATAAAAAATGTCTCTCTTATATTAACCGATTTATCTTTTCGATCTTAATATAAATTTGAATTTATAACTTATATTTCCTTGCGTTGCTTAATTGTTTTATAAATAATACAAGTAGCTAGTTTTGTGTAAGATATCATTAGAAAAGGTTGATCTTAAGATTATATGTAAACAAGATATCATCTTAATCGTTTTCGGATATTGGCAATCTTAAAAATGATTCTGTCATGTCCCCGTTTTAATATTTAAAAGTAGATAAACATCTTCTGAGCGGTGACTTTGTTCGATGTGTTACAAATAAAGTTTCAAGAAATATAACATAAAAAAGATGTTTTAACATTATAAGCGTATAACTTACGAATAAAGCAAGGAAGGGAAATCAGAATCTTAATTCCTATATTTCCAATTTGTTTCTTCTTCTTCATGGTTTGTCTAGAAAACATTAGTAAGTACTATAATGTAATAAAATTAAAGCATTTTAATGATGCAATCTTCAAATCAACATGTTTTGCTACTTAATAAAGCAGCAATGAAATAATTAATTATAAAAACATAAAAAATCCAAATTTCATTATGCTCGATTTATTCTCTTTCTATGGCTTATTGGAGGTATCGTTATGGATTATGCCAGTATCATACTTTCTGCGTAGTAAAGAGCTCAAAAAACTATATGACCGAGCAAAGTTAATGAACTAAGCTTTAATAATTGTTCAGTTACCTAAAACTACAACAAAAACACAAATGGACAAAAGGAATATTGGATTTTTAATTTTATTTCAATGCTACATAATGAGTAGTCTCATTAAAGTTTAGACGTCAACTGTAATTAAATTCATTTTCCCAATTTTCTTATTGACTACTTCTTTACTTTACATTTACTACATACTATACTACACAGTTACTATTTACTATACTAGATTTATAAATTTAAGCCTGGTTATGGTAAACTTGTTATACTACGCAGTATTTATTATGATAATATTTTTTTACATTGCATATTACTTATAAACAATTATAAAAACAGTAGATACTAATATTATAAAATAATAATATTTTTTCCTTTTTAACTGTCTCGGTGTAATGTTTTTCTTAGTTGCTTTTTATAATAACGTGAGTTGCCAGGTGGCTGTCACAGATGGCGCTGCGCGTAAGAGCCCATTTTATCATATATTTACACATCAGTTAATTTGTAAAATTATTTTCATCAATATTATTATTATGTAAACTAACTTATAATAAAATAAAGATACACTAGCACTATATCTATAATTTACATTGTTTACATATCAATAAAAAAATGCAACGCCTTATAATAAAAAAATGCAACGACTAATAAAATATTAGTAATGATGCAAAGACATTACCTCTATGAATGAATTGATATTTTAAAAGAAAAATGTACAAGTATAGTTTAATATTTTAATCACAACATTAGTGAAATCATGACAACATAACTGTAAGAATTACATACACATTGCCATACACTCATGTTACTACTTCGCTTTGCTTACTTTCATACTTTAATTTCTAATAATGGCAACAGATGTCGCCTGTAACGCTTGGTAAAATTCCTACATGGCGGTGTTAAGATTTTTTGCTTTTGAATGACTTCCCTCGACCTGTTCTATAGAGTTATCGCTTCTCGGCCTTTTGGCTAAGATCAAAGTGTAGTATCTGTTCTTTTCAGCTTAATATCTGAAAGTTCCCTCACTGAGGGACCAGTATATTAAACTGATTTTTGTAAACCGACGGGATGTTCGGGGCTCGCTCCACTCCCGTCACGGGTCGGCCCGGCATTGCAGTGCCGCCGGGATCGGCCCACATAATGACTTGAAACTCTTGGTGATATATATCACTTCCATAATAATTGAATATGATGTTGACGAATGGTATGTTTAGAGCAATTTCTCATTAATATTTTTATATCGGTACATCAATCATTATTATAGTTTTAATTAAAAACTGAAATATTGCTTAATTCTTATAAATATATAGGGTTTTAGCTTGGATAAACGTGAATGTAATGTGATTAATTAACCCTTTGGTCCCTAATAGCCAATGTCTGGAACAACTTCAGCTAGTAGTTTATATATATATATATATATATATATATATATATATATATATATATATATATATATATATATAGAAGCAGATGATAATAATACAAAAAACTTACTCAGTTTAGAAGTCGGTTTTATAATAAAATCTATAAGTTATTATAATAATGAATTGCTGCTGAGAAACAGATGTGGTCAGACAACAGAAAAGCTTAAATAATTAGTAATTTCGTATAGAACATCTTGAAACTAATGATACAAAATTTTGGGCAACCTTATTTAAAAGATGGCGTGCTGCTAAAGTCATCTAACCAACGCACGTTATTGTCATATATTTATTATTCTTTTTCTAAAAGCAAAGTGCACCCACACTTTGCTATTAGTGAATCTAGAATTTATTTTTATTGTATCAAAAGGTCAACTAACAAATTCATTGCACGGTTACATTTATTGTACAAAAAAAGAAGGTGGAAAATTCTAGAGTTGACTAACTACGCCATGTTCTTAAATAACATTAATAATATATGCAAAGCAAGCAACCATCCGATACCGGACTTGATGGCGTACTAACGTGGGGTAGAGAGGTAAAGACGACAAGGACAATTATTTAGAGTATAATCGTACGGAGCTATCTAATTTTGATCTTTTTAGTAATAATTTGACTTGAAGTACGTTTACTGATTCTATTTACAAATAGATTGAGGTACGTGGTGTAACAATAATGCTCACGTGCAAATTATTCGGTCAAAAATTAAAAACAAACTATGTTTCCAGGCCCGATTGAACATACCATTCACAATTATTTTTTTTATTTATTTTTTAATTATCACGTGAGCCATAAACCGCAGCTATTATGAAGTTATTCAAATATTACTAAAATCTGTTAATTATTTGTTGAAGTAAGGTCAAAATGTTACGCTAATTTAATGCTTCACATGCTTATTGAAACCAAAAATTCCACTTTGCTTCGGAATGCACGATCTGCCGTTGGTCCTGGTTGTTACAGCATCCGCTATCACCCATAATCCAACCAGTAATGGACTGGCGTTGTGGTGTAGGTTGCGACCCAAACTACTCTTGTGTTTTTCGTGTGGGACGTTAAGAGGCTAACGATTATGTAGAAAAAAAAACTTTTATAATTTTTACAAAGTTAAATGCGTTAATATCACGAGAGACTAATATTATCCGATTGAAAAACAAGACATTGTCAGCAAGGAAACCCAGTTTGTCTTCATTTTGTCAACCATTGCATTAAAATTTTCCAATAAAATATAGTTACCCAAATAACAAAGGAGTAAAGCACAGACACAGACAGTATTGTATTTGCAACCTCAGCACACAAAATATTACTTATTTTATGTTTCAATATATTATGACATTCAGACCGAATTGCGGTAGAGCGCGAAGGTACTTGCATTAGGATATTTCGTCTGTGCTCCCTTCAAATATCTCTATTCGTCATTTCTGTTGCCAACTCGCCCTCTTCACGACACATCGTGATTACACAACGTGTGACTTTGTGTCTGGCTGCTCTGCATGTTTTACCTAATTCCTATTCGTATAATCATCAGATGGTGTGCTTGGAATGCAAAACAAAGGAACAATCCCTTCCCCAACCCATGGTCCTGCCTAGCTTGCGGCATACGGACCGAATCACAGGACAGCGCGAGGGTACTTGCATAAGGCAAAACAAAGGAACAATAAAAAAATATTGCTTGATAAAGAGATTTTTTTGTATTTATGCCCAGCAGTGGGCTTTATAGACCAATCACAGTGACGCAGCGCCACCCCGCCTCTGTGCTGGACTCGATAATTCCAGTTTTCTTCATTTGCATTTTGTTTATTTCTACACGGCACAGTGATTCGATTCACAGGTGTCTAACACTACGGAAAATACTCCTATATTAATTGTTCAACAAATAGTTGAATTTTAACAACAAAATTTATGATTTTTAAATGAAAACAAAGTTTGAATTAAGACTGTAATAAAGTTTACTCATGAAGTCAAAATTGCCGTTGAAAAGACATCAACGACATTGTTTGTATTTATAGTATAATCATATTATTTGTATTATAATTGATTAAAACCGTAAAACGTTACACGAAATATCATAGAAAGATAGAGTATTAATTTGATTTTATTTACTTTGTCTCTATATTATTATTTTTTATTTTAATTTCACTGTACTTATTATGAGGGCTAAGACGGTGTTGAATGCCAATAATAATAAATAAGTATAGTTGATATTTTGTGCCTGTACAGTTATTTCACATTAAACTTTTTAAATCAAAATAGACTTGTGCAAGTACTTGTCCTACTCAAATTTTTAAATAACATACTAACTTAAATTAAATTGTTCATTCAGAAAGCAATAAATATATGTTAATTACTTAATTGTTAATTTCTTAAACCATTTATGAAAAACAAAAAGTACAAAAATTATTGTTCAATACTTTCTTGTGATCGATACACTGTGCGATGGAGGCTTGGCTCGTTTGATACTTTACCTATTTTGATTGTGGGAAATATAAAGCTACATATATATGCCTACCCGTTCTTTTTCAATCGTTCAAAACGTTCTATTAAATTTCGTTAAGCTTTATATGAAATCGATAACATATTTTAAATCAATGATTTTATTAAAACGGTCGAACTAGAAGAACTGACTGACTTAAAAAATATTCTTAAATTACAGAGAAAAGTAATTGAATTAAGTAACTTTCTCGATATTGCAATGTTGTATTTTGTAGTTTGACAGATCCGATTGTGTCTATTCTCGCTGGGCTGCGGTCGTAAAAGGTATTTTTTTTATTTCATATGTCAGGATACAGTTACTTATGAAATATAATGGTACAAATTTTTGCTATTAATTTTATATTAATTTTAACAATTTTTTACTAAATGTAATTACATTGTTGTTGACGACCCTTGTAGACTTACAGCGTAGCTACGTGTAACAAATTTGTACTCTCAGATGTCGGCTCTTTAATGAAGTTCTATTGTGAACTCGCCTTTACCCCGTCCGTATAAAATGTGAACACACATTATGAATACTGGTTGTGTATAAAACCGCTGTCTCGTCCAAGCGCGTTCCTAGCCCTTTCGTAAACGTAACATTTATTTGTGAAGTTATATCCACTATTGTACCTGGGAATAATCGTAATGGTTAGTAAAAAGTGTATTTTTGATTAATAAGTAAGAAAATAAGTTTTATTGACAGAGTAATTAGATAGTGTTGTGGAAATTCTTACATGATAAAAGTACTCTACGAAGTTAGTGCCAATGTTTTCAATTATCTCTGGCCACATCACTCCAGAGGAATATAATTTTAATTCTTTAATTACATCGATAGTTTTATTTAGCTGCGAATTATCTGTATTAAACTGGTAGATTATCCTTAGTCGCTTTAAATTCGAACGAAATTATCACTTTTATAAATACTTATCTCTATTTTAAGACGAGATTCATCCCCTGGTAGATAGAAAATATTAAATAAAATGTGTTATGATTGTGATTGGGTTCAGGTATCAAATACATGATAAGTTTATAATATACGTAGTTATATTAAAGGGAAACAACTTATTTTTACAAGAGGTCCAAGTTAACCGTTGAGGAACAAACAACATCGTTATTTGGATAATTTATAGATGATTCTTTTAAACTTTTTAATAAATTCATAGAAACTTATTATAATTTTTTTATTACCCTTCATTGCATAAAAAAGTAATGATTTATTAAAATTTACTAAATATGAATGTAACTAGTCTTCCGATTTTAAATAATGACCTTATATCCTTATGGACACGCGCTTTTTCATCTCTATTCGCAGAATAATTATTTATGGTGCCATTTCTATTTATTATTATTATAGTAAAGTAATATTTAAGATTATTTTATTTTGTTTTATACATATCATTGTTTTTTTCAGACAACGTACACAAATAAAGGTAAAAAACCCGACAATGGAAGATTTCTTGCATTCGATCATTTAACCTTTTGGGTCTCGAACGCTAAACAGGTATTAATGAATTTTCTAATAACTAGATATTATATAAATTATACAGAGAAAAAAATTTAAAAATGGTCAGTAAAGGTCGCAGATGTGGCCGTAGTATTTTTTTCTGATTTCGTTCTAAGCGTACAAAGAGCCTTTTTGGACCAAACTGCTTGATCGATTTAATGACAAAGTCCTATATTGTCCTCATATTGCTACACTTGATCTCAGAAATAGATGACCACTGGTACCATGTCATACCCATTAACTACGCAGTAATATTTGCAACTATACAAATAAATGCGATAGTTATATTATTATTGTTATTGAAATAAATGTACTAGTGTATCACTATGAGAATCTTGATTAATTAAATTCAAATTCAACATAATACAATTTAAATATCAGTTGTACAAGATTGTTCTCGTCTCGATCGAGATATTTAAACCAAACCAATGTTCAAAGGCCAGGAAGAGGTGATATGTTTTTGGGAGTTTTTAATTTAAACGTAACATCCAAATTTTTATGTCGATTAATTGTTATAACTCGTTTTAGGCGGCAAGTTACTACATCACGAGATTCGGCTTCGAGCCTCTGGCATTCTCCGGCTTGGAGACTGGTTCTAGAGAGACGGCGTCATACGCTGTCCGCTTGAATAAGGTGATCAAGTTAGCAGTATTATTAATAAACTGATTATTAATTACTTGATTTGCGTACACTGGAATTTGTTACAATAATCGCTAAGATTATGATCAATATGATATGAATTTCCTTAACATATAGAATTAGCGTTTTTCCTAGTTAAAATTATTTCTAATACTAGTTGACCGAGTGGACTTTGTATCGCCCGCTACTAACGCTATCTATTAAAAGTTATCCGAAATAGCGGCGATAAAATAATTTCCCAATTCGTTGGATTACGATTTTCGCATTTTTTTTATTAATAAACCACCCTTGAATTAATGCGAACAAAATATTATTGTGTAAAATCAACTATGTTATGCCGTGTTTAAGTTTTAACCAGACTAAAGAAGACCTATTCTTTTTTATACATAAAAAAGTTGAACTATTTGAAAAATTGCTTGTTACCAATTTTTTGTATTGTACCAGAGCACACCATTTTTTATTTCATAGCTAAGGAAAATATGAAAATAGACTCATCGATAAGTGTAGATTCTACGATGTTGTTAAGTTGTTATTTACGAAGCACCGAACGACTGTATGGAACCAAAGGTTCTGATCTAACTGACTGTCTTAAAAATAATATGCAAAATACTATGTCTTTTAAAATAATATGAAATCCATATTTAGGTCTTGCTGGAAAATCTGGTAACTCATCATCGTTTAATGTTTCTGATGTAATGAGAAAGTCTTCGTCCATTTGTACAATTTAGCTTGTCGCTTCTCAGCTGACCACGTCCACGTCATTAGCCCACCTAGTAATGGGAGTTCCCTTGCTAGGTGGAACGACGACGTGGCTCTGCATTGCGCTGTCTCTATCTCCCCAAAGTTCTTTTTCATAACAACGAAAGTAAATCTTATTCTTAACTTTCCAGATAATTTTCGTTTTCCAATCACAATATGAGCCAGTTGAATCATTGTTTACCAAAGAAATAGGTATACACGGGGACTTTGTTAAAGATGTGGCCTTCCAAGTTGAGAATCTAGACTTTATAGTGGAATATGCTAAGAAACAAGGCGCCAAAATTGTGAAGGACGTATGGGAGGAAAAAGACGAGTATGGTGCTGTAAGGATGGCTGTGTTGAAAACTGTGAGTTTTTTAATTAACATGATTGTCTAACACATATCTTATTTTAGAAACATGTAAACTTTTAGTTGGTTATTTTGAATTAATGACTGGCTTAATTTAAAATAATTACAATGCGGGTAGCTCCCTCTTACAACTCAGTCAAAGATCTATTTATGCTTACGCAGAATCAAATTGCATGTAAGCGTTAATTTAAAAGCTAAATATAGCAAAAGCGCCCTTATCTCAACAACGTAATGCTCATATTTGTAGCATTTATAGCTCATATACTCATATAATAGTTATTTTTTTTCATAAAAAATATTGCTCAAACCCGTAATTAGTTACATTTCTTATTGTTTATAGTACGGCGACAACACCCACACGCTAGTGGACAGATCAAATTACAAAGGGCCTTATTTACCTGGATATCAACTTTTAAAACAGGATCCAATTAGTAAATATTTGTAAGTATAACTTATTATATTAGACACTTATGTCTTAACGTGATAAATAGCCGAGCACATTAAGTATTTTCGTAAGGGATTTCGAAGACCACAGACTTAGGGCGAACCAGTGTTTGACCTTTATCACTAAGAGATTGCATATGCAATATTGCCATGTTAAATACCATTTAACTACCTCACTTCAAGTTTTCATTATTTTGAACATTGTTCACTTCAAAAACTGATTACATAGCATGAGTAAAGTTAAAGGTTTATCTTTGAAATTCGCATTATTTGCTTTCAGACCCAAAGTGGAGATCAATTTTATCGACCACGTCGTCGGTAATCAGCCAGATAACGAAATGGAAACCGCTGCTTCGTGGTATGAGAGATGCCTGCAATTTCACAGGTATAAAATATCTTCTAAATAATAATAATGTTAATGTCACCGTAAAATTGTAAATACGTCTAGATAATAATATATTTATATATTTAGCAAAATTTCAAAATTTAGCGTTTTCCCTTCAATAGATGATCTATCGAAAAATAATGCGCAAAATGTAAACAATATGTTACGATTCACAATTCTTCGACAGTATAAAGTCTCGCGAGCTAGATTATAATCTAACGGTATTTACAATTTTCCGGTGACATATATACAATATTAAATGCCCCTCCAATTAATTTAGAAATACGGAAAAAATTGCCAATTTCTTTGAGGCGAGAGTTTGTTAATTTATTTGCATAAAACTTGAGTCGGTAGGTAATAAGGTATCAAATAATGATTTTCTATTTTACGCTTCCGTGCTGTTTTTGAGTGAAATAATAACTTAATTGAAACCTTAATATAATTGAATTAACACTCATTATCCATGTATCTCTTTCATGTTCAAAATATTTAAACATAAACAGGATTTGCTATTTATTATTAATTTTTATTATCCTGGTTGTCTTTATCGTGTAATTTTAATTTCCTTCAGATTCTGGTCCGTTGACGACAAGCAAGTGTGCACTGAGTACTCAGCCCTGCGATCGGTGGTGATGGCCAACTGGGAGGAGAACGTCAAGGTGCCCATCAACGAACCAGCACCTGGCAAGAAGAAAAGTCAGATCCAAGAGTACGTGGAATATCACGGCGGAGCTGGTGTGCAGCACATAGCTATCAATACTGAGGATATTATTTCTGCTGTAAGTAAATGTCAGGTATTATGAAAAAGGGCTACTAACTCAAGGATTTGTTTAATAAATAATGAAGAGGGTACTTTATCTTTACTATTTCTTAAAAATTGGAATTGCCAGCCCCTTGCTATTCCGTACCAGCTACCGAGACTTACCCTCACACGGAGTTCTTCTCATTCAGTATATTATAAATGTATATTAATGTAAAATTGTTAATTATTTATTGTATACAGACTGGTTATACTTGTATACCAAAGACTATGTTATACGACTGTATGTACTCACTTACCAGAAACATTTCGCTCTTCACTTCTACTTTATATTCGCATTTCGTGTAAATAATTTCAGATCGAAAACCTTCGCGCCCGCGGTGTCGAATTTCTCTCAATACCCTCAAAATACTACACACTCATCCGAGAACAGTTGAAGCACAGCAAGGTGCGAGTGGCAGAGAGCATAGACACGCTAGAGCGACTCAACATTCTCATAGATTACGACGACAATGGATACCTTTTGCAGATCTTTACCAAGAATATGCAAGATAAGCCGACGCTGTTTTTGGAGGTTATACAAAGGAGAAATCATAACGTGAGTGTACAAACTTTGTTACTAAAAAACTTCTTTGACGGAACATTATAAAAGTACAGGAGGTAACTTTCTACCAGTTTGGTATCGTGTTTAAAAAATAATCTATTAACATCCTGGGCTGGGCATGCACTGTTGGATTCCTGCCACAATTCCCTTGTTCTCCAGGCTTCTACGCTCAAAATATTTATACTTGTGGCAGTCGGCGTTTTACAAATGCTCGTCACTTGCTCATACTTACACAACGGTCCTTCGAGCTTGATCGCGTTAAGAGAGATGAATTGTTTCTTCAATGAAATGATCTATGAACCTATTCATGTATTTTTTATTGTAATAACCTACCGCATGTTACCACGATTCGTCATTACTTCAAACGCATGCTATAGCCACTATCCATATGTGCAACGATGAATATAAATAATAAATCTTTATTTGATCTTTTCAAAATAATAATAAGTTTGCTTGTAGCTTATGATTTAACAAAGAAAGGACTGCAAATTTGTTTTCACCGTTGGTTAGAGGGTTTAAATCGAATAGTTTATACATGAAGACAACCTCGTGTGCCTTTTATATATAAAAAAGAAATATTTAACTCTTTTTAACTTATAGGGCTTCGGTGCTGGCAACTTTAAGACACTCTTCGAGTCCATAGAGCTGGAGCAAAACAAACGTGGAAATCTATAAGACAAGAACCGTCAAGACCTACAAAACTTCTAATTTTTTTTTCACTATTTAAATGTTTATTATTATACATATTTTAATATTGTAAATTTTCATTATATTAATGATAATTTGTGTGCATTGCTTTTGGAAAAATTAAACTAGATTAAAACAATGGTACGTGTTTTGTCCACTTTGTAAAATTAGAATCTCAGTTGAAACTTGGTTATCTATAGTCAAAGCTTACGCTTTTGGTTACTACACCATCACCACTTAGGTAAGCTAAGTGTGCCAATCAATAATGTTAACCACGAGTGTTCCGCCAATTGGTGGTAAGATGGCTAGTTCTTCTGTGGTGTTATATCACATCAGATGACATGAAATCCAAGTTATCCCCTTAAGAATAACAAAAGCAGTTCCTCATCGTGACTGATACACGGTCAATCTCATTGCATACAATTTCCGATTGAATGATTACCTTCATTTTACCGCGTTTACATTATCTACACCTTATATGTCCTACTGTAAGCATACACAAACTCCTCATATGTTTCTCCAATGTAGCCTTCCTACATAGGAGGCACATTAGTTTGGACGATAACATAACCAGACTGGCCCAGTACGGCTTGATTGGACAGCGGTTGCCATAACGACCGGTACATGCTTTCCGAACCACGGAGGAGCCCATGATAACATATAGCATAATAGCTTAACCCATCTAGGGAAAGTTGCTTTCATTTCACTATCGAAATATCAATCGTTTGAACCACTACACCAGCGATATCCTCCAAGATTTATTTATATTATACGAATGTTTAAATTCTATCTGCCACTGTTATCTTTTGAGGGAATAAATGAAACCATTATAAAAAGAGTATCGCTTTTATTGAATCGTCGATACGTCGTTATACCAATAAGATCTTCACACGAGTAATGTATATACAAAAAATAGATATGTATGTCCACAAAATAAAATAATGCCAAAAATCATTAAAGCGAATCTGCGGACTCAAAACTCACTTAAACGAAAAATGGATTTATTGGGTGGTTAGTATAAGACCTTTAAAATAAGGTTGAAATTCCAAAGCTGCCCAAACCTCCCTTAGAGTTTTATTGAAAGCATGTTCTAAACTTATTTCAAAGTAAAACTGACCTTATCAATATGAATTTAAGACAGAATTATCAATAAACGAATTTTGAGACAGACGCCTTGTTTTTATAAAAACATTACCGACAAAACTTGATATTTTATTATCATCAAATCGCTTTATCAGTCTTTCTTTATAAATTAAACATTAGTGGAAATAAACAATATAAATTTGGTGAGCATATCGGATTTTCATGTTTTTAAATTTTTTGCGTATGTTTACTTGTAAATTAATCTCTAACATTCTAGAAACAGCAATGATACGACGAATCCTGCGCCTTATAGCACCTGCATCGGAAGTTCTGATCAAGACGATATAGTGTGACTATGTTGAAACAATTGACAGTAATATTTTTACGTTTTATTATAACTTAACAATCCAATGCTATATAGGAACCAGCCCTATATTAGATTTGATACCAATTTAAAACAATTTCTTCAATAAATTGGATAGAATATAATTAATAAGAAGATAATTTCTTTGGTATAATCGAATCGAAAATACATAAAAACAGATTTTTATAAACAAATACATTCCAATATTTTCTTATTATAAAAATAATGTATATTTTCTAAATAAATGGCAAATATTACACCAAACGTTTCTAAACCTACCCTCTTCAAAAACATTTGTCTTTGTCTTTGAAATACAAAGCATTTGTGCTAAAAAAGGACACAAAATGACTTAACACCGCAGATTCGCACAGCACCAAAACATCACAAAACGAATGGACATAACTGAATAATATGAAAAATAATGGCATAAAACACATTACATAGAACTTGACTAAAATCGTAACAAATCAATAGGTACGCATCTAGTTTGAATACTGACAAAACATCAAATAACAACGCCTTATTACATATGTCATAAATATTAAAATGTCGTTATTGAATCCACCCGTTTTAAACTTAAACATCACTGGAAAATGGATATACCGTATTACTTTTTGCGATTCTTGCGTTGTCTGTGTCGGCGACAGTACGAATATTACAGCGATAAACTATATAATTATGACAACAAATAAGTCGATACAATGAAGATTTCTTTAATATTGAAAAAGAATGAATTAATAAGAATGAGAATATTCGAGGCACCACGTATTAAAGAAGTTAGAACATTTAGTTTTTTGTTAAACAATACAAAAATAATTTATAACGTATCATATAATCCTGTATAAACTTCTGTGGCGGTGGCATACTGAGGAAAACTGTTGAAACAATTGGTAGCAACTTATATGAATTATCAATAGATAATAAATTTCGTCTATGGAAAGAGTAAGACTATTCTTACAAGCAAACTTTACCTGAGTGGACATAGACAAAGACTAACTCACAACTTCACGCCATTTACAAAAGTCTAACCCAACAAAATTGTCAACCTCTGATTCAATATACTCTCCCTAACACACGTGTGAAAGAGAGCTAGCTCGACAAAGAATACTCTTTAAACGTCATGTGAAGCGTATTCACCAACCGTAAAAAATTAAAAGAAATCAATTATTTCAACTAGAAAACATTACCCACGATTCTGTGAACTATTAATTTATTGTGTCCTAATACACTTTGCGCTAAGATCAAGTATACTTTGGTATAGAAAACCTACTTATATTATGCCCGTGATTATTATAAGATATAACATATATATTTCATTATGATAACTATAGATAAATGCAACAGATAATTTTTAACGTAACTACCGTGCTCCCTAAACATTCTTATTTCTTTCTAAGACTTAAAGCAATCATTGGCCCTGATTTTGTAGTGTACACTCAAATTAAATTAGGTGAGAGTTCTATCATTACAGTCCAGACAGATAAGAAAAGGACAGACAGATAGCGACCTCTTTTAATTCACATTACAAGACATGCCGATTAAAAAACTTTTTAGTGTACAGACGCCCTTTCTTATGTATGTTGAACAAAAGGAGAAGCTAGAACTAAATTGATGTTTTAGTATATGCCAACCGAATCTACGCCATTTTTTATTTAGAGTAAATTATGCTTGAATTTTAGTACCTCATAATCAAAAGCAAAGGTAACATTATGCGTGTTTGTTGAGTACATTATTTGTTAATAAAAGTAAGGATGCATCTGATACCGATATATCCATAGTTTGGGTTTGTCGACATATCGGAATCGTAGATTTTTATGCTGCTAAAACTATCCTTAATAATATCAGGCTTTCAAAAATTAATGTAAACGCGCGTCTTGTATTCATTGCAAGCGATGTACTATGCTCAGGGGAACCCCGAGCTTTATTCAGTAGCTTCGTTGTCTCTACGCTTTGGTTTCGCGTATCCCATTCCGCTAGGTGCTTAATACCGCGCGTAGTACTTTTTAACTAAAATATTAAAATATAAAACACTCTCTATTTTTTTATCGTAAGTATCGGCATCGCTGATATTTGTAAAAATACCGGTATCGTATCAACATAAAGGCGAATCGATGCATCACTAAATGGAGGTTAATTTTACAGTTCAACTAACACTTTATGAACAAGAGAGCATAATTTAATTGTAACAATGTAGTATCCTCGATCCACATGTATATAATTTAAAAATCACCGCAACACAGTCCGAAATCACTGATTATTCCAAAATGTGCATGTTTATATACATATTTCTCTACCATAAAATCCAAAATCGCTTGCATATCTTCCCCTACAGTCAGAACCTTGCAAATCTCACTGTAATTTGAATACTGTTAACAGTACCATTGTGCATCCATATAAAGTATACTCGATCTAGCGCTAGCGTTGATTGCGGCCTAAGTAGTGTTGTCGTCCTTGTCTGGCTCGACGTCGTCTGCTTCGACGATCTCGAAGTCGCGGTCGGTTGACGATCGCTGGCTGTTCTCCGATTCTGATTCAGAGACCTTATCTGTGTTTGGTTGGTTTGGGGCGTCCTCTCTGCAAATAAATAGTATAAATTTATTTTGTTAAGTATTATTTTGTAATTTCTTTGAAAAATATGCATTATACTTAAAAAAACATTACCGGTTCGGAATTGAATCCGGAACTTCTCACAGTCAGTTCATTTGACAACTGAATGAGGTAAGTACTACTAGTCCCTGGTTACCTAGTTCATGTCTCAATGTTTGTGTTGAATTTTAAACTTGAATTATTATATTCTTATTTACAAATCATTTTTCAACTCGATAATAATAGAATAGACAAAGGTACAATTCACTCGATCAGACGGCCCTATGAGTCGAACTTACTTGCTTTCGGGCGCCTCTTGCGTTGCGTCAACTGTTTCCGTGACCTCTGGTAGAAGCGGCGTCTTCTCGCTCTCGTCGTCAGACTGCTTGTCTTTCTTGCGTTTCTTCTTATTTTTGGAGCTTTTATCACTGTCGGAACCCGGTCCACGGTATTCGTACTGCAATGGAAAAGTAGTTAAGGGTGTACTTTAAAGCTGAGAGCTTGAACCTTACTTCGGATGATGATCGTGCTTTAATTCTTAGTCGGACACCATGAGCTGCAGCAGGTTATTCGTAAAAAAATATTAAAATTACCATTGGCCACAAATTTTGAATTTACTTATCGATAAAAGGGGAAGGCAAAGGGATTTAACACATACAGTCATGTCTCATACACTTTATTATTTCTTTTATCTCTTTATTTTGTGAGAGCATGACGCATAATATTTTGATCGCCAAGAACAAACTCTTGCTTCACAAAACTACACCAATTTCACGAAACAAATTCCACTCTAACATCATCTAATCACCAAAGAAACATTCTTCACAAATTCTTTGATTATATTCTCATAATGTAGAAACTGTTATATCCATCCTAAGATAACGAAGGCAAAGAGCTATAGTTCATCAGCCATTTCAGATGTAAAAATTATGTGATTTTTCAAAACATGATAATTATATAATCTAGAAAATTCTGTTCTATAGTCCCGCTAAAACTAAAATCTGTTTGACTAATTTCAAGTGCGCTTTAATTCAGGAATGGTTTCAAAATAATTAATACGAGAACTCTTAAAGAAAAGCAAAACAAATATGGTTTAAAGTACTTTGCCTTTTCACGTTTTTGTAACGAGACATTTTTTAAATAAAAACCGACAGTTACTCTAATCTGACAATTTGCTTCGAAGTGTCAAATCCGTCAGTCGAATTAAAAATTCAACTTTAATACCTTATAAAGGGGCCAGAAGGAAGCGAAGAAGCCAACATCTTCAGTAAGGTTGGGAAGCAGCCAGAGGTGATGCCGCGCCAGCGTAAGGATCCAGACGAGGCAGAACACTACCACGCGGAGTACTGCTAGCGCTATGATCAGTACGAGGAACGCCGCAGCCGCGATACTTAAGTAGTAAACGCCTTTTCTGTGGGAGACGGAATTAAGCAAGCGATTACAAACCTTATAGTTGGAAAAGTGTTGCTGATATTATGATACCTTTATATGCACAATTTGTACTGCCAAGATTTTTTTTAACTTTAAGAGTTGAACTACACCTACATGGTGCTGTGATGTGAAGAAAATTTCCTCGCATTTATTTTATGCAATTAATAACATATGACTCTCTCTCTCGCGCTGTACACGTTCAGTGCCACCCATCCATTGGTCACTTGAATCTGTTGCCATTCTGCTTTGACAGTAAAATTATAAACACATTGGTGGCGATTTTGCTGGCATTCACTAAACTAAAATTATATTATTTGCCTTTATCATTCCAATTCAATAAGAAAGATATAATAACTTTTTAGGATATTCCAGTTAGTTGACGCTTAAACGATCCATACATTTTTGACTTATTTCTTATATTCATTCTTTTTTTGATATTATGTCTTTTTTATTCTTATTTTTTAAAATCTCCATAAGTCTCGTGTCTTTTCCAAAACTGAATCTTGGCAAATTGTCAAAATTGACAGAGGCCATAATATAAAAATTGAATTGAATGTTTTAATTGACATGTTTAATGATGCGTGTAAAAATTATGGCAATATATGCCTTAGTCGCAATTTTTGAAGCGTCAATTAACGTCAACGGTAATCTGTTTTTTTTGTGATCGGATTGTAATGAATGGGTGGTACTACTTTTAATTTTAGGCCAAGCACAACGGACTTGAAGCCGTTTTGAGATATCTAACGATTAAAAAATTAAAATATCAAAAATTTGCGATTCATTAATTGTTTGTCGTGTACTTGCTTACCTGACAGTAGCAGGCCACAATGGGAACATGCAGACAGCGATAGTGCCCACGACGACAAGCGCGCCGCAAACCCAGTAGTACCAGGGCATAGGGTCGTAGATCCACACGTACGCATCCGGAGTGTCCAGGAACAACTGTTCCATGTGCATCTCGAGGCGGATCTTGCGTTTTTTCTTTTCCTTTTCTTTGCCGTCTTTTGTGTCCTAAAATTAAGGGAGGGGTGAAATAAAGGCGGTTTTTAAAGCTTGGTGCTATAAAATCTTAATGTCATAGCAACTCTTTACTTGCGTGATAGGGTCTCTACGGATATTATAAAGCTATAGAGTTTGTTAGGGTAAAGGTGCTAACTTTAAAAAATACAGATTCAAAATTCTGTTTGCGTTGGACAGGATATTTAAGGCTATATAACATCACCCTACATTCAATATGTCCTGAGTATCATTGAAAAATGTTGCAATACCGGAAAAGGATATTATTTTTCTGAGATTTCGTTGCGGCCGCTGAATGTTACACAAAAATGTATGCCGGAATAGTTCCCCTTTAAATATTCTAAAAAAAGGTTACGCGTCAATATACGACCTATCTTTCAAATTTGACTCACTATAACCTTTCTTTAATAATCACAATGGTTCTAAAATAATGCATTGTCTGCGAAGATGTTTTGTTAACATGTTCTCATTTCTAAACCAAATAAATTCTCAAGTGAAATCATGTAACCTACCTACTTACGTACGTCATGTTATTTTTCTATATCCACGCGAAGTCGCGGACACAGCGATTAATTTATTTTCCAATTAAATTAATTGGCGATATTGCACAAAATTAAAAATCATACAGATTGTGCACAATACACATTATTGTTACGTAACGTTTTAATTTAATGCGACGTTCGCAGTGTTATACGTATCAGTATAAGAATAGAAAAGGTAGATGGTCGACTTCGTTTTGCATAGAATAAATAAAATATTTCTTATAAATAAATTTCCAAATTTTACTACAATTCCAAGTTGTATTCATGTTACTTATTACCTTGCCTTCACACGCGCTGGCTTGGCTCTTCTCCCCTTCCTTCTCATCCCCACTTTTGCTTGATTTTTCTATGTCCTTCTTTTTAGATTTGCCTTTAAGTTCCTGTTCAGTGACTGGTACCTAGAAATTTCATTGAAAAATAAAACTATATATATATATATAGCCGAGTGAGCAATAGTCAGTAGACTATTTTTGATACATAAAAAGTATTTCAGCGTATTGTTAAGCAGATACTAACGTTATGTATAATGGTTTAATGAATATAGAACGTGGCTGTAATCATCTCCGTGAAGATCGTTAGACCGTAAAGGTCAAGATTATACGGCGGAGATTGTGGTTAACTGAATCCAATATTGATGCAGTACGTTAATATACTAACGGCAAGTTTCAATATTTTATCTATAGGTTGCGGTAGGACCACAGTTTAGTAACCAAACAACCTCTAGTGATTTTAGTAAATTGATATGGTATGCTAGGTAACAAAACTTGTAAACTTACATCTAACTGTAAATAGAATATTGGAAACGGCCCTTATCCAAACCGTACGTAAATCCTTGTCAACAAAATCGTAATGTATTATTCGCATAGTTTTAAAGTTCTAAACAGCAACGTACCTTCTTGGCTCTGTGGAACAGTTTGTGTAGAAGCATTTGGTGCAAGTAGTCTGTTACATCGTGCCGTGTATTGAAGATGGGATTTTTTCCCGTGGCCCATTTGGACGTCAGCAAAGCATCTACGGCTTTTGTGCCTGGTAACAAAGTTTTATATTGCCTATAGCTTTTATAACTTTTCGATACTTCTATTAACATTCAGGTTCAACCGGAATCCCACGTAATACGTCATTTAAAAACTGGCTCCGCTTACAATAGACCCAAAAATTACCAAAATATTATAAATATTTCGCTTGAGGTGCAGGCGTGCGACATTGACAAAAAATATTTTTTTTCTTTCTCACAGTCACATCTAGCCCAAATTAAGTATCGTTAAGAACTTGTGTTATAAATACTAGATAACTATGGATAATATATGGATAGACTAAATATGGATAGTATATATACATATGTATATATATATCAGAAATATACTAAATAAACATACAAACATCGTGAACAAATATTCTTACTATCATATCTGCCCCTAAGGCTTTACTAGCTATGTTTGAAAGATTCTCTCCAAGAATTCTCGTATAACATGAGAAAACGAGAAGGAACTAAGGTAGAAAGAGTAAGCAATGGTCTTACTTTAATACCCGTAATTAATACCAAAAGGTGCGGAATGGCTATAATAGCTATTGTAGAAACTTAGAAACGTCTTTAGATAAAATAATGTATTCAAAAGTGGAAAAAACTGTCTTTAGTTAAAAATAAACGGTTTTTGTTAAACATGGTAAGTAAAACTCTTTAAGCGATGACGGCAAGGCCCCTGTATTCACAAACTGTTTACAAGTTCACAACTTTGTAACGCATAGATATTTTCAGAATTATGCAAAACACCGGTCCCGATAACCTATTAAGTTTGTAATAATCGAGCGGAGATTAAAATATGATTTGTTTTATTATTGAACTAAGATAATTTTATTCTATAAAATTTTTCGTTTCATAATAAAGTACTTTTTAACAGACTTATAGAAGAAGGAGGTTCTGTTTCGCTGTATGTTACTTTTATATGTTTGTTCACCGATTTCTATTTATTTTAAATATATCCTTAGGGGCAGATATTCTTGCATATTGAGGGGGTCCCATTGCCGTCAGGCCATCTGTTGATTGGATCCCAAGGAAATAGGTCAACCTTCAAACTATGGCACTTATTAAAAAATGGCACATATTACGTGTTTCACGTTTCTAACTAAAGCCATACGATTATTTTAACCAACGTTAAACAGATAGGCAAGTCGACAATAACGACGGTCACCCATCTAACTTTGACCTTAGAAACTTACAAGAAAACTAAAAACCGACTTAAAACACAAAAAAGGTAAAAATAATTAAATTTAAGAAGTTATCCAATTTTTTTTTAATTCTCAGAAACAATAGAAAGTGAAGACAAAAATACTTTATATTAGGTTGGTGCGTATGAAATGTCGGATTCTTAAGTGATTGTATAAAACTGCATATCTTTCTTCAAAAGCTGTTTATTCAATCAAAGTATGCTCCATTCGCTTCAATACACTTTTCCCAACGAGATTTTAAAGCGTAGATGCCTGTCTTAAAAAATTTTTGGTCTTTAGAATTAATAAACTCTGATATCGAGTTTTTTAGACTGTCTTCATTCTCATAGTGTTTGCCCCTTAAAAACAGCACTAAATGCTTGAAAAAATGAAAATCGGTCGGCGAGAGATCCGGTGAATATGGTGGATGCTGCAAAACATCATATCCCAGTTGTCATGGAGCAGTAGCGGGCCATGCCGATTCACAAGCGATGGGCGTACAATTTTTAACTTATCGTGCATCTCATCAATGTACTGGCAGTACTTTTCGGCCGTAATTGTCTCCCCAGGTCGAAGGAACGAATAATGGATTACCCCTGCCGCGTTCGCGCGCTTATGAATCGGCATGGCCCGCTACTGCTCCATGACAACGCTCGGCCGCATACATCGCACAAAACAATTGCGAAACTGAACAAACTGGGATATGATGTTTTGCAGCATCCATCCGACATTTCATACGCACCAACCTAATAATAATGAGTCTTTTATTTCTACTTGAATTGAAAATATAAACTTTTGGGGTTACGTTTTTATAAACCCAGTTACCTACCCAGCATTATGTCCGTCTTTGGAAGTCCTGAGTAAAGTCCAAAAAGACTCCACATAATCTGAATTAGTTAGAATCGCGTTCATTTGTCATTTGTATCGACAAAGAATTGTACATAACTTACCAGTGAAGTATTCTACGTGGTGATTCAAGAACTTTGTCTTCTTAGTAGGAACATTGGCCTTCAGCCATTTTGCTACTGAATACTCTTCGCTCGTAGGCTTCTCGGACTCTGTCGGTTCACCGAACTCCTGGAAACATGAAATCCAACCAAATCATTACAGGTGAATTTGTATCAAAGTACAGCCGACAACAGAGGTAAATGATCTTAGTAAAATAACTACTTTAAAATAGAACTCTTAGGATTAAAAATTAAGACTATTATACGGTTCAATTACTTTTGTTGTTGACCGAAGTTGGAATACGTGGAGTTCTCATTTATAAGTCATACGCACTGCAGATAATTTAGTAAGCAATCTACAAAATGTAAAAGATAATAAAATAGGTACCCAAAGCATCTTAAACTATACTACCCTTTGTAATCTTTTGTTTGTTGGGATAGTACTGCATTTTGTAACTTCGAACTACGTCAACAAGGTATACTATAGACTTTTGGATTGGTGAGGCATGAGAAGTAAATAGTTGAATGTGGTTTTTGGATAGTTCAAAATGGATAGTAAAATATATTGATAAGACAGTCAAACGAAGCTAAATACTACGCAGCTACCTTTAAATAACTCTGATGATTGAAAGGCATAACAGATCTCAAAGGGTAGAAGGAAAAGTTTACTCGATATTATTCATAATATTATTTCTACGAGAAACATATAAGTCGAAAATATGTAAACGTTATTCTTTATAAAAGATATATTTTTTGGCAAAGGATCTTCGTAAATACCGCGCAATGCCCTTTCACGTTTCTACGGGCAACGGACAGATATAATGCATACACAAAGAAATCTATTTATACCTGCAGTAAGCTTTGAAAGGAAACAAGATGAAATCAAAGCTTCATGGGAGAGGTAAGGAGACTAAAATAGATTAACAATTCTTTACCAAAAATATTTTATTTAATCTAGTTTATTAATAATTTCCTTGTCTAGTTGGTTCTTTTCTTTACTGAGAATTCATTTGAAGAACTCATAAAAACAAAAAAAGTATTTTCATTATTTTATTAAAAACGGCCAGCATACAATCAAACTTGGGCTAACTTGGCTTGTTCGGTGTATGTAGATGGTAAATTACACTCTTGTCTATGACCATACGACTTGTACAATTCGAGTATCGGATTACTTCTCGAGTTTTCCATAATATTTCGGATTTTGTCGTTCTTTCTTCGAATTCTATTATATACATAATATCCTTCAGATGTGTCAAGAGTAATATAATAATAACTCCCGAGTTAAACGGACTTAATCTGGGCTGCAAAGATACAACCAGCAGATTTAACAGCATACCTTTTTTTTTTTTTTTTTTTTTTTTTACGTCAGAAAATCCTTTATGGATACCCAGGAAGAAACGGTGGGGCTTGCCCCCTGGGTTATGTGGGAGTCACCGGTGTAAAGAGCCGGCATACCCACTAAAAACTGACGATACCCATCTTACCACATAAGTGCGGCGCGACCGAGGTAGCTCGTCGCACACTTCTCAGGTCGCGCACTGTGGTCGTCCTTTCGGACTCATCTTAGGGTGGAAAGCGCCATGGGTATGGGGCGCTTTCCAGCCGACTGCGGGGCGTGTTTAGGTGAGCGATGGAGCCCCCCTCCACCACTCCACACCCCTAGCTAGGGCGGTTGAGGCTGCTGCGCATACAGGCGCCTCGCCCGGCCTCGCCTTCTACGGCGGATCGGGTTGGCGAGGGGATCTTCCTCGCGAATCCGTTCCGCAGCCTCCTTCTGTGCCACCACGACCTCACAGAATTCGGCGACCGCCGACCATGACGTCTCGCTGCCGACCATCTTGCTAATGATAGTCGGCAGGGAAAGGTCGCTACCGATGACTGCGGCGAGGACAGCGCGCTGTGTTGCCCACGCCGGGCAAACCTCCAGCGTGTGCTGCGCAGTGTCCTCGTCGCCGCCACAGTCAAAACAGCGCGGGCTCGTTTCCCGTCGTGCAATTTTGAAGAGGTAGCTGCCGAAACACCCGTGTCCCGACAGCACCTGAGTCAAGCGAAAGGTGAGCGCGCCGTGCCCTCTTCGTAGCCATGCTGTCAAGTTTGGCCTAATGGCTTCCAGCGTGCGAACGCCGAAGATAGGGTTCTCCAAGCGCTGCCGCCATACTCTTAGGGTCGAAATGTCCGCTCTGTCTCTCCACCGCCTGACCATATCTGGCGGGGGACGAAGACCTTCTTGTCGAACCTCAGCACTGCGTCTGTAAATGACCGCCAGCGCCTTGGCATCTAAGTCCCAGGGAGGTGTGCCCGCTAGTGCGCATGCGGCATCGCAAGATATTGTGCGGTAGCCACGCACGACTTTGGTTGCCATAGTACGTTGGGCCCTGCGTAATAAGGCTGCGTTCCGTGGCGACAATGTGTCCGCCCAAATCGGAGCCCCGTAAAGGGCCATCGACCTAACTTTAACAGCATACCTATCTTAGTGCTCATGACTATAACTTAGTCATGAGCTCTAAGATAGTTATCCATTGAGGTATTACAAGGTAAGATATAACAAGAAGTGAAGATGAAGTGATGATTTGAAAAAAAAAATAGGTGGGGAATAGCATAGCATTAGCTATCAAAAGCAAGTAAGTCTGTTGATTGATTAACGTTACGCGCGATTTGATAGAGGCCTTGGCGTTTTAGTCACAACTTTTTGAATAAAATCGTTTTACAGAATCAACAATACTTATCAACTTTTATTGCGGCACGTAAAAATTATACGGACTGTGTCTTTTCGAATCCAGTCCGAAATCGGCCTAACCTAGGCCAGTATATTATAAGTCTGTTTATCATTTCCAAAATCATTATTAATGATATTTCAAGTAAAACCTGCAATGACGTCTATCTTTGAGATCAATTATTCTACAGTTCAAACGCACCATATTTACCACTTATGCGCAACTGTTTATGCGTTACTTGTGAATATTAATGATGACTGTATATAAATAGATGTTTTTATTAAATACTCAACAATACATGTTAATAGAACACAACATTATTATTAAAAACTAATTTGACACGCACCTTGCAAGAGGTTAAAATAATTAACGAGTAATAATTTGTAAATCCTATACTTGATGTCTAATTTTCATATACGATGAATTTTACTAACAAGGCTATAGAGTTCATAATGTAGCAAAAAAAGAACTGGTCATTAAACTGAATGGGAATAAGATTTCATAATACATCTTCAGCTTAGGTGGAGGCATTCACAGTTATTCTGTATATAGAATGTTAAAACATTTGCCGATCAATTTTTCCAGATGTTTCGATGAGCTACAGTAACCGCTTATCCACCACGTTGATGATGCGTGGATGTTCTTACCATGAAACTTCGTGTTTCAAAACTATTTCCACATTATCTTCTTTCATATTGTACATAAAAATTAATAGCTGTTTGTTAGTCTCGCAAACTCAAAAACGGCTTGAATAATTTGAATAATTTTAACTGGTTTGTTCACTTTAACTCAGGGATGGTTTAAAAAGTGATAATAAAAGGGAAGATTTTAAGGAAATGCTAAAAAAATATTCTAAAAATTTGTATGCAATATTGTCTAAATGAAGTGCTATACAATAATCTGTAATTTTTTCCATTGCCTGTTCGTATTTATTGTTAATAGATGGCGTTCGAGGCGGTTTGAAGGTGTAACTAAGTTCACCGGGTCAACGAGTACCTTATAAATACTTGACCTTGAGTTTTATTTTACGTCATTAATTTATTTATTAATTCTCATGAAATGTTCAACATAGATTTTACGTATTTCACTACTTTGTCCATTTCTAGGAGATCAACAAAGTAGTTGCTTAATATAAGATTTCTTAAAATATAAAGTGTTATGATTTGACTGCACAACTGTAACCCATTTTTAAGCATAACAAAGTCAATTAATAAGATTAGTCAAGTCAATTAGTCACCTCACACATTTTGATGATATTTAACTATTTCAAGATTCGATTTTAAGTGCGTGAAAAAGCTGAGAGTAACATGCATCATATATTCTTTAGCCGAATTAAAAAAAATCTGTATATTTAAATTTATTAAAATATGCAGTATTTTTCACTCTTTGGACATTGACTAGTTTTCAATTCTTAACAAATAAGATAGTGACGAAACTGTACACAACGTCATTTACGTCTTCAAAACGAAAATTGTATCATTAATTTTATTATTTAGAACTTTCGTTCAAAATGACATCATTAACTGATGAACTGATACAATTTTGATAAAATACCTGTGTATATTTAACTTGTACAGAATGCAACATTAATTTCCGGTTGTGTTCGCATATTGATAATGTTTGACGTCACTTTATTGCTTAATATTTGTTGTAAATAAATGTACAAAAATTTTTTTATAAATATTCGGAACAACAATTTAAACGTCTTGTAAAAACGTGAGGAGTAATTTAGGACGAATGCCGGAGAAAACGAATACAAATAATTAGTATTGTTCACTTAATGCTATCAGTAAACTAAAATTTTGTTTTATAAATTGACTATGTACACTTTTTTTCTTAAAAACCCACATACACAAGTTAACCCACTTTGCTTAAACAGGTACTATTGATCAAAAACTCTGGTTTCAAAATAAGCACGTTCTTGAGTACAATGGGTCTCCAGGATGCTCAATTAAATGAAAATTTTAATATAGCAAAAAAATGCATAAATCTAATAATTTCCATGCAGAAATAAAACTCAATTGAAATATCACTGGCCTCCAACTCAGATGCCACAAACGTTATGCAAGTCTATCTAGCTGGCATTGACTTTGAACTGCGCTAGAGTTGATTAACATTTATGAGTGAACTGGACGTAGCTATACGAGGATGTTGATAATGAAAAAAAATGTAAATTTACAGTTGCGTGACATAATTTATACGTATTCATATATTTGGAGAACAATTAGTGAAAAATGGAGTCATTGAACTCATGGATTGGAATACTGAATGTTATTAATAAAAATATTCAGCCCATGATTTTTAAGTTACTTTACAAAATACATGGACAGCGAAAATTGTTTATCAAAATATACAAAGAACAATCTAGTTTGTAATCTAACTTCAAAAATTACGTTACACAAAAGTAACGTCTTGAAAGAAAGTAAATTTTGTAAATTTTATTGATTGGAATATACAAATTTTGCGACTTTTTCTAATTATTAATACACAAAGTAGATGCCTACATATAATGGTTAGTAGAGTTGAAATTTGGGTCGACAGAATCGGTTTTAAATCCAAAAAAACTTACAAATTCCCTTCCCATGTTCACCGATATGCGTTGGCGCACTGTTTCACCACTTTTACTATAAGCACTGCCTACTCAAATGACAGTTACTTGCGTTCTGTCGTTCCATGGCAAGTGGCAGTGAAAGTAGGCCATTAGTTTATAGAACAAATTATCATTGGAACATAACTATAATGGAATATATGAGATGGATCATTGTAGTATTTGATTCAACGCTATATTAAACGGTATAAAACACTTAACTAACACGAACTTTTCATATTTCGAATTCATATAAATCTTTAATCGCTGATAATAATGATTTCATTTTTTCAAAGCTACAAAAATATAACATATAAAAAAAGTGAAAACTTCAGTTAAATAACAACACGTGTTGTGTTTTGTCTGTACTTATGTCGTTAGAGGTGATAGAATACGCATTATTTTGGAATGAGACAGAAAATGTTGTCAATCAAACGCTTTTGTTTTATACAGAATGGCAGACAGCGCTGTACATAATAGTACTGGTGTTAAAACGATATTGTGATAAAATTTTAGATTAGATTAATTGATCATATTTTTGGAGTCGGCAGTTGAGACGAGAAATCTGACCTACCTAAATGATTCAACATTCACGCAACAACAAGCACGGAATGAATAGATGACGAATACAAATAGACATTGTTGCATTAAATAATTGTTATTGCGACAAAATAGTCGTTTGCGCAATAGAAGCGAGCGTAAATGAAATAAGAATGCAGTTTAAAATACTCGAAGATGTTTGAATTCATATGGAAATAAGTGTTACGCGATTATAGTTTATACGCAACGTTAATAGAGAATACACTCCCCCAATTATGGTAAAGATGACGCAAAAATGTTTTGGAAAATAGCTATAATCTATATCAAAAGGGTTAAATTAGATTAAGAAGAGGGGAGCATATACTAGGTCAAGTTTAACGAAAGACAGAGCGGTATGGACGATGGAGTAGACTGCTAAAGTAGGGAAAATAGTCTAACTGACTCATTATGTATCAAGCATCCTATAGTTCATGTTCATTCCGAATGTCGGAATCTCTATAACTCTCCACTTTCGTTGGATTACTTACCGAATCGAACCGGCATATGTGAATAAGCGGGGCTAGCAGCACGATGGGCTCGAGGTTTTGTTGAAATGTTTTCTTGAGCATTAATACGCTTTGATGTAGATAAAACCTTCTCGAGTCAAACATGCGGCTAGCAATGAGCTGAGGTTCATACTACGCTTGCTGATAGGCGCGCTGAGATTCGGTTCGGTTCGGAGCAACCGGCACCCCCAATGTGCTAAGTAGAATAGTGACCGCCGCCTCGTTGTGGTACCCGAATTAGGAAATATACAACTTAAAAAGAGTTTGAGTACAAATATTTGTATAGATATCATACAAGGATAGCGGAAGTCAATGAAATTTTTTGAAGACTAAATAACAGCGCTGGGCCAGTGTGGTCTATTTCCTGTTTCTTGAATTTATTGTATCATGAATTGTATTTTTCACGTGTTTTTAAACTATATTACTCGGATCTACACTAATACTAAAAGAAACTGTTTGAATTGAATACGTCAAATGTGAATTAACACACTGTTTAAACACACTGTTTTAAAAACCCATCAGCTGTGAAAATACTTGTAATTTATAGACTTGTATTTTTTGAATACTAGCATCTGTCCGCGGCTGCGCCCTCGTTTAGTTCGGTATCTTACAAATGTTATATAGCCAAACCTTCCCCAAGTAAATGGACTATCGAACACAAAAAAACTTTCAATTCTAACCAGTAGATTAGTAGTAGTTTACCCCCTACAACCTCACAAACTTTACCTCTTTATAATATGGTAATATTAGTATAGATACTATAGATCATCAAATTTATGAGATATTTATTATAGATGAAATAAGCTTTATTTCCTATGATTGCAAAATTATGTGGTGTAGAGTAGAAATTTTTAAACAATGACAAATCGCAAAATAAACCATTGTGACGACACACACGCAAGGAGTGTAGAGCGTTTTTTAGAAACAAGAAAATTCAAATAGTACAGTGTGCGCCGAAAAAAATTAACAAAACTAGAAGTAAGAAAATAGAGGGTAGTTATGTTGGACACCTAAATAAACTTGTACAATATTTAAATTTTATAGAGATCCAGAATTAAAGTTTCGTTTGCATTTTTATGCATGTTTTGCCTCTTTTAGATTGTCCAGTTATGCTCTGACAAATGTTCACCATGCTTGTGTATAACTCACAGTAACATTGATTTTTAAAATGACTCCTATGTACAGTTAGATATTCTACCTCAGCTTTCAAGTCACTAACCTGTTTAGGTCTTGTGCCTTAAAAATAAGTAAATATGAATAATTTGACATATTAAGGATTACATAGTACAACATCAAAAAAAGACATATTTTTAAATATATCACCCTTTACTAATATCAGACTACCTCTTAACATAGAATCCATTCCCATTTTGATGAAACATATATATGGGATATATGTTTCATCAAAATGGGAACAACAACAAAATTAAAATATCAAATAATACATGAAAATTGCAATGAAAAGGGTTTTAAAAAAAATTATAGCAATTTTTTGTTTAAAGCCAACACAACATGCATTCATCAAGCAATCAACAATTCAATAATATATTATTATTATATTTATATTTTTTAGGAATTTACAAGAAGGTATTATTTACGAGAAACAATATGTTTTCTAATTAAATTTCCAGACTACAAAAGTTAATATGAATAAAAAGTTGAATATCAAATTTTAATTGTGCTCATCTCCGTCAAACCAAACCTGGTTAATTTGTTAATGTTTGTGTCCAAATAGTAACTACAAAATTTTTTGTCAAATTTATTACAACAGTGATAAATATTCAAAAAGGTGCATAACACAAAATGTGATAATTAATAGATTTGATAAGAGTAATGAGCTAACCTTTTTTCGCTGTAAAATAAGAAAATGACCAATTAATCAAAACATGCAATGATGGTATTATGGTAGTGACTACTGCCCTCATACATAAATTTGCCCATATTTAAACTTGTAACTAAATTTCATATTGATATTTAATGTTGAAATTTAAATGCAAACTATCTTTTGTATATGTGAAAAATTATTAAGTAGTAACTATTTAGAATTATAACTTATATTAGGAAAAAATTACAATAAATTCTTGACATTATAGTGATGGCAACACAACACTATTGACAGTCACAGTATTCACAAGAAAATTTATGCATGAAGGGCTAAATGGGTATACATAAATTACTTTTCTACTATAAAAGAACTGCCTCATCTTACAAAATTATGATGACTAAAAAGTATTTATGGATAAACTTATATTTTGCAGTGTGAACAATGAGGCTAAAAGTTAAACATATCTATTATTTTTACACACATATTGCTCTAGCAGAAATCAATGTATGGAGATAATTATTATAATCAAAATTATTTATTAGCTATTTCAGTTTGTATCCTATTCGATCACACTAATTCTTCTTTATATAACTCTACAAGACCTTAATGATCAAACAGTTGCTCCCTGTTGTATTTAGATCTACATTATAAAAGAATATAATAAGGTAAAATATTTTAAAAGATTTCTTTTAATATTAAAAAATTAAAAATAATATTTAATGAGGCACCACATTGTTTAATGCTGTCTCAGTCAGCAGAACAAATATTTTATTGCACTATAACCTGCAGATGACGATTTAAAAATTAAATGAAATAGCCGAATCATAACTAACTCATTATAAGAGCCAAAAAATAAAACTACGCATCTAAACTAGAAGTGTAATTTATAGCAAACAAACATACGTCATCATATTATATCGCCTTCTTTGTGTAAACTGAAATAGGATGAACTCATATTGCGTATTCGGGAAAGTTTAAAAATAAGTAAGTATAATATAACTTTCCGCCAAGGGAAAAACCGAAACGTAGACAAAAACAATGTTCAATATTACACATACTTGTTATAAAAACTTACCTCCTTCCGTTTTTTTGTTTTTCTCTTATCTGCCATGCCGAATGTTAATTAAAACTTGTTGACGTAAAGAATAGTCCGAATATAATGTAATAATTGTTGAACTTTCTTCCTTATTCAATAAATTCTGCAACTGACTAATGTGACGTTCCGATTGATTGCTGTTTGACGTAGTATATATCGCGTCAAAGTATTTTATTTTTTTTAGTTTTTGTTTTGTGTGTTGTGTGTATAACAAAGGGAAGGCAAAAGAAATTCAAGTCCATACAACCTTGTTTATACAAATATAATCTTCTTAATTAAGAATAAGTTCTTCTTCTCTTTCTCATATCTTCTTTACTGTCTATAGTGTTTACGAATATTTAAATTTCTAATTAGGTACTCAAGAGGTACTATATTACTCAAGAGCTTTCTTAAGTCAAAAGGCAAATGGAACTGAAACTCATATTCTTGTGTGTTCATTTCTTTATTTATGAGTAACGTATCTCTTTGCCCCATACTAATAGTAGGTCCCGCCATTTTGTCAATGACTTACGAGAATTTTTTTGGAAATAGACTACAATCGCTAAGATTACGATTAAATGATACGAAAATGGAATGTTATGTTAATGAGTTTCATTTCTATTTATTCATTTCAAGGGTTAGTTCATTTTAACAGTATCTATATTTTATTTGTATTTTTGTATCATTTTCTCGTTATTATTATTACAACATTCCGTTTTCGTGTCACTATGATAGCATTTTGCACCACTGGACAATACACAAATTTAAAAATAATACACAAATACACGAACCGGTATCCAGGAGCCAGAAATAAAAAAATTACTTCATAAGACTTTCTTTTGCCACCCCTTTATTTAGGAAAATTTAATAAAACAGTTTTCATTATTAATTTGTCTTATATATCCGTTTGTTATTTGTTGTCTTACAGATACATTTGTTTTGTTGCAATTATAGAATTTTATGCTTTGATATCCAATTATTATCGCATTGTTGTTTCGTTATTTGTCTTTGTTTTTAATATTCGTGTGTTTCATCAAAGAATTTACTTTAAGAACATATGTAAATTAACGATAAACAACTAAAATAAAATGATTTAACTAAAGAACAGGCTGTATAGGCGCTTCCTTTCCTTTCACTTGAGAATATTAAAAAAATACTTCTAATGTAATCTGTAATTGTTATCACAGATTAGAAAGAACAATTATGTCTTCAGAATTGCAATAGTCCTTTTTTAGGTTCATTCATTTTCATCATGTGTTCATTATTTTTTTATTTCAATGCATTCAATGTTCATTATCGTCGAATATCCCTTTGTAGTGAATCCCGTCTAGGTGAATCGTTTCTATATTCACTTTACTCTTTGGGTGAATCCATTTAATGAACGCAATGGACGGGTGCTAAACGAATTGTAATATTTTGCTCCGTAGGCTATCTGCCTACATTGATGAATATTATTTCCATATATTATTTAATTCGCAATTCAGTTCAAACAATAAGTTGTGTGGACTACAGTGTTAAGTTGCAATGGCTGCAATGGTGAATGGGCACCAAAAAGAAGAAAGTAAGAATGTGTTAATTTATTTATCTCAATAAGTGCATTTAAAATTAGATGCATATCTAGAATTCTGTTACACTTATGTCTACATAGGGTAATTAATAACATTTTATTTATTTATTGTTTTAACTAGTTAAGCTGTTACTTTTTTATTTTAACTTGCTTCCGCCCGCGTGGAGTTCGTTTTCTCACAAATGTTATACAGCCTTTAAATTTTCCCTGACAAATGGACTATCCAGCACAGAAAATTTTTTCAATTCTAACCAGTAGTTCGAGAGATTGCTGTTCATAACCTCATATGCTACCTTTTTTAAAATTAGTATAGATTTCTAGTTTTAACTGGTAGCAGGCACGTATAAATGCTAAATTATGTAGTTAAAATAATAAGTAGACTGGATCACTGGCTTAGATCTTCGCTTTACAAGGTTAGAATCGTGAATAAAATTTTATCAATGTTTATTAAATTATTTAATAATATCTGGGATTGAAAAATAGATTGATTATTTATTTTTTGTAATTAATTTTGGGGAATATTTTTTGAATTGGAATTATCAAATAAAACATAAAGTAGAATTTTTTTTTATAGATAATTTAATACCTATTAACAATAATTGGGACATGAATAACACATCTAGGTTCCTATCTGAATTCGACAGTGAATTTATATTGAATTACTACAGAAATAAGACAATCAATTGCTTTAATTAAAACATACTTACACAAGCCAATGACAATAAATAAATGCAGGTTAATTAATGAGTTCAATGACTTAAACAACTCTGCTATTTTGTACTATTCATGAGTTATTTTGTTGTTGAAGTAAAATAAATCTAATTTTCAAAAGATTATTTATCTTGGACTGATAGTGAACAGAATGAGTGTGTTAATTTAAGGTCAAAGGGATGAGTTAAGATGAAATTTGTCATAATTGAATTGCTAAATGTGTAAATGTATCAAGTTTGACATAAGGTCTAGCTTAGCAAACATATTTCATTTAGCAATTGATTTTGATTATCCAAATGCATTTTCCCTCAGATAAGAAAGATGACAAATTTGTTTTTTTTTGCACACAGATATTTGTACTTATACTAATTATTTTCTTACACTCGAAACTATTAATCTAGCCAAAAGTAAACATCATTAAGAGTTTGTGTTATGGATACTAAAGGGGGAAAAGATTTTCAATAAATTGAGTATATATAATTTATATGACAGCATTGTAAATATTCACATATAAGTACTAACAACCTTAAAATTCTTTTCATCTACCCTGGCTGAGTAGTCTTTAGCTATTATTGGTTGACTCAATATACAGTGTGTAATGTGTAACATTCTGTATAGATCAATTATATATATATCATATAGTAAATAATAAGTTGAACATGTTACTCATTATATTTTCATACAAAAGAAAATAGCCTAGTGAGTGGAATAAAAAGAATCTAAATAAATTTGTGTATAACTCTGTGATTTGCGTCTAACTGGCCTGTGGATTATGTATTAACGTAATAGGGTTATAATTGATAATTTTATTTCATATATAAATAGTAGCTAGGAGAGTAATAAAGAAATATTACAGAAGTAATAAGTATAGTATATATAGATATCTTTGAAGGGCTGTTACATATTGCCAAAAACCACAAATGTTTGTTTGCAATAAAAGTTAACACAAATATAATGTTTTTGTAATAGATGTTAAAATTTTTTGAAGCTATAGAAAGCGAAACAATTATATTTGCGCCCTTAACATTGAATTTATTATTCAGTTTGGGCCCCATAGGTCATCCTTTAGATTTCACTGCCTAGCCCCGTTGATTCCAGAAATTTCTAGATTCTTGGGCACCTCCTCAGGATGCACTGTGTGCTTGCCTAGGTAAATGCTTTGTTTATGCATTAAAGGACCGCAGGAGCAGATGAGGCAGAGCAGGAGAGGAACGTGCATTGCGTTTTCGTCTCCTGATAGAACCTAAATACCGTGTCTTAATTCGTTCCCATTTGAAACAAGTGTTTGTTTAATTGCAGTGCCCTGTAAGGATTCTTGTCACTGCAGGTTTTGTGTCTTTTGAGTTGTAGTAACTCTGGAGACAGCTTACTGTTGAATCCTTTTATTAAGGCTTTCGAATGTTTTTGTCCTTTTACATTTTAAATAGAATTATTTAGACCACACAGATTTTATGAGATTTTACTGACAACTCATAGAACTCCATGAAAAGGTGTAAAAGTGTAATATACAGTTTTTAGTTTATCTAATGAGGTTCTTTTGACTGAGTGACTATTTTTATATCATTAATTAATATATGTCACTATCTAACCCTGTGGTGTATGCAATAATAGGCAATTTTTTTCTAATAAAGGTATGATGTATATTCCTGTTCAAATTCCAACTAACAATCAACTATGGTAAAATCATCTCATATATTCGGTGCTATTTATGGCCATAAAATATTATTGTTCTAAATAATAAAATTATTCACGAAAAATCTATAAAAATATGCTCATCACTGCTAACTTTACTCTCCGCTTTATATCAAGTTTAATATTATCTTTATGTTACATTGGACTTTGATTATACATGCTTAGCCTTTTTATGATAGTGATGGTGCAAAGTTTTCATTTTCATTCGCGAATTGACCTGTATATATATAGTATTTGTTATATGCCAACTGCCAGTGTGTTGGTAAGGTGCTAATGAATATGTTACATTTTTATAAAAAAATTTATAGGAAAGATTGAGAATTTGAGACATTTGTTAACTTCAAATTAACCCAAAACAAGCCCTGTTAATTTAATATAATAATACAGCATGAATTACAAAATTAGGTGATGTGTAGTTTTTTTAGTTGTTGTTTTTTAGTAGTTAATGTGTAATGTATGTGTACTTAAATGCTTAAATATTTTAGTTATCATGTTTTTAGTCTTACTTTTTCGGTTAATTATAAGACAATCCGTTATATTATAAGGCATCCTTTTTTTTATTAAATAATAATATTTAATTAAAAAGTTAACTTTGTATTTTTAACAATACATCTATATTAAATGAAACTGTAGAATATAACTATGACTTATAAATAAAACGTGAACAGAAAAGTTAACAAATAAAACAATTACCAGATGCTGTTTTCAACCTTTTTAGTCTAACGTAAATTCACTATATAGCTGGACTAATCAATTGATATCACGGTTGAGGAAAATATACGATCACCCACATTTTTCATTTAGCACTTATTTTGTTTTATTCACAATAATAGGTCCATGTTATCGAACTTATAGTTACATATTATATACGTACTTGATTACACCAACTTATTTGTATATACAATACTGTTATACTGTACTAAAACATAATTGTGTTACATGCCTTTTAATATTCGTAATGGATAAATTTGCCCAGAGTTCAGTAAATATGCCGGCTTGTCCTTTGTTAACCTTGAAAACTTCCTACATTACGTTTATACAGTATAGGAGTAGGACTGAGTTCCATTAAATCCAGAAATTTTAATATAATAATTATGCAAAATAGTTGTATTGCATTCATAACTTATTATGAGAAACTCCTACGAAACACAGGAGTATATAAATCAGAAATATCTTCCTGGTTGTATTTAAATCTACAAACAGAGGAGTGTGAAATTACTTTTATTATAAATTTTTGCAACCTTACTATTTTTAACATGAAAGTGTTTTTCCAGATTTACCTGCCGGCGTCATTGTCGATGAAATTGAGATTCCTGTTCCGTGGGGACACGTGGCTGCTCGTTGGTGGGGACCTCGGGACAAACAACCCCTCATCGCAATACATGGATGGCAAGATAACGCAGGAACATGGGACAATCTCATTCCCTTGTTACCTGTAACGACTTCCGTGCTCTGCATCGATTTACCAGGCCACGGTTTGTCCTCACATTACCCAAAAGGAATGCTCTACTACATATTCTGGGATGGGATAGTGTTATTGAGAAGAATTATAAAACATTTTGGTTGGTCTAACGTGAGCCTAATGGGTCATTCTCTTGGTGGCGCTCTTAGTTTTATGTACGCCGCATCATTCCCTGAAGAAGTAGATAGAATAATTTGCGTTGACATAGCGAGTCCAGCAGTAAGGGAACCTAAGGTAACGTCGAAAAGTACAGGGTGGGGTGTTGACAAATTATTAGAATACGAAGATTTACCAGAGGAGAAAATACCATGTTACGAATACGAGGAAATGATTGATATAGTGTGTGATGCGTACAAAGGCTCTGTGTCTAGAGAGAACTGTAAAGTTTTGATGCGAAGGGGCATGGCTGCTACCCCTGCTCATATGAAAAAAAAGGGGTTTCATTTCAAAAGAGACCCTCGACTCAAAGTTGCGGGTATGGCTATGATGTCTATAGACACAGCTTTGGAATACGCCAGTAAAATTAGGTGTAAAGTTTTAAACATCAGGGCTATTCCTGGACAGAAATGGGAAAGGCTGGATTATTATTTGGATGTTGTACAGAAAATGAAAGCTACTACTGACATTCGGTATATAGAAGTAGAAGGAACACACCACGTGCAGTTAGATGACCCGGAGAATATAGTACACCTTATAGAAGAGTTTTTAGAAGAATAATGAGTGGTAAAATTAGTAAATTAACTAGGTAATCTGCTATTTATGATTTGTGATACGCATTGTGATGAAATCATAGGTAAGATTTTTGTTTTTATAAGGTATTACCCTGACTAGTTAGATGCATACTCTGATTTTTAATATAGAATGTGTTGTTAATTGTTTGAGATGCTATGAATCGCTATTGGTTACCAAATTATATTGCTTAAGCTTACATTTGCAAGCAATATTGATTTAACTTTGAATTGAAAACTGCTTAAAATTTAAGCAGTTTTTAAAATAATGGGTCGAGTCAATTCTCTTTTATCTCTGGACAGTTATTTGATTTTTTTTTACATTATGATTAGTTAGTGAATTAAATGCGAGTAGTGGTTTATTGGTTATTGGAACAACATACCAGTAATAAGAAATACGTTGTAAGGTAGGTCGCTTAAAAAATTAATAAAGATGATAATTATTTTATTAGAACATACTTAGGTATTTATTGTTTATTTGTATAAGGTTATCAGCTAGTATCTGAGTTGAGATTTAAAGGTAAGCACGTCTCAAACTATACTTAATGTGACAATTTTTGTATGAAATATATTCCTTGAGTACGATTGCGATTTAAACGCGCTTAGCTTCGGATTCTCAATTTGGAAGCCGGCCGTATGTGCATTAAGATACAAATAATCTTTATTTTTTTCTTAAAAGATGTATATTAAAATATACATCGTATCACGGTTACACTGAAATGTAAACAAATTTACTATTTTAAGTTGGTATATCTGATCAGTTTTTTAACTACAAAATTAACAATAATTTCCCTAGTTGTAATAATTTCAAATTTTTATAAATATGTTCTAGATAACGTTTTATAGTTCCATTTATGACCTGTAAACGAGTATGACCTTAAATCTGCATAATTGTATTTAAAAAGGAGGATACGGTCGTTATGTTAGCTTTATCAGTTCGGTGAAGGTTAGTATTGTATGTCAGATTTATAAAAGTAATATGTAGTGATGTGCACTGGGTGGGTATGTTTAATTTTAAAATGTTCACGACCTTTTCTAATGTTGATATAAACTTAATATTCCATTTTAATTTAACATGCAAATTTCAATATCACGTGATTCTATTTCCAATGACAATATTTTGAGAGGATGTTATTTATTTATTTTTAGGTTTATAGGACATAGTATATAAAAACATTGGTGGCGATTCCGCTGGCATTATTTTAAACTATTTGCCGCACTTTCCTTACAATTTAATATGAAAGGGATAGAAAGAGTTTATGGAACGTCAAATTAGTTGACACTTAGGTGATTTTTTATGATTCGCGTTAAAATAAAGCAAATATGCTTTTAATCATAGTTGCTTTTGGCAAGTTTTAAGTTGCCATTTTAGAAATGTCAATTGATGTCAACGGTTTTCTGATCGGATTGAATTGAAATAGTAGTACTGAACTAAAATGTAATTCTATAAGTTCCCAACAGAATCGAGGCAATTTTGATTGTAGAAATTTGAGGGCAGCTAATCTAGTCCTCAAATTAATTCAAAATATAGTTTAAAATAACCTTGAGTTGTGAATGAAACTGAAGTTAACTATTTTTCTTTGGTGTGTAAGGTATATTAGGTTGGGAAAAAGTCTTTTCGCATATAGTATATATACACTTGTAATAAAATATCTTTGGCTGTACTATTTATGTCTGGCTGGTTTTGGAAAATTTTGTTTCCCACTTTTTTTCATTTGTTTTTCTTTCTGGTCGAAATGAGCGAATCGAATGAAGAAATTAGATAAATTTTATTACAAAAAAGGATCGAGATCTGCAGCAACGGGATCATATCTCTACCTAAAAGATGGCAGAAAGTCTAAGAACAAAATGGCATATATATATATATATATATATATATAATGTAATTAAATGTAAATTAACTTTGGAAAAAATGTCTTGAATTTTCATACAAAATGCAAGGAAACAACCTATTACAAAAAGCAATTTTTTGGGAAATCATGTTAAAAGTTTTTGTGTTTCGGCTTATTTTTTGAATAAAATACATATTTAAGTAATTAATATGAAATCAAGTAGAATTGTTCTTTGGTAACTCTATTATCGGCAGAGAATTTCATTTTGTGTACTCAGTGCTTTTCAGTGAATTTTTATTTAATTTATTATTAACAATTATTTATATACCAGTAGCACAAAAATAATTCACTTAAACTACGAAAGTTTTAATGTGCTGTTGATATTCCGTGAATATATCAAATCACACTACGAAAATTGTTTATAACTAAAGCTAACGTAACAGCTGTGTTACAAACTCCGCTATTACGACGTAGTAACATCTACGTTCGTATTAATAATGGCGGCTTTAGCATCTCTAGTCCAATGGTTTCGGTTGATATGTAGTCGGCGCACCTAAGCTGGTATAAAAGTGGTATTTTAACTTTTTCTTTTAATTATGCACCTGATTTGGATTTATTGGTGTGGTTTATAACTGTTAGGGATTATTACTCACGGTGCTTTGAACAATTGAAATAAGGTAAATAATTATTATAAGGTACCAGACTCCGATATTTGATTGCAAGCTAGAACATTGAAGAATAAAGCTCTATAGAGAAATAAAGATAAATGTATTTATTTGCTGGTTGAAAGATTTACAGTCAAATATCAACTTTTATAATTCAAATATAAATCAAACAATACCTTTAACAAATCTCCACAGATATGAATATGGAAATGAGAGCTTTATTCATTTCACTCACCACATGAATAATTGAACAAAGAGTATGGCTGTGTTGTGTAATTATTTTTATAATGAATTATTTGTTAATTAAAAGGTCACAATTAGTTAGTAAAATTGCAAAAGTACAAAAAAATAAAAGGATTTTGCTGAGTTTTTATGAAAATAGTGCTTTTATAGAACGCAAGTATAGAAAATTAACAAGAACAAGTTTTGTAGAATTTCAGACTACATTGTTAAATTTAAAACTAGTGCTGTCTTTGTCTTCTTGATACAATTAAACAGAGGTAGTTTAAAATAGTTTTAAATTATGAAAAGGAGTTCAGAATGAAAACCAGTCTACAATAATATTATAAAGATCAATATTTTTTCTTAAGTTGAAAAGGTTAAGAATAAGTAAGTAAATGAAAATATTAGTAGGCACAAAACAGGGAAAAGTATTGTAATATATATAATATGATGTTTTTATGATGAGTATACCACACTTAATTCCACATTGTTTTATATTCAATTACTTGCTCAGAAATAATTTTGTTTGTTATATAAATAAAATTGGTCGTAATATTTAATTCCCTGTATTAAAATTGGAATCAAAAATTAATTTAATTTATGCACAATTTCATGTTAATGCTTTACGAAAGAAAATTATTTTGGCTACAATTTGAGCTCACATTATAAAAGACATAATTTAATAAGTCTATCTCATTTACATATGTCAGGTTGAAAAAATAAAACGATTTATACGAGTGCACAATAAATTAATGTCATAAAATATAAAATGTTAACACTGCAGTAAATACATATATTTATTGAAAATTATATTCCTTGTTTGATTTTATTTTTACATACTTTTAAACAGGTTTCCGTCAATAACGTGTTGAAGACTTCTGGGCATGAAATCTGAAAATAAATGTTTTTATTTATTCCACGGAAGAGTAAAAACCAAACAGGTTCGTATTAAGTTCGTTATTCAGTTTTTAGTCTTATGGCCTTTTTTCTTTAGGGAATATCATTTACACGTATTCTCTCCATATATTTGGCTGCTTTAAGAGGTAAAGGAGGTAAGAGAGGTATAAGAGATAAAGAATTACTCCTTTACGCTAATGTCTCATGTTATTGTTAGGCGATTAGGCGGCGTCAAGACATTTTCTGTGTTTATGAAACAAAATATAATTTCAATATTATTCGCTAAACAAAAATATATATTTCCTTGTTCATCTCCAACCTACTGCATAGGATTTTACAAAACGTACAAAAACTTAAGCTTACCAATAGTAAGTAACTTGAATGATAGGAACCTATATACCTACAGCATAAAAAAATACTGAATCTAGATAAGTATAAATAAACTGACATGCACACAGTATTAAAAAAAATTGTTGGCTAGCGCAGTCATAGCTCACGTGGTCGGCACTCAAAGTCGGGAGTCAAAGATCATTCTGCCGACCTTGCAGTATCGATAAGGAATGACTCTATATACGTCACCAACTGGTCATGCGATTACGGTAACATTACATTAACACGTTTATTGATTGACCGCTTAACAAAGATTAAAATTCGATTTATGTGATATAACTATATTATTAATGATCGTTATCATGTGGTTTCCGGTTTATGAACTAGGATAAACCTATATCTTGGCTTACAGCGCTCTTTCCCTGTTAGAAAAATTAAATTCTTAATTAATGAATAATATCCCTTAACATAATTTATGACAATATCGTATTTGTGTTATTTGAATGTGTGTGTGAGAGGGTGAGTAAATGAAATATTTAAATACCTATTATGTCTGAAACCTACAAGTTTTGTAATAAATAATATACATTGGATACAAAAAACACTACATGACGTAACATATTAGAAATTAAAGATGATAAGTTTGATTCTGATGGCGCTCTAAATTTCATATTGAATTCAGTATAGCGTATTATCTCATTATATTAAGGAAAAGGATAGCAAAAAAATTCAATGTAGACAGCTTAAAACAAACCACAGACAAGATAGCATGTATATTTTAGACGGCATGTAGGGAGACGCTTTGGTCTTTTTAGATATATACATGTATATTGCGTCCTTAACGTCGTTATTTTTAGACGGCTATTTTGCGATCGTTTGTCATTTTGATAATTCTTATTTTGACTGCTTTTCGTGTGAGAGGCGAGAAATATTAGTATAATTGGAAATGACAATTAATAATACTTACTTGTACCGTCTCATTATGTACATCACAGTGTAACGTCAAACTGTCTCCTATTGCATTTTGAGCCGTAAGTTTAGTATCGATAAGCCTCCAAATGTTGCTGGCAGATTTCAGGAGATTCATGTTTCCAAATATGTAGAAACCTGTTTTAAAAAATACATTGAGATAATTTGCATGGCGTTCGATGTTATTGTCGATTGGAAAACCTACAATGGCTAATAAATAACTGTTGGATTCAACATGTTTATAAATATTCAGTATCATCACAGTCCCGGCTTTGTAACAGCCAACTATCATCATTAACATTTCGGTCTGTTTCCTTGGAGGACGACGCTGAAGATTAAATAATAACTCTTATTTATACTACACAATGCCTCACCTTCTTTTGCTCTCGATAACGCCACACAAATCCTATTGGCTGCCGCCAAGAATCCAATTTTGCCATGTCTGTTACTCCTCACCAAAGACAATATAACTATCCTGTTCTCTCTGCCTTGGTAGTTGTCTACTGCAGTAACTTTTACATCTCGAAGTGATGCGAACTTTTTGGTGAGCTGTGCAGTAGTAAAGAACAAATATATTGTGTAATATTTACAGGGAAATATAAACTTTATTGTATCGGAATTATACTCAATTTTAGTTGAATAAAGAAAAATGTTGCCAATTTTCAACTAACCTCCTTGATCAACGTCACCTGACCGTTGTAAGTTGCTAGTATTGTTATATCCTCCGGCTTATACTTCATTAATTGCAAGTAGTCTGCGAGGGCAACACACCATTTCGCTTCCCGAGTATTTTTATGACTCCAAGAATCTTCTAAGCCCTAGAAAATAATACTATTATATTTAAATTTTTAATAATTAATTAATCATTTAAAATTTAATATATAGTTGTCACTATAGGTTTAAGACCATTTATAAACTAGTGGGTCGTACAGACGACCTAAGAAGTTTTATTACCATGTCACATCAATTATTGCGTTAACTAGCATATAGCTACTATTACTAAGTGGTTAATGGTTGGTGAGATATGATACTAAAGTGTTAATTTAATTCTGAGGAAGACTGTGTTAAAAAATGTGAAAGAATGTTTACTTATGCAAGATTTATAAAAGAAGCATCAGTACTAACCTCAGAATCTTCCATAATATTATGCGTACAAAAATATAAATTATCCTTCATTCCCCTGACATTATGGTAACTGTACACAGTAGGGTGATTGTCCAGTTTTTCGTAAATAGCCGGGACAATTAGCTCCACGAAGTTCGGTCTCATTCTCCGTTGAGTAGTCAACGTTCTCACGTGTATTCCGTTGCGAATCATACGTTCGAAGAGGGAAATGTCTAAGTTGTAATCTTTAGCTAGTGTGTAGTGAGCTGCTGAGGGTCTTAGTTGCTTGTGATCACCTGTTATATGACATATATGATTTGACTAATTCATTTCATTTTATATTTAGTAATTTTGTACGAAGGTTCATTTTTTGTTTCTAGTAATAGTTGGGTCTCTATGAGACACATGGAACCAAATAAAATTGCATTGGATACATTATGACATTGTATAGGGCATTATGGTCCCCGCGAATTTACTATGACAAAATCTATTATATAAAATGTTGTTGTATTATTTTGATTTCCGAGCTCGTCCGAAACGGGTTGAGGGATTTTAATTATTTTTTTTAGTATATTTGGTAGATCTGAGAATAAGTCGTAGGCTATTTTGTATGGTGATAAGGATGGCCCCGTCCAGATTATTTTTGAATAATATTTTTTTAAATATATATAACGTTGTATTGCCATATAAATTACTTACTGCAGAGTCTTATCAACAATAATGATTAAAATATGATGACTTATCGTAATCTTTGATGCAATTAAAGTTATATGCGTGGATTATAAATCCCACTAAGATAAAATATGTTAATAAGGGCTATTATATTACTTAAGATATTTTGGCGGAAATAAGGACAACATGACATAATAAACATTCTAACTTAGGGTTAGCTTAATTAAGTTATAATATGAGCGTAAATTGCAGGACAATAAAAAAATAGACCTCATTTTTCCTAGAAATAAGGTCCATTTCAAAATAAACTGTTCTACAGAAAAGTTAAAGATTCCTGATTTCGAGATGGAACAAATAATTCTATTTCTATCAGAATTTGTCTATTGTTTATTAAGCGACTGATTTCTCTTACCAATGAGTATCACATGTTGGCAGTGGTGCGTCAATGAAGCAACGATATGGGCCTCCAGTACTTCGGCTGCTTCTTCCACGATCACTGAAGAAATATATGTTATGAGTTATAAGTTTGTGAAATAGGTGCCTTTGAAAGATCAAAGGCACCTATTTCACAAACTTTTCCGTTCACGTTAAATTTTGTATAAGTTATATTAGTCGCGATTCTGTTGCGTATTAATTAAAATTATATTTAAGCTCGTGTCTTTTACATTACAATTCGACCAGAAAATGAGTAACCATCGTTGGCGTTATTTTTAAGTTTTTTAAAAGGAGTGACGTGACATCATACGCTTATTATATAATAATATTGTTACCTATTGGAGACAGTAGCTGCCGCATCAAATCGTGTCTCCTAGCTGCTGTAGTGGTAGTCATGCCCACCACTCTGACTGTCTTCATCACTTCACCATCTATGAGAGTGGCCACTTCATCCAGCTCTTTACTACACGTGGTATGTTGGTCCTAAGAGTAGCGATGAAATATAAGAAATATAGGAGAATATAAAATCAAACAAAGCACTGACCTTGAAAACTATTACTAGTACATTCATTAGAATATTCATAATAATATTATGGTCAAATGACCTTTTATTGCTCAATAATCCATTAAATGTATATGTTACCCAAAATGGTGGCCTATGGTATTGACCTTCATCTGAAGTCTTTAGCAAATCCCCTGAAGTTTTGTTAAACTTCATGTTGATAATTAGCCTTGATACACTACAATGTATATGAAATTAACTTAAGATGCAGCGTGCGTTCATAGTTAACAAACTATCGCGAGGGTACTATAAAATTTAGCCGTTTATAAGGTGCAATTTAAATGCTATCATCAATATCGTCTCTCATCTTCGAAAGTCCTCATTATTAAATTGCTATAGACATTATTTTTGGAACAAAACACTTACCAATAATGAATTCATTTTGCTCATTAGCTCAGTTTTGATTTCACCAACACATTTGTAATATAGCTCCCATCTTTGTTCTATCGTCAATTTATATAAATCGGTCACTTTATTAATATTTCCTATTAGCTTCGAGCTTTGACTCCATGAAATATACTTCTATAGACAAAATAAAAATATTAAAAAGTTAAAACTGATAAGCGAAAGCGAAGTTATTGCAATAATATATCAAAAAATGATATACAAATGGAAGGGTCCACGTGACGGTAAGTGCAAACTGAAATTTCGGCTTCGCTTCATACTGAATAATTTTAATATCATAACTGTATGGTGGGATTAGTGAGCAAATATTTTGAATATCTCACCTTAAAAGAACTTAATCTCTTTCTCACTTTCTTAATTTGATCTTCAAATTGGTCTGACATCTTCTGTCCTTCAAGATCATCATCAGTAGCGTCTTTTAGATACTTGATGCTTTTATACATCGAATCTATTTCTTTCAATGCCCATTGTTCAGAGAAACAAGTCTCTATTTTAGTATCTAGATTAACAACATCGAATTGCTTTTCCCAATCTTTTAATTCATCTTCCTTTTCTGCTTCTTTCTCATTTGAATTGTCAAAAAGCCAACCCAATACTGGATCTTCAGAAGAATCTTTTAATTCATATAAGTGGCCATCAATTTTGAGGTGTGATTTCAGATGTTTGTAGCAGATAATATTCTTTTCGCATTTCTCTATTTCGGCTTGTAATTCCGACATTTCTTTAAATAACCTTTCTAACTCTGCCCTTTTGCTACCGTACAAGTAAGAATACTTACATTTTATTGTATTTCTCAAATTGTATAAAGTGTATGATTCTAGAATTTTGCTCTTACTTTGACTACCAAGGCGAACAATGTTCTTAGTAACATTAAGAATACCTTCTAGAAATTGATCAAGGGCGTGATTTGTAAAACAAATAATCAACATAGGCGTACCCTCTAATGATAAATTTCTTAGAATTGTTGAAGCGATTTTGATCCCAATTAGAGTTTTTCCCGTACCTGGAGGTCCCTGTATTACAGCGAATTCTCTTGTTAAAGCAAATTTGTAAGCTTCCATCTGTGAATCATCCAAGCCAAAAGATTTGCTTTGTGGCCAACTATCCATGTTCAGAACGGTAAAAGGCAATTCTTCCGAATTTTCGCTGTCTAAAATACTGTAAATTGTTGTTTGGCTTAAGTAAGCGGGGGGATGTTTTTTGGACTGAAACAATTGCATATAGATTTTTTTACTTTTATTCATTCTTTAAAATACTTTTATTCATTACCTGTTTAGTTAGCATTAGCATTTTTGAGCAATATCTGTGTATGTATGTGTGTGTATGTATGCATGAATGTGTGTGTATATGTGTATATATATAAATATATATATATATGTGTGTGTATATATGTGTGTGTGTATATATGTGTGTGTGTATGTGTGTGTGTGTATATGTGTGTGTGTGTGTGTGTGTATGTGTTGAATAAAACATTACTTCTCACTTTGTTGTCAATTGTGTACTTTGTTCACTATGTATATGATAAGTATGATAAGTTTCAATGTAAAAAGTTGAGGTCAAACATTTAATGTAGTATAAAATTTGAATCAGCTTTAATAAATACACCCGTATTCATTGCATGACGCATGAAAGTAGACGCGGCTGTAATTTAAATAACAATGTTAATTTTCTTATAAGTAACTACGTACTTATAACGAATTATGACATGTCATTGTATTCATATATGAATTTGCCATGATGTTCCAGATGTTTTTATTTATTTAACAATTTATGTACACACAAAGACAATTAAAAGGACACAACAGAATATTAGAGAATTGTACAATGGTACATTTTTATTTTGTAAATATAGAATATATTTTTATTATATAAATAAATAGTTGCTATATTTTTTCTTTTAATTACCTGAACATCAACAATGTATTTGCGCATAGGCATATCTTCTTGTTTAAAGCTCTGCAAAACTCTTAGAACTCTGTGATATGGTTCGAAAAACACTTCACTCTCCACCATCAGAAAAGTTTCAGAATAGATATTGTTTGACACAGGAATTTCAAATGTTACTGCTATCTACAAAAATAAAACAAATTTTATTCTTATAGAGATTATCACAAAAATCTCACAACTCTCACCCACATTAAAGATTAGAGGATTTTTATGCATGTTTTGTACAAACCCTAATTAAGATACTTCACAACATAAATGGTGTGCTTGAGTAACATACTCTGGTTCTGTAGTTTATGTTGTGAACCGAAACAAAATTACCATCAACAAAGGGCATTGGATCAATTTAGAAATAATTATATTTTGTTTTGAAAGAGGATTACTCACATAGCCTTCTGCCAATAAACTCAGACTAGAATCCAAAACAGTAGCACACAATATGTTCTCAAAGTTGTTGCTTGTAAAAAGTAGCAGCGATCCAAACATCAAATGTTTGTTATATGAATACTTTTTAATGTCAATTGTGCCCTGATTTGAACGTTCTTTCCAAACAAGATCAACCAGATATCCCACTTTGTTGTTAGAAATGTAAGTATGAATGATGCGGACCTTAGGATATACTCTGGAAAATTAAGCCACAAATCATCATCATATTAGCAGAGACACTTGCTGGATTTAGACCTCCATCAAGGATATCCAAGCTGAAATCTCTTGCACATGCAAAAATATTGCTATTTGAATTTTTATTATCTTTAAAATGAATTTTGTCACTAAGTTTCCTTCCTACTTAAACAAAATGTTTAAAGAATATAATCAAAACTAAAAAAACTTTATTATAGCAAAACAGATTTCCACTGTTTTAAATTATTTATAAAAAACATATATGCACAATGTATAATATAAATAAAAGAAGAAATTACCTAATATTCTCATATCTCCTTTTAGATGGGTTTGCCATATATTTACCTAAAAGATTTAACAATTCTATATACATATATCATTAACATTATATAAAATAATAGTTCAATCACTAACATATTCCATCTCGTAATGGTCCAAAGCAGTCTTCTCTAAGCAATTTGAACTGCAAGTCTAGATAACATTCCACACTTGGGTAAGCACCATTGATAATGTTTGGTTTTAATAACAGCTCTGTGTTGCCCAGTAAATCTTCCCTTGAGGGGAATATGGAAAGATGTCTAAAGTTATTTGGGTCTTCAAGTATACATTCAGAAGTGAAAGACAAATCATTTGAAGTGTGCTGAAATAAATAAAATAAATATTAATGTATATAAACAATGTATACAAGAAAATCACAAGGTGACTAAATGCATTTGTTTCAAATTATCACAAGATGACTAAATGCATTTGTTTCAACATTGATTAATAATGGTCCTTTACAGTAACTTAACAAATATTTTCTCAACATTTTTGCCAATGTGTTCTAATGCCATACGAAACTTCAAAATCTTACATTATTCTCATCATTACATTATTGAATGCTCAAAGCATATGGTAAAGTCTGGTTATGTTTACTTACCTTATTACATATATTAGAAATGCTTGATTTTAGTTGGTGTATTCTAACAAATAATTCTTCACTAAAACACTCTCTATGTTCTTCTCTTACACCAATAATGCTTGTTTCTGTTACATCAAGCAGTTCATTAATTTTAAAAACAACATCTAAGTTATTGGAATCATATGCAACAACACCCTCACATAAAGATATTACATTGCAATAAAACGATTGCACATCATCCCAAAGTTGAGAATTCATCCTTTTTTCAACAACTCGAACATTAGGTAGGTTGACTAGAAACTCTTGTAAAATATCTAAAAATGTTGATTGTTCAAATTTGCTCTTTAATAAATTGGCTATTTTCGATTTTTCCCTAGGTTCTATAGTTTTGTAAATATTAGCTAGCACTTTAACTATTAATACAATGAAATCTCCTTTGAGCTCTGATTCCAAGAGCATCCAAAATCCTGGTCGATGGGAAACCTCTACAGTCAAGATTGGTGGCTTAAGCAATGAAATATCAAGTAGTCTCTTGAAACCAATTGGTTTCCTTTCTGTATAATTTGCTTTCGAAGTTTTCTGTTCAGGTTGATCTTCATCAGTAAATTGCGAAGAACTAGCAGCGTTTAATCTGTTGTCTTGAATTAAAGTCCCATCAAACCAATCAATGCGTAAAGAAGACTTATTAGAATCAGTCATTGTTTTAAAAATTATTTAATTAATTTCACAATAATTAAATATCTCAGATGAAAACGTAGGTAACAGTGACAAATAAACAATATAGCAGCTGTGGCAGCTGTTTTGGCATTGACATTGACAGTGACAGCAAGACGCTACAGGATACGTGACACATTTTGCGTTTGGATACTTTGCAAATAAATTTTGCATTCTATATTGAAATATTTATAAACTCAAATTAGTTCATAAATATTTAGTGTAGTAGTGTATATAAGTATTAGTAGTGACAAAGAACTGAATAATCTAAGAACTTAATTTATATTACCATACAATATAATTATTAACATTTTATTTTAAATGTTAATATAAACTTAACATTAAAACTTAAAACTTACATTGATTTTCTGCCTAACTTTCATTCTAATGAGATGCATAATGTAGAAGATTTTTATGTCAAAGACATAGTGGTAAGTGCATATAGCAATAGCAAAGAATAAAATTAACGAATCTCTTTCTGTTAAGCACTAGTGCGTCAACATTCTATATAAAACAAATGTTAATGCCTCATAGGCGTAATAATAACAGTAGTCCCAATTATAACGACACATTTTAAAATTAAATCCAAGTTCAGTTCATCCCACTCAATCATTATATTATAGGTAATGGATAGCAAAATCAGAAGTTTTTAATAACGTAACTTAAGACTATTTTAATATAATCATAGAATCGCTTCCTAAAACCTGATTTTAGGTTTTTTTAGGATTATTGTATATCATGTGACATTAAGAAAAGTGTATTTAATTTCTTCAGCTGTTTCTTTACAATCATGTAAAGAGATGTAATGCGCCTTTATTAGTTTAGGAGTGTGTACTCCGAATCAGGCCCACCAGATAACTTTTTGTTCATATCGGAAATAATGAACTAAATACTGATTACTACAGTCTTTTCATGAAATAAAAATAGTCTAGTATATTGAAAACAAAAGTTTTTGTTGTGAAAACCACCGCAAAACAATAGTTATTTTGTTTTCTGACTGCATTTTATCAAAATATAAATTTTTAAATTAGTTAAATTATACATTATGTATAAATATTTTATTTATATACAATGTTTCGTACAGACGATTTGAATTGAAAGAGAAGCAAATAACTTAATTTTAGTTCAAGAGAATCAAAGCAGAATTGCCACAAATATTTCTAAAACCCTACTCTGCCAGAGAGTAATAAGGAGAACCAATAATTTAAAAGTTCTTCGTTCGCGGTGTCAAATATAAAATGCCAATCAATGGTAACAATACCAAAGCACTAATTTGTTGATGCGGGAGAAATTCCAAACTATCTTAAGTATTGCAGAGTCCTATAGCACCAATTCTTCAAAAATCAAATCAAATCATAGTTATTTAGCTTCACAACCAATCACAATAAAGCACATAAGCTATAAAGCAAATATTAGATAAAAGTGAAACTATAAAGGCTACCACTTAGCATATACTAACAGATTAACATCTAAATAAATAATCTCTTAAAAACAAGTACATAATATCGTGTGAATATAAATCCCGAATGCGCAATCAAATTATATCTACCAAACCATGAAACTACCACTTCACCTACAGTAGTTACAATGGACATAGTCATCCGGTATAATTGTATTTGTTGTTCATATCAAAAGTTTTTGTAATTTCATTTAAATGAGTAAATAGAATGTGAAAGTTTAATTGGCGGAGGAATATTGTTCCAACATTTCGTGACAGCGTAATGAAAGCTGCCACGAAAGTGTTACATAACATAATATTGATAACAGGATCAAAGGAGAGGGTTAAAGGTAAGTTAAACGTTTCGGACTCGAATTAACTGATACCGACACATGCAATCAGACGTACGAAATGTAAGCCCGAAGAGCGCTTTAAAGGAGATTAGGTACTTTACCTAATATACTTTAAAGGAACTTCACTGATTAAATTAAATGTCATACAATACACAATAAAAAAGTGTCTTTTATAATTGTATCTAATCGTATCTGAGTGCCGGCGGTTTTAAAACTTATAGTTTACTTAAAGAGTTTTAAAGATTTTGTGTTCTCTATAAAAACCCATTACAAGAATGCTGCAAAATTCGAGTAATTAAAGTTTTGCTTCGTATACTTAATTCGTCGGCTAGAAACGCCACTTATTTCAGCGCTCCGAAGTAGTTTAAACCACTGAAATTAGTGCTGAAATGGAAGTCTGTGACTCGTTAGGGAATATTACAATTTGTCGGTTATGTTGTTTTACGATGAGTGTTACACATGTTGCCAAAGACAAAGAGCTTATTTCAGTAATATTGTAAAGCTGTTATGAAGGACTCGACTGGGATAGATGGGACTCACCTAGAACTATTCCTTGATGAGAATTCTAATTTCTTTAATGTTTGAAGTCTTGCTGAAATCCACTATCCACAATATGCACTATCAATGATATGGTGACCCGGCAAACGTTGCTTTGCCATATAAATTACATGCAAAAAACCTGAAGAGACCCACGCTTATCACCTTGGGGTATTGGGCTTACGATCTATTCTCAGACTAAGCAAATTTAACAAAAAAAATCTTAAAAATCAGTCAAGCCAGAAGGATAACACTGTTTTTATGTTGGAAATTTTTGATTTATTATTTTCTTCATATGCTCTAATTCTGAAATTCATAAATATATATGTTGCAAAATATTTTTAGGCTCTATACTATGCGTACAAAATATGAATAGAATGGCGTAGTTAGCAAATTATGACGTCATACATATGAAGCTGACTTAACTTCAGAGACTGCACAGGGTTTGCCTAAGACGATGCAACAAAATCAAACTCAAACTTAATAATAATTTTATATTTTTATTGAAAACCTCGAAATAGTCAGTAGACTTGCTGTGTTTTAAATAGATACCGCTGTGCTTTATACTCAATTGATGCAAATGGACTGAAGCTCGGTGAAAGTTTTGCTTAAGAATAAGAAATTTTCAAAAACTTTAAACCAGGGAGATGATATACGTATAACAACTTATACAACGACTAGAAAAAGTACGGAACTAAATTAGGGGTGAAATAAACTAATAATTAAGATGTCGAAAGATACGTGTTTTTGACACAATGTGTATTTCTCTCGTGTACATAACAAAAATTTTAACTTATGGCCAAATATTAGGTGCTTGGTAGCAGTAGACAAAAACAGAAAAAAATTCGTAAATACATTCGTACCCTGCGTGTAAGTTTATATCATATCGAGACGTTTCGATCGTAAATGCGTTCAGCTGAGAGTTACAAATATAAAAAGTCGTTTCTAAAACTTCGCTGCCAAATTTTATCAAACAGAAGCGCTGCTGACCTTGATACAATTTGACAAACACGAACGGTTCATTCCTATTGGAACTCAAACTAGGGGTCTGTCCCCTAGCGTTTTTTTCATCGTATTGAGACGTTTTCATCGTTATTGCTTTCAGCTGGCAAATGCGTATGGTAAAGCCTAGTTTCTAATTCATTACAATAGAAGCGTTACTGCCGTTTTCATATGATTTGACAGCTGACACCAAACGCACTAGGTGTACAGTATTTGTTCCCAAACGGGCCTCTTTAGAGTTTGGTCCAAAACGGGCCTCTTTAGTGTTTATTTTTTTGTATTAATTTTGTACAGACGTTTTACGTCATTGTGATTTATTATTAGCGAAATATATAAGTTCATTGTAACATGTTCGCTTTTCATTTATAATTTATTTATAATTAATAGTATTGATAAGTCTACTATTACGTGAAAGGTTTATTATCGTAATCGTGTGTTTCTGGTTAAGGTTTAGATAGACAGAAAAATTAATTACGAATTTAGTTGCGGCCTAGCTGGTGATTTTTCTTAAAAAATTCAATTGTTTTAGTAACAGTAGTTTTAGTAAGTTGCAGTTTTAGTAACAATGAAAATACATGTTGCTTTATCAAGGGAAGTTAAGTCTTTTGTATTTTCAGTTTGTACGCTTGCTTAACTAAACAACTTAAAAATGCATCTAAAACGACAATATGTAGGCAGAGTTATTAAAAATTTTGCAAGTTGCTTTGATAAAAGTCTGCTTATGTTTTGCAAGTTATATTTACAAATGTATGAAAAAAAAGTTGCTTAATATCATTAATTTAGATAAATGTAAGAACTGCTTAAGTGATAAGAATCATTCAGTCAGATGTTTGTAGTAATAATTTCTTTACATTGACTATGCTTACCAAACCTAACCAAAAGGGCTATTGAGTAGTATCCGGCCGTAAGTAGTTTGAATGGTATATCAAATGAATCGAGTTTGACATATTCCCCGAATCCTAATTGTAATCAAGCACAATAGTTCATGAAAGAGACGACATGTTGTATCGGGTCTATTCAATAGATCTACACCCACATACTCCGAGCTAAATATGAATATATATCATACGATAAGAACAGATATGATCTGTACTATATTATCATGTGACGAAAGCTAATCACGTATTAATTACATAGATGTTTAAAGCTACATGTCACTTACAATAAAATTAATGTTGTTTAATGTCAACTTCGAATCAATGGAAGTTGGACAGTATATTTGTGTTACAATAAGGAGAGCGTTAATAATTTTACTATGAAATAGTAACCAGTAGTTTTATATCACTATCTCGTGATAGTTTTGCGGTTCAGAATTTAAAAGGAAAATAATATTTTTGTTGCTTTTCTTATCAAAGCAATGTTATTTTCGTTTATCAGTAGTAATATATTTATTGGCGAATGTTGTTTATTAATTTAGATACAATAAGGGACTTGATATAGGAAGTGAACAGACCCTTCGGGGGGTGCGTCACGCACTTGTTTATAATTAATTTCAATCACTGCCTAATATATAAGACTAATTAAGACTAGTTTATCTAAAGTTTGTTTATTTATTTTATTGCATAATAATCACCAGCAAATTTACATATTGAAATAATAGAATAATATATATAATTTTGAGGATTAATTACTATTTTAAAATCATTTTGTGAATACAGTAAAAACAGAATGACTTAGGTATTACTTAACTATATTCGAAATAGAAGACAATTATAGATTGCCTGAAAAAACTTAACTAAATACTGGATAAACAAAATTCATAATCTTAATTTAATTAAAAGAAAATAAAATCAGAAAATCAGAATCTCTACTTAAACATAAATTAATTAACTCAAACTTCAATCAATAACACAAATCTTATCCGTTTTCAGTTAATCGTTACTTATTTTCATAATTACTATCAATTATATTTAATTACGCAAAAAATATAGCTAAATTAAAAAGTTAGAAACGGAGAAGTAGAATCATCTCTCATTTAGTGACAGTGACAAATGATGGACCTTCAGCTAATGTCCACCGATCGGGAAATGATTCCATCGCTCATTCAGCAAATGAATGAATGGGTCGGATCGTACAATCAGTGTTAATGAGTATTCCAAGAATGAATTACTTTTATCTGTGTTGAAGGCGTGACAACCGAAATTGGGTATACTTTTAAACCGATTTCAAAAAGGAGGAAGTTCCCAATTATTGGATATATACACACACACACACACATATATACACATATATTAACGATTGTCAAGAGACTTATGATCCGTGATTCCGTTTTTGTTCAAAGCGGTATAGTTGCCAAATGGTCCCATAAAAATATGAATTCAGTTTTAAATTATTTTTTGTAGTTGGTGAAAACTTGTAACCAGAAACAATAGAAAGTGAAGTAAAAAAAATAATTTCCACTGGGATGACTTATTTTTTTAAATGTATTGAAGACGGTTTTTATTTAAATCCAAGCAATTAATTTACTACGTTATAATTGCTTTACCTTTAATGTGAAAAGTAAAGAAAGTTTTACATTTTCTTTAAGTGTACTCCCGTGTATTTTAATATTTGAACAATCTATGAATAATCAAATTTTCAATAAGTTTATTCGTAGTTTTGGAAGAGTTCGTAGTTGTACAAACCTTAAGAGCTACGACTATTTCAAAGGTATCTTTCTCTATCTACGTCGTAGATTATTTAGAATAATTTTCATCGCACGGTTATTGTAAAATTAAGGTTAACTTTGGCTGGCAGTAAAGATTGACTGTGTCTATTATGTTAATGTGACGAATATGTACATTATTTCACCAATTATGGTTTAAAAAGTCATTGTAGCTAAGTAGGTCTTGGGTTAATAGACAAGGATATTTACCATTTACTCGCTAGTCATAAAAATAGTTCTGAAAGTAATGTTGTTTGAAATATCGTATGGCTTGAAGGAGTTTTTCCCTTATGATAATTGAAATATACTAGTAAAACAGTTCGGTAGTTTTCAGCCATCTAAATAATTGTGTGGCTTTGGTCGGTTTCCCTTTAAACATTAATTCGATGGACAATAAAAGACTGTTGTCAATCGAATTAATGCTTCTGTAGGTACAGAGCCAAAGTTTACTTTATAAGAAATTTCGTGTTCAGCAATTCCTTTAATGTTGTTTCAATTAGGATTATTTATATGTAGATTGTGTATTTTTTTTAATTTATTATATTTTTTTTACTTGTAAATACTAGAGACATTGCTTAACGTCAGACAAAAACTCATTTTATTTGTTAGGATTGCTGCTTTGGAGTCGCACACTCTTTTTTCCAAGCCGGGTAGGCGCGTTCACGCCATAGTGTACAAGTCTGTGATTCTTACCTATATTTAAAATGTAAACTTAAACTCACTATAATTAAAATATAAGACGTCGCTATTGTTCACGCGTTTCGTGCCATTTGTATGAAAAATTTATGAAATTTGTTACTATAAACTATGATATTGAGATAATTTAAGAACTTATTAGTATCTAGACAAACCTAACAGTCTTTACATTCACATTAGGCTTGTGGTGTTTCTTATCTGTTCTTCTTATGATAAGACCTCTATAGATTTACGAATAGATGTCTTAGATTAACGGACCTGGAGGAGACCTGGTAACCTGTAACACAAGTTCTTTCTTTTACTTACATCAGTCACTAGTCTCTCATAAATTGGGATTCAGTGTAAGCAATTCCTGTTTGTGATGGGTAAATGAATCGTTATCGATTTCAATATCAATTCTCCCATAAATTGAGCGCTCACTGTCTGACTTGTTCGGCTGTTGTGCAAACAACTCATCGCCCCGGCTCGTAGAAGGTCTCACATCCATTTACAAGAGGGTTTTGGAAGTCGCGCCTATAAGGAAATACTCGTCTAAAACTTTTGTCGACTTCGTCAAATTGAGATAAGGCATTATTGAAAGCAACATTGTGGAAATGGAAGTCGTATTTGATTGAATTATTTGATGTATCTGAATAATCGGCAAAATAAGAAAATTTTATGTATTCAGGGAATCTCAATTACGGTTCGTGTATGAGTACTGAACATAAATATCGAAAAAATATGTCACTTATATTGATTACATACTACTGATATAAATAATAAGGTTGCTACACCCGCCAGACTTTTGTGGCCTACTCAATAATTAGTCATGTCGAAATGCCGCCAGCGCCCTCACTTAGTGAACTTTAAATCAAATTATTGAAGTTATCCACTTTATAATCAACTTCACAAAATATATCAACTTTAGAAACGCTTCCCTGAATACGAATAAAATTATATGAAATGCAAAAGGCTTGCCAATGGAATACGTATAAGTTGTATTAGAATGTGTAATGCCTATAGATACATGTATAGATATAATAAAATTTAGAAGTGTGTGAATTTTGTGTGTTTTTCCTCTAGCACTTTGATATTACATTATAATCATTATTATTTAAATAAGTATAATAATTTATTCATTATACATATTTAAAGTTTTTGTTTAATTAAACATTTAATTTGTTTGTAAACTTTATAACATCTGTTTCACTCTATGATTCTTAAAACAATGATATAGGAACGGTTCTAGAAGTACCTAACTCTATTCATTGATTTTAATTAGTATATAGTGACCCTAACAGATTATTTCATGATAACCGTGTCTCTGAAGGCACTGTAAATTGCCGCAACAAAATTGATTGCAATAGTCCCATGATTAAAACGGTAAACTTTTATTTTAAGTATGCTATTTATTACGCACTCAAATCTCGAAGTTTTTAAGTAAAGAAATGCAGTGGAACAACAAATGGCTCGTAAAAGGGTTAATGGGCCGTCCGGGACCCGAACGAAGCCCGGGATAACTAGGGAAATATTATGTGAGGAAATAAATATAGTATTATACTTCTAATACTACTTTTATTACAAAATTAAATGTTATAACTAGCTCTCGCTTTCTTATTAAATATGATCATTGTTAAGAAGTAAACGTTAATGGATGTCTTATATTTTGGATATTTTCTATGGAAGCTTCTATACTATGAAAGGTTGTCTAGAAGAAATCGCTTATATAGCGATAAAGCTCCTCATTATACACGCCTTTGTTACTACTTACATTCTGTATCTACTTTAACTGGTTTGCATTAAATAATAATAATATTTAATTACATATGTATTGAAGGATGTAACCGACGAAGTAAGCAATTTTTCTTGTTAATAAAAATAAGGAGCTTATGAAATTGTAAATCCAATAACAGTTAGTTTGTTCCATTACAAATGTAGCAGGGTGAACTTAGTTTAATAGATAAAAAAATAAAAATTAGAAGGTATCAGAGGGCCTAAGCATAATACATATTGTATTTCAATTATCGCAATCGATTCGCAAAATGTATAGGATTTGACATAAGCTCTCGCTTAGCTATCGAGTGTGAATGTCAAATACCATACATTTTTCATTTAGCGATTCGATTGTGATTACCGAAATGTCTCTTGTCGAGGCCCTTTAAAACTATTAAGGTACAATCTTATTTTTACATTTTGCAAAAGACGTCGTAAACATCAATTTATGCCAAGAATCAAAGTATAATAATAAATAAAACCGAGCTTATTATTATTATAATGTAAAATAATAACCATAATATATAGTAACTATAATATAATTCATTTTAATAACTTAAAGTTGACGTTGTAGTGTTGTAGGCAACAAGTGGCCATTTTAGGTCACATTTCGCCTATTTCAAAAGTAAATTATTGTGTTGTATGAAAACATATAAATCAGTTTATGTTCTACTCAGGTTGAAACCAAAGTGGTCACGTAGTGTACAGTTTCAGAGACTTTCTCCCGCGTACGTATTGGCCTTTATTTAATAAACCTTATAAATTTTTGATCCAGAATAGTTCAATTACTGAAATTTATGTTTTATTATACAGGAGACAATTTGTATAATTGTTAGAATTTTTGTTATTTCTCACAAGGTAAGTGTTTACAAATTTTGTAAATTACATTAAGATTCTGACAGGATTCTGAAGATTATGACAGCGTATGCTTACAATTATTCGTTTATAAGAATCACAAATAATAATTTATCTTAAAGTTTAAATAACGATTTGTCATGATGAGATTTGGTTTAAAAGAAGTTTACTCAAAAAAGTACACTCTATACTATTTAAATTTAAGTATAATAGTAACAAAAAATACCATAATATATTCTAAAAAAAAATTTCTTCTCTTATATATATAAAAATGAATAGCTGTTCTTTTAGTTGGAGTTATTGGCGCATAATGACGGGGTCGGTTGGGTTCTGTATATTTTATTTCATATATTGTGTTGTAGTGTTGTTTTTGTCATGAAATTGGTGTATCTTTAAATCGTGCATTATATAGAATACATCATTCAGCGTTGATAAGTGACTTACGTGTGATTTATCAGTATATCATTTCCATTCATTCATTTGTAGGGTAAGTTCATTTATTTGACAACATTTTAAGATTTCATTCTCATTTACTTATTATTCCACGGTAATCATTATCATAACATTCCATTTTCGTATCATTTCATCATAATCGCTTACATTGCATTCCATTTTCAAAAATTTTCTTGTAAGTCATTAAAAAAATAGCGGGGCCTACCATTTGTCGCCAAAAAGTCCATGGGACAAAGGGCTACATTGCACCAGTACCCTGGAGCCATAAATAAAGATAATGACATTATTGAAGATATGGCTTAAAAGTCTTAGTTACCAGGCTTAATAATTGAAAAAATATAGATATATAATATAGTTACAAGAACATACAAAATATAATGAGGCCTAATTTGGGTTAGTAAAAAATTGTTATCTCCGAAAAAATACGATACACAAAATGCTGTCATATTATCTATCATGAAAAGGGTGAGATTTTTTAAAATGAAATTGTACAGATGTAAAAATTAACTGTCATAGTAAGTACCCAATTTCGCTTAACTGCGACATACATCGGGTGAATTTGCAATTAGAATTTTTTGCACGTCCTCCTACCCGTGAAATGTTTCGTTCTTTATCCGCAGTACGAGACAGAATGTATCTAACAGGCCTATAAATATAAAATTCTACCATTGCAGGAGAAACATGACACAATTTGTCTTATGACGTTGTTGTGTATCAAAGAGATAAGTATACAAAGAGGCGTCATTACAAGTTTCGGGGTTCGTTGGTGAATACGGTAACTTCGTAATTAGGTTGTACGACGATCCGTCTTTCGCATCCTCTTTGGTTAAGTTTTAGTTGTGTGGACAGCCGCAATAAGTTTGTGTAACTAAATTATCTATTTTCTACTAAATTATTATGTATAGTTTGACCACTTCGAACTTTAAGGAATAGAATATTTTGACTTTATACTATTCAGTGTAATTTCATAAAAGTGAGAAAACTACCTATTTTGATAGTAATCAAATTTTTAATAAGGTTTAAATTTAATGGAAGAAGTTTGTTTACAACCTTTGATGTTTCACAACGCAGTAGCTGTATTATGACACATTAACTATTCTATTCAATTTAATTATGGGCTTAAAAATTGCCCTAAATTAAAATTAAATGACCTTGTTAACAAAGAGAATTAGAATGAGAATGAAAGAAGGAGTTCATAATACACCACTAGAATCAAGGTCCCCTGCTCCAATCGCAACCCGTTGGAGTCAATGCCTTGGCATTTGTACGAGCTCTACATTAAATAATAAATAATACCTATTTTCTCTTAAAAAATCAAACACGTAATTTCAGGCGACAATATTCTAATAGGCCTATCACAGTTTAGTTACCAAGTAATTTTTATTATTTCTATAAATTTAATCAAAAAGGCAAGGCAATTAAACTCAAGTTTATGTATTTATAATATAAGTATAGAATAGAATAGAATATATCTTTATTGTAGATCAGCCAATTCAAGAAGAGAAACCCTCAATAAAAAACTTTTGACTAATTTTGTACAAAGGGCGACCTGAATCATGAAGTATTGTCATCAACAGCTAAATACGTCACCAATGAGAGGCTCGAGCCTACCCGACATTATGGCGATTAGTACTAAGTCTATTAAGCCTAATCGCCTAGGCATTAGTCATTAGGAAGCATTCATTGCTATGCAGACGATAGTACAGTGCATGGGGATCCCCCATAATATCCATAATATCCATTATGGACACCCAACTGCTGGGCGCGTGGATGTGGGGAGAGAGAGAGCGAATCTTACTATTGAGCTCGATGGAGTGCCGGACCTTGTCTCTGAATGGGGATCTAAGAATCTTATCGAGTTCAATGCTAAAAAACGCAGGTGTGCGCGTTTTCAACTAAAAAGTCGCCGTTCCTTCCCCTTCATTCTCTATGTATTTAAAACATGTTAGCAATAAAATTTCTATGAATTCTAGAATAAAGCCTTCAAGAATAGTTCCATACCAACTGTACTGTCGAAATATTTTGTTAGTAGATTTATCTTAGTTTACGCAGTAAATCTTTTACAAATAGTTCCGATTAAAATGTCATTTCCCCAAAATTCCTGATTTTCTACTAAATATAAAAAACGTTTATATAATTTTTCTTATTAGATTTGTGGTGCAAACTAATCAAAAATGGCATAGTTGTACTGGCTTCAATCTATGCTCATAATTAGTATGAAAATAATTATTTGAAAATCTACGGAACTACACATTATTTAACGGCAGCTATTGCCCCTTCGTTTTTCTTATAAACTCAGAAATTTATCTACCAAAGATTTTCCCAGCAATTTACAAGAAATATTATGACGGAGTGACCCATGTGAAAGCATAATGCTTACTTCGTTTCCCGCTACATCGACTTTATGGAGCGGCAAAATATTCTTATCTCAACGCCGAGAATGGCCGGACCAAAATTGTACGTAAAATTGGTTGAATGTCAAGGGATATTGTTTTTTGACCTAGAGTAAACTATGAATACGGGCTGGGCGTGATGACGAGAGAAAAATAGAATATCATTAAGATTATGCTATTAGCGCTAATTCCACATGATCTGGAAACAAATAACAGTGCGGTAACATGTTACAAAGGTCTATGTTCCATTTATTTATTTATACATCATCGACAATTACAATGTATATAAAGACAAAAGATATATCTTTGCAGGTATATAAAACATTATCAAAAAACGAAGAAACTGAACAAAATAGTATATTTTTTAATTAATTAATTAAGATGTAATTACAATTATTTGTTGTTGCATGCATTTTCCTTTGAATACTCGGTCAGGATCGCTAAAGATATCGATGTCACGATTGTTAAGCTGTTGTAAGTATGCATACATCTGTTTAACGGAAAATACTTACCCAAATTGGTTCTCGTAAAAGAAATATTGGCAAGCGATAGTAAGCCACACCCGCTAAAATAAATTTACCACGATGTAGATGATGCAACAGCATCATATCCAAGAGCTTACGTTAGTCGGCTAGTGAGGTTATGTTAAAGTTATATTGCTTTAGTGTCAGTATAATCTTAAAGATAATGTTACTGATAGTTTGTATAAAGCCTTTTTTGTTTATATGTCAGTTTACTTTTTAATATATTTTGATACTAGATTGTTTTTGATATGTTATGTTGTTGTCAATATACCGGTGACGAGTCAAGACGTGGTTTCCTTGTTTTCACACTTCTCTCCAAATACAGTCCACAGGCTCCCCGAGTTAACTACCGTAACAGATAATAATATAATTAGTTTGCTATATTTATGTCATTGTATAGCAGAAATAGTGATAATGTTCTATGGACACCACTAAAAGATTAAACTCTTGAAAGCTAATCTGAAATTGCTAAAAAATCTGATGTTTCATACAAATAGACGAATTTAAAAAAATAGATATTGCACCTATTCGTACGAAGAGATTTGCTTCTTCTTTTATTATGCGAATTGCTAAGGTGTGAAATTCTTTGTGGAGGTCAGTTTTCTCGGATCATTACAATATGGAAATCTTTAAGGTCAGGGTGAACAAGCACGTGTGCGTAGTAGTAGTAAGCATAGGCCTCATCATAGCTTACCTTCAGGCGTGATTATTAAGCCTATTCTAAAAAAGATACATCGGTATAATATTTATTATTCTACAACGCAAGACCCATCCATTCAGCAGATGGACTCTTCTATCAAGGACAGATCGATATGGTGGAAATTCCGGATAATATAACTCACTAAGAAACCTTCTTTAAAAGTAATTAAGGTCCTCAAATGAGGGCCCTATTCAACACAAAATATAAAAGGTTCAAAATGAAAAAAATCTTTTGTATTGACAGAACTTTTGTTAAGAATTATAAGCATTCCGATTTGAATTTTCGGCATGATCTAAATTATGTATAAAACTTTTGTAAGTACTACATCTAAGGGTTTTTTCTCATGACGCGATTAGAAATGAGCGATATCGCATTGATACAAAAAATCAAAAGCGCATCAAAGTTTATACTTTTTAATTAGCTTAACTTTAGAGTCAAAAGCCGTTCAATATGATAGAACTTAATTAAATTTCTAAAAATATAACATTCAACGTATATTTATTCTAATACTAATAACGTTAAATATTATGATGATAATACTAAATTTAAATAAATCATTAACCGCTAATTTAGATGGGTGGTCAACAGTATCTCCTTTCGAATCGCGTTTAGAGAAAATACCCTGATTTTATTACAACCCGCGTTTAAGCACTTCTGATATGTTAGAAAAATCGGTGTGCTAATTTTTGTTTTCTATATGTCTTTCAAAATCAGCAAAACAATAGATCAAGTGTTAGCACGCTTATCAAGGGTATTATGTTAAAATATTCAGTTATTTGTTTACAGGTTTGATACCTTGTCCTTTTTTGTTTTTGAGTTCCCGATTTTTCGGCGCCGGTGCAAGCGCCATGATTATTGAGATAACTGACAATTTACTATCTACATGTTAATGTTCATGAAAGTTTAAAACAATTATATCCTTCAAAATAACCTTAATATTCAAATTATTAACAAATGTTACTAGAACAATAAGAAGACTTTCCTAAACCTTTTCAACAGATAAAAGTGATTACTTTGAGCTTACTGCCTACGCGAGGCTTGGATTAAAATTGTATTCAAAGTACTTTCAAGATTTCGTTCCCTAAGTTTAATCGTGGACGTTTTCTTGTTTATTGTAATAAACAAAAGATTCAGAATTAAGTAATATATTACTTTTGTTATTGTGTTCATGAAGAGATTGTGGTTGAGAGAGAGAAGTTCTTTGAGGTTGAGCTGTAATAAGATATGGCCACTTAAGATATCATTTGAAAATCGCTATTGCTATCGCTAAGTCGGAAATTTATGAGATTTGACATTTGAGCTGGTTAAGTTAAATAAACTTATGTCAAGTTCCATAAGAGGTGTTGTCAAAATGATTTTCATTGGTATTAAGTATACTATCAGAATCCTTAAGGACAGAGTTAATAAACCGAAGAATAAGAACTAAATTGTATGCGTTTTGACATATGTACTAAATAAGTTGACTGAAAGCTATCATTAGTTCCAATATATTTGCATTCAACAATAGTTAGTGTCCATAAATGTCTTGTCTAGGCCTACAGTTTTGTTTGTCTAGTGTTCTACCCAGGACAATTCATCTTTATTTTGACAACCTGATAAAATTGAGTTGGTATTATGAAATAACTAGAAGAAATTTACATTAAGGTTCTCTGGAACTGAATATTAGAACTAAGTTAAAGGTTTTCCGGAATCACTCAAACGTGAATGTAACTTGAAAATGAATTTTAAAAGTTATTCTTTTATTTCCCTTTGAAATAAATCCGTTTTTTAAGCGTTGCTTTATCTGACATACAATAAAAACTGTCTAGACAGATTCATTCTGTTTCACGCCAGTTTTTTTTTAATAGTTAAGTTTATGTTATTTAAATTGAAAATCTACTGAATGCTTCTAATTTACTTTTAAAATTAAAGAATACAATTTCGTTGCGTCTCTAAATAGAATCGTATGAAAACAAATTTATAAATAACCTATTTTAAGATGAGGTGTCTGAACTTAGAGAATGGAGAACATTTTCATATCCAATTTGATATATTATGAGCTCATATATTTCAAAAAGCTTTATATAAACCGTGATATTGTTCTGAATAATTTTTGTTAAATCCACGTGTTGGTTCATGGCCAATCCTCTGTTATGTGTATTCATTTCATTGAAATATTGGTGATATATGTTATATTCAAAACGATTAGATAGAACTTTAAAACATTAAAATGATGGATTATTATAACAATGATGTCGTAATAAATATATGAATGTTATTGGAATTTTTTATTTCTTACTTTGAAAAATTGGAAAAATATTGGATTTTGTATATATAGAGTAATATATAGTGAGCCTCAGGCCTTGAATAATGACGACACAAATCTCACGTAATCCCATTGGTGTTTCCGGGATTGGCGGATCGCTTTAGGTCGCTTCTTAAGGGATAAAAGTGGCTTATGCAGCTTACAAGAAAAGGTTATTTTGACTATTTTAAAAATTCTAGGGATTATTTGATAGGCTCTAAAATATCTACGTTCAGTGTTATTTAGATTTTAGATCAACTTCCGGACCATAGTGTAGGTAAGGGAAATGATTTGATATTAATCTAATTTAAATTTACCATTTCTTACTAAAAATACTTAGACTCTTACTTAAAGTAAAGTAAGTAAGTAAGCTCGTAACACCATTCAATTAACCTTATTATTTATATCATAAAATAGAGTTCACTTTAAAAAATCTCCTACACTTGTGATAGTAATAAGAATGCCGTGAACTATGTCAGTCCTTTGTATATGGGGAGAAGTGTGTGTGTTTAAGGTATACTAAATTCGTTCATTCAAAGTACTGATGTTAGAGGAATATGTAGTGAATATGTAACGAATAAAGATAGAAGGCATAAATTTTAAACTTTTATTTTATTTTTATTAATATATTCGTCATCATCATCTACAGCCTATATTTGTCCCAACGTTGGGCACAGACCTTCCAACATGGAAGTAACTAATGAGGAGTTTTGACATAACACTAACGCTCTGGCCCAATGCGATATGATTTGTCATATCCACTTTATAATATTTGTTAAATAAAAACACGAGACAGTATTATTCACTTTCCTTTTTATTTAGTTAAAAGTCAAAAAACCAAATAGGGAAACATGTAAGTTGCTGAGATAATTCTTTAGACTTGTCTTTGTAAGAACCATATATGAAAATTATAGCAGACTGACTACTGAAATATTATGTTCAGTAGTCAGTCTGCTATATATACATAATATAGCAGACTGACTACTGAACATAATAACGCAGATTTTTGGTGTAATCAATTTTTTGGTTTGAAAATCATTCAATTAATCGTTATTTATATATAAAAAGGGACAGTACACTCCTCATCATTTATTAATTTAATGAACATGTAGGCCCATACGACTCCATCAGGCCATAAGGCTGGGCTGCCTAGGCGCCCCCGGTGAATTGCTTTGGCAGAATTCAGGTCGCCTCCGTGAAGGGCAATGGTGTTACAGGGGAGTTTTAGTGGGTATTCCCAGTGCTGCTCTGATGAGACACTGGTTGAGCCATTAATGCCGCTTAGCCAGTGGCTTGTAGACCCGTAAACGGTTTAGGAAAAAGGGCAATTACGACTATGCAACATAATAGTTACATGAAATGTCCGAGGTCAACAAATAATGGTAAAAACTACGTAAGGGAGTCGCTCATTATAGAAACAGTAAGCTATAATATCCATACTTATATATTTATACTAATCCATTGTTATAAAGTTGTTTTTTTACGATTTAGAGAACAATACCCGGATACTACATGGAAATAAGCACTATATCCGCCATAACCGCTCCACCGATCTAATAAATATTAAATGACCGTTTGCAATAACAGCCCTTACTGTAAAGCATTTTGGTACACTAAGGTCATGTTATTTTTTAGAATCGGTGCTTCTCTGTCTAGTGTTTCTGGAAACAACTTAGTACCAACTCCAAAAAATATTTTAAAATTAAAAATGGCGGCAAATTGTTTAAATCCATTACAATGACTTAATTAATGGAACATATTGAGCCGATTTAGTAATTTGTAAATCATACATAACAATCTATTTCATTAACTAGCCGTGATATACTCCCGGGAACCTCAAGATAATTTTCAAAACCGTACAGGCACAGTTTTGATTGTATTTTTTGGATTTTATGGCTTTTCAAGCCAAGCTAGCCGATGAAATGAGATATATTCGTGGAATCAAAAATTTTAGCTGCTGCTATTGAAAGTATACTTAGCAAGTAAAGTAAATAATATATGATGAAACTAACGTAAAAATATATGTTAATTACAAAAATAATTATACTGGCAATTATACGCAAATTATATGAAGTGAGGCGTGGTGCCGACGAAACCTTATATATATTATAAAAGGATACCGCAGCTGTGGTAATTGCAGTAATTTGAAATTTCCTCACGTTCTCAACTTCTATCCTTCACCTGCAATTTTAAGATAGGTTTTTGCTTGATTGCCAACATGCATTACATGCATAAAATTTAGCCAGCAGAGGCTATAAATCTAAAACGTGTATAATTACTCTTTCTTTGAAGAAAAATTCTTAATCTTACTTTGAAAATTAGCCAATTTTATTTAAATTTCTATTATATTAATATTAAGAAAAAAAATCCAAGCCTAAAACTATTTCCGAGGCGGGAAATATTTCGAGTTTTGATGTTTATTTTACATTGTTATTTTATTATTTCTTAAACCACACATAAAATTAACTTTTACAATGAAAGCCATTATCACTACCACTACCACTACCATTATGCTCTACAATATACGACATATCATCTCTGTACGCGGCGACGTTGGAATGTCACTTCGTCAAATTTTACTAATTTTCACCAACATTTTCTAAAACAACGGTAGTAATGAAAATGATAAACATTATTTGTAGCCTAAATAAACAAAGCACTCGATTGGAATTCTTTGACATCAGTAAAATTTAATTTCAAAATTTTTTATTCGATAGTTATTCGAGCCTGACTCTAGGGTTTTAAATGATTGTTACATTCCATTTTTTTTTCTTAAAACATTGAATGCTTCCACACTGCCTGATGGTAAGCATCAAGGGAAGATGAATTAAACAATTTATTGCTGTAGCCAACTCCATCTTGTCGGCTTAAATTTTTGTCTCTTTTATGAGCAACATTTATTAAAAAAATAAAATAAAATAATATAAATGGTAAAGAATTCCCCATGTACGATGAGCGACATAGAAACAAGTTACCGAATCTATTTATGCATAATGTTAAGGATGCTAGTGCATTAACTGGTAATATCTCTGTTTTACAAAATGGCCAGGCAGCTAAGGATTATTAGGGGGAAGCATCTATTAGACAATGGTCCTTCATAATGAGCTCGATTGGGTAATGGGTTGTAAGCTGTGGTTTCGATAAGGAAAATAAATTAACCATGGTTGATAATTGGATAGGTCAATCAAATTTGTAATCTCGAGCACCGTGCTCCTTCCACAAACCTGCCAGGGCCTATTGGGCCTGCGTGGTGGCATAACCTCCTCATAAGATTCTTCCATGTAGGAAGGCATGTGCTCACAATGTGTCGTTTCTAGACTGTAGATGATGTTAATGATGATGATTGATCTAGCCGCTTTTTTTCGCCACCAGTCTGTTTTGCCTTAGTCCACAGTTCTTCATTCTGCCTAGCTGCCACCTCTAATTTCGTCTCGCTATTCCATTATCCGTCTTCGACCCTAGTTTTCTGCCGAATTACGTACATGTACAATAATGCAGTGAACCCCCTTTTTGACAGTTCGTGATTACTATTGCAAATATTTTAAGGATGCTAATATGTCACAGTGTAACTATTGCTTGTGACTGTACTTTTAAAATTATTTTATTGCATTAAAATCATGTTAAATTTATCCTGCAATATTCATGAACCGTTCCAACTTATGCTCGTTAAATACTTGGTTGTTCTATAAATTCTAAACCTTTGTCCGTAAATCGCGAATGTTTGTACGGAATCGTGCATTTATACGTTATGCGGCTTAGTGGTTGTACTGTTGTTCTATATCAAATTTATAATGACTGCTAGAGAAGGCGTGATAGTATTCGCAAAGTACACTTGCTAACCAGACGTATTATACCATATATTGAAAATATTTTAGAATAAGGAAGTTGCAGGGAAGCAAATGTATACTTTCTCAAAATAATGCAAAAATATTTGTTTTCTTTTAATTAAGATATTTGTTAGTTTCGTCAATATCTCCACCAAGTTCATGAGTTGTAATTAGAATATTTTTTATAAAACATGCCTTTGTGTTCAAGCAACCAAAGAACCCACTTCCTGCCGTTTCGATAGATCAAAGTATTCAAGTCAAATATTCAATTAAGTCACACTCTTCCAGATAATATGCAATGGGAATGTGTGTATGTGTAATATAATGTAACATTTCTCACTCACACTTAATATCAAGGCCAAATTAAGTATCATTTAGAGCTTGTTTTATGGATACTAGATAAGGGCGAAATATATATCCATACGAACATCCATGACTGGTATAATGAAAATATAATACTACTAAATATTCGTACTATATTTTAATTATACAAATATATACCCCTATGGGAGTTCGAACCTGGGAACTTTTTCTAAGTAGATAGGGGTATTGACCAAACGACCAGCCTGCCGTATGTGTGTTATAAAGATAGACTTGATATGACATGATTGTCGAGAGTAATATAAACACAAGTGTGGAGGTACACACATGCATCAGATTGTGAACCTGCTAGTGTCTTAAATAAGAAAAAAAAGAAATCAGATAAAAATAAATAATAAGGCAGGACAGAGAGTAAAAATAATAAGTTTAAAAGCGTCATATAATTTTCATTTTCTCTATTTCCATTTTCAACAAATTTATATGTGAAAAATGGTTCTTAAGGAAAACGGTTCTTGACTCCGATAAATTGCTTGACGTGAATTTTTAAGCCAACGTAAGCTGACGTAAATCTTATCACTGGAAATAAATTATGTCATCGGCATCCGATCAGAGAAGTCGGCCGTAAGTGGCTCAGAATATGCTTTTATACATTTATTTTTTGATAGACTTATTACAGTGCATTTACATTACAGTGCATGTGCACTCACAAATATTTAAAACAAACACGTGTATACGCGAATTACATTTCTGAGATTAATTACTTAAGGACGCTATAAACAGTTTGTCATTGCGGTTGTATTTAGGTTATAATAACTTTAGAATAAGTACGTTAGAATCCTTCAGTATTTGATGTGTTCTAATGATAATATCGCTTTGGCAATATTGTTAGATGAACTAATATTGTTTCAGTGTCTTTCAAATTGTAATTATATCATACAATTTAATACATATATAATTCAGGGTATACAAAATACTTTGTCATTTATCAATTATTTGACAAACCCAAAACATTTCAAATCAGACAGTAATATTAGGCTCGTGAATAGTTTTTATAATGGTTTACAATCTAATACTCATTTGAACTCTTTTTATGAAGTATTATACCAAAAACTATAAACTAATTTTCTGATACATTTTGTGACAAGCAGATCGTTTTATGTTTTCTATGCTTTATTAATAATAATCAATATTCTATATAGGCTCTTGTTAAATACATTTACCTCATACTCTTTGGTATGTTATTTATTGTATATGACCAAAGGTATAATGAGTAATATACTTCAACGTAGCAATGTTGTATTTAGCTTAAATATAGAAACAAATGAAACATGCCCACAGAAATTCTCTTCGCAATGTCAGTGGCAAAAACGGATCACATTATGACGACGACATTTTCCAGTAATTTTTTGCAAGATTCTCCGACAAATCCACAAAATGATCTCGCTACATACCAAAACCATTAGTTACCCGGGAGTGGTTCGCCCTAAGGACTGATTGGGGTGAAGACGCAGTGACAAATGACTGTCGCAAAGTGATATCGAATCACCTACAACGGGCTAAGTATTTAGAGATGTCTCAATTTAAATATTAAAATTGAATTTATTTGTTATGTATGCCAACAATTTTACAATTCTGACATACAAGATGAAGCTAGTTAAACGTAACAAACACTGTTAAAACAAAAAATTAAAGGATGAATATGAATTCATAAGTTTGAGTTCGTACAGAGCCAGATACCTCCATAGAGATTTGTAGTTTCCATTTAGGGAATCTGAATATCGAATAATTGTGTTTAGGCTGAAGCCTAAAAACGTTTAAAGTTTCAACGTTATACCTATCTCATTGGAATTATTAACAAATTTCAAAAAGGCAAAAGATACGGCACCGTGAAGACAGTATATATGTCTAGATATATTTAATAAATAGTTAACTAGTTTTGCACTTCTCGGTTCTGTTACATCTTATCGTCTTACGCTCTTCTACCGCACTGCAGGTTTGGACTAGTTTAGTTTGTCCACAACGTAAATGCATAAGAATTTACGCTATGAAGAAACTTTAAGTATGATAACAAACTCTCTACGTTTTGATTTATTCTAAAGATAAATTTTGTAAGATTATAATAAAATAATAATAATCAATTATGTCCTTTAAAAACGAACTTTAAGACGATGAAAATTGACATGTGTAAATTGTGCGAAGTTCACATAATTCTAGCCATCTCAATATGTTTGATCTATCTTATGTCAATATCAATGTTCTGACAATTTTCTATTCTATTTTGATATACTCACTCATAAATATATTATATACATCAAGCTATATCTAAGCCAGTCTTGTAAAGAGCTCGAAACAATGACATTTATCTCCTCTGCTCAAGAACAGCAATCGCATCAAAATTTTGCCTTTGACAAAGTTTTATAGATTCTCATTTTGTAATCTGTGTTTTCAATTATTTCCTAAAAGACGGCACATTTTTACTCACCAATGTTCCGATCTCTGCTTCTATCAGACTTTAATTGGTATTGAGGAATATTTTTATATAAGCGCAACATCACAGCGATAAACAGTAAAGCGGCTATGTATTATATATATAGCTTACTTCAAAATGAAAGCGATAGATTCAGTTATACAATGAAAGGGCTGGTCACTCATCGATTAAAAGAAGTGCCGTCTAGGAGTACGTCAAAGAGCAATGGAATGCAGCATGGAATGTATCGGGAATAAAAAGTACAGACTACGTAACACCACGCCGTGCTCAAAAATGGGCATAATTGACGTATGAATGGATATACTTTTTATATAAATAATGTAGTAAGTACTTTTAATTCGCAGTCGACAGTCTCTTGGATGATTAGTCCAGTGCAAGTCGTTCCAATTGGGATGTCTTAAAGTACTAAATATTTTTGATTATGTGGAAGAATGACCGCCTGATGATTAATGGTAATCAGCGTCTTTAGACCTAGCAAAATTAATCGAATATTTAAGTGCTGGTGCGTTGACTTCCTATGCAGTGGCTACCAAACCACGCCTTCAACATTCACACCCAAATAGAGAACTGCTTCGTTATCATATTAGCCGATAAACGTCCACTAGATAAAGACCTCCCAAGGATCTTCAAACCGATCGGTCAACGGCTTCCCGCGGCCTTTGCCATATCGTCGGTCCACCTTGTGGGAGGATTATCAACGCTGCGTCTCCCGGTACGTGGCTGCCACTCGAGGACCATTCCGCCCAAACGGCCGTTACTTCTCATTCCAATGTGCCCTTGTCACTGTCACTTCAGGCTCGCAATTTTTTGAGTTTCTCTTGTAGATCTCATCATTTTTGATTCGAGTCCATTGCCCTTTGGCGAAATGCTTAGAAAATTTAAAATTTGGTAATACCTCCCGAAATGTACGTACAACTAGATCTACCATATAGTAAATAAAATGTCGCTTGTTAAACATATTAACTTTTTATATTAGCTTCTAAGATTTTATTAATCTGTGCTAAATTAAAACTGAAAAATTAAAGATTTTAGTTTAATTAAACTCAAGAGATTTGTAAAAAGCACAAAATAAATACTAAGCCTAGCCCACGCTTACATGTTTCTATAGGCACATCATTGGTACAGAATACAGCTGTGCCATTGTTTTCAACGGGATCAGAAATGTCGTCATTTGTTCACCTTATTTACAGCAAAATAAGGATTAGTGTTGATTGACTGAACTTTGTAATGTATATTAAAATGAACTGGTAAAATTTACATTGACGTCGGTCTGTAGAGAAGTGTAAGCCTCTAGTCCGCTTTAGCAAAAAATCTTTTCTACATTTTTGGTAATGTATAACGTTTTATAGATAGATACTTACCTACCTATCCACTTCAATTGTAATGCCTATTCATAAGAGCCGTATCGTACTAGCTATAATTTCTATTACTCAGTTGATTAAGATTTCATTTGCATATCTATGTTATCGCATTATATAGCTTATTCTAAACGCTTAATCTAATCAAAACAAGACAAAGGAATAGCATAATTGATTAATAATATCTGTCTAATTATTACACTTAATTCATTTAATATGTTTCACAAACACTTCTATACAATATTAATTCAATGGTTGCATATTATGGTTTTACTAGATCAGAACATAATTCGATTTATCATAAATTAATGAAGATTAATGATTAACTATTCAATACTGGTTTATAACTATTATCTTATTGAACGTCAATTATAAGCCGTAATTGAGGGCTCACTCTACGAAGAACAGACAAGAAACTTCGAAAATCATATTCAAAATATTTTATTGAACACTTGTTCATAATAGTCAATTTTTGTGAACATGTTACTTTTATTAAAGGTGAATTTTAAGCTACTATTCGTTAATCTACCGCGGGTCTTGGCCTAAACAGAACAAACTCAGCAAGAATTCTCCTTCTTCTCTGTCATATACGTCATATTCGGAGTGATGCTGTATATGAATATATGTAAGATGTATTCGATCTAGCGTTATCATGATGAAAGACCACACCCTTTCTATAAATCACTTTCAGCCGCTTTTAAAAAGCTCTTAATGAACAATGCTCCTCCAATCCCACCATAGACACAGTTTCACCTTATTGCGAGCTAACCCAGGTTTTGCTTTTAAGCACTTAACTTTTTTGCACGTTCTTGTCATACGTGATCCATTTATCATCACCAAAAATGGTTCGGTTTCAATACATTTGAATAAAGAATTGCAAACGAGCACACGGTTCATTAGGTATCTTTCAGTGAGCTCTTGTGGCACCGAAATATCGAGCTTTTTTATGTATCTTTAGCTTTTTTCGAATGGGTCATAACTGTTTTGTGGTCAATTTCCCAGTTCTTCAGCTATATCTCAACTGCTGATATGCTAATCTTGCTCCACTTTTTCAAAAAGTGTCCTAGTGTCCATTTTATCCTTAACAAGGCGACCAAAGTGAGGTGCAATCTTTGACATCAAAATTTCCAGATTGAAAACGCTTAAACTAACTTTGTGCTACGACATCGATATCACTTGGTGTTTAATTTCCCAAGGTATCGTTTACTTCATCTAATTAATTGGAAGATTAGTATGTTCAAGTTTCATTGTTTTAGATAAACAAATCAGATCCATTCTATTTGTTTAGATAAGACCACCTGATATTTGAAAATGATATTTTTGAACCTATATCTAGTATAATGATTTTCTGAGAAAAGTAATGATTTTCATCGATCAATGACGTATTTTATAAAACATAGACAGATAATATTTACCTTTAGAATTATATTATAAGCCACTTACCTGATTTCCATTGCATATTGGCCGAGTATTTATATCATATTGTATATAAGGTATTTCAAATTTAAAAAAAAAACCATAATACAAAGTCTATGTATTCAATAGCATAAACTATATAATATATAATAGATAGAAACCATAAATGATAGAAAACACGACTTGAGTGAAGAAGACACTAGAATCTGGTCTCAAAATATATTAAATAGTAAATAGATATAAGTAACAAAATACTTCCTAATATTAATAATGAATTTATTTATAATATATTCTGCAATAAGCTTTACTAACCTCAAGGCTACAGCCAATGTCAAAATATTTTAATCAACTATGTACACATATATACAATTATTGAACGACAATCTATGCCAGCTGTTCGTACATCTGCCGAGGGGTCTTATAAGGACCCCGGCCTATAAGTCTATATATAGGCAAGATCTTACAAATAGCATACGCCTTGTAAAGTTGTGACCTGGTGAATTGCTAAGCAGAACCCAGCTGAACCCAGCTCACCCCCGTGAAGGTCAATGGAGTTACAGGGAACTTTTTAGTGGGTATTAATAGTGCTAGGTCAGTGAACGGACTCCTCGTAAAAAAAGGTATACAGTATTTTGTTAGGTTGATCTAAATAAAATTTCATTCAAACGAAATAAAACCACACTTATAATGGTTATTTATAACACCGACAACGTAATAAAAGGTATTGTAAAAGGTATTCATTTGAAATATTTTAAAAATACTATTTGCTTTCGAAAAGAAGTTCACCTTGAATTGCAATAACTTCTTATTTAGAAAATAAGTTACAATTTTATCATGACATTTAGGATGTGTTTAAAAAAGTCTACTGACTATTCAGTAGCCTTTTTTAAACACATATCCTAAATGTCAATACGTATGCCATACCTACCTTTTTTCTTCAATACCTATGTATTGAAGAAAAAATATATTATTTATATCAAAATAATACCTTTTGCGATGTAATATTAACACTAATAGAAAAAAACCTCCATTGAAATCCATCCCAAAAAATAACATATATATTATGATTGGCTTTAAAAGACCAGTTTGATCGTCTCACGAAATACATCTTATTTAACACTTGACATTGTTAACAAGTTAACTCGTCTCTACCCGAAAAACGCTAGTGCAATAATATTTATGAGTTCCATAGTCTGCGTGGCACAAGAACTTGATTTAAGAGAGATTTATTAAAACGAGAAGAATATGTTGTCTTATTTTATTATCACTGAAAAATTGTGAGTTTATCAGATGAAATATTTTATATTTTTTATATAAAGTGCTCTAAAAAGCTTCTACGTTCACGTGACAGTTTCAACAGTTATGAAATACTTTAATTGCAAGATAGAAAAACAAGCAAGATCATTGGGTTTAATTAAAATAAAATATATACTATTCGTATATAAATAAAAAGGAATGTCGTTTCAAAGCGCATTTTCTAGTTGAGATTCATATATTGTTTTCTGTATCGACAAATCAAAACAGATTAAATATAAGTTTGATGAAAGACAAAGAAAACGTTTAATTTAAATAAAATCAAAGAATATAAATAATAAAAACCGCTTCTGTTGCAAAACAAGATTCCAATTTAATTTATTAAAATTATAGAACAAAACGCAACGATAGATAAATAAATAATATAACTTTGGTGTCTGATATTAATTTTGGAAGGTTAGTGATTTGATGATCAAAGTGAAATATAACTAAGTGGAATTCATCTAATTACGTTTATTGACGTCATGCTAGTGTTTATTAGGAACTCCTGAGTTGAGCTGACAAAGCAGCCTACATAAAACAGTCGGTGCTTGTAGACTCCTCCGTGACACATAGACTACAAGGCTGACTGAAAATAATATATTCTGAAAAAAAAGTATTACTAGTAAGGTAAGTATTACGTAGAATTACTGAGAAGAAGGCTATTTCTGCATGCAAAATTCATAGGAACCGAACTACAATCACAATATAATGTGCTGGCTCTCACAGACCCAACCCCATGACGCTGTGTTACCATACCAACATAATATGTGTTCTAATTATGAAAGAGGGGAAGAGACTACAAATTAACTGTAATTCCGAATTGTGTAGAATGTGTAAATAGTTCTGAGCCGTGTGTCTCGATTATTTGTCAACGCTTTCTCGGTCAGGTTTACACTGGGGTAGTGTACAAACTGACATTATTACTACATTATATTCAAGTAATCTTGGAAAGTGGCACATTTAAAAGCTGGTTTAGTATACAAGAAAGTGGTTAAGGCACCTCAAAGCTAGTTTGAAAGACAGTGTTCGATACTTCTGATTTTACACTACATAATTTATTGCATTTAATATTGGTTTATATTTCATTTTGATTATCACTCTGTGTGCATTCTTTTTATGAGGAACTACGAGGTATAATTACTCATTTAAATGATTCCGATTTTTTTAAACATGAAGGATAAAAGAAAATAATATCACTTTACGCGCAGACGCAACGTTTTAATTTTCATTAGACACAAAGCACAGCAAATGTCTTGCCTGGTTGTAACCAGTAGGAGGCATCCATATGTGAAGATAGCTAGTGCAGCATGAGACATACTGCCCTAGCCTCTACCTTACCAGCCCAAAAAGTGCCATTTCACGTCTCTTTCGAAGCGACCCAAGTAGTATGAAGGAGGGAGGGAGGGATACTTAATACGTGAGCCGGTAAAGAATTCCCCGCTGTGGCTGTCTGACAAATTAACGAGTCATGAAAATGTCTTCGTGAGTAAAGTAGACAAGCATCCATGCTCCTGAGTACGAATGGCTACTGAGGGACAAGATCGAAAAGATTTTCCGAGCACACTACAAATGATAGTAGGCGCTTATCGTCTTTACGCGGAACTCATTGATGTTCTAACTCCTCTGACTTGTTAACAAGTTGGACAGATGACTTTCAATAGTAAAATATATACTGTTTGCAAGCTTTCAAATCTGGAAGCACAAAAACTAACTCCATTATACTGACATTGGATGAGTTAGAAGCCGTGTGTCACCATTGTTTTGCGACACTGGCCCGGTCAGACGACACGATATGAGCACTCTCGACTGCAAACAAAGGGACACTTTGGAATCGCGGCGAATCTTACACAGTTTTACCGGGATATTAATGGAGAGAAGATTTGGAAAATACTAGTCACCTTATTACAAAACGCGGTCTAAAGTTAAACCTCGTTTAAACCTCTATCTACCTTAAATATTGGTATGCTGTTTATATCTTCCTTAAATAACAATGCGATAGCCTCAATTCTAAATTGAGTCTAACCACGTTTACCAATAAACCACGTTTTGTAATAAAGTAACCCTAGACTTAAACTCATTCGTGTCCCCCGTAAGTAAGAACGATTCTTCTTTCTACTCCTAATATTTACAGAATCAATTTTAAATCACCCCTTCTTCGTAGGTACCTTAATTAAATCTTTGTGTAAATAGAATATTGATAGGTTGATTGGAATTCCATGTCAAAGCATAATATTAATATGTAATTATTGAGTTTTTAGAGAGTTTGTTTGGCAGCTGAGTTGTTATTATAACTGTCAGAGGACCTCACTCCTTGTTCGAATTAATTAAGGTTAGGGGGATTCTTCGGTGGTCACCAACACTGAAGCAGACGATTATTATGTAACCTTCAGTATTTGTCATTTACCTTTTAATAGCTTGTTAAGAGGAAACACTAGGAATTTTCTTCCCCTATTTTCTCTTTGGATAATGCCACTAGAACTATTTTTAGGCATTAGCTTCTCTATTACCCCTTACATTTCCTGTTTTATTTAATACATAATTATGATTCTTACAAATTGAAAAAAAGCCTGGTTATTGGCTGTGCTGGAAAATCATACCATAGGAACACAGCTCACGCCTATCTTTAATTTTTTATGATTATAAGTAACTAAATTGGTAAAGTTTTTGTGGGAGTAACAGGGGACTGTGAAAACAAACCATAAACAATAGTTAATGTGACTAGTATCCTCAACGAGTTCAAGTAATCTGTCAGTTTCGTTACTTCTTAACTCCTAAAGCACTCCTATAATTCGGTGCTACAACGACATATTGGAAATTTTTCGAACTATGTATATTTAAATTTACATAAGAAGGCAACATAAAGGCGGAGACGCTGTATTCTGTACCAATTACCGCATATTTAAGACTCTGTATGCATTATTTAGAACTGCTTACATTGGTAAACCGTTATCATGTTTGATTACACTGTACCATGAGAGACAGCCTCCACTTTGTGAATACATACAGAATCTTAAGTCTGCGGTAATTGGTACCGATAGTGTAAAAAGCTTATTTAATGAACTCATATTGTGAACTCATAATTTCAACCCTTTTCAACTGTCACTATAATAGTTTTGGTCCTTCGAGATGGAGCCCATCTGAGGTATTTTAAATATTATCGCGACGCTTAATTCGATTTTCGAAAACGTTCACATACTGGGTTGTCATCAATCGTGTCTTGACACTGCTGAGTGCTGTCCTACATAATGGAGGATATATACAGAATACAACATTATATGCTATGATATGTTGACACTCGTGCTCGAAAATTAAGTGAATGTTTGTATTGGTTATTTTTAGATTATAAAAGCAAGTCTATTTTTTTTGATTTTTGAAACATTTTTTCTTTATTCTTGGATACAATCATAATAAGACAGCTTATCATTGAATTTATTCTAGATATTATAAAAAGCTACATATAGTCAAAATAAAAATATAAAACTTTAATTCTAGGAAAGTATTAATTTATAACAGGGTCCAAAACTGAAGACAAACATAATATCACTACAATAGGTAATAATAGGGGTTAAATATGAAATTTCTGTTTTAACGTACTGGCCAATTTGTTAGAATTATAAAATTTAAACTGCGTGGTGTGATATTTAAAGAAAAAAAAATCGCACATTAATGACAACATTCTTAATTTAAAAAAATAAGAAACTTTGACTTTCTATGGATTTTACATTCGACTCTAAATGTAAAGATGGATATATAAAAAGTAAGAGTGATTTTAGATATGAGTTCCGACGTTCCGACGAACTAATGCAGCAGAAACAGCTCGTAATACAGCATTAATAAATGCTGTGTTCGGAGAGGATGCGGATATAAACACATCGTGTTTTCCTGTTTTCACTGCTTCAGTGCTGATTTTGTTGCTTATATATTAAACTTTTGAAGGACTATGCATTTTTAATATTTGTACTTTGTTTACACAAATATCGCGTCCGCCAATTGTGCTTTTGTGCAATAAAGAATAAATAAATAAATAAATATTTAATAGATACTTAATTTGTGAAACTCATGTTTGTGCAATAGCACTAAATGTTATATTAACATTAACGATTAAGACAATAGAGTGGATTTTATCTTGCAATATTTGACCCGGTGACCTTTGTATCACCTAAACTCTGCCACTACCGCCATCTATCAAAAATTATCCGTATTAAACATGTAAGAAATGATAGTTTTGAATAGCACATCAGTAAATTACTTTATATTTCCAGATTTAATCATATATTTTTTATTTGATCTGTATTTTATATTTTTTCGGATATATGCAGACATCCTGTACCTAATACTGTGTATTAGAATTAGTCTATTCATAATTCATCTATTCATTTCAGTTATGTTATCTTTGCTTTAGCGTGTTAGAGTATAGATGCTGTCTCCCCTTACAGCTCGAGCCTCATCAATTGTGCTTGACTGAGGCGAGATTGAGAGCTAGGTCGACTTAACAATGCTGGTGTCTCTATGAATATGTAATTTAGAGATTCTACCCATGTGTTTTTATAATACACAACATACAATATATTATTACATGGTGAATTAATAACATTATATTTTGGTTGGCATAACGTGAATGGCCCTTTATACTTTCATGGTTACTCATATCAAAATAAAACTAAATTTAACACTAAATAAGAAATGAAATTTAATTAGATTTATTACTTAATTAGATTAATACAATTAACTGCGACTATTCTTAGTCTTCTTTCATCATAAATAATCTGAGACAGATAATCGGTGATTTCAATGGACGTTTCTAAAATGGCGACTTTAAGCATCTTTTCATTTTAAATATAATAAATTGCCGATGTCAAACTTCAATCTAATTTAATTTTTATCTTTCAGGTATGAGTTCCAACTTTACTTGACCGATTTAGTATATCTTAGATTTTTTAATTTGTTTCATTAAAAAAAATTGGTTACATTCAGTTGGATTTTTTTGATTAATTAAGTTTTATATCGAGGGAGTTCCCGCCTATGTCGCGGTGTAAAGTTACAAGGGCAAGACAATAAAGTTTACAAGGGCATTGGTGTCGATATGTTTCTAGAATGTCATCGCCCCAGCTGTATTAATTAATGATATTGCTGGTCTTGTTATAAACAATAGTTCCTACATAACATGTGCTTATTTGATTCATTCTAGGACTGAAAAACTAATTTTTTGTTGGGATAACAGCCATCACTTACTACAACATTTTTTAAGTTACTAGTTCGTTTATGGTATATTTTAAAAATATTATTGCGACAATTTAACACGATCTGGTTATTAAATAATAATATTTTTATACACGAACTAAACTGTACAACTACAAATAAATTTAGTTGTAAACATTAACCATTTCCAAAACATATTTTAATGAATGAAGGCAATTATTGTACCAACACTATTATTTTATCTAGGGCGAAGTTTTACTTAATGTATCAACATTAAGTAAATTATTTATGTTCCAAGTATCATACTTGGAACATAATCATTGATCTAAATAGACCATAAAGATTCCATAAAATTGATAATCAATCGAGATTAATCTTAATCTAAGTAATTTAATAATATGTACTTACATATTAATTTAATGAGTTTTAGATTAAAGCAACATAAAATGCTTTTATTAATATACATTTACGGGTTCCGTAGCTCAAGAGAAAATTAAAATTGAATCTTTATAATTATCATTTCTGTTTCTCACAAACGCGTAAAAATAATATAAGAGAATCAGTTCTACCATCCCACGGATCTGTTAAAACTAACTAACAAAAATTTAATTGGAAAAAAATTGGAAAATTAACTAGTACTATTTTGAAGAGTTAAATATTTCCGTATACATTTGATGATATAGCATATCGGTCCAGTAAAAAGGTACAGTTTACAGTTTGAGAAATGCCATTGAAGTAACAGGACACCAAATTTCAAATTAATCGGATGTTTCAAAGTTTCTGACGTAGGATATTAGCTGATAATCATAAAGACCCAGAACAGATCTTCAGAAATTAAAGCTAAAATCATCTTAATCATGTCAAAACAAAAAACCGAATCAAAATCGGTCACATCGTAAAGGAGGTACGAAGTCACAAACAGACAAGTACAACCCTGCTTTTAGTGTCGGGGGTATTTTAATACCCTACGCAAAAAGAGGGGTATTATAACATAGTAGTTTATACTGCATATTTTGATACATTCAGGGTAATCCAAATCTGTACGAAAAATCCCTTACAATAGAATTATGAACTTTGTCAAGAAGCAATGTCTCGAAATATGTTTGTATGGAATCTTTGGTGTTCGAGCCTCTGTTGCACTTGACCATATGATTTTGTAATAAGAACGGTAAATACGCGACTGTAATTAAAGTCTTGAACTATGACGACGTTGTTTTCAGCGTTTAGTACATTTTTAGAACACGTTGAAACCAAAAAACCAGTGTTACTAGCTTTGACCTTAAAGGTACAGTTTTAAGATATTAAACAAGCATAGGGTTGGCTACATAGTAAGCTACCGTTGGGCTGGTGAATTGATTCGGCAGAGACCAAAGGAATTACCGGGGATATTAAGCGTATTACATGTGGTGGGTAGGTCCTTTTTCATGGAACTGCCTAATGTTGTTTGCCGCTTATGGCTTTTATAGCGTTGCCTAGTTTTATTAAGGCGAGAACCTCAAGACTTAGGGGCCATTTGCTATTGGAGGATTTTTAATCGAGAAGCATCTAATTGTCTTTTAGAGACACCTGGGCATTAGAGCCATGAAGGAGCGAACTGAGAGTGTCTATTAAGGTTCAGATGAGTCGTGTCGTGGAAGAGAGATCTTGGTCTGAGTAAGTAGGTCGAGAGATTAAGGCAGTTTACGACTTACGACGCAGCTTCTGTTTTACTATTTGGATAATATAATTTTTTGAAGATGGGTACGACCGTAGGCGGATTCCCTGAGCTACCTTAATCTAAGACGCTCGTAGCACCTTGGCACTCACACGTTGCCGAAACTGTAAAAATCAAGAATATACGTCAAGCTCAATGCAGCAAGTTTACATAAGAATTTAGTCTTTGTCTTAGTAATGTGAACGTATCAGTATTTACGGAATCAATATTAAATTAGAATTCACAACTTTTAATAAATATGTCTTCGTAGGAGTATTCCAGAGGATTCGCATATAATGGTTTGAACTTACAAAGTTTGGCTATACTTCTTCGGTTTGTACCAGATTCCCAACTACCAAAATTTACAGTTCCGGTATTTAATCCCTTTGTAAATATTCTGATACAGCTTTACAAATTAAATGGAGTGTGGGAAACAATTCACTTAGAATACGTCTTATTTGCCAATCGAATTCGGAATTAGATGACATACATTTTTGTCTTGAAAAATATTGTTTAATACAAACATTCAGGTTTCATATTCGATCAGCAATTTGCGATGAAGAGAAAGTATTATACATTTCTATTAATGAAATTCATGTATCATTTTACCGATAACTCAAGTATCCTGTTCGGGCTTAATCGCTTTCTTATTTAAATTGCAATCCCCTGTTCCCGTAGTAAAAAGTCCTTTTAATATCTTTCCTTGTATAGTAGAAATGGACAGAGAATTTTAAATCTGTATTGGATTAGCAATAGAAGCTAAGATAGGAGAGGTAGCAAAAGTTAATCTTACACACCTAGCAGCAATTGAGAGCTTCTTTTAATATTAATAAAACGCATGAGAAGACTAATAACTTTCTCCATAAGAAGTTCTTCCGTAAAGGTTTCGTTCTTGCGGTCGATAGTGCATTGAAATCATGCGCTTCGTTGATTGGACACTGGAGCGGAATACTTTACAGTGTCAGATCCATAAGTTGAAGTTTGTGATAAGCTTTGAAACTACTATGTGTAATCACATACATCATCCCCGTAAGTCAATAAAACGGAGCTATTCCAATCTTTCACTCCATTTTCATAAACATTTTAATGCTTCTTCAGTTTAATTACCTTTAATACTCACAAGACGTAGAGCGATAGCTTTAAAGATTAATTTTTATTAAGAAGTAAACATTGAAATTTATAAGTATTAAGTTAAGGATTCAGTGCCTTATGAACTCATGAAGGAAACATAAAAACCATGGTATGGCAATAATAATAATTAGCATATATTTATTATTATATTTCTTAATTATAAGAAATGGAAAGGCAATTGTGTCAATTCATTTTCATCGTTCCTCAATCATGTATTTTATTTATTCTCATAAACAAGTTAATATTCTAGATATTTTCAGTAGATAAGTTTATTAAAGTCAATTGTATTGCGATCATGTTACAATCTTGGCAGATTTTCTAATGATCTTTTCCTTATTGCTTATAAATTCGTGGGGTTTCCTTTGAGTACGCGATGTTATCTCGAGCACAATTTGTTCCTGTTTGTTGAGAGAAAAAAGAATATTAAAGGAAAAATATTTAAATGTTGATCATAGATTAGCATAAGTGCCTGAAAGCTTATTCGATTCATAATTTTATTTAATGGTAGTAATTTTTCTATATTTGCTTGATGATACAAAACCATGATAAGCTTGAAATATTTATTATTTCATATATATATTATAGATTCTCCACAAAGTTTCATTCTCATGTGAGAATATCCTGAATTCTAATCTGTATAACCTAAATTTAGTTTTAAAGAAACAAATAATGTAGAATCTACTAATGATTGCTCACGTAATTCAAATAGCTGTACGTAGCTCGAATAAATTCAAATTTTCGTGGTAGATTTTACATACGGTAAAAATGAAAATTTTTAATGAATATGCTGCAGGTGTGTATATTTGCATGTTTCTCAAACTAAGAGGGGTTATCGTGAAAAATGATTACGAAGCATGAATATTTTTTGTTAATACCTACTTGAATTTTAACAATTCTGTTCCCTATTGTTCTATTATTGTTGAGGTTAGTTTTAGTCTAAGATTTCATTTATTTCATTCGTTATCTCAACAATTACTTCAGTGTAAGTTTTTGTTTATCATTCTAGTTATTGTAATGATACACGTAATTATCTTCAACTGTCTAAACTGTTCATTTTGGTTGCTATGTAACATGCATGACATTCCGACATAAGCGGGACCCGGAGGTCCATGGTCCACTAATGAAAAACTAATATCTTGACAAAATTTTGTAAGACGTCTGTCTCGCAGGTGGACGTAATATACGTTTGAATCGAGTAATAGTCTTGTATGTCGCAGTCGGTCTCTCTTAAATTATTGTACTCGTTTGGTTGAGTGGTTGTCATCATCGGCACAATTATCTGTAAAGGATCGCCGGTTGTTGATGTAGCTCGAGTGGGTACAACCTATAGAATAGATTAGCTTAAGTCGTTAGCAGTGCGGAACTTTGCTGTTTGTTCATGTTTATCACTGTCAGCATAGGTTTCCACAATAATCCCTTGAGGTCTAGATAATAACTATAATGAAAATTACATAAAAAAAATTACAAAAAAAGTATTGCTTATTTACAACGAAATTTTTACCAGCAGACCTGCGACAGGAATATGGGAATTAAATAGTAAACACTACTAAAAGATTTTACCTATTGCAATAAATACCAAATTAACAGCAAAGATATTATATATTACAATTACATACCGATAAGACTCCGACCTAGAAGCATTACAGTTATCTTATTAGTTTGTTTTTCTTTCTTTTTTTACATTCATGACACATATTGTCTATGCATGATGGTGGCGTAGGACTGCACCATCGACATTCTTATACTTTATATTCCTTGATATATACTCATCTACTTCATTTGTTTTCTTAAAATGTATGCTCAACATAAAAATTAATTCTTCGCTTTGTAACAACATTTTGCGATCACAGCTGCCGCCGAGTGAGCATTAAATATAAATATAGGACCTTTCCTTGCAAATTATATAATAAAACCTCTTTCCTTCATACTTATTGACGTAGAAAAGGAACTGAGTGCATCATAAATCTGCAAGCCGTATTTTTATTGGTTTTTGATAGCCTAAAACGCAGTATTGTTCCGAAGAAAATTGCCTCGGTAAATTTCCCTTAAACGCTTTTTTATATGGTACCATTTTTTCTGTCAGTCACTTAATCTCGACGGAGTAGCCGCTATATTTCACCCGACGGAACTAACATGAAGTGACTCTTCACTTCCTCGGGATTTATTTCATATTTAACGACTTTAGTTGTGGAAATTTCGCAAAATAAGTTTGGCAATGTCAAGCCTTTTTCACTCAATTAGTGGCAAATAGACAGTTAAGCAGTTATAACAGGATAAAGATGCTTGTAGCACCAAAAGATTATTAATAATAAGCTAGTTCAATGCCACGCATCCACAAAATCACTGATTTCTCACCGTATGTAACAACACTACAAAATAATATTGTCCATAATGTGCAAAATAGGACTGAGCGGATACGGATACAAAACGCGGATTCGGATGCTGAGCTGTTGAATTGACTGCATTGCACCGGACTAGTGCAGTTTGCGCGGGTTCTCAAATAAAATACCTTAGTTAATTGGCGACAGTTTGATGTAATTATGTCGTTTGCAAAAGGGTATAAAAACGGCAATTTAGCAGCTAGCTTTCAGTTTTAATGCTTAATATCCTTTGGCAAATTTTTATTTTCTTTGAGTTTGACGATGAAGTAAATCTAAATTTTGTAGTTCTGTTACGGGAAATGTAAGACGTTGGTCATTCTTTAGAATTGACGGGAACTTAAATAAATAATTATAACAAAAAAAATTACGGGAATAATGACAAGAATCGCCAGCAATATCAATTTATGGCATAAAAAATATTGCATTATATATGTTAGCAACACCAACAATAAGTTTGTCCTTGTGACGCGGTCTCTCTTTTTCAAACTAATGTCGAATTAGTGTTGATTTGTCTTTAAAATTTTAATAATTTCGAGTGTTTATGTTGCTGCTTCCGTCCTCCTCGAAGATCTTTACATATAAATTACCTAGGAACTATATATAAACAGGATACGTGTTGCCGCAATCGGAAATGTGTAGAATTCAAGATGAAAAGCCTTTTTCTTACGGACATAGTATGTTACATATTAATACTTGCGATATACTAATTATTTTGCATTATTTTTAGTAATTTTTTTATTGTTTTATTTAAAGTTTTATACAAAATTTTATTACACACAACTAAGCTATTCTTTGCAAGAACCCATAATGGTATTCTATAGAACTTTTTGTTTTCGAGGAGGAATCCATTTACGGACTTACAAGTGGCGACTGGTTATACGGCGGGCGTGAGTTGTCAGTGCCTCAAAAGAGAGATGAACGGCGAATACCCACTAAAACTCCCCGAAAACTCTATTTCCGGGGTGCCCTTAGTTCTGCCGAAGCAACTGTCTAGATACTTTATAGTTGAGTTCAATATCAAGATTTTGAACAACGCAATTAGGGCCAATGTCTAAAAACTATACACTAGATTATTGTATAGAATGTCTGGATAATATACAAAATGCCTGAATTTATAACCTCGCACCTGACAGATATGTTTATATGAAAGTAACGATCAATCGTAACGAAACTTATGCTTAGGGCTGTAAAATTTCATGTGACACTTCAGTTTATAAGATATCAACGTATTTATGAGACATGGATATTAATGCGCAAGCTGTGGATAACACGGTAATGATAAATGTTCTGAAATTCTTACTTATTCTTAAAACTGTTCAAGTTTTCTGGATTTTGAATTTTTGACACTTGTCTTCATAAATGCATATTATATTTTATCTGGGAGCCTTGTAACTGTCAAGTGTTATTCATAATCCATTTAAAACAATGTATATATAGGATTTGTAATAACGTGTTAGCTTACTCGCTTAATGATGCAGATTTCTATGTTAGATCTAAATTGGAGTTAAATTTTTGGTCCTGAAATTTCTGCTTGGTTTCGGGATATAGAGATTTCTCTAAGTCCTCCTGGATAGCTGGCTCCAATATTCTTTAGTTTCTCATCAAAATAACAATGTTAACATATGCATATATATGCATTGTTGTGTTTCTGGCGTTGGATGTAAGGTACTTGGCTTTGAGGTAGACGATGAATCAAAGCATATTGGTAGGGCAATTTGGATGAACGCTAATCATAAAGTCAAAGCATAATGTAGGGTAGGCTAGGTGACTGTTAGTCATTTTAATTTCTAAGTAAGCAACACCATACCATACAACACAGTTTTATGCTTAGGGTTTAAGGCTTCTCTTCGCTTGTATTCAGTCAGTCGTTTACGCGAATGATCATAAATCAAGGGCGACACGTGTGATTTATGCATAGATTTAGCTGAATGTACAGTTGTGTGAACATATTTATAAAGAATAAAACATACAAATCTTGGAAATGGTGTTTATTTTAACAAAATTTAAAATAATATGCTATTAATATTTGGCTGTCTCTTGCTGTTTTGACAGTAATTTAACATTAATATTTCTTACTCTGAAATGTCTATTACTTACTTTAAATAAGATTGTTTTGTGGATAATGACGATGAAAATGAAATATGAACAGTGATATGTATGTAAGTATTAAATGCTAATATTAATAGTACATTTTATTAAATATTACAAAAAGTAAATATATTTTATAAATAAACCAACATCTATTAACGTCTCATTGTTAAGGAATTAATTTGGAGAGAAAATAAAACTTGTTTCAAACATGAGATAGGTAATATGTATTTTATCAGAATAACAAATTTAAAAAAAAAACGGCTGTAAAAATCGAACACTGTTTCACCGCGCGGTCACTGTCTTATTTTACCGTAAGGTTTTAATAAACAAAGGTTTTATTCTAAACACTCATACTTATCATACTAACATCTACCTCTACCATGATTGAACCTTCATATTGAGTAGAATAACCACTCGACCAGATACCCATTATAGCAACATTTGTGGTTCCTATTTTATTTAGAATAGCATAACTAATGGCAATTCAAATATTTTTTAAGAACGTTTCTAATAAACGTTTTAAATAGTCACTAAATAGAAAACTCACGTCCATACTCGCAATCACAACACAACTTCAAAATAAGTGATATTAGTCTGCGTTAGAATATTGGTATCAAACTCGCTGTTTAACCGTATCTATCGTATAGTGACTGAGGCCACCTATTTCAGACCTGAAGACAAGTGAGATGAAGGTCAAGTTAAGAATATAAAAAAAAACTAATTTATGAGCATTTCGGTAGTATTTACCGGAACTCGGTATCTTGTACGACATAACAGTAATTTTTAATTGTAAGTGCTATTTGTATCGTAGACCGTACTTACTTGGGTACTTATTTAATTATTTTTACCAACTGTAACAAGAAAAAATTAATTTGTATTTTCCCGTAACGAATACGAGCTACTGCTTTTATTTTATTTCAGAGAAACACAGACAAGTCTCGAGTTCACATATAGTGAGATTTAACGCACAAAGATACCAGCAATATAAAGGAATTACTTCATACTTTGGTGCACTGACATTCTGTAGAGAAATTTAATGCATTTCATGTCTGTATATGACACTGGAAGGGGATTTACCACTTAAATCTTTGTGCTGTATCTAGGGCCAAAATTACAGATTTAACTTAGTGAGAATATAAATATTTCACTTCACACCAACACAGACACATACATCATTAATAATTTTTAACTTTTGAACTTTCTCTGCAAGAAAATCAAATTTGCAACCATCTGATAAGGCAAATTTTGATATCTACAGTATATATGTATCTGTTAAGACAATTACATTTGTAAAATTGTTTCCAGTACTTGAAATAAAATCCTCCTCGACAGCGTTCGCGTTGACAATAAAAAAACTAGGAACACACTCGTATTTTCCAAGTCAGAGATTTGTGTGTGAATGTAAATAACGGGACGTGTCGCACTCGCATAGGTTATTACAATCGGTCACGTTGACGATACGCCATTACAATGCCATTTGCATGAAAAAATATATCATTTTAGTACAAAAAAGAAAACATTGGAGAAAATAATTGTGGGGCAAGTTGTCTGGGAAAAAACAATTTGTTTTTGAAGCTACAAAAGTTTTCGTAGTCCAATGCGCAGTTGCAGTTACAAATGATAAATTTTTCCACTCTCCCAGTGACCTCCATACAATATTGGATATAATAAATGTATTTCGTAGGATATAGTGCAACTCCGCCGCAATCTATTTTTAAATTTTGACTCAGTGGGGAAGGTTATAATTGGATAAGTTTCTTATTTTAAAGGATTTTATGCTAATTCAATTGGCTACATTTTGTCAGATACGCCGTATTACCCAACACTAGTTGCGAGGATTTGCACTATTACCATTTGTACGTTTTGAACCAAATTCCAGTAAAATTCGAGTAACAAACACTCTGAGAAAATTTTGTCGGTTAAAAGAGTGTAATGCAGACAAAATTAAGTTTTCATTTTCTCGGGGTCACATAGCATATCGTAAATTTAATAATTAATTATATGACTTTTAATAATATGATATAAAATATAAAAAAAAAAATAAACGAAAATTTTAAAAGATTGTCAAAATGATTGCAAGTCAAGACGCGACACTATAATAACGTTTTAAAAATTAAAGTTTGAATTTCGAATCACAATTCTCAAATACAAAATATTTTTTAGATAGATAGAATATGCTAGCTATTTGTATTGTCACTTTGCAAGCTTACATTTATAAAAACTATTGAGATGATTAAGATATATGAATGGTAAACTATGTTTAGTTAGAAACTTAAACGCCTCACTAAGCAGAGCATCTGTGATTAATTAGTGCTTAATGCATATCATGAGATCTTTAACAGGGTGTTTTAACAAAAGTCACATTAATAGAAATTAATTCAGTTTATATTTGTACTTGCTAAATAGAATCTTCTATCTCCACCTTATTCTTGTGGTAATAATAAATCACGTTTACTCTTTGTAAAGTACCGTAGCTGAAGGAATTTCGGGGGAGCGTTGTGTTGTCTGGTATAATTGGAGATACAGACCTTTCGTCCCATTCCAGCCTGCTTTCACAGACAAAACATTGAGTCTGTAGGCCGAGAAGGCCCCGATGACTCTCCTAACCACTACTCAAATGTTGACATGTTCCCATTTGCAGTACATTGTTTATTGGTTCAAAATTGTCATTGTTCTACAGAGCACACGTCCATAAACTACGAAATGTTCTCTAGAGTAATGAGTCCCGTTGTATCAAAGATATCGCAAGCTTTTAACGGTAGCACCTTATACAGGCAATCTATTCAGCCCTCTCGCATTGCACTCACCACTATCAAATAGATTTATCTACGCTCCATTACTGTGAAACACAATATTTTATACGAAACTCAAAATGGCGTGTAAGTACGACACCTGTGTTTTATTAAAGCTATACAATATCATCATAGGTAGATAGAATCTATAAAAAGTATGGTTACGTCTATAAGACATCTTGTCTAAAATGAAGAAAACGGAATTTCTATCAAAATTAATTTTATTTTTATGTCAGAATATGTCAACTTAGATATTACTATGCCGCGAAGAGAAGAGAAGAGAAGTGTTATTTCTTTCGAGCAATATCTATAAAAAGGAGAGCCGCACAAGCTTAAGGAATTGTGTCAGAATGTTTACTGGTCCGATTGATGTCTTCTTAAAACATTAATCGGGACCTCTGGCAAAGCAAATAAGAGTAATATTCTTTTTTTTTTTAATTTCACTTTAAGTTATAGGACTTTTTAAGAAATAAAAATGAATGATGTGAAAAGAGTTTTCATATTTCTTGTTCGATTTTTATTTATGAATTGTGACGACAGTTTGGTCTAGTGGTCAGTACACCTGTCTTCTTATAATAATTAATTATGTTAGAGCTATATATGTCAATATTTCTATTACGATGTCTCTTACATATTTCAATGTATTTAGAAGGAATTTGCCGATAGTATATTATGGCAGTTTATAAGAACAAAAATTGTTTATTTCTCTCCAGGTTAATTAAATCAAAGTTTTGAGTTCGCATTGGTATGGTAAATTAATTGTCAACCTTAAATAAACAAGCAATTCGATACCTTCAAAATACTTTATGAGTGGTGAAACTTATCGTACTACATGACACACATATTTTTAGATTGTTAAACTAGCCAATGACAAATATAATTATGTCAATCGATCGTAACATCACACGCGATGAGCATCAATACCCAAAATAATGTGCGCCCTTAGTAATTTTTTTTCAGTTATTTGGCCTGGTAACTAAGACCTTTAAGCCATGTCCTTAGTAAAAGTAGGACCAGACCACAGACGAAAAAAGAAAAAAGAAGATGAACAAAAGAAAGAATAAAAGAAAAATAATGATAATAATTCTTAATTATTTTATTTGAATTATGAATAATAAAATACATATATTTAAAAATTTTAATTAAAAAAATAGATATTATAAAAATATAACCAACACTTTATACATCTAATACCATCACCAACAGGCATAAATTTAAAAAATTTACCTACAATATTCTATAATTGTATAAGCATTTATTTTTTGTAATTTAATTACTCAGTTTCTTTTATGATATTGTTGTTAAAGTTCGGTAGTAAGGAAAGTGGCGGGTCATTCCTAACACATTTATCTTTTGATTACTTATTGAGAAATCTCAGTATTGTATTGTATCTAATATTAGTGAATAAACGCATTGTTTTTTTATTTTGTATAATTCTATTGTTTCGAGTCCGGTAAAACAAATGCAATCTCTTTAAATTGAACACCATCCTATTCTCATTAAGTTATTTGAAAGAGATAACTTATACATTATAGGTATACATATATACATAGAAAATATATAGAATTATTTATATATAGAAAACAATACTAACTACTATTTTGTACGCATTTTTTATGTAGTGGTTTTTATATTGAAGATTATAAAAAAACAGAAAAATATGAAAAATTACTCTCCTGTAACAACATAACGGAGAATCTACGTACGGGACTTCGAAATAGTTCTTAACTATAAAATAAAGCATCGTGTCTCCTATTTAGTTTCGAAAGGTGAAAGAATATTAAATGCTTATTATAATCTACACTATGGCTGTATGAATTAATAGACATATTTGAAACTGTCAAGTAAACTGATGTTATAATTTTATGTCACATTGTTGTCTCTAATAAAACATCAAGGACGTTATACAAAACACAAGCGTCATCATATAAGCTGAAAGACGTTTACTCTGGATAAAGCTTCCGCCAAGGATCTACAAAACAATCGGTCAACGGCTTCCCGTGGCCTTTGCCATACTGTCGGTGCACCTTGTAGGCCACGAGAGCTTTCCGCCCCAACAGCTGTTAGTCCTCCTTGCAATGTGCCTTACCCACTTCCTCTTCAGGCTTACAATTCTTTGGCTGCGTAAGCGACCTGCAATTCTATTACAGAAGACAGTAATTTAGAAAAAGTTCATAACGCAAAATTTGTGTATAAAAACATTACTGTTATTTTATATCGACAATATCACTCATTTATACCAGTCCCGGCATCTATCTTTTAGTATATAATACTGTGTGTCAAATGTGTGGTCAAAAAATGTCAGATTTAAAGTTAGTTCGTATCCGTGACTCAAGCGTTTGATTAATTAGAATTACAGAGGTTCATATCCTCTACAGTTTCTATTTGCCTTTGTTAGTCTTACCTATTAGAATTAGATGCAAACCTAAAACCTTTCACAATCACAATCCAGGTGACTACTCAGACAACGGAGCAACTACAGAACTTGAAAGACGCCTTTGAACTTGTCTTTCTGTGTTTGTAAATAAATGCATTTAAGAATTTACCGACTATCTCTTTTCTACGCGATAACGTAAGCACAATGAGAAATGAAAGATAGTTCTTTTGTATTGTTACGAAAGGCGAGGAAGGAATTTTTCTTCGACCATGATTTTTTATGAATGTTTTATATTATTTCGTGCTTTCACTGAAAGAAAACATCATAACTCTATTTTCTTTACATGAATAGAAAGATTCGTCGATAGTTGCGAGCCTTCCTTTAAAAACTATAAAATTATTTCATTATCGTCCTTATATATTTTGGAAATGGTTTTATTTGTAAAACCCAATCCGTAACTGTCTCTTACGTTTTTCAGTTTGTTTGCAGAAATCAAAAGGACAACACGAGATTGCATATGCCTCTCAAAAATACAGCTCTAAATAATAATAATAATTTTATGTATGGCAACAAGAATCTACAATAAAATCCATTAGACTATAAAAACATTATATTCCAATCAATTTAAATATAAAATTAAGAATATGTTAATTGAAAAATTGTATTGAAACTGACGGAATTTTTAAGTGACCAATGTCACCATTTACCTGATAACTTTGAACACACAGTTTTGAACTAATAATCTTTATCTGTAAAGCAAAAACATGATCAAGTATTTGTTTTGTTTCTATATATATATAATCCATCGCAATTCTGTATTTTGAAAGACTTTCAATATTCTGAACAGGGTGGTTTTCTAGCCTTCATCTCACTTTATGGTATGTGAAGATAAGCACAAAATGGAAGCGAACTACACCTAGATTCCTCGATTATAGAGCCCTACCACCAATCGAGTCGAACAGAAATTATCTGCCCCCACTGGTAATTGATCCGACCTACAGATCAGAAGTACGTTGTCTCAGCCACTAGACTAGTTAGTAAGTTACGTAATAATGATGTGGTCTTTAAACTTTTCACAGAGATGTTATTTACATTTCTGGGAAAAAATGTTGATGTTCGTACGAGACACGCAAAAGCGTGCGTATTTACGTTACAAACCCTTTTTAATGTCATTTCGAGTCAAAGTTCTTGAAATTCTCGAGCAAAAACCACAAGCGGTCCCCATGTTTCATATACTTTCCCGAGGGTCGGCGTGTGAATAATCTAATTTAAATATTTGTTCTTGAAGCCGAAGGTTTTGCTGAACTTATTTTTGGAGCAATTAAAGAAAACACGCTTTTTGTGAATGCTAACATGGAGTAGTTAACACCTCCAGCCAGTCACCGAAATGCCGGTGTATTTATGATAAAGATATTTAAATATAATACCATAAATAACTTCTTTTTTTAATAATATTAGTTACTTTCAGTTGATTATTTGTCTCATTATATCGCTGTATTTCGTTTTCTTATCAACTTACTATAATATTTCATTCAGCTATGAAAAATAAAGAAATATTTCAACTTTGAAATAAAAAAGAAATAAGAGAAAATAACTTTGAAAACTAACTCTTATATTTTATAAAGTGCGTAAGGCAGTTATACTACGCTACAATATATATATATATAAAATAACTTTAAATTAAGAACCAAAGTTTTAAAAAGTAGTTAAAGTGTTAACACTTTTGAATATAAAAATTGTACGCTATATACTAGGATAGTCCCTAAACATTTTACTAGGGATATAATTTATTAATCAGAATTTGATGAAATGTAGGTAAAGATTATATCGGGTTACATATCTACGATAGTTTTTGCATTTTGCACAAAAACTTGAGTAGATATCAACGGCACGAATATTGTTTGATATTTAAATATTTTAAAAAGAATTAAGAAGAATTAATGTTCTAAACCCAGACATGAAATGAAATGAAAAAATTTAGTCAAATGAAATGATCCTTCGGGTATCATCATTTCTGATTCGATCAAGCAGCGGAACTTTGACTACTCTCCATTGCCATTTGAGTGATTTTTCCAGTGTTTTCTGTTCCATACGTTATCACTGGCAACACACACGTTTTATAACTTTAGTCTTTGGTATGATACTTAATTGATTAAAATTATTATTGGCTTGAAATTTATTGATTACTTTCTTTCTCAATGTTGCTCTTAATGATATCTGTGGGGCCTCATGCTGAGTTTCGGATTTATTTTGATATCTCATCTTGACGTACTAGTAATTACACAATTGCTAGAGGACAGTAACATCCTTAAGGATTTTCCTTAAGGAAAATAAATTGTTTTACGATAAGAATAAAGAATGGGAAGATCGCTGTTATGAGTAGATTTAGATTGCTTAGTTTGGCATTTGTGGTTACTTAATCCATTGAAAAATGAGGCATTTACAACTGGTGATATACGCTTTACGTGCAGCAAAATTCAGCTTTACAATTAGATATATTAACAATCAACTAATGAAACTATATTTTTCTAAGAATTTACACCAACGCTTACATCTTTATTTAGTTAGGTCGCGTGCCCTCCAGAGCTTCACTCTATGATTTCGTAACTCTTTTATTTGTTGCTCAAGTAGAGCGTGGAATCCATTACTGGCTCTATTAAAAAAGGGTTAAGGTATCTTTCGGATTCGCAAGAGGTGGCCATACAGCCCTAGGCTGTATATCCCGTGCTGTACTAGCCCGGCCCGGTGGCCCGGCTAGCTCAGTCGGTAGAGCATGAGACTCTTAATCTCAGGGTCGTGGGTTCGGGCCCCACGTTGGGCGCCAGTGTCACCATGAGCCTTTTTGGCTAGGGTTGCATGTGGGTTCGGTGGTGATCAATGCAATAAAAACATAGCTCAGTTTACTTGAAATGCATTTATTCCAATAATATAACTTAAAGTACAAGGAAGAAGGAACCCAAACTATGGAATCCTTCAAAATATGGGAAGCGATAGATACATAGAGATAAAAGAGCTGCCGAACGAAAATTATAATATTAAATAATAAATTTAGAAATGACAATTTTGACATGTAATATTTTTAAATGTTTGTTCGAATAAAAACAGCCAGCACTATTAAATCGATGGACCGAAGGAGGCCACATCGTTACATTTGCAAATGGACTCCTCTTACTGCATACCATTAGGGTTGAGTCACTAGCTTGCTTTATAAAAAAAGAAAAAAAAAGATAAGCTCATTGGGAAAAGATCTACAGCTACTTAATTCAATTTAAAATCACGTACATGATATCTTAAAGGCTTTGAAAGTTCTAAAAATATAATAGAACAAATACATGTGTATAGCCTTCGTACAGCTTTAGATATAGGACCCACAGTCAGCTCCGGTCTGACAGTTCGCAAGCTCATGTGGGCTACAATGATATATCACATCGAATTAAATTACGTCCAGCTTTTCAAATGCAGAGTCTAGCTTATATCAAGATTTTGCTTGGCCACTGTAATGCACCTACTTTGAAGGCAATTGTTATTTAAATGGTTCCTTTGTAATATTTTTGACGAGGGTTTGCTTAGTTTAAATATTTGTTAGTGTTTATAATGGTTTTTGCACAAATTCATAAGAATTGTTGTTAGTGCGATTTCATTATTAAATAAATATTATCATGGGTAATTTATACCTGAACCAAATTAATAGCGGGAACTTAACGGAATCATTAAAATATCATGAGATACCTTATGACAAGAACCAATGAGGCCACTTTTAAACAAACTTCAAAAAAGGATGAGGTTCTATGTTCCATTGTATGTATTTTTGGTCTGTATTGTTTACTGATTTCTCTGTCAATTGTGAGTACTTCTGTGGTGGAAACCCCAGGGGATTCGATGTCAACCTTCAAATTTCAAAGACATGTATTAAGTGTTTCAATTTCTTTCTAACGATATTCGAGTATTTTTGTATTTGTGAAGTTATTCAATTCAAAATTACTATTGAGTCTTGGAATTTTTGGAGCATCGACTCCATGCTTTTAATATTAGCGTCGATTTTTAATTTTGCCCAGTTATTTTTTTGTTAAAATAGACATTAACCACTATATAGCAATGATCCTATTTTTTATAAAAACAGTTCACGTCCACCTGAAAGAATACCTAATTCGAAAGCTATACACGTACGCTTTCGTAGTTCAGCTCAGAATAAAGAAGCCTAAACTGTCAGAAACATGATACCCCAAGATGATTTACAAAGAGACGGTTTTTAAAGTGAATCACTAATCGGATACTAAAATCTATTGTGTATAATTTTTTCTCTTATTTGAAAGTAACAGTACAAAAAGCGCATGTTTGTATAATGTAACGTTTTAATTTCCACGGCAATAAGCAAAAAGTTTAGTTACTCCAACCCCGATGAGTTTTCAAAACATCGCCACTAAAAATTAGATAATCTCGCAGAATATTAACACTTAGAGTGTTTTTTCGAATTTATTCGCTATAAGAAATCATGGTAGGGATTGTGTTTCGCCTATTCTATACATAGATATGACTACATATTCGACCATAGCTGGGAACGTAACGACCATACCGCGACGAATAAATTGCACGGATGTGCTAATTTATATATAGGTATACTGGTATACGGGGTATACCGCGTAGAAACATTATATTCTACGAAGGAGGAGTGATCAAGTGACACTGCAATTCTGATCAAAGGACCCGCGAATGATCAATGTTTATAGACCGATTCCGACGGAGGCACTCCCATAGGGGTGTCAGAGATACGCTTGAGTTAGGGATCTTCCGGGGATGAATGCGTAATGCCTCTGTAATTTATTGTTATATGCTGGGACAGTTGAAGATTAAAAGGGAATTATTTATTGGAGATTACGTTGTGCATTAAGATGCTTTTTTAAGAAGATCGATTACCGTAGGTTTTCATAAGATAACAATAATATGTCCTTCAATCAATCATTATATGTATGATTATAATTTCATATCATTCCGTGCTATTTAACAGTGTGGCTTAGTAGCCGATAGTAAAGCAGATAATTTTGTTATTTTTATTACATTTACTTAAAAATTGACAATAAATAAATTTTAGAACGAGACTCCTTATGTAAGTTCACAGTCACTTTATGACCGATAACACTTAATTTTTTGAATTAAAACAGCAATTGTGTTTTATATGTGGTCATCAACTAGATTTTTATCATGATAAAAAGCTTACTAATAATAAACCCAGATATTTTTTGTTACATAACATCTTTTGAAAGAGTATAGTGACATAAACGAGTGAAGAGCGTAAGAATTTTCAGTTTCGAAATGAGGCCTGCAACTTTTTGACCAAAAATATATTTCTGTTGTATAATAAGTTTCGACATTTCTCTTCCTTTTACCGACAAAGTAGTTAGTTCTAAAATTACTTTTGTTCTTAACTTTTCACTCGGGATCTATTTCAATTAAATTAGTTGGAGTTCTTTAAAATCAGACATTTTAATTTTTAATGGAATGTCAAAAATTAAAACGGAATGTATAATTATGTAAGTATTGAATGTTTTTTTTTAATCATAATAAAATTATGGAAATCGTCGTTCAAGTTCTTGGGTGAGGTGAAGGTTATGGCTTGTGACAGGCCCTCTTTATTGTCGAACTCTAAATCTATTGCTATCGTTTTGATTTTAACATTTACCTTTGACGTTCAATTGTTTCTCATTATGACTTTTCTCTTTAGTAAGCAATAATGATCTGAAGGCGAAAGCCATTGCGACAGATATAAAGTAACACAATAAGGTTCCAGATTATATACATCAAAAGCTTATTTCACGTATGAAAATATTCATTAAAATTTTACTCGAAATTAACAGAATATACAAATTTAAATGATGAGTTTTAGAAACTCAAAAAGGACCAGAAATAAGATTGAATTTTTTTATTACAAATGTGCATACATACATATAAATTAACAATTAATAGACGAAAAATGGTAAATTTCCCAAAGTTGACAGACTAATGTTTTATAAACGTAAACAATTAAGAATTGTTCTCATTCAGAGTTAATATTGTGTCTTTGGTCATTCAAAATATTTTTTATAAATGGAAAAAGATCGCTCCATATCCACTCATCGCAGAATTTGAACTTGGGTATTTTGCTAGCACTTAAATAAACCTTGACTCGTAGACTCATAGTTTAGAGTTGTACAACGCGGCAATGCACAACTTCGCGATACCGCATTGACGTGGTCATGCCAAGAACGATTTTCGCACGAGATCGTACCAAAATAAAAGAAGCGTGCGGCTGCTGAGTAAATATTGTACATGTATAGATAATATGCATGCTAACTAGATCTTAGGTAAAATATGATATTACCCCTGAGGATGAATATGTAAATGCATATAATCCGGCCAGTAGTAATGATATAGCGGGTAAAGAATGGACAAGCTATTGAGAAGACCAAACTCTGTTCAAGGTTTCTGCTCTATATTGTAGTAATACTATCAATTTCAAGCAGTTTTCCTTACCGACCTGCCAGGATTGCTTCAATAATAGAATATTTATTGTTTGGTTTGGTAAAACGCCTTAAATTGTATTTATTTAGTTAAATTGTCATAGTGCTACCATTTTGCAAATTTCAAATCAATTAAAAATAATAATCACAATGAAATTTGTAACAAATGTCCTCCGAAAACAATTATTTGCGAATAGTATTAATGTTTGACCCCTACATGTCCTAGATTATTAACGCCTTCTCTGGACAAGGGTTCCTTAATCGTAATTTGTGTTCTCACAGTGGTTTAGGACACAACAAATTTTGGTTACGCAGAATATTGTGCGGTGAACTTGATATATGTTTTATCGTTATTTATCTCAGCTCGGGTCTCATTCTCATTGTTTTTGCGTGCAGTGTCTTACTGAAAAGGAAGATGTAGTAACAGTCTGACAGTTAGATGAAACCTCTTTATCTTATCGTGTTAACTGGTTGCGTCTTTGTGGGAGTGTTACCCTTTATATTATACGAGAGGGATATTTGTGGAAATTATTTCGGCTGACTCCAGCCCGCCTTGGCAACATCCCATTTGATACTCAATATCGCTAATAATAAATTTATAGTGTTTGCCTTTTTTTCAACGCGGATGAGAGGACATTATACGCAACATCACAATCATTTTGCGTGTCGTGATAGCGATTATGCCAGGGCATTTATCAAGGGAGAAAGATCTTAAGTAATATTATCTTGAGGCCCTACAAACGGCATACGGTACTTCAACCCTTTGGGGTTTTTTGTGCTTCCAGTGCTTTTACTCTTACCGCGTTAAGAATATAACTCTGTATTCTACTGGAATATGATTCTTCTAAACTATGATTATTTCTAATAGTGTAATTGTAACTGGAAAGTAGAGGAAGAAGGAGCGAAGTTTGCGGCGTGCAATTTCTATGCTCGCCGTTTGCTGCAACATGAAGAGACTACTTCATAAAACGAAATGCAATTAGAAAAAATTATGGAACTACCTTTAAAAATAATTGGAAATTTCGGCAGTAAAGTTTAGATTTCTCGTTATTGTACATCTGCCAATAAAATAAAGAAATACATAGGGAACATTTAACTAATTTTGTACAAAGGGCGACCTTATCGCTAAAAGTGTTCTCTTCCAGGTAGCCTTAGGATGGACAGGATTAAAAATAAAATACTCGAGGGAAGTTGGCGATATGATAAATGATATTACATACAAAGACTAAATATATATACATACGTACAGCATATATCACTTATTGTATTTATGCCCTGAACCACCCTAAGCCTGCTGATTGAATAACAAAAGTTCATTCATATAGTATAATTGTAGCTGAAATATTAAAACGCCGTTGTAAATCTAGTAATTTATAATCAAACCACAGTCTTTATATTTTCATTTAAAATTACAAATCCACTTACCAACGTTAAAGGGGAATCAATCAACGTTAATTAAATTGACAAGTCTACTCAACCTGAACCTATCAAAGGTTCTGTGGTAATCGTTTTTGTCTCGTCTGATAGGATTATTTCGCATTTCAGCGTTTGAGCAAATAGTTCAAAGTATTCAAGTTTAAAATGTTTTGTGGAGAATTGAGTAGATGATGTTATTGACCTGGTTAGATTATTGATTGAAATTAATCCAATGGATATGCTTGATTTAGTTGAAAATAAACATATTATTTGCACTTACACAAATTAACCGTAATTAAATGCATATTTAAAAATGGCGGATCCATTTTTAGTCAGAATATCAAACCTAATAATTTTTGTAATATAACCAGTAGTTTTCTTTTTTTATTATTTATTTACACATATTATAAAATAAACATATAACTAAAAGGGTGGAAAATAAGCACAAGGGATCTAATTATAGTAATATATTAAAATAATGTGTTTCTTTAATTGGCTTGTGTCTTGGTTATTTTATTATATTCTGTGTGTGTAGAAAATTGCTGTTGAAACAGTGTTGAGATAAATAAATAAATAATTAAATAAGTTTTGTTTATTTATTATATAAGTTAAAATAGTATACGTATAAAAGAAAATAAAAATATAATATATGTACTTATTTAAATGTTAATAACCTGAAGATAGATAAATATATTTAAAGATTGGTATTCAAATTGAAATGGCTTCGCTATTTCATTCGAGTAACTGATGTCTTGGTTACTGATACGTCGAGCTTAAGAGACGGCTCCTTATAAACGAGTTTAAAAAGTGTACTCAATACTGTATTTACTTTATACAAGTGAAATTTAAATATACGGTATTTCGTGTATTTGTTTAAAATTTTTCTTTCACTTAAAAATTATGTATTGGATTATGTCCGATACTTCCATTTCTTCAAAATGGTGCCCTTTTGAGGAATATTACGCATTTAAAAATACTTTTAATAGATTATTAAGATAATTTATTAGTAACTACCTAATAAGAAGTTTAATAATATAATTATTAACCAAATTATAAACGAATCACAATTTAAAAATATCTCTAGCTCCTAAGAAAAGAATAACGTGAACACTTTAAACAAAAATGATTTACTCATCTTAATATCGAGGTAAAATAATCAGCCGGGGTGAATTATTAAGAAGAGCTTTGAGGTCTGCATCCTGCTGAGCCGTATTTATTAATAAGATGATTCGACTCGAATGTTGATATATTGTCCGATTAATGCTTTAAGTATAAAAGATTTATACTGTAACATAATATAATTAATCTTTTTACTTAACATCATTAACAGCCAAGTTACATTCCACAGCTGTGAGTGGGTTAATACGGACCAACTTGGAGAAGCCTAAGATAACAAATTTTGATTGACCCTTCTAGGAATCAACAACGGAGAAAGTTGCTAAATATAATAGAAACCAGAGCGTTAACCCGCGACCCTAATGAGCTCCTCACTATACTAATGTATACTTAATCACTTTTCCGTTCCGCTGATGCTAAGTGACAGTTAAGCTGAAGATGAAACAAACAACAACATAACACCAGGATTTCTGAACCACAGGGAACTGGATTGTCTCCAACGGCAGATCGCCGCTTACTATAGATACTGTTTATTTTATAAACACCATTTCAGCAAATGTAAAATTTTACAAGTTTAAAACGTATTTGGAAAATCTAAGTAAAAAGGTCATCATTAAATGGTTTCGATTACTTTTATTACTAAATCGTCATTTAACTGCTTTGAAAAATACTTTAGTGGAGAAGAAGGAGCTTCCACTCAATAAAGAATTCATTAAAAAAATGTATTTTTGTAATATCATACTACGTAGTACTAAGTATGTCTAAGCATGGTGCTCGCAAGTCTAACATAACAACTAACCAATTTTGTATACAGAACCCAAATTTTCTAACAAATTCGTTTGTCACTGACACAATTTTTAAAATCATTTTATGTAAATAAAATTAAAATAAGGTCCTGATTGTAAAGAGTATTTGTATTGTATTGTACACACATCCAATCTGGATCAGAAAAGGAAACATAGATAATGAAGTCATCATATTTACTTTAGTAATTTGGCAGTCAATAGATAACTTATAAATCAATCCGGTCACGATTATTTTTACTTATCTATATCATTTATGCTTAGATTTTTGTTTTGAGGAAAGGTGTATTTTATTCTGTCGTGTCGTTGACAGAGGTGACTGAAAAGGGTACAAATAATAGGCTTCGACGTGCTTGTCACCTTGGTAGATATTAATAGTAGCAGTAACATCTCTATATCAATGACTTCAAGAGTTTAAAATTATTTGTTTAGCCGCACAATCCAGGCAAAATATTGACGGGAAATTCCCTGGAGTAAATCGCGGCTCAAAAATTTAACACCACTTCCGAAACACGAAGTAGCTCGATAATTACAAAAAGATTACAAAATTCTGAAAAAATTAAATTTAAAATAAAAATGAATGAAAATTTTTATAATCAGAACCAGAATACTCAAACCGCCATTACACCCTAAATGTAAGGATATAATGAGGACTTCGCTTGCCTTTTGAATGTAAGTTCAGAAAATCTTATTAAACTTGTCTACTTAGCATGATTGCAAAATGATTGTTACCGTCACCTACTTTGTATAAACAAAAGTGGAACCATGTTCTGTGAAAGTCAAACAATAATTCTTCAGTTTTTTGCAGCTGCTCATTTTCTCTGGGGTCCAATTTATGTAATTGAGTTTCATTCTAATCTACTCGCGAATTGCTTGCAACATGGGTTTAATATAGTTGAAATGTTATTATTACAGACAGGACCATGTTCCTTCAAATCAAATCACGAATCACTTGTGCAATTGTGATTTGTTTGGAAAATAACCAATTTTAATAAAAATCTGGTAAGTAGTAAAAACAGTAAAACTAAAACGTCTACCGTTTCTTTCAACTTTAAAACACCAAAAAGGTGTTTGCCTTTTCCATCACTTTCTATTGTATGTATTTATAAATGAAATTGAGTAACTTTCTTTATATTGAAGTCAAGCAAATGATTCCATTTTTCCTGATGGTAAACAGAAGTGGAGTGCAAATAAAAAGGTAGTCCAACTGTGCCTTTGAAGTTGTTTTTCAGTTTTGTTTAAAACTTTTTAATCGCAATTTTGGGTGTTAAGTTTCTAAGTCAAAGTTAGATGCGTCAGTCACATTGTTGAATTGCCTGTGAGATTGTCGTTTTTAAAATATCGAATAGCTTTAGAATGAAACACATGCCTATAAAAAATTTGATTCCTTTATTTTCTTAAGAAATCTTCACAATATCGAGACAATATGACCACTTAAGGAATACACTCTATTAAGTATTTTTACTTAATATATCACATTTTTATAGAAAATTGCTAGATACATTCACATTACCTGCGAGACAGAAAAAAAAATATCTTCAGTTTCACCGTACAGTTATGTACGTCAAAAAATGTGTTAACATTGAAGGCTAAAAAGTATTTACGCAATACTTTATTGCTATTATAATACAGTTCATATTTAAATAATTTGTAGCATTAAGTGTGCATATTTTCAAATGTAAGTACTATTATAAACATTAGTAATAACACTATAATATTTTCATTGACATTGAATTTTTTTTTTACAACAGATTGAAATAATCTTTACACTTTTTTACACTGAACATGGTTGGCAAGGATAATGGTATACCACCATTAAGATCAATTTATCTGTACATTTATAGTTTTCTTAGTAACTATGGAGCTTAAAATTTTTGAAATTATTCTCGTTACTTTTTAGTTTGCCTGGTCATTTCAAGTCAAGACCCTCTGGTAGATTTACGAACATATGTTTTGAATGGACGTTCAATAAGTGTACATACATGCACCAAAGTTGAAAAAAATATTTTAGCTTTGACTATGCTGTGCTAAAAACGTAAAAATCTTATCACAGTTGCACCGTAACACCAACCGGCGCTTTCGGCACAAATTAAATATAATTTAGTCGGACCTTAATTTTCCGGTCGTGGAGGACTTTTGACTGTTAAACGATCGTTATAAACTCGAGGGAAATTGAGTTTACGAATTACTTCGCTCTATCACGTTATGATGGATGTAGTTAAGTTTGGGTAGGAATAATTAATGTGATGACTCATTTAATACTTTTGAAATTTTCATAAAATCCTTACTAATTTTGGTAATTACTAAACCAAATACCAACAATTTATTAGGTGCTTAGCCTTTATCGCAAATTGATGTAGCCGTAGCTTATCCACAATTTACTCATAGCAGAATAAATTTATTCAAGTAAAAAATATCTAAAGCGTGATACATCTATTGTGATGCGTTATATCAACTAAAACATGATGAATATTTCTGTTATGTTACTCAGTTTGTTTACTCAAAATACCTTACATTTATTATTATATATTGGGTTCTCACAGTGCAAGATAACTATAAGGCTCACCGTTTTCGGTCACAGAGAATGAACGGTTATTTATATAACCTATAATTACCTGTGGCTCAATAAATGCATTATAATTCTTTACACCTAAATATGACCAGTTTTTGACCAGTCACTCAGAATAACATTTTTTATTCCTCATTTATATAATAGAATTACCCGCCTGATTGTTTTCGATCATAGCGACAGGAAAGTGGATATTGAGAGCGTCGTTCATGTATTAATGAAACAGTAATAAGTGTTGTGTAATGTAATAAGTGACTAATAACTTAATTAAGAAATGTTTTGTTATTTAAACTGTGTACATTTTTTCACCTGACACACCATATATGGACGTTTAAGCATAGTTCAACAGATAATAATTTGGTTTTAGGGCGTTGTTAAATTTTATTTTATTTGAACAAAATCTTTTCCTGATTTTACTGTGTATATATATATATATATATATATATATTATATATATTCACACAGCCATTAATATTCTTTTCCCTCGTTATGATTTATTACCAAGGATTCCCAACTTTTACGCAGATAATTAAATAATATCAGAGAATATTTGTACGTTATAGAACAGCGGATTTTCGTTTTACGGTCTGAATTTGTCTACAGCATTTATACGGGTCGATTTTGCTGCGATATTTTTTCAATTTTCCTATATAACCCAACCAGTTTTATTAAGTAACTTGATATAAGTTAAAGAAAGAACCAACTCAAGGTTTGTTTAGAACTGTGAAAGGAAAAACTAATATATTTAAAAGTGTGACGAACAAGTCGCATTATGGTTGACACTCGTTTTTATACTGAAGTTTAATCTTGACCCGATTTCAAAAATTAATTTAGAATCAGTACATTCAAATCCGACAAGGAACTGAAAGACCTTCAAAGTTTATATAATGGTATCTTTTAAACAGTCTGATTTTAACGCCCATCGTAAAACATGCCGATTAAATTAAGTCAAACGTGTACGGATCGTCTTAGAGTCAACTCACGTGACCAACCTAAATGTCATTCCATTCCTTTCATATTGAATTGGTATGAAAAAAGAAAAATAACTAAAATTTAATTTAAAAGGTCAGCAAAATGGTACTATAGCCTGTGGCATATAGAATCATATTTGTTTTGGTTTTTTTCACCGTTGCCTATATACGCGATTGAAACAATTATAAATGCTCATAATAGAGATATAGTATTTGATCTGTTTTATAAATTTTTTATAACTTATATACTACTGCCGGACAGTGGTCTATATAAAGGGGAGAAACACACAAGGAGTTTGGGTCATGACATTACTACACTGGCGAAATGCGGCTTGGTGGTTGAAGGCGGTTGCCGTAACAACCGGGACCAACGGTTCGTCATGCTGTCCAAAGCCCAGAGAAACTAAAGATAACAAGTTTTTATTGACCCATCCAGGCACCTACTATGGTGTTTAGGGAAGGTGCTGGGCTAAGTTAGTTTATTGTATAGGTAGGTATATCTAGGTACGTTAACCTCTCGCCGATACAGGTATGTGGGTGTATCCCAGGTCTCACTTTGTAGGCACAACATTGATGGCACTAGGATAGCACTGATGGGAACAGAATACGGTACAACGAGGGCAACGTGGCGGACACCGCGGGTATCTATGTCAGTCAGTCAAGCGTCGGGAAGGAACAGGTAGATTGGAGGGGGTTAACATAAACAATAATAAATGAGCGGGTCAGGTAGCTAGGCAGATATAAGTAGGCAAATATCATGCGTCTAACAAGACTTTCCTAAACATATGGTGATAGTTGCTTTGTTTTCGTAATCGAAACTAAGGGCTCAAACCACTACACAAATGAGCTTCTAATTTTTCGATTATATAGAACATTAATTTTATTTAAATAGCTTTACCTTGTCTGACCATCTTGCAGAACAAATTCTCGGTTACAACTTTTTGCTTTATAAAAAAACGTGTTTGCGATTTTGTCTACGACTTATGTCGACTCGTATAAATATAATACGATTTCTCAGGGGATTGGATTCTTAAAGGGTGCTTTTAACATCCGGGATAATTCTTAAAGCTCTTCATTAGCTTCAGTCGTGGTGCAAATAAAAAGTGGTCAATTAAGACTATTGGCCGACGAATCACGGAGCGAGTTAATTGAGTCATAAACTGATTCATTGCGGAGTTTTTAGTAGTGTTGTTGAGTTTCCTCAACAGGCATTACGGATTTTATTATTAATAAAGCACTGCGTGAATTTGTTTAATGTGAATAAATTTAACTGTAGTTCATATCGAGTTACAGTCTTTTTACTGAGTACTGCATACTACATAGCTTTTCTTACATTTTGAAAAGATTAATTCATACTGCTTCTTCGGCCAAATTGCACAATCGCAGAGGTGGTAGCAGCGGAGCGTCCGGGGAGTTTAAGGTGGTATTCTTAAAGCTGTTCTGATCAGGCACAGGGCTAGCTCCATATACACAACGCAACCGGCTAAGCGGGTTCTTCCTTGGGGAAAAGAGATTGCACATAATTCATCAAGTTAACTAGTTAAGCTATATAATTTCTTTAAAATTGTACTTTATTTTACATGAATTAAAATCTCAATTATTTTATTCTACTTGTAAGGTTTAAAATTCCCTTCAAGAAAATCATAAATTTCAGATGATTCCTTGCGACTATTTTCTCAAATTTTTTCGAAGATTTTTTCTCTGCGATATTGTATTTTAAATGTAATTAAGACACGAGAATTCCATTCAAGTATTTTTGTTTAAAAGCGTATTTCATTTTCAAGTGAACCTTCGCTATAAGTAAACCACTTTACAGATTTAAGCTTTTTGCGAAGCGTTGGGTAGCTGCCAGCTGGGTACCCTTATACGTACTATGCAGTCAAATAAAGAATAGAATGGAGTTGTGTGAAGAATGACTATTCATCCTATATTTACACACAAAATATTTAGCCAAATCTTATAAGTAAATAAACGTTTCTCTTAAGGAATTAAATTAAAACCTGTTGTAATGTGACCTATTTAAAGGACACGGTGTGGGCGTGATCTTAATCCCTTACTATCCTGTTTTCGGGGTTGTTCTTATAAAATGCCTTGTACGCTGTAATTAAATTTATCACCACAGGGACAAAAGGGGTTCTCGTCCCAATCTCCCTGTAATCCCGAGGTTGTTCCGGGAAATAGAGCGGGAAGTCGAAGTAATGGTTAATTAGAACTAAATTGGACTTATTTTTTCTTGATGTTATTGTTTTTCTTATTATTTAGTGCTATTTTATTTATATTTTAAGTTTTTACATACAACGCACAGCGAATAAGAACACTATAAAAAATAAAAATGGATATGGTTTTCAAATTTAAAAGTAAATTTATTGGTATAACTAAAGTCTATAAATTCTAGATTTGAATGACATGCATATATCTGTGCATTTCAGTCCACTATTTATTTCATAAATAAACTTATGATCGTTTGTGTGCCCCTACAGCGCGTTCATTTCATTTTACTATAATTTTTAAGTTTGATATTTTAATTAAAACACCAATATAATAGAACTATTGTTGTTTGTATTCAGGTAATTTTTTTCACAAATTAACACATATCACAATATAAAGCATCCACATTTAAACGCGTTAAAGTTCTGGTAAGTTCTTTCTTTGAATGAAAATTTAAAGCTGTTGCATATAGCGAACTTTAAAGTTACTGACAATTAAGCGGAATAACTAGAAAATGTAAAAGTTCCACGTTTTTGCAATCAGAAGAGTATAAGAATGTATACAAGCAAACTAAAAAATAACAAATTCAAAATTAGAAACTGTAATTTTATCCACCATTACTTCGAATTACTTTTAAGTGCGCTGGAGACAGTCTGTGTTGGCGATATACAAAAATACAACAAAGCTCCCCGGGTCATTTGGCATGACATAATAACTTTGCGGTATAATAGAACTTCAATAATATATAACGAAACTTTAATATTAAAAACCATAACTTAAAATATTGAGGTTTCGATTGAAGTTCTGATAAAACTTGCCCTTAATTTTCGTATCAAACTGGCCAGTCATTTTATATAAGAGCTTAAAACTAATTGGTTCTGATTAATGAAGAGTTACCGCACCTTACAGGATCGTATTTATATATTAGTCGTGGTGGTAATAATAAGAGTGGTTTAATTATATTCTTACAGCAGTGTATGTTGAGTAAGAATATTTGTTCATGTTTATATATGTATGTTAGAAACAAAAATACTTGAATAGCTTACGAAATAACTATGAAACATTTCATATGTGTCTATAAATTATGAAGGTTGACCATCTCAGGAGTATACTCCTTCGAACAAAAAATAATTTTAAAAATCGATTCAGCATTGGCGTATCAAACATAGAGAAAAACATACAGTTGAATGGTGAATCTCGTACTTTTTTGAAATCGGTTAAAACTTGCAATATTTTTTTTATAATCAATCAATTTAAGTTAAAAAATAAAAAGACATCTTTTATTTTCTTATATAAATAATATAGCTTTTCTTAATAAACTAAAAAAAGTTTTTTTACTTATATTCAGGGTGATTAAAAAACCATAATCTTGTGGAAAATAAAAAAAAAACAAATACAAATACAAACAATTGTTGGTAATTTAGTATGGACACTCATCTAACTGAGGTGCTAAACATTAAAACTGTCATTTCATCCTACTTCGGGTTTCCATTAATAGATGGCGTTAGTGCTAACTACCACTACTAGTGTGGGTGAAACAAAGTTCACCGGGTCAATTAGTATTAATATATAATAGATATATTGAGTTTGTTTACAAATATCAATGAAACAAGGTCTATATTACTTCCTTTGTTACTTACTTGATTATATAAGTCACTTTGCCTTTGTGTTGTTTTTTGACTTCACAATAATTCGTGCAGGCTTTGAATTGACGCAATAACTTGATCTCGGTTTAATGCTAAACAGCTTTCATAATAAGAAACAGCGCACAAGGATTTATATTTGGAAATTATAAACAATGCAGGCTACAAGCGCGAGCAATCGCTCGCAATTATTGCTAGTTATTACTTATTAGCTACAATGTTGCTAAATTAATATTTGTGTTTGTCGTTGTACAGTTAAGCTATATTTATGTTTAGTATATAATTGATTTCTAGATCCCGATGCATGCAAGCTACGCCATTGTTCAGTCGTAGGCATTTGAATTTGACAGATAGTTTCTACAGAAATATGATATTTCAATTTAAAATAAAGGATTTTTTTAGTATCATAATTATGAGGTTTTTCTAGAATAATTATTATAAAATCAAATCAACTAACGAGCTACCAACTACGTACTATGTAGTAATATTTTTAAACGCATCATTTAAGACCACGTGGACTCACAACAAGCGGGTTGTGAGTACCTACTCAAATTCATAAAAATACTTTTACAGAATTAATTAGGATGATAGGAAAAATAATTAAATTAATGCTTATGGTATGCACGAGAATTTTTTTAATTAGTAACATACAAAACACATTCTTAATTTTTGACCGAACGGATTACTTTATTTCTAGTACCGACCGAACTATGCTAGGTAACACTAGCAAGTTTCAAAATTGTAGTAAGGATTTAAAAATAAAATTGAAATCGCTTATAACTTGCACCAAACCCGTGTCATATTCATTCGTTCCCTGACTGCGGGGTAATTGTCATCGTTCTCCCATGCCACTTCGAGAACTTTCGAAGTACTTAAGACAAAAAGCGACTTATCAAACAAAATGCTGAGTGGAAATTGTATGTTGTGTGATTTTACATAGGTACAATTCTTATGTTGAAATTTAATACATTATGATGGAAAAGTTTGCGCTCGACTGTCAGAGGCTTGTTCATTATGCTCTCATGATTTATTTCTTTTATTGAAGAAATTACATCAATTTACTTAAACCTAACTTGTCTTAAGTAATAATATTAACGTATACCTAAATACTTACGTTTCGAAGGGTAGATGAAAAAGAATTTTTTTTTTTCGAAATATAATAATTACTCATTTTAATTTAAGCAATTCCTAATAATTGACCCAATTGTTAGATGTTGGACTACCTTCTAATGGTGGGAAGATGATGTAAAGCATTACAAAAGGAATATAAATAAAATTACCGCTCCAAACTTTAGACTTCACAAGACAAGTCACTCAATTATGGGGAAATGTATACAAATTTATAAACAAGTCCCTCAAAATGTAACTGGATTGCCTTCACACAAATTTAAAGTCCACATTAAGTAAGATTTAATGAAAAAAGTTACTATAAGATTCCGGAATATTTAGAATACGTGAACGAAATTATATTTTTATTTGATTACATCCAAACTTTATTTTTTTTAATGAATATCATAAGATTTTTGATTGTACTCATATTTTGTAATATTTTAGATTTCTGTGATTAAAAATGATAAAAACCTAACATTATTGATTATGAGTCTTAACATTCAAACACATTTGAAAATGTGAAAGGGAGGAAAAGTCTTGCTGAGTTCTCTACTAGTTAACTGTTCTTCTGATTTATGAACAGTTTAAATTTACATTCAATAAGCGTATTGACCCTAAGTTGAATAAATTGTTGTTAGTAGGCTTTGACTTTAATAGGCGCAGAACGACTATGGAAATCGATAGTAGAGCCAAATATACCCTTGAAACATAGAATATAATATTTCAATAAGAGTAAAACATACAGATGAAGTCTGCGATATTGTAATTCGATCACTTACATTCACAATTCCTTTCAACTTTTACATTTACCATCAAAATTGCAAACATAACTGAGCGAAAAGTACTGCGAGACAATAATTTACTGTGAGACACTGTTTGCAACAATACAGATCCATTAGTGTTTTATTTGAGGAGCTGAGATTTCAGTCTATTGTGGAATGACCTTGACCTTTGTCCTCTCCGCTGATGCAATATAAAGTTATGAACTAAACCGCTTAATTAATGAATCAAGTTGATAAAACAAATATTAATATCGTTAATGTTTATAAAACCAAATTTGAAATTTATTTTCAGCTCATTTTCTTCAGTGATGCGTATTATTTAAATTTAATGCATCTCTATTATATAATGCGACAATTCATGTTCGGAGGTTTCTAAGATTTTCAAACATTCCAAGTTAAATTTAGTACAAACGTGACGCCTGAGTTATGTCTACTATTCTGTGGATTAGTTTAGTTCTAATGTTATATTAACCGAGATTTCAAAGCATTCATTGCTTAGGAATCTCGGTTAATTAGGTTAGGTTAATCTCGGTTAGTAGTTTATTTATTCATTTAACAATAGTACAGTTTTTATTTGTACCTTTATTTATTTTTCTTGGATTTGCATAGAAAATGTAAATAAAAATATTTTTGCTATTATAACTACTCATTCCTTCTATTCTTTGAAGTGCAGTCAAAAAGGTATAAAATATTATTGGTTTAAGTAACATTGATCATGTGGACTAAAATTATCCACGCTGTTATGAAATTAGCATTAATGGCTAATTTATACGATTTGCAAATTAGCTTACAAATGGTTGGGACGAGCGATTGAATTCTAAATAATGGTTGAAGCCGTATTTCCGTCGTTATCAATGTTAAATTGATGTGAATGTGAAATTTGACGTGATGTTTGTATCCATTAATTTCATATTTTATCATATTATTTTTTAGTATTTAATGTTAAACAGTTATTAAGATCGAAAACTTTTTTGTTTTTAAGTGGGGATGTTTAAGAACTTAACTAGTTCACATACCACATGGATTATGCTGAAGTAACTTCTTATATATGTTATGATCATTTGACCTGTCAAGCATTAGACACACAAATTTTTACTGAGCTCAACCGATCAATAAAAAACTGTATGCAGTGAATTCCAGTTGATTTCGACAAGTTAAAATCATAGATAATTTTTTGAAACAAATACGTATCTACGACAGAATGGAACAGAATCAGTCATAAAATTAATCAACTTAAATACTTTTTACAGTAGTACAACTGTGATGATATAATATTCCCGTTTCACAATTGTACATAACTCAGTAGTATGTGAAACGCTTCCGAAAGTATGTAGATATACAGAATATCAATGTCCAAACATTTTAGCAAAAATAAAACAGCCACGGTTCGCCAACAATTAAACAAGCCATTATAATTTAACCTAAACAAAATGCATTTTTTTTCAGTTTTATACATTTCCTTCATACGTTGAAATGTCGAAAACCAACCGTTAAATAATCGCTTTGTTTGAGATAAGAATGGTGTTCACCAGCCTTTGTCACACAAAATATCATGGCGCTGTAGATAGAAACTCTTTTGTGAATTCAATTAGAGCATTTTTGCAAGAAAAGTTAAAAGGGCTATATCTCTGCATCTTCTTGGCAATCAACCGATAATAAGCGGCCTTAATATTTACAAAGTTTCAACCCTACAAAAGGCACTTATTTCTATTTTCTCGGCAACCCTAGCGAGAAAAAAGCAGGGGTATAATTTAAATCAAACAAACTTTCTTATTTGATCGTATAATGAAGTATAATTTTAATTACAAAATAAGTAAGTAGAGTGATTTACTTATAATTTAGTCCTACATATTTCTCTAGGTATTAGTTTGTCATGTACATATTACAAGGTTTTTAAAAATCTGATAAAGTTAACATCGATTTATAGTTAATATAATTACGGTACAATATGGCTAATATTATACAATAATTAAAATAACTTAATATTATTATTTTAAGAAAATAAAAATAAAACTGGCAACTTTTTCAATATTGTGTAGGTACTTAATTGAAAACAGTTTAAGTATTATGGTCTTCATAATTATTAATAGTTCGTTTGTATTTCAATAAACTTAATTTATTTTCGAAATTTAATTTAATCCAAATTCGCAAAAGGACAAAATGATTGGGGGTGTAAATAATCTTTTGTATGCTTATTCCGCCTCGAATAATCAAATGAACTAGGGTAGAGCTAGGGGATTGAAGAAATATGTTCATTATTTATTACAACTATAGACTTTAATTGAGATTCAGTTAATGATAAGTTCATTTATATAAAGGCTTTTTCACAGCGCACGTCTGAATAATGTGTATGGGCGTTATGTTTTAGTTCAAAATTTATTTTTTAGTTAATGTTTTCCACACCATCTACTTTTCAATCAATCCAACCAAGCATTATGCTAGAGAGCACTATGAAATTAATCTGTGTGAATAAAAATTAATAATTTGAACAGGAAGTTAATAATTTGAAAGTTATTATATTTTTCCAAATCATTTTATACTATTTATTAATTAATTAATTGCTTGGACCTTTAGAGGGGTTCACGTCATCGCCTATCTTGAGCCTATTGAGCGGTATCGAACCGTTAGTATAAGGAGAGATTTTGCGATCTTATATGTGTTTTACAGCTTGAATAACGGGGTGAATGAATGTTCTAATCATCGCACCGCTCGCCATCGGCAGGGAATTCATCCTAACAAGTTGGAACTAAAATGGCCGCCTACTGTACAGTTTGAGATAAGCTATCTCCCTCGCACGTTCAAGTTGTGGAATGAACTTACTGGAGGGTTTCCCTATGGAGTACAGCATGGGGTAATACCCCTTGTGTTGTATCCATAGGCTACGGTAACTGGTTTCAATCAGGTGGGCCTTGCTTACCAGCTTACTTACCTTACCTTACCTTGTGCTTTTACCTTAGTAGTATAAATATTTCAAAGCATTTTTGTTTAGCTTTTCTCCGAAATATAAAGTATATTGCTTGGTATAATTTTGATAAGAATAACTAATCCTATTTTATGAACACTGAAGAACATAAAAGAATATTAAATACAATTATGTGTTGTATTCTGAAAATTAAAAAAAAAAATATAAACTGTTCCTAATTGGATTGAGTTACATTAATAACAATTATCAAAAGTGAGTTTAGTTTAAAAGCATTCATTTCTTATAGTAATGAAATTGATAGTTCCCTTTTCAAAATCCTTGATACGAATAATGGAAAAGTATGTTTCGAATTGGGCACCAAATTTAATAGTTCTTAAAGTACGTGATTTTCATTACTTTTTTAACAATTTATGTACACACAAAGATAATAAGGACACAACAAAATAACAGAGAATTGTACTAAGTTTATATATTTCTATAAGAAATCTCTTCCAGCAGCCCCACATATTAGAAAAGTAACAACGAAAGGTAGAGGGGCGTGTACTAATACTAATATAGTTAAACACATAAAAATGTAATATATATTATAGTACTCATACACATATACGCACAATATATTTAGATTTTCTGTACAGAGAAATAATGTGCTTTATTTCTCTTTACAGAAAATGAGAGATATACTATAGAGATACTATTACCTACACTTAAGCTATTGTTATCAACGTTAGCAAGGCAAGGGCATATTGGAATTGGATGAATAAATTCTATCATTTGCGCTTACACAGCAATCTACATGTAGGCCATGGTACTACTCATAGTATCGTTGCATATTTAAATTCCAAAATTCATACCAAGCAATATGCGGAATAGGAATTCTAAACATAGGCAATATCGATTGTTGAGGCACTATCACTTTTTGAATACTGCTCAATAGGCTTTTATAGATTGCGTTGTAACTTTTACTGTACACCTATTGATAGTTAACTTAGTACTTGTAGGTATAATCCATATAATTTTGGCTATACTAATGTCGGAAGGAGTCAATTTGTTATATCGGTTTATGTCTACCGCTATTAACTAACTACTCGAGAATAAGGTTTTAGAAGAAGCTTACAATAGGACTGACATCTTCTATAGCATAAAAGTCTTTTAAATAAAAATAAAGGGAAAAAAAATCTTAACTTTGTTTTAATTTTAAAAATAAAAACGTACTCACGACTACCACGCAGTTGGTTTATTCAGATGTGTCGAATTTTATTAAAATGAAAAGTCTAATAATTATTTTTGTGTTATTTTAAATTCTATGTTTTAACATTAGCAATAAAACAGTCACCACTAATCTGCCAGCGGTATCTCCGTTTACTCAGAGTATTTAATACAAAGGACTTACATTTCAATTACATCTCGATTAGACTCTTTTATTTGTTTACATTACAAAAAGCTCCGCTGATTTATATCTAAGGCTTAATGAATGGTTGGAATCATCAAACGTCTGTATTCAAGCCTCATTTGGTGGAAAACCCTTATTATTATCTCGTTAAGCTGGCTGCCTACAGAGCTAGAAGATAAAGAGAGACGTATTAAATCTATGTTTTGTTCTTGTTGTTGGCCTTTGAATTAGTCCTCCTTATCACAAACTGACTTTTTCTATTTGACGCGGCCTATATCTAACTAGGAGTTGATATTATTTGATAGTGCCAAATTCAATAAAATTTTATCAAATATAATTCTACTAACATCTTTAAATGTTTCAATCATTATCAAAGCGGTTCCAAGCCGGCATAAGTAAGAAGTTTTTGCTCATGATCACGACCCTCTGGCCTGATGCGTATGAGTGTTTGAAAGCAAAATTTTGAAATAATCTTTATGGAGGTTAGTGTTCAGCGATGGAAGTTTTTGGATCCTTAGTTTTCAATGTGATTTTTTATCGCGTTACGATGTCGGATTAATTTTTGTTTAAGTTTGTCACAGCTACCAGTGGACGGCCATCTTTTTAACGATACTATTGTAATTTACTAAACAATAAATGAGTTTTGAAATGGGAAAGCATTACAAAAGTGTAGTGAGATGTGTCAGTCATATTTAATTGTTATTTAACACAAAGCAATAATATTAATTAGTTTAGTGATTAATTCAGCCCCTTCCCTATCCTACACGTCCTCTCGTGTATAGCTAGCTATTCTTACAACCGTACGATGTAAGGTTTCAAGGTTTGGGATGTAATACAATACGCTTTAGGGGATATTGAGATTATTGACAAAATGTTTGTTTGTATTGATTATATTTGACACGAACTACTTTGAAGCCTAGCGTTAAACGCTATATGCGTGTTCATATCGGTGCTTATATTCTTCCTATCCCAACGAAATACGGTTCATATGTCATTACAATGATTTTATACCTTTATGATTTGAAAATTAACAGTTTTATTGGAATACGACTCTTATTTATGACGGCAAAAGGTTTAAATATAAAGGTTTTAATATATATTTTTAACGATAAATATTATAATTCTATGAATAGTTATATCTTGAAATTGTAATTGTAATATTTATCATGCGTTTCAACAGTGCACAGAGGTTCCATTATTTTATAAAGAAATGAAAATGAGCCTTAACTTTACATCGGGCACTTGCTAATTTCAAGTCTGATGAAAAATAACGTTTACATAGAACATGTTTTACAAGGCAATTCTTCGATTACCCAACAAGATACGAAGCATATATATAGTGGTAAATATTCTATCCCAACACTTCGGCCTTTAAGACAACATCGTTTTGTATTTAATATATTTGAAACAGATTCTTGTATGAATAACTGTCAGCAGGAAGCTGTCAGGTAGTTTTGGTTTTAATAAGTAAGAGCCCCACACATCCTTTGTTACCTTCCCCTGGTAAGAAAGAGTGTCTAACAGAGATTACCCAGTTTCCCACAAGGGCAAAAAGGTATACCAGGCGCGTCTATTCAGTTTCCCAGATTCTTAATAATAGCACGTGTTTGTAAAGTTAAAGAATATTTGCGAACGTCAAATAATTAAAACAGATGCCTTATCATGCAATTTAGTATTAACTCTTGGCTAAGTGATCAGTAAGCCTGTAAGTTGTTAGGTGCGGGCGCTTTCGTAGACTTACTATTTAACCCTATGTAGGTCCACCATATATCATTATATTTCTAGTATTCTACGTAAAATAGAGGTATCTTCACCCGACAACTGATATAAGATTCCTCAAAAATGATGGGGTTTGGTTTAGTAAAATAATTACATTACAGAATTTGTAAATGACAAAAAGTTATTACTTTATGAAAATTATTATTAAAAATTATGTAAATTAATTAAAAATAAATAAAGATCAAGGCTTTATTTATGCATGTTTTGGTCATGAGTTACTTTTTTAATTTATCAAACATAGTAGACCAATGTTAACATAATAACTTTTTTAATAAAACATTATGTTGATAGCAAATTTGACAGATATGTCAAACTTGATAACCAAAGCGAGTATAAGTAATTTAGTACTTACTAAATAGTATAAATTATAGTATTTTCAACATTTCGCACTAGTCCATATAATTTGAATTATCTTATGTTTAAATTATTTAAATATAAGTTTATACTTTGATGGATATGGTCAATTTAAAATCTAGACTTTTGACTTCTTAATATGACATAATTGACCAATAACCATTTACATTGAGACTATTCAGACTATTCACAAAAGTATATAAGAATTATTTTTATTTGGCCATTAAATATTTATTCACTACATAAGTAAATACTTAGGTATTATTCCAAATAAACCCTACAATATTTTATAATTTTTAACACATAATTTTAAATATCTTTTAACTAATTAAAAAGGATTGAAAATAATTACTTTAAGTTTAGTACGACTTAGGAGACTGGATGAGAATGTTCATTTAATTCAAGAAAATAATCAAATTAATAAATATAAACATTTTACAATGTTCAATAAATCTGTTAAAAATTATAAAAATGACAAAGCAGAGGATATCAAACTCTACAAACTAGGCTACGTAATGAGCTTAAAACAGTATTGTTAAATGGATAGGACGTATTTGACAGGGCCAAATTAAGAAAAACTCCTATCTCATAATCAGGGAAGGGAAAGCTTCGAATAGGAAGAAGTAAATGTTTGTAGCAACAATTGGATTGGATTCAACCCTATAAATAATCACCGCAATAATAATAGGTAAATTCCTAATAATAATAATAATAAACGGACAGGACGGTTTTGGCTAACAAGCCTGATATCGTACTGATGGACCGAGTAGAGTCGCGTGTGTTCTTAGTGGATGTCACCATTCCCTTCGATGAAAACCTCGTGAAAGCCGAATCAGATAAAAAGATCAAGTATCTGAACTTGGCACACGAGGTTACTGATATGTGGAGGGTGACATCCACTGAGATCATACCAGTCGTAGTCTCAACCAATGGTCTCGTCCCAATTTCTCTTCGCGACCATCTGAAGAGATTGGGACTGGGTGATGGACCAATAATTGCGAGGCTCCAGCGGGCGGTCTTACTCGATAACGCCAGAATTGTCCGCCGATTCCTCTCTCTGTCGTCCTGACCCTCGGCCGTCTGGCCTCCTCTGTCGAGGGGTATTCTCCCATTCCTCGAGCCGTCGAGGGATTGGGAAGATTTAAAATTAATGTAAAAATAATAATAATAGGTAATTGATAAGTAAAAAGCGATTGCTACTTATAAATTATAAACTGAGCATTCGAAGAATATAATTACCTTTCCTTATTGTTCCTTTCCCTTCACTTATTTGCTACATCCATTCTAACTTTCATTATATTAGCACCACACGACTAAAATGGCGTTGGACGCCCTAAAGATTCGTTATAAATATCATCCTATTGAACAATACATAGATATGACGAAGAGGAGGAAAAGGGATACAAAATTTGACTACTAGGAATAATGAAGAGAGATTTATAATATTAATTTATTTCTTAACATCTCAATACTCACCAATACGATGAATTGCATTCAAATCATTAAATCGTAAGTGGTATAATCAATTTGTGCATTTTAATTCTTATGATTTCAGTTCTTGATTCATGTTTCAGTTATTGGCCACTCTACATACGTTATCATATTAAGTATCCTATTTTAATATCCGTCTTTTCACAGAAATACATATAAAGTTAAAAGGCGTTTTTATGATAAATCTGTTGTTCTCCATTCCTTTTGGTCCGTAAGGTTGGTGAGCTGGTTCTAAATAAAAAATAATCGAACCTCAAACATTAGTGATAGTTAACCTTCTTGGGCTTCTTGGTTTATTTAAGTTGTTCCCCGACCCTCTAACGTGAACTTGAACTGATCCTTGTGGCATATCCACTGCGGAATGTAGACTTGCAGCTCTCGAAGTTCTTGGAGAAGGTACGCAGACTCTCAGGTCTACTGCGCTGTGTAAAGATGCTGCTCTAGATGATCTGGGGGTGGCAGAGTGGGTGATATCTGACGGTGGTGCCAGAGCTGGTAAGTCGGCTGCCGAACGGGACCGTCGAGGTGGACTCTCAGGAATTAGTGCCATGCCACCCATGCTGCCTACGAATACCGAATTCTACAAAACAATTAGAAATAGAACAATATATTTGCGATGTCTTAAATCAAAAGTACTGAAATATCTCAATAAAAAAATATTGATCCTTTTGTAAATAGCTACCCCAAAGTCTAATAATGTAAATCACCTTAGCAACAAGCTCGATTACTCAAACACAATTTGACATTTAGAACAATGAAACCGAAACTAATTAGTTGTCAAATAACATTTTACGACTCGGTATTCGAATGCTAGACATACATGCTATGTTATAAAAGTTTAAAAAGACTTCTAATTGGTCTAGGTACTTAAAATAAAGAATAACATTAATCTTAGGTTACCTGTCTCGGTCTATGTGAAAGGTATCCACATGGCTGGTAGGAAGGAAACGACGCACCACAGTCGTACGATACACACCCACGGGATAAAGACGCTCGATGTTGCAAAGAAAACGATGCATGCTTAAAAGAGAAAAAAATATTTATAGTACTCAAAAGGAGGACTTAGCTTTAAAGCAATAGTATGTATTTTCCTGTCATATTATTAGACCAGTAATTTTGTTGTGACTGCAATCATATTGAAATTTAAATACCTCAGGATTTACCTAATTACTTTATTTAACACTAGATTTACCAGACCAGTCATTTAGACTGGTCGTGCAATTTCAATTCAAAATTCCTACTATATTACACATATTTTTTTCAGAAATGATGTTATGACTTTTGTAGCTATAATTAGAGAGTACGTTTTATAAACTTAATGTTATTTTATATACATTAGTAACAAATATAATTTTTGTTGTTGACATATATTCAAATCGCTGGTATATCTAGTGTAAATAAAAGATAGTGAGGTATCAAATATAGGGTTGTGCTGAAAAGTCATTAAAGAATATGGAAACTGTTGAGTTTATGAACGGATCGCATGTTACCTAGACAATGTAAGTACTTTAGCGCACCTGGAAATGTCAAAGGTGTGCATTTTAGAGAAAGTATCTGAGTATGAATTTTGGAGGAACAATTTTAGAAGTCCAGTTGGTTTTATTGTTTGCAGTAAAGATGCGTTCCATGCATGAGCGAATAAATCTGATATTAGACTTTGTCGAATGTTATGAATTCTCATTAGGAACCAATAATTATTGATTGATTGTGAAGATTAAGTGTTTGAATTAAGGCCGGATTCCACATCAGTTTCTTAACCACATGCTCTAAAAAATACCTTGGTGTTTTGATAATCAAGTTTCTTACATGTGGAGGCACTGACACAGAGTTCTCAGCAAGTGCACAGCTCTGTCGATGCTGTTGTTGAAACTTCGGCTGATAAGGCTCCAGCATCCTGAAAAATATTGAGTCTATTTAAAAATCATAAGTCGTCTGTTAATATATAAGATCTATTGTTGAACAAATGCCTAGGTTTCCAAATATAAAGGTTCTGTGTAGCGTGCATCTCTCTCGTCTTTTTGATTCTACCCTTCCTGGTTATTTTCGCTTTGTCATTTTGACAGCTAAAGTTTTTTACACTCCTAATGATTTCCTACTGAAAGTAAATTCGTCGTCATTTTGACCAGAAATACCGTTAAAAAAATAATTTGAAATTAAATGTTATCTGTCTCGGTTCGCGATGGTATAACACAGTTCAATATCTCACTCACTCTTTACTACATAGAATCCACTTACGGCTTTATCCTCCGCTGACAAGGAGACAGGCGTGTGTAAGACTCGACTAGCGCCTGATCATGTTCACACTGTGAATATTTGGAGAGAACGATCTGGGATCTGTTTAAGGAATTTGCCGGACTGTTCCCAAAGCAGTGTCCATCTAGTGGGAAGTCGTCGTAGAACCCGCTTTTCGCTAAGCATGTAATCACCATGCTAGATCTTTCACGCTTCAACGACCATCTATTCTGCGTGCTATATGCTTTACTCATTACCTTTACTGCTTGATAATTCTATGAGCCATATCTACTGCTATTAAGAATTAAACGAGAGGTGACTTCCGGACCTATGTTCTCATTTCTGATTCAATCTTGCAGGGGAACACCCAACCCAACTTTTGTCTTTTAGTGATTCTGAACATGTTCCGTTATAACAATATAACCTATCATATTATTATAACATAATTATATTATTATCATTGTTATATGGATCCCATTTTAAACTCTTAAAATTTCGCTGAATAGAAACTATTCAAATGGTTTATCTTTATTGTTCACATAATGTATTAACATGGAAGTCAATAAAATTATTGCAAAAAATGGTGTCTAACTCCCGCCAATAATTATGTTGCTAAGCGGGATTAGTCAAGTTTAAATAGACGCTATTTTGAGTCATCAGGGAACATGTAAAAATATAACGAGCAGGTAACAGTAACTTTGTAACGACAAGTTAATTTGTATTTAGAACGATTACCCAGTAAAATCCCTTGACAGCTGTGACATATTGACCAACTAATTAAGGTGATCTAATGTGAGTATTTCTCTAAGGGCTGCGATCAATTGCGCCGATAACTATAAAAGGGTAAAAGGTATATGTAATTAGACCTTTAAAGTCTCTATCAGTTTAATTTCCGATTACTCTTTGATAATATTTAGAAGCATTATGATGTTAATCTTCATGAGAAGTGATAATTGAATAACAAGATACAAAAAAAATTTAAGTCCCATAGCACTTATACGTTCACCTATGAAAACAATAGACATCACGAAACCTCTCACTCAGCAACAAAAATTAGTCAAGTCTGATACTTACAGTTATCTGTAAACGGACACGTGCAGACATGCCTTACCAAACATTGCATTGCACAGTAAAACAAGTCATTCTATTCCCTCTTATTGAATTGGAATAAAAGAATTGGAGCCATTATGTTGCTTGCTACAAATAAATAACAAGCTATCCTGCATAATTGTAAATCAGGAATAATATAATAAAAAAATTTAGTTATGAACAGAATTAGACTGCTAACAATTCACTATCTTATCTGTTTATCAATTTAGGCAATGTTGAATATCCTAGTTCCGGTCCGCTCTTGTGTGGAGTATTGCTCGCACCTTTGGGATGGCTCCGCTCAGTACGTCCTCAATGCTCTAGACAGATTGCAGCGTCGCGGTAAGCGTATTATAATACGAGCGGAGGTAACGAACACCCTAGAACCTCTGCAATTGCGTTTACTCAGGAGTACGCGTGCTGGTCTACGGAGTCACGCCTTCACTGTCGCCACGTCTACTTAGCGCACTAAGAGATTTTGTGACTCCTTTCTCTGTCGCACAGCTAGAGCGTGGAATTCCTTACCAGCACACGTATTCCCTCCTTAATACCACATGGGTTAATTTAAAAGAGGCGTGAAAAAGCACTTTTTGGGCCGGCAGAGTGAGGGTGGCTAGGGCAGTACGTCGCATGCTTCACTACCTATCTTCACATATGGGCTACTGTTTATTATCAGGTGGTGAGAAGTCATATGCTGAGCTTAATATAAAAAAAACATTGACCTGTTAAGTCGTAAAATCCCGGAAATAATTAAATAATCATGTATAATTTGCATTGCCATCTGCGAGACCAAAATTTTTTATGCCATATTGTGAAACGTGGTAAAAGTTAATTGTGTAAGTAAAATTACCATTCAATGCTAATCCATATTTATTAATATGACAACAATTAAAACGCATTTTTTATTTAGCTAATTAATAGGTAGTAGTAATGTGAAGGGTGATAGATATTGTATTATAATAAGCTACGTTACCATCTTTAGCTCACGATTTATGCGTAGTTAACGAAGCCTTTATTAATGTTTAGGAGTGGATATTATACATTTTCATAATAATATTACGTTTTTAAATAATCGCAATCATTCCACTTACCCGCTTCGCATCAACAAACAAACCTAACTCATCGTGTATTTCTATCGCATTGTAACAAATGTGCCGATCATTGAGTTGTTTAAGACTTTCTTTATGATATTGATACGTTTGATGATCTGTAATAAAATATACAACGTTTTCTCCCGTTAATAATCAAGGATATTGGTTTTGTATTTCATACGTTGGTATTTATATTGCCGTAGTCACGTAATTCTTATTTTATATGATACTATTGATTTTATAAATATCACTCTAGAAAGAGATAAGCTTGCTGGTCATATCATTATGTTGAAAGTCGATGATTTTTGTACTACACTATTGTGAGAGTGATACGACTTATTAATATAATTGAAATTCAAAAAGCTCCAGATAATGTGTAAACTCAATAGATTAACCAGTCTCTGCGTTAAAGTATAGTTCACTTAGAAATAACGTTAACCGAAAACGTTTTTCACACAGCACGTAAAAAAGTAAACGCAGCGTATGAAGGCTCTTCGGGATGATGGCCTGGCAAGCTTCACAGAAAACTCATGAAACAGTTAAAACTGCCCCTAGGTAATTACTCAATTCAATATTCAAGCAATTATATAAGACAAACAATCATGACATTCAGTATATATTCCTAATCTAAAATTGACTGAAATTTGTAACAATGGTTGGGCCATAATTTTGCCCTTTGTTGATTTGATGTCATGTGCTAATGGCAATGTAGTTGCTATAGTGCTTTGTTAAGACGGCCTGTTCCTCTGTTTGAAAAATTGGGATATTCCTGGCTTCCTGTGTAGAATTTGTTAGCATTAATATGTAAGACTTTTTGTATCCATATTGTAGCAAATACGTGATGATTATTATTTTATATTCGACTTTTGTTAGATAGATCAAGTCAAACTAGAGTGGCATCTCAATGGCAGATAGCTTCAATTAAAACAGACAAAGACAGGATACCTAAATCCAGTTAAAGTATAGGAACAAAGGATTTGAAGTTAAATTCAGATGTAGGTAATTGTTATTACCCTTCTTTGACTTCTTTGAGTACGTTTCTAGAAATAGTTTTCTCTTACATTTTGGAAATGTCTTCTCAGATTGCGAACACTTTATTGCTTTTACCATTTGGATGTTCATAGAGGCGGGCTTTTCAATGGATAGTAATTATATTGATTATTATCTATTAAACATATTAAGATAATTAACGAAATTGTTAGTTTTTAAAATAGAACTAGAACAAGTTTTGTTTATGATTTAGGAAGCTCTTAATTTAAATATTTTCTATATTAAAATAAAGTCAAAGATATTTTAATGTTGCTATTTATATTTGTTAAAGTTTTAGCTGTTATACCAATAACGAAGATTATTTTTAATTGTCAAAGAGTTTTAGCCAAACAGAATATCAATTCAAGAAGTTATTAAACTACATGAATTCAATATAACATTTGCTAAAGTGTGTCCTTTAGTTTGATACTGTTAATTGTTTCTCAATTTCATTTAGTGAGCTGATTCTAATTTGTAATAATCTGGTGCATTGAAAATATAGCAAAAGGAACTACGTACAGCTTATAGACGCACCTTATCTTGCCCCAACGGTTGAAGAAGAGCGCAATGGCCGCCACCCACAGCAAGAGGACGAATGCCACTATCAGGGCTTCTTCAGCTCGCACGACCACACCGCTTCCATCTAGGAAAAGATATAGCAAGACTCAATCCCTACTATTTTCTTAATGGTTCTTCTTCAGCGCAACATTTTTAAACATACGGTTGAAAAGAAACTGGAGCGATAACAATATCAAGTTTTTGTGCACACATACACGGTGCCCGAAACTTTTACCGTTTAGTGCTCTAGGAACTATCCTCTGTCTAGGGGAGTCATTGTCATCTTGCCTATTATATAAGCAATACCTATTATATAAGTATGTATCGCTAATATCAGTTGTAATATAATTGTAAAGTTTAACTTATACATTTAGCTGCTGAAAGTAATTTGAGAAAGTGTGTTGAAAAGTTTATTAAAATACTTCAACGGAACAAGAAAATAAATAAACAAAAAACTTTCCTTTACTCCGCAATAAAGAAATATTTTCCTGTTCTTTATATTTAACCGCCCTAGATTTATGTCAACCAAATAGAGATTAAAAAATTGCTCCATATGAAAGTTTCCATATTTGAAGTAGTGATACTATGATAGAGAAGTTGCATACTAACCAATGTCAGCTAGTGAGACGTTGACGCGCGCTGTGGAGGACGGGAAAGGGTGCAATCTGAGGATGACCTCGGCTGGAGGGCCACCCGTCGCGCCGCTCCATTCTGTAAGAACACTTCATTGTGAAATATCACCTATATCTAACAATAACTAACTAAAAAAAATCATAATCAAAAACTCTCACGATACTCCTAGAAAAATAGAATTTATTTTTAGGGACTGACTAATGCTGTTGGCTGCAAATGCACTTTACAGCGTTACCGGGGAGGCGAGAATCTTGAAAATATCTCAAGCAGTTAGAGGCCATTCGCCTCTCGAGGATTAGTCATCGACAGGCATCGCATTCAGGGGAGGTGTCCTGCTGTTTCTCAGTCTCCAGGGTCCTCGAGCCATGAGGGCGCGACAAATCTGAAGATGCATTTTAAAGGTTCGGGAGACCTCGGCTTAGGAGAGTGGTGTTGTGGAGGAGAAAAATTCTTTGGAATGTATAAGCGAATTGGGCGTTAGCGCCTTATTTATTAGCTACAATTACCCCGCGACTATAAGCGATTGCAACAAAACCATTTCAAACAGTAATGTATTCACATTAATATTTGAAATCGTTTTATTTACAATTTTTATTACAGCTTTATTTAATTTTTGCGGAGCGGGATTACTGCGTCCGCAACTGCGAAATGGAGAAACACAAATGAGTTTTTTTGTGACACTTTTAAAATTGTGTAACGCAATGCGACATCAGATCTCTCGTTTCTACAAATTGTCTTCGTTTACTACTAAAGTCACCCAAATTTTCTATATAGCAAATCACGTTCTTGTGTAGCTACAAAATTATTTGCGTCTTACATGTAAAGGTAAATTTTTATCTTTATACGTAACAATTCTTCCGTTGCCAGATTAGTGTCATAAGAGTGAGGTATATCATGTGAGTTTCTTCTGCTGTAGCGTTCGCAAAAAATTTTTAGTCTTGATATTGTGGTCTATAATAAATAGAGACTATATTTTAAGTTAGACTTTTAATACTGGCAATACATAAGAAGGAACTGCTATCAGATTACACAGATAGAAAACTGATAAAAAATCTGTTGTTTTGGCTTGTATTACTCTGAGGATAATATAACTTAATATAACTTATATAACTTATATCGGTATCTACAAAAACAAGACCAACCGACCGTTGGGTCTGTTACAATTTTACTATGAAAATATAATGATGGACAATACAAAATATACCTAGCTAGCCGCAGTATGTATCAAGCGGCTAAAACAAACGGCTCCCCAACTTGCTCAACAATTCTAGGAGTACTGGTTGTATTCATTACTAACGTTTCTAATAACCCTTTAAATAACAAGCCATTAACCTTTCGGTTAGTTTGTAATACATATCTCAACTATTTCGAGAACAGTGTCAGAATATTACATGCTGTATTATTAGATATAAGCTATATTCTCTAGCCAGATTTATTTATGCCGTTAATAGTATTAAAGTACCTTTGAAGGTTACCAAGGGTTCGTAGTAGTGGTACTAAATAGATTCAATATTCTGCTAGGCCATTAGCATCAATAAACTAATCTAATTTAAACTATTCTAGATTTGATATTTTCCTTTGAACTAATTTCAAGAGTTCAAGAGAAGTAGGTAAGGATTTCCAAATTCATTTCAAATAAAAAGCGCTTTTAAATTCTACCATATTTTCCAGTTATTAATGTCTGATTTTAAATGTATCTGCTGACTGCTAGTACTACTTTAAATATTACAGATTAGACTTGTACAACCATTGTGAATGCTGTCAGTCGTTCAAATATCATCACGCTGAAATGGATTTCATTTATTTTATGCAGTTCTTGATATAAAATATATTCGAGAATAAATCCTTTTTAAAGAGTCAACGGTATCAATCTATCATATCTCTTCCAATGAAAACGTTTGATATAAAAATTTGTAACTCAGAATATTACTTACTCGATATAAAAATTCTTGGAATTGCTTACTTATCAAAAATGCCAATCAATGTTCTCGTCGTAATGTACATTTATAAACGGAGTCAATACTAGATAGATGGACAAAATATTTTTATTGGATACTAGTTAATGTAAATATATAAAGAAAGTAGTATCAAAGACATGTACTTATAAATGATCTTTTCCAGACAATCTTTGGATGGACATGAAAGACAAAATCATAATATGAGGGAAGTTATTAGTGTACTCTTGAATTCTCGGAAATTATCATTACCATCCTCATTTTTTACTATTACTAATTTATAATAACAATTTACAAAAATAAAAACTCAGTGGCAATTAATTGTAAAAGTTCCCTAGTTAAAACTACAAAGTTCGCGCAAACACAAAATTTTAGACTAAAAAATATAGGATATATTTTTTATTATTTTTTATTATTAAAATATAGGTCTGTGAAATTAACACCACTTAACTTAAGAGTAGTTATAGAACAGCGCTGGCCCAAAGTCACTAGTGCATGGATTCAATTTTGAACTTAATGAGATAGACGCTAGCTTATAATGCAAAAAAACGAAGAAATTAATATGATTCACCCAAGTCCCTAAAAACTTCTTCTTTGCATTGTACAGGCCGCCACGTCCAACACTGCCTAAGGAAATCTCTATTGGCGTAAGGCCGGATTACCTGGAGGTGGTCTTGTGAATTGCTTCGGCAAAACCCAGGTCACCTCCCCAAAGGGTAAAGGAGTTACCAGGGAGTATTAGTGGGTATCATTCTGATTACTGGCTGAGTGAGTCACACACACGCCGGTAGGTCCGTAAACGGATTCGTCCTCGGAAAATAGGAGGATATGTATTTTGTCTTGTTTGTGTACTTCGCTGTAATAAATTATCTAGATTATATCACATTTATAAAAAAATTCTTTTTTTTCTAAACTTACAGCTGAAATTCGCAGTTCTGCTATTAAATGTTCTAATCAAAATCCGCAAAATTCTAAATCTAATACAAAGCCGCTCAATCCTCCGATATTTTACATTACAAAAACGATAACCTATCGTATATTATATATTACAAAGTCATTCTACAAAAGCATCTAAAGACTTATGAACTATTTAACCCAGTGAACTTTGTATCACCCGTATCCTACAATGAATGCACTCTATCATATGTAATCTGAAGGAACAGTGAAGAAATGACAGTTTTAAATAGAATTTCAATTGGCCTATTCTTCATTCCAATTACTATTATTATTATATTATTTAGAATTTCCTTAGTACTTTTCCATGTATTTTTATTTAAAATCCATTTCTGAAAGAAAGCGAACAAAACAAAAAAGATTCCATACGGTTCAACCGGTTACCTCTTAAGAAAGAAGAGTTATTGATTATTCGTTTTTAAAATTTTTATATTTGTTCAATGATCATTTCTACCAATAATAATAGTTTTGTTTGTATTTGCTTGTCTTTTCTTTCTGTTGTTGTAAGCGCGTCGTTTGTTTTGTTAACAAGATTGTTTGTATTCTAAGATATAACTGTTTCTTTACAGTCATTCTAAGGCACTGAGTAATAATGCCTGAAATACTTAAAGATAGCTTGTAAACTATAATAGTAAGCTAGCAGGCTAGTACTTCTAGCTTCGTGTTTATAAAATAGTTTCTTTGCAAGACTAGTAAGCTAGTGATTGCTACACCAACTGTAGTGTAAGAAGCCAGGATAATTGAAAAGCTTGCCACTCTATTTCTTCAGCTTGTAGCACACCAGATTTTACTTAAACAAACTACCCTAGCCTCTTAGTTTAAAAACAAAGCTTGGAAAATTATTCTAGCCTTCTTATATTATTATACAGTTAGCTGAGAAGCTTACTGTATTAAAAGCACTAAGCAACTATCTTTACCACTCTCACCGGCGGAGACGCGTGAAGGTGAAGTTTGAGGTTTTTCAGTAGAGCCTCTTTCCGTCGCTACTTCAGCAATTTTATCTGTAGTTATTGCATCTGTGAAAGAAATATTATTATTACAGGGTATCAAGTGAAATTTGGTGTTTAAAAGACTACGTAAAAGCTACGTAATCTGCATAAAAAATTATGAAATTCCCTAAAAATAACATGGAAACTATTTTGGCTATTGTTTTACCAAATTGTTTTATTTTTTGTAAATGCTGTTTATTTTGCAATAAATAATAAATGAGCATTTATCTACATTTATCTGCTATTAATTAAAAAGGTTTTTATTTACTTTATCGAGTATACAATAATGAAATTGCCACATGGAAATTTTGATTGACAGGCCGTAGTATTAATTAACCTACGCATATGTGGCTATTTTTGTAGTTTTATAACTTTATATTAGTTTTTTATTTGTTGAATTAGGTACAAAACAAAAATACAACAATTGCATGTCTATAAAAAGTAAAAAGTGGAAAATAATAATTGGCTGCATCTTTATGTTTTGTTTTTTATTTCTATGTGTACATTACACGAAAACGGACTGACACGTTATGAAATTATATCTTTAAAACAATATAACATAATATTTAGTATGTTGTTATCCCATCATATAATTCTATATAATTATAACTATATCTCCAATCTTGTGTGATGATATTGTAAAACAAATTATTAAATCTTTGAGTTTTGTAAACGCAAGTATTTTTATCTGATGTCTGTTATTGTGGCATGGCAAATAATGATATTATACTACAGCTTATTTTCACTTGTACATTGATCTAAACCTTTTATTTTATTCAGATAATCATTTAGCCAATATAAATAAACAAATATGATTAGTTACAACTTATAGCAAAAACAAGTTAATTAAACATAATCAAACTATAATAGGTTGAAATAGATACAACAATATTATGATCGTTTTTGTATATATAAAAAAACATATAAATAGAATCAATAATGGTAATTCTTAGCCGTCGGAGTTGTCCCTTTAATTGATTAATTATTTTAATCACGTGGTACGGGTATGATTAGCGACTGTCGTTAAATGGACAAGCAATCGCTTTGAGCTCGGACAGTGGTATTGACCTTGGGAATGCTATAATTAAGGCTTGTAGTTGAGGTAATTTCAATAATTAATAAACAGGGATTAGCCGCTTTCGTTCGTTTCGTTACATTCTTATTCGGTTTGTAAAACACTAAGGAAGTATTGTTTAACTTTTTGAAAATCGGCAAACCATTTAAATTGTCATGTTTTAAAAGATTAAAAACATATTTTGGCTTGTTGATATTTTTTCAGAGATTGATGATGACGTCATCGTCATCAAAAATGATGTTATCGCCGTTATGTTATTAATGATACTAAACTACTTTGGATTTATTAATAGATGTGAGGGTAAGAATATTATTATATTTATCCTAAGCATTTTAATAATATTTTTAATGTATTACTTATATGTATCTATATGTCTCTCTATCACATGTAGGTAGGTAAAATAACTTTTACTTTTAAATCAATCTACTTTTTCTGCTAAAAACTAGTTGCCCGCTCTGACTATGCACCGGTGGTGCACCTGATGAAAAAAGTAGGAAATTACTGTCATATAAACCTTGGTGTAGTTGTTAGGAATTACGTGCGTACGAACTTTACGTTTTTATGATATTTAAAAAATATATTTATACAGATTCCTTGAAAAACTTGTAAAAAAAATGTCATTAATCTACAAGCCACCAAGACTGCTGAGTGTAAATCTCCTAACATTTTTCAGGGATCAAGTTCAGAAACCCAATAGACAATCCGCGTTGTTTTCATCGAGCTCGTTATTCGTCGTTATTTATGGACGGCTTACGCTTCCTATTCGCGTAGCAGTGCAGTTTCCATTTGCATATTTGTGGAGGAGGGTAATAAAAATGCTTAGCCAGATTATACTCACAACCATAAAACTTTATAGAAGAAAATAAAATGCGACTCAATGCGTATTTTATATGAATTATGATGGATTGCTCTATGAAACCCAAGTTCATATCAAATTATTATATATTATATTGTTTCTAAGAGCGTTCGATCAAAGTTGAATAATTTTTAGTTTATGTAATGTTTAAAATAATTAATGTTATAATTGTCCTTTAAAATTCAACAACATTCACTATGCTTCCTTGTCTATTAAGTTACACACAGAAAGAGAAAGAGTAAATTGTTAGTACTTGTAGCTTTGACTTATTGCTTCATACTAACTTAGTAGAATATGCATAACCACAACAAAAGAATATCTCTTATATCTAGTTTGTAGATACCTCATTGAGTTTGGCGGTATAGTATTATTATTATTGATGCAAATATTCCTCGGCAGAGGAGGCCAGACGGCCGAGGGTCAGGACCACAGAGAAAGGAATCGGAGGACAACCCCGGCGTTATCGAGCAAGACCACTTGCTGGAGCCACACAATCATTGGTCCGTTATGCAGTCCCAATCTCTTCAGGTGGTGACGAAGAGAATTTGGAATGAGACCATTGGTTAAAACTACGACGGGTATGGTCTCAGTGGAAGTAACTCTCCAAATATTAGTAATTTCATGTGCCAGGTTCAGATACTTGACTTTATCTGATTCAGCTTTCACGAGGTTTTCATTAAACGGAATTGTTACATCCACTAAGTACACATGTGGTTTCTATCAGGTCCATCAGTACGATATCAGGCTTGTTAGTTAATACAGTCATGTCCTTATTATCATTATTATTTATATTCGTACATGAAATAATATTTTACTGCCAAGAAACCTAGCGACAGTTAAAAATAAATTGTGTCTGGATTATACGGCTTGAAATTTTGAGGTTCATATCAAAGAGCAAACTTATACCGTAATAAATTTTATTTTCAGCGAATAGTATATAGCTTTGTCAAACTTTCAATATGGTTGATTTTAGTGGCATTTTTAGTGTTCTTATAATATTTCATGAAAAATAATCCAAAATTAGTTGCAGTCTTCTGGTAGTAGAATAGCAAATTATTTTTAATCAGTATCAAAAAGAAGAAGAATCTCAATACGGTTGGTATGATTTTTTTTTTGTTTTATAGAAAATATTTTTTTTTCGACCATATAATGGATACAAAGATTACTGCCATTGACATTGAATAACAATTAAAATCCATATATCATATAAACCATTTTTAATGTATATAATATAAACATGCTTTGACAATCACTAAATAACCACCGACGATTTCGATAAATACAAAAAACTAAAAAGTTTTTACTCATTATTTTAAAAAAATCACCATTTCATTTTTCACCGATTACAAAAAGTTTTATTAAGATATAAAACTTTTTGAACATTAAATACTTATTTCATTTTCATAGCGTAAGGATCAAAAAGTTCCAAAAGATGTTCGCAAGAAAAATGTGCAATTTCCTTTCCAATCTCGTGAAGACTTTTTGTTCACACCGCAATTGCTATATATACATGTATATTATTTACAACACCTGTCAAAAATTCATTTAGAGAATTCGAAGAAAATCAGCAGCTTGAAAAATAACATTTTTGAATTTTGAATGCTTATTGTTTTCATAATTTCTTGTCATGGCTAATGTTTGGAAATACATTATAAGAGACAAAAGTTTATCTATAACCGACTTGACGTCCAGCTTGTAATTCAAGCCTAATATGTTTTGCTATAGATGAAGGAATAGATTATTAATGATATGATTGAAATATTATGATAGATAAAGGATGGAGGTTGATATGCACTACACACACACACACACACACATATATATATATATATATATATATATATATATATATATATTTATTTATTTCCTGATTTCTTAATAAAGGAAAGATTGTAAGAAAGACAATATATTAATATTATATTCAAAACGAACGTAATGTCTCATTCTACCTTTCATTCCTCCACACTAGCATCCATGACGTCAATGATCAGTCAATAATAGATCTCTCGATTCCAGGGGCAGTATAAATGTCAGATATGTGTTACAAGTTCAAAGTTAACCATTTGAATATTTGGAACATTTGGAATTTGGAATATTTGGAAGATATCATTTATTTAATTATTTGAAGCGAAATTCATTTTTTCAAACATGCATGAAAATGTTGCCAATATTTTCAAAATCAAATTTATTGTTGTTTTTTGTTAGCGTTGTTTGAATTTGGAACATTGGGACGCTCCGGCAACGTTGTATGAAATGGCGTGCTGGAGTTATTAAATACTCTTTGATTGTATCTCTTTTATCAATCCCTAATTCCCTAATCCCAATATCTAAGTCCACAAGCATCCACATCAAAACAGCATATTCAGACATCTACCGTTATACCAATACCCAGCCGCAAACCTTATGAGAAGTGCAACAAACAAACATAAACGTACCGGGGAAATCAATCAATCAATTGCCTGTCTATTATTTGTGAAGTCCTTGCTTATAAAAATAATATGACTGTCTTAAAATCTTTTAATTTTTTTTTATATACTATTTTGTATCATGCCATTAAAGGTACTTAATTAATATTATTTTCATTGATTAGTAAATTATATTTATTATATTGGTGTATTTTGTGTTAATGTATCGTATTTCTTTGATTTATCATATATTTCCCTTTCGCGCCATACTGGTTGACTAGTTGAGAATGCCTCAGGTTAAGTCCGCCAATTGTGCCGTTTGTGCAATAAAGAATAAATAAATAAATACACCCCACAGGCTTCCTAGATGGAAGACGCATAAGGAGTTTGCGCCATAACACTGCTTTCTGGCTTAATGCCGATTCTGATGGCAGAATTATTGTTTCTGATGATAATAACAGGTATTTCAATTGTTAATTACAAAGGTACTCATGAAATTTCGCAATAAAAAAATAACATTATTTCCTACTCAAAAACACGATTTTTATTAACACTTAATATCATTTATATTTCGAATGCAAATTCATGTTATTTACAATTCACAATCATCCGAAATGAATAATTTGTATACTCTGTAAATAAAATAAAACTAGTATTATTGTATTATTGTAAACTTTATGTAAACACAATACAATTAAAAAATAAGTGTGAAATAATAAAGTTTACACACTTAAAACGCTTAGTAAACGCTCAGTAATTTTCTGCTAATATTGATTTGATCATGTCAATATTGCATCATCGTCAGCGATTCGTTTCTTTTATAAATAATTTTAACGATCGAACGAATAGCGATAATCAACGATCCTTGACAGCAGGCAGCTATTAAGAGCGACTGGCAGCGGATGATAAAATATAATGGTTTTGTTATTTGTTAGCGATAGTCCTCATTATGATATATGTCATAAAATTTTGAACCAAATTGGTTTCAGTTTCCTAAAACATGAAAATTAATTGTCACTATAATCATTACAGCGCCTCAAATTTAAATTAATATATGTATAAAATTTTAATTTGAAAAATAATAAGCTCACATCTATATTCATATGTTACAGCCAACGTGTACAATCTGGATACTATGCAAAATTGCTGGGTACTATGTATAAATTATAATAGCGTTATAACTTACTTTGGACATAGTTTTTACTGCACAAGTTTTATCATTCAATAATAATATTATTTAGGTTATTAGTATGAATTTCATTAAGTTGGATGAAAAAATAAATGATATTATCGTGAGTTTAGACGGCCTAGACAACATGCATATCAATAATCGCTAACATAATCGCTTAATGAAGAATGTATGGCATTTGACATAAGCCCTCGCTTAGCTACCGAACGTAAATGTCAAAACTAATGCATTGTTCATTCATCTATTCGATTGCGATTAACAGCATGTTGTTTATGCTCTCAAGTTAGAACTGTGACCAAAAAAGGCGTGAATTCAGCTAGCACGTATAATCCAGATATTGTACTTAAAATCCAGAAAGATCTCATTTGCTTTAACATAGACATTAAATTCTCCATCAGCTTATATTATTCTTGAGTATGTTATGTGTCTTCACCCTTATTCGTTTAAGTGCGAAATGTTTTATCTAAAGTTTTCTAATAAAGAAGTTTGGCTGAAAACTGTTTTCTATCTAAAAGTCTTATGTTTTGTTTCTCAGTAATTACAAGAGCTATTGAACTTCTTCTTTCTTTTGTAACGATAAAGAGAATTAACGACTAATATTTATGTATCAATTATAATATAACTCTTTATATTTTAACTGTTTTTAATATACCATGAGAGTGGCAAATAACCTTACGGCCCCCTTGATGGAAAGTAGTCACCATAGCCAAATTTAAGTAAAAACATTATATGTCAAAAGTACAATTAAGTTATTACATATTTGTACATATATGTACAATTATTGAAACTCATGCGCTCTCTCTTTATATTACATACGACCCTTTGATCTTTATCTAAATAGACTCATTTATTAAGTTCTTTTAACTCTTTATAACAGGGAATATTTATGAGAAAAATAAAACATAATTAAAGGTATGGCATTAGTAATAGTGATAACTTTAAGTGGTTACTAACCAGGTATTTGCAAATTGTCCCAGTTTTAAAATATAATGTAGCATTAAATTAATTATTATAAAATTAAAACTAACATTAATACGCATATTTACAATTAACCCTACCACCTCATCGACTTAGTAGCTGCAGAGAAGAAGCGGCGCAAGAAACTGTCAGTCTTTAATATATGTAATGACATTTACAAATTATTTGTCTTTATGTATTAGTATTACCAAACATATTTTTTAGATTTGCAGTGCAATAATTTGTTCATAAGTATGTATCATCATTTCTAGTTTGATTACGTTTCAATTCAGTTTAATTACAGCTTAAGTCAATTTTTTTATATTAAGCTCAGCAAATGATTCGACACCACCTGATGATAAGCAGCAGAGGAGTCCATATGTGAAGATAGCTAGTGAAGCATGTGACATACTGCCCTAGCCACCCTCACCTTGCCGGCCCAAAAAGTGCTCTTTCAGGCCTGTATTAAAGGCCTCTAAAAAAATTAAATTTAAATTGCATTTTTAAATAGTCAACGCATTTTTATCACCTAAATACACATAAACATTAAATACATTAGTTACATTAGATAGGTGGTGCTTGAGGTGCATGTTGAGTATTCTCTCGACAAATTTTAGAACAAACCTTAAAAAAAAATCATTTTAATCATTGCTTTAATATTTAGGTCACAACGCTCGAAAATCAAGAGAAAACCTTGAAAATCTCTGAAAGTTTCAAGGAAAATGAGCCAGGGGTAGACGCCAAAAGTGATGGTCCGACCAAGTTAAAAAACATTTGGGTGACAAAGTTCATAACGTTTTTCACTGCGTCACCGATTGTCACAGATGGCGACAAGTTATTAGGGACGGAGTAGAGTAGTAGTGACCGACTGAAGGAAATAAGAGGACCTTCAGAAACAAGAGTAACAACTTATGTAACAGCAATTTTTTATTCTTACAAGAATACCTTTTGGCCTTCGTCTCACATGATGGTAAATGACGAAAAGGGCAAAGGTGAAACCGAATTACACCCGGATTCCACAACCACAGAAGAAATGGCTATCTCACCTCCAACTACCGGAACACAACAATGCTGTTTACATTATTGTTATGGTTTGAGAAAATCTTTCTCAAAGCTCCCACTGGGAATTTAACCCCTCACATTGTGATCTGAAGTTGGTAATCACAGTCACTAGACCATAAAAGCGGGTAAAAGCATAGTAGACGAGTCCCTATTCCCGTAGGACATAATTCTGAAGTACAAAGTCTAAATCTAAATCTAAATAAAAAAGGACAGTTGTCATATCACGTGACATTTAAAATGGTGTGTTCAATTTTTAACTGTAACTATTGTATTAAAATGCATATTTAGGAAGCATGAAGCCTGGATACTTCCTAATATATATAAGGGATATGTGTTCTACAATTTTTAATGAGTTTTTGTAAAGCCATTTAAATGTAAATTATTTGACATTAAAAATTTTTTTATAATTTTCCTTTACATAATGAGACTGAAGTTTTATTAAGATATAGAGTGTGCCGTCATAATCATGCACACACAATGCTACCAAGACGTGCATGATACCATACCAAATCGTGTTATCCCTCGTGCACCAAGACAGCGGCGAGAGAGGCGGCGGTAGCGGCGAAGCAGGAGTATAGCGTTGCTTTGTATAGATTTATATGGAACTGCACACGCAGACAGCGGTGTACGAACAGTGTACTTGGAACAAATGCACATTGACGTTGTATTGGAAATTTAGGTTTTAAAACATACGCGAACTTTGTTAATATGGGGCGTCTTACTTCGTGCGCGGGGCCTTATGAACTGCGACTTTTTGGTGAGAAGCCCGAGCTACGTTTTAAACGTTCCAAATTCAAAACCATTACATGTTTAAAGTCAAAATATATTATTCAACATTAGTACATTCATGTACACTTATTGAAAGTACATACGTCATCTCTCGTTATGTTACAGATTACCTTCGAAACCTCTGTATTTATCTAATAGTGCGATCCTTGAAATGCCTACAATTATTAAAATTGATAGCTGTTCGCTTATAAAATAGACAAAGAGTAAGACTATGATATTATTGTATCTAGGCTAAATAAAGATACCAAAATATATTTACGTAGTGGTTTTAAGTTTTTTTATTGCTTAATATAGTATGCTCAAGTTTGGATTAAATATAAAATTCCTCGATAAAACCTAAATAAAGTGTTTGCTTTCTTGTGTAATTTTTGTCAAATGAAAAGCCTTTACGTTTTTCTCCAAGTTACACGAAGCTAGTAATGAACTCGTAAAATACGGTTATGACCTCATTCAGGCTTTTACTAAAGAAACTTGTAAAAGATGGATTACAAAGTTATTTAAAAAGTATTTTTAGTAACATCTTCTCAGGAAAGGGAACTTATTTATATTTAATAAGTTTTACTACAAAAATATGGTAATAAAACTTCTTAAAATTCACTTATTATTTATACGTAATAATAAATGAGACGAACAAGAAACTACACTGCTCGCTAATGATGATAAACTCGTTTTATTATCATATTTTTTTACGATATTTTTTTACTTCAATCTTGACTTTCATTCGAGCATGTAATATATCTAAAGTGAATGAACGTATTTAGACTTTGACTTTGTCATTATTAATCTGTTAAATGCTGTAAAAAATTTTCGGTGTTGTTTTAGCGTTGGTTGTATGCTGTATATTTTATTACGTACAGCCTAGAGAGCCTCTACTGCGCGTCCGCTATTCTCGCACAGACTTCTCTGGCACTTTTAAAAAAGGAAATCGGGCCTCCGTTAAAAGTGCTACATTGAGAAAAAGAAATGATTCCTTTTTTTAATTTTCATCATTTAGAACTTATATACGTCCAACCGCTGGGAACAGGCCTTCCTAAATCGGAGAAACACTTAAGGGATTTGTTCCATTACACCACGACGCTGGCCCAATGCAACAGTTGCCATAACAACCGGAACCAACGAATTAACGTGCTTTCCGAAGAACGGAAGAGCTTGAGATAACATTGATTGACCCATCCAGAGACCAACCATGGCGAAAGTTGCTTAGTTTTCATTTCGTCGCCAACTTTGTCTTTCAACTCCTTCATTTAAGTTACTCTAATGCAATTTCATTTTTAATATTTATTACTTTACGGTAAGATTCAGTGTTCCATCTTTGTGTCATTTATTTGTAAGATAAGTTCATTATTTTGTCATATTTCATTAAAATTTCCTTAAATGAACGTTACATAACATTTCATAATCAATTCATTTTTCCCGGAAATCAAATAAATGGCGACGCTTAACATTTTCGTCAAAACTCCGCAAGACAATCATATTATATGTTACACTAGTATTTTAAAGCGTATTCAAGAAAGAAGAATAGACAATGTAAAATTAATATATGGTTCTAAGTTGTTTGGTATCTTTTCAATAAGCATTTTTGTAAAGTATAATGAAATGGTGATATTCGACTTCGCAAGTTCCATTTTGAAGGCGAACAATGCGACGTAAAAGTTTTCGAAGGCCTATTCTTATTAAAAATATTATTGCGTTGCCGTTATATTATATTTGTTGATATAAAATTTAAATCACTTAATATTTTTCTAACAGGTTCCCTGATAAAATATTGTGATGCATTGAGTCGATGAAGTGATTAGGGGTAATTTTAGGAAAAAGTAAATTAATGATGTATGTGATTATTTATACATTCCAAAGAGAAAAATGTACGACCTATAAAGAAATAACACCATAAACAAAACTTTGACTCTAACTTCCACTCAGTATGAGCCGAGACTCTCTGTCACCTAATGCCAGGCAAATAAAGTCTTTGGCAAATTGTTTTATGAATTCTTTATTTGAGATTCTCTTAAATATTTAGTACAGTAAAAAAAAATTTAGTATTAGTTACCAAATTGGAATAAAAAGTAATAGTAAAAGTAGTTCAAGGATTGTGAAACTATAAAAAAATACTTCTGTCTTAGAGTCCAATAACAATATGATAATGTTTTATAATGTGACTACGCAAAAATTATCATCAGACACAATAGAATTTATAAGGTAATAATTAACTGTCAGTATTGGGTGTAAAATGTTTTTCTATTAACAATATAAACTGATGATATATTTAAATTATTGACGGCAAATTAATTCAGCAATTCGTCGAATGCAAATGTCATGAATGTCATTTATTTAACTTTTCAATGAGGAAATCCTCTGGTGGCCGGAAACCCATCGTTATTCACGAAAAACTCGTATTCGTTATCCCTGTATGACCCTGTCATGACCACCAACAGTCCCAGTAGAACGCGGGCTAATATTTGTTTAACTATTACGAGATGCTTATTTAACAATTTGAAATTTAAATAATACATTAATTTATTTATTAGGTTTGTCAACAGCAGTTAAAAAACATATAAATATAGGCATATAGGCAAACACAGCGTGCAATTTTACAGCGATAAAAAAAAATATTCAAATAATTAATAACGTTTTTATTGTACAATGTATAGGACAGTTATATAAGTTAGTTTACCAGAAAATAAAATAAAAAATGAATATCAACGGAAAAGTAAACAGTTGAGATCCTCTACAAGATTTGACATTTTATTACATTTAACCTAACAATTATCACTGTATTTACAATAAATTTTCTATTTTTTTAATATGTTTTATTTTTGTTTTGTTTTGTTTTTTGTTTTATTTTTTTTAATATGTATAGTCGACCATAATTGAGACAAAGGTTTTATTTTTGCTATCCCTTTTTTATTTGGAAATTTACGGGTTTATCTCACATACTAACTGTCAAAATTTTAAAATGCAAACGAATGTCACCTTTATACCAATCTTGCACAATTTTGATAAAATTTTAACATCTTTTAATATAATGATATTAAAAGAATCGAAATGCCATTTGTCGAATTCGACAAGTCATTAAACGTAAGAAGGTATACATACATTGTTAAGGCCAAGGGAGCAACAAATCAGTACGTTCTATAGAAACTAAGGGGGCTCCACAAAAAAACCCACTTAAACTGAGTCTGGGACTTATCCCAGATTCATAAATCGAAATAATCAAAAAAGTGGATCTGAACTGTCACACAAAATATATTTTTGTATGTGCCTTATAATTTACGATACTTAAATTTCGTTACTATCACAATTTAATCGAAATATAATTGAAAGAGTTAATTTCAGGGATTTCATAGAATATAGATGGTAGAGGTCCACGCGGAGAGTTGTTTGTGTGGTAATTAGCGAACGAGGAGCCCCTCGCGTCCAATACCAATTAATTTGCGTCGGAAATATTTCGTAATTTAATTATTTAATTTACAAAATTTAAATATTTGTGTCTCATTCATTAGTTAGTAATGTTTAGTGCATTACTTTGTTCATCTAGACCTAGTAAACATTTTATAACGACTTAAATTCTAACACCTTGATTTTTAATAGCTTTTATACTACGACCTGAAACATATATCGTAACTTGCCTAGATTAAAGTAGCTCCTTGATTTAGGCACTTTCCATAAATTTTAGAATCTTCCCAATCTTTTCAAGGTTTTAATTTCATTTCGGTTGATTATGTGTCTTCCCAGATAAAGATAAAATAAATAAGGTGTAATATAAAGTTCAAGTCAAAGCACTTAATTAATTCCGAAGCCATTGGCGGTTAGTTTGTAGTAACCTAATCAATTAGTGTTGTCCACATAAGTGAACTGAAGCGAAGCAAAACAGTTAATAGGAAAGTTAGGATCAATTGACCAGAATAAAGCTTTGCCATAATTTTTACCACACTCACTCTTTTATTTTGTCTTCTGTAGTGTTTAAGGTTAATTGTATATATTTATTTATTTAATTATGTAATGTATATATTTATTAATGCTACCTGATTTTAAAAAGATTGTCTATAGTTTGCTTCTTATTTTTATTTAAATAATAATTTCTGATAAGGTGTACTAAAAAACTTTTCATTTATTTAAAAGAGCGTCCCTCTAAGGTTGTACGCTATTTAATTTATTCCTCAACACAAAAATCCAAGCAATTTAAAAAAAAAAAATTTCTTTCTACCAATGTCGGCCACACAGACAAGTAAATAAAGTTGAGTTTTCCTTATGCATAAAAATTACGTGTTGGAAAAAAAGTCGTAGCCAAAAAATTTTGTTAGAAATACATACTTATCAAACGTTCTCTAACATGGGCATAGGTTTAGAAGACTGTATTTTTATACCAATATTTCCAATGATTATATATTCTACTAGCTGCTGCTCCCGAAATAAATGATCAAACATTATAGCCGCTTTCACTACCTCTACTTCCACATTCACTTCCAATACATACATAAACTATCAACATCGTCATATCAGCCGGGAAGTGGCCAAGTGATTGTAAGTCAACGTCATTTATATTGTTAAAAAGTAAGTTGTTTTTAAATTTCCTCCGTCTTAGGAAATATTATTTATTAGAGCGAAACTCATATTTTTTTTTACTTCTGACTAAATCTTATATAGCGTAACTATTAATTGACCATCACTTTCTGTCCTGAATTCTGATTTTGATGAAACAAAGCCTTAATATTGCTATGGCTTTTTATATAATAATAACCTGCATCTGCAAGTCAAAACCGTGTCCGAAGATTAGCGTACAGATAGACAAATAGAAACAAAAGAATTTTAAAAATAGTTTTTTTTTGTGATTTTCTACTGTTATTTTATTGCACTGACTCATTAATCACACTGACTCAATATTTGGTCATTATATGCAATATACAGAATAGCGATTTCTTCAGTTTTATCATAAGTATAAAAAGATAAGATATTTAAAACCTTGCCTTTGTAACATTTTTATTCCTTACATTTTTTCTTTGTTCTTAATATGAGCGTTTGCCATAACATTGTTTTTATTAACGCATTAAATAAAAAGTCCCATAAAAACAGAGTAATCTGGAAAAAATCTGCTCCATTTACATATTACGACAATACATTTTTTGTAGAAAGGTGTTTTGATCCCTCAAAATGGAATGGGAATTTGTAAGTGAGAAGTAAGTACTTGTAAAGAAAATCTTATACAATAAAGCGCAGTGGGCCTTCCGAAGCTTTGTGTTGATAGTTTATCGAAATAAATAACTACCAGGTGCGCTTACGGCTAAATTTTAATTCAAAAACCTTAAAAAAGCAGGTTTTCAAAAGTTCTGTTTAATTTAGGTGTGATTTAAAAATTCTAAAAAAAAAACAATGGTAATTTACAACCTGACGTGCTATTAAAATTGTTATTTTTTCCTCGTTAGCGGAAGGTATGGGTGATACCCAGAAAGTTCACCGGTTCAAAAAATAATAACACCATATAAAAGACAATAGAAAAGGCTCCAAGCCTATTTGTTTCCATTTTGTATAACAGCTATTCGTTGGATAAATCATTGTCATTATGCAAATAAAAATCGCAGTGAACTCAGAGAAGTGGCGACAATCTTCAATTGATTGCCGAGCTCAAACTAAGGGTTGCTGTTCAATCTCCATTTATTTGACGAAAGTGTGCATACATCACAGACCCGCTTCAGCAAGTAGTTTGACGGGCGGGTTATTTAGATTCAGAGAATTTAAGAGTATATCCCATTTACTTTGCAGTTTAATTTAAAACAAAAACCTTCATTTTCAGAGTTTCTATAAATCATGATTAGGTGCCTTCGCTGAGTAGTTTCATCTCCATATTCTTGACATTGAAAACGGATTGGTATAATAAGTACGGCAGATGATTTCAGAGAAAAGAACTGTTATTGTGACCTAGTGTAGTGTGTTTTGACCTCGATGAAGAAGCATCTTAGGTATAAAAAAATTCTTTAGTTAGTGGATTGACTCATTCTTAACCTCTTTAAAACAATCAAGGATAATGTGGTATTTCCCTCTAAAAACTTGGATCCTGGAGTAAGTAGATAAGTATTTTCCTTACGCGTATAGGTTTTGTACTTTAAGCAATCTAATAATGGTAACAGTATATACAAATTCTAATCATGTAAATGTGATTTAATTAATAATCAGACTATGGAATTTGCGATGTTAGAGTTTGTCGTCGATGTATAAATTCTTAAAAGATTAGAAACGAAACAATAGTCTTGATACGGTATCTATGATATGAAGTCATAGATACTGCAATCAAACTTATTTACTTAATGAATAAGGTATTATTTATAAATGAAAATAAAAAATATAAAATGATAAAATGCAAATGATAACATCAAATGCATTTTCCTGTAAATTTATTCTGTATACATGAATCGTCAAATAAATGAATAATACAATATAAATAAAGTTCGTCAAAGCACACAATCGATGTTTACTATAGTGACGTCATGCACCTAAATGCACGGCCGCAAGTATAATACACTTTAAAAGCACACAAGCACTTTAAGTATATTTTTTTGGAACCAAATATAAGGCTAATGTAAACTAATATAAATAATATTCTATTCAACTCAATTCAATTCTTTATTTTGCATTCCATAGCTACGTAATATGTAGATCTTAAGACTATTATTGACACTATAGACTAAATTTTAGGATATACAGGAGAAAGATAGATTACAAAAGGCGTTTTTAATTTGTCATTTCTAATTTAGAATAATGATTAACTTGGGATTGCTTAGAAATGTAAGTCAATGTGTTCGTGCGAACAATAATACAAAAGATTAAAGTAGGATATAATATAATATTAAAATATGGTATTTACAATCTATTCTATAAAATAAAAGAAAAAAGTAGATAACAAGAAGAAAAAAAACAAAAGACAATCGCCGAACTCGGCTTTATTCTAAAACAGTCACACGCCGCTCATCCATACTTCAAGGAGGCGGCATGTCACTCACTACGAAGCCTCCTTGCGAGCTTGCGCGTGAACACAGTGTGTTTTTAAAAGTAAAAAATAGATTTTATTTAATTCTATATGAAGTAATAATATTATCATTCTGTGAAGAAAGTTCTTTCCGACTCTTATCTAGTCTTCAATTGCACTCCTGTTTTCTTACTCAAAATTATGCGAACTCTATAACTTTCGCTATATTTCCAGCTTGCAAGCAAAGTAATAAATATACTTCGCATATGCATAAGTCACGTTCAGTAATTTTAATATTTGATGAGGTTATTTATAACGCTTATTTCGTTGTATCAGTCAGCTCGACGGTCAGATTTCATTAAAATATAGTAAAATATTTATAGAAATGTCTAATAAAAAATTAAAGAAATTATAAGCAGTATTTGTAGAGTAAACATACCGATCTGTCTCCTTTTTCTATATATAGTTTGTCTATTGCTTGTATGTGCTGCTCTACGGGTCCGTGATGCTTCTTTCCGTTGTAGCCAGTGTTTTTCTGCTGTAGCTGAAACAAATAATGACTATTTTGAAAATATTCTAAACTATTTATTAGCTTATAGTATTTCGTCAATCTTTCAAATTAAATCCACAATTAAACCTTTGATAAACTTGGACTTTAAGATTGAATATCCTATGTCACTGTTTAGAGTAATTACGATATGTTGAACATTTTTTAGTATAACAACACAAATATAATTGTTTTCCTTACAGTCGCCTATAAAATAGTTAGTTTTCCTGTCTACTGGGTCTGGGGCTACTGCCTTATCTCTTCGTAATTAGCTATATAGAAGACCTAGAGATTGCTACGCGCCCTGGGATGGCTTATACTACGAATAGTTTAACAAAAAAAGAGTGAGACACTTTTTTCGATGTGCTGCTTGATTGTAACTAGAACAAGTGAGTTTCTGTTATGTTTTGTGAACCTTGAGTCGCATATCGGAAACATCGCCGCCATTGTTCGTATATCCTACATGCTGCTGTAAGCACAATGTACTATGTATGTCGGTAACACTCTACAATTTTTTCTTGCAACTTTGTAGACTTCAAAGTGTGCATTATTCCAGTGTTCAAACAGCTTTTAATAAAGTTTATCTGTTCTCTTATTATGCTTAGGCACATATTATAAAATATAAACAATGAGATACGCAAATTTACTAGAACCATGTGATTAAACATTTCCTTCAATGCTACTTATACTGTTTTAGAATACGTATTGAAATCCGTACAATAATAATAATGAAGTATCTTAAATAAATTTTTCGTATATACAGTATTTTAAAACCACGCACAAAGATATTTAGTAGTATTATACTTTGTTGTACTTACGAACAAAACTGTAATCTATCAATCATTTAAAGTTCTCCATGATTTTGCAAAAATATTATAATATTTTATTGCACTTATATATGTTTACTCAACTTCGAATCCCAGAAGGGCCAAATATGTCTGTATGATGAGTCATACGAAGATCCATTACGTAAGCTTTAATGATACTCATTTTGGGATAAATAACAGGTGTGAGATTGAGAAATATTTTTTCCATAATAACTTAAATATTGTATTTATAATTATTATTACTAAGCATTTTTAGTGTAAATATTTATTCCAGCTAAAAGCTATTGTTACGATCCTCCCGTCTATATTTGACAAAATATATATAGTTCGTCCATTGTTATTACTATTCTAAATAAATCAGAAATATTTATAATTTGTTTAACAGTGAGTTGATTAATATCTATACAAAACGTTAATTGTAATAAGCCGTTGATGACCAGAACAAAGTAAATAAAAAAAACTAAAAAATTAAATCGTGGCCTTTTAGTTGAATTAAGTTTTATATCAACATTGAATTCGTAAGTTTATTGATAAGAAATATAATTTAAAGTACTGAGAATAACACTTACACCTGTATTTTACTTATGCAATATCTTTATGTTGTGGATAACATACTGCATTTATCCGAAATAGGCTGTCACTTACCCTGAGGTAGGTAAAACGTATACTTCATCAGGATTTTTAACATAGAAGTAATGAGACTGTTTGAAAATAAAAACATTACAATATGGTTGGAAAATATTGTTACAAACTTATTTTTATTTCTTTCAATCACTTAAGTTTTGACCCGAAGCCATCGCCCTTAGTTCTGCTTTCTTACGATCGCAGTTTTAGAGGTCTCCCTTAGGACTGTAACACGGGAATTTATGTTTGTCGCTTGTTTGAATCTTTGATATTGAACTGAACAAGTTTTTGTGTCTACAATACACATAAAATTTGACAAGAACGGTCCCACTAACAACAATCTTTGTCAGTGTGTCAGGTACTTATACAGTTTGTAATTTAAAACATTTTCATTATCTACCTTATAAGATAAGATCTAACACGAATTCTAATTATTCTGCTTATATATTTCTAAGTATTATAGCCTGAAATCATCACAAAATAGCTGGATAAATTTATAAAAAAACCTACATAATCTAACTCTTTTTTATATTTTTGACAAATTTTAATCAAATATAAGGATCGTACACTAAAATTTCACTTACATAGTATGAGATTGAGTACACTTCAACACACAACTCGTATTTAGTAAGCCGCCTCTTTAGGTCCATTAAATGACACCAAACAGTATTTTTACAATGATTGACTAAAAATAACAGACTGAACATCGAACATCAAACCATCTATTGATACATAATGAAAGTATTGTATTAACAAAATAGCGGTCTGAATAAATGATACGCTCATATCACAAACTGGGCTAGACGTTAGGTAAGTCACGCCATGTTCGGTTCAAATCGGGTAAATACTTATCAAAGTATTTTCTTCAAAGTACTCATCAGACTAGTGATGGATATCAAGCTGGACTTTACTGAAGCGGTTTTCCTTAAAATAAAATAATTTAGAGAAATAAATCAATCAAAATTTTAAGAAACCCCAAATATATCGAAACCTTCATCACCTTGCTTAAAGGTATAGAGTAATAAGACTGATTCCCAAATAAATATCGCTAGGGCTTACTATTTAACTGACTTAAATAAAGGATCATGTTCTGAGTTCCACTGTATGCATTTTTCTATGAATGTTCACCGATTTTTATGTCAATAATTTTCTTATTAGGTAGAGTATACTCCTAAGGTGGTTGTCACTAAATAGATAAAGGTTTTACTATTATATCAAAGGTTGTGTTGTGTGTAAATTGCAAATCAATTTTGAGTAAACCCAACGTACAACATAATAAAGGCAAATAGTTTACATCGATAACTTTGCCAAAGACGTTATAAGTTGTTACAGATTTCAGTCTAAGTAACTAATTTCATTTGTTCTAGAAAGTTCTAGGAAGCACCGCTCTTTCTTGGAAAGTATACAAAAGCCATGCATCATAAATTATCAGTAAAAAGATGTCGTGTAAAAAGTAAAAACACCTTCCATCAGTATCATCGGGTCAGACGTTAATTTAACTATAGAACCACATCACACCAGATATTGCTTAAAGTGTTGCAATACTGGATTTGAGTGATTTAAAAATAGAACCAAAAAAAACCATACGGAGTTGGCCAGTGTCCAAAGACCAGTGGTCGATTGGCGCCATACTGCAGGGATGATGCAGATGTCAATGCATTTGACAAATTATAAAAACACTAATTTTAATTTATCTCAATAGACTATCGTGTGGTATAACTGCACAATACAATATTTAATATTGCTGCAAATGCTCACCGTATTTCAAAAACTGATTAACTATAACTCAAACTTGCATTAGAATTGATATTGTTTTAATCAAAATAATCTAACGGCGGCATTAGGTTTAACATTTTATATTCAAGTGACAAGCCGCAAGCGTTGTTTATTTTACTAATACAAACTAAAAGAGCAGTTCTTATAAGTTAATCTACAAATATTTCTCTCTTTCGCCCGCACTTTACTTTTGGGAATGGGTGGTGAAAATGGAATGAATAATTTTATTCTTACTAGCTACATAATAAAAACTATCGGTAAAAGGACATTTTACACAGTGATAAATAAATAAGATCTCATTGATTATAAATAATTTGATATAATGTTTTTTTAATTGTTTGAATTAATTATTTGGCCTGATAACTAAGACTTCTAAGCCATATCTTAATTAATGTAGTTTTTATCTTTATTTATGTCTCCAGGATACTAATGCAATGTAGCCCTTTGTCCCATGGAGTTTTTGATGCAGTTTTTGACTAATGGTAGGCCCCGCTATTTTGTTAATGACTTTAGAGATTTTTTTTGAAAATGGAATGCAATGTAAGCGATTATGATAAAATGATATGAAAATGGAATGTTATTATAATGATTACCGTGAAATGATAAGTAAATGAGAATGAAATCATAATATGTTGTTAATTAAATGAACTTACAAATGAATGAAACACTGAAAAATCTCACGTAAGTCACTAATCAACGCTGAATGATGTATTCCATATATTGCACGATTTAATGATCTTTTTTATCATAAAACTACACCAATTTCAGGACAAAAGCAACGCTACAACACAATATATGAAATAAAATATACAGCACCAACCGACCCCGGAATTACGCGCCAAAAAATTAATATACCCTTCGAAGAACAACGCATAATCTGTAAGTTAACCAAATAAAACGGCATCCGTTGTAATCTGCTGTTTTGTTGGCAACATCCTGGATTTGCAACAAAAGCAAACATTGTATGTTACAGATATTCTCATATTTTTTGTACTATCGAAACGCGGTGTCGGATTGGCGAGAAATGATTTATATTAAAAATTGTGCCGAGGATTATTCGCAAGCATTTAAGTATCGTGTCTCTGAAAATATTTTTATTAAAATTCTTGAAATTTGCATTACGTGTTGTTGTGGATGGAATGTTGAAATGAAATAATGATCAAGGGTGGCCTTATTTAAGCTATAATTAGAGATCTCTTCCAGCCAACGCATAAAAGTGTAAGATATATCTATATCTAGTGGATAGCAGGCAACACTGATTACAATAAACATATAAGAAACTAAATTTTCATAAAAAACTTTATATACATACATGATTCTATATACATAAAATACTATAAAATATATACATAATAGAAATACACTAATACAGCATGATACAAATTATAAAGAACGAACTGTGATAAATATTCTATCAGAAGCATGTTATTTCTTAAACTAAAATGAGAATAAACTGTACAAATAGATTTACTGCTGCTTTCATACTGTATTTCTGAGTATTTTTCTGTCGAAGTTAATTTATTCTCATTTCATTATTTTCATTTATATAACATTTAATTTTATTTATTTACTGTGAACACTTACTGTGAGCACCTGAACTTCGGTGGGCTACTAAGTGAAAGAGGCTAACGAAAATAAACTGACTGAAACTCTTTTGACAATAATCTGTTTAAGCTCAGACTTTTATTACCAAAAACGGTTTTAAGCAAAACTAAAATCCGACTCCATAAACTAAAAGGCAAACATAATCTGAACGTTTTCTTTTAGGAATAATGATAAAAAAAACGTATTAAGCGCGACTAGAGAAACTGTATTGAGCGGTCGGGCACTAAAATGCGAATCACAAGCTCAAGTCAAACAAACGGTCAAATGGATTAGTAGACCCTAAAAAAATAGAACTCTAAACCATAGTGTATATAGCGGTTCCACTTATGCGTAACTACAAGTTGTATATAATAAATAATACTAATCTCGAGGACGAAGCGTGAAGTATAATTCAATTTAAGAATCGGTGCTTCACTATCTATTGTTTCTTGAAACAACTTAGCACTAACTCCAGTAAATAATTTTGAATATTGAATGTCGTATTGGTAAAACTTTTTCTTTCACTATTTTGAGTGATTGTTTCTAACGTCAAAGTTAGATGGGTGACCGTCAGTTATTTGTCGTTGGCTACAAATACTCGAATAGCTTTAGAAAAATACGGAACATGTAATACGTGCCTATACAATTTGAAGATTGTCTCGATTTCCATGAGTTCCAATAATCACATCCTAATTTTTGCCAATAGGACCACCATGGATATACTCTGTCTAATGAAAATTCTTCACTTGTTCATAAAAATACCAAAGTCGCTATATGCATGCCTATAAGCTTTTAAAAGTTCCCTCGATTCCTTATGCTTCCTATCATCAGAAATTATCTTTGATAATAATGCGACCAAATTGGAATTCTTTCCTTTACAAACCGAAACCGTTTTAGAAATCTGTTAACTAATGACGAAGTTATGCGATCAAACATAAAAGATATTAATGATAAAAATATACTGCAGAATTAAGAACATCCTCTTTTCTCAGAAGGCGACTGATTACAGCATTCCGCCAGCCTCGCTAATAGACGTATAAAGTTAGTTATTTGCTTAATAAAGGGAAGGATGACACAAAATGGAACACAAGCAATTTGTTTTAAGCTCTTTCTTCTCTGTATTAGACAATCTATACTAACAATAATGCTGAAGAGTTTGTTTTTGGTTGAAAGTGCTTATCTCAGGAACTACTGATTGAAATTGAAAAAATAATTTGGTGTTAGATAGTCCATTTATTAAGAAAGCCTATAAGCTAAGCTAAAAGTATTATTTTCAGAGCTTTTGTTGCGTGCGCTGTGTAAACGGTTAAAGTTACGCAAAAATCATGTATACAGGAAATGTTTTCCTTTAAAAGTTCTAAAATCCGCGAGAGCATGTCTATATTTTAATTATGACTCACTTTAACATGAATAGCACCATCCAAAGCAGTAAAATTTTCATATCTCTAACACTTTGCAGCTATTAGGTTTCGTCTTTAAAATCATTACATACTGCGTACTTAAGCGAAACGTCACAATCATAAACAGGGAAGCGGCAATGGAAGTATGGTAAACGTCAAAATGAAAACGATATTGATAGATTCAGAGTAAGGGGACAGGTTTTATGTAAGCAGCAGCTATTAAGCTATTTTCAGGCTTGATTATTTAACCTGTCTATATACCTTAAATAGGCGACTATTATTATTTAACTGGGCGACAAATGTTTCTTGGTTACAATCAAAACTGGTCATGACTTCAACACAGAACTACGAGTTTTTGTTTCATAATAAGAAGTGTCAGTTTAATTATAATCAGTCAAAAATATTATGTTCAGCATTCGTACATACTACACTCATCAAATCTGTGTTATCATTTACAAAATATCCCTCAGATCATTATAACTGCTAAAATCCTTAAAATCCTCAATAAGTAAGAAAACTATAAATGTAAAAGACAGATGAAAAATAATCAAATTAACACGTTATTGTTTTAAAAAATATCAATATATTGACGTCATTATAATTTGCGATAGCAATCATAGTAATACGATGTTCTCATAAATTTCCAAAGTTAATAATTGTAAAAAAAATATTATAGTGATGTTCCTTTAAAACAAATTCTATGAAGTAACCAAGGAAAATGTAGTAGATTAGTTCAAAACGCTCACAATAGACACAAGGTTCTTGCAACACTGCACAAGCGCCAAAAGCGCTAAAGCAATTTCTAATTCTCTTTGCGAGCACAAACCCATACATCGCTTAGATGGAAAGAAAAAAGAGCTGGAAACTTCCGATTAAAAGACTGTTTTATTCATAAGGTGAATTTTTGAGATAGGACTTTTGTAATGGGAAAGTCAAAGCTCTTTTGTTGAATTGGGCAGACTTTAAATCCAACATTATTTTTAAGCTGCATTGAATACACGGTTGAAATGGTTTTACGGTTTATTTCAATCGTATTACAGATGGCTGTTTACGAAGCTAAAGCCTTTATATTTCGCTGACGTGGCGTGAACAACATCCTGTAGTATGGCATACCGTTATATAGCGGTAACGTTACACATAAATTAAGACCAGAGACTGCAACGCAATCATATTCAGTCACAATCGGCTGTGAAATGTGGGCGAGGACGATAACGGCACGTGGGTATTGCTATCGGCAAGTTTGATATTCCGCCCGTGTCACTGTGATACCGAACATGAATCGACGTGACGCACTTTCATACTTAGTTCGATATAGACAGTTCATATAACTAATATGAAAATGAAAAATCGAAAAGACGTGACCAAAATATAAAGGATTCTTCAATTAATAACAAAAATACGTTTAGGAATCCACCAGATGAAAATGAAAGGAATATTAATCGATCTCTAGTTATTTAAGTATATTCCGGTACATGTCTTTTTAATTTAATTTGACAGGTGAGTAATTTATTATCTTGTAATATTTATTACATCAGCATTTTCGGTATTTCTTCCGTGATATTATAATATTGAACTTGAATCGACGTGACCCGCTTTCATACGTAGCTTTACTTAGTACATAATTTTAATTAATGTGAAAATATAAAAAAAACCAAATAAAGAAATCAACCCAATAATTAACATGTGACATTTAATTAATCATTTTTTCCGAGTCGCTGTAATACTGACAGTCTGAGTTGATGTAGATGTATTGGTGTCTTAGGTTTCTTTTTATTTATTTCTGTGCAATTGTTAATGGCAAATATTTTAGCCTAAGGACCTCAAGCTTAGTTTAATTATGTTTATTTATTAATTTGAAAATTATAAATAAAAGAGTCTAGGAATCGTGGTAATTTTAATAGATGGCTGTTTGCCTCTATAGCTTATTATCGCTATGGAAAGTACTATTAATTTTTTAATATTTTTCATTTACTAAATGATAAGCTAATACCTCTTTTGAGAGCTAAGTATGAGACATGAAAACTAAAAGATTCCTGATTGTATATAAAATCATTCTCACAGAATTAACAATATTAATATTCAGCACAATTGAACATGAACATGAAATTGAATTGAACATGCATCATTGTCATGATTTAGTAGGTATATATGGCTAGTCAAATACACGGAAGCTAATGGCACAAAATGCGCAGAGTTATCTACAGAGACGGACTCAAAAATAAAGAGAAGTTTAATGATTAATCAGTTTACTAATCTGTATAAGATTTTTGTAAAAAAAAGCACAGCAAAATACTCTACACCACCTCACGGTAGGAGTATCCTCCTAGAATTTAGTAAAACCGATAGGGTATAATAGCCATATATGATTTTAACATCTCTAGACTCAAAAACCTTTAATTAAACTTGAAAATAGTTTGAAGGTATTTATGTACGTATACCTTTACTTTTACTTGAGGTTTTCGTACGGTAACAGTAATATTGAGACGTACTTGCTATCAATTCACAACATTATCGACGATTTCCTACTGTATTGAAGCTAACAACATAACGGTCTTATGCCTTATGACAACATGCCAAAGTGTTACAATAGTGGAAACACATCCATATTTTGTCATTTTTTTTTAGTAATATATGAATCTATTTACAAGAAAGAAATAATCTTGTGTGGATTTTAAATGCATTTTTGTTAATTAACTCAAATGGTTTTATTTGAATTTCGTTTTTATCAACTGATTTAACTAAAGGCTCTTCCTCGATACGCCACTGAGCATATATTTTGTCGTATGAAAGCCAACATCGGAGCTTTTAGTTTTGTGAAATGCAACCGCTAACTCCCACAGCAATGCTAAGGCATTGAGTTGGGGAGAAATTATTACAAATTTATTTTTTTCTAATATCTTTACAAATAAGCATTGAATAAATCTTGTATATTTTTTTATTTACAAAGTGGTTTGAAACATTCGTTCGAATGATATTCTCAAATAAACAAATGATAGAAAATACTGTTTAACCATATAAGTCCTCTACAACGATCGGTTGTAAGGTCGTTAATGTTTAAATAAGATAATTATCGTTATATAATTAAATCAAATTTAAATTAAAAAACTTTCAATGCTTGGTTACCAACTTACATAAAAGGGAACAATCTCCTCAAAGATTTGAGAATAAAATAAATATCAGAAAAAGAAAAAATGTAATTTTTGCCCAGAGCTCCACCCAAGCCAGATTTGACACTGCTAGGGAGAACCGTTGAAATTGCCCTTTTAAGGACCTGTAGTGGGGCTTATTAGTTAATTTCGCAAATACTAACATAATTAATACTATCATATACTAACAATACATTAGGATATCTTGGAGGTCAATGGTCACAAATAATAACTACATCCTTAATTTGGGTACATTACAACCCTCCTTAAGAGTAAACATAACGTTTTCTTTACAATTCTTTACAATGCATCTTATTACAATTATTCTTAAAATTTTAGGTTACTTAATAATCTATCCTTATCTTATATCTTATACATAATAATATGTCTTAATATTACAATTACAAATCTTTTAATTGTGCTATTCTTGCACTTCGCCGTAGTGGCGTTGTAGTCTCTGCAGTAGTTGGTATATTTTCTAATTCTACATCGTTATCGTTTGTAGTATTATTTATTTTAAATGTGATACAGTAAGTTATTCTGCTACAACAGTTTCTTGTATTTTCTATAGCTAAGGTTTTATTTATTCCGTTACAAAAGAATTTTCGTTGCTATATCCATTTACGATATCTATATAAAACATATAAACCTATTAATTTTACGATAGAGGAGATAATATAAAATAAACATTATTTATTACTTCATGAAAAGTCGACTCACTTTCAATCTTATCTATTAACATATCTATGTCTTCCAATTTTCTACTAGCGGTGTTTAAACTTTCAAAATCTAACCTATCATGAATTTTAAGAGGAATAAAGTTCAAATTACTTATATTCTTATCCTTGACTTTGTCACAACAGTCATCCGTAGTTATATCTAAGGATGGTAGAAAAGAATTATAAGGACTATCTAATCCTGTGATTTCAGTCTGAATTACAATGTTAGCGGTGTACAATTTACAATTTTCAGAAATAGATATTATTCCGGTTTTATATAATTTTATATCAGTTGGTTCTTTATTTTTACAATTTAACGTAGCTACAATTTTCTTAGGAATTACAAACATCCAATTATTTCTTTTATACGTTTTATACCATTGCTCATTATTTATAATGCTAACTCTAGTGTCACATTCAATTGGAATTTTAGTGTTGGCGAACATTAACTCGGTTTCACATACTTTATTTCGGTGGACAGAATATAACGGTGTATTCAACCTACAAATAAATCTATCGGAAATATGTTTGCATGCTGATAACTCTTCGATGCTAGCATAGTGTAACTTATTACTCGAGATCATAAAATTCTTGAAACTTGGTAATATAAAAATAAAACTATTATCATTGTTTTGCATTGGGACAGATTATATAAATCAATTTGTGTTATCAGAGGAACCTTAATTATAAATACAAGTTTATTATTCATATAATATTAGACTAAACTAGAAATCTTTATAAATTCTGGTGCATTACTATCTATTAATTCCATGGGATATTTAGTTTGTGAGGGTAAATATGTAACTGTTTTCTTTAACTCGTTAATAAATTGTTCTGGAGTAATTATTGCTGGGTGAATATCATTGTTCCTAGCAAACAAAATGGCATTAATTATAGTGGAAATTTCGTTTTCTATTACTGACGTTATTAACGTTAAAAGAGATAGATGTTCATCTATGTCTTGTTTTAAGAATAAATCGAAAAATTTGATTGACTCGTTTTTCGTATGAGACGTAATTAATTCTAATTTTTTATTAAAGATCTGTTCGTTTTTCATTAAGTTCTTTTACTTCGTTTATCTTAATTCTACTTAATGCATCAGCGTTATTATTTAGTTTCCCTTGTTAATATACTATTTCGTAATCGTATTCTTCTAAAGCTAATCGCCATCTTACCAATCGTGAACCCGGATATTTTACATTAAATAACCATGTTAAAGGTTTATGATCGGTTATGATTTTAAAATTTTCGCCCATATAAATATGGTCTAAAGTGTTTTATTGACCATACTATGGCAAGAAGTTCTTATTCTGTCGTAGAATAGTTAATCTCTGCTTGATTTAATGTTCTACTAGCATAAGCGATAGGTAAGTCTCTCGTTAGAGATCCCTGTGACAAAACACTCCCTATGGCGTAGTTGCTTGCGTCGGTAGTTAAATTAAACGTTTCTTTAAAATTTGGATACTGTAGAATTGGTTCTTCACATAATTTATTTTTTTAAATTTCAAACGATTGTTGTTGCAGGTTCGTCCATAAGAAAGGCTCATTCTTTTTTAATAATTTCGTTAATGGTTGACTAAGCTTTCTGAAATTTTCTATGAATCTACGATAATATCCACCCAAACCTAAAAAGGCTTTAATTTCTTGTTGGTTACTTGGATTACTGGATAATTGTGTACTACTTCTAATTTCTTAGGATCTGGTTTTACTCCGTCTTGCGTTATTAAATGTCCTAAATGTGCGAGTTCCTTAAAACCGAAGTTGTAACTTTAATTTATGTTGTGATAACTTGTCAAAAACGTCCTTTAATTTAATATTATGGTCTTGCAAAGAATCTCCATACACAACTATGTCATCTAAATAAACAAAACATTTAATTCCTTCTAACCCTGCTAATACGTTATTCACCAATTAATTTATTTTCGGATATTATTCCTTCCTCCAATTCTGAATTAATAACATTAACACATATAACCTTTTCACATCATGGTTCAATCGTCATATAATTTTCTTCACATTCGACATATCTTTCATCGGTTCTCATTCCTTTACTATCTATACTTTCTTTTATCTTTATTGTTTCGCTATTTCTCATATTTTCATCATCAGACTCTTTACATCTCTCAGTATACCTTTTATCGTTTTTCGTTCCTTTACTCTTTATACTTTCATTTATCTTGGTTCTCTCACTATATCTCATATTTCTATCATCATACTCTTTACTTCTCTCTGTACATCTTTCACTTACATGACATTTTTTTCCACTTCTTTCTTTTGTTTCCTCTATGATTTTTCCTAGTTTTTGTTTCATCATTCATATCATTAACTCTTTCGTATTTATTTTTGTGTCTTATTTTAATTTCATTATACATTTCATCATTACCTTAAGTTTATTATTAAGCATCACTAAACGTTATACGTGACCATAAATTCTGAAAGCATTGCTAAATCACTCATATTTGAAATTGGGTTATAAACCAACCTATTTTAATTAATAGAAGAACGGTTCTGTAGTTAATGAAATATTGAAATAACCCAATTTAAGAATACAAGTTGGTACTTTTTATGTTAGTTTATATTTATTCGTCATTCGTTCAGTTTCACGTATCAAAAAGATTTTGTTATTAAATGTGATTCCGCGCAAAATGGACACACCAAACCACACGTTCATAATAAACTTCAAAATAAACTTTCTAAATAAAATTGGAACATATTTAAATGCTTTGAAAATAAGTTTTTAATAAAATGAACTTTTTTAAATTTGCTGACAACACAAATCCAATTATGTGCGCCATTCTCTGTATTCCCTACTGAGGCTTATCGCAAGGGTTTAATTATATCTGTGACTTCGAATTTTAGGATATACCCTGAGGATTTGATTTCGTTTTAATAATGGGTAAATAAATAAAGGAACTTGCTAAATGATGGACGTCCGCTAATGCTGATTCTGTAGCCGAAATTAAGCAAAATTATAATATAAAAATTGTATAAGAAAACATGAATTGCAATATGTTGGATATCAGAAAATCATCAATTAAGATACCGACATCTATGGACTCGTGCTCGGTACTACTTGAGATTTAAAACTGTGACCATCTAGGTTAGTAGACTATCTTACTAAACTAAGTAAAATCATTAAATACTACTTTTTAAATATCCCTTTAGTCCTTTAGTCAAAATACAAAATAGCAATTATTGGGAAATCGCGTTTAAAGATTTTGAGACATTCCAGCTATAAAATGCTTATTATTGAAGTTATAATTTAGCATAATTGTTCTTTGATAACAACACTATAAACGGTAGAGTATTTAATTTTATGCCTTTAGCATTTAAAATCGCACTTTACAAAATTGTGACTTCAATCTCTAAATATTTATAAGAGCGATTTATAAAAAACATTACATTACATTGCCCCTTCTAAATGAAAGGACAACATGACACGTCAATTACAAACGGCGTATTATCTCAGATCGTATTTCAAGAATGAAGATTATTAATTTTTATTTTCAAATACTCTGTCCTGGCAGAAATGTCATATGAAAGTTCTGTCCTGTCAATGATAATAAGTATTGACATTGTTAAGTGTATCTAGTAATGATTTTCGATTTTATGTCATAGATTAATCACAGTGATGTCTTTCGATGTAGACAGTAGAAGCGACATAGTCGACATACTTGATAGAGTTTAAGTCTTAATACGCTAACGTAAATATTTTAAATGCAGCTGTCGAGCTATATCAACAAAAAAGGATTTTAAGAATATTTATTCTAGTCGTCTTATTTTAGAAACATATTGCAGTTGATAGTGCTTTATTATATTTTGCTCCCTTTGAAGTTTTTTTACACAATATACAAAATTTTTATGCAGCATGAAAGAAATTGTATATCTTTAACAATATATAGGTATATTCATTAGGATTTTTACCACGCAAATATGATTTTGTAATTAGGCAAAGCTTTATCCCTTTTTAATGCGACATAAAGCTGCCAAGAAAGAGGTCACGTTTAATTTCGCTCCGTATGGTCTCTTAATGTTTCTTCTAAATCGTTACACCCAAAGTGCAGTAAAGGAGACTGTTGGCCATCAATCAAGGATTGGTATCGCTACACAATTCATCGCCATTCTTGCCTTGTTCCTGGTGCATTCATGTGGGGGAACATTCATTGGTTAACTGCCACGACATATACCACACCACAATACTTAATAGAGACAGCTTCACATCTAGATAAGTGGCCATAAAACGGACGAGATGCTTGATGCCAAGTTCTTAGAGTATGGTTGAAACAAAATTACATCCATGGCTCGTTTAGAAACACCTTAGACTATGGAGGTTCTGTAAAGAAATACGTTGGACACAAAAGTTTAGCCCTTACCTACAGCTAAACCGATATAACGTAAAAATACTCTTGAATTAGCTCCTTTTAAATATAATAATAGGTATACGATTCAGTATCGAACTGCACTGTGTAAAATTTCTATAATACTGTAAATGGGATACATTGTCCACAATGAAATTCAATTATCTGATACGATGTTAGCTGTTGTAATAACTGAATAGAGCGCTGTCGACGTCAAGTCTCGGTGAGAAAGATTATACAGAGTGGAAGGAAAATGTTCTGAAGATTTGAAATACACGCTGAGTTGGAAAGGATAACCGTTTTCTCTGTTTATTGTTTAACATCACGTTTTATTATTAAAGACGCCGCCGTGAGGCCGCCCAATTGTACGGCATTCGTAGCTTTGTATTGTTAATTTTGTTTTTATGTGTATCTATTGTTGTATGAAGTTTTCTTAAGTATATAGATGTCTTAATTTAAATCTCAAAAACCAATGGATTTTATTCAAGTGATAATGGAATAAAAGCTTTATTATTTCTTCTTTGAGGTTCAGTTTGAATTGAATAACATACGGCAAACTAGAGAAATCACGTATCTAAATATTAAAATATTATAAAAACTCAAATTAAGGTAAAAATGTAAGGTTTAATATCTGTAACAACTACTTCGATTTTCAAAGTTCATTAAGCAATGTTAATTTGTTAAACACTGTTAATTTAAGTCCAAAATACCACCAAACATAATCTGTACGATGATTTTTGTTTTTACTCACAGTACGTATTTTGTAAAACATATTATCACACCGTGCCAGCAAACATTTAGAACATTTTTCAGTGGATTTCCGACCGTATGTACTTAGTAAAGATCGACTTAACAACTAATCGCGAACTCCCAACCACCCAACCAGTACTTCTTCACCCAAGGATCTGTAAAATTTTATGCTGAGCCCTATTCAAAATGCTAATATATTTGTGTCAAAGTGCCTTACAATTTTAAACATGAAACTTGAATGTAACAAACATGTCATCAATCATTTTCGTCAGAGCATGTGATATTAATCATAAGAGTTAACGCTTTAAGTTACCAGTTTGAGCTGACATCACTTGGTGATAAGTGAGAGTGATAAATTATATTAACGAAGTATCAATGTAAATAAAGCCAAGGATCATGAAGCTCAGGTCTCAGTGCTTTGATTTTGATGACGAAAACTAAGCAAATCGTTTGGTTGATTAATCTTTATATGTTCAAAAAAAGAGTCAACGCTGCGATTCCTGAATAGTTGAAGGTGCTTCCCCGATTGAGGACTATGAAGTACTCACTAGTTATCTACTCTGGTTATATAACTCGGTTTGATTATCGAGGAGCTTCGCTGGCGTAGAGTTCGACCACTCTGGTTTCTATTACGAAAACCAGGCAACTATGGCCATTCCTCACTAATCTATATTATACCAAGTAAAGTTATATTACAAAATACCTCATGTGTTTTTGTAGGAAGGCCTATGTGCAGCAGACTATTGATGAGTATATTGACCAGCAAAGAGACTTGAAAAGGTTGCATAACGGGGGGAATACCCAAGATGCACAACGATAAACCCAATTGAATTGCTTAATGTTTAATCTATGAGGTTTAACATAAACCCTCGCTTAGTTTTCGAGACTAATTGTCAAATCCGGTACATTTTTTCATTTAGCGATTTGATTGCTATTATCGAAATACATCTTGTTAGGCCTTCTGCTACCCTCTTTATTTAGAATTTGGGGTTGTGAAACACGTGAATTTGTACAGTATTTTGAAGTCTTAGTATCACAACCATTTTAGACCAAGTTGTAAATTAATACATGCTATGCCAGTATCACTCAACCAGAAAACGCAAACTTTTTTTTACCCCATCGAGAAAACAGAAAACTAATTTTCCACTCAACAACTTTCTTTATCAGCAAATCATAATCACTGAAATCTAACATTCCACAGTTTACTGCATAACAAGCGTAAATTTTTACTTTATAAATGACCTTAAGATCAGGAAATAAAGTCCATTCTAGTGCAAACTTTTCAAGCCAGCGAACATTCGTTGTCTTTGATCTAACTAACCACAGACAAAAACTATTATATTTTATTTTACTGTTATTTATTTCCAGTAAATTAATCCATTATCTGACATTGACTTTTCTTTTAACGTCTTTTTTTGAGCTAGGGTCGTAATAATAAAATAGTATACATATAAAATGTTAGTTTTCATGTGATCTAGAAGAGCATTTAACCGAAAACCCGTTATTTGTAATTCGCAAACATTAAGTTTACGACAAAATAGCACTTTATTATTTTCTGAACAATAAGAATCAAAGCCCTTTTTTGTATCTGTGAATGAATAGTATACTCCGTCAGATTAAAAATACTGTTTTTGAACGGACAATATTTTTTTCAGATTAAAATAATCATTTTTGTATATTTGGATGATGTAGCGATACAACAAGGAGCTCCATTCAGAGGAGTTTGAGTTTTAATGTTCATTGAAAATTTCTGGGCGTACAAATAGCCCAATCATTTTTTTTACTAGAAAGATCAAGCAAATTACTTCATTCCATCTGATGGTAAGCAGAAGTGGAGTCCAAATAAACAGGTGGCTAGTGCAAGTGAAACTATGCTCTGCCCTAGCCATCTTGATCTTGCCGACCTGCAAGATGCTTCTTCATGTCACTTTTGAAGGACCTAGGATTGTAGGAAGGCGGTTTCATTTTTCATTTTTAATAATCTGCCGGCATAATAAATTTAATAATAGAATTCTTCCAATTTCATTGAAAAAAATTGAAGGTGATCCAAAGAGTCGTTAGATGCGTGCATGATAATGACAATTTTGAGTTAGAGACAGTTACTCAGCTACAAACTTTATCATGCTTATCTATGAATAAGGACGATTAAGTTGAGTACGTAATAGGTGCGAGTGTAAAGATTACTTATCAAAGAGAAATTTCTTGTAATATTATATACTTAATATTAATGTCGCATTTATATCAACATAAACCTCTTATAATAAATAATCATAGCTATCTACTCTTTCTTCGAAATAATCGTATCTTTATCATAATTTCGTATTTAATAAAAATATTTTTAATCTTCCTCTTCTTATATGTAAAATATATAGTTGTTCGTTGGACTCACTAATGGTGAATTGCTCGTGCAGAACCCAAGTTACCCCCTTGAAGGGCAATGGAGTTACCGGGGAGTTTTAGTGGGTATTCTCAGTGCCGCTCTATTGAGGTACTGAGTGAGCCCCACACACGCCCGTCGCTTAGCCAGTGGCGGGTAGGTCCGTAAATGGATTCCTCCGCGTAAAAAAAATGGTCTCACTAAAATAAGAAAACGACTTGACAGATTTGAATTATGTTTATTTGATCTAACTAATGAGAAACTTTAATATAACTAATGAGACCAAATTATATATCGAAAAAAAAACGTAAAAAAATACAATTTTAAATTGATAATTAAGTATAGAAAGTGAACAGACTTGCTATTTAACAAAACTGTCATTGCTTCTACTGCTACTTCGGATTACTTCTAATAGATGGCGTGATACAAAGTTTGCCGGGACAACTAGTAAATAACTAAAAAAGGATGAGGTACTTATGTGGAAACTATGCAACATAAATTTATAGTACCGCTAGTACTATCCACATATTTGCACTACAGCCTTTAACTCTCAGATCTACCACTCAAAACCACTCGAATAGCAAGCATGTTTCTATCCACAGACATTGTCGACAGTACTCGGACACAGGACAAATAGGCTTTCGAGCCTATTATATACGACAACCTCCGTAAAACGGACAGAAAAAATAGTTTCAATTGAAACACCATGATTTTCAGTTCTATGCAATTAACTCCATGGTATATTTTATTTTATAAATAGTAGTTAACATAGTTGTTGTGAACTGAGTATTTCTACCAAATATCTCAAATAAATCAATGTATTTTCTTTACGTAATTTTTTGACAGAACCATTTACAATTTTCAAAAGCGACAATGACAGTTAAATTCAATTTAAGTAGATTAGTAAAAGAGGTTAGCTGTTCGCAACAATAGTTACACACAACTATATAACAACGCCTGGAGCATTATACAAATATATGATGATAGATGGCCAGTGCCTTCGTTAATTTGTATTATACCACGATCCTCAACAATAATATAATAAACTTTTAAAAATAAAAAACAAGAGTACCATAAAAGTAATGTTAAATAAGAACTATGTTGATGTCATTAGCGGCCTCCTCCGGGATAACACTTTTTTAATTTATTTACGTATAGCAAATTAATTGATAAAAGTTGTCAAGAACATAGTTTTAGTAAGTAATAAAATCTAGGTAAAGTAACGAAATTTAGAGATAACAAAAAAATTTTCTAGGTATTTTTGTTTCCACGGCGCGTTTATAGAATTTGAATGAGCAGGTGACAGCGTGCCGCCTAGTAGGCTGACCTATGTTTTATTCATGGCGATCGATACCATAACCAACGGACGATTTATTCAGTAAGTTGATTCTGAACATTATTTTTGAAACGCGAAAGTCCCCATGATAATAGTTATGCGGCAGCTTCTACCGCATAACTATATTAAAAACTATTCGATATTTTATATGGTCGTTGATTTATACGATCGTGGCTTATGCTATAGTGTACGTGTGTGTGTGTGTATGTGTGTAATTGTATCTTAACAATCCAGAAGCGTCGCTTTTGTATGATCTTCATAAACATGACAGACTTGAGTAAATTTTATTGTATTTTATTCATTTTAATTCAGGGGTGTATTAACAATAAATTAATAAGAAAATAGTCTAAAGAAAAACGTAACTAGCTGTAATTTGAAATATAATATGGGATATCACCTAATTGACGTGCGGCTATTCAAAACTGTCATGTCTTACATCGCTACTTCGCGTGACTTTTAATAGATAACGTTACCTTATTTAATCGTTATCACCTACAACATACCACACGTTGTAGGGGAAATAAAGTTCACCAGGTCTATTCGCCTGTTTAGTTTTCAATTAATTAATGTCAAAACCATTTTATTGTAATTATATTGTAAGGCTTTATATAAATTCCTTACACTACCCTCTTTTAATATTTAAATTACACGCTTTTAAACAACCACATGTGCTAAGAAAAATTCTAATGGAATGTATTTAATCTAATCTAATAGTAAAGAGAAATAATAAAACTATGTACTATAGCGGTAGTTATTTTATTTTACCGTATGAATCTACGCAACATGAGAAGAGATCTTGATGATATGAAACGATATTTAAAATTATAATATTTACATTATATATTTGTGATACTTACTTTCCCCTATTTATACGGTATAAATTTAAAATAATAATTTGATATGTTTAAATAATATTAATGTCAAATTATTTATTTTTTCAGACAGTAAAAACTCCTCAGTACATTAGATAAAATTGATATCAATATAAAAATTAACAATTTATCTACTAAATAAATAAAAACAAAAAATTCAGAAGAAAACAAATATGTAATGGCGTTTGTTAATTATGTAAAATTATACCAATGTAACAAATCCAATATTGTGAAATACATTGAAATAACGCAAAGACTAATATATGGTCAAAGAAACTCCATTAAGGGTTCGGGACAAATGAATTTATCGCCTTTTGAAATAAATATTTAAATATTTGTAAGGTGAGTACGAATATTTGTTGACGTGTCATGGATGCTTATTTAGTTAATTTCTAAAATTTATATAGGTATATTATTACATAGGTAGTAATATGTATATGTATATAACGGAATACCGTTATCTAGTATCTAACAAAAACTCTTAATGATGCTTAATGATGCTGATAATAGGTGTAAGTGTGTGAAATATCATTATTTTTAATTGCCACTGTGGATAATGGAAGTTATCAAAAAAAATGTGCAAAGTTATGCAAAATTACAGCAAAAAAATTACTTTAAAATCAAAATACTGACGCTCTCTTGAAAACAAAACGCTATAGAAAAAATCAATAAGCGTTCGCGATGAAGTCACCCTTCATAATATTTTTTTCAGAATATTTTGATCGGATTCGTATAGGAACAATGTGGAGACGACAACACGATATTAAGTTATAATATATTCTAATATAGGTATACTATTTGATGCAATGTTTACTTGTCTTATCTGTCTGTCACCACTGTATAAAGTAATAAGGTTGAGTTCTTTCAGCGGTTCACTTAACAGTCATAAAAGCTTCTTCAAGAAGAACCACTAGGTTAATCTAAACGGTTTAAATATTTTTCTTCGCTAAATAATCGTGACTAGTTTTAATGATTAACGGTATTCGTGTGTGTGTGTTTAATGCATAAAAGTCATAATTAAAACCATTTATCGTGATACACAGGTGGATGATAATTAGTTATAATAAAACTATACATTTCGAGCTGTAATCGGCCTTATTGGCCAATTTTATTACCGATTTCAACAAGTCGATTAAAATAAAAAATTTGAATAATTGAAATGTAAACTTTAAATATAAACGAATTTGCAGAAACATAAATAATATAAATTGGAGTCTTCAAATTAATGGAAATGATCAGGCAGATCTAAAAAACGTACTTAAATTAAGGGTTTTAAAATGAAATAAACGAATGAGAAACGAATAAAAATTCGATTGTAAAATAATCCATGAATTTCTAATTCTGCCTGGAATATCATTACATATTTACGGTGTACTTTTCACGCGAACAATAATAGCAGGGCTTTTTTATTAATCATAATATTTGAAAAGACGACATTACAAATGAAAATGGAAATCTTAAAATAAAAAAATGTAAGAACTGAAGAAAAACAAAAGACGATCTTGACAATATAGTATTTCTTCTTAAAACCCACGCCGCTGCTCAACACACCAAAGGAGGCGGCATGTGGCTTCCGCTTCGAAGCCTCTTTGTAGGGTTGCGCGTGAACATATTGCATAAATACAATACTCTAAAAGAGCTTTTTTGTGTATCCACTACATACAAAACTGCTCTGCGACGGGACCTTTATTAACTTTAAACGTTGATAGTCGGTATTTTAAAATTATTAAAGTATGGTTTACAACCATTTTTAATAAATACTTAAATAGGTTATGTAAATCAAGCTAATCTAATTATCATATTAGATATGATTGATCAATTGTAAATTATTATTAATGCATATTTTTTTAGGGTTGCAAGTTCGCATAGTTACCTGAACAATATGTAATTCTTTTAGCCTGTATTATCTTAAGTGGCTTGGTTATTTTTTGTATAATATAAATTCTTTATGTATTAATTCAAAACTGGTGTTTGGAATTAATATATAACAATATTTATAAAACATGTTTGGTACATACCCTATCAAGCAGAAACCTACCAATATTAACATAGTAATTTCATATAACTTAGGAGTTAACAAATATTAAAACTATATTTTTTTATTTATTGACTATTTTGAATTTTTGATAACATATAAGCATGACATGACTATTTTATTTATAGTCCAATGTTTGGAACATAAGCCGTATGATAGAGTTTAATAAGGTTAGTTTTGTTAAAGCTAAGTTTATAGCTAATAGTTCAGTTCGTTTTCAAAATTATTTTGCTGTAATATGCAAGTTTTATCTGTATATATGTAAAAATCAAATCCGCTGTCGAACAGTTTTTATTTAATTGTATTTTTTATATTTCGATAGGTATAACGAGAAATTTTATTAAGATAAATGAGAATTGAATTAACTTATCGAACGTAGTTGTAAGCACTTGACGAAGTAAATGAAAATCAATATAATCAATATAGTACGCACAACAGTGAATACTAAAAAATACGTGAATGAATCTCAAATAAGGTTTAGTGTTGTTGTACCTTATTTGACATTTATTCACGAATTTTTCTTTTCATCGCCTAGCGGCAACAGAAATATGACAAAATAAACAAATTGCTCACTCTCAAAATTTCAATTTCAATATGTATTGAGAAATAAAGTAAGCAATATACACAGCACATTATTATGAATATCTATAGACTCAATTCTAATATAACCATATACATCGCGTTTGATAGAAACATGTCATGATCAATATCAAAGTAATTATGATAGTGATACGTGGATACAATATCAAATTCAAATGTGTAGTGTAATTGATCAATATCTTTAATAGATTGATCATGAAGGCTGAAAAAACATACTCACTTCTCGTATTAGATGCAAATTTTGCTTCATGCTTCAATAAATTCAATAAATCTACACTCATTTTAGCTCAAAATGTATCATTATATTTTCAGTCATAGATTTTATGTGTTTTATATTTTATACCATTTTTGTACTCGCTATTTCGTTTTATACTTTGCAATTATATTTTCGAGAAAAAGTTTTTTGGCATTCGCGAAAACGTTTCGTATATCAGATCGCGGACTGCTTGTAGCAGCAACGCGACCGACGTGTGGCTACGCCGGCCTACGACGTAGCACTGGCTGTATCGCGTAGCCATAGCTATTGTAACAATGTTTCAATGGTCTTCTAAAAGCCTAGTTTAGATGCTACATAATTTATCGAATATTAAACTTCTGAAAAAACAATTTATGAACATTATATATACCCATTTAGTTAAGATTTATTTAATATACAATCAGTACCATTTTTCCCAGATGTCGTTGAAGGTTATACAGGGAAAGGAAAATTCATTAATATCACAATGACAGCCGAGTCTAAAGCACTTCATCTTGAATGAGATTCTATTTGGAGTTCAAGCGTTGATGCCGAGAGAATTAACTTAGAAAGGAACATAAGGCAGGGGTTTAATCTTCTTTTTTTGTTACAGAGCAAGCAAGAAGATAGACTAGCAGTTGGAAGGTTGTGAACATTGCTTATAGACACATATAATATCACAAAAATCACACACACACACTGTTACGCTGATAACTGCGCTTAAAAAGTACAATCAATAGGATAGAAAATATGCACAGTTCTGCTTATTTTTTTATTACTTTCGGAACAATTCTTGGCCTCCATCTCACATGATGGTAAGCTGGGGTGGAATCATACTACATCCTGATTCCTTAACCACAGAACTGGCTATTTTACCTCCAAACTGCCGGACCACAACAACGCAGTTAACATTATTGTTATGGCGACATACTTTACTTTAGTGTTTAAGCTAGCCGAGCAAACTTACAAAAAGCTCTACTACCAACCATTTTTCAACGATATTTCTTCCAGCCCAATCGGATCAGGAAATAAGTTGAAGAAGGCAGACCAGGCAATCTGAAGACCAGAGATTGTAATACCTCGAACCAGCGAACTGCTTCACGGCCAAAAAGGAAAATTGACAGTATTTACCCGGACAACTCTGGAGACAGGTCTACCAATTTTTGAAAAATGTTCGTCCAAAATCAATTTCTGATCAGAAGTACTTTTAAAATTTTATTTCTCTGTTATTAATTTAACTCCTGCGATGGTCAAGGAAACACTGTATTTCGGAGTGATAAAATTTAATGAAAACGGAAATGTAGATAAAATCGAAGACAATCTAAAAACCAATCGCCTATTGACAATGAAAAAAAACGTTTTACATATAAAAAATAGACAGATTTATTCTATTTGTATATAAAATCTCCTACACTTAAGGTTAGTAGTTTTACTCATTAAATATTCAGATTTCTACTCGTATTTCCATATTTATAACAAAGAAACGTGTGCAATAGTCATATATGGAATCATAATAAAGTGTTACTTTTTTTTAATAATGATAAATAATTTAAGTATAAATCCGTTAAAAGAACACTCCAACGAGGCCCTGGAAGTCTGACGTAGAAAACTATTTCGCTTGAACAGTTGTTGCTTGCAAGTCTGTCGATCCTAAAATTCCAGATAGTTCGAGAATGGTGATCTCAAAATACAAAGTACCCCTACTTTTCGTTTTGAGATCACCATTCAACCTATTAGTGGCAAGTCACAATAGATCTTTCAGGTCGCAGTGAGAAAATACTGTATAGCACCAAATCAGAAATAATATTAGGCACGAATTAATAATTTTATTACTTTATTACAAGTTTTTATACATTTAGAACAATAATAAATATTTAATTATTTAGACAAATGGTAATAGGAGAAATAAAGGTAGGTAAGAGTCATAATTTAACAGTGCAAAACTTCTTCAAACACCTTAGAGAGGCCATTAAAAAGTGCCAGTACTGTTGCAGCAGAGGACAATTCCGTTGTCATGAACTTTTTTGCATTTCCGTTATACTTTGTTTTCATTTCGTACACAACTTTATACACAAACGTACTATTGTATGTTTTGCTGTAAATAGTGGGCTTGTAATAAGACCCACATAATATATTCAAAAAGTTCAGATGATTCAAACAGTGCTGGAATTCGACTAACGGATGAAGTAATTTTGAATAGAATATTTCATGGGTTTCATATTTTGTAATATCAAAGTATTTTTGCATTACGCTTTTTGCTATCTCACAATCTATCTCTGTTACAGAGTTTTCATCGAGATTAGAATCAAGAATTGGTTTTATACTTTGAGAATGGCGAATCTGATTATTATTTAATGGTTTTTGAATAACAACCCCCAATAGCAAATATGATAAAATAATGCTAAACACTTCACATGTCATATCAGCCCCTTTATGATGCGAGAAATAAACTAAAGCGATAAATAACATTTTTGCATCTTCCGGTATAACATCAAGGCGATTAAAGTGGTACCCTTTCAATGTATTCTGCAAAAAATAATCAAATAACTTTATAGATTTAATGTCTTTCCAACCATTTTCAAATGGGCTTTCAGTAGCTTCGTAATTTGGTTTTGGAATTGATGACAAATCGGTGATATAAATATCTTCATTTTTTTTGTTACTGAAAATTATTTCTTTACCTTTATAGTTTGTTAAAAGGTTATAAGCGTATTTAATAATGTCAATTGAAAGGAGCATAGAATCTTCAGCGTCTGCATCTTCGATACACCAAGATCCAAAAATTTTATTCCAAAGGGTCAAATTGATGTATTGTATGGGAATATTACCACTGGCAATACCTTTTTGGAACCACTTGGTGTCTTTTTCATCAAAGTCTATATGATTACCATTCATCAAATATTCAGTAGGCAATCCCGGTGTCTCTTTCCTACAAATGAATTCTAGTAGTTTAGACTTCTCTATTACAAACCTATTTTTATCATCAGGACTTAAAAATTTATATACCATATCACTGGCTTCCTTATCACTGGTTTTGGAAAGCCAGTTTAATAGCCTTTTGTTCCGTTGGTAATACCCAGTTGGTATTTTTAATGCTTTGAATAAATGACTAAATGTATTATCAGGAAAAATGTGTACGTCTGTCAAAATGATGAAAGTAGGTAAATGTTCCTTTGTTATATTATATTTCCTTAGAAAACTTTCCAATTTAAATACGCTACATCGTATAGCTTTTGAATTCTCGTCATACAACAAAATATTATCTTCAGATGGTATATAAGTAACACCAGAGAAGCAATACTCAATGTCGTAACTCATAATAGGGCAGTTTAGTTTTTGAGCTAGAGCGATGCATTCTCTTTTGGCTTCATGTTCACAGACAACGTAGTTAAAACCCATCTCATTAAGTATTTGTTTGTACACGTCTTTCATTAGACATGGGAAGGAACTCCAGTTGTCCTGAGTGAAATTTTTCAGTTTTGTTTCCAAGTTTATATGACCTCCTTTAAAAATAAAATAGCATTGAATGTTAGCTTTTTTGAAAATTGATAGGCATCGTCTCAAATATTTTGCAAACTTGTTACTTTCACAACCAAAGGCATAAGGCAGGCCACTTTTTTCGTAGAATTTTTGTAAATAATTTTGCCCATCGATCACTAGAGGGCAATCTTTTATTGAAATAGTTTCCAGTTCGTCCACTACAATGTTTTTACAAAAATGTATGATTCGCATTTTGGTATATCTGTAATGAACATATTGATTGTTAGAAAAAATATCTAAAATTAACAATAATAGAACTAGTAAATTTGATTACCATAATTTTTTAATGAGGTGATAATAGTAAATGCAACAATTATATTAACAGTAAATTCAAATTACACATTACTAAGATACATACAAATAATAGTACGTGGCATTGTTGCTAAAAACACCCACCACAAACCGCACACGCACACACAGACACAAAGATATGCACAATCTCGTTTAATGAACGTATAATGAATTTGTTTTTTGCTCGGTCCTTTTAATATATCTTTTTGTTTTAATTACTATAGTTCCGGCTGAAAATTAGTATTTTGCTCCTAATTTAAAAAAGACAAACTCCACTATGGCCTATATTTTTGGCCTATATATATATATAGGTATTGGCCTATACATATTTATATGGCTGCTTATATTCGAAGCGTGTGAGGTGAGGTGTGTATTGTTTATTCGTGTTAATTTACAATCAGTATTTTCTCACAAATACTCGTGCACACACGTTTATTCACACACGCACACAAAGAAAGGGAGGAATGGGATACTTTTATATGTATATAAAAGTATTATTGTTATTTTCCAATGTTTTTTTCTTTTCATTCCCGTTAAGGGTGGTTAGACGTGTGGGTTCGTGACCAAGCATGAAGAAAGTTTAATAGAAAACAGTAATCGCCAGTGAAAGAAACTTTTTGAATATACTTATAGCTAGAATTTGCTATGAAAGGGTGGAGTGGCTGCGTGCGTAGGAGCCAAATACGCACGCATTGCACAGGCCGCCACGCCTGGGATTGCCCAAGGTTAATTGCTTGGCAGAACCCAGGTTACTACCGTGAAGGGCAATGGAATTACCAGGGAGCTTTAGTGGGTATTCCCAGTGCCACTTTGATTAAACACTGGGTGAGCCCAACACATACCCAAGCCACACCAGTGGCGGGTAGGTCCGTATACGGATTCCCCATGGTTGAAGGTACCTATTATTACATACTATACACTCATACTTTAATTAAAATAATGTTAATTATCAGATTGTATTGTTATGAATTGTTTGATATAAAATACTAAACAATTTATAAGAAAACAATTAATTTTTACTTGAATTTTTACTTGACCCTATTGAATTGTTATCGCAGAAACACGTTTGCTAAACATGGGGATTATTTATTCAGAAATAAATTCCAAGAAATAGAAGAATAGTAATACTACTACTACTACTACTATATACTACATACTATATACTACTTATTAGTGTTATAGGGGTGAGCTAGATCACCACTCATTGAGTAAGCTTATGATCGGAGCCAAACAACTCGAATAGTATTAGGCAACCAGTACAACGTTACATAAAGTTATTTATCAGATATTACCAGCATTATGGAAAATGACATTTATTAGTTTATCAGTAATATAAATACTGTTAAATATTTTATATCTTTACCAAAAATAACGCTATAAATAGCGATACAAGAAGAGATGTCAGCTTTCACACTTCACAAGGAACTGGTTTCGTTTTTCTATAATTTATTTATTTAGAACCTAAAATAATAATTCAAAATCGTAACTTCTTTAAAAGAACTTTACGTTTAATGAAATACCATTTAGATTTAATTTAGATTTATATCATTGCCTATTTTTACACAATAAATTAAATGAATTATAATAAAAATACAGAAATACTCACCAGTAATAAAAACAATTCTAGATCGAGCTTTAGATAGGTATTAGAAAATGCAAGCAGCAATTAGGTAAATAGCCGAATTCAACGGCGACTGAATGAAATATGAATAATTAGAACACTGATAATTCTTTTTATAATTCTGGTACTGTGCTTGAATAAAAATGACTCAAGTTAGGACCATTGTAACTTGTAAGTTGGCAAGCTTGCAAGGAATAAAATAATAAAGAAAGTTTTTGTATATTATAAATTCGTTGCCATAGTGAAATTAAAATTCTACCATTATTTTTAATTTGGTAAAATTGTTGTAAGGGCGTTTTTGAAAAAAAAAATGTTCAGGTTAAAAGTCAGTAACCAATACATATATCTATGGCCTAAAAATAATAGATGAATCGATATTATTAAAAAATAACTAAGAGTACAGGTCGCTGTTTCTGGTATGTCCTACACGTAGCATTGCCAGTTGGAGTTCAAAAAATTTAATCAATTCGATTCGAATGAATATTTCGATTTGAAACCGTAATTTACATTGTTGTCCTGCGAAATAACGAATGTAAACATAATAAATACAAAGAGTTACTTAAAAATGTAATAAGTTGTAACGTAAAATCGTTACACATACTAAAATTATAAAAATATATATACATACAAAAATAAATAATAAGATATATAACTTATATTATTACTAACTATTACTAAAACAAATTACTTCTACGTATTAAAAAATAAATAAATAATAAGATTCTGTTAATCGATACGGCCGGAATCAAACTAGCGACCTGTGCCAATGAATACATCTACGGCCGCTAAGCCACCGCGGTGCAACCGGTCTTCTCGTGATCGCGGGCTCCCCACCCATGTCGCTCGCGCCGGCCACGGCTTTGAGCTACACCCCGCCACACAGCTGAGACCACTTGAAAGCAAGGAGCACGTCATCTTTTGATAGATGTCTTCATGCGTGGCTTCTTGTACAGACCCCGAATTTAATTAAACCTTTGAAAATTATTTGAAAATAATACTGTGTCAGTAGACACAGCACAGTGAAATAACTTGATTTTGTGAATGTGAAACCCGATTTCGGGTTTTTAGTTCCGGCTTTACTGCATATTGTGAAAAAGACTCAAGCCAGGACGTCGGAAGACGACCAGTACCGACGGAGACCCTATTACCACCCTGGACCTATAACCACCACTACCATCACAAACAAGGGCAGTACTCTTAATAATTGGCTGCGTTTTTGGAAACTTGTTGGAGGGCAAACTGCAACCGGCGGTAGACCCTTTTCGGCCCTGATATATATATAATTTAACATCATAAATAAATTTGTCTACTGGGGTTGTGTCTTTTAATTACCACACTCAAAACCCTAACGTAGCACTGGCGCCCATAACGTGTTTTTTTTATTATTATTAATATATTTCAAAAAGGGTTGTAATTTGTATTTGCCTTCCAACTTCCGCGTAGTTAATTTGGTATTTGGTGTTTGTGTGCTTCTTTTTGTTTTTTTTTTTGGTTTTGTGAAACGTTTATTTTATTTTCATTTTTTGGTTGCCCGCAACTAATATGTTCATTATAAATTAGCAGTTATCAATTAATGAAATATATAATTTATTAATAGACATACATAAATTGTATTTGAAGAGTAAAATATTTCTTCACAGTAATAATTGTTTATTTCCGACAAAGTTAAATCTGTGTTATAATTTTTTAGATATAAATATATATATATTTAATTTTCATACAATTAAATAATTAAGTAGTTTAATAAGATTAATTACTTTATAAATAAAAAGTATAGAACATATTAGTTGCACAGTAAACATATTGACTTTTCTTTTGTTTTTATTTTTATTTTTTAGTTGCAAATATTTGTGCTTAATGCTTTCTTAAAGGAAAAACAACCAAAGCGTTACTAGTTTAAAATAATTGTAACAGACGGAGTACTTAGTTGTTTTTTTTTTTCTCTTTTCTTTTAGTATTTCCTTGTAATTGTTCAACACTCACTGATATTTTTTTTCATATTTTAAAATATTTATCGAAATTACAACTAATTAAAATGTCGTATCCAATAAAATTTATGTCTTTACAAAAAGCGGAGCTAGAGTATGAGGTCGCTATCAGAGGTGAAACTCCTGCTTCTACCGTACAAGAGTTACGTAAGCAGATTGCTAAATGTGGCACATCGTTCTCCTCCGAAGATATTTTAACCAGTCCGTTTGATGTCTTGGAAGATATAACTGCGGTAGCAGATAGCCTTGATAAAATTAATACTTTATTGGCTTCCACTCTTGACAAGACCACATTGCTTCGTGCCGAAAATATTTTAAATCATTTATACCATCGGCTTAGCCGCGTAGCTTGTTCGGAAAAACATAAGGAAAATTATGATCAATGTATACATATGTATAAATCTACATCGTCCAAACTTTATTCCCTTAAGGAATCCGCATCGGACCCCCTCGCATTGCCATCTAGTACTTGTGTTTCTTCAAATAGCTCTCCTTCACCGCTTAATATTACAGTAACATGCGAAGGAAACAACAACAAATATGCAAAGCTTAAATTTGATGGTAAAACTTGCGTTCGATCTTTTATCAGTCGCGTTGAGGAACTTTGCCATACAAAAAATGATTCTCCCAATAAAATTTTAACACATGCTATGGAAATTTTTGTAGGAGATGCTGTTCATTGGTACAGGAGCATAAGAGATTCAGTGTCTAGTTGGAACGAATTAGTTATATTGCTTAAGCGCGACTTTGATCAATCTGATTACGATTATCGACTACTCACAGAAATCCGTTCACGAACACAGGGTGAAACAGAAAATATAGTTATATATTTATCTATAATGTCAGGCTACTTTTCTAAATTGTCAAAACAGATCTCAGAGGACGAAAAATTGGAAATTATTATGCATAATATTCGTCCTAGCTATGCTAATGTTCTATCTTCAGTTTCGAAGATTGAAAACATTGACGAGCTTAAGACACTTTGTCGAAATTACGAACATGTACAGTCGCGCATTTCACAATTTAAAGAGCCACCTAGACCCTCAACCGACACACTGGCACCGGAATTAGCATATACTGGTAGTTCTTTTGGCCGTTCAATGAATAGAGCTTCAGTTAATTATAAAACCCCTTTTATTTCCGATAACAAATTTAATAACAATAATCACTTAAATAAATCAAAGTCATACAATAATCAAAATAATTTTAATGCACACAATAACACAAATAATTATAATAAAAATAATCCTACCACTACTAGTTTTATACACGCTATCGACACATCTAAGCAAACATTTCATTATTGCCCTCGCTGCCGCTCTGACACACACAGTTTGAGACAATGTACAGCTGATAAAAGTGCGATATTTTGTTTCGTATGCGGTCACAAGGATGTCAAGACACCTGATTGCCCAAATTGCAACAAAAATAGAAAACATCAACAATCAAAAAACTAAACACCGAGAATTGCGTGAATGACAATTTTGACAAGGAAGACTGGCAAAGTTGGCTTCACACTGTTAAAATGTTTTTTTGTTCATATAACGTTCACACAATTCTCGATAAGCATAAAATTGTAGATAATAGGCCATATGTTACAATCCATGTCAATGGTATTCCCCTTTCGGGCCTCTTGGACTCAGGTTCAGCAATCACCATACTAGGTGATGGTGCACATCTTTTTTTTGAGAATCTTGGTCTATTACTCAAAGAGGATGATTTTGTCATCGTCACTGCTGCTGGTGGTCAAAATTTAAGGAGTATAGGTTATATACATATTCCCACTACTTTTGAAAATCAATTTCATATTATGAAGGCCTTTGTTATACCAGGCATTAAACCAAATTTAATTTTAGGCGTTGATTTTTGGAGAAAATTTAAACTTTGCCCAAAATTTATTAATGCCATAAGCACCTGTAATACAGATGATACTTTACCTTTACATAAATCACAAATTTCAGTTATTCAAGATTACACTCAGTTAGAACAGTCACAGAAACAACTAGCTGACAATGTTATTAAGCAATTTGAGCTTATCTCTTCCAAACATAAAGGTCTAGGTGTTACTGATCTCATTACACACCATATTGATACCGGAGACAGCAAGCCAATTCGACAAAAATATTATCGCTTGTCACCGGAAAAGCAGCGAATTCTAGCTTCTCAAGTTGATGAGATGCTTTCCCTAGACGTGATTGAACCTTGTGAAAGCGAGTGGTCTTCCCCTGTTCTAATAGTTACCAAAAAGAACGGTGAACCACGATTTTGTCTTGACAGCCGTAAACTTAATTCGGTCACTAAGAAGGACGCATACAATCTCCCTTACATATCGGAGATATTAGATAATTTGAGGGATGCTCGTTACTTAACCAGTATTGATATTTCTAAGGCTTTCTGGCAAATCCCAATTTCCATTGATGATAGGGACAAAACAGCATTTTACGTACCTGGCAGAGGCACATTTCGATTTAAACGAACCGCCTTTGGTCTCACTAACGGTCCGGCTACCCAACAGCGACTAGTAGACTTGCTGTTCGCTGATTTCGAACTGAAAGTTTTTGCTTATTTAGACGACATTTGCATAGTTTCAAATGATTTTAATAGTCACATGACGTTACTTTTACGTGTGCTTGAAAAATTAAAACAAGCTAACTTAACAATTAATTTAAATAAGTGTCAGTTCTTCCGTAGTCAACTTAATTACTTGGGTTACGTTGTCGATAGAGCTGGCCTACGGACAGACCCAGCAAAAGTTGAAGCTATTCTTAACTTTCCCACACCAACTTGTAGAAGGGACCTTAAACGTTTCCTTGGAACTGCTACGTGGTACAGGCGTTTCGTTCCAAATTTTAGTACTATAGCAGGACCATTAAATAAGTTAACGTCTTCAAAAAAAGGTACACCTCCATTCAAATGGACACCAGAGGCGGATGCTGCTTTTGCAAGCCTAAAGGAGTGTCTGGTCTCAGCACCAGTATTATCATGTCCTGATTTTCAAAAACCTTTTGAGGTCCATACCGACGCCAGTAGTTACGGTATAGGAGCAATGCTCACACAAACGGTTGATGGTAAGGAGCACCCAATAGCATACATGAGTAAGTCCTTGACTACCGCGGAGAAGAATTATAGCATCACCGAACGCGAAACTCTGGCCGTAGTGACTGCCTTAGAGTACTGGCGATGTTACATAGAGAATGGTCAGCCATTCACGGTCTATACAGACCATAGCGCTCTAAAATGGTTCTTGTCCCTTTCAAATCCTACTGGTCGCTTAGCACGTTGGGGTGTTCGACTTTCCGCATTTAACTTTACATTAAAACATCGACGTGGTGTCGAAAATGTAATTCCAGACGCACTATCCAGAGCGGTCCCTATTAATACTATTAAAATCTCCAATTCCATTTTGACAACTAAAGATTGTTGGTACAAGAACATATTTAATGGCTGCTTAAACGATCCATCAAAATTCTCAAATTTTATAATAAAAAATAATTCTTTGTATAGGCTTTCAAAAAACAAACACGAATTAACATCAGAATTCGCATGGAAAGAAGTGGTACCGGAAGAATTTCGCGATAAAATTATTTCGGAAAACCACTCCGATCCTTCCGCTGCACACATGGGTATTTTTAAAACTTATAAACGTTTAGCGTTATGTTACTACTGGCCCAGAATGTACCAGGACGTGGTGAAGTTTATAGGTAGTTGCGATAAATGTCTTACCCACAAATCGCAAAATCACCAAATATTAGGCGAAATGGGTCGACCCAAACAATGTGCAAGGCCTTTCCAAATGATTTCTATAGATTTGATGGGTCCACTGCCAACTACCAGAAAACAAAATAATTATATCTTGGTAGTAACGTGTTGCTTTGCAAAATACTGTTTGATTTACCCTTTGAAGAAAGCTACTGCCGACAACATAACAAAAATATTAGAAGAATCAGTATTTTACATACATGGCATTCCACAAACCATTTTGATGGACAACGGTACCCAATTTACCGGAAAAGTCGCAGAAGCTTTATTTAAAAAGTACAACATACCCAACGTATATTACACACCTAAGTATACACCTCAGGTAAACTTGGTTGAGCGATACAACAGAACAATCATCACTTGTATCAGCATGTATGTAGAAGATGATCATAGATCATGGGATATTTATATTCCTTCGGTTCAGTTTGCCGTAAACAATTCCGTAAATGAGGCCACTGGTTATACACCATCGTTTCTAGTGTACGGAAGGGAGCTAGTGACATGCGGTACTCACTATACCGATAATGATCTTGGTGAAGCAGTTTTGTTTCAGCCACGTGACGAGTATGCCGAAAACTTAGGCTGCTTGTCTCATATTTTTAACACAGTGCAAACAAGACTATGGCAAGCACACTTAAAAAACTCATCGCACTATAATCTGCGACGAAAATTCTATGAATTCAATGTGGGTGACATTGTCATGAAACGCGCTTATTTTCTTAGTGACAAGGAGTCGAAATTCTCCAAAAAGTTGGCACCGAAATTTATCAAAGCGAGAATTACTGATAAAAAATCCCCATTAGTTTACGTGCTACAAGATATGGCTGGCAAAGATCTTGGCACCTGGCATATTAAAGATATTAAATTGGTAAAAAGTATAAATAGTTAAAAAAAAAAAAAAAACAAAAAAAAACGCTCCAATATCATCTTAGCTTCAATTATTAGTAAGGTTATCTAGTCCATATAGAAGCTAGTGACCTTTATTATTGAAATAGTACGTCAATAGATTGCCTCTTTAACTCTATTGTTGTAAGAATGTTAGCGTGATGAATGAATGAAAATGTTTAGAAGGTAAAACTAATAGTTCAACAATTCAGAAGCGGATTTAATTCTCTTAATAACGAATAAAATCCTTCAGTGAGCGCGGGGGTATTGTAACGTAAAATCGTTACACATACTAAAATTATAAAAATATATATACATACAAAAATAAATAATAAGATATATAACTTATATTATTACTAACTATTACTAAAACAAATTACTTCTACGTATTAAAAAATAAATAAATAATAAGATTCTGTTAATCGATACGGCCGGAATCAAACTAGCGACCTGTGCCAATGAATACATCTACGGCCGCTAAGCCACCGCGGTGCAACCGGTCTTCTCGTGATCGCGGGCTCCCCACCCATGTCGCTCGCGCCGGCCACGGCTTTGAGCTACACCCCGCCACACAGCTGAGACCACTTGAAAGCAAGGAGCACGTCATCTTTTGATAGATGTCTTCATGCGTGGCTTCTTGTACAGACCCCGAATTTAATTAAACCTTTGAAAATTATTTGAAAATAATACTGTGTCAGTAGACACAGCACAGTGAAATAACTTGATTTTGTGAATGTGAAACCCGATTTCGGGTTTTTAGTTCCGGCTTTACTGCATATTGTGAAAAAGACTCAAGCCAGGACGTCGGAAGACGACCAGTACCGACGGAGACCCTATTACCACCCTGGACCTATAACCACCACTACCATCACAAACAAGGGCAGTACTCTTAATAATTGGCTGCGTTTTTGGAAACTTGTTGGAGGGCAAACTGCAACCGGCGGTAGACCCTTTTCGGCCCTGATATATATATAATTTAACATCATAAATAAATTTGTCTACTGGGGTTGTGTCTTTTAATTACCACACTCAAAACCCTAACGTAGCAAAGTGACAAGCGCCAATATTGAAGAAAACAGAAGGTCTTAGAAGAAAAAAAAGTAATTAATTCGAAAATTCAGGAAAAAGACGTAAATTTGTATTTGCGAGTGATAAATCACAAATAGGTATTTAGTTGACACTTTGAAAAATATATACAATATTCAAAAAAAGAAGGTGGATTATGTAACTCAAAAGGTTTTTTGCAGATACAAGCCTAATTATTTATTATCTCCAAGTATTAATTATAGACAGACTTGTTTATGCACAAAACATCATCATCATATCAGCTGAGAGACGTACACTACTGGACATAGGCCTCCTCCAAGGATCTCCAAACCACTTGGTCTTATGCTGACAGCATCAAGCGCCTTCCCGCGACCTTTAACCTGCATCTCCCGGTACGTGGCCGCCACGTGGACCTTTCCATATAAAAATGTGTTGGACTGCGTCACAGAACTTAAAAAATGATTTACATGTGTTCAAATCTCTTTTTTTTTCAAATGTTTTTCCAAATTGAAATTTTAATTTTGAATTTAAAAAGTACATAGAAATTGGAATTGAAATAAAAAATGTAAAGTAACTATCATGTTTTTTTACCCTATTGCTGTGAAATATTCAATATAGAAATAAAAACGAACGAATCAAAATATTACCAATAGGGTTAAAAAAAATTCGAATGGCAACTTTTTAAACAGAGCAGCAATATAACCGACAGCGGGTTATTCCCTAACATATAGCCAGTACAAAAAAATGTTAAATATCATCACTCTATCAAAATAATACCACGCCTGATTACTATCAGGCGTGATATTAAAACAAAGAAAATAAAAATGCTGATTGATACTATGTGAGATTATAATAATCTCTTAGTAGTTTACAATAATAATGAGTTTTGTATGCAAAAATAACAATTTATTTTGTTGATTATTCAAAATTATTAAAATCCAAATTAAAAAATCGACATGTATTAAACTGAACAAAAAACTAACTTTTTATCGCTGTGGGGAGTACCTGTTAGACGCTAAGGTGACAAGAGATGTGTGGGCTCTCACCTACTAAAATTCTCATTGACGCTCTAGCTAACCGCTTATAGACGGCGCACATAATCAGGGTTTGTCCATAAACTCAATCCTCACCAAAAAAATGGGCACATAAATTAAAATATTTGATCTGAGTGCTGATAAAGTAGGAAAACAATCAGTCAATAGAAACAGAAATCAAAAAGCTTAATTTTTCGGCAAATTGTATGCGTACGTATACTAATTCTAAGCCATATTATTTATAAGTCACTGTAAAGTGCAAAGTATGTGCCTATCCTTTTGTACTGACGTTTTAAAATATAAACAAATGATAAAATTATAATTTAATAAATCTTTTGCCTTTGACAAAACCACATTAATGTTGTTGTTTTCAGCAGTATTGCTAATAATATTTTACAAGGCTCTAATATATCTACAACTTATTTGCCCACCATAACATCTTGGGCAAAAGCTAATAAGTTATGCTAAACCAACTATGCTTAAAAAACTATCAGGGGATCTACTCTAATTCAACGAAAAACGAATTTTCGTTCGAAACTTCGCACGTTTCCTACTACGGTTCATATTCGAAACGAAACTTCGTCCGTCCGAAAATTGTTTGACGTTTAAAACTTTTAAACCTACTCTAGTTCACGAAAGTGCCAAACGAAAATTCGATTTTGACAGATATTCGGATTTTTAACCTCAATTTGACGAAACCAAAATTGTTACCTTGTGATTTTCGTAAGTGTGAATAAAGTTATAAAAAGTATTTAAAATGGCATTGAGACTACTTCTGATAGAAGCTGCTCTTAATGAAGAACGCTTAGGGCGTAGAAGAAATCAACGTCGCCTGCGCAATACTTTGAATATTAGCCAAATTCCCGACTTAGAGTGTGTAGGCAATTATAGACTCAGACGAGGATTATATGAAGTGTTGTGCCAAGAAATAGTGCCTCTATTACCTCCCAAGGCAAGACGTCATGCAATCGACCCCGTCATTAAGGTAAAGTGTTAATGTAATTTAATTTACTTTACATAAAACTTATACTTTCAATAAAAGTTAATTGTTGATAATTGTAATATTATTGATTATTTTCAGATCCTTACTTAATAAGCCTTGAATTTTTATGCCCGAGGCAGTTATCAAGGGTCTGTAGGGCAAAATATAGATGGGCCTATGGCACAACTGACTGTTTCTCGCTGCTTGCAGGAGGTTACTACTGCACTCAATGCATCCCATATTCTAAGAAAATATATAAAATTTCCGCAAAATAGAGCAGAAAGGATGTCTTTATTATTTATATCAAATTAATAATTTTTTAATACATAAAATGCCTTTAAATATTTCAGATTTTATGAGAAGTATAAACTTCCTGAAGAACAGAAGTTTTCAACATGATACTAAAATCAGAAAAGATACCAAAGCAGTGGACAGAATCAACTATCAAACTTTTGTATAAGAAAGGAAATAGGAATGACATTGGAAATTACCGCCCCATAAGCTTGATGTCTAATATATATAAAATATTTGCAAAAATCATTCTGAATCGCATCACAAACACCTTAGATGAAAACCAACCGAGAGAACAGGCAGGCTTTAGAGTCAACTATTCTACAGCGGATCACATGCATACAGTAAAACAGATAATGGAAAAATTTAAAGAATACAACATTCCCTACTACTGCTGCTTTGTGGACTACTGTAAAGCATTCGATACGCTAGATCACACGAGAATATGGGAAGCTCTAAAGAAGCATGGTGTCGAGCAAAAATATATAAATATTATTAGAAATGTATATGCCAATACCACAGCAAAAGTTAAGCTAGAAAGAGAGGGCCCAGAAATAAAAATACAACGAGGGGTGAGACAAGGTGATCCTCTGTCACCAAAGCTCTTCACAGCAGTGTTAGAGGAAGTCTTTCGCAGGCTAGATTGGGCAAAATATGGCCTAAATATAAACGGCGAACAATTAACACATTTAAGATTTGCTGATGACATAATAATCTTTGCTAAAAACAAAGAAGAACTGCAGATGATGCTCGAGGAACTAGATGTAGCAAGTAGAGATGTGGGTCTGTTGATGAATACCCAGAAGACTAAAGCAATGACCAATAGGAAGGCTACTGAGGCAATAAACATAAATAATAATATAATAGAGTTTGTCACAGAATATATATACTTAGGTCAAGTAATATCTGTACAGGACTCAATGGCCAAAGAAATCAATAGAAGAGTAGTAAATGCATGGAAAAGATATTGGTCCTTAAAAACAGTCATGAAAAATAACCAATCATCCATCCGTATAAAGAAGAAACTGTTCAACACCTGTATCCTGCCAATTTTTACTTATGGCTGCCAAACTTGGGCACTTACCAAAGGACAAAGTAACAGACTGGAAGTGACACAGCGAGCCATGGAGAGAAGCATGATAAATAAGAAAAGAAGTGACAAAATAACTAATAAGAAACTAAGGGATAAAACTGGAGTAACAGACGTTAAATATAAAGTGAAACAACTTAAATGGAAGTGGGCAGGACATCTAATGAGAGGACCAGATAAATGGAGCAAGACCATTACAACATGGTACCAAAGATGTTGCAAGAGAAACAGAGGAAGACAGTCCAGGCGTTGGGAGGACGAGATAACAGAAGTGGCGAGCAAGACTTGGACAAGGATAGCGTGTAATAGGGAAGAGTGGACGAGACTGGGGGAGGCCTTTGCCGAGAGGCACACAGATAAATAACACAATTATCATTTGTTTAACTTTTATTGTAGTAGATCTAAGTTATCTGAATAAAGGCTATAATAATAATAATAATAATAAACTTCCTGGTGTTATAGGATGCATTGACTGTACTCATATAGCAATTATAGCACTTTCACAGCATGAGGAACAATACTTCAATCGGAAACATTTTCATTCTATCAACACTCAAGTTGTAAGTGCAAAAACAATATATGGTTCTTTTCATTTTGACAACACATTGTAGTGATTCTTATAACCTTTGGATTTTTTATTGAAGGATGCTATTGTTTTCCAGATATGTGATAGCAATTGCTACATATTGAATGTGGATGCTTCATATGGTGGAGCTACTCATGATTCATTTATTTGGAGAGAGTGTGAAATTAGAAATCACTTGGAGGGTCGTCGTAGTGAAACAGTATATTTATTAGGTATGCATGTTTGTAATTTTTTTAATTTTTTTAGATGTTATTTCATCAACAACATTTGATTATGAAATTTAAAAACTTTCAACTTTTAGGTGATTCTGGCTATGCTCAAAGAGAGATAATGATGACTCCAATAGATAATGCTGTTAAGGACTCTCCTGAAGGCCGATATAACTCTCTTCAAAAGCATGCACGCTGCACCATAGAACGCACATTTGGTATATTAAAAGGCACATGGAGGTGTCTTTTGGCAGCTCGGGAACTTCATTACTGCCTTGAAACAGCAGGTAAAATTATAATTGCCTGCTGTGCATTACACAATATGTGTATAAGAGCTGTTATTGAGGTTCCTTTTAATTTGTACCAAGTACAAATGTCAAATGTGTCATCGATAGACAAGATTAAAGGCTTGACCAAGTTATCGTCGAATAAATAAAAAACTTTTAAGTTATAAGCTAAAGTGTTAAGTTGGGAAACATTGCAAATCTTAGTTTCTAAAATTTTTATATAAGGAAACTCATTTTAAGTGGTTTTTGTGTATGTTGAGTTAAGACAATATAAGGAGCTAGGTCGAATTCCTTACCGGCACACGTATTCCCTCCTTCATACAACATGGGTTCCTTCAAAGGCAAGAGGCGGGAAAAGCACTTTTTGGGCCGGCAAGGTGAGGGTGGCCAGTGCAATATGTCGCTTGTTGCACTAGCTATCTTCACATATGGACTCCTCTACTGCTTATCATTAGTGTCCAGTCATTTGCTGAGCTCTTTATAAAAATAAATAGGTCGTATAACACTTCCACGCTAGTTCAATTCGTGGTGGTTGGTGGGTGAAGGCGGACGACCAAGGAAAGCAAACTAATTTTGATAGACCCAGGCAAGACTAACCTCGCTAACGAGCTCCTCGTCAGGATAAGTATATCCTGATGACATGAATATTATTACGAAGCTTCTTAGGGACCTCTGAATAGTACAATATAGTCAAATGAAACAGTGTGGCTATTGATGTGGAATATATATTATGAGAATGATATATAAATCTTCTTGGAGTGCGTAAAATATCGGTCACAGCATACCTAAAGGTTCTGTGAATGAATATTTATAATTCACTAGACGGTAGAAGTACCTAACCAACATTACCTACTACAGATTATATACAAGGTGTTTGTACATACCCTTTCAAGGCGAAACGTACCCATGTTATCATAGTCTTATAAATACTATGGTGGTATCAAAAATTCAAAATTGCAAAAGAATATTCAAATGTCTCCATACAAATATTTCGATAAGTAAATTAAAATGTATGCGAATTGTCAAAATATGTACCAAACACCATTGTCTAATTATATATGCTTTATTGCTCACAGAATAAAACATAACAACTATTTTCTCTAGTGACTCTCTTTATCTAATTAATAAAAATTAAAGGGTTTTTATAATTTTGGATAACTTCTCGTCCGATTTAGATAGACAAAATACTTTACCGTTCAAATAATAATCGTATCATTATTATTATATTATACTCTATGGCCTTGTTAATGAAGTTCATAGCACACATCTAGCCAAATTGTTGTTATGATTTTGTAAAATTAAATGAATAATATAATAGGGATTAACATGAATGTCGAGCACAATGCGCCTTCGTCAGGGCCCTAAGTAAATGTTTGTGGGAAATTAAGCCACATATCCTCTATATTAACGACATGTTAATGTTTGGATGCCAAAGGCATGATATTGTTTGAGAGATTTGCGCATCGGTATAACAAAAAGAATCTTAATATACAGGGAAATGTTAAGAGCATAAACTTTCACTTTGATGATGGATTTTTCAGTTAGAAATGAGTCTTGTCTTTCTTTTTCTGGTTTTGCCATGTCTAAAAAAAATCCTAAAATTCCAAACAGATAATGTAAGCAAAGACGACTTTGCTGCTAAAAAAATCAATTTTTCCAGCCAACTTTAACTTTAACTTTAACTAACTTTAAGGTGAAATTTATTATACGTAGAAAGTAAAGAGACAGGGTGTACGAATTTATTTCTTGACACAGCTGGCATATTACAGGCAAACATAGTAAATGACTTGACTCCACCCTATGGCGAGCAGTAAGAGGAATCCTTATGCGAAGATAGCACTTCCTAGTCACCGCCTATTATTGGGTTTTATTTCACGCCTCTTTTGAAGACAGTCCGTTTTATATGAAGAAGGGAATATGTATGTCAGCAAAGAATTCCAAACTTTGGCTCCCTTACATTTCTGGAACATGATTCTTTTTGCAATGGAATAAGGTACCCACGAATGACAGTGCTACGCTTCATAATCTATCGAGTGTACTTAACTACCTTCCTAAAGAAACACTAACTAATAACTATGAAAATAAAACTATCCCTTTATGCCTCCCTTTTTGTGGTACAGTTACAAAATACCATTATTATAATAGTATATATAACCTATTTCTTAACATAGCAAAAATAGGTTCTGAAATAATCATCAAACGTAAAACTACTAAAGGGACCAGACCTTAGCCTTTTATGTGAATGTATGTCATCAAAATTTATTAAAAACTCCTTGCCGAACTACTTACATACTTCATTAATAAAAATTAAAAACATTTTTTGTTTTTTTGTTTATTTTTATCATTACAGATTTAAGTTAGCGCCTCATGCTCTTTAACCATAATCCAGTTGACGACTCTAACTTATAACTTTTAGTCTCTAAACGTTCACAATCAATCCTGCTATCTTACTCTGCAAAAACACGTATATACGTATATAGAACTTTATCTCGCAGCTTCAAGGTTCGATATCGTGTACCTCGTTTCAACTCAATTAAGTAAATTACGTAAGTCCCAAGATAATTTTTCGTTTATGGAATTTTAATGCATTAATTTTTAGTAACATTAATTAAATTAAACTACTAACTAAATAATGTTCAAAACAAAAGTCTGCTTAACCAATTACATATTATTTATTTATTTGATAATTACGACACACACACACGTACACATACTAAGTTCCTCTTAAGAAGCGATTCTTACATTAAAAAACATAATTTACGTAGCAGTGCTTATCCAAAATTACAAATAAAGTGTCAAACAGGTACAATTCAACGATTTGTCAAATTAACGTATTTTTCATTTTGAGGATCGGAAGTCTTGCAAAATTAGAGTCATTATTTAACATTTCTAAGGAAATTAAACTTCCACCCTGATAATCCTTTGAAGATTCTTCCGGATCTTAAAACGTGTCGTCAACTTGTAAAGGACATTGCTAAGTTAATCTTTCCTGAATTTAGCTTTTGTTGTTTAATTTTAAGAAAAACTTCAACTCATTATCAGAATGTCAAATCAGAATGCTTATTCATTTTTCTGGATATGAAAGAATATCACAATCACTTTACTGAACCGGCAATCATTCATTTACCTGTTTATTAAAAGTTTAAATGTAAAACACAAGGCTTAACATATACAAATAACCATATTACTTTAATAAGAATATTGTTTTATTTATGCACATATGACAATTCTACACAGATTAAATTCAAAGTAAAAATTTAAAAATCAACACACAAAGACTACTGATTTGGAAAGTTACTAAGAAACGATTTTTCGAAATTATATCCCTAACATACGTAAATTACAAATAGGTAGGATATTTCTATGGTATAAGTTTATATGTAATATGTATCTAATATGAACTAAATTTTGCAAGTTGTGATATTCGCAAATTATACGTATCCTGTTCAAGAATAAGCTCACAGAACACTGGTCAATTAAGCACCTGAAGGAAAAATAAAAAGTATTGTATTCAAAGACTAACTGAAATAGATATAGTTTGGTCTTTAGTCCTCTAATATTTTTCTGTTGGAACCACTACTCTCTATTGTTTTAGTTCGGAATCCTTGTTCCTATCTTATTATCAGATTTTTCCATTCAATTGGAAGAGACTGAAAGTGTCCATAATGGTTTTTTTAAAAGAAGTATATATCATTTTAATCCCGTTAGCCACGCAGGCGAAACCACGTGCAGAAGCTAAAAAAAACATACAAGTAATATAATGTAGTCACAACAAAGGATCTCTCTTCTTGATTCGCAAAGAAATTCAAAATATAATTATTTCAAAATATATTTTAAAGACTTAACACATCTGTGTTAGAATTTCATCTAGGACGATGCGAGATCAGGAAGTTTGCGGAGAGGAAGTAATGGGAAGAATAGGATGGGATTGCCTCTCTCGCACATTCCAAAAGTCATTTAGAGGCCCAAAGAAAGCGTTTTGGAACTTGCAGCATAGCAGGTTACGTGGCTTAAATGGCACTATAGCACGAAAGCATGCTATTTAAAATGAAGCTAGTTGAATGGCCTCTGTGTAGGGCCTGTGGGGAACTCACTGAACAAATGGAACACATCTTGTGTAACTGTAATGCTCATTCTAGAAAAAGAATGGGTCTCTTTGGACTGAGCTACCCCAGTCCGGAAGATATAAGGCTTCTGACTGTAAGCGTACTTAAGTAGATCTCGGAGGTATTTCAGGATAGCGGACACTAGGATAAGGAAAACACAAAAGATCCCATTGGTTCGAAGTGCTCCGGGAATAATCCTGGTTCTATATCATTATAAAACTTATGTTATATTGATATGATTGTTTGGCCTTTCCCTTAGGAAAAGGCCTTCACGAAGAGAAGATGGAAACTAGGGATTGAAGAAAGTTATATCGATCGTATAGTATCCTAATATTTCTGCTGAACTGAATAGAAATCAATTGACAAATTTCTTTCAAAAACTAATTATATCTATGCATTGATAACAAAAAAAAACATCTGTATAGTCTACAATACATTTATTGTTATCAAGTAAACGCTTTCCCTTTTTGAGAGTCTTCTAGAAGGAAGCCGTTTTAGTCGCATATTTTTTTTAATGTAGTTTGGCATAAATTATGGTAAGTAGACTTTTAATAGTGGAAAATTGTTGTAAAGCATAATTTTACTTACTCTCATTTTGTTTACCAAAATTTTAATGATTACAAATGTAAATTATTATTCGTCTAATCGTAATTTATGCTTAAGTAGTTATCCATAACTTTAAAACTCATACCACGTCGTTATTTTAGTCTGTGACAAAACCTTTTTTATATAATAAATTTTATATTTAAAAAAAATTATATATAAAAAATGTTTCAATAATAAATAAACTAACAATGCGATGTCAAAATTTTATACTAAGGGAAACTTGCATGGTCCCCAATTATGGGACCCTGATTTGCTGTGGTTAGCTCGTCGAAAATACCATGTATGTCCAATACTATAGTGTAATTTAAAAGCCGGAGGTATTACACCAGTGTTGTGATTCCCCTAAAAAGCACACTTCGCTACTGTAGATCTATCGATCTAGGGAAATCCCCGAATAAACAGAATTCACTCTTAATTCTAAGTATAATATTATTTTAATTAAGGCTGTCTTAAGAAGTGCGAACATAATTAAAGCTTACTCTAATTGCTTGTAACACAAATCTGATGAGGTTTCATCTTTCATCGCATCTTTAATTAATTAGTTTACCTTGAAGAGATTATTAAATGCGAAACAGCTTATATTTTTGTAATGTATTTTGAGTAAAACGTAAGTTAAGTATAATACAAGGGGCCGAACCCTGGTTTAAAATCAACTTCATGAGTTTGGCGTGAGAAACTTACGCATCTTACGCTATGCTGATCACGGTTTCAAGGTTGTCCTTTGTGTTAAGATCCCAGCCGAGCGAGGTTCTGCTGTGTAAATCAGTGCCGAGAAGGATGGAGAAAGAACATAAGTAATTTCAAGAATAAACATCAATACAATCAAAAAGGTAAAGTATAGTTGCAATTTTGTTTCGATTTAAACACATTTTATGTAGAATTGGCCCATGATAATTTAACACTTCGTTTAGAACTGTCTTCCAGTACGTATGCTGGGGTAGTTTAGGCACAACTTTCTTTTACTTTTTGTTTTAAGCGCTACAAGATTAGAATATCTGTAAAGATGCCCAGAACTCGGTGACATTAATTAATTCTGATGATCATTAATAGTTAGCTTTAAATTTATTATAAAGTTTTTGACTTTTGTAAACCTGTCATAGATTTTGGGGAATACAAAAGTCTTCCCCAAAAGCTATGACAGGTCGTCGAGATTCGAGAGGGTGATACAAGACCGGGTTAGGTGATATAGGACTTAACAGTTTCTAGTGTGGTTTAGACAAAATTTCCTTTTAGGTAATTATAGTCGTATCTATTGATATAAATAAATAAATACCGTAGCGAAAGTTGCTTGAAGGGACTATTACGCCGAAGAGCTTTGTCGCAATATATTCGTTATTAAATATTTCGGCTATGGTATTGAATAGACGGAAATCTAAATGAATAGATTCTATGTATCATCACTGTTTTACTATTTACATTCCGTAGCGAAGTTTAAATGAACCCATATTCGTAATAACCAAATTTGGAGCAATGAATCTCAGTTTCCCTTACACGATGAGATTTCAGGGGGTACTTTCATAATTTAAGGCCGATGTCAGATGCAACGCGGACTCTTTTCTTATCAGTTGTTCTCGGTTGTGGCTATTAAAAACTGGAAAAACTGACTAAAACTTTAGTATAGGTATTTTTATGAATAATTTCTGTGTCTGTGTAGACTTGAAAGAATGATTCCTACGAGAAAAACGAAAGAATTTTTTGAACTTAGATTTTTTTGAAAACGAATGTCTTTGTCCCTGTTGTTGTTTATTATTATTTCATTGGCAGAGCAGAAGTTACCAAAGTGTTGGTGAGGAAAAATATAACAACAAACATACCAAAAAGATCTAATGAGGATTAGATGTCAGAATTATTATTTATAAAAGTGTAAATTATCCAACGGAAATATCAACACAATAATTTAATGAGAATGAGAATGTGAGATTGTTTGTTTATACACTTTCACGTCTTAACCGCTGAAAGGATTTGGATTAAATTTGTCGTCGAGGTAGATTACATAATGAGAAAGGATAATCTTACTTTTAATCCCAGAAAAATAAAATGAGGGAAACGATAAAGACTTGTTGAAACCCAATTCACTGGGTTGGTGGTGGGGGGGGGGGGGGGGAGCTAGTCAAATATAAATTTCGTACCGTATATGTTATTAAGAATAAGAGTGACAACGTCTAAGCAAACCCAAAAACGTCTTAAGTCGTTCCTCTTGTGGCCTCGTATCATCTACTTTCACGCCCTCCCCTTTGATTAAAAGCTCGCTTTGGTAACGAACGGCAACCTTCCTTCTTCAACTCGAGTAAGGTCAATCTGTTTTGCTTTCGTATTGTTGCGCCTTCTCATTCATATCCCTTATATCTCTATTAAAATTACATATGGGTCCCGGGCATAACACCACCATGCGACCATTTGACTCATTACATGTTGATTGGTAGCAACAGCTTAATGTGCCTTACGACGAACAATGCAGCTCGAGTTAAAAAAAATATTCACTCATCCCAACCAGTACCCCAAGTGTGTTTAAAGAGTATCGCGACGTTACGATATTTGTTGCGATTAGCTGAGAAATGCACTTACAAAAAGTAGTTCCAATAGTTCACAACAGAGACGCTGCTAAGTTGTTAACGAGTACCGTAGGTAGGCACTCGTTTTTAAAATATTGACGTTAAGAAGCTTACGTGAGTTACTTGCTTGGATGGTATATTATACGCCGTTACTTGATAAGTACCAAAATATAATATCGCAAATATTGAATTAAGTAAATTTAAATATTTAAAATTTTCAATTTTGTGTCTTATATAGTAAAGTTAAGAAAAGTAAAGATCTAAAGTTTTGATATTAAGGTTATCAATGACTATAAGTAGTAGCAACAGATTTCTTTGTCTCATCACTGAATTGAAGGCTCACTTAGCTTTTATACTAACCTCAATCAAACGAGGCGTGAGAGAGCGTTGCAGGCCGACAAGATTGAGGAGGATAGAGTGGTCGTATTTCCGCTGCATTAGTGGTCTTCATGCTTGGACTGTTTCTATTAACAGTTGAGTGAAGTCTTTTGGCAAGCTTTTTAGAAAACTACCTAACAAAGATAAGACATCTATCTGAGTTAGTAATTTTATTCCTTTTCATTACAAACATTACCGTCTGGATCGTAATGGGTGTATATACCAAATGTAATGAAACTTTATGACGATAATTTTATACATTAATGTATTAAATAAAACTTTTATACACTCCATCTTATACGGGCCAATTAGTGTTTGGCAGTAGAAGTAAATTTATAAATTACTATTGTACGTTATCGTGAGTCTGTGGCGGGTTCGAAGCGGGGAAGCCCCGTGCACCTCTGATTCCGTGCACCAGAACACCAACTGAGCTAATAGAAGCTCGAAATAATACTAAAGATTCATTGTAAACACTTGTTTATTCACTGACTGATCATTACAATAATCGCACTGATTATCACTAATTTACATAAATTATATGTATAAAATGGCGTGTTAATACATACTTAACTCTAGCGTGTCTCTGACCGCGATCCAACGGGAAGAGTGAGAACACGGGAGTATTCTGGTAACAGTATACATATTTTAATTAGCATTAATTAGCAAATAAAGTCAAAGGGAATAACAATATGTTAATTTCATTAACAATTATTACAACTTTTTATTCCAACAATGAAGCATTTACTATTATAAATGTTTAATTAAATGACAATGACATCTGTGATTACCTTAATACGTTCTAAGAAGAATTGTTTTCAACTGACGGGGGACCTAAAATTATTGGAACGTACGTTCTACATAAGTACGTACTTTACAATAATATATGTATGCAGTGTAAATTATCCAATTTAAAAAATTAATATCAACTATTGACGTCTCCTGGGATCTTTCTCCTTATTTTGTTTGTTACAGAAACAACTACCATAAAATTAATTTTAGCTCTAATAAAAGTCACTTTAGGGAAATAATTTTTAATACGAGATTGAAGAGTATGGCATAATTATATTAATACTATCAAGCCGGCCTATGTCGGCCTCTCGGTCCCTTGCGATTTTCAAAGGGCCAATGTCATTTGCTTTGTACGCGTTGAAAAAATGCTTCCATTGTTCAGGGATTTATTTAAGCAGCAAATATTTATTTTGCTCTGGTCTTGTATCAATGATTTACATGCAGAGTATATTTGTGATGAAACAATTAATTTAAGAGTTATAAAGTTTTTAAAGAGGCTTTTAAAATTGGAATCACATCTGTCAGCGCTGAATCACATTTGGCTAGATACTTTCAGACACAATACGCATCGTATGTTAAAATATTTTTTCAGCTGCTAAAGGGAAAAGGATGCTATGACATATGCTAGATTTGAGCTATTGCAATTGAAGAAACACCTAATGGCTATGGCGTCGCCAGCGCCCGATCTCGAGTTCGCAACCGTTTCCATTCACAAGCATGCTATTTCAGGCGTTGGCAATCATTCTAATGCGTTAACTTGAAGAAGCATCCTTTAGCATGTTAAAAGGATTGCTACGCTTATACGCATTTGACACTAAAGCTGAATCGATGCGGAAGGGTGACTCGAAGCGGACGTAACTTCATAGAAAAATACGGCATTCTTTACAAAAAATGGGATGACATTCTATGATGACGGTTGTGATTCCACCCTTAAAATAATATTTTTATTTAAATAACATAATAACCACATTATAATTGATCCTGTTATTGTCCATATTTGTATCAATTGTTTTAAGTTACATACTTTTTAAATACGCTATTGGTTTTCTATGAATTAAATTCACAATTTTATATACTTAGTACTTTAATCGTGGTAAGGTATATAGGAATATTACCAAGGAGGATTACAAAAGATACAAAATAGATTATAGACTATATTAGACCTCAGTAACCGTACGATCTTTGTAAAAATATTGAAGCAGTTTTATAAAGATGTACAAGATATGAATTTAATTAAGAACGTGCTATGGTTTGGGACGACCGAGATCCCAAAGGTCGTTTTCTAATCTTGTCCTGTCTCTCTCCATATTTTATATGTTACGACACGACTCAATTTATTAAGAAAATATATTGTAAAAATATACTATTAAAATCACCCAATTAACCGAGCAATAACATGGTCTGCAGACCAACAAATCAACGATTTGAAGACCAAGTTATTCTGCTGACCAAGCAAACTTTCCAATAATTCTGACTGAGAAACCCAAAACATTTAACTTGATTTAGTGGTTAGGTAGCTTCTACCCTTCGGGATTTATTCCTTCTTACTTCCATTCTCTGTCTAGAATATTTTTCTCACTATCATTCTGGATACAAAGTGTTTGAAGATTTCTAGTTTTGCATATGCCATACAGTTTGTAATAACATCGGAAGACTATCTTCCTTCGTCCTTTGAGCATTCATCAAAAGTTACTTGAACAAAGGTGCAATCCGTCTGTCCATTAGATGACAGAACTCTCATATAACTGGTTGTTTAGAGAATATTATATGCGTTACTCATTGTTACATTGTCTTGGTAATTCTATTTACTAGCAATGACTGTGAAGTCTTCTTATGAATCTTCATTTCTATAGCGATTTATTTTTCGATTTAATCTTGTATATTTATATTGCTTGCAAAGTAACCTGTATATTTTTTGTAGTAGAAATAGAATGTATCTACGTACCATCCCAGCTGCGGTGTTTACTGTGAGATTATAATAAAAAAAAGTCTAAATATTGGCCCTGCCGACACAGACAATGCGTAACAGTTAAAACAGCAACAAATCCGTTTAGCAGGTCCAGAGATTTTGCGTATAGATAAAAAGACAGACAGAAAAGAATTTTAAAGTCGATTTTAAGTGTTGTCCTTCATTTAGTTTCTGACCCCGAATCAATAATTGTTTATTACATTCAATGTACAGACACGCATTTTCTATAGTTTTACTATATGTAAAGATATTTAATTTATTCATACTTTTTATGTTTATGAAAGTTGATTTATATCGTCTTATATAAAATCACCAGAGCCTAATTCTTAATTAATTTCCCCCAAAACACGCACTTTTTCCATCCAACGCCTCTCAAGTTTCACAGATAAAAACAAGGATAAAATAAATCTCAAAGCTTTCCACGATTTCCGGCCATTTCTATACAACTTTACGAGTTTTCTGCTATGGTGGAAGTGACGTATCTTTTATACATTGCATTACATTTTATACCCTTTCACGTTGAAACGAAGTCAAAGTGTTAGATAGAGCAATGGTAACACTAAAATTTTATTGCTACTAAGTAATATAGCTTTTACCCAAGGACGAGAAAAAATTTAGTAGTAAATGGATGAAGCAACTAAGTGTGTGCGATTTAAGGGTGTTTTTCTTCTTTCTTTATTATTATCAGTCTATATACGTCCTGCAGCTGGGCACAGGCTTTTCTATATGGCATATATTTGGGTACGCTGACCACAGGTTAGTAGGTTAAAACGGTTGGCTTAATAACCAGGCTCGACGTCTTTAAATGCCCTCTGAAAACATGGCGGCTCACGACAGCTAATTTTGGTCATATAAGAGAGGCCTTAAAATCTTATTCGACACCCAATAACCTAGCTTCCTTCAATACAGGATTAAATCTGTACCATCTCGGTAAGCTTACAATATCGTCGACCCCCTCTTAGTCTCTGTGGAAGAGTGGAATCAAGAGCAGGTCCATAATATTATATCTAGGAATAAGCCATGGCGTAAATTACTTTGTTTTCGTATTCGAAACTACAGAAGAATCGCTCAGAAATTAAAAATCTTGTAGGTCAAGACCAAAGACAAACTAATGTCTGCGATAGTTTTATACCGTGGGTGTTAGATTCTTAAGGTTTTTATTTATTATTCTACCAGGTAAATATAATTACACATAAACGGACCTATTACGCCTTACTTTGTTACTTGATGAATAAATTATATATAATTAGATTCATTACTATTAGTATGTATGACATCATCGATGCTTAATAAAATCATCATTATTTTGAAAATAACAAGTTATTAGGTACCTATTCAGAAGTCAGTATTAATGATGCATAGGTAATATAGGCATTTGGCAGACATATAGGCATTATTATAGGCAGTGCTATTTTCTTAGACATATTACGACATTAAAAATATCAATATTATCACTAGATAGGTCATAAGTACCGTCTCGAAGTCCTCAAAGTCTATTCTAGGTTAGCTGAAAAAGATTCTCTTGCTAGATATCTTTGTACGTGTATTTCTTGTTTACTTTCATATTGTATCTAAATATAAACAATAAAGGATATGATAAGGGCCTAATACAAGTAAACTGCAGCTAATGTTTAACTCTCAATCCGTTATTATAAGATTCTTTTCTCAAATTATATTTTAAGACCCAACACAGAATTTACTAGGTAATGCATTTGTGAAGTATTAGTATAACCTGTCACAAATTTAAGCCTATTTTTATAACTATTAACTAATCTGTGCCTGCGCACAATACGCTGCTCCTATACAGTTATTGTGTAATTCGCCCAAAAATCTTTTGTTCTTTATCAAAATTAATATATTAACCAATCTCTAATATAAGAGTCTATATGGACGTATTATACGACTACACTGATTGTCTCAAAGTAAATAAGTAAATACCGTTGATATGTCGTCCTGCTTCTCATGTCGATCAATTATAAATATGATCCCCTCACTCACTCTTATGAAATGGCAGATTTAAATTCAATAAACGTAATGTTCTTACTGTAATCATCTTTATAACACTTTTTTCAGTGTTACGTAGTGTTGTAATCAAAATACTTTTTATAGAATTCGAGAAAAGGTCGTAAAGTATAAAGGCTGTTTTCGACTAAGGCACAAGCGAAACTTGGGGATTTCTAGAATTCTATTAGTAGCAGACAAAAAATCTATGGGTAGGTAAGTAGGTACCTACGATCCGCAACAACGGTAACAAAACAAAACAAAGACGCTAATCTCTGCATACGAAAATGAGAAACATAAAATATTTATTTTGATTAGATTTTCTAACTGTAATTTCTAATAACAGTTTTGAATAAAAGAAAGAAATTTTTACAAAGCTATTTGGCTCAAAAACTAGAATTTTATAATTTAACTATTTATCCAATAGTATTTGTATCAGAAACCAAATGTATAATAATAATATTTTAAATTACTTTCGTTAATATTTTAAGTACAAAACTATTAAAATCAAAAGCATAAAAATCTATAAAAAAAAAACCTGCAACGGCAAAGTCAATATCGGAATAAATGCATGACGATTTTGAAAAAAATCTATTCAATTTTACATGTTTACGGACTTGATTGGCACGTTGGGATAAACCAACCTTTTTCGTGATTTGTTGGTTTGAAAATTTTTCAATCTAAAATTGTTTTGCTTTTTTTAAATTAATCTATTAAAAACGACTAAGCAAACACAATAGATTCTGACCCGCTTTACTAACATAAAAATCGATTATTCGTAGTCTAAAATAGTTGAATATTGAATCTCGAAACGCAGACATCAGTCAAACTACATTAAGCCTTAATATTTTATACCATTTATATATGATAATCACAGTTGTACGTTAAATTAATATAATTTTATAAATTACAAGGGCCCTCTTGATGACGGCCACACTGCCTTCTAGTATTTAATTTATAAATTTATGATCATTGTAAATGGTTGTTTGATTTTTATTAAATAAACAAATTGGAGCACGAACAATGGGGGCAACGCAAACAAGAACGGGACTTATCCCCCCTATGTTTGCGACCATATTATCGGGAGGTGCGACACTACTAATGCCTGGTACCCACAGGAACATAGTATTTTGTCTCGTTCATTCGAACAATGGATGACCGAGACCAGACACTATGCTACTGTACAAGATAAGTACGAGACCCTTAACAAGTACAGCCACAGGACAACAAATTATATCACTTAATAAATAATAATAAATCAAGTGCCCCGTCATTGAAGTTCCTACAATAAAAGTCAAGTCATTAATTTATTTTGTGTTGTTTTTGTTACAATTTTTTTTCAATTGACAAGTGATTTATGCTCGACGATTTTAGTTTAGTAAAGAACACAATAGCCTCGATTTCACACAACTAAATTAAATTAAAGTTTAGTAATAAATACTCTTTCAGTACAATACAACCAAATAAAGACAGATAACCGGTGACGTCGTTTTCCGTTTCCAAAGTTTGCCTTATTTTAACATAATAAAACATGCCGTTCAAAATAAGTCAAAAGTTAATAAATAGCCTACGTGTCATGCTAAGTTGACGTTCTTAAAGTAATTTTATCCTACCTTAATGAATTTGAATGAAAGATTCGAATAACTTATATCTCCTTTGTTCTAATTTTAAATTTAATTCGAACGAAAGTGAACGGCATGTTTAAAATTGTTTCAAAATGGTTAAGTAAGGCTATTCTCTTGTCATTTTTTACATTATATTTTGTTCTATTTTATTATTAAACACATACAGTCCCCTTTATATTATTGAAAAGGCTCCAAAAAGTATATGATGAGAAAACACAACATTAAATGAATAGAGGCAGAAAGGGAAACACAAGATACATTTTCCTCTTTCGTTATAGCAATAGTAAAAGTTTTAGAGTAACTGCAAAGTATCTGAACTAAATTACAAGGCCAATTTCAAAGCCTATACGAAAGTGTCAACTATCCCCTCAAAGTTTATGATCTATTTTCAATTTCAATACAAATCAAACATCGTCAAAACAAAGACGAAACAAGCACAGAAAAAGATTCTAACAAATTGCGTCAAAGATTGGAACAAGTCAATCAAATTCATCCCGAGGATACTGCAAAGTAAAAAATGAAGAATAAAAACGCGTTGTTTAAAATACATTGCGTAGTGAGCTGCAAGTAATGTAATGGAATTAAGACGATATGCCGCAATGTATGTCATGTAAAACTTTCAACCCTTTTGTAGCATGGTTTTTCTGATAAGAAATTGGCGGTCGTTTTGGAGGTCCTCTGTAGAACGACGCAATCTTGAAAGCCTTGTCTTGTCGTACTCCCAACTGAACAAACCTGAACTTATTGCAAATTTCAGGGTATGGTATAATCGGGAGAAAGTATTTTCCCTTTTCTTTGCTTGAGACTAATTTAGAGTCTAGCATAAATGAAATGTTAGTGAAACTTTTTGATCAAAAGCTGCGACTATTATTTTACAGAGACAATAAACTAACTAAATGTAATTTATTAAATACTACTCAATTTTATTCAAAATAATAAAAATGTGAATTATGATTGTCTGGTGGGTTAGTGACGGTATAAACCCTACTTAAGCGTACCTCACTAAGATTTGTATGTGTTCTCACACACTTAAAATTCATTCCTACTAAATTTATGTATCTATTACTTACTTTGAAATGCAACCACAGGGCGATAAATACCACATATCCAAGGAAGAGATATCCCAAGGGATCAATTGAAAAGTGATTGCTATTTTATTCCTTTGCATTTACCTGATTGCTTTCTTTCATTATGTTACTGGTTATCAAGAAGGGTTTCAGTGCAAGCAATATCTGTTTGTGGAGCTCGTTGGTGTAATGGTTCGAACGAACTAGTTTCGTTAGCGAAAACAATGTAACTCTTGCATTGATTGGTTCCTGAATGGGTAAAACATACTCGAGTTTCCCGAATTACTCGAGATTAAAATATATATTGATTGAGTCCACGCTTCAACGTCATATAAGAGAATGGAAAATACATAGCATCGTGCAAGTCGTCCGATATCTTCAATGAACGGTTGCAATTTGTCTATCTTTATACGAGGCTGTTCGATCCAACACTCTATCTCGAAGCTGTGATCTTCCTGTTCGTTCACTATGCATCCGAGGTAGTTATATGACCGAGCTCTTTATAAGGGTTGCCATTTATGGTATACGGCCTACAGTCATAAACGTTGTATGATATAATTAAGTACAAAATGTATTATGCAAAATATCTAAAATTAAACAATAGAAAATCTAAAACATTTTTGATCGAACGGTTTTGAATCGCAAGCGGTGGGTTTTCGGCTGGTTTAAGATTTAAAACTCCTTTAAAAATATTTTATATGAAATTCATATTCGGAATTGAAATTCCTACGAATCATTGTTCTGGAGTAGTAACTCGTCATCTGTTTTTCATGTAGGAAGACCTGTGACCAGACCAGTAGGACGTATATAGGCTGTTAATGATAATAATGAAGATGATGATGATGTTTATTAAGATGATTGTTTTGTGAAAGATCACGTACGGAAAGCAATTTAAAAAGTGCTATTTTTGGATTCACCGTTTTCCATTTTATAATAGTAAGACTACCCTAATACAAATCTGAAAATTGTGTTATGTAAAGATTGAGACTGTTTGTCTATTTCTATCCAGATGCTGTAGTATATATTTCAGTTCGCCCCATTTTAAATATTCCAAGGAAAACTATCGTAAAAATCTTCAATAATCTCAAAGAAGATTGGAATTTTACATGTCATAAATCAGGCCAAATCAAATCACACCTAATAGCAGTTATATAATAGCAAAATGTTATGTATTTATAATATTTCAATGAATACAGAATATTATATAACTTTTAAGGTCGTGAAATTTGTCTAATTCTTAAGTAAGTGTTAATTTTTTCTTTTAATCTTATTTTTAAAAACTTTCACGCGTTTATTAGCATGAGCCCACATCAACCGTCTGCTGGTACTATATCCAATCCTCAGTATTTAACTCTCGAGCTGGTGTTCTACTTACTGATCTTTTTCCTCCGTTTGCTAACCATTCCTTGGTCCACCGTCCATCTAGTCAAACATCTGTGTACCCTCACCTTTCCTCATATAGGTAATTGATTACAATTAGAAACTAAAGTCTCGCTAAACTACCTAACAAAGAAACTTAATGTACCTAGATGGTTCTTGAAATAAAATAAATTAATTACGTAAAGCCTTATTTCGCATCTAATCATCAGATGACTAAGATAACACAAAAGTTAACCAAACTGCATTACTCGACACGGAAGCATAAATACCTACTTTCGCTTTCACTGTTCCATTAATCGTTTGGCTCTTATTTTGTGTACTAGCACCACTCAGACTGAAACATGGAGATTGTCACGTACTCAAAAATCAACGTGACCTGTCTCGTGTCACATCATTACTCATTACACTTTTTTATTTTCTCTCATTGTGAGCGCAACAAAAAAGTTTAAATCTATTTAAAAGTCGGCGCTTGTTTACTGGCTAACAAATTACATTAAATAGTTCATTAACTATTATCGAATTACATGCCTTTTTTCTTAACATAAATAAGGTGGAGGTTCTAATTTCGTCTGTGTATTTAATACATACATTTACGTCAAATCTAAATCAATTTAAAAAAATCCAATTAAAATTGGTACAATTACAATCAAATAGTACATAAACTCGCAACAAATGACCGACAGATGAATAGATGGATAATAATAGGAATCTAAACCTAGGAAATTTATGTTATAAAAATTAATAAGATTTCTTAACGAACTTAAGAACTGACTTCAAAATAGAATTTAAAAGTAAATTTGAACTTTAGTAAGTTGACGGTTTTTCAGCTGTTGCTTACTTTCTAGTTCAATATGAAATTGATGCCAGGCCGTTTCTAAAAACAATAAAAAGTGAAGCACAGACAAAAAAACCTCATTGAATTACTGCTAGACAAGAAATTAAATTAATTACTTCTGCCACTTACTTTTATGAAGCCAGTTTATTGTTTTGTTTGGCGTTCAACAATGAAACCTTTTTTACGTTAAATTAAGAATGTTAAATTAAGATGGATTAAGTCTGTTTTAAACTCCTACGATAATTGCAATGGATTATGTTTCTACTTCCTGCTAGTAGCGCCGACCAGGGACAAAATAAGTGTTGTACAATATGTTACTCCATATAATCACACTGAATTTAGTATAATTATATCTCATTCAGGTTTTAGCCTATCATGTCTTACCAGCCCGCCGGCGCTTAAATACAATATGAAATCTGTTGTGTTATCCATGTACCTTAAGAGATTACACTTGATTGTTAATATTAATCACCAACAATACGCGCGCGTAATTTTTCACCTTTGATGACATTATACAGTTGTGTCGCGAGAGGCTCTTGCAGTGCCGCGTGATTTGTTGTCATCGGTACATTGCTCCATAAATAGACATAGGGATAGATCTTCCTTAGCACGATAACAATCAAAAAATTACATGAGTCCACCAATCACATCCTTGCTTACAATCATTGGTAGTTAACAAAGATTGGGCACAAAGGTCGAGAACTAGGCACACGCGAGATCGCACTATCATGTACATATCGATAGAATTTAAAAAATTAAGGTTCTTATCTTTGCGTTATAATTTACTAGAACACATTTTAAATTAAGATCCTTCCGCGCGAGATTTTTTTGAAATAATTAACTTTTATTAAACAAACAAAGGCTGTTGATCCCCCTAACAACAGCCTTATTAATTATTTAATAGCTATATTGGTTAAGTTACTGGAAGTTTTGTCTCTTATTAACCCATTGTTGCTAAGGTTTTACATTACATACAACACATTCAACCATCCTAAAAATTTGTACTAATAATGAGAACAGATTTGTTTTCTTTAGAAAGTCTGCTTAACTGTCCACAGTAACTAGAATGGCCAAAAATAACGGTGTTCAAAATGTTGTTCCACCCGTATTTTTATTTTTTTAAATAAAAATGAAGTCTTTTTTTCGTATTACACCTGTGACAGTTTATTTTAGATTCGCGGACATTCGTGTGAATGATAATTATTTTTTAAATGAACAAAATTAATTAATAACATTTTTTTTTTAAATGTAGAAGTTATGTAAAAAGTGATAGGTAATAATCAATTTAATATATTAATTATTCTTACGATATTATAGATAAAAATTACAATATGACGATCACAGAATTGAAATAAAATTTGTATATGCGTAAGTTTGTTGTGTTTTTCCTTGTTTTTTATGACAGTGCATCAGATATGATGTACTGTCATAATATATTCAATGTTCTTATGTATAACAATGAATTGATGTTCGTAAGGTTCGCTAAAACTCCAGAACGGCGAGCTTTTTGGCAATTTTTTATTGTGTTTTGATTTAGGGATGGTTTAAAAATATAAAATAAACTTGGGAAAATCCTAAAATAGCTAAATAATTTAAATTTTATGTTGGTAATTTAGTATGTAAAATCTTTAACTGACGTTGTATTCAAAACTGTCATTCTCTTTATTACAGCTCTAAATCAGAAATTTTTTGATAGATGGCGATAGTGGCTGAGTTTGTGTGTTACAACTCAAAGTTCACCGAATCAACTAGTGTGCAATAAAAACTAATAGAACGTGCTAAAACTTTTGAACTTCAATATGATAAAAAAATATTTCTATCGATACCGGCCTCGCGGAGCGGTAGGACTTCACTATTTTAACACGATGAAATATTTATTCAACACGAGCCGGTTTCGTTAATATGAATGCATTATTGACTAGTGCGCGCTTACGGTAACACGTACGTAATACAGAACAGTTTTAAAATTACGAACAGTTAAAAAACAGTTCGAGTGTATAACATTTAAAATGTGCGCGTTTAAGTGACACTTCTCTGTTTTAGTTAGTTGCATAAGTTTTGACTTTAGTTACTGTAAAAGTAATAAATAGTGTTTAAAATGGCGACGAAATCTTCTCGATTAATTCGGCAGACTATGTAAGTGTTTTGTTAATTACATAAATTTTCTGACAACTTTTAAAAGACCCCATCGCTAATTCACTCATTTGAAATACACACGCTAAGTTATATTGCGTACGCGCATCTAACCCGTATGTAAATGTACATTATAAATTAAATGGAAACAAACCATTATCAATAAATAATGTATTGTATATTAATCAATATACATTTCTTTTTATTCGTCCAATATATTTTTTGTTATTTAAAATGTTAGCAATTCGTGCCAAATTTTCTGACACAATTAATGTTTCTTTTGTCTGAGCATAGTCGCTGTAGGTAGGTAGACGATAGTTCTTATATCGAAAAATTCTTTTCACTTCTAAAAATTAGTATAGTATTAAGTTAGTAAATTAAATATATAGTTAGTAGTTATTCGTAGTAGTTTCTGTGAAACAGTATTAAAGTACACAAATAAATAAATATTTCACAACTTTAAACCGTAAGAAAAAGCCTCTAAATCAGAACTCTCCTGAAACTGCGACAGCGTGCATGAAGTTAAATTATTCTTTGGTTTTAATGCGTATTTTTTAAATGAAATTAGGCTTATTTTTTATATTCAATCTATTTTTTTATTCTTCAATTAAATTTATATGAAAATTACATTTTTAACAGCTGATTCATTTTACTTAACAGTAGAGTTGTACCCATAACAAATGTCATTAATTAAGATGAATAAGATCGTGCCTAATAATAATTTTTTAAAGTAGTGGTGTACTGAGACGTTGCATGCATGAGTTGAAGCTTCCATTAAACTACTTCTCAATCAACTCAATAAAAATCATCTTTACCACGTATTACATTTCTGCGCCATCAAATGTATTCTTCAACATACATTACGTGATGGCTACTTGATACATATTACTTACACTTATTAAAACTGTAATGTACACGAATCAAGCAGAACTCGTCGAGACGACAACACATTGCTACCGTAGCCTTGAACTTAGCACCTGGACGTATCAAGTTCGCAATATACCATATCCCGACCACATTCTTACGTATGTTGCTTCGTCAGATAATTATATAAAGCTGCGTAATTAAAAAACAACTTTAAGGGCTTTGTTTAAAGGTTGAATGGGCCAGCATCGGATATTACAATGCGAAAACCGGAATCCAAAATGCAAGCCCTCTGATGATCCGCGATTCTTAAAAATGTACTTAAATACAGTGGAAAGTTATACAGTATATTAAATTAAATATTGAGATGCAACTACAAAATGACTATAAAGTAGGCTATAATTAATAGGCTTGCGATAGGTACACTTGAAAAGTAATTTGTTATAAACAATTAACATATTCCTATACGGTTATTATCGCCAGACTTACCCGACACAGCCGGCGTGATTTAGTGACGTCATCACTACGATACTCCTCCACCTCCCCTCAGAGGATGAAGCCAGCGGCTGCGGCGGCAACAGTGTCTGTCTGCTTGAAACCGTTTTCTGAAATTCCTGGACCCATAGCTCTGCCCATGCTACGGCATTCGGCTCATGTTTTACCCAGGATTGGTAAGTTACAAACTAATTACAATATAATATGGTCACACCAAACAAATATAAGGTCTGTATTAATTTATCACACTCATAGAAATATATGTATATCTTTGTAAGAAAGTTCTTTCAATTTATTCAAAAAAAATCTTATTATTTTTAGGTCTATAGACTTTTCATTTATTGGAAGTAAAAAATGTTAGTAAATATTAGTTTCCACATAAATGTAATTTTCAGTAATTTATCTATGAGCGGTTTTGCTAACAATGCCTTAAATTTTGACATAATTAATGACAAATCCGCGTTACTAGCATTGGATAATTTCCGTGTAATCGACATAATTAGACAGTAATACTTAAAATCCTTCAATGGCTTAGAAACTTTAATCAACTTCATCGATACATAACTCGATAGAGTAGGACAACATTTATTCCACCCCGACCCTCTTAGCCCTTATGGCTATGGGTCATTAAGGTACATATACATATGCTGTGTGTTTTTGTTTCTTCTTCCGTTTGGTTGTAAAACTTATGTGGCAGACGTCAGATGGACAGACGGAATGAATGACAACAATTAGGATCCGTTTGGACCGTTTGGATACGAAACTCTAAAAATCGCACTCTATATATCATAACAACTAAATCAAAGTCCTTTTCCATCGTGATCTTATAAAATACCTACTATGGGAGCAACCTTAATACCTTTCGATTACAAACTAGGCTCCATAACATTTTTACTGTATCAATATAACAACATTGAACGAGAAAGTCATAAATGCGTGGACTGGAAGCGGCACTCGTCGGGATTGAGAGCGGGAATTGCTTGGGTCCTATTTTTATAGCTCAGCTGTAATACAAGGCTTTGATAGGCGCCATGTTGTTCAGATCGAAATTAGTTACATCTAGTTATTCTTTATTATTATTATTATTCTTAACGGTATAGCTTTTGTTCTCCATCTTAGCTGATATAATGTAAATAAGGCCCACGATGGAATCTAGTTTCAACCGAATTCCCCAACACAGACGAACTGGCTTTCTCACCTCCAACTCCTGGAAATCATATTTTTGGTCCATAGTATAACTTCTGTCAATATTTTCTTTGTACATTGTGTATTCATTTTGTAACTATATCACATTTCTTATGATGATTTATTTAATTCTAAGTTCCCACCATCAAGCTTAACTGTATACTTAATATGTAACTAAATCTCCTAGAGTGGACACCACTTGTCCAGTGGAGTCGATAATTCAATTCTGTTGGTCATAAATCTGTAGTAAATAACAGGGGTCAGTGGCGTAGGACAGTCTAACTGTCCCTTACGGCTTACAAAAGATCTACGCGTTTGCAGATAGGGGCCGTAGTTATACATATAGCTAATAAATTATTATTAGAAAGAAATATAATACATACCATTCACATTTTAATCACAAATAACAATAGAAAACATAATATCGATAATGAGAGTCTATTAATATAGTACTAAAAAACAAAAAGTTTCTGTTATTCAATAAGATTCTATAAAAAGAATGAAAATAATTTGTTGACTGGCTGGTAAACAACTATAAAAAACAACACTCAACTTAATTATTCCCCTAGCTAGTATTAAACACTGGGTTAACTCTTGCATAAGAAACTATTATATTGCATAACTACACCGCTAGTGCTTGCAGCTTTTTCAGGCTGAAATCAACGTCTTGCACTCTTGTGAAACAAGCCAAGCTGTTATTCTTGCTGCAGCACTAATGTATTATATATTTTTATATTATGGTAAAAAGACATCCCGTATGCATTTTGAAAGACTGAAAAATAATTAATACCAATACAACAGTTTATAAATAAAAATATTATTACAATCCTGTGGTGCGTATGTGACGGCTTAACATAAAATATATAATTCCAGCTAAGACTTGGACGCTGATATTTTCAATCGGAATTCAAATACCTTTAATTGCAGCATCCGAAAGAGTTTTTAAATAACTTTACACAGTAGATACAATAAACCGAACCGAAACCACCGACCAATCTCTAACTACTGCCGTACTATTACAATATTTCGGAAATTATCTTTGTAAACACGTAAGTATAAGTATAACATATTATTTAATGTAACAATATTGCAACTTCTATATTTCTAGATGCTTCAAGATTATAGTTTGGCATACAATTAATGTGACTGAAATTCCAACCTGCTATTCTAAAGCGACCAAATAAAAATAGTCTACTGATTTTCAAATCAAGTAACTGTTTTTTTTTCAAGTTTAGCTACCGTTTAATGACTATTAGTTTTAAATCCTAAAATGCCACTATTCGTTGATAAATTACAAAAATAAACATAAACAAACAAATTGCCAGTGAGAAACAAAGTTAAGGAAAGCTTTTGCTGCGGTAACTTAACCGTAAAGAAATCGTTAAACGCAAACAATGTTGTCAATTTTATTACTCGGCACAATTTTATCAATCATTCGCCACTATCGTACTAAGTAAAGTTTTAACGTTCTACCATTAGATTACGGCAATGAAGTTATTCTATACAGAGAAATAAACACATTTATTTCTCAGCGTAGAATAGCTTCATTGCACATTGGTTACGTTTGCAATCTGATCACAAACATTTTTAACTTTCGAATTGTTATAAGCAATGTAACAAAAATAAGAATACGTAAGCATATTGTGACGCCTAATAGACATGAAACTTCTTTAATGCAATAACTTTACGTGTATTAACCAACACAGTAAAAAAAATTAAATTGACGATATAAAATTTATAAAAATACTTTTGCCGTTGTTGTTGCGTGGATCCATTAAAATATGTTATCTTGAGCTCCTCTGTCCTTCGGAAGGAATATTAAGCCGTTTGTTCCGGTTGTTATGGCAACGCTTTCACCCACCAACCCTTACCAAGACTTATGCCCAGCAGAATTGTTGATAAGGTGACAAATAAAATAAAAATTTATTTAAAAAAATTTTTTTAATGAAATCTTTAAAAATAAGGTCTTAATATATTAAGAGCTGAAGTGTTGTATTTACGCGTGACCTGATGTACAAAAACATTAAATGTATCATTTCTTGACAGGTAGTTTCCATCACACAGTGGGCCTTGGTCTTCTTGAAGGTCTCCGTGACAAATATGGGGACCTTGTGCGCCTTGCCAAGGCTTCGAGGAACAGGCCTGTGCTGTACGTGTTCGATCCTGATATGATGCGGGAGGTAAGGAAGTTTGTTAAATGTTTCATTTAGTCTGATCTTTCCCGATGTGTCTCTAGTCAAATCAAACCCACTTCTCGGTTTCCGATTGTCGCAAAAACATTCGAATAGGAATTTGTAAATTCAAATTTTGCAGCCTTTGTATCTGGTAATTGTGGTTTTGCTTCGATATCACGAAGATTATTTTCTCCTTTTCAGACTTTTTAAATAAAAATACCGAATAGTATTTTGGTAAATACTTTTTATATGTTACATTATTGTTATATATAAGTATATATTTTTTGTATATAAATGTACTAGCAAGCAATAAATATCACGATTTTATTAGTTAATAGACTTAACAACGAATGTACAAAAAATCAGAGATAAAGGCAATTAAATAAATAATTATTAGAATTCAATTTGCGATAAATTCGACAAAAGTTATATTATGCATAGTTGCCTGGAAGACATTGCATTTAAGCAATAAGGCCGCCTATTTGTGTTGTATATGTTGATTTCCTTCTGTATATCTTTTGTGTGCCATAAAACTTATACAAATTATTATTTTTATGTATCTAATAGAAAATCTTTCAGAAACGAAAAGTTAAGTAATCTGCATTGGTATTAAAATATCTGTTTCACGACATTCATGGCTCTATTTTAATTAGAGTATTGAGCTCAAAAATTACTCTATGTCATGATACTATCATCAAATATCGGTATTCTAGTAAGGTTTTAAAAAACTGTGACGTCACACATCTAAAATTAGAAAGTATTTCCTCGTTGCATTCAGTGCCATACAAACAGTGTCGCGAATTCGCAACATCTAACTGTGATAGCTTAAACCACTTTCGAAACTGGTAAACGTGTTTACTTTAAGAATATCCAGAGACAATTGATTCTCTCACGATTTGGGCACCCGGGTTTCAAGCTGAGTTTCAATAATTTATCTAAATACGAACGGTTTTGCTTGCGAGGCGTAGAATTTTGATATATTTGACATTAGATATTATGTCTTAATTCAACCCCTCGTAAGCAAAATCGTAAAGAGGTTAAATATGAATGCCAAATTTAACAATCTGATAAGAAGAAGACAGATGATCCCTAGAAAGTGTCAATAGCCATTTTATAGTATTAATTTTTTGCTCCATATAATAACAAACAGACTAGATTAAAACTAAGATATCAAATAATTTGACAATTCTTTAGAGGAATGAAATTTTTATTCAGACTATATATTGTCAATCAACTTCTTGTCTGATAGATAAAAAAGCGTAATATCTATGACAATAAATAATAAGTATATGATATTTATATTAACATATAAACAAATAAAGAAAGAATTACTATAAAGATTTTCGTTGTTTCTACAGTAATATTGTTAAATTAGATATCGACTCCATAATAATGGTTGTCTTATGAAAACACTAACATTGCTACATAAATTACCTAAATGTAAATGGAATCGATTTTTTCACAAAAAGTAAGTAAATTATACTCTATGATATTTTTTATTATTTATATTATCATATAAACAAAAATCTTAAAATACTCCAAAGAGTTTTGTTGTTTGTTTTATGTAAATCAAATCTTGTTTTTGCTAAATAAATTGTGCCGATTTTTTTTACTTATAGTACCAGATGTTAATGGCACAATATCTTAGGTCAAATCGATTTCTAAAATAAAAAACGTGGGAATAATCGTATAAATCACGAGATAAATTGAGAAACTCTTCCTTTTTCAATTTTAAAAATAATAATGTTAATATTGTGTTGTTATAAGAATGCTTGTATGATATACTAATTTTAGGTAATTTGACATAAAATTATACTTTAAAGATATTATTTAAAAATAAGTGATGTATTAATTTTCCTGGATTTTGCTAATTTCAACGAACCAGTCAACGAAAGTTATCTGTGATTATACTGATCGCCAAAGTCAAAGGTGACGCATAACTTCCGCAATATATATTGCGGAAGAAGGTCCATCACATTGAACGCAGATGACCTTGTATTTTAAGTTGCAGATTTGCCAGTGTAAAAAAATAGGTTTCCTTATTGTTGTGGTACTTAAGACGGTTAAGAAACTTAGGCATCATTATTTTACCATCATCATCACATTATCAAAGGAATATCTAGTGTCTACTAATATGAGTGTTAGATAATTTAAACTAAAAGAAAAAACTTTTTGTAAATTGGTAATATAAGTATAAGTTTTTACAAATAGAAATCACATGTAAGTTTGTACAATATAATAAATAGGCTACATAATTGTTTTATATATTCATGAGCAATACTCAAAAAACGCATAGCTTGTATTACTTATAAAATATGTATAGACTAGAAAAAATTAATAATGTAAGGGGGTCGCGTCTTCAGATATGGTTAAGAAATGGTGCGGTTTTGTTACAATATTATATATTTCTCCTTACTTTATCAAGCTATATGAATAAAAATAATTTTAAAGATTAATATAAAATAGCTAAGTTGTATATAGGGATCCGCCATGCGCGACTGTTGTAAGCTTAGTAGCCGTTGTATAAATTCATCAATACATTCATAATCCTTTGGAAGTATCTTGTTGGCTAAAGTTTTATTTAATATCGATATTTTACACCTGCAGCTGCTCTATACTTTAATAATAAATATAAGATTAATAAGAGCCTATTACTTTACACTAATTGTAATAGTTTTAATTATGTACAACAACAAATATTTATGACTCATAGTTGTTTTCATGCAATTAGCAATAGCCTATTAAACATATATTATCTAATGGACTTCTAATAGTAATTGCGATTATGTAACTTTATATACAAGCTGTTAATTCTTTAGTGCCGGATTTTCGATTTCAATACGATTATATCTTTAATTTCGGACGGTACCGTACGGACATAAGTATAAAATATTTCGTTAAATTAAACTTGAGAAACCACAACACAGTTCTCTGGTGAGCTAAGTATAACAATAATATAACATAATATTATTTATGTATAACTTTAATTAAGTCGTTAACGCCTTTAATTAAGCAGTAGCAGACGAAAACTTAAATCAAAATAATTAAGCATCGTAATTTTATTTGTATTTTGAGAATGAGAATAATGAGAATACAAATAAAAAGCTACTTATATCAAAACATAAGGCAGCTTATGATAATAATTTTGAATATATTTTATAAATAAACTAACCAAAAATATATTTTTAAAGTAGGTAATTACAAATTGAGCCAATTCTAATAATAGAAACATAACTCTAATGAATCCAATTATAATAGTTACTTCAGTTTTTAAGAATTCTCGAAAATTTATAAATGTATATACGTTAGTACTTTTTGTCTACTTTCGTTGATAATTATGAGAAGCTTGTCAGGTACTTACTACTCATGTGGCAACATTCACTTACAATTAAATTCCGCTTAATAGACTGTTTCCATAGTGGAATATTTTATTGTGAATTAAATTGGAATAGAGACAAAAACAAAATCTTTATAATTGAGAAGTCGATACCCTATTGAGTCGGAAATACTATTTGTCTCAATAAACAGCCAATCTCCGTTATCATCATGCGTTGACGCACGCGCGGTCGTGTTCCTATTATGTTACACGAACCTCCACCGGTAGTGTATAATCATTGAGTGCTAGTTATTATCAAGTGCTAATGTCTCTCATCATAAAAAAAAACACAAAATAGAAATGTGAATACCTCCTGAGGTTTTTTATTGGAGATATTCTATATTATTTATCTATTACGGACGCTAATTTGTAAAGTGCAGTATCGCAGATAAAAAACCAACATATACCATAAAAGACAGAGCCACTGAGTGTTGCCAGAAAAATTCAAAACAAATGTATCCTAAATAAAAAGCGTGACTGTGCTAGCAACCCTTAGGAAGAATGGAAGTCAATTTTATATAATAACAAATATTTACAAACTGTTATCGATGCAATGTTAAACAATTTTATCGTAGTTTTACATAACTATTGCAAACACTATTATTTAAATGAAATAATATCTGTTGCTTTGACACTTATATTATATTCAATTCAATAATCGATGCATCAATCAATGAACAAACATATTAAAATCAGAAAATAAATAATTAGAATTTACTATATTCATCGTACCTACCTATAAAATATATACGCACAGAGCTTTCGCCATTTTATCAACTAGGTTCTTCTGCAGTTTTCTGCTACAACAACTTAACGGATAAATATTTCAAATAAATAATTATTAATACTCCTCAATGACATAACTATATATTTTAGAAGAAACAAAACTTTTCACTGTAGACTATAAAAATACCCTTATTACCAACGCATAAATATCATTATGTTTACCAAAAAACTATTTAAGATACTAATTGCTTCTGCTGTTCTCTTTATCTAATTGTGCTTATTTTTCTTATCTAATGATTTGACATCAAATGTTTACTATCGGGCTACAAATAATCCTGCATCATTTATTCTTTCCAATAGCATAACAAGTTTATCAATGTATTAATACATACATCACACTTGCTATTAATATCGCTATATTTATACTTCTATGGCCGATTACGTTTGAACTTTGAACTAAACTTTGCACGAAAAATAACAAAATACGATTGGAACTGCGTAGTATTTAAACAGGAATTCTGTTTAAATCACAAACGCTTAATACATATGTTAATTAAAATTTAAAAGTAGTGACGACTATTAAACAATAAGCTGCATTATTTTTTTATAAAGTAAATATGCCAAAGTGAACAGAAATAGAAATGGCGAATTACGTAAGGAAATTCTGTATTATACTAAAATGTTATTTGCATAATACTTGTATTTATAAGTTTTTGTAGCGGCTACAATAAATAGCACTGCTAGAATTTACAATGAAAATTGTCAATAACTTGTCATAACTTTATAACGTTTTGGGATTCTCATAATTTTGAAATTGACAGAAAAGGGCAGGGATTTCTTTTTCTTATTTTCGTGATTAAGAGATACATATATAAAGTCTTTAGCCTAATTTAAACCGATTAAAACATTCGTCCTCATTTTATGGATTAAACTTGGAGAGTCATTATTTACAGAGCAAGTTACCATTAACAGCTTCGAAATCTATTGTCCCTACCTGTGTCTATCTCTTTAGCCTTAACAAAAGTAACAGAAACAGCAATTAACGTCGTAAACTCTAACTAAATAGGGTTGTGTTGGGTTAGAGTTTACTTTGTATTTACAAGATAACACAAAAAACAGCAACGCAGGAATTTTTTTTGTTTTGATTTTATAAATAAATAAATAAATTTTTTAAATATAAATAATTAAAATAATAACAAATATAAATAGTCGGGTTTGCTACAATTAACACCGTTACTTATGTTTTATAGAATTAGATTTTTATTAAATGTAATTTAAAAACTTAAAATAATCCTTACAACGCACGCAAAAAAGTATACTAGCTTATTCTGAATCTATCTAACAAATCTATACAAAACATTGTTTATAAACAAATGTTTTTATAAAATAGAGGCCCTTGAACTCCCGTATCGTGATAATACTCCATCATAGTAGTGAAGCGTAGATGCGTAGCGACAAAAAACTGGTTCAACTTTTAAATAGCGCCGTGTAGATGAAGCCTAATGTGAGTATCATGAGTCGACCGCGTGCTCACTTATATCGTACTAAATTTATGCGTCATTATTGATTTATTTAGGTTTGTTTACATAAATGCTGTTTATCAAATATTAACTGAAGACATTGGGCTTGGATAATTGGAGTTTCAAAATGAATTTAGTGTTAAGACATCCTTAGACTACAGAGCATTAAAGGCACTGTGAATATAAAAAATATAAATAGACGACAGTAAGATCCCCATAGAAAAACGTTGTTTTATTTCATAGCTAAAATTATATAAAATTAATAATAATTTATAACAACTAGTCCACCTTTTAACAGTTAGTAAGCCTCTGTGTAGGGCAAATGAAACGCATCCTATGTAACTGTGATGCGCTTGCTAGGAAAATAATATGTCTCTTGGGTTCAGGCTACCCTATACTTGAAGACATAAGGCTGCCGACTCTAAGCGTATATCCTGGAAGTATCCAGGACATCAAACATTAGGATAAGGGAAGCACAAAAGATCCCCGTATCGCAAAGTACTCCGGGAACTAATCCTGGCTAAATTAGACAAAACCGCATTAGACCTTCCTAAGCAAAGATGACCCCTATCAATATTTGTGTCATTCCATGTCCTGGTATAGAGATAGATGTTAATATAATTCGGAGACATTGGAATCAAAGGAACAATTGGACATCTTATTCACTAAACAATGTACTCAATAAGCTGAAGATTTTTACTACCTACCGATAACTCATGACATCTCTTTTTATGTTTCCCTCTCCCTCTTTTCCCTCTCTTTCTTATGGTAGGAAAAAACAAGTGAACAAAGTTGTTTATATAACAAAATATTACAACAACTTTAACAAGCAATTGCCTTTAAAAGTCGATAAAAGTTTGTCAAGTTAAAATATCAAAATTGGTATGGTGGAAACAGCTATGTCAATTTTTAATGCCAAATTTTGTCAATCGATAAATTCATGGTCACAGCGGAGAGGGTATAGAAAGCTTGGCCCCATAGAATAGTTTAGTAGTTGTGTCATGTTCAACATAAAATATTTTTCTACTCTTAAATGACCTTGATTTTCCGAATAATTATGTTAAAACTGGTCCTAAGCAATTTGGGGCATTAATAAGGTTGCTATATATTATTAAAATAGTGTTGTATTTCTATTTTTGAATTTAAAATGTAATTCGAAGAACGTGCTAAACAATATATAATTATACAACGTACAACTATACTACATTAGTTTATTTTAGTTGTTTGTAAGGCCCGTCGTATTTAATATGTTTAAATCATTATGTACAATTAATCAACAGGTATACGAGAGCCAGGTGACTGAACCACCGAAATGGGAAAGCTCTCCGCTCAACTTCCACAGGAAGGAGACTGTGAAGCAATGTCCTTTTCAAGGGTAAAGTATGCAAAATATTGTATTTCAACCCCTGACGCAAAATATAGCTGTTATAAGTTTGACAAGTCTGTCTGTTTCTCTATCTATTAGCTCCTCAACGAATGGACTGATGCGAATTGTATGATATCTGAGCTGAGCTGATGATGTAATAATTTACCAAGATCTGTTCAAGCTTTTGATTATTATTTCCTGCTTTATATGTAAAAATACAGTTAAGAGGACGATAGGCTTATATGGCGTGTCTTTAACAAAAAGATACGATGTTTTTAAAATAAGTTCTTGAATGCAAATATTTTTAGGTTATAAAATTAACTGCGACAGCACATGTTTAGCTAGGTTTCTATTGGTTCTAGCTTCAACTGTAAGTCCCTTATCACCTTCCAACCTTTATTAAACAATAGAAAATATATGGTTGTTTACGGTAACTTCACTAATGACAGATATTATTAATTCATTACATATGATACAACCTTACTAATGATACAAAGTTCAAAATTCTGCGTAAAAAGAACCATTTTAAATTCCGCGTAATTTTAAGTGGGAATGATTTAGTTATTTACATGATGAGTGAAATGTCATTCATGCATGTAGTTCCTTAAAGCTTAAATAGTAGTTAGATTGAATTTTTGCACCGGAGTAAAAAGATCTAAAGACTAGATCTTTTAAAGACTAGATTTTTTTTTAGATCTTTTTACTCCGGGATTCCTACTAAATGTTACTAAAACTTCGATATATAATAGTAAGCAGAGTTCTGATGGGAAATTTCTTTTAACAGTGATGAAAGTAAAGCCATTTGGTCAGCAATAGGAGCCCTGTTGCGAGATGGCTCGCTCCTCAAACAATATGACAGAGCTTTCGATGACATCTCTGCAGGATTTACCAGGAGGTAAGGAAAACCATTAAAAATTATAAACATTGTCGGCAAAAATACTTAAGATTCGGTCAAAAAAACGTAGAGACAATCTTTTTTTAACCGTCGATATTTGGCATTTCTCGCATACGGTAAATGTCAAATCGACATGGTGAACCAGACTTAATCTTTTACTAAATATCCATTTAATAGCCAAATATTGAAATGTTTCATTATGTTTTTGTGTATTCTAAGGTGCGCCTATCACTTTAAAAACAACAAATACAACGCAAATTCAAATAACCTTTTTTACAGACTTAATGAACTCCGTCACAATGGAAATGCCTTGAATGAGGAGTTGGAGTCGGAGATTTACAGGTGGTCAGTGGAAATCATCGGCGTCATGATCTTTGGCATCAGACTTGGCTGTCTGGATGGAGATGTACACATATCCTCAGCGGAAAACAAGTGAGATCACTAAATTGTTGATTCTTTTTACAAGTGAATGGTATTGTGCGGTCTTGGTCTGTGATATGACTGAGGGTCTTAGCTAAGGATGGAGGTAGATTTTTGTGTCTGGCAGGATTTATACCGACTGCTTCAATAAGCAAAATGTTGGCAACACCCACAACATTTTAATTACTGTTGAGAATGCTCGTCCTCCCGCTCTCTACCTCCGTTGTTTCGGTAACAATGATGGAATTATAAAAATGCCTAAAAACATAGTAGTTTAGTAGTAGTAGAGTTAAGCATATAAGTACCCAAGTATGCTAAATGTCAGCCTGAAAAAGGTAGACACAGAACAGAACACCATTCCAGAGTGGTTTGACGGCTAACAAAAGGAATTCAATATATAGAATTAAGTTTATTTTGTCATATTATCAATTAAGTGACCATCATCAACAGTTCATAACACTAAATGAAACTTAATTCGCATTCGTACTATAAATAGTGTGAATGAAAAAATTTCACAGTGTCGTCTAGAATCACTAAAATGCCTAGAGTTTGTACCAGGCTTTGTGGCAATGTACACGTAATGCCCACCCGACCTTCGGCAATTAAAAATTAAATTTAAAACCTCTGTAGTTGTAACTCCTTTTAATTATTCATTAAAGAATAAATTAGATGGGTATTTTAGTTTTAGAGAACTCAAAGAACAAAGGGTTGAAACTTCTGAATTCATTTGCATTGTGAATTATGAAGTGTTACTTCATTTACACTTAGCTCTCAATTTTAATTGAAATAATTTCGTAGATTAGTCACTTGAACCGGGAGTAAAAAATGTTAATGTTATATATAAAAGAAAGGAGGTACCACGAAAATTGAATCTATGTGAATTAGTTGAAATTAAACCATTAGATGAAATCCGTCAAAGAAACAGTACAAAAAACCAAGAACTATACAAATAAAAGTTCATTACTTCGATCGATTTTAAAGACTCTTCAACCGTTCGTACTTTACCCACCGCCAGCACAGACACAGACACATATAGAACACACATATATAGAATGTCACTAATCATTATCTATATATCCTAAAAATCCTTAAAATTAAAAAAAATATTAATGTGTCTACGAAATGTGAACGGTTCTAAGTTTACAGTTTTCTCTGATTTATAAATTAGTAGACATTATTGAATAGTGATTAGTAAAAATTAATAATAAGTTTTAAAAATTATAAGATTCAACGCACATTTCACAGTAAGCAGAACTGATTCTATTTGCATCACATGATTACTTTGACTTTCTTGAAAACAGTCTTATTTCTACAAGGATAATTTAAAACTGTCCTCGCTTCTGACAAAACTGAATTTTTTCAGGATCCCAGAAAAGATATCGGTAGAAGACGACGACACTCCAGACCTTTGCTCTCTATTCAGGAGACAATTAGAAGGACTGACACCAGCAGAGCGCTTAGTTAGGTGTTCCTTGGAGATAGCCGAAGGGGAATTTTTAGTCCGAAGCGAGAGTACACTGACATCGGACTCACAAATCTTCAGAAATGCTCTGATGGCATTAGACTCACAATACAGGTAAATGAAATTAAAATTATGTTCATTATAACATAATAATATTATTATTTTATTTAAATATTTTATTAAAATTAGTCTTCACCTGCCGCACAATCACAGGATTTCTTCCACAATTAGTTTTTTTTTTAAATAAAAAAACACAGCACATAACTCGACACTGACTCATGTATGTAAAAAAAATCTTCAAATTTATTTTTTTCGAATTGAGTAGCTTCAAATAGTTTTATAATATTTATTTAATGATTATAAATCATCCACTAATTACAACAGCTTTAAAATAAAAGTATAGATTTTAGCAAACCAAAAAGTTACGCTATGAATGAAAAATTTAATTTTCACAATTTAAAAAGTAGAAAGTAGTCAATTATGCGATCTACTTGTGTGGAAAGCAAATAGTTTTTGATAATTACACCGAGCGTATAGGAGATACCGAAACACGCAATCAGATAACTAAGTTCAGTGTCTCGTTTTATTCACATCAACTCAGATGTGACCCGCCTGATCGTATGTTAATTATAGATATTCAGACATATTAAAATAATTATGAAAATTGTGTCATTAAATAGCAAGATCAAAAATTTTACGATTATTTACTATACATGCTACATAGTCAAAATTAACATCAGTATTAATTTCCATGGACATTTTTCGCAAACTCGAAGACAAAAGAAATATTTCGTTACTCATCAACTAGGGGCAGGTTGTTTCAAACGGTTAATTAACGTAAAATACGAACGTCAAAATTAACGGTTATAATCGATAATATTTTACACTTGTTTTAAATCTTCGTCAAATAAAGGTCTAAAAAAACAAGACACAATTAAAAAAAAATTTTTTTTTCAAAAATTCCTGTTAATTACTGTTCGATGCAGCTAAAACGACATTAACAACTGGTTGAGATATCTGTTACTACGTTGTAATTTGACGTACGTTAAGATCCTCATTTTGTAAAACAACGCTTTTTCTGGTTTGTCATTAATTTACGCCATTTTTAACGTGAAACAACTCGCCCTAAGTGTTGGATACCTTTATCTATTAGAAGCAACTATACTATACATTTAAGAATAATTTTGAGTCTTTGTAAATTTGCAAAAATTTAGAATGTATTACAATAATTGAGAAACGCTAGTATGTCAAAAGGTTGATTCTTATACATTTGCATGGGTTATCTGTTTATTTATGTTACTTGTATATATCTGTAATGTTGAAATTATTTGTACTTTGTCTGAAGCATTGTTTGAAGCCCGGCGCCGCGTGTCTGTCGCGTAATGGTTTCCGCAGAAAACCAGTTACGTAGCACACTCTGCCACGGCTTATACTAAGTGGAGAACTTTTTAGTACATTTTTTTTATTTGTATCCAATTTCTTTCATTTGTGCCAAATAAAATTTTATTCTATTGTATTCTATTATTAGATTTCATTGTACTTAAACATTTAAACCTAGCATTAAAGTTCTCCTTGCATCTTGTTTGACAGATTCTTTTGATCTCTATGATTTGAAACAAACAGCACTTTTTTGTCTACAGCTTAACAGAACATTTCGTACACCAAGCATTATCAGCCTTAAATTCAAGAGAACTGCAACCTGAACAAATTTTGATACATAAACTCCGACCACTGGATACGAGGATACTACCGTTGGCTTCGGACCTGCTTCTCGCTGGAGTGGAGCCCGTAAGTTACTATTTTATCGTCTAATATGTACACAAACCAGAGAGATAAACATATAGCAAATTCAGAAACAGAAACGAAAAATTTATACTTGCCTGTGAGTACGACCATTCTGTATGTTAAAATAAATGCACTTCGTAAAGAAGGTTGCATTTTATTTTGAATACATTAGAGTAATGGTTTCCTCCAAATGCGATGCAATATGAATAGAATTCGATGATACTTAGTATAGTAATTATATATTTTCTCAGACATGCTTGAAAATTCGAGCATTATTTTGACAACCTTCTTTGGGTTGAATCGTAATTGCTGTATTGGCCAAATACATGCGAGCAGCCGCCGGCAAAAGTTGTATGAAAATCCATAACTGTCGTGTTTTAGCGGTCTAATATAACTACGTAAAGTCAATATCCATCGTGAAATTTTAATATGTAACTATCTTTTACTCCGAAACATGGGGCAAAAGAGGTTTTATTTAAATTTCAAGCTGGTTTGCAAATAGTAATTGAAAAAAAAACAAATGGAATACTTTGGCACGTGAAACATTATTGTTGTTAGTATCTCGTCATTGATTTTGTAAAGTAATTATATTTTACTAAATGAGTTCATATGAACTTACTTAAACGCCACCTGAAATTCAAGAGGCGGCAAGAACTGTAATAGAAAACTTGTTGCCGCTAGGTACTACTTAGTTTTAATTTACATGCATTATCTGAGCCACATCTAGGCATTGATGGACTTACGTATATATGCCTCGACTCACATTTACGTTCGTCCATCAATGCCTGTTTTGATGACCGCTGCAGTAATGTTCTATATTATATTGGTGTATCTAGATTCATATAATTATTAGTAGTGTGTTTTTTTACCCTTTAATCGCCATACATGTCATTTTCTACAGTTTTACTAGTAGAGAATACTTTAGGCCAATTGTTTTTCGTCCAATATAGAATATATAAATAAAAACTGCCAAATCCTAAAATACTAATTTGAAACTTGATGAAAACACATTTTGTAACGTTTATAACAGGGTGGATAATATTTTCGCCACCACTGCACCTGCTAGTCTCTAGATACACGGATAGAATTTATTCTGGGCTCGTACTGGAACTGTAGTTCAGATGCTAACCGTTCTCAGTTGGGAATACTGCAATATAACTTTCTATATGGAGCCCTTGAGGAAAGAAACCCGCTAACTTTAATCTTATACACGATAGTCCGTCCCAAACTAAACCACGATTTATTTTCCAGTTGGCCCACACAGCTCTTAGTATGTTCTACCACCTGTCCCTGAACCCTGCCCAACAACAGCGAGCCCACGACCAAATAGAATGGGCTGCAGAATCGAGGCAAGCTGGCTTAGAAACCCCGGCAATGCCTTACATCACAGCTTGTGCTAAGGAAGCATTGAGGATACATCCTGTGACTGGTGGAGTGGTGAGGCGGAGTAAGGAAGAAATGGAGATTGGAGGATACGAAATTCCTGCAGGGGTAAATTTGAATTCATACTCGTACATACACACATTTTTAGAGAAACTAAATTTTATCTTTTGATATTATAAGACACTAAGTACATACAGAGCGTCGGTAACCTCTTTTGAAATAATCCGCCATTTATCGTCTGTCTCTTCCTCACATATTTCCATCGTAATCCATCGAAGAATGGAGAATGATTAATTAATGATGGTTAAATTCATCACTCATTTCATCTATACGTTAAAAGCTCTATAGCATGTGTTGTGGCTTATAAAATCGTCAGATTACGCTCTAAAACTCATATCTAAACACCCTATATAAGTATAGTTCAACAATATCTATAGTCTAGGTATTTAATAACGTATTCAAATCACAGGTGGACATAATCCTTGCTCATGGCGTCACTAGCAAATCGGAGAAGCAATGGGGCAGATCTAAGGCATACATCCCAGACCGATGGTGCAACGAGGGTTGGGAGCCTCTCAGAGCTTCAAGGGCGCATCCATTATCATCCATGCCGTTTGGAACATCGTGCCCTGCTTCTAGCATCGTCAGTAACATACTAGCATCACTTGCAACTCGAGTGCTTGACAAATACAGATTAGAATGGCACGGACAATCCACCAAAATGGTCACGACCGGTGTCAACAAGTTGCAAAAGCCGTATTACTTCGTGTTACAGAATGCGTCTTGAATTCGCAGTGATATTTTAAGGTTAACAGGTGCAGTTGAATTAAGGTATGCTCTTAGCGTGCGAGAACTGGAATTGGAAACTTTTCACAAGATTTATTTATTTAAACTCGTTGGGCTTAAGTCTGTCAACAATAAGCTTGTATCTTGTGTGTTGTAAATTGATATTTGAGTTAAAATTGTTCTTTTCTATTTGATTGTTTTAGTAATTAATCATTAAATTCATATTTACATCCTTAAAGATGTTAGGATTAAAGCTAAGCACGTTAAGTATCGTTTATACAATAAGGATATTTTTTTATTTTTGATGACAGTTGAACTGTCATTATTATGGTGCCCCCTATTATATGTATCCTATTAGGCTAATTTCAGTCTTATTTATGATGTATTATAGCTCATAATTGTTATTATTTAAACTAAGCGGTATTGCATAGACGAACTCTGATTGAAATAGCTTTCTCAATTGGAAAACAATTGTTTTCCAAATCGTTATACAACATAGAATAAAAAGTAGGTTTTTTCTTCGTCTTTATAATCAAATCGTGTATTTGCTATGCACAAAGTTTTACTCGATCCAATCCAGATGTAAAATTGGCGGAAAGCTATGAGCGATGTGTTTGGTGTGAAACACAATTTGAATTTCAAATCTCTTTTTATCCATTGAAACGACATGACTGTGAGTGGTTACGGAACCATATTCTAGATTTTACCAAAACATTAACGAAACTAAAGTTATTATTTTGTTTAACGGTCTATTAAACAAAATCGATAAAATATAATATTCTATATGTATAATACGTCTTCTTAATTCTATTAGCTGATATATTCCGTGGATCGCTCCTTATGATGTGATAAGGTAGCATCTAAGTAATCGTGTTACATATAATTGATAAATATGTTATTGGATACGTTTTAAGTATTCGTAATTGTTGTTTCTTCTAGTTTAAGTCAAAGAAATGTATTTTTAAACATTACATACTTATTCATTCAGACAATTGTATTTGAAATGAAACTTGTGTTTGGTACAATTAATTCTGTTATACAGTAACATTCGAAGTTGATATTATACGGAAAAATCTTTTCATAAAACTCTTTATCGTCAGTCCTCTCTTTTATATAACAATATATTAATAAAAATAATGTAATGTACTATTATTGAACAAAATATGATATCTTACTTTAAAAGAAATTGTTACTAAATTGTAATTTTACTATCTACATTTTATTACAATAATGTATTTAAATGTTCCTTTATTAAATAAGAGTCGTGTAAAATTATAATTATTTCAATACAAACTATTGGAAAGTTTTATTTCTATAAAAAATGACAGTATTCGAGTAGGAAAATTATAACTCGGAAATATAACGATTATGTCAGCTTTCAAAGGAAAAAAAGCGCATCAAAATCTGTCTATTCGTTAACGATGCAACAGACACGATACTTCTTAGATAGACCGCTGGAAAACTATAGGGTGTTTTTAAAACGACGAAAAATATGGGCTTATTACAGCCCATATTTTTCGTCGTTTTAATCGCGTCTTATGACGCGTTTATGTGTACCTCACAGGGGATACTTACTAGTCGTTTTGGTACAATTTGACAACTGAATGAATGCCCGATCGATATAATTTAATTCGATTGTAACTTAAACTATCTATCATTACAAATTATTAACACTCATCATTTGCGTCAGGGGTTAAGGCATTGTTTGTTCATAGCTTACTTTCAGCGTTGCACACTTGGGTACTAAGTATATTTTTCGAACTGTCTGCGCACATCTTTCTTACCCTCTATGTCATATGAACTAAATACAGAACTTTACACTTTAATTTATCAATCAGTCTCAGATTTAATATTCGAAGACAATACGATAAACAACAATCAATCTTTGTTATTGAACGAACACAATCTGTTTACTGAACGAACTCTAAGTAACCAGATTAATAGCGTTATTAAAAATATGTTTTAAAAAAATTCATATTCTTAGTTATATCGCAGCTGTACGATTCTATATGATGAGTTCGAATATTTGTACACGATTCATAGATGTTTGTATTTATATTAAAAATATTTTAAGTATTTATATACATATTACTATCTTAATTTTCCGTAGTCTAGGTATTCATAACACAAGCTTTTAATAATGCTTAATTTAGGAAAGATATTGAGAGAGCTATAACGTAATAAACCTTATATAAAGCAAATATAATACCCAAATAAGTTTTAAACAATAAACTAACTAACCAACTTCAAAAACAAAAAAGGCATAAATAATAAATAATTCTAAATTGGATATCTTCTATATATCCAATTTAAAATTATTTTTCGATTCGGAGCAGTTACTATTGTTTCTGTAAACAACTTGCACATTGCTAACTCCAATAAATATCATTAAATAGGATTACTTATTGAATTGACTCTTGTGTGATTTGAATTTTTGCGTTTTGAAGTTGGTTTTTAGTTTACTTTAAATCTTTTATTTTCAGTGGTAAGTTGGCAAGTTTCTAAGATCAAAGTAAGATGGGTTAGTATCGTTAGTATTGATTGGTGAAAACAACCAATAGTTAAACCTTAAAACTTAGGAATGCGAAAAAACCTAGTACGCTTATTGTTAGGTATACATCATAATAATTTTATTAGGTACTTCCTACATTAGAACAAATAAGAACTCACCTACTTTTACCATTCAAGATTTATATTATTTGTTTTATTTTTATTTTTTTGTGAGCAGTTAATCCAATTGCAGTCACACTTGTAACAGCGTGTGATAAATGAGATCGTGAATATAATATGTGACGTGACGGGATTAATTAAACCCAATTTAATTAATCCCGTCACGTCACATATTACGTAGAAGTGCAGAAACCGCTTTTTAGTGAAACGTCACTTACAATCTGTTTAAATATTATTTGAAATCAACCAACTGTGTCAATAACCTGCTTTTTTTCTTTTGAAATCTTATTCATGGATATATCGTCATAGGTATGTAATATGTATGTTATCAAAAAGTCTCACAGAGATAATTATCGTGAAAATATCTTATAAAGAAAAAAGATAAAAAATAAAGACAAACAAAAAAATATTCAAAAATAAAAAGTTTCTGGACCTGCACATAAGTTTACCGATATGTGAAAGGTGACGTCTACCGAGATCATACCAGTCGTAGTCTCTACAAATGGTGGCGTCCCAAATTTCTTCGCGGCTATTTGAAGAGATTGAGACTGCGTAGCGGACCAATTATTGCGAGGATCTTACTCTATAACATCAGGATTGTCCACCGATTCTTCTCTCCGTCGTCCTGACCCTCGGCCATCTGGCCTCTTCTGTCGAGGGATATTCTCCCGTCCCTGGAGTCGTAGACGAACTGATCAGATAAAAATTGATTTTCTATAATAATAATAAAAATAAAAAAATCTTTAAAAAAAATAAAGAAGGAAAAAATAAAGAATATCTTTTCTATTCTATTCTTATTCATTTTAAATAAAATGTCTTGTTTTCGAACTCCTCCGATTTCGCCTGACCGATTTTTATGTTTTTTTTTTCTGTATATTTGCTGTCTGACAATAGGCCGTAGGCTGTAATAGGCTATAAGGACGGCTCGATCCAGAATATTATTTTTAAATAATTTATTTGGAAAAACCCTGTTATCCGGAAAATTTAAAGGATCGTTCCCTATATTTCAATTTTACTTACATGTTTTTTGTTCACTTCGATAGAACTCGTTACTCAAACCCCGCAGACATGATCAGGGGCAAAGGCTAATAAATAAGCTTTTTATTGGCAATTTTTTTTAGATTGACTACCAATCTAAACTACTTTCTTGCCTGTTTGATATCATAATATGTCACTTTAATGAATATTAGTGACTAGATACTACGGTTCGTTTTTGAGTCATGTTTACTTGAACTTAGAACATAAAATATTTTAACAATATTGAAAAATTAGGTACATATTCGTAGAAACCTTCATGGCCTTGTCCTACTTTGTGTAAATTCGCTTGTGCTATCTTTCAGTCAAATAAGATGTTTTGGATTAAATGCTTTAGAGGTTTAGGTACTTCTTGCTAGCTTTCTACAAACATTTTGTAGAAAATTTGTCACAGAAATGTCAGGAAAAATATACAAAGTATACCTGATTCTTTTTTCGCATTGACTAGACGAAAATGGTTCGCAACTTTATTTATTTAGACTCCGTTACAGATATAAATATATATTGTAAAGGATTTCATATAAATTTTTACCGACATTTTTAAATAATTTATCTAATAATTCAAATGATAGTAAAATATTAGAATTTGTAATTTACAAAATCGTTTATAGAGTATTTATAATTGATAATTGAAAATATTTATTTAAACGAAATACCGTTTTGAAAATATCTGGTAATTTATTTTAAACACGAATGGAGATTCAATTTGTTTTATGCTAACTCTATACTCTTTGAGACGTCACAATTTCTTGAAAAGAATTGCTTGCAAAGAAACTATAAAATATTTTAGAATATTTTTTGATTAAAATAAAGGTTTGCAACTTTCCAGTAATCTTTCTCCACAATCTTGTAATATTAGGTACAGATGTTCTTCCCTCGATATAATTTTAATATTTACTTACCATAAATTGTTATTAAAATACTATTAGTTTTTAATAGCGCAATCTTCTCACACAACTCACTTCCACTAACTAAATTGACTCTTTTTTTTCTCATTTGCGAAAATTTAAATTGGGTATTATATAGAGAAGTCCTCTTGAAGAATTTCATTTGCATGACACAGGGTAACGTTGCTTAGAGTTACGGACAGGATAATTTTCAGCACTGACTCGTTTTGTAAAATTAAAATACGAACAGAACTCTCGTTCAGCTTTACGTTCCAAGAAAAAGATTTAGCGATTCGATTTCTGATAGAAATACATAATTTTGTCTAAAGGAGCCGATGAGTCTTGTTGAAGAGTACGCGCAGAGAAGCGCCCTAGCACATAAGAGTATTTGCCTGGTGCATATACTCTTATAGCGGCTAGTGAAGACCTAGTCTTCGCGGCCTTGTTTGACGACTCCAGCGTATTGCAAAAGTGCGTCACTAGTATGTGGTTGCCTGTGAGAGAGCATTGGCGCTCGTGATCGAACGGACAGGCTTATCAAGGATATTCCTTGCATATTCTGGTCAGCACGTTAAAGTAGGGCACTCTAAATAGCGTAAAAAGCTCTCCCTTAGCCTTGGTAGGAGGCTCTCAGAGCATTTATCTGAATTGTACACGATTCAATAATTTCTGAAATAAAATTTCTGTAATAATTTGAAATATCAATGAGAAACGTGTCCTCGCATATCTGAGTAAACAAGTAGACACTCTACAGCAAGCATTAAGCAAGTTAGCGTGTATTTACAAACCACTCACTTCAGTCAGATAGCGTAGACTAAAATTTTTCAACGTCACCAAAGTCGAGGTAGGTAAATCACTCAGATATTCGGGTGTAGTGCCTCAATATGGAAAATCCTATGCCTTTTTCTGTATTATCTTTAAATGTACTAAAAGATTTTATCTTTTGGTACATTATACATATTGAAGAACTAAATACAAATCTCTATAAGAAGTTCCACGACCTCTACATTGAAAGCTCCATCCCTATTACCATTCTAAATATCTCTGGCGTAGTGATTAGAGTGCTAGTTTTAATTACGAAAATAGAACAACTTGCAATATGGTTGATCCCTGAATGGGTCCATCAAAATTTGTCATCTTGAATGTTTCCGTGCTTTGGAAGGCACGTTTAGGTTCCCCACCAACCAGCATTGAACCAGCGTGTAGGTGTAATGGCTCGAAATCCTCATGTGTTTCTACTAATTTCACAGCCTCATGTATTTAGTATACATGAAAGATTTTTTTTTGGATCATTAAGTAGGTTTATTTGTATAGGTGTTGTTTTTGGGCCACAATTGTTATATTTGACGTATCTGTGTATTGTACACTAGACGAGTATAACAGTTGTGCCCCAATAAATTATTTCATCCCGGCTAGAGAACTTTTTTATAGAAATTATATAGAAAGGTACAGAAAACAAAGATGTAATAAATAATCACATAAATACAAAGTTTGATGTATCTTTATCTGTTTCTGCCTGTTTGATTGATTTAAAATAAAGTTATTAATTAATAAATAACACGTAAGCACATTATTTCTCTTTACAGATGTATATAATATATATAGATTTATATAATAATTGAGCAATAACAGCACCACGCTGGCCTAATGTGGGTTGGTTGGCGGAAGAGGTTGCCGTAACAACCGGGACCAACGACTTAATGTGCCTTTTGAAGTGGATGTCAAAGTCAAAATATCTTTATTCAAATAGTTTCATTTACTAAGTTCTTTTAAATCGTCATAAAAGGGCAAGCAAAGGCAATTTGATTGAATCAGCCAGAGACCAACAGTGGCGAAAGTTGCTTTGTAATTGAAACTTGAGCGCTCGAACCACTACGTCAACCACTACAAAGTGCTCCTAGTAAATGGAAATAATAATCGGTAATATGTCCACTGTCCGTGAGCTAAATCACTAGAATTTTCAGCTGAACACACCCTAAATTTGGGGCAACTCTCGTCTCGTGTAAATCTCAGCCTTTCATCTCCTAATGTGTCGTGAGATGAAAAGAATCCTTGACAATGGCTGACTAATGCTACGCATCTTGTTCCAATCCTGCCTCCTGTGACGTCATTTATCACTTACTCTTTAATGGATAAACGGTTCTATATTACGGTGTTCATCTGAGAACTGCTGCGTCAACATTACCTTTTATTTCATAAACGAAAGATTTTGCATTATTTTCATTAGTTAAGGTTCCTCCAACAAAATCTTTATAGCGGGATGTTAGCTATTTTCATATGTGTTTATTATTTAATGAATTTTAAAAACAAAAGATGACACGTTTATAATTTATTTTATAAATATTAAAGCATTATAATTTGCTTTAGGTAGCGTCCGAATAAATTTTCCAAAATAGCAATTTTTGTATTATAACCCTAGTAATTTAAGTATAGTAGTTAAGTGTATTTGCAGGAACTACATCGTAATAATCTACCAGTCCCATAAAAACTATCCCATTGGTACCTTAAATTAAGGTTAAAAAGTACCTGAAATAGTATCTACATACTATTCTAGACTTTAATCTATTACAATGCCCAATTTCATCTTTATCCGTTCAGCTGTTCCGGCGATACAGAATAACTGGATTTTAACATGTAAATACTTATTTTTGGGATTTATACCATTAATCGCGGGTAAAGGTTTTATTTTTACAATCTTTACACACTGACACTTTAAGCTGCTTAAAAAAGCTGAAGTCAAAGTTATCATATATCAAAGACAATTCTATTCTATTTATCTTTAGAAGTAGGTTGTTGATATGTTTTCCGAAAAATTAGAAAATGCAATCCAATAAGAGAAATTTGAAATTGAAATTCACGAAGAGAAATAACTTAATTTATACATATGTGGGACGAAAGGAATTCTCCGTCACAAAGACCCGCTATTCCCAAATGCATACTTTGTCCGCAGAAAGGGATTTTTCAAGCGTTTGTATGTAAAATAAACGAGAGACTTTTAACTTCATTATTTTTTGTATTTTTCTCCTTGTTGTTGTATATTTTTTCATTATGCTTTTAAAGATTCTTCACAACCACATCCACAAGCGTCTCGGAAAAATAAATTATTTGTGTTACTTTGCACATGTCATCACACACGAATTCATGCTTGACAATTCGTTGTGACCTTCAGATTCAATTATTGTTACAGAAATATATATTCCAGAATCCATAACGGCAACTAGCAGAAAATCTTGCTACTAGAATAAAAATTTAATTATATCCCAAATACGAATAAACATGACCAAAGACAGGGTGCATTCCTTACCCTTAAAAATTTACGAAAGTTAGGTTGATTTTCCCTGATTTTTGTATTTTTCAACCATCCCTAAATTATTGAAATCTGTCAAGCCCTTTTTTAGTTAATGAAACTATTTTTTGTATATAAGAGAAGAAAAAGAAGATATTCATGTTTCATGAATGTATTCATGATTCATGTTTTGTTTCAATTATAAAATTTCATACTGATTCTTCGGGTCATAGGTGATGTAAAATATACAGCCACTTGAACTGTTACCTAATAACAATTTAATGTCACGACCTTCGGTAAACGTTTTATACTAGACCTGCAGTCGCTCCACTTATAACACTTAACATAAACGAGCTTTGCATCTACTAACGGAGATATGTCAAAACGTAATTCAGACACGACACGAGAGGACAAAAATCTCATCCATCGGGATGAGATTTTTGTCCTCTCGTGTCGTATCGACGAGGACAGAAATAGATGAATCCTCCAATTGATTATGTTCATTTAGAAACTGATGTTCTCTAAATTCCACATCTAAATCACTCATCACTCATCTAAGTCACTCTTTCACTGTCGCCACGTCTACTTTGCGTACAAAGAGAATGGGCCGTCTGCTATGGCAGTATATCGCATGCTTGTCATCAGGTGGTGTCAGTAATTTGTTGATCTTTTTATGAAAAAAAATAATCAGCAAAATAAATGAATCAAGATAATCACACCAGAGTAAGTATAGCGTGCCTCAACTAGTACAAAGATATTGTTCAAATTATACTCTTCCTCGTAAAGAAATTGGGTGTTGTTTCCCTGTTAAATGTATTAATACGTATTTCTATGTTCCCCTTTTCATTAAATGAACCTAATGACGTTGTTAAGGTTATTTCTGAAATTTCCATTAGCATAATTTTGCTTTTACCACTCATTTGATGAAAATTTCCATCTTGTTATTATACCTAAATACCGTAATAGATATACCCATGCTGTTCTATTAAATGTAGAGGCAGTTCACACGCCGTGAATGAGAACAGATAAAATACTTACCTACCTACTAACCCAATCACAATATTATCGAACAAGATGGAAAACGGAGCATTATAACAATTTATTCCTAATTTTTGTATAAGTCCCATGTAAGAAGGCCCCACAGTGGGATAAATGTAAACAAAAAGTGAACAGTGGTGTAATCGATTAATGATTAATTTAAATCCATGTATATAGTAGCCAATAGCGCATTGTCACCGCTTCCCTTAACCTCAAATAATTCGGATAAGTATTGCAATCGTAGTATTAAGAATGCGATTAATTTTATGAGCAAATTTCAATATTATTTATGACACGAGTTTCAATAAGAAAATATCTAATAAGAAAGTGCTTAGCAAGTTGAAATCGTAACGCGAAATAGCTTGCCTATAAAACGGCGTACACAAGCTACGTGAAATAATCCTATAAACCAATGGTTTTTGCTGCCACTCCCCAGGGGTTCCTTCGGCTTTTCTGTATTTACAACAATATAGGGAAAGGCCGTAAAACCGATCCATTGTGGATATTTCGGACGGAGGAAATCTGAGATCGAGTATTTGAACGAATCATAGAAAGTTATGCTTCGCAAATAAACAGCTACAATAAATACGAACTAAGACTTCTCACTCTTTCTTTAGGAGATTTGGCAAATAAAAATATGGCTTTACATGTATCGACAAAACCTCTTTTAAAAACAGCATATTTCAACAACAGAAAAGATATGTTTTACACTTGCTATGTTTTAAAGAGACTACATCCACATTTTATATATTTTAGAATTTTTACATATAACCTAAGTCCAGCATAATGGTGTTATGACTCAGCAGTCGGATGTAGATAATGATGATGAGCCAAATTTTAGGTGCCAAACTCACACTTCACCCTTTTTATGCCGTTATGTTATCAAATCTAAGCCTCTAAGGTAAATGGAAATGAAGTCCTAAATTCATTTTTTCTTTCTTCTTTTTAAAAAGAACACAGATTAGAGCCTTTTTTAACGCGCATGATAAAATATACTGATTAAAATACGTTAAAAATATTTTAACGTGCGGTTTCTAAAAGTCAGTCTGTCCTTTCTTGTTAAATTGAAATGAAAGAGTTGCGAATAACTTAAATTTAATTTAGCTAGTGCATAATGGAGCCAGTGCCATTCACAAAAACCAACTAAAACCATCAGTTCATCAGCGCTGTGCAAACTGCAAACTATAGTCCGATTCAGACGTCGAGATGGATGCCCATTGCTTTCATTGAGTAATCGAAAGGCGAATATAACTTTCATAAGATAAACTGACTTCATTATTCAAAGTATTTAAATTGTCAAAAGCAATAATCATCATAAGCCGACACATATACGACCTACCTCATCTCCTTGGCATAGACAGACAGGGGAAAATACGAAAAATTTGGATTCGTTCGAAAGATATTGCGTACAAGACGGCCGCGCCAGGGGGTGGTAGGTTGAAATGGAAATTTCTTAAACGAAACCAGGAAAGTCAAATCTATAAGCGGGCTCTTCGTAAACTAATAATAATTTTGATTGGTAGGTATACTATACCTAAAAAAATTGTTCTGTAAAAATATATCAATAGGTACTAAATGAAGGGATCTTAAAATATTTTTATTTGAGAATTATTGTGACACAGTATTCACAGCAGTTATATTTGTGCCAGAAAAGGTTTAAATATAATATTACTGTCCGAAGTGCTAAGTTACAAGACCGATTATGTAATGCAATGAGACTGTCTGGATAAGATCAACATATTTTTCCATGATTGATAGCGCAATCAACTCGGGTACAGACTCAGAGATACAAGACGTCCTGTCCCTATTCCCCGCGGGATTCGCGAGAAAATCTTGAATGAATAGGATTGTGGTCGCACGTATCACAAATCCTAAACAGATCAAGATGAAGTTTGCAGATCAAGTCTGACTAGATGAAGCACTCTCGTAAAATTTAAATAATTGAAAAGGTAGAAGTAACCGCAAGAAATTGACATTAGCATTAGCAAAAACACTAACATGTTGAAAAAGATGTCATTAAGAATCACGACCATTAGAGATTGTCAATTTTTGAGTTGTCTGAAGGACAAAACCTTTCATTTCATTTTGGCGTCATCAAGATTCACTGAATATATCTTCCAATTTGTTACGTTAAGAATTAATACTTTATTAGCCACCGAATATTACTGTAAAGGAATAAAATACAGTAAATTATCGTGTAAATCATTGACTGTACCTACCTGAGATCATTACGAAATCAAAAGGAAGACGAAAATTTAGCAGAACTGTCTTATCTGTTGTATCTGTACACTGTATATATATATAAATTACTTTATGAATCCGCTGTAAAAGGCGACCAAATTAAATCAATAATTTAAATTTATTAGAATAACAGTACAGGCAACTGTGAAATAATCATGCAGTTATGAAATTTATTTTTTATATATAAATAAAATAATAAGGTATGAATTCGACTTAGATAATTATAATTGAACAATTAAAATAACAAGCGCCAGTGATTATAGCATGTATATTTTCATTTAATATAAAAAATTATAGATAATAACTATATATTTACATGTAAGTAAATGGCAAACAAGATCCAACATAAAGAAATAATATTTTCGAATGTATTCCGAATCTGGCCGCATTAAATTTTTCATTGGCATTCTTTTTCTTAGCAATAATACTGTGTATAGCAAAGTTTTTTTAATAAAACAGACAGAATGGCTTAGCAACCGATAGAGATGAATATTGTAGCATATGTATAATGTAAACATAAATTCAATAAACAATGGAATTATTCAATCTTACCTGAGGGAAAGTAAAATACACACTTAAGATAGCAAATCTAACTCAAACAATACATGTCAAATTTTAATTATTTTTTTAATAAATGTATGTTGTTTAGGCTTAATTTTCACAGCTAAAAATATATATTAAACAGCGAATTTTTGCGAAATTTCTTTGAAAGTACAGTATCAGACATATTTCATTGTTAATAAGATTTATTTAATTACTTTCTAATTACTGGGTTCTAAATTATTATTCGAATCATCTGGTAGTTGCTTCTGTTCATTTGTATAACTATTTATATATGGATTTTCTCTAATTATAAATATAATACAAATATGTACAATATCACTCCATTATTCAGCTGTTAGGCCATTCTGGTCCTAGCGAGTTTAATATCTCTACCCTATCTGTAATGCATCTACCCTGAGCTGTACAGCTGCGAACTGAACTGTACAACATACAATTCCAACCTTTGAATAGAATACTAAATTTATAGATGAATTATTGTTAACATAATATTATCTAAAACATACTATTTAAAAAAAATTATAATACGCTTGTTCATGTGGAACTATTTATGGAGTACTGTTATCTGAATTTCAAATAATACATAATGAAAATAAATTTATTATTATCTTTTTCGCCTTTCTTTGCTGTTTGAATATAACTTATTATTATTAAACAGAAACAAAACTTATACATTTTTAACAGTAAGAGTACAATATATTTAATATTGTACTCTTAACTGTTGGATAGACAAGTTGTGCGACCATTTACTTTAATTTTACATACACATAACTCTGAACACTTGTAGATAGAGAAATAGACTTTTTCTATCACAGACTAGATACACAAATTTCAGAAGACATTGAAATGAATTTGGTCAGACTTTTATGAGTTATCTGATGACCTGACTTGACTTAAAGGTCTATAAACAAATATGAATACAAGATCTAGTTACAGAAACAATTTAAGGGAGTTTATTTCAATATATAGGAATATTAAAAATAAATAAAATTTAACTGTGAAGTTCGAGTTTATTTTTTTAATGTAATTTAATTTCACATTGTATATTTGATTGTTTCTAATAAATACCTAGAAAAAATTACTTTTTCTCAATCTAGTCAGGTCGACAGATACCCATACCGAGTAAATATCTACTCATTAGCCTTTTTTGTAAATTTATTTGGTTAAATAAAACTGAACCACTTTCTGCTTTGAATATGCGACAGGGCATAGTTTTACGGAGGTGTTTAGGCTGTAAACGGCATAAAACTTATTTAGATGTAATAAATTATAGTGATATTTGAAGATATCAGATTTGATGTATTTGATTAATAATTATTATTCTTTTATTTTCCAATGTAACATTCATAAATTTTTCAATATACATTTTTATTACAATTTCTTTTATTTTAATTACCCAGCAGTTTTACGCTGGTGTTTACACAGGCCATTAGTCAGACGTTTCTCTGATTCAAGTTTAGAGGATGTGTCTGTTGATACACTTTCACTTTATAGCGGATTTAGATCCGCTATAAAGTGAAAGTGTTGTAAGATCTCCAAAACTAATCAAGACAGTGTTGTGTTGGAAAGAGGGGTTCCTCTCCTTTACTTTCAATATAACCCCCTAATAGGAGGGGGACTACAACAAATCGCTAATCTCGATATATTTCCAAATAAACATTTACACTGAATATTCTTGACAAGTAAATTAAAAAGTTACTTGTTATTAACTATACTCAATTCTTTCAAGATGTATGAACATTTGAATTGTGTAAACATGTACTGATACTAGGGATTTTAAAATAAATTAAATAGATCAAATAAATTAGTAACTATCTCAAAATAATTTTGGCCTTCAATTTATGTTCTACAGTGGGCAAAGCGTGAGTATAGCCTGTGTCTCTCTAGGCTACAGTAGGTTTAATCAAACTGGTAGTTTTACTGTGTGAATAATCCCTTGTTACAGAATGTGGTTCAGGTTTAACGTTATATCTTGATAGTAAATAAAAATTCACTCATTTAAATAATAGATACATAAACATTTGTTATAGTCAGATCTAAAACATACCCATCCAAACCAATTGCACATAACACATCCAAAACCTGCCATTACTACTTACAAACATAGGCTCAAATAATATATTTATGTACTTATAATCCTAAAACGAGGCCTTTAAAACATAATAATATTACAAGGAAATTAAATGCGGTACCTAAAGAGATTGTACACTTGTATAATTACAAAAGTCCGCAACACGGTGCCGTTACAAAAAACGTATTGATATGTACAAAGAGATTACATCTAACTCTACTAAATTTACCCTTAGCGTATAAACAATTTTAAAATATATTACATAGAAACATGGTATCTTGTCTTTATACACAATTGCAGCATGTTCTAAATTTTAGAACAACAACTTAATTATATTAAACACGAATGCGTCACTTTCAATTATTGCTTTTGAAAATTAAGAAGTATCCTTACGCGCTTTTAATATTACAAAAGACATAAGTATCACACTTGTTGTTGTAAGAAGGTCTTGCTTAGAGCTTTGCAATCTATTCATGATCAATTGAATTTCTTAAATATACACCAAGTTACATTTTCTGGTACTATAAATAAGTTCAACTTCTCTCTTTCATTCGCCGCAATTCGAAAAGGACGGAAAATTTAAATACAGGTTCGGACATGTCCATTTGAGTGCCACTAAAATTACAAGTCTACTCTTAATTTAACCTTAATCAAAATCGTCTGTCCTTTTCTTGTAAGTTTGAAATAAAAGAAACACTAAACAGTATAAAAACCATAGCCGTTATCAAATTTAAAAGTAAAAACACGTTCTGTTAATACTTGGTAAAATTTCAACATTTTCAAAAATTCATATCTTGGACATTCGATTTCTTTTTACGTCCTAATATCTTAATAACCATAAAAACCAATAAGAAATCAAACATGTAAGTAGTTACAATTTAAGTAGTTAAATTATAATTTCAGTAAGAAAAATGGTATTCTATTTGCTGTACAGCAATAAATAGAGATTGAATGGGCATTGCGCCCTTTGCTTTCTGTTGGGATCGATTATCTGTAAACTTGTGAAATCAGAATGAAAGGGAGATAGTAAACTTTAATTTTTAGGTTATCTGCCACAGAATAAGCACCAATTTACTCAAAAATCGAGAACTTCACAGAGCGTAAAATATTTCAAGTCAAATATTGTCTTAGTCAGACCATTCGCTCTTCAATAGCGGCAATAACCCATCCCAATTATTAGTAATGAGAGCATTACTGTGTAAACGAACATTTATTGCTTCTATAGTTGCAATTGGTCGTGCTAGCTAGCTGTATCTAACTTCACAACATTAACCTTAATAAGTAACTTGGAGTATGTACGCGTCGCTATTAAAATCACAGTTCCATTTATAATTTTTAGAGAACATATAAATACAAGTCACAATAAAAACCTGTTCAATCTATACATTGATCCTAATTTTTAGAAACAACTACCCACATTTAACAACAAAATAGAAGATGTTAATTTTATTCACACGCATCGCCTTATTTCAACTATTCTGTACAGTAGCATGAATAACCACTTAACAAATGTTTATTGCTGATGCTGATGTTATGAGAACAATAATAATAAAATGGGTAACAAAAGGTATAATCAAACCCTTAGATAAACACACCAAGATTTTTTTTTATCACTTCACTGCAAATGAAAAAGATACAGTTTAGAGAAACTAGTTCGTATTGTGTATTAAGTCTATCTTACTCAAGATACAAGGCAAAGCAAGAGGCAATGATAAATTAATTGTGTCTTAATTACTTATTAAAATCTTTTGTCTATAACCAAAAATAAAAGTATTTCTCCAAGTGTTTTCTAAGTGTAATCTATATGATTGCGAAAATACAAATTGAGGAAGCGATCGCTCAGTTTTAGATGAATTTGAGTATTCTAAAAGTTAATATCGCGTTTTGTTGGTGTTGTGGCTGATGTATAACATTTTGTATATTATGTTCAGTTTACCCCTCAATGAGACTCGATGAGTGTTGTGGAGTCACCAGATCCATAGTTTCAATAATTTACTAGAAAACTGTACGACGTTCGTAAAATAAGCGCTTGCCTAAGATAAAACTTTACCACCAACAAAACCAAACCGAAAATAGCCCCCTACAAGGAAAACTTTGACTTTATTTGTTCTTCTTGAAATCTTAATCGTACGTCAACCAAACAAGATATAGTACGGACAATGAATATAGTAATTTAAGCGACCTTATTTAAACTTAGACCGTAGAGGCGATTTAAATTTCATATCCATAATATTCCTACCCAATTAACAATGTGACGTCAAAATCACCTGATTTTTAAGTCAACCTTTTATTTTTGTTTATATTTCGTTTACGACGTTTTTAAGAGACGTTAATTTGACGAAAACATACGTTGCAATATATCATCATTCGACGTTTCTATTAACGTATGAATGAATGCTAGAATTCATCTGTTAGTTAGTAAAATGACGTATATTTCCTTTAGATTGCTCAAGTGAAAATAATTTGATGTTTTTGACGGCGAATTTTGTGACATGCTCAAGTCATTTGTACGACACATGCTAGTTGGTTAGAATAGGTTCCGTCATTCGAGTTTTCCAACAATTAAACATAAGGAGGAAAGTAGTCACGTAACGTACACTAGTCAGAGTGATGCGCGTGCGCCGCCGAAGCGTGGTCCGCGTGGAGTCAGTCCAGCTGCTGCACCTGGACTACGGACGTGGGCGGCGGGATTGAGATCTCGTACTTGATGAGTCCCGTCCCGCGCCCCGTCGACAGTACTAACCCACCTACTTCTTTCACGTCACCGCTGCAACAATAGGGACATTAATTAATTGCTATACAATCCGTTCCTAAGTAATCCATCTGTCTGTCTGCCTGCCTATTGCGTGTGTGTGTGTGTGTGTGTGTGTGTGTGTGTGTGTGTGTGTGTGTGTGTGTGTGTGTGTGTGTGTGTGTGTGTGTGTGTGTGTGTGTGTGTGTGTGTGAGTGTGTGAGACAGTGTGTGTGTGTGGTCACTGACCCGGCGTGCGGCCGCTTGTGTGCGAGCGCCTGCTTGCCGTCGGCCTGTCGGATGATGTGTAGCTGCGAGCCGGCCACCAGCCGCCTCGCCACGTTGACGCCACCCACAGACCCCACCACGATCTGGTTACCGATCACCTGACCCGACCGGTTTGTTACCTGGTAAACATTTGAGTTAATGTAGTAGGCAACAGATCAAATCTAACAATAAATAATATTCGTGCGTGTTGGAGGTTACTTTATATCGTCTCTGTGATCTAGTGGATGAAATCACCTACTCCAGATCTAAGGCTTTTTCTTAGTCCGCCTGAATAGCTACCATCTTAAATAAAGTCTGCCACCATAACAATAATGCTTAAAGTATTGTTGTGTTATCAGTAAGAGGTCAAGAAGCTAGTTCCTCTATGGATTAAGAATCCGGGTGTAGTTCGGTTACATCTTTACTTAGGTTAGGTGAGACGAAACTACCCCGTTAAGAATTAAAAAAAAGTACGAAGAAAATGAGTCACAACAAAAAAAAATTTGGCTGAAATATTCACTTACAACTTGTATGTGTGTGGGTTGTTCGTGCTGTTGATGTTCTAACTCTAAGCTGTTCTGATGTTGTTGGTGTTGCTGTTGCTGCTGTTGTTGTTGTTGCTGTTGGACTTGTTGTTGCACTTGTTGTTGGACCTGTTGCGCGGCTTGTTGCGCTGCCTGTTGTGCTTGCTGTTGTGCTTGTTGGTTCGCTTGCTGTTGGTTAATGAGAAGCAAACAGCTTGAGATCAAAGTTCAATAGTATACGAACATTGTTGTGGACGATTGTGTGAAGCATTTTGAATTTAACGTCTATACTGAATGAGTCAATTTTATTAAGCTCACATTTCTAGGTGGCAAATCCATGTGTTGTCTCTGATGTAGCATAAGGTGATTTTTCTGGAAGAACGCCTTCCCACACTGACCACACACGTGCGTCCGGACCGTACAGCTACCATCCGGATGTCTGTCAAACAATAAACGACTTTATTTACAAACAGGTTCAAATCAAGGCAAGTCCTCTAGGAAATTTGATTTGACTTTACCATTATTTACTATTTGGACTCAACATATGTCAAAATGTTTTGCTGTTCAGCCAAATACAGATAGCAATTACCTTCTATGATGCGCTAATAATCCATGTTTGGCAGCAAAGCCTTTCCCGCAATCCACGCAGAAATGTATCTTTGGACGGGGTGATGCTATATGGTTCTGGAGACAACATATATATAGACTTAAATATAAAGATAACAATTTAACATGTTACGAATAATTGTTATCGTCTTATTGTAACACTCACCGTAGCTATAACTTGCGTATGTACAACGTTATTAGGATTTGAAGATATAATTTGTATTGGTTGATCTGAAATGTAAAAAGTATATATGTAATTTCACTTTTATTACATCAAAATGTACTGGGTCCAAATAATCAGACTCGGACCCAGTACATTTTGTTGTATATTTCTAGCACACCATAAATACCCGGTTCTTTCATTATTTATCGGAAAGTTATAGAAAAATTAGAACTATATACTAATTGGAATAAGTACAGTTTTAAATTAACCATAGACTATTTAAGAAGTCTATGTTATTATACCGTCATATCGACATGACTTCTTAAATTGTCTATGGTTTATGTGAAAAATTTTGTTCGATAATAGAAAAAACCTTTTGTGAATGTCAAGTGAGATAACAATCAACCATATTGAGATAACTCATTCATAATGAAATCCAGTCCATTGTGATGGAGGCACTTATGAATGTCTTAATGGAAATAAAGATGTATAGAGTGATTGTTAGTTAGTTTCTTACTGTGGCTATGCGCCGTGGCGGCGGCTACGAGCCCCGGCTGCAGCGCGGCCGTGAGCGCGCACAGGTCCGTCACGCACGTGCGGTCGCCCGCGTGCAGCCGCACGTGCAGCGACAGCGCCTCCTGACCAACACATGCACCATCAGTAGGTAACTAATTTAAAAGTTAACAATATCACTACAGTATATATTGTAAAATTGTATTTATTTTTGCTTTTGTCAACACGTATTAATTAATTAAAAACCCTCGTACGAAAAACACATCTATTCGTATCTCTAAAAGTAAAGAAAAAACAACGTTAGATACCCAGAGTAAAAAAAAATATATAAGCCATACATTTAGACTTTTTATGAGGTTAAAAGCAGTATGTGTTACTCTGAAGCACTAAAACAGTCTTTACACAAAAAAAAACAATCCGTCGCTAGAACTTGAAAAGAATGCTAGAAAAAGTATGGATGCATAATGTATTTATACTAAATTTACCTTCATGTTGAAACAGGAACCACACTCGGGACACGAATATCCAGGCGTAGTTTTTTCTGCCACTATCTGCCCATCAGATCCAATTACCTGAACGAAATAAATTATATCTTAGAAAAAACAAAAAAGAATGAAAAACCTGGCCGATATTAATGATAGAAAGATTAAAAATTAGTGTTTTTAAAACTATTTTATAGAGTAAAGAAAAATAATTAGATGTTTACTCACCTGCACTATTTGCGGCTTGAAATCATCCTGTTTTGAAAAACATAAAAATTTTGTATCATTCAGTAATTAAAATGGTGCAGTAATAAATTGATTTACGCAACTGAATAGAATTTAAATCCCTTGAGAATATAATATGGACATACAATGACATATTTCAAGGAGTAATTATTTGCAAAAACATAACATATGATATTAACATTTCAGTTGTCATTTTAGCAAGTAGTAACATGAACCAAAACTTGATCTTGATCTGTAAAAGGCCGCTCTCTAAATACGAGTTGATTTTAAAGAAATGTGCTCAACTCTACACACACTCGATACATGTCAACTTTAAGTATATTGGGTTCTTTGCATATTTGACTAAAATTTGTCAAAAACAAAAATATTTCTATACATTTGCTCAAAAAGTAAACTTTTCACGTGTGTTAAATTGGCCTTCTAAAACGTTTAACTTGAAGCTACGATGATTGAGTTTTATAGATAGCACAATTTCTTAAGGAGTTAGCACTGTTAGACTGCTGGATTGCTTTAGCCGCCTTTTACCAAATGTTTCGTATGTAGCATGTGTATCAAATAAATTTTAGATACTAATCTTAACATACACCACTAAAATTTATTTTAAACTTAATATAGATATATAACCTACAAAAAAGGCGAGATGTCACAGCTCATTCAAAATTAATTAGACTCGGATGTTTTATTTAGAAGACTGTTTTAATAAAAAAAATAATCTGTTCCTCTAGATATGTCATGAGTAGAATTCAAGTGATGTTAATTTTTGTGTAGCAACATTTTCAATTGTCAGTCATCTGATAAAAAGTTATTTTATGTTAAGTAACTTTTGAAAACAGTCAACGGATGGTAAAAACCACAACCTGTCTAGCAAAATGATCCATCAATAGCTCAGCACAGCAACATAAATTCATTTACTAATATAGGAAGTAGGCACAATCACGTGGTGGGTACAAATCACTATTTGCTATTAAATATTTGTTATATTTATTTTAATGACCGTATAGATGCGATGTTATTCACATTCAACAAATGTGTCGCATAAATTAAATCCTCTCAACTACTGTTATAATGTTGCATTATGTCACTCTACAAAATGTATCCTTGAAACGTAGAAGCGTATTGAAAAAGTATAAAACGATGATGAAACACACCACCTGTACAATCTGAGGTTTGAAGTCGTCCTGTTTGATGACAGTTGTTTGTTGTTGTTGTTGTACTTGCTGTTGTTGCTGTTGCTGCTGCTGTTGTTGTTGTTGCTGTTGCTGCTGTTGTTGTTGTTGTTGCTGCGTCTGTTGCTGAGACTGTGTCGTCATGAGGCAATGCCGATTTATTTTACAGTGTTGCTGTAACTCTGATTTACATTTGAAGGCTTCTCCGCATTCTAAGCACGCGACAACGCCTTCCCCTGTATGAATTCTAGGAAGAAAAGAAAATAGTTACATTTAATACTGTATTAAAATATATTATTATTACAATATATGGTTCAATACAATGTGAGTGTTTCTGTGCATCATGGAGTACTTGATCATAAGTCAATCATCACTCATCATCATAGCATAACACAACAAGGCAACTGCAGTGCCATGTTGTGCCACTGCAAAAAAATTACTAGACTCATCAAATAAATAAAGTATTTGTAATTCTGGAAAGATAACAAAATTCGACAAGTTAAAAATTGTGAGTAATTTCACTAGAAGACAGAAAAAAACTGAGGGAATCATATAAGAGACTTATTAAAAATAATCTACTTATATTTAAAATAAATAGCTGTTGGTTAGTCTTGCTAAAACTAAAAAATCGCCTAGACGGACTTGAATAATTTTTAGTGTTTTTTTTAAATTCAAAACTGTAATTTCTTTCACTGCTACTTCGGATTGCTGTTAATAGATGGCGTTAACAGCCGGTGGTACAATTTTCAATGAACTAGCTAGTGCTGGTAATAATATTATAAAATATTATTGCAATATATTTTCTTTTATATTCACTGTTGTTAAAACTTGGTTGTGATGATTATTCGCGTTGTGACGCAGTCATTTACAGGCAATATATACTTCAGATGAAGATCATTGGAGTTAACTAATAAATCTGCAAGTAAATCATGGAGTACTTACTTCATATGTGAGACAAGGGTACGTTTCTGTAGGAACTCCTTGCCGCAAACAGGGCAGGAGTGCGGAACCTTTCCATGTACTCTGCCGTGATTTACCAGTTGGAACTTGCGCGCGAAAGCTGCGCCGCATTCGCTGCACACGAACGGCGACAACGAGCCGTGAAACCGACTGTGCATCACAAGGTGCTCCTGCAATACGAAATTAATTTGATAAGCCGAGATTCTGAAACCTCAAATTAAAATAGTGAAAACCTCAAATTTAGTTGTGTCTGGATTGTACGGATCGATACGATATATCAAAACATCGTCTTGACTGAGTTATTAAAAAGATTCATATAACAATTATTTATTAGCCGCTTTTGTAAAATATGAGAATTTTCATGACCACATCGAGTATTTGAACCTCTTCAAAATTAATAGCATTGCTCAAATTTCAGCACTTTATAAAATTTTGAGTTAAAAAGCCCTAAAAATATTGAAGACCATTACGCTGGCCCAAAGTGGCTTGGTAGGTGAAATCGTTTTCAAAAATAACCCTGACCAACAGCTTAACATACCTTCTGAAACACAGTGGAGCTCAAAATTGTAAGTTTGATTAGACTCATCTAAGGACCGACTATGGCGATAGTTGCTTTGTTTTAGTTTGAGCATTCTAAACTCTACGCCATTGAGTTGTACTTAATAGTTAAATATATTACTTTCTGTGCGAAGCTCTCCCCACAGTCATTGCAGACATAAGGTCGCTCGCCTGCGTGGTATTTGCTGTGAGTGACGAGGTGCCGCTTCAGAGGGAATCCTCGACCGCATTCTCCACACACGTATGGCCTTTCACGGCTGTGCACCTAAATAAAACATAGCAATGGTAAGTTTTATTTTAGACAAGTTAACGCGACGAATATTGAATGTAATTAAATTAATGAATTTTTATTCTAACAGCGAAAAAGTTATATACAATTATTATAACAACCAAAACACTCCGAAAAAAATAAAACATGTCCAATTATGGGTGGATAGCCAAATTTAAATTAACTTACCCTAGAATGTGTCACAAGATGGTGCTTCAAAGTGAAGGCCATTTTGCACTCATGGCATCTGTAGGGCCGGTCTGCTGAGTGAAGCAGTAGATGTGTGTTAAGGCAATGCTTGCGTGCAAATGCCTTGCCACAATGAGCACATACATGAGGCCTTTCACCTGAATAAAAAAATGTACCATGAATACTGGGTATAGTTTTTGTAAGTGATTATAGATTTAGCCCAGGAAGGCTTAATATTATTTTAGGATTATAGAAGGTATACTCCTTCTTTTGACGGGAATGTAAAAAAGAGTAGCATAAAGTTAAAATTAAATATTTGTCCATGCACAAAAGAATCAGGTATATGCCAAAAACCTCAACAAGTGGCTCTCTTGAATATAGCGTGCCTAATACTTATCAAGGTTATCTCTTTGCTCTCACTTCGTCATATAATGGTCACCGCCAGTCTTTTGTTTTAATTTTCTTAAAACAGATTTTTTTTAAGAGGCATAGGTAGTTTAATTATAAGTACCAATAGGTAAAATCATGTTACGATAATATGATTCATCATTTTGATAATAAGTTTGATGATGAGCATTGTCAATAGCTGACAAAATAATCAAGTAATGTAATTATTATAACAATTATATACCTGTATGCACTCTCGCATGTGTGGTAAGATGGTGTTTCAACAAGAAAGACTTGCCACACTCTTCACAGGAGTATGGTCTCTCTTTAACAACAGCCGGTGGGGCTGTCGTCATCACTGTGTTTGTGTTCATCAGCTCAGTCTGCGAGTATACCGTCTGCCAAACAGGTGTTTATATTATTACATCTATAGTAATTTATGTGAAAATGTTCAGTAATTTTAAGATTTTATTTTTTTGTAACTAGATAATTATAGTTTGAGGTGGGCACTAATAACTGCAATACAGTAATTGACTAATGAGGTTATTAATGTTAATATTGAGTTGCATAAACCATTTTTAAACAAAATCAAAGGTATTAAGATAATATTTTAAAAAAACTTACTTTTGGTGAATTATTAGCTGTACCAGGCTCTTGTTTTGCATGCAGTAGATGGTGTTGATGTACAGTTGTGGTTTGAATATTGTCTGCCTGTGTTTGCTGTGCTTCATTCAAAGTCTTGATACCACCATTCAATAATGTGTGGCTTAACTGTGAAGCATCTATAACAGGTGGTGCAATCCCCTGAGCCTGTAGTGCCCGCTTCATTAGGATTTCATTGCATTCTTCTGCAGTCAGCTGAATTGGGCCCAATGGTGTCATAAAAGGTTTTGAAGTGAAGTTCGCTGTAGCTGTAATGGAATTATTAATTTTATATAGTAGAAGTTATAATACTCAAATGAATAGATCAGTTTGTAATTAACATAAACAATTTAATTATGAAAGCAATAATCTAGTTTATTTTGATACTAACTCTGTATAGTTGCAGTCTGATTCTGCTGTGATACTCTGTTAATAGTATGTGTAGGAGCTTCATTCAAAACAAACATAGCTCTCCTGGCAGTTGGTGTGCCTGTGGTTACCACCCTGGTTACTTGTGCTGCAGTATTTGAGACTGCAACAGCTACAGTACCAACTTTCTCCTGCACCTGGGGCGTCTTATGGGACATGACTGTCAGTGTAGTTTCTGGTGATACCTGAAATTTAAAAGTAACAATTTAAATTGAAATTTGCAGAGCCAACTACTATTTGTATAAATATTTTTAAAATATGTTAATTCATGCATCTTATAATACAAAATTACAGATTATTAAATTTAATACACTTTATTCAATTACATAAAATATAAAAAAAACATTTAAGATTTCAGTTTGACTTTATTTGCATATGCAAATAAGTTTTTATCTTTATTATCGTAATAAAGAGGTATCTACTACAACTGTTATTTCATATATTGAAAATGTATAATATATAAATTTTATAAATTTTTACATTTTTCTTGTTATTATATCAAAATTGTTCTATAAAAATTATTAATAAACTGTCTGTTGAGTGTACATCATAGATAACATTTCAGTTATAAGTATTAAGTGTGAAATTGAAAATGTACTCCTTTTCGAGTTTGTTAAAATTTTGGATATGGAAACTAAGTTGAACTAGCTTAGATAATTCTATTTAGAATTACCATCTCAAATGATGCTAGATATAATAATTTCTATAAATTATGGTTGATTTTGTTCAGAGGCATTAAATCATAAATATGCAAAACCATCCATAGATAGATTATTGGAATTCAGCAAAGAACTTGGTTCTATGAATGCAAAGTAAATGAAAAGAATAGAGATGTCACACCAAATAAAATTAGGCATGTTGTAAAACATGGATGAAAATAAGTTGCAGGCAGCCATTGATATTTGGTAAATTAAGCTTGCTTATGAAAGAGAAAATTTTTGTTTATATATACTCAGACAAAACAAAAATATTATCCTTTAGAGCTTTAACAACCCAACTGCAGCCTCACTCACAGTAAAGAATGTGTTAAATCAGATATTTGAGTTCTTGTCACATTAACGATAATACCTCTTTTTTATGTAAATCATATAAAATGGAATTAACAGATGCAAAATAAGTCTTAAATTTTCAGCTGAAACTAATATCACTTCATCATTTACTTATGTGATACTGATGCATGCTTAATTATATAAAATTAATGATGTTGCTATGTTAATTTATATTACTTATTACTTACTTATTGTCTAATTGGACTGTATAAAATATAATTTTGTACTCATTATTGATTTATAATCAGTGTAGATTTATTATTAATACTTACTGTATTCCCCAAAGTGTAACTCAAACTGCTTGGTGTCTCCACCTCACCCTTGGTGAGGTCAGCCGAACTCGTGAAACCCCACGAATAACCAAAGCCCGAAACATTATTTGGAGTTGGCATACACATTGTCACCGTTCAAATTTCTATGTACACGGAAAATAAAAACAAACGCACTAACACAAATCCACTGTGTGATAGTAAACAAGAGTATTCATGGCAGTGTTAACATTATGATCATGTATGTACGCTTTCACAACCACTAACGCACAACGATACTAAAGCACCCGTCAATCAAAATCGCCGACTACACCATCTTCTACAACTAAGATCCTAAAGTACACTGATAAAAAATGCCTTGTAAAAACAAATATTATCGAAAATACTCTCTAAATTGATTTATTCAACTTATTAAAATAGGCGGCATAGAACAACGACGCTACAAGCGACATTGACACGCACGTAATCCCTTACAGTTTTTGCATGGAAATGTCTACTTAATATTCTAGAGCGATTCATATCGTTAATAAAATATATTACTGAATAGTAATTGCTATAAAGATAATAACATTTTCCGAATCAACGAAAACAATAATTTTATCGCACACACAAAAAACCGAACGCCATTTTATTGTTTATGAAAAATATTTTTTTAAATTCTGGTATGTGCTCCAAACTAAAATGAGCTACCATATTTAATTTTTAGAAGACGCAGTGTATTTTGTTTCGTATTAATTTTATGGTATTAAAATGGTGTCGTTACACAGTGAAATATATGTAATACATAATTTAGTGTCAGCTTGGTAACTTAGATGAGATTTCGGTATCCATGCATTCATAAATAAGGTTTGTTAATTATTCATTTACGTATCATTAAATTCTGATTTTCATATCAGCTCATCGTTATCAGTATCATAAAATTTCATCTTCATTAAAATTGTCCTGTAAGTCAAAATAAATGGGCGGCACATATCATTTGTTTTCAGTAATTCCACTAGGCTAAAATTTCTATTATACCGATATCCTCAAACCAAATATAAAAAATACAATCAGAGAATTATACAACATATTTTTCCCTTGCCATCTAATAGTGATACTTAAAAATAGTTATTGCTTATGGTTTTGCGTCTTGTTTTAATAAATTTAAAAAAATATATTATTTTAGTTTTGGCAATCAAAACAAAACGCATCAATCTGTCAAGAGTGTTAAGACGATAGTTGCTTGCCGATTTGCGGAATTGTAATTTGTGACTTTTATTTATTTCGCAGTGTAATACTGCACTAAAGAATAAGCAAAACTGAAATCCGAATCATAATCATATAATTCAACATGAATCCAATGTCAATGGATAAAGAAGAACCTTCGTCTTTATTAACAACAAACCACCCTCTGGAACAATTTGTGCTTTTAGCAAAAGGTGCTAAAGGATTTGCGTGTGCGGAGCTTATTAAACAAGTCTTAGAAGCGCCAGGTGTCCACGTATTCGGAGAGCTTTTGGAAATGCCTAATATACAAGAGGTTAGAATTTGTTCCAACATAATAATAACTTATCTACCGCTTTGATATTTTTAACACTGGATCTTGAATTCTGATCAAAATTCTTACTTGTTTATACAAGCAGAATGAAAGTTCTTTTAAATTGAAAAAAATCCTAATTTATAAAAAAATATTTTTCCAGTTGGAAAGTGGCCCTTACACTACTCATTTCAAGACTTTAAATCTTTTTGCTTATGGCACATACAAAGAATATTTGGAAAATAAATCCGATTATTTAGAACTTACACCAGTTCAGTGCAAGAAATTACAACATCTGACTATAGCATCACTTGCAACCCAGGAGAAATGTATTCCTTATAGTGTATTGCTCAAGGAATTAGACATTAAAAATGTGCGAGACTTAGAAGATCTCATTATAGAAGCAATATATGCTGGTGAGTATATTTCTACAACTAAAAAATAGGGACTTTAAAAAAATGTGTGATTATAAATTATCTTTTGACAATTAATTTATTGAGTGGCAATAAAACAATTGTGTACTATATTGTTCCTTTGTGGCTTGCAACATTCAAAATGAAGTCAAACTATTATAATAAAAATGAGTCAAATACTTATACATTTGTAACTGCGTCTGTGGTCTAGTGGCTGATACCACCTACTTCAGATCTGGTGGTGCAGGGTTCAATTCTAAGTGGGGCAAGAATTCTTTACTCACACTCATATTCCCTACTTCATACACCATGGGTTCATTTAAATGAGGCATGCGTTTTGGGTTGGCAAGGAGGAGGTGACTAGGGTGGTATGTTGTATGCTGCTCTAGGTATCTTGACATATGGACTCCTCTACTGCTTATCATCAGGTGATGTTGAGTCATTTGCTGAACTTTTATAAAAAACATTATGGTTATGTTGTAAATGATTATAAATAATTGTTATTTAATTTTGGTGGTTTTCTGACTTGTTTGAGATTTATTTTACAGTAAACTATAAAGAGATATCATTACACTATTTAGTTAACTCTCTCAATTATTATTTTTTTAATCTGTTTATTTACAAATAAGTAAATAAAACCCATAAAGTTATTACCTTCCCCTGTGAGACTAAAAATGTAGGAGCAACTATACTACCTATATCTAAGCCTGTATACCTATAACAAGCCCATAAAAATTATTTCAGTTCCAGAGCTATTGTTCTTATAAGTCTGTATTCTGATGTACTTTACATATACTATTTAACTAAATATTCTAGATATAATTCATGGCAAGCTGGACCAGGAATGCAAACGAGTGGAAGTTGATGTGGCACTTGGCCGCGATGCTCGTCTTGAAGATGCATCATCTATTGCCGATGTTCTGGCTGATTGGTGTAATGCCTGTGAAGCTGTTCTGAGCTCTGTTGATCGCCACATACAGCGGGCAAACCACAATAAGCAAAGAGCTATTCGGCATCAACAGGGTATAGAGCAAGAGGTAAATGACACATTCATTTGGTAAACGACACAAAAAACGTCCTAATAAAAGGATTCAACAGTAAGCTGTCTAGAGAGTTACTACAACTCAAAAGACACAAAACCTGCACAGTAACAAGAATCCTTACAGAGCACTGCAAATTAAACACTTGTTTCAAATGGGTATGAAGCAAGATGCGGAATGTAGGTTCTGCCAGGAGTCAGACGAAACCGCAATGCACGTTCTCTGCTCCTGCGGTCCTTTAATGCATTAACGATTTAGCTAGGGAAGCACATAATGCACCCTGAGGAAGATGAATGATGAATGCACTCTGAAAATTTCTGGAATCAACTGGGCTAGGCAGTCAACACTAGTCGAAGTGGCCTATGCGGCCCAAAAGAAACTGAATAATAACAATTATAATTTTTTTACTTGTCACCTAAAAATAACTATTTCGCCATATGCATGATTAGTGAAACCCTGTTTTAATCAAAAATGTCTTTTATTAATTTACAGATAGTTTACATAAAGAAAACTCTAAAGACTCAATTGGAAAATGAAGACTCAGCATCTGCTGGGGGAGCAGAGACACATTCAGCACCAAAGAAGAACTCTGGAAAAGGAAAGACACCTCGGACAACTGCTAAGTTTTGGCAGAAGAACACATAACCTTAACAAAGCTTAAAACTCACGTAATTTGGAATAGTTTGATGTATGTTACTAAATTGTATTGAATTAAGTTGAAAGAAGTTTAAATTTAATTTTAATTGTTAATTTTTAATTGTAATCAATGTCATTGTATGAATTACAGCAGAACACAAGAGCATTTTATTTAGATAATTTAAAAGCTAAAATGCAACTGTGCTAAGTAGCAAAGTCCACCAACTTACAGTATAATGCCATACTCACTGCATGAGAACAACAGCAAATTTTGATATAATCTTGTCTAAAAATAGAGTTGCTCCTTTCGCTGGCTGGTCCAAATTTAAGTGCATCTACCTACTATCTTAGTACTTTTCTTGTTAATTTTATTTAAGACTGTAAAATTATATACAGCTCGAAGGACTTACGGATATCATGGGTAAATTGCAAGCGGTTGTAAAATGTCCTGCAAGTACATTAGCAAACATACAAAAAAATATACAATCTAATTGATAACCTCCCCTTTTTTTGAAGTTAGTAGCAAAAGAATAAAGGATATTGTAATATAAATATTAATTTATTCTCTTACTAGAAGCTGGTTTGATGAGAAATTACACAATAAGCCTAAAACAGAAACATGACTTATTATTATCATGTTATATGACATATTTCTTACTTTATCGAGCTATATGCAAAAAAATCTTGTAATCTATACTAATATTATAAATAGGTACAGTTTGTTAGGTTATAGGGGTTCATTTTTAGGGGGAAGTTTATAGATTTATAACATTTGTAACAGACGTAACTTATTACCGACCGACTGAATTAACTGTCAAAGCGGAATTTTAATACTATATGTATTTATTAACCAACTAGATTCAGCCGGAAGCTAGTAAGATATAAAACTAGATTTTTTTATTAAAGTTTATAGCAATGTATTCAAATTTTCGAATTTCATGTTTCAATACATCTCTATGACTTAGTGCAGCCCATATTTTAATTTAATGTTGTATTGTTGTCTCCACACTGTCTATAATCACACCTGTCTGGGCGTGATTATGTACAGCGTATAGACTCTTTAGACGCTCCTTAGTGTGCTTCATTTTTTTAATGCCTGGAATTAAAATTATTAGCATCCGTTCTCATGTGTATCGTATAACGCTCATTACAAAAGGCATTTAGTAACAAACATGAAACTTTCAATACTTAAAGATGAATCATTTGTATTTGTGATATTGATAAAATAAAAAATAAAGTTAAGAATGTGTACTGCGAATGGATGTGTTTATTTCAATGCTTGTCGATGTGTAACATCAGAGTTGCTTTCTGTAGAAAAAAAATATCCAAAGTAAAAATTTTATGTGCAACAAACTCCATGGATTTAACGCGAAAGTGTGTACATACATATTTGCAAAGGAGCATATAGAACTCCATTGGTTTCTGTTATGATACGATGTTTTTTTAGGTCAACTGATAAACTAAGTTAGCGCGTTCGCATATTAGATGAGAACGGAGTGAAAATATGTGAATACCTAATATATTTTGCGATTGTAAAAAGTATTAATAAAACACCGTTGAACATTATTCGTAATTGATTTCTGTGAACTAAAGCCCCAGTTGAAAACAAAATCAATATAATCCTCTACGATATACTCCCGTGATACTACCAAGTCTTACTACGAGAGAAAAATTCTACATTAGAATTTTTGTTCCCGTGTTATTACGTGTTAAAAATCGTATCGGATTTTATTTTTATTTCATGTTATAAGTACTTATTGAAGCGCAAAAAATAATGCACGTGTGATGGATCATCTTAGGAGTAATGAGGATTTAAAAACGTGGATCGACCTACCTCTGTTGTTGGTTCTATAAACGATAATCACCTGACCTAAATTATTCTCGCCATTCAGTATATATAAATTCTATGAACCTGTTAATAGGATGTGAAATTTTTTAAAATAAGTACATTTCGTATTTCTCTGGTCGGAAAAATTACTACCCACAGATGTTCAAACACTTAGGCGGTTATGAAGTGACAAAGAATATTCGATAAATATCTTTTCATTATCTTTATTGAAGTAGAAGAAATACTAGGGCTAATAAAAATGTAATGAAATACTCTCGGGTTCGACAAACAGGTTACTCTGAGATAGGTGGGTGCCTTTTTCATTTTACCAATTATTACAATTTACATATATAGGTTTAAATCGTTAATCCGTGACACCTACAAATGAATCGTTTAAATCTATTTTAATCTTTTATAACAGAAGGCAATAAAACAACAATTTTGGTGCTATTGTAAAGTAGTAGGCGCACGTAGCCTAAATACTTTTATTTAAAAGGTCCATATCATCGAAATAAAATAATTCACATGAATTAAAACATGTTAATAAACATAAATTTTATTTGAAATTTCTTATTAGCAACCCTATAAAATTATCAAATGCGCGAGAGGGATGTGGAGCAGATTTCTCTGGGCACACGACCGAGACGGCGAACTACTACGAGACGTCTACGAGCGGCCCCGAGCCACACGGCACGACGGCTGTTTTGTTGACGCAGAATCGCAACCAAATAAAGTGCGCAGGCAGTGCAACGATTATCACGTTCGCAGGCCACTGAAGTGATGTAAATAACATAATAAACCGTAAATTATAAACAGAGACCTCACAATCTAATAAATAATGTATGTAACAATTGTAATAGGACATAATACCGCAGTGTGATTGTTCACAACACCATAGCAACGGCTCAGTGAGAAACTACGACACAAGTGACGGCCGCGTCCCTGATACACAATGAATCCGTGATAAATAATCAAAATAAATAAACTTTAGCATCAAACATAGAGACGGTTTCATTCCCGGAGTGCCACATCTCGCAGGCCTTCGCGTATTGGATGAACAGAAAGGCAAGTACTAGATGCCCTTTGTTAGGAGGTCGTGTACACATTTAGCTTATTACGGATAATATTCACGGTCAGCGGTGTTTATTAGATTGATTACAATAACGTCATTATAGAATCATTTTAAGCAATTTATCTAATTACCTGTAGTTTGTGATGGATGACAAGCAACACCTTTTGCGTATTATTGTAACTGTTGCATATCTATGTTTTTTCAATAAACACGAAGACAATTTTAGATCTATATCTAGATTTTATATCATGGTTGGAAAGTCAATTTTGGTTATTTGATTACGTGCTTTATAAATAGCTACGTAGTAAGTGATGTTACTGTGTGGTGCGATTGTGTGGGTTGGGTTGAAGTTCTTTGTTGTGTAGGTCAGCTGTTCGGGGGACAAGGGGAAGGGGAGCTGGTAGGTCGCGCGCGTGTTGCATTATTATTTCTCGTTTGTTTGATTCCCTTTAATCTCTGCATCCCTGCAGGCGGCAGCTTGCTTTCTAAAGCCAGCAATATAATTTGTCGCGTACTACAGGTCCCAGGGGCCTTACTGTGAAACTTCATTGCGATAGCTTTCGTCATTGAAATCATAACTGCGTACTAAAGCGAAACGGCACCATGATAAAAGCGTCAATGGAAATATAGCGTTCAGCAAAATGAAAGCAATACCGATAGATTCAGAGTTAGACAATATGGGAACATCAGCCCTTTTGATACATTCAGGTTGACTTAGAATATGGAAAATTATATAGATATGTGTACAAGTGTGTTCGTATATCTCAAGGTACTCATGATTTACTGCTCTGATTATTACTGTGAGCTTTTAGACTACAAAAATTTATGTAAGTAAATAAGGATGCTCACAAAGTACAAAAAGGATTTTAAATGGATCTTAATTATATGAACATTCTACGTTTTAATATATCGAAGCCTAACTGACAGAAAGATCACAAATATTTTCACACACTATTTTAGGCCATATATATTACAAAATGGTTTTATAATTCGATTAAAAACTTATTTGAAAGATTAGGGAGTAGCGACCAAGAACACTTTCTTGTGGAACACTCAATTGCTCAAGTTTGAACAAACCTATCAGAGCTTAAATTAGAGCATAAACAGAGACCTCACAATCTAATAAATAATGTATGTAACAATTGTAATAGGACATAATACCGCAGTGTGATTGTTCACAACACCATAGCAACGGCTCAGTGAGAAACTACGACACAAGTGACGGCCGCGTCCCTGATACACAATGAATCCGTGATAAATAATCAAAATAAATAAACTTTAGCATCAAACATAGAGACGGTTTCATTCCCGGAGTGCCACATCTCGCAGGCCTTCGCGTATTGGATGAACAGAAAGGCAAGTACTAGATGCCCTTTGTTAGGAGGTCGTGTACACATTTAGCTTATTACGGATAATATTCACGGTCAGCGGTGTTTATTAGATTGATTACAATAACGTCATTATAGAATCATTTTAAGCAATTTATCTAATTACCTGTAGTTTGTGATGGATGACAAGCAACACCTTTTGCGTATTATTGTAACTGTTGCATATCTATGTTTTTTCAATAAACACGAAGACAATTTTAGATCTATATCTAGATTTTATATCATGGTTGGAAAGTCAATTTTGGTTATTTGATTACGTGCTTTATAAATAGCTACGTAGTAAGTGATGTTACTGTGTGGTGCGATTGTGTGGGTTGGGTTGAAGTTCTTTGTTGTGTAGGTCAGCTGTTCGGGGGACAAGGGGAAGGGGAGCTGGTAGGTCGCGCGCGTGTTGCATTATTATTTCTCGTTTGTTTGATTCCCTTTAATCTCTGCATCCCTGCAGGCGGCAGCTTGCTTTCTAAAGCCAGCAATATAATTTGTCGCGTACTACAGGTCCCAGGGGCCTTACTGTGAAACTTCATTGCGATAGCTTTCGTCATTGAAATCATAACTGCGTACTAAAGCGAAACGGCACCATGATAAAAGCGTCAATGGAAATATAGCGTTCAGCAAAATGAAAGCAATACCGATAGATTCAGAGTTAGACAATATGGGAACATCAGCCCTTTTGATACATTCAGGTTGACTTAGAATATGGAAAATTATATAGATATGTGTACAAGTGTGTTCGTATATCTCAAGGTACTCATGATTTACTGCTCTGATTATTACTGTGAGCTTTTAGACTACAAAAATTTATGTAAGTAAATAAGGATGCTCACAAAGTACAAAAAGGATTTTAAATGGATCTTAATTATATGAACATTCTACGTTTTAATATATCGAAGCCTAACTGACAGAAAGATCACAAATATTTTCACACACTATTTTAGGCCATATATATTACAAAATTGTTTTATAATTCGATTAAAAACTTATTTGAAAGATTAGGGAGTAGCGACCAAGAACACTTTCTTGTGGAACACTCAATTGCTCAAGTTTGAACAAACCTATCAGAGCTTAAATTCTGGAAATATCAATAAATTTAAGCCTTCCCATCATTCTCTTTTGAGTTTGATTGGGTATTATTAAGGTTACTATCAAACCGCTCTATTACAAATCACATTTACCATCAATGTCTGTCTCTATCAACGAGTCGTGATTTGATCCTAGAATTTAATTAAGGACATCAAGAGCAGATCATAAATCACTCTTATCAATGTTTCTATATGCCTATTATCTATATGTATTATATATGATCCTATGCTCTTAAGAGATTTATCATTGAGTCTTACGACTTATTAATCTACGACTTACGTCTAATTTCCGAGTATTCTTCTAACAATTTCATTAGTACAGTATTTTAAAAGAATCACAAAACACATTCACCATCAATTTTTATCTCTCTTATGTGTTATTACAAGAAATTCAGCGAAGGACGCCAAGAACTTACAGCACAAATAAATACTCTATGTTATATAAGTGGCTCTCGTGTAATCTGTTAGATTATCCTTTAAGTAGGCGTTACTATAGTATGAGTAACTACGGTACACAACATCAGGCAGGAGACGTTAATTCTTCTATAATATAAGCTGTATCTACTTTAGCCTTATTCGTAGATAAGGTCGTCATTGTTCCAAGATAATCTTTAGAGCTCTACTATATAGAATATCTGAATAGAAACTCTCAGCTTTGTTGATTTTATAGTTATAACGTAATTTTCACAATCTTTAATATTAAGAAAGAATTCAATAATAAATAAATTAAATTATCTAACCCAAATTAAACCTCAATAAAAAGTTGTGTTATAGATGTTTGATAACGGAGATTATAGATAGTAATATGTATATAAATATCAGAATTGCGTGACTCGCGAACATTTTTTTTTGGACTGACTAATACTGTTGGCCGCAGATGGCCTTTACAGCGTTACCGGGGTTTTAAGGAGGCGAGAACCTTCGAGAGTCCTCAAGCCTTAAGGGGCGATTCGCCTCTGGAGGAGTTCTAATCGACAGGCATCACCTCCGGGGGAGGTGTCCCGCTGTCTCTTAGATTCTCCAGGGCGCTCGAGCTATGAGGGAGCGACAAACCTGAGGGTGCCTCTAAAGGTTCGGACCTCGGCTCAGGTGAGTCGTGTCGTGGAGGAGAGACTCGCGAACACATATTCGTACTGGATGCGTACCAAGAGCCTCTAGTTAAGTAGACAAGGGTACTGACCACTCGAACAGACGGCCGTGAATGATAGAAATCATAAAATTAAACTTGAAATTAGCCGTACACCTTGGAGTTACAAATTTGAACCGAGTTTTACTTAATCAACTATCTGAAACCTGGAATTAGGTACAATAAATTTACTGACAACTCTTACCAGCATAATGTATAATGATACTGTATATTAATAAATAATCGATCACCGTCACAATTCCTAGAAGCACGTTATAATGGAATCAAACAGCTGCGAGACAGGCACGTATCCGGCTTCCATAACTGCATGATACATCGCCTCCGTGACGTCGAAATATAGGTGAAACCATTAGTCCTGTAAGTACTCATTATACACTGGCCCCAAGGGTTGACACTCATCCCAAACGAGTTTTAAATAGACAAAAGTCTAAAGTCGAACTCCTACGAAACAAAGTATCCAAAATCATGTGATTTGAATATCGTATCTGTGAGTTTCTACAAGTATTTTTCCATAGTGTTGGATCTTAATTGAGAGTTTCGTAGGTAGAATCAAAGATGCGAATCCCGTAACGAAATTTATTAGTAAATTGCGATATGCATATTATATTCGTAAATTACTAAAAACCTATTTAAGAGTGAAACTAATGCGATAGAAAAACACAAATATCTATTAATATAAAATTTTATTCAGATAAAATACATGTTTGTTTTAAACATAATATTTGGAACTTATCCATTTAAGTTTATATAAACTTGTACTAGGATTAATTCGGTCCTTTCTTGTCTTAACTATATCTTGTACCACCAATACAAATAAATTCCTCAGATTCCTTAGATTTACATTATATTCTTTTAATTATAATATATTTTAGTTTTGAGGTAATCCATTTGTATAAGTGTTCTTTTTTATTTAAAAAGGTCACATTGTAAATATTAAGTTATTTATTTATTTTATTGTATAATATTAATAATTTGGAACTGGTTACTTTAACCAGCTAAGTTATTTTTTAATATGTTATTACAAATTTTTTAATCATTAATTACAATAATAAGTTGTCTAATAATTACAATTCAGACTTATTAAAGTGAACCGTTCCCTGGCAAATAACTCAATAGGAGAAACCATGATGATTTGTAGAAAAAATGAAATAGAATACATAAATGAAAATATGCTTAAAAAAGTGTTCATTCAGTAAAAATGTTTAAGGCCAATGACTGAAGCTACTCCAAAGATTTCAGTTATTTTAATTAATCATTTTTACAAAGATTTATCTTTTGTTGGATTCTAAAATCTTTCTTTGGATGAATCGCGTTCGAGGCGTTGTGAAATATAAGATTATTGAATGAAACCCAGCATAAATTGCCTCTACATGAAAAGTGTTGGACTTGTATCTTTGTCTATCTTCCGATAGATATCTTTTGGCAGCCCTTACGGCACTTCCTCTTCAGTTGCGGCCGTAATATGGGATTAACATTCATTCAGGCGTCCCAGTTACCTGCTACAGTTGCATTGTACCGCCCAGCCCATCACTAACAGATGTAGGGTCTTACTTAACATAAACTACTAAACAATGTATAACATATTATCTTGCTAACCATTGTATAAGCTTTGAATAGTTGAAGTGTTTTGTCAGGTTCTGTCGAATGACATTTTAAACTTAACAAAACAGTTAAAACACTGTAACTAATAAAGCGTATATAATTATTAGAAGAAGGTAGAAGGTTCACTTTGTGTCCAGCTATTCATAAATATTAGAAGAGGTTTTACAACTTTATAGATTCAAAGCAATCGTGCAATTCCATTTCTATAGCAACTGCGCTTTTTCAATTCAATACTCATAAATGCATTTGTGAATGTCAGATAATATCTCAGCATTTTATTTTCCATTCCAAGCTAGAAATGCTACAAATAATTTGCCTTTTCAGTAAAACGAATGTTATTTGAAGAAAAATAAATAAAGGCTTAATTTACGCCAATACCATATGTTGGATGTTAATAATATTGCTTTGAATCAGAGCTATCTAAAAAGTTCATATTTAATAGATAATGATGTTTCGAATGCGCAGTCGACATTTTAGTTTAATATTAAATTAATATTGATTTTGTCAAGACAAAATGCATATTCCACAATAATAAATAAACGCTTCTATCTACTCTTCTAAAAATCATCATATTCAAAGAATAGTCTACTGGTATAATAAATATGATAAATTGGTATTTATTTTTAAAATCGTCATATTTAATAGCCGCCGTTTGATGCGAAATCATAGGCATTGTAACCAAATAAAATGGTAATAATGTCAACGTAGATGTCGATGTTTACTATGAAGATGACGTGATGATCATAGAATACATCTGAAATCATAGAATACATGCATTGCGACGAGGGGTATGAGGTGATTTAGGTGATTGTTCGATCGAACCCTTGGTCTTAGACTTCGTAAGATTTTACGACCCTTTAAAATAATTAATATTTGACCCTTTTTTACCCTAGTGAACAAAAATTTTAGTAAATTTAATAAAAACCTACTAGGACATTTCAGCCCTAGTTAAAACCGGTAGAAAGTTAAACGTTAGCGGTGCGTTGACTGATTTGTGGTTTTCTCCGTGCACGCACTGCGTCTCAAATTCCGCGGTCCCAACTCTATTGTCCCACCTGTGGCAGTGCAACGAACCTTTCACGCCACCACAAAAGCACTTGTGACCCTTTGTGACATTTGTAAAGGTGTCACTGTAACAAAATAGGATTTATTTGAGTCCTTTATAATTAGCGTCCCTCCATTCTTTTTTATCTGTTAATGCAAAACACAGTTTTTAGTATTTAAACACTTATTGTATACAAGACAAGTAATTTCTTGTGTGTGTTAATTATCGTTTTCGTAAACATATGAAAGAATGGGATGGTCAAAATTAATATTATACAAATCATTAAAAATTGTACTATTAGTTTACCCACATTAATCGTAACTTACATTTGATAGTCAGGTAACAGAGAATTGACGTCACCGAACTGTAACATTTTATATAGAGCGTTTTTTTTTCTTTTAATAAATGTCAGTTTGCAAATGAACTGTTATTTATGCAATATTTCTTTTTTATTGACAGTAAACATGTGAATTTAAAAAGTAGGTAGTCAAGTACCCTATTGCAAAAAAACCCAAAGTTCATTAGCACCGTCAAATTAGTTTAACAGTCCAGCGTACAATGCCTTTTTCTATGATATTGACATCATTCTATTTATAACGCCTCCAATTTAGCATGTGTTGTCGTTTCATTAGGTTGCTCAATTAGTTGACCTGTTTTCAAACAGTGTTTATCGACGCTTGCATATTAGAGTCAATTTGAACTTACATGATTTACATCCTAGTTTAATTAACCTACACAAAATTTTCACTATTTATTAAATACCTAATAACGCGATGTTCATTACCTTTTCGTTTTTAACTGATTTTTGTGTTATCTATGTGTATGTATATCCGACGTTATCTAATGTTATCATGAATGTTTTAATTTGTGGTTATTTTAATTTTTAGTCAGATACATAAAGGACAAGAAATTCCAATGTAAATAAATTTACGAAACGTCAGTATAAAGTAACAATGTAAAATCTTTATTCTAAAACGTGTAATGCCAAAACACATTAATAATAACACATAAACATTACTCACAACAAAATGATTTATTCCTTATAAATTCCAGTGTTTTAACTTTTCTTTAAACTAAATTTTGGAAATCCTACATGAATATAATAGGGCATGTTTTCAGATTCAAGCGTGGCGATCTTAATAGTATAGCAAGTAAGATAAACGAGCAATTTTTATAAGCTTTCATTGAATAAATGATTTTTGATTTTGAAATTGATTGTAAAATTATTTCAAAAATTGGTTCTTTTTCAGAATTTACTCCTTTAGTCAATATCATACTATTTATGTAATAAATATCAGACTCGAAGGACTAAATGCCCACCTTTTCCAATCCTCCCTCCTCGTCAAAAGAAACCGATTGACTTTCTCCTTGCGCATCCCCGCAGTGACGTCACAGTGCCCCAGATTCCACAAACGAGTGCATTTGGGCCATGCAGTTAGTGTTGCCAGGGTAACAGTGTTTATATGGATTATTCTGTTTGGTAAGTTACCAAACAGATTAAGGCTCGGAGCAACATATTCAAGGTCTAATAATCTTTGTCGTATCATCGAGAAAAAAACATAATTATGAAAAAAAAACGTTGGTTGGACCTAAAATTTAAAAAGTATGAGTTAAGTGAAGTGGGGAATTATTTACATTAACATAATATTTAATATAGCTGACGAACCGAGTTGCTCCGTGATGCATACAAAATGGTACACAGGGTGACGTCATGCTGCATTACCCGTTTCTTGAAGAGTTTTAAACATAACGAAAAAAATGTGATCATGTCTATTTATCAAAACTTGCCGGTTTATTATAGCGAAAAAAATATTTATGTGGCTTAGATATCATCTTGTCTAAGTAATTGCTTTGGTTTTTAAAAAACATTGTCGTAAACGTGAATTAGGTATCATTCATAGTACTGTACACAAAAAGCTTTATTATTAAATTATTTCCTAGTGGTTTCAGTTGACTATTATTGAAAAAATTACGATTCCATTTGGTACACATTGAACACGAATTAAAGGTAATAATTCCTATTTTTTTTATTAAAGTTTGGTATTGTTACTACAATGAGTGTGGAACGAGATCAAGCGTAGAACTAAATGATGTTTGCTTGTCTGGTTTCTTACATTCGCCGTGAACCGAAAGATGGTGTAAATTCAATTAAACAGCAAAATTCCTTCAATGAGTTTATTATAAGGTTCTCATCTTGAGCGCGGTTCAAGTTCTCTATCCGATATTAATAATATAAATTTTATTTATAACACCGCTTGCTACTGCTTATTTACTAGCTGACCCGGCGTCCTTTGTATCACGCCATCTATCAAACGTAATCCGAAGTAGCAGTGAAATAATAACAGTTTTGAATAAGCACATCAGCTAATATATTTTAATAAAATATTTATTATAAATTAATCTTTATTCCGCCCCAATACCAATACCAATTATTCAGTTTAGCTGTTTTTGACTTTTTGCTAGACTAACGTACAGCAATTCGTTTCAATTACTGTACAAGAAGTAAGAAAAAGATAGATTTCCGATATTTGTAAATGTTTGTGTATTATATACCTACTAAGATTAAATACTTATGAATGTATATGGATAATCCTTATGTTAACCAGGTATTATAAGCATTAAATCAAATTTCGTTCGTAATTTATAAAACGAGAGGAAAATATTACGGCAGTAATCAGCAGTAAATATATATATATATATACGTAAAGATGATGATTTTAGAAAAATATCCAGACAGTTTCTTAATACTTACTGTCATTTAATCCAATTTCCTTACTGAAAATTTTCCTTAAACCAGATGGATGATACTTACATTGCTTTTATGAGTAAATGAGTACTTTGGCCACGTTTCTACCGTTAAAGAACAGATTTATTTTGAAGATAAGAACAAATAATTTATATTTCAAATCGTTTTAAAAACAAAAATCTGCTCAATTTTTTATACCGACAAAAGCTCAACTCATCACTGAAGATTCACATTAATTATCTAAGAATACAATTAAAACGGTTATCGTGATTATAACGGAGCAATTAGGCACCGTCGTTGGCAATGAATTGTAATTATAATACTGCTAAGTATTTTTTATTGCGAACTTGAAGAAAGCACTCAGTTATCCAGTGCTTTAGTAAACTGCCGAGTAATAATTTTAAATTTAAGAAACCTTGAGCTAAGGGTTTAATAAAAAAAATAGTTATTATCATCCTAGTAGTTTAAAGTCGGATATCCACTATTGTTTTATTTTGTGATTTTAATACTTAGAAAGTATGAAGGTTAATAGGAAGCATACGGATATATCAAACTATTATTGATATATAAATTGACTTAAAATCAAATTTTATATACTCGATGCCACCCGCGGCTACCCTCGCTTTGAGTTCGGTCTTTCACAAATTTTATATAGCTATAACCTTGACTGATAAATAGACTCAACTCAAAAAGAATTTCTCAATTCCAACCAGTAGTTCCAAAGATTAAACACTACAACCTCCCCCACTTTACCTCTTTATAATATTAATATAGACATAGTTAAGAGAGAGAAGATTATAGATAGATGTACTTAATTTTGCACATTAATAATAACAACGCCGTTATGGTTTTGATGGTGTGTGAATATACATACAAAAAAATACATTCTGTGGATTATAGAACTTTCTACTTTATTGAAGTGTGGTTATTGGTTGTGATATGTTTTAATTATGATAGAAAGAGTTTCGATGTCAAGGGATTCCGGTGAAAATTCCGAAGATCCTTCAAACCTAGTATTATTGTGTAACAATATAATAAGTCCATCGACTTTGTTATTATCGATACTTCCAGAAATAGTTCAGAAAATCAATGGACCACTTACGCTTTGGTAGGTATTTACTTGTATCTGCCTACTATACTTTTATGGGTACAGACGGCCGCAAGACTAACGTAATACGATCAAAAATGGCCCTTATCACAAGTGATTAAAGATAATTCCAGGGTTTCGCTTGAACTGTAGACGTATCGTACATACGTCTACATTAATACACTTCATTCAATGACCTCGAAGAAATAACTGTCAAATGAAATTAGTAACAACACATAAACAATAAATTATTAACTCATTCGACATACTACCCACCTAAATAATACCTATGTCATGTTTGATAAATATAGGCTTTTGATCAAAACTCTTTGCTTCGATTTAAAAAAATCTTAACTTTTTGTATGTTATCACGATCATCACTTCATACTTTTCTGATCCCACAGCTGGGAATAGGTCTTCCCACATGAGAGAAACACGTGAGGCGATTGGTACAATGTGGGTTGGTGAGTGCGGTCGGTTTCCATTGCAACGGGGCCTTTTGAAGCACGGGAGCTGAAGATAAAAAAAATTGACACATCCATGACGCAAGAGCTGAAGTATGTCGAAGAGGGTAACGCGGTAGAGCGTAAAGAGCAAGAAGCTCGTCACCGGAGGCGTAAGTGTGGCGTTGTACTCCCAGAAGGGATTGCGCCATCATTAGGACAAGGACGAAGAGAAAGGAATTTGTAGAGTCAAGCATTGGACGTGGTAGCGGGCACTCGCAGGTTCCTCGTGCATTATAACCGAAAGGTTGGTATGGCCATGGAAGGTGGTGGGTTGACCCATCCAGAGACCAATCAAGACGAAAGTTGCATCTTGAAAGCTTGTTTGATTACAAAACAAGAGAGTTCAAATCACTATGCTCCAATGAGCTTCTTTCAGTTTTGTATCTGATTAGATACACCTATCCCTCGATTTACACGGTACTTGTTTAAACGTTTTTGCTTTTACACGGTTTTCCAAATTTTTGTTTTTATCGCACTCTACTAAATGCTACTGTGATTGAACACGTGCGCTGTGTACACATCTCACGGGGAATCCCGAGCTTATGTGCTGACTTGCTGCACACGCACAGTGTGTCTGTATTTCTTCGCATAATTAAAGTTTTATCTACGGAAAATTGTATTTGAGTGAAAGTTTCACAGTTTCAGAAAGATTTAATATTCCATATTCGTAACTTACAAGTGAGTGCATAATAAAAACCCTTTGGTTTTATTTTTTGTTCTTCTGTTTAATGTTAGTTTAATTGTTATTAAATAAAAAAACAGTGTTTCCATAATATATTACATATTTTAACCTGTCAATGCATTTTATTTTTATTTCTGTGTACACCTAAAAATATTGAAAAAAATCACAAATGTTAAATAGCAAAATTATGCATTTTCGGTTTACACGTTTTTCTAAGGAACGTATCTACCTTATAAATCGGTGGATAGGTGTATATGATATTATATAGTCTGGCCAACGAAACATGATACTGAATATAGACTAGAAATTAAACGATATATATCATCATTACTTTCCTTCATAACGCTTTAATTTCTTGAATCTATTGTTACGAAGTAATGAATAGCTTACTTGTCAATATCTACTCTATGGTCAGTATTATTTATTTATTTACGTTACATGGTTAAAAAAACTGACATTCAACAATTGAGTACAAAGGTAAAGGTGTTTCATTTGTTAGATTCTACCCCCCATGCCCTGTAATTACACTGACCTTTACACCTTTGGTTTTGTTCTTAACACTGGATTTACCAGACCAGTCACTTAGACTGAACCTACAATTTCAATTCAAAATTTCTACTATATTACACATATTTTTTTTCAGAAATGATGTTATGATTTTTGTAGCTATAATTAGAGAGTACGTCTTATAAACTTAATGTTATTTTATTTACATTAGTAACAATTATAATTTTTGTTGTTGACATATATTCAAATCGCTGGTATGTCTAGTGTTAATGGGGTAGCTCTTGGCCATCATCTTACCAGATGTTAAGTTAAAATAAGGCCTAAGATGGAAGTGAACTACGCCTGGATTGCTCAACCACAGAGGCACTGTCTATAATATTTCGAACTGCCGAAACACAACAATGGTATTAACATTACTATTATGGAGGCAGACTTAGGTAAGACGGTGGTGGCATGGCGGACTTAAAACGGAGGACGGAGAAACCCCACCAAATAAACCAAGCTGTATAAATAAATAAATAAAATTCCATATATAAATTTAAATATTGATCACGAGACGTTCCATAATGATAAGTTCTTAAAAACGTAAATTTAAATCTTGAAATTCATATTCCTATTATCAATAAAGGCTTTACCAGTCAGTTGTAAGGTTTTATTCAACAGTTTATAGTGTTACAGTTCAACGCCCGTTGTAACCATTATAGTAAAATAACATCTAGCACATCACAGTAGTACAACCCATAAACGTTTCCGCAGATATGACCTGTGAATAGCGGCACGAACTTTTTATGGCAAACTTAAAATTTCCATATCTGTAAATGTATACTTTAAACGGTACTCTCTAGGTTAAAAAAAGGCATTAGGAACTATAATAAAAGGAATACAAGACATTTTTCCGTATGCTTCTAAACCTATAAATTTAAAGTGAAAATTAACAAGGACAATTTTATCGCTATTACTTATACTTATAACTCTACTGCGTAGAAATATGTTTTTCTACATCTTCTTCTTCTACTTATATATAAAATATAGAGATGTTCCTTAGCCTCGCTAAAATAAAATAACGGCTTGGCCGATTTGAATAATTTAATTGTGTTTTGATCGGTTTACTTTAGGGGTGTTTTAAAAATATAAAAAATCAAGGAAACCCTAAGTTGTAATTGTAACTTATTATGGAAAATATTCAACTGAAGTGCTATTCAAAACTGTTCTTTTTAATTCGAATAATTTTTGATAGATGGCGGTAGTAGTGTTGAATTGTGAAACTATAGGTAAAATATATTCTGAGATGCATTTCAATAACATTCGAGTCCTCAATTAACTGTTAATTGAGGAAAATATCTTTATCTGTCAATTAATTAATATAATATTGATATACTTCATGCGCCATGTTAAATTGATTAAGTAGTTAAACTAGGTCGAAATGAAACCGAACTAAAAATTTGTATACAAATTTAAAAAAATAAGCAACTCTTAGATACTCATTACACTTCATTGTTTTAAGCCAGGTTTATTTACTGTATGTTATAAATATACTCGTAATCGAACCTTGCTATTTAAGTCTTTAAGTATATTTTTCTAGGATTTTATAGAATTCGTTCGTACTGTTTATTTTTCAACGTTATATTAAAACAGGCAGTGCTACAGAGTGTGGCAACAGGAAGGGCACATTATATGACCTAGTTAAGCAATATCAAATCACACTAGTAACATTTTCGACGCGTGTTTATTATATCGGCGTTCAATAAATAGACCTGATTTAAATAACCTATATTCCTATTCAAATGTATTACGACTTTGTTTGAAACGAGTATAATTTTTAATTACATATCTATAAATATGTATCAGTATCAAAGACCAAACATCCTTGTATGTAAGTAAGTAATCACAGATGAATAGGATCGAAATATCTTCATCGAATCTTTGATTATAAAGCCCTTAACGAAAGGGAATTGAAAACGATCTTAAAATGCTATTAACTTTAAAATCACCACAGATAACAATGAATGTGAATAATTTATTCTGTCTGGGTAAAATGATAAAAAAGTTTGCTATATATGGTAAAAAATTCTTAAAAATACGTGTTCACAGCATAATTGATATTCTAAGCTCATCCCGCCTTATCTACGATCGTAAGGAACTCACATAAACTTATTTTGGCTTGACAATTGTTTTCGTAAAATTCGTGTATACCTAACTACTCATAATTCTTTTGAAGATCTAAGATACTTATACAATTATTTTCATTTTGATTCAGCTAATTCAATTCGTTTTTGCCGTTGTGCGGTGGATGTCTCAATCACTATTTTTAGGGCTGTTTGCACGTCGTATGTTTTTTTGTATATTTCTTTCTCTGTCAATCCTATCTTCAAATCCTTTTTTTATTCGATACAGGTAACACTCTTACTTTCAGCAATAGCTGAGGTGGGCCCATTGTCACTAAATCGGGGTCTCATGATGGGATCCTGGAGGAATTGAGGGAAATCTTAAAATTTTATTGGCACGTTTTTCATATTTATTCTTGTGCTATTCGAGTATTATTATTATTATATATAGAGTTCTGCTGGTCCCACTGACACCAAGTCAGAATCTGATGATAGAATTCCAGGGAAATCGTGAACAACCTTCAAATTTAATAGGCACATACTCTAAATCTATTTGAGTATTTTGTTTAGTTAGCGGCAAGATAGCCAGTACCTCTATGTTGAGGAATCCGGGTGCAGTTCGCTTCCACCCACGGCCTTATCTTCGCTTCCCATCAGATGAGACCGAGATCCAGAGCTACCCCGTTAAAAATAAAAAAATAGACAGCAGCGCCTTTGTTGTGAAGTATTTAAAACTAATAAGCCAGCTGTACGCAACTACGACCGCAACGTCTTGAATCGATTGAAACTTACACTAGGGCTACTGCAGTGCATCGGGCATGTTTACCGAATACTGAATGGACTGTTTTTTAATACGCAAACTATGCACCCCTGGTACGCAGGATTCGCACCATGCCTATCAGTATCCCGAAGGCCTAGATAAGAAGCTTTTTGATAAATGCATTCGAATCGCTAATGTGTTTGGGATTTGACAGAAGTGATTCGGTTGCGATAATCGTAATCCATCATGTCTAGGCCCTCTGAAAGATTTTAAGGCCAGTACATGAATCATACAGTTATAATTCGTGTACTAACTGATATTTGAGATTTTGAACTGATTTTAAAGTTTGAATAAATATCGTTTATTGTTAGAAAAGAAGTAAGAATGAAAATCAAATAAATTATGTTAATCATTATAGTTTTAAAGCAGAGCTAACTAAAACTATTGAGAGAGACATTTAATGAGGATTTGTTCAATATATTCTTATGTCAACATTTATTTTAAGTCACATAAAATGAATCGATGTTAAAATATAAACATGAAATAAAATAATATGCTAATTATTTTTATATTTAATTAGAATATTTAATAATATGAAAAGTGATAGAATTGACATACTTGAACAGTGTAGTGTGGCAATTGTATTAGATTAATTATCGAAAGCTTTCTTCCGAAGTAATCTTATTAGTTACTTTAGTGCCGTGTAACACCAAGTATTGCGTTTACTTTTATCGTTGCAGCTATTTAATGCATACTTAATGGTTTGTGCGACATAGTCCCACCACCTCTTGTAAAACTATGTATACTGTATTTCACACTGCGATTTTCTTTAAATAAAACAAGTTTAAGTGGATTATTAAACAACTTTTAATGAATTATTTTAACATCCTTTATTGCCAAAACACAACCAAGAAGGCTTCTTAAGAATCGATGACAGTTAACCTTATTTTTTACTAAGCTAAGTAAAGCAAAGGAAAACTGGCCTAAGTCCAAAATAGACAGCCGATAATTTGAACAAACATTTAGTTTAATGAACTGTACACAGAGTATGATGCGTCTACACTTGATAAACGTTAACAAGGATGACCAAATGTTGATTTACATCTGAGACTGACGGAGATGTTTTCGAAAATAAATTAAGTTCTTGAATTTAATATGTCCTTGTAGGCTGACTGTAAATAAAGCAGCCTTCATTCCTATATCCTCAATTCTCTTATATCCTGAAGGTTCAGTGGAGGTACTCGATTAATGTGTAATTCAATAGCATGGATTAGTTAGACATAGGTTTACAACAGTTTAAGGCCGTAAATTAAGGTTTCTGAAGCCCGTTAAGGAATCTTCGATACGGTTGTATTTTTTTTTAATATTACTTTTCTGATAGCAAATAGATTGATAGTTCTATAGAAATGCGAAGGGGTATTATTAGTGTCGCTAGCACGTGATCGCAAGACAATCGCCATACAGGTAAAACAAACTATTACATTGTTACCTTTTAGTTTTGTTTAAAACTTTTTTTTAAAGTTTCAAAGTTAGATGGATGATATTTTTGAGTTGCATGTCTGTTTGTCTTTTGTTAAAAATTCTTACTTGGTGACAATGGGACCACCTCAAGAGTGCAGGAGTATACTGTTAAGAATAAAAAAAAATTAAAATCGATTACGATATCGATATCGATTTAATTTCATCGATTTAATATATAACTTACTTTATGATTTACAATCAATCGTTCGTGTTTATAGGATATTTATATTCTAAATCAAGCAATCAAAGGATGGAAAGGGCCTAAACTAATGACACTTTTGCACTATTGAAACATCGAATTCCACAGTAAATTAATATAAAATATGAATTATTTATTATCCAGTACCTGCCATTGTAATTGTATATCTATGTATATTATGTAGAGTTTATTGTGCGATAACATTATATTATACTAATAGAACGTTACGATAACACGTGTTACTATTTTCAAGCACTACATCTAACCACTGTAACATGATATATGTAAACTTACAAGTCTTAAATCAATATTGTATGTTATGCTGAGCGTGTATAATCAATACTTATTTGAATAACAATACCTATATTTTGTTTGTAGTTCTTAATAATGCGATTCGTGTTGCTTCTATTATCAGTTTCGCCCAAAGCTTCTAAATTGAGACAGCTAGAATAAAAACAAACTAAAAACAACAGCTAGAATTATTCTTTTAAAGTTTGAGAATCTTTAGTACACTTTATATTTTAGGTAAGTTACATACAACGCTAGGTATTAAAAATGTAGGTAATAAAAAATTCAAAGTTTTAATAAAACGAAACGATTTTAATTTAACGTTTGACTAACTCGGCGTGTGCAAAGTCACAGAAGTGAAGATACTTTCAAGTCTATGACAATGTGCTGATAATGTCAGCCTATCGTTGTTTTGATCGCATTTTGTATTGTATAATGCATTGCTGAACTGTTATCTTAATAAAATAACTAAAAAATCACTTTTTTCTTTATAAAATCACTTTTTTTTCTTAACAAATATGTTTACTCGTGTGTAAAACAAAGTGCGTTTTGTTTGTAAAAAATTTGCTCTCATTACCATAGATAGGTTATTAAGTACGGTCATGCCTGTAGTCAATGTAATTGAGGCAGTAATAGCATCTTAACTTTTTAAACTAAACAGGGATATATACGTTTTTTGTATTATTATTTTTAATGCCACTAAAGTGGCAACCAAGTGATGTGCATTCAATGTATTATTAGTAATAAAGTTACAACGTTATTATTTATATTATTTCGCGGTGCCATGTTGTTCTGCTTGATTGAGAGATAGCTTGACACTGGCGATGTCTAAAAATGAGTAAAGTACCGGTGAAAACAATTACAACATTAGTCAAAACAACTTTTAACTGTTTTGTCTGGGAAGCAAATTAAAAATGCAAAACTTACAAGTATAATAAATGTAAAATAAAGTCGAAACGAACAAAAATTTTTGATCCCATCTGAATACAATCTTTGAAAAAAAAGAACGATAGCAGTTCTACAATTTTCGTTCATTCAATTCAAGCGTATCGGGATAAAAAGACCATGTAGTGTATGAACAGATCAAATCCTCATTGAATATCAATAAGTTAATTACAAACCAAAAAACTGGGTTTCACTTGCCGTGCTAATTTTTAAATCACACTTAATCAAAGATGGCGTTTGATACTTGTTAGTTGTTGGTTATGATTACTTGGAATTCTATAGCATTCGTCATTTGTCTTTAATCTTCTAAAAGAATAAACTAAAGATTTTTCTATGATCGTCTGAGAAGAAATATTGCGAAAGAAAACAAAATTTCGTGATTGAAGCTAATTATAGATCACTACTATGCATTCCGCTAAACAATGCGTTTAAAAAACTTTGACTCACGCTAACGGAAGTGAACAATGAATTAAAAACGATGAATATAATAATGAACAACAAGGTACAATGGTAAAAGCAGTTACAATAGTCTAGAAACTTCTTTTTCGCCAACCTTCGTCATAGGAAGTGTTTTGACGAAAGCGTAGGTATGTAGACTTTCTTTTACTCTCAATAAAATATTTCCTCAAAGCAGGGCTGAGCTTTGAACAGTTTTACTCACTACAACCACAAGATCACATTACAACTAAACAATTTTTTCTTGGTTACAGTCTTGTGTAAATTGAAGGTGCCTTCCGAATAAGCCACTTCAAGGAAACAAAAGAGCTTTACCTCTCTTAACAAATTCTAAACATTCAAAAGTATACCTAATAACATCATAAAAGAATAAGTGTTTTTTTACCTGATCTCCACCACCAACAAGTTTACAACAATAGCTCGTAATAAATATTATACCATCATCATTGGCTAAAAGTACTTTGAACTTTATAGGTACCAGCTTTTCATTTCACACGATGAACGCACGACTTAGTAAGTGATGTTTTCTTAGTTTATATTTCTTTCCATGATTAATGAAGAAGAAATTACAGACTTATTTCGGTACCAGTCATTTCATTAGATAACAATTTATTGAAAATACTTAGGTTGTGAACTTAGTCAATCAACAAGATATGATTTCAATTTTATTATGTTTTAGTGCAAGAGTCCTTATGTATTTACTAACACTATATATAATATAATTTAATTGAATTTCATATCTTATCGTTTTGTAAACCTGTTTTTAATTAATATGACAATTGTTGGACTGTTAGTATTTTGAAGGGATTTTGATAATAGATAACCATACTTTGATGCAAAGCGACGAATGATGCTATGAAATCGGATATATTTATGAATTTTTCATAAAATATTAAATCGTGCATCACTAATATTCAGCTCATTGGCATTCGGTGCCCTCTCGTGTTCATAGCATCGCTCTCGAGATATTTATAGTATGTGTGACGCAAATTGCATGTCGGAAGCACTAGTGTCGTGCGTGCAGTCAGGAATCGCATTTATCGTATCCACAACATTTAGATTTCTGGATAGATCGCTAACTTATTCATTAGTCTTATGTTTGGTAGTTGGCCATCTTGCTGATTGCATCTTGGTTGGTGACACCATCATAACTATTTTGGTTGTATTCACTGTGTTTTGGAATGAAGTAATTAGCATTAATTTCATTTGTCACTAGAATGTCAACGCACCTTCAATATTAAATATACTAAATTAATAATTTCAAACGATAGCAACAGATGACGCGGCACTTTTGTAAAGCGAAGTTTTCATTTGGACGTGTATAGGTCTAATAAATTAATGTTTTAATTATTCATTAAACTCAAGCTTTCGTAACCTCGCTAAGTTTGAGTGACCTCGATAACAGGTAGTTGCACATAGGTAATGCCTTGTTATTTCTCATGCCTTTAGGTGACAGTTTAGACATACCAACAGATTATTGTTAAACATTCTTTGAACATCTGCTTGTTAAACATTCTTTGTCATGTTGAAGGATTTAGTTCAAAACTATTCGAAAGTTTTCCGAAACAGTAGTTCAAAAAACAACAGCCTTATTCTCTGTGATATGCGAAAATTAATAAAGTTTAGCTTTTAAGCGACTGTATCGATCATTCTCTTACCGTTTTGGTATATCGAACCCTTTCACTCCGTAGACGGACACCATAAAAGATTGTGTGCTGTGGGCCTTGCAAGTTATGCATAAAACTGAATAAATATATTATAGGGTACCAGAGTTACCGATTTCAGTATTAACAAAGATCACCATACTCTAATTTGTCTGTGGTTTCGGAATTCATCAAAAGTAGCACTCCAAAAGTAAACTCAAGTAAAATAAGTTTTTGCATACGAACTTCTTGTGGATAGACAGGTGAATGGGAATAGACAATTTGATCACGTCCGAAAAACAAACAACCTGTGGCCGTAACTTGAACGACTTTTGTCCAGCAAATTTATAAAGTAGTTTATTACGTACAGAAGTTATTAATTTTATGACTAACGCAACGTTTTTGGTGGTTAAACCATCGTATAACTAAACCGTTCAAGCACCTTTGCCATTGCGAAATACGTGACATGAGTTTTCATTTATTCATTTATTCGACTGAAGGGCCGACAACAGTAACTCTTATGGGTATATTAAATGGTACCAAGATCATTTTAAGATTGTCTAAAACATCTTTCAGCATTTGACACGTGTAGAAGACAAATCGACCTTGCCTATGAACAGCTAGTATGTTTAATGAGCCAAGATTTACAGTTCATTGTCAATTATTAAGATTGCTGCTTCATTGAGCAATCGTTTTGGTTTGCCACGCAGTTTACCAAGTATCTTACAAGAATAGTTTTATTATTCAACACTAACAAGCAGTTTTGTGAAGTAGGTCACAGTTAATGGTTCCCGTTTTGGCTGACAGTTGCAGGAGTTATAGGTTATAATGGTACTATTTATATAGTCTGCATTATTCATTTCAAGCTTATATTATTACACCGCAAAATTATAAATACCGTTAAATTATGGTATACCTTGCGATAATTGTAAAATAGTGTCCGTAACATACTGATTCCAACTTAATGCATTATTTTTTGGTACATTTTAATCTATCGAAGTGAAACTGTTAATTTGAGAAATGGCATGCGACGGAACTTACCTTTCGCGCTGATTGGTTGAAAGTAATATGCCCCGCACAGCTATATGTGTTTGTTAATTCGTTTATTATCGAATCGAAACAAACAGTGTTTTGGGGATTGTATATTGATTTTATGAAAATAACTCAAAACTATGGAGTTAGTTAAATAACCAAAAAAGTGCAGTTTTAGCGATAAATAAGTAAGTGTTAGTCACCAATCGTAGCTTAAGATACAAACATTTTCAATATTTTTTATGAATGTGATCTCATTTGATAATATTTACAATTTGTAAGACCGATAAATTAAGGATAGCCCTCGGGCAGTTGATAATTTAACGTGCGATATATTGTGGTTCACTTTGTTAGATTATAATATACCGAAAAAAATGCTTTAACTTGTAATCATTACATTAGACAGATTTTAATGTAGAGATATACGGTAGAATTTAGTTTGCACTGCCGAGCGCATGTCGGGAGAAATAGGTGTACACATATATACTGTAGCACCACCACTCTGGACCAATGCAGGTTGGTATCTACTGTTATAAACGGGAACAATGCCTTACGTGCCTTCAGAAGCATTGAAGACCTCGAGAGACCAGAGGGCAACCATTGCAATCGAACCCAGAGAACCAGGACCTCGAACAACTACGCCAGCATGCATGTCTCGATTCATGAGAACTAATATTGAAAGCTTGTTGACTAAATTGAAATGAAGCACGAAAATGAACACGAGATCTTAAAACTAACATGACCGACATCCCTGTCAGAAGCAGGCAGCTGTGACCTAGGCCGAGAGGTCAACTCGGGTCATGTTCTATCTTTAACTAGGTCACAGGTTATTGCTTTGCCACCCAATGAGAACTGAAATACATTTGATTTATGTTTATATTCTGTAAACCTTGTAACCTTTCATGAATAAATCAGATCGACTATGTATAAGCTAAAAATACATCAAAAGCTTTGTTACACAATAATGTCGAGTATGGTATTGTGAAATCATGATCGATAAAGTGTATGGAAACTCTTTGGTGTTTGTGTCGTAAGATGCAGGAGAGACAGAGGGCAGCAGGTCGCTGGGGCGTGTCGGTTGCAGAATATAGGTCGACAAGTTGCTACTAGTCCGGTTTTTCCTCATCTGTAACGTTTTTCCTTTATTTCGTACCTCTAGATTAGTTTTAAGGCTTCATAGTTGAACAGAAATACGTGATACGTATATACTACGCAGTAACAATAGTCACTATGCCGGCAGCCGAAGTGCTTATTTTTCATGTCCCTCGTACATCAAAGTATTTTAAACTTTGCCCTAATATGTATATAAAGCGAACACGGTTTCATTCGTCCTAAAAAATTATAAAAAGCAAAACACACAGCATCAGAGATTAATCTGTTATATGCTAAAATGTGTACAATAAAAATAGTTTTATCATTGAGTTCCTGAGAAACGTTTGCATTTAAATGTGTATCAAATCCAAAAGTAATATAGCATCTACGTGGTAATTTCATACCTATCGTAGATATCCTCTGTAAAATATCATGGGTCCATCTAATAATGTATGAAATTGACAGTCGCGTAGCCTAGCGTTTGATACATAGGCAATTTCGGTTGAAAAAAGGTTTCAAAGCATGAATTTATTAGGTATCCTAATATCTAATATCTTGAAAAAATTTAGAACAATTGTTGGTACGTAAATTGTGGAATAAAACTATCTGCAGTGGATTCAGACATCATCAAGATGTATCAAACTTATTAATTACGGTCGGATTACTATCGACGTAATCAGCTTTATGGCCAATGATCTTATTGTAATGTTGTATCGAAATAAAGTATAATTGCTACTTTTGCCCGAATGTTTTCCAGTTCTCGAAAATATTTCAAGGCTTGACACAACTTAACATTCTTAACTCTTTTAATTTATTATTACAATTATAACGTCCAATATTATTTTTTTAGTATGTTGTAGACGCAGATTATGGTGACACATTTAAGTTTTTTATGGGGTGGCTCTTTAACTTCATTTCTTCTGAACCATCAGACGTTCATCTCTTCTGATGGTAAGCGATGATAAGGCTGAAGTTAGAAGCGAACCTTAATTATATATCTCAATATTTATTAGCACAAATAAATATTATTCAATTATATTTTCCTCTTCAACTGTTGTTTCATAATGTATATCTTTAAGTTAGCAACTGCAGACTATAGTAATAGTTATTGTTCGGACACATACAATTAAATTATTATACCACGTTACATATTCCTGATTGTACAACTCATCTATTCCTGGTCTCGGTTTACGTTTGTACGTAACATGAAGATGTTTAACTAGTTGGACGAACTGAAGCAGGATTAGCAATGTAAATATTTAAGATGACTAAAAAGATATAATCTAGATGTGCAATATGCATAAAGAAATTATGATTCACATATTTTTTAGGGTCAAAGAAAAATATTTAAACGTGGAAAACAAATTGTATACGCATTCCTCATCTTCGATTGGTAATTATAGAGCGTGGCCATTGATCTTGAGCTATGTTATTTTAGTACCTATGTATTTTTATATATCAACCGTTCGTAATTATTCTGCACTATTTTAAATGTTTTATGCATGACAAGCATGATTTTGCCCCTTCCTAAATATTTTACACAATTATCATAGTATTAGCTGTTGTAATGATAAAATAAATTCAACTTTTAAACTACAATTACCCGCGTCGGTTGCTGTGGATTCAATACCAGCAAAGAGGTACGTTCACATTTTCAAACCAAAGCAAAAAGGTAAGTTACTGTATACAAAACGAATTTTACGATCTTTTCAAAGTCGTAGTCTCAGTTCACGGCGCGCTCGAGGCCGCGTAATTATAATAAGGTTAATATAAAAATTCAATATTGTGGGTTGTCGGTTTATTTGCTTAACGATTTACATTGTATTGAACACGCAGTGACTATTGCGTAAAAGTAAATCTATTTACCTACGTTAAAAAAATTTCAAGATCTAAATTTAATAAAAAAATTGTGTTAATTTTTTGTATAGTTTTTCTTTATTATTGTTTTTTAATTACTACTAAATTATTTTTAATTACTACTAAATTAATCTCGCCAATATCAGTGAAATTATGTGTCAATGCAATATTTTATTTTGAATGAAAAAAAGAAAATTTTACTTAAAGTACTTTTTTAACTCTTTCCAAATAAAAATCGGGAACATTTTTTACAATTATATCGATTCTTTACAAAAAATATGTTTTAATCCAGCCAACATATTTTACATATGCTAATTAAAGTTATAAGTATAATGCGTAATCTGAGAAGTAAAAAATTTCTATAAGTATAAAATTCTTGTCAGATAAGGAAGGGTAGGTACATGAGGTGCAAGCGCTCTGACATAATGGTTTCAGTGGTTTTAGGATAGAGATTGAGATAATGAAACTATCTTAATCCATTTCAAAATGCAACTGTTGCCACTCGCCGTGCCAGACGATCACGTGCGGCTTGCAAGTCAACAGTGTGTCAACGCGCGGACCGACTGAAGGCTTGGGGGTTTGTTGGGAACTAACTTCCAGAACAAGTCCCTGAGAGTGGTAGATCATCTTTATGTAAACCTATGATGAGCGGTTGTCCGGCTTTTAAAATGACATGTAGCAAGGTGTGTACATAGTTTGATGGATATATACCATACTCATCCCATAGCCATCCCATCATCCCCCGTTGTTATTGTTAAGATATTATCTTTCCACCGACAATAACGCTTGATATTGTTACAGTCTGAAATCACAAAGTTCTAATGTTTTTTCTCATGTAGAAAACTAGACATCACTAGAACTCAGAAGAGATGGTATTCGAATAAAACCGCTTTCTCAGTACTTGTAGTAATTGCATTACAAACCGCAGGAAACGGACAGACAATCTAATAAAAAGTTTGACGATTTCAAACAGACGAGACTGTCTTTTGACGGGTGAAGCAAGTAACGGTACCCTGCCATCCTTTATTGTCTGCAGTATATTTGATTATAATAGGGTTGTCATCAGTATCACCAAATAATTTTAATAAAAATATTTCTCACTATTTTTTTTCATAACTGAGAAATATACTAAATAAATATACAAACATCCTTGACTCGTCAACAAATATTCGTACTCATCAATAAGTGGCCCGGATATTGTCCTTTAGACCAGACGGCCGCAAAAAATCTCGAGATGTTAAAAATTTCAAATAACACTTTCACCACGAGATAAAATTAAGAATAGTTTTGTTAATGTTTTATAATAAACAGTGGAAGTATGTAAATATACACAACTTACATAAAATGAGGAGGACTTACAATCGCGCTGTACCTTTTTCTAAATAAATATTTCCCAGTAAGCGCACGAAAACAGAGCTTGTATACATGGTAATGATCTTTTATTTCTTAAGAATGAAATGCACTTTCACTTTCGACTTTGCTGTTATCCTAATTTTAAAATAGACAACTTTATTGCAACCTTTGCACACAAAATATTACTAGTTTCATGTATAAAAATGTGGATAAAGTCGCGGGCAAAATCAATATGACTATTCATTTTGACCAATACTAGAGCAAATAATCTTAGAATTGAAAAGCGTAATAACGTTGTCCAACTACATTTTCCATTCAAATTTGGCTCCCAAAATATTATTGTTTTTGTATACCAAAACAGCTAAGTGATACCCCTTAATTTTACAGCTGATTTGCGGCTCATTGATGTCGGTTCGCCTTATTACGTTGCGTGCAAACTGTACGTTATACTTCATACTGTGTAATTCAATGCGCCCAAGCGTTCACCTTAGTTCAGAACGATTAAATATGCATTACTTAAATATGCAAATTTTGTTTGCTTACTGTACTTCTTTAAATCATACCAGACGTGACTAAGTCAATAAAGTTGGAAGATTGATCATGAAGTAGCAGATACCTGAAATATATATTTATACAACTTAAAACTTATCTATAGGTATCGTAACGAGTTTAAATTCACCCATCCGCGACCAACCATAGCGAAAATTACTTTGTTTTCGCAAGCCAGTGAATACGTAATTGATAAAACTAAAAGAGAAACCGTTATTCCTTATTACCAAACGTTTGCTAATCATTTCTTTGGACAAAGAAGAAGTCATAACTTAGTTTAACTTATTTTAAGCTTTGACTAACGCCTGGTTGAAATAGCATTTGGGAAAATTGAAAAGAATAAGGTTACCTTAATACAAACAGTTCTCTATTGTGGTTTTCATAGCACACGCTCTTAATGATGATAGATTATAAGCGTGAAAATAAAAACTCGCACTTCATTACCACTGTACTATAGAACTTAATAACAGTGTGAGACAGTCTTGTGTTCGAAGTTGCGTGGGTAAAATACACATGACCCCATTATAGTTAGTTTACAGTTACGTGAAGTAGAGAGAGTGATAAAGTTTCCTGACGTGTGAAAAGGTACTCAATGAAAACTGAGTTATATAGAGCAGGTGAATTTAACTAAACATAATGGTCTTGGAACTTGGATTGCTTAAATTTGAGAATAATATTTCTGTAACAAAGTTTGTTCTCAGTCTAACAAAATATTTATCTTTTGACGCCATTGTGCAATTTCTAATCCACTATCGCTCTCTTATCATCAAGTGAAATAATTTTGGTATCTGAAGTAATTTTTATGAAATTGGTTCAAGGTTTTATCAAATTTATCGGAAAATCAATATATTGACGAACAAAATCGTTTGCATTTCGTCAATTTCGAGTAAAACTAACAACAAATATCATGATAATAATGCACAAAAACATATAATGTAAGTAATTAACATTTTTCAGAATTTCACGTTAACCCAGACTTCGTACACATATAAAAAATGACATATTTGTATATTGTTTTGGCTTTTTAAATAAGTAGAAAGAAGAATACACAAGATAGAATAGTCTAGAAGAATACATTCCGAGCGAACTCGGCTTTCCCATAATCATTTTTTAGATACGCTGTACACAAATCTGTTTCCGTAATGAATTCTTGAAATGTTATTGGTGTGTTATTGGTCAGTGACCCTGTCTGCACAGGTCATGACTTCAATTCCCGGTAGAGATCATTGTTTATGTTGTGCATGTGCAGTTTTTATTTAGATGATCTGATTATTCTGGTTGTTGTATTTTTTCTAATATGTAATTAACGTGGAATACGTTTAAGGAACTAAAATAACAAGAAAACAGTATATTAGTAATTATTTTTTTAGTGAGTCATCTCACTATATTTCCTTATAAATGAACTCAATATACTGTTTTCTTGTTTGCTAATAAGACATTGTGTTATTGTTCGTCTCATGTAATTATGCATTTGTTTCAATATATCGGAAATTGAATTGAATACAATAGAAAAGTGGGTTTCTGGTGTCACGGTTCCGTATGTTATGCAACGACGAATATTGTATATATGTCTTAAGGGCAGAACCTATTGAGGCTGTACCGGGAGCTTTGCGGTAGCGGGAATTTTTTGTGTTTCTGTGTGACTTGTGTGGCTTACGGTAACTGTACCGTTCCAAAAATTGTTCTCGCAACTCTCTCGGTACTGCTTTAGTGGGATCAGCCCTTTATTCGTCACAATTCGACTATATGTCAGACAGAAGATCTCTCCCTAAAATTTTAATTCGTTCCATAACTTTCGCTATAGTTGCCCCGGGATGCCAATCGTAAAATTTAATCTAGAATGTCTCCGCGCTTTGGAAGTTCAAATTTCTTTTTTACTGTTTCAACTAATATGCATTGGATCACCGTGTTGTTTTTATGGCCCAACACTACTCATGCGTTTCTCTCATATAAGGAAGGCCTGTGCCAGGCCTCTGTCACTATGTATTTGCACGCTATAATTACCTACCGAACGGCTGGGCGGTGCCGGGCCGCCAGCGGCCCAAATGGGGTTGTCGCAAGCGAGGCGCACGCACGTTTTTCAATTCGAAAGGCGTTGTTTGTCTGACCAGCAATCTATTTAATTAGTCTGCCATGTAATTGTACTCGGGGGAATCAAAAACACGTGCTATTAGGATTGTCGGCAATTATAAATTATACAAAGTATTTTTTCTCTCCTCTTTGCAAACTGACGCTAGTAGTGGTGTTTCCCAAACTTTGTTTTGACCTTCATGTATTTCTCGCTCTACCGTCGTGACCACCGTAGGGCGTAACTGTATATAAAGGTTGTTGATGATAATAGATTTAACGACATCCTGGGGAGTCAATTACGGATTGATTTTCTTACCACTTGCGCAAAGAGATTCAGTACTCATTACTTCGTCGCCCATCAGACCAGATCATGGAATTACTGGTACACTTATGCCTTATCCTTGACATCCTTGACAATTGAAAACTTGAAATCTTTGACTTATCCTTGACATAAAAAGGGCACGTACAAAAGAGGCTTGAAAAGACTTCAGGCCAGCATGGTGGGGGTGGCTAGAGAGTATATATTATGCCGTATTAGCTATTTAGATATATTGACTTCTTTAATTGCGTACCGTCCAATCATGGATACGTCTCCAATAAATGTAAATGTCAAAATGCTCACAACACACTTCTAAGGAACTCGTAAACATACAATAAAATACATATTTTAGACAGGTACATTATATACACATATAAGTTATTAGATTATAAAACATCCTCAAAATGTATACTCAATTCAGCCATCAATAATTTACTAAATAACCTTTTTAACATAGATCACTACGAATGTGTCTATGTTCAGTTATTCGTGTGCTCATGACAAACTATTAAATTTCTCTACCTACCTACCCACCTACCACCACCCCCTACCTACCCTACCCAAAAAGCAATGTTTTTTTCTCGTCAATCCCTATATTTTTCATATTTTCTTTTGAAATTGCTAGTTTTATAATATTATTTTGTACCAAATTATTAATTTTTTTTAGGTAAGATCCATTTCATGTTTATTATATCTAACTAGTGATTTTCCTTGCAGGTACGATCATTAAACCGAAGTGATGGCATAACAGGTACATATTTGATGTTTAACCAACCGCCAAAAAACAAGAATATTCTATGATCGACTACATATATTTTTAAGTATTAGATATTATATTTTTCAATGGATTCCTCAAGTGTGAAACTATCTAAATTTTTTATTTATTTTATCCGTTCGTGACTGAAAGACAACAAGGCGTAAAGCCTTAGACTTATCTAAATTAATGGTATTTTTAAAGTTGATGTTAAATCATTTCCAGAAACAAGTACTGAGATGGCATTATATTTTGCTTTTTAAATTTAATTGAGCATCTACGTGACAAAAGGTGCATAAGTGACACTAAATATGTTGACTCAATTCATTAAAGTGATATCTCCTGGGTGTTCTAATTTCAAAGTAAAATGACTCGACAAAAATTTGTTTTTTTTTCAACGAGGTGTGATGTCTCTCAGGCGCAAGAAATAGCACTTACTACACTTAATACCTACGTGTAATCTGGCTAAGAAAGCTAATGTCAATAATTTCAAGCCGTCCTTTTTCAGAACTCTAACATAACAGAGATAAAATTAAAATTGGTCTGACTTATGCGGAGTTCCAATAATCTATCTAAGACGGTTTTGCTTACGAGGCGTAGAATTTTGACATATATGCGTTGTTATTACGCCTAATAACATTATTAAAACCAAGCATTTATGCATTAAAATTTTCATTAACAGTTAAGTAGTATTTTAAGTCTTTTCATATATGCATAACTTGTCTGCCCGGATAAATTTCTGTGAAACACAATTTAATAAAGTGTAAACTGACCATAAACTCGTAACAGACTCGCTTAAGTGCCATAATAACATAATATTTAATGTCTGTCTCAACAACTATCAAATCGATAAGCTCCCAGACGCGTTTATTACCAGACGGAACGGCAGTAGTCGCGACGATCAAATAAATTCTATGTAGATGAAACAAAACTAAACAGTATTTATGTACTTACTGCAACATAAATTGTATCAAATTCTTATTCCAATGAAATAGCGATCCATTTGGAATAACTGTGTTGCGCTTGATATCAGATCTACTGTAGTAGTCTTGCCAAAGTTTTCGTTCAGTCGTTGTTCAGGCAAAGTTGTTTCGTTGATGAACAAGTGCTCATAATATTGACGTTTATTACTTGTGGGGTTGCTGGTTTGATTTTGATTTAATCAGTTCCAGTTTGTATTTGTTTGTTTATTTGTTTGTTTATATTAATTTATTTCCTTACAGCTTACATCTATCACTACACGTACTTAATCTAATGCGACAGAGAAGCAACTTACGTACAAAAGCATACTATGTTTTAAGATAATTAAATTATGTGAATTCGTTCAAAGAACAATTAAATATGTAAATTATTTCATATCCTTTATTATGAGTGTGTAGTGCTAGCACCAATGGGACCGTATTTACTTGGTATATTGGTGACGCTTCACGTATTTTTCACATAACATATTATTAGGCCCTATTTGTCCCAGTATACCCCCATTACAAATTTTGCCCCTAAATTCATTATATATATACAGTTTCAACACAAAAATTTGTGGTACTGCTCATTGTGTCCCACCATACCCAATACAAACAAGTTAGGGTACATCAACGGATAAAAAGCAATAAAACCCTTAGTATTTTATACCAATATCATGTGAACTTATTTTGAATCCGCTTTAACATAAGGCTGTTGAAAATAATAGAATACTACAATTCTTAAAAAAACAACTTGAATATCTATTCAAATAAAATTTATGTTTCTCGTGGGCACTCAATATAACGATCTTGATCTAAATCTAGGATAAAATTACAGAGAAGTAAATAATAGCACTTGAATTCCATAAAGTTTTTGTAACTTTATGTTAACATTAAAAATGATTAGTTGAAAAATTAAAATTTGCTTTATGTAATCCTTAAGAAGAGGTTTAGGCAGTGATGATTATAATGATTTTAAATCTCTCCACACATTATTATTCTACAAAAATATTTAATGCGAACAGAACTACATTACGTAAGCCATATTATGAACTATGAAGTAAAAGAACATTATATGGCTAACGAAGAACAGAAAAGTTGAAATCAATTAAAAGGTTACTGCTGGAACTCTCAGTTCGCAAGCATTCAAAATTGTTCCTTAAACATAGGAACTGTAGTACTGTTTGTCAACTTACTGGATTACCTGATACCTTCTGGTTGTATTCAGTAGCATTTCAATTGAAAAATAACGTACCAGCTGTTTTTTCTAAAATTTGATTCACACAAGACCATTTCCTAGAACCCTAGTATAATACACGCGCGTGCCTTGAATTTCTTTGTTGTCTGACCACAGTCTGGGAGACGTCTACTCCTTTTTATCAGGTACAAAATGTTCTATCCATTAAAGGGTGCGAAGCACTTCCTTGCATAGGTCACTGACTTCGTCGGTAATATTATTTTCATGCAGTCAAAACTTCTTCGCTGTCTGAAAGACATTTACTTTATATTTTATATTAAATGCTATTGTAATATAATTTCCCAATATTTCATTGTATTTTATATTATTTAATAGCACTTTCATTTAATCTTTCAAAATTTATTTCTATTGAAGTATATACCTAGTTATACTCTTACAAACTTCAACATAGCATCCATTGTTTTATTCTGCAAAGATCAAGTCAATATATGTATTAGATATATTGCAAATGACACCTTTTCCGACAACATGGAAAGTGCTGTTAGTAATATAAATAATCATTAAACTTAATTGTTTGTCTCTCTCAATGACTAAATCTTGTAAATTAGATTCGAATCATGAATTGATAACACAAAATAACTAAAAAGCTTCAATGTCTTCTTAATAAAATATTTGAAATCCTTTACACATTTACAGAAAACTAAATATGATTTTCCAACATTTTTGCCTCCAAAGAGCTCTTGCAGTCTCGTCTGGTTCAGTCTGGCGCGCTTATATGAAACCCTTTGTTGTCTGGCGCAGGTCTGGATGCCTCACCGTCTGGCTGAGTGTTGATATTGTCACCGGAATATGTTCAAGAACCATTGTTATCAATGTAACCATTTACCTAGCATATTGCAGTACAGAACTTAAGTATAACATTTGTGTAATTATATCTACTCCCCAGCCAATAATATCTGTCCAAGAGAAATAGAAAGCAAGTATTAATTCAATAACTCTTTTAAAGGTATTATAAATAAAATATAAATGCTAATTGAAATAGCACGTTTAGCCACTGTCATTTTTTTTTAAACTTCTTTGTTATATCTTATAATATTTGTTCTTTTTCCAATTTTAGTTTTTTACCAAATGATTTTGGAAGCTCTTTGATTTTAATCTTTTACATTTTCTGAAAAATTCTTCGTCTCAAGCAAATTGGTCCTTTTACTTCAGTCTAGTAGTTTTATTTTCCCTCTAGTAATATATCTCTTCATATCTATAACCAGCATTGGCTTCAACATATTTTATTTAATGTTTATTTTTCATTCAGGCAGTCCCTAATTTATTTGGTCATAAATCGATAGTTTGATACCAATTTCAAGGAGCTCCTTAAAAACTATTACTCTGTATATACCGTTATGTCTCTATATCCTGTTAATTTGTTTATAAATTCAATCAAATATATGCCATATAAAAAAGTATTTAGGTAATTTTGGGATCCCAATCTGATAATATTTTTTTTATTTAGTAAACTGCATACAACTATGATGTAATTTCCTAATTTATGTTTTTTTTTACATAAAGATTACGTAAGCAAAACAGTGTTCTAATGCATTCACAAGGAAAAGTTGAACAACCTTTGCACTTGTGTATTGCATCTAATAAAGGAATAATTGAGGCAGCGTGGGTTGCAGACTGCACCCGTACACAACAACTTAAATTAAAGTTTCAAGGTAGGTACTGTGTTAGGAATCGTTTCTCCATTTCATATTAATAAAGCTACACAATAAGCTTAAGCATATTTATTTTCATATATAGTTATAATTTATCTTTTCTTGGTGTCTGTTTAATGAAGTTTGTACCCTACATTAACGAAGTCCAAGGGTACATTTAAATAGTTACTACAGGTAAGTAGTATTATGTGACTAGGTAAATAAAAATGGAAATAAATCTAAAGCGCTGAATGTTGACTTAAGTCGGTAAATATACTGAAGTACTTTTGTCTCTTGTTTTAATACTCGGTGCACTTATGGAATTGAAACCTCTTTTGATCTGTCAATTTGTAAATTTTTTCAGTTTCAGTAAAATTTTATATAGACCATTGCTAAAGTGCCACTTATTGTAAAAAAAATGTTAAATTGAAACGGATTGACATCGCTATCATAGAAAATAAGGGGGAAAGTTATTTAGGTATATCGTGTCTATTAAATATTAATATCAAAATTTATCCTGTATTTATGAACAATAGCTCCATGTATTACGTCTATTTTAGGTATATCATTAAAAACTCGTTATAATCACTATCTTATCATTTTATAGTTAATTTATCATTTTACAGATAATAATTAATATTCTCTTATGAATTCACATTAATATTCTTGGACATACCGCAGTTTTATTAAAACGGCTTACATAATCACCAAGTCAGAATGATTGATTCGATACATACTATACGTTGAGATTTGACAATTACACTAGATCACTAAGCGAGGGCTTATGTGAATTCCCATACATTTTTTCATTTAGCGATTGGTATGCGATTAACGAAATGCATCTTGTAAGGGCATCTGTGTGTGCGCAGACTTTAATTTTTTTTCTGTAGCGTTCAAATGATATGGGTATTGTCTGAACCCACCCTATGATTCATTATTTTGGCACAAAATTTTGAATGGCGTGTAGTTTTATGTTATTTTTCTCACCAAAACTATGAATAATACTAAAATTTACTGGCTGGAAGGATTTTTCCAATCTGTTATATTACAGATAAGTCAGACATTACAGATTGTAATGTTAAATGTTTAATAATCGGATCTATTCTAAAACACTTATTGTTTGAAGGTACTGTTATTCATTTTTAAGTCGACTTTCTTTGGTTGTATATAGTTACCTCCAAGCCACCATAAATAATTATGACGACTTTAGACGTAGTCTTTAAAGCCTTAAATATTGTGTTACCATGATAAAGTTACCCTTTTCCTTCTGTTACAAACTCTGTGAAGAATTTATCAAATGAGAAATTGTGCTTAAACAGAAACAATGCCTATAAAGTTCACACAAAATAAGTAAGTAACATGTTTTAATTTTATGATTTACAAAACTTTTATTTCAATAAAGGCTAAAATTTCTTTCACATTCAATTCAACTGAATGTCGACATCTACAAAGTTTTTGTTATATTAAAATAATGAATTGCCTCTTTTATTTAAGGAGTAAAGATTAAAGTAAGAGTATGTAAAAAAGACTTATTTATTTCTGTACACAGGTTTAATACTACAAAATATTATATTAGTAGGGATGAATTCATCTTCAATCATTCTATTTTGTCGTCGTTCTGACAGCAAAAAGTTAACCGATTTCTGAGAAAAAACATAGTCATAGATAACTTATAACAAATTCTCTAGAAAAATAAGTACAGAGCGATTTCATTGAAGTATAACAAATGCCGACATATGATTTTAAATTTATTTTTAATGTCCCTATACAACATGTTTGTAATAAATACATTACTATAGTTTCGATTCATATTAAAATTACGTAATGTGAAATGCTGAATACTCGTACCTACATAAGATAAAGATAAGCCCCACGGCAAATTGAATGTAATGAAAATGGGAAAGTATTTAAATATTGATATGTTAAAAAGAAAGGGCACAATGGTAATTTATTTTCGAATTGAATAAATGAGAAAACGCTATACAGAAGATGGCAGCCTGCTTGGATTTATTTTGCTAACTGTTTTAAATTTATTTATACCTATACAAATAATGTATTGGAAATGTGTTTCATTTGAAATGCGATTACTATTAAAAATGGACTTACGTAATAGGGGAGCTATTCTTGAGATAGAGTTTGTCATTTTTGGCTAAAATTTCAGGAGGACTCTGTTGAAGGGTTGTGTTGATCATGTCTCGTTTAGAATAGAACAGTCCCAGATCTTCCTTCTCTTCCTTCTCTTCAGGGCATCATTATGACGTGACAGAGCAGTATCACCTTGCTCGGCATGGAGCTACGCTGTGATCTAAATCCCAGAGATTACATCGAATCCGTTATCAAGACCGCCTCTCGGAAACTTGGAGTCCTGAACAAGGTGCGTAGGTATTTCACACCTGACCAGTTATGCCTGCTGTATAAAACCTAAGTCCGGTCTTGTGTGGAGTATTGCTCGCACCTTTGGGATGGCTCCGCTCAGTACCTCCTCGATGCTCTGGATAGATAGCAGCGTCGCGCTATGCGTATCATAGGCGATGCGGAGGTAACGAACACCCTTGAGCCTCTGCAACTGCGTCGCGACATAGCGTCGCTTAGTACCTTTTATCGTTTGTACCATGGAGAGTGCTCTGAAGAGCTCTTCGACCTTATCCCTTCCTCTCCTTTCCTACTAAGGAGTACGCGTGCTGGTCTACGGAGTCACTCCTTTACTGTAGCCACGTCTACTTTACGTACTAAGAGATTTAGTGACTCCTTTCTCTGTCGCACAACTAGAGCATGGAATTCCTTACCAGCACTCGTATTCCCTCCTCCTTCTAATAACATGGGTTTTTTTAAAAGAGGAGTGAAAAAACACTTTTTGGGCCGGCAAGGTGAGGGTGGCTAGGGCAGTATATCACATGCTTCACTAGCTATCTTCACATGTAGACCCGTCTACTGCTTATCATCAGGTGGTAGCGAGTCATTTGCTGTGCTTTTTATAAAAAAAATCTAATGGGGGGCAACTGGGGGCACTTGCCCCGGGCAACTTGCCGGCAGTTCGCGCCAAATTCTTGAGATAAGAATTCTAAATATCAAACAAGTGATGCCTCTTTTCCTTCAATTTATTGCACATTACCAACAACTTAAAGTTGTGAGCGAAGCTTCAGCAAACTAAAAATAATTAAATCTTATCTACGTTCAACAATGAGTTAGGAGCGTCGATCTGGCGATCCTAGCCATTGAAAACAAAACTGCCTTAGTGACGAACTTTGAGGAGCTAATAGATTCTTTCGCAGAAAAAAAGCACGCCGTTTAAAGTTGTAATCTTTCCTGTTTATGTATTTTTTTCTGTGTGTGTTTTATGACAAAAATTAAAGTAATTAGCTAATAGATAATAAAAGTTTAAATTTATTACATTTTTCACATATAGTCACATAAAATGCATTTGTCAATTTTAACAGTTTTTCTCAAACATTTCTGGGGTGGTGCCACTACCAAGTATTTACCCCGGTTCGAAAAATCGCAGCTCCGGCTGGAATAGAATGGAATATTGCTTTATTGTGCATACATCAACCAATATTACATCGTATGCTGTCAAAATGATGCTTTTTGTGATGTTAGAACTTTTTGGATAAAAAACTAAGTAAGAAAGCATAAGAGGCTTGACTTTACTTTATACGGGACGGAATTAAGCTTTGTTAATATAATGTGTTTTATTCGTACTAAATAAAGTTTTTAATGGGCCTAATTAGAAAAATGTCGTTTATCTCATTAAAAAATACTCAGAAATGCTGCTTAGCACGAAACCCGCGCTATTTGAATTCAAAGTCATTAAGAGAATTATTTAAATATTACTACTTTCATTTCACACTTTGTGCGTCAACAAAAATTATTCACGACACGCACTTGAAACTTTACTAAATATTTCGCGGCACACAGCTTTCAATGCCATTGCCAAGCTTAACTCGATTTAAATGAGTTTATTTACGTAACAGTAGCACGTCAGCAGTTTTTCTTTGTACTTAATTATTAAGTACTCTCATGGTTGCTTCTCACAACTCGCTTATTTATATTATGAAGGTTCAGCCATTTACAAACCAAACTTATAATCATTTACCTGTGTTCTTCGTTAGTACCGTAGTTTACTTGGATGTTATTATAACCCACCAGCTTGATGGCACCATGGTGATGAGCTTGACTTTCCAGTAAGGGGACATAAGTGAGTAATTCTGATAATAGACTATTGATGACATCATTTCGTCTATGCGCTTAAATATAAGATAAATAAAATCATACTTTTACACTTCGTGTGATTGGTTATGAGTCTTCATTGATAGGGTTTCCTTTTATCTTTTAATTGAGTTTAAGACAATCAAACAAACCTAACTATTTCAGTTTATCTTGAAAATCGAAGTGAGGCAGACACTAATTTAAATCTCAATTATTTTTGAATTTTCCCCTTGTTAGTGACTAAGGTTTGTCATTACTAGTCATATCAATATCTGTTTAGTTAGAAAGTTCTCTTTGTAAATTATTGGTACGCCACAGGGAATATTGGAAAACGCAGAGCGATAGAAGAACCTCCAAACAGAACTGGCTAGCGATTTTCCAAATCATTGTACTTTTTGTCTATCTTCGTGTTTTGCAGGAAGTTTATCTGTTGGCCTTTAAAACTTGAAAAATTATGTCATACAAACATGTTCCTTATATATTATATAATTAATATGCATTTTCTTAAGATATTAACAGGACAATTTCATGGCATAAGTAATACCCTGTGATACAACCCACTTTTGATCGTTCTTATTACTTTTGCAATTATGGAGCTCTTTTGAGTTTTTATTCATGAGCGGTTAGCACTGGGTCTTCATCTCACCTGATGGTAAGTAATTATAAGGCCGAAGATGGAATCGAACTACACCCTAGCGAGAACAGAGGAATAGCTATATTACCTCAAATTGCTGGAATACAACAATGGTGTTAACATTATTATAATAAGCCATATTGTTATGGAAGCAGATTTAGGTTGAAATGGTACTAGATAAAAAGCTTAACCAAATCTGGCAATTCATCTGAGGTAGGTGTTCTCAACTGCTTAACCAAAGAGGCGGTTAAAATCTTGTTTGGTTTTCTTTGCAAATAACGGATAATAATAAGGAGAATATGAGTATTCGTTGGCGCCATAACTGCATACGCCCCGTACAGCCATATCAACTTTCGACATCTTGCGTGCCTTAATTCTTTGCAATAAGATATATTGACTCATAAAATTATACTGCTCCCGAAAGTGCCACGACCTATGTTTATTCCGAAAACCGCTACTTCCGATCATCCCGATTCTTAAATCACATGTTCCATTAAGTCATTAGCAATATATGAGGGGTGTGCCTCATCATGAAAATAATGATCTGCGTCATGTCTCAAGTCCACTGAACTTCAGAAGGACGTCTTAATGCCAACAAATTATTTACCTCGTGTGAATGAATCATTTGATTAGATACCAGCGTACAAACATAAGTCGAAAGAGTCAAGGCCTCCTTTGTTCGTATTTCTCTTAATTATTTTCTTTCGTAGTATTTACACATGACAGTTATGTGAATGGCTGATTATAAAACATTGTTATTGTGTGTCGCTGCTGAACATCCGCGATATACATAGACCGTTACCGATAAATTATTTAAATATATATAATATGTATGTATTTTAAATGTTTATGTTAACGCGTACAGCTTTTCCAATCGTGCTTGTACCCGAAATTGTGTTTCGATAAAGGATATCTTTAAAACAAAATTTATGGCATTTGAGTTAATGGGAAATTTACATAAGCTTTTGAGCAGCTTTACATGATGCACTGACTATTTAGCGATAGCAATTACGGTAAGGTGTTTTGTATACAGGATCAGCTTCGATAAGATAAAAAAGAATAAAAAGAAATAAAAGAAAAAACAAAAAAAAACAAAAAAAGTATAAAAAGTATAAAAGTTAAAATAGTATAAAAAGAAATAACAAGATAAATTAAGATTTACACGCTACTGGCTTATATGATGATATTCGTGAATAACCAAAACCTTTTTATTAGGGATGTTATGGATATGAAATTTCGGATACGGATTGGATACGGATATAGAAATGATTATTATACAGGATAAGGATATGGATACGGATATGAAATTATTTCGGATTATCCGTTAGTTTCGGATAATTTCGGTTACGGATATTAAATTTTTAAGGAATTTCAAAAGTATTAAATATAAATAGCTAATAAAATGGTTTATTTGGTAGGAACAAAAATCAGTCATTAAAAATATTAAAATTAGAATTAAATTTAGAAAGGTCATTGCACATATTTATTACTATATTTTAAGTTTAACGTAAGACTCACAGCTTTTTTGATTTATTATTATTCGTTACTTAATTTACACTTGCTCTGAATCATACATCGTCGTTCAACTTACAATAACATTAAACATATTTAATAGTCAAAATTTAGCAAAGGCAAATTATACTTAACAAAAAGTAATTTCGTAGCCTTATCACCAGAAAGTCTATTTCTTAAAGGATCATAAATTAACCCAGCAGCACTGAAAAGTTGCTCACTCGGTACACTTCCGGGAGGCGGAGAGAGGTACTGTCTTACTAAGGTACTTAAAGTGTTGTACTTAGTATGCATTTTCGTGCAATAACGTGTCGCAATTACAGTCCGCCCCTATCCGAAATTATCCGAAACTTTTATTTCGGATTCGGTTACGGTTACGGAGCTCCCTACATCCCTACTTTTTATTATTAATTTAACTCAGTCTTGCAAATTTATATTAATATTATTCATATTGATATTTTTATTGCTTATTATCGCTAATGAAAAGACGCATAATTATTCCATCTACTTAAGCTTTGTAGGTCTTCATTATACCTCTTTACTCATTTTACGATGACAATCAAAGTTTAAATATGTACCAAGTTACCTATTTTAAGTTTAATGAACCCACTAAAGTTAATATAAAACTGATTGTGTCTATTAATTAGTATTGCTCTTTGAACAGCCATTTTGCTTTGGTCTGTTTATTTCCAAAATGAAATTAGGGAACGTAAATTTGACTGAATCAAACAATTTGAGTGTTTCGTAAACGGTTTTTATTATCTTATTTACATTTTGCGAGCGATGCGTTGACCTAAATAATGTTCCACTTGTAATAACATCAACTTAAATACATTTTCAATCTTATTACTGTAGCATAGACGCTATATTAGAATTGTGTCAGTATTTAAGGTTCATGTGAGTGCAACGATTTGGCGTATGCACACAATTAGCATCAGTTTTATAGTAAATAGCTTTTGCCCACGGCTTTGTACGCACCATGTCATTATTAAACACCTTGTTTAAACAACTGAGTTAAACTAGGTAAATAGTCCAATATTTTTAAAATGGCTCAGTAGATACATGCATTTATTTTATTTGAAACGCAATAGCAATAGTATTGATCTGAAGCGCGAGATGAATTCAAGTAATTGAGGAATTACATAAATTCATCTCGAATAAATGCACAATGTAACAGGTTATTACAAAATCCATTTTATAAAAAAAAAGGAAAATGGTGTCGATTTCTCCACTTTTAATTAAATAAAATAATTCCCAATAGTTGTTTTTCATGTAATAATTGTTAATTTAGGAATTAACTTCTTTTTAAATAAGTTGTTGTTTTGCAGTAGGTGTCTTCAAAATTGTAAGGAAAATCTATCATTGCCAGTAAGTTATGAATGAATGAATTATTCATATATTTCATTCAGTTACTTTATCTAATATAACAAATGCCTGCAAGTGATCAGAAACAGTTTGATCAAGTGTCATCTGCACTTGAATAAATAGTGCGGGAATAAACTTGATTATTTAGTTATTTAATATTTGTGTCAGGGCGAGTGTATGTTGCCGGTGTGCACGTCGTAGTCGGAACACTTTTATAACGCTTTATATCACTTTGAAGTATTTATTGATCAACTGTATGTTGTCTTTGTATAAAATAAGGCTAATCCGGTGATGTGTACAGTATGTCGTGTTTCGAAAGAATATGGAATATGTAATTACGTCTCCCATAACGTCAAAATAATGCTTGAGATCAAGATTACTAGTAATAAAGTTAGGTTTATTGAAGTTGTCGATATAAGGCTCCGCGTTGTTTCGTGATGGGCAAAGAGTGACTTATTTCTTTAAGTGTTACGAGCACCAAAATTCTATTTATCTATTTCTATTTTGTAACATATATTTCATAGTATACTTACTTTAATTTATTAAAAGACTCATTGTAAATAAATCTAACTCCCATAACAGTAGAAAGCTGAAGTTTAAAGTGTTAATCGATTCTATTGAGTTTCTAGTTAATCTTTTTTATGAACCTACATTTAATGTTTTATGTTAAGTGCCCGCGAGCTTTAATTGATTGAATGTGGGCGGAGTATAAACAGTCTTAAACTAACATACGTTTCTGTACGAATCTAGAAGTTTATAAAAGGTAGGTACATCTGCACTCGTAACTAGCACATATTTATTTATTTTCTTTCTTTTGACGTCTCCGCAATATTCAAGTCGTGAAGGTTCCTTTATATCTTCTAAAATTGTCGATGGTTCCTTGGTAAAGATAACCTATCTGAAGGAAATTTATCGAATTTATATGGATATTCGTAATCGGTAAGTACCCAAGGCATATTACATAAAATGAAATTATTAATTTTATTTAAGTATACTTTTAAGGCTAATATGGTACAGAAATCCCGATTACCCCTATAAGTTAAAATCCATTTTTTTCCATACTCCATTTTGTTAATAAGAGAACATTCGATCGTTACATTTCTTGTATACACTTTTTTTTAAATATTACGAATGCGGTGATTGAAAATTAAAAATATGGTATATACTAGATCCTCTGAACACTAGCTTTCATATATATAATTTATAATAATTATATATAATTTATCGTTCACAATTCTAAAAGTCTTCTGGCTATCCTTTTTCTTTAGATTCCTTCCAAGATTATTAATTTAGATTTTGTGTGTCCTCATAATGCAGCCCATTGTCATAACATAAAAGCTCTTTGTACATCCTCATCATTTCAACCAAAGGCATTCACAAAAAACCTAACTGTTATATTAATTTTCCATTAGAATGTATGTATCTAGGTACGTGTCACTAGGACATTGAAATTGAAAGTATACGCGATGATGGAGAAAGAAAATATTTTTTGATGTTGGAAAGTTACTGTTACTTTAACCCAGTTTCCGTAGTAAAGGGATCAGTTAAATTCAATCTTTTTTAATTTTAAGATCCCTATGCTAGCAAAAGCGAAAACGGTATTCGCCGAACAGGAACACATTATGTATCCTGACGAAATTCCCCAGTATTCAATAAAAACACCGAAACCCTATTATAAAAATGATATTGATGACAGGAGAAATATCAGGACTCAGTACCCTATTACCTAACTTTAATGGTAGGTATTCGACTATTGTAAATCCACTGCCTATAATTAGGATTGCCACGCAGTAATGGATGGCCTTAGAAGGTTTCATACAAATCGTTACTGCTGATTTCTTTGGCATGTGGCAATTTCTTTGACAGTGCCCTTCGTTTTGGATCGCTCTTAATTAAAAGTAATGCAAATACTTTGGCACTTGAGGGTATACGGGTGGATCGTCGCCCAACTTGTCTTGCTGTGTCACCGTTTGAGTTCAAACTATTTAATCCAAATGATAAGTTCTTCTATTGTTTCGTGTAGTTTGTGATGTTGTTGTCTCGAGATCTTAGCTACCTTTTTTGCCAGCATAATCTAGTGAAATTTACAGGATTTGCCACACGTGAGTAATGCCCAAGGTGGGACGACATCCAAGCGTTTATATGCCACGATCACCGCTTGTCTTGCAAGCCGCACGCTCTTCGACACCCTTATTGTATAAAGTAAATTGTAAGAGATATTTATCCTGATTCCTAAATAATTAAATTTAAGTCGTCTGTATTTCTTTCATTCCAAATCGATATGAAAGGGATAAAATGACCTTTTAAGAACATCAAGTTAGTTTGACACTTTAGATTTATAAATCCAGGCGCATATGCTTAAAAGTCGTCATTTTAGAAACATCACAAACAATTTGTCTTTTTCTTGTGAAACTAGTCCTGAACTTAAATTTAATTTATCCGTACACAGAGGAATCGGAAGTACTGTATTATAATAAGGTCCTAAAAGAAAAATCAACCTTGAAATCAGCGGGAATGTAAGCATTTTACCCGACTGACCATTTTACAACCTGATTTTTATGAATCTTATGATTGATAAAAACTTCGGATACCTACCGATAATTCACTTATTAATACTTTCCTGTTCCAGCGCAATATTGTTGCCTTCATTAAAAAATATCAAAGAAAAGTATTTATTCTCACAAAGCAAAGCAAAGCATTTATTTATTACATCGTGTCTAGACAACATGCTATCTTCAATCAATATATATATACCCATTTTCATTTCATTTCATTAAGATGGATGAGTATCGTTTGATATTCAACTCATTTTATATCGATCTTAATTTAATTAAAGTCACTCCTAAAACTTGTTTGGATAACATGATTTTCGTTATAATACAAAGTGCAAAGAATAATTAATGCTATTATGTTTTGTTAGACATTTTCCATTAAGACATGAATGTTTTTCAATCAAATAGCTGGTAATTCTGCCGACTTTTCAACCTGATCCAATAGCGTCGCGGTCAACGTACAACGCGGCCGTTGACTCGGCTTTCCCGCGACATGCGCTGTCGCTTCTGCGACATAATCATTGAGTAATTGAACGAAGACCTTCTTCATTTTAATTTTTGAAAACATTTTTTCTTAACACTTTTTTATTAAAGGGTTGGTATACCTGTAAAAGTCATAGTGGTTAGACGAGATAGTAAATTACTTAAAAATGGAAGTAGAAGGGGTTTCCACTTGCCTAAAAATATTACTTTGCGTCATGATTATGGCCTGCGACAAGAAAGGTCTTTTTTATGAAATATATTAATATTATTAGAAGGAATACTGCTTTCAATGCTGCCACATTAAAAGCGTTCTCTTTTCTCCTCCTGTTTATTATTTCCTGTCTTTTAATACTTCATAATTATTCTTAAGTTTTCTAGATCTATTTGTAAATATTTTTCGATGCATTACCATGTAAATGTACATGAACAGCTGATAACACCAATCTATTTAAGTAACGGCAGCTACTCACTTTAGGCGGGCCAAATGCTTGTTATATACATGCCACATGAGTGGTAGTTAACCCTAGTTTAATAGAAAAAAAAACAAATTTTAACAATTTAGTTTAATCTAAATTCATACCACTTTTGTGTATTTTCTAAAAAGGTTTATCTTCATAACATGAAGGTTTTTACTATGTTAATAGGTAAAAGAGAATAATTGCAAGCCTTCCTATAAAGGCACTTGAACATACTAAAAGAATAGTTACAGTATTTGGTTATTATCTGAATGTCAGCTGTACTGCACGGACTCTAATGGTTTCTGTCAACAATTCGACGAGCGACACCAACTCGCGTGACGTCGGATCGATCGATTTTCAAATACTCGTGGAACAAGACGAACAAAATCGAATGTGTTTATGTCACGAAATTCACAATGACACGAAAATCAGCTGGTTTAGGTTTAACATTATCCATGACTTATAAAAGCACAAATTGACGACTGTCTGGCAGAACGGATGTTATCATATAAGTCTAGACAATGGAAAATTTACTGTGTAGTATATCGATGTAGGTCTATAAACTATTAATCCGAACGATAGAGGTTTCTTGGATCAACAAAAAGTATGAAAGTTGAAACCATCCCTGAAAAAGATTGCTCATAGACCTTTTCCGAGATCTTCATTATACAGGGTAAGGCTTTCATCCCAGGATTCTAGGTTCCGGAAATTTTATGAGTTACGATGATTTTGTGGCGATATCAATCCTTGACATTACCGTATTCAGTGCTTCGACAATACAATACATATTTAATACAGGGGCTGGTCTCCACTATATTATATGAGTTGTATAGTTGCCTTTATCTAGGTGTTAGTTAAAATTTTCCATCATTTTGTTCGCCATAATAACTTTTCCTTTTTTGAAGTCAATTAAAAACAAGCCGACCACAAAAATTGTAAAACATCTGAGGGCTAATTCCTAACGAACGGTATATGACATATTTTGATGACAATTGCTAGAAAAACTATCAATGTTTCTCACTCGCTCCTACACCAGAAAAGCCGATAGTATAGAACTTTATTTTTCAAAAATATTCCGCGCCATTAAGAGTTCGCCGAAATAATTAACTGAATGTCCACACAAATTAGACTATACATCCTCCAGAAGAAATACGTAACAGTTCCTTTCTTGAATCGTTATTTATGTTTTGGTCCTAATTAGAAATAATAGCGCGTTATATTCAAAATCTCTTTACTTCAATAGACTCTATTGTACACAAATAATGATATTACCTACTTACTTAGTTTAAATCTATTAAGCGCCTTTGCTTAAGTCTTACACAACGTAAAACAAGCGATTTCCTTCATGAAACCTTCATATAAGATCTCCTTGACCTACCATTTGCCTTCAGTAACTATTTCCTATTATATCAGTACTAAAATAATATTACTATGCTTTGCATTAACTTGAATTAACTGGATGAACTAAAAATATTGGCGCTGGTTAACACTTGTGTAAATTTGACATGAAAAAAATTGCTTCGGTTGCCCCATGCTGGAAAATAATATTTTTTTCATATACTTTTGTCTTGAGTTAGGTTTGCATATTTATAGTAGTTCTCACATTTTACTAAATAAAGGTGTTTTTCCTATATATTTTTTCACAATAGTCTTAATGACAATGAAACGCCCGTTTTGTCCACAATGGCATCGTAACGAAAATAACTTATGTAAACGTTAAAAGAACATACAAAAAGAAATACCAGCTTCGTATAGTCAATGGAAAACTTATAATCAATCTTCTTCTTCGTGTGGTTGACCACATCTGACCTGGTGACGTTCTCACAATAATGGATGGTCATTTTTTAAAAGACGCCATCGTTTGTGCTAGGAAAGTACTTTAAACTACGTTCAAAGCGTTTTGTGAAGATAATAATGAACATGAATCGTAATGAATAACGAAGCTGGCAGAGACTAAATAAAATGCGAGAGAAAATCATCTACTGAAATAGCAACAGCGCATTCGTAGAACCCATTTTTAATTAAATAAGTACTTGAAGAAAAAAGTTTTACGGGCTGTTGAGTATTCTAGCAAATCTCATTTTAGAATAACCATGTAATTTTTTATATGTAATATGAAATTGTAATTAAAATCTACTAAGGAAACCTATTCCTTGCAATAAATCCCTGCTAAATAACATTTTATGAATGTGGTGCAATTTAATTAGAATTACTTGTTAATGCAAGTAAGTTGACATTCTGGCGGAAGTTAAACCCTTTTATAAAATAGTTCTTTTGCATTTTAAACTGTTAGCAATGAAGTAAAATGAAAAATCTTAAAAGGAGGTCAAGTACTAGTTATAAACTCGGTTTGAGACGACTGACGATGTGCGCGGTCCAATTCACTCGATAAAGCATAGATATATAGTCTAGAAGCTAATATTACCAATCAATATACACATTTTAGAGGGATTCGTTACGTCTCATTTGAATGCTGCATTTTTTATACCGTATATTACGTCAAATAGTGTTTTTACATGAAAAAATATGTAGTTACGTAAAAAGTTCGCTGCATCATGAAATATAATAATCATATTTGGCTTCCATAAAACACTTGAATGTGTAATACATAACTTGGAGGCCATTTTGGTGACTTTTTCAGTGACCTATTTTTATTCGTTCATTTGTTGGATAAGTCCATTTCATTGCCGTATCATTTCATTTTCAATTGATTACACTCGAAAGCCATTTACAGAATGACCGCCAACTGATTGTTGTCTAAAACTCCATGTGGACTTTCCCAAAGTACGGTATCCCAAAGCCATACTGAAGAAAGATTGGACATAAAAAAACAATAACTACACACATAAAAAATAGTTACAGTGCACAGGGTCTCGTAATCTCTCGTAGTTTTACCTGCATACACACCGTAGTAATCTTTACCTGTACCTTTATATACTCACCACTATTAAGTTTGTAACTTACATAAAAGTTAGTACTCATTATTATCCCGTTTCAACTTAAGTATAGGGCCTCGTAGAAAACCCCCATATAACACGGCAACTATAAAATTTAATAACCTAAGTAAAAAAATATATAATTTCATTAAAAAAAAAATATTTCAGAAATTGAGATAAAATGACAAAATTGTTATTTTTAATAAATGTTTTGCTAACACCATATAATATTGAAAAAACAGTTTCAAATAATTTTTGATTGAATTGTGTAATACGTAAATTAAACTAAACTCTATTTCTCGCTAACATTCAATCAAAAGTATTTTAAGGTATATAGATAGTGAAAGCAAGGGGAAATACGTAATAGTTTCAAAAAATGCACCAAATTAAAAAACAACATACGAACGTTATGCAATAAATCATGTTTCTGTTTTTTTAAATTTTCATCAAATATACAAAGACCATATACTCAAATTTGACATATATAGCTAGTTTGCGAGTTGGTTGGCTTATATACTTTAGGGAGCCGCTTCTTAATCCCTGCAATTATCAAGTCTAACAAAACAATCTAGCTCAGGCTTCTAATCAAGAAGTTTCATGGTTACTAGCTGCTTTAGAGTTATGGCTGTTGGTAACGGTTAACTGTTCAGCTCGTTCGGCTCGCGTGTCAAGGACCCGATCCCTCGGCGGATAAATCCACGGGTCAAGGCACTGCTATTAAACTGTTTGTCCCTTCCGCTTGTTATGCAGCCACGTCTGACTTATGCACCTTAACGGCACTTTTTTAAGGTATTCATTTAAATGAAAAGTTTACGACACCGTAGACGGATATCTTTTTACACTCGTGTCCAATTACTCAGTATTGTTTTATTTAACTACTAATGCTGGGTTTCAATAATCTATCTTGAATAATAAGTATGGGTCTATATTTATGCAGTCGCTTCTGAAACGATGAACTGCATATAAATTATAGTATTAATGATCTCTATTGAAGAAAGTTATACATTTTTGTAGTCTTTAAACATCTTTTAGACGCTGATAAACAAATCTGATAAAAATAATTTACAAAAATCGAAAATATATCCCATAGATTGAGTTGATAGATTTCCATAACACTTACCACTAAGGTGGCAATCAAGCTTATGACCCACCTGCAAAGCGGTGTCCGTAACCTATGGACGTTTGCAACACCAGGGGTTTAGTCGCGCGTTGCCGACCTTGTAAAAGAATTTTTCACACTTACCTAAGGTACATTTTTCTTTTTACATTTCCTTGGTTACCTTGCCTCCAATTTGTTCTAAGATCCGTCTACAATATTACATATCTCAGCTAAAGACAACTAAGATCGTATTCTCCGACTAAATCTGTTGTATAGTATGTGTGCAGCCACGACTTACTAAAATATAAAATATTTACGTTGGTCGCAGGTGAAAAACAACGACTTTTCGACTGTATAATGAAAAACAAAAAAATATAACAGAGGGCGTTAGAGGTAGAAGCTAAGCTCACTTCTGATTGTTTAGAGACTCAAAGAATTTATTACACACTTAATATTACACACTATCGTATTTAACCACTTGTGCAAAACGCTATCGAAATAAATTTATGATAGCAACTGTTGGCTTACTTCACTCCGCAAACGAAGGTCAACAAAAAAGTCAATGGCAATAACCTAGGTAAGTACTACTTAAATTTTCTGTTTAAATATGTTGTAAGTAGGCTGAAAATGTTTTACTATTCATAATAGCAATGCGTAAGTCGTATTTTTTTCATGAATGATAAAACATTATTACCTAACTTATTTTTTTTTATATTAAGCTCAGCAAACGAATCGACACCACCAGATGATAAGCTGTAGAGAAGTCCATATGTGAAGATAGCTAGTGAAGCATGCGACATACTCCCTAGCCACCCTTAAATTGCCGGCCCAAAAGGTGCTTTTTCACGCCTCTTTTAAAGGAAACCATGATGTATGAAGGAGGGAATACGTGTGCCGGCAAGGAATTCCAAGCTCTAGCTGTGCGACAGAGAAAGAAGTCACAAAATCTCTTAGTGCGCAAAGTAGACGTGGTATTATATTTGTTAAATATAATTAAATTTAGGTTCATTACAATAGGATCAGAAAAAGACAGATTACTCATGAAGTTATTTGACGTTGAGCCTGTTTTTAACGCGCATCGTAAAGCGTGTCGATTAAAATAAATTAAAAATGTGTCAATCGGCTGAGTGGCAAGAAACTTGACGTTCCTAAAAGTCATTCCCTTTTATATTGAATTGTAATGAAATCGAGGAAAATAACTTAATTGTAGTTTAAGTGATTGCATCAATAATTGCTACCATTATCAAAGTATTCATTAAAAATAAATATACTATTTAAAACTTTACTTTTTGTTTTGTAACAATTTGACAAACCATACATAAAAATCGTGAATTGATGTCAATATCAGGTTTAACGCTGCAAAATGCTTACTATCAATTCCAGTTTTGTTCGCAAAGTACATGAGAAAAATCCACTGAAAAATAATTTTGAAAACCATCAAACCATTATTTCTAAGTTAAGTACGTACTTAAGTAACTTCAATAAATCTAAATTACTTGAATAGTTTATCCAACAAGTAACCATAATGTCAAGCTATTTATCTAATTACAATTCCAGAAACCGAAGTCGTTATTGAAGCAACTACATCCCTAGCATTTTTCAATGAACTTCATTATAGATTTAACTTAATATTTGTATTAAGAATAAAATAATCTCGGTTTATATCGTTTACTCCACTGGGAAACCAAGCACAAGTTTCAAACAATAATATCGCTTCATTTTTCTAAGTATGACCTAGTTTGTCCTCGTTTAATGCATAACCTCCTCGCAAAGCTTTGAAGAAAAGCCACCAGGTTGTCGTAGCGCTGAACGCGCTATCCTTTTATTCTTCATAGCGTAACTTCTGAATGTCAATACTACGGCCTCTCTTCACTGCGACGTTCAATTCTGTAGTTTGTAATCAAAATCAGTTGAGCTGCGATATACTGCAAGAAAATCAAAACAAAAAACATATCACGTCTTTTTTTATATTGAAAGGTCGTGCAAATGACTCCATTCCACCTGATTGTAAGCAAATCAAAAGGTCTCTAGTGCAAGTGAAACTATGCAATGCACTAGCCATCTTGATGTTGCCGACCTGCAAGATGCTTCTTCACGCCTTTTGAAGGACCTAGGATTGTAGAAAGGAGGGAAAACGTTGCTCTTACTCAGATTTTCATCATCGACACATTTTTCTCCATCCACATTCATTTCAGTAATTTTTCTTATAAAGATCATATCGCTTAACCAAGATTCCACATACCTTTTTCATTTATACCATAAATTGTCTTAAAAACTTTACAGAGTTTTATGCTCTGTAAAATTGTACCCTAAGTTTCATCTATTTAACTGATTTTAATCTTTATTATCATATGTGAAAGTAAATATAAATATATACTACTAATACCATATTTATTATTTACTAACTTACACAGTATTTTGATATTTTGATACTATGTTAAGTAATTTCTCAACAAGCTTGTTATTTATTGACAAAAATCAAATTTCATACCAACATAGCATTAATAAAGGTTGCTCGTATATTCCACTCACCTTCCAGTGAACTCTTGGGTGATTGAAATTCTATCGATTTCGTATAAACCGTCCCTTCCACCTTCTTCAGTGTAGATATGGTTTCTATTATGATAGAATCACTACGGAATACTTGTCATGAATAAATTATACCAATTTTACTTAGCCTGTCATGTGAAATAAACACATTTTGTAAGTAGCGAAGAGAAATGTAATAATCTAATTTATGAGAAATTCTATTAGGAAGGATGATATTTTAGCTGTAATAATGAAAGCGCTAGCAGACCGAAAATTGGTGAAGACGTATTTTGTTAACGAAATAGTATTAGTAATTTCATTCATGTAATGTTTTTTGGCAATGAAACTAGTTTTAATTAACTTTTATTATATTGTCTTTATTATAAATAATTGTTCTTATTTTAATTTTACACTTTTCCATGCGATAAATAATGGAACTTTTAAAAAGAACTTTAAAACCTTGTTAATATCTTCACTTGATTTTACTGTGTATTCGATAAATGGTAAATTTCAAATGTACATTACGCATAGTTAGATAATAATTTTACATAAAAATTGTTCATGTACTAGACGCTTCACTTACCGTCAAGTGAGATGAAGGCCAAAGAGCTTCTTAAAGAATAAATATTAAAATACAATTAATAATGTTTTAAGTGTAAATCAGACCACAAAATTAATAGGTGTTCCTATTACACAACTGTAACAGGCGTCAACATATACTTCCCACAGGCGAAAAAAACCACAGACAGAGGTATATACAGCAATCGCAATTCAAAGTAAAGGATCTATTCTATTAACTTAAGGTCTGTGTGTGCGTACGCTGTTTCGTTGTCACATTGCATGGAGCCGGTTTTCTGTACCACGTTTCCATTTTTGGACCTCTATTGCGGACATACGATGTTACGTTACGTAGGCGCGCAACGCGGGGCGCCAGTATAACGTGAGTGAATAGCTTAAGAGGCAAAATTGAATCCAGCACCAAAGTACGTTAAAAGGTTTCAGTGATATAAAGATTTCCAGTAAAAAAAAGATAGTTATATATTCTTAATCCATCTCCCAAGGTTTGATCAATCCCAACGTAAACGAATAAGAGGTATGTAGATTACTGGAGGTACCTATCTATCTCATATCATGTCATGTCTTGATGGTAGTAAAATAAATCTCATATCATGTCTTGTTAGTAAAATAACCAGAACCCATATATCGATAAATGTACTAATTCAGAGAATTCTAAGAAAATTTAGAACTGCCTTTCAGTAGAACTAACATTAAACCCGACCGCACTCAGTTACGATCATTGCAATCCTGTGAGTACTATTAAAGATATCGTAAAAGAGATTTATTGTAAAATGCTGAGATAAGAGAAAAAACGAGAAATCAATAAAAAATTAAATTAAGAAAACGTGCTTGATTAATTAATAAGTACTGCGAAGGATAAAAGAAAATAATCCTGGACCGAAGCAAAACAAACTGGATTTTATGACATTATTATACTGCGACATTAGAGTAACAAAATTAATTTTATATTTAATAACAAGAATTTTCAACGTCATCCTCAACACAATATATGTATAAATTGATATAAATAATTATCAAAAAAGTTTTAAACAAAACAATGGGACTATCTAAGGAGTATGCTCGATCGAATAAAAAATTATAAAGAAAAGCAGTTTCCAATTCACAGAAAAATCGAGTAACATACTTACGGATATATACATACAGTGATATATAGAACATTCTTTTTTTTGTTGAAATCAGTTTAAAATATTCACATTTAGACATTTACCATCAAGTGGTAGTCTCTACACCCGTTGATCTTCGAGAAAAGGGAGATAAGACTATCGTGTCTTTTTGGCCACATTTCCTAAGAATGGCCACAACCTAGAACAACTGATGAACACTAGGAAGGTGGGGGGCAGACGAGGTGGTAGCCTAATAAGATAATAAGTTTGTTTAAATTCGTTCATCACTGGTCACGAAAGAACACGATGCACTTCAAGCCGCCAAGAACAGAAATAGATACCGAAGCGTTCACCAAAACAGACTGATTCCACGGGAGAATCGCGACTCTCAGCAATGAGAAACACTAAGCGTGGAAGACAATCGTTTACTACACTACCATAACACACAAATACATATTGATTTCGCGTAATTTAGGTGACACGCCATACAATTCTTTAGATTTCTTTTCCAAAATAATTCCTTAAGTGTTTATTGGAGGCAGTGCTATGCGTAATGGAGCCAGTCAAAATACCACCTTTTCTTATTTTGATCCAATGTCTTATGAGTCAGACCTTGTAGAGGACATGCCTATATAGAGATTTGGGCCCGACATGTTTTTAATGTAATTTATTTTTCACGGAACACCAACAGCTCATAATTCACAAACTAAACTTTTTAAAAGTTTAATTAGAACACTTAGAAACATTAAACCTTAATGTAAACGCACCAACAAGCACCTATTTACTGCTAAATACTTTTGAACTAAATAACAAGTAAATTAATTTTAAAAAATCAAAATATGTGGCCGACTCTAAAAAGTTGACTTTTCGTGTCGTTTTATGACACTCCGGAATGCTTATTTAACTACGATACTAATTTCACTTAGTATCAGTATTATTCAATAGCAATCAAACGTTGTTTGTAGTTGATTTATCTCTGTCGAAGGATTTAAGCAAACTACTTTTCTCCGAATTCAATTGTCATGACTCAAACCCTATTCAAACATTTCCAAGAATCCGAGTCAATCTTAAGTCAAATTAAATTCGCCTTTCCTGTGGGGAACTTTTATTTCTCTAAAAATAAAGCACAAACAATATTACTTTTTTTGGTTCAATTATTGTAATGTATACTAGGTGTATAACAAATCGATTTACTGTCAGTCTGTCGGATTCAATAGACATCACACACTTATAATAAATATGATGAATAATTATTTATAAACAATTGCATACAATTTCCAATCAAATTATACAACAGTAAGTGAATTTGTAAAAGAGATTATTAATTAAAACTGAAAGGTTCCTGTTTACCATGTTGACCGCGAAAATATAAATCGATACAAAACCAATTATTTTTACCGCACAAAGTTATTGCACAAGTAAAATAGTTAACAGGCTACTAAATACATGGCAACTCTTATGTCCATCAAATTACTAATTCTCAAACAAAAGACAATCTGGTGTTTTTAGCGTGTAATGGCGGGGTCGGTTGGATGCCGCATATTTTATTTCTTATAAATTATTCGTGGGCAATACGAATATTAGTGCGCTAAGTGGAGCTTACTTTAATGCTAGGGCCTTACTTGCATCTATCTTTATCGACAATCGTCGCGAATATTGGGCTGCGAATGAGTTATGGCGCGGATGACGGTATATAAAAGAGTTGTAGGGCGCTAATATTCGTGTTGCGGGTTTGAATTTGCATTGTTCATTTTTTCCCTAGTCTTGGGAATGATTGAAAGCTTCTCTATCACGTTAATTTTTAAATGTTTTGTCGGATTTAACCTTTGTGGAAATAATGGAGACGTGAGTGACGAAATACTATTGGAATTCTATCAAAATTTTTAGGGCGAACCTAACATACATATGGCATCCAAAGAATATCAACCATAAAAAATGGGTGACTAACACGGATTATTGTAACGTGACTGTGTACAACAAAATGTATTTTCTTCTTTAAGGGTAATGGATTTGATATATTATGACGAAGCAACAATTTTTAGAAGGTACCCAAGATCTATAGAGAAAACTACTTCTAACAACCAGACATACTACACTCTTCGAAGGAAACTCAACTAATTTTTTTTCCATGAGTGTAATATTACTAATAAAATATTTTTACAGTTTTAATAAAATAAAATAAGTTTGTAATTCGTTGCTACGTTTTTGGCAAGTCATATACGCTGTCACTGAAGCAAAGTTCTTTCATGTCGATGCGGTCACAATTTTCTGAGAATTCCTATTTTAACTGATTTTCGGTATTTCATTATTTTCACTCCATTAAAAGGATAAGCCTTAAAAGATGTTCATTCATTTTAATAAGGTTTTGCAAGAAGAGACGATTAAAAACAGACGGTTAAAGACAATAAAATAAAAAATTAATGAGTTAGCGAATCCCCTTCAGACAACTGCGTAACATTACTGTCTGATTACCTACAAGTGCTTGTACAGATAACACTATTTAAACGTTTAATAAAATAAATATTTTCACGTTAGATAGAGAAATAACACTTTGTTCTCTTCGATTTTGATTCCTTAATTTATTTGTAATATGATTAAACTATTAATTTAATTTCTAAAGAATATATCAGTTTATATATACTTAACAAATCACAATGGATATACAATTGCTATTTGTTAAGTTTTATTCAGTCTGGGTAGATTATACACTCTTATGGAAGTCAAGAATGAAGTATAAAATAATAATTTTAATCAATTTAATAGAATGTAATTAAACGATTCCAAAACTTCCAGTAATATAAGTTTTGATTTTAATCTAGTCCTTCAGATATTTGTGTGACAATTGTAAATATTATTCTCATGTCATAGTTGTTCATATATTTATGTATGTATATTTATTAAAATCTAATAAATATGATTTCCGTTTTTAGTATTCATAACACAAGCTCTTAATTATGACTTACTTTGGGTTATATAAAGGTGAAAAGATGAATTTTACAGTTATTCTAATGAGTGAAATAATTTTATTACTAACAGTCATTCTTAAATTCATTTTGTTTGATACTGCATCCATACAGCAGCTAATATAGGTTAATTGTATCATTTAACATTTTGATTGAGATGTACATAACATATGAGTGGGCAAGAACCCGTTAGAGGCACCTGTTCACAAGCAATGTCAATTATCACGATTTCTATCACATAAATATAATAAGTATTAATGTAATCAGGACATTTATAAGCTTGCCAATTTTTTAAAAGTTAGTTTTGTTATGTTACATTAGTATTTTTATAGTATATAGCGTGAAGATGACAATACTTCAAATTTAAATAGGTATTAGATTTGCTTGTTCAAACAAATTTTCTGCAACTATCAAAATTGATACACCATTGATATACTATCAACATGGATAAGTATATTACATATTTATTGATAAATTTCATAACATATAAAATCGGATCTGAAGCTTCGGTTATTAAGGTAAAAAATCTAATGCAGCCAATGCAATAGTCTTATTTGATGTAGTTTACAACTTTATGACATTTAAATAGTCAAAGTCTACCATCGACCAACCGCACACAGAAAGGTTTCCAATAACCTAAATAGATATTCATAACGTCACTAGTCTATGTTCATTAACGAGGGTAGACAAAAACGGTTTAAAATATAAAGATAAGATACTAGTACAGTTTTACAATCAAGATACAATAGTTACTAAGTTTAAGTTAAGTTTAAAATAAAGTTTTGATTCTAAAGTCTACAATTCCACGCAGCATATTTTGTTACAGTGCGTGGTTTAATACTTGCATAAATTCAGATTTAATGTTTATTTATAAATAAGTATAGAAAAGCTGGCTGTTTAGTTTTTAAAGTAACGAAATTCAATATACTACTTTCAATCGAAATTCATAACATGATATTTTAATATACATAACATTAGATAAGAATTTAATGTTGTGTGTTGTCTGCTAGATTACTGAGTTTAAATATTTTTTTATATATATTTGAGATTAGTTACAAGATAGGTCCTGTCGTGCCTACAAGTGCCTTTCGTGATGTCTAAATATAAATAATAATAAATGTACCTACTTGTTTGTTTACACAATTAATTCACTTGTCAGAACAGCTGTTAACTGATTAGATTACGACTACGTTTAGGTATATTTATAATATTTTAATATCATAATCAAATATTATGATAGATAATAAATTGTTATTGTTTTGAATTTCTCACGTGAAACGTGACAATTGCAATTCCAATTGATTTTGTTTGATAATTAACATACTTATAACTACAAAGTAGTTCAAAGCGAGTTTTTTTTATTCATGATTAGACTTCTTATTTATTTTTTCACGCATTATTATGTACTTACATTATATGGGTACATTTATATAGAACCTATGAAACATTTAACTTACGTTTTGTTTATCATTCAGTGATATTAACGAACTAATTGTAATGTAACACAGTACTGCGTTGTTTGATTATTTCACTGTTATTAAACGTGAAATCTACAAATAAACCCAATGTTTACGTATTCATTCACACGAGTTGGGCCGTGCGCGTCGGGGCCGGGCAGCGGGCGGCGCGCCTGCGCAAACTGCTCGCGAACTCGCGGCTCTTTGTTTGTTGACAAGCGAGCTCTTCGTTCAACAAGCCCTCTGTCTCCGGTCGAACGCCACATGCGGTGGACGTACGCCGCGAAATACTCGTTTAAAACACGTTCGTGTTATCACTAACGTTGGTTAAATGTAGTGCAGTTTATTTTCTTTATTTTTCGTCTGCGACGCAATATTTTGGAGTACAGTGCTGTTTTGTTTTGAGTCCTGCCAACAGAGAGCAAGCTACCACGATTTTTTGCTCCACTTCTAAAATTACCCGTACGTCGCAGTGCCAAAAGGTAGGTTTTTTTGTGAATTTCGTAAACAAATAACATGGCAATGGAAATCAATTATATCAATGAAGTATCGTAGTTTGTTTTGCTTTCAAATCAGATTAGAAAATATTCAAATTATTGGGCTTCCAAGTTTGAACATTCGTTGATTATATTTATTGCATGCTTTTGCCAGTGTCACTAAACTTGTTAAGACATCAATACACATTTGGTTCCCAAGATTTCACCAAACAATAAAACCTTATTTAAACAATTTTCATAAAGAAGTTGAAATGAAGCATTGCAGAAGTGAAAAGTTCAGGACAACGATCATTAAGCAGTGCCATCTCACGATTTCACCGCTAATGAGATGGTCGCTGCATAAGTTGAATAAAAACATTGTTGTATATCCAGCCTTCTCTCGGATAGAGAAACAGTTATAATTTGGCTGGTCATCGTAGAAGTCGCGTAGCGGTACCTATTTAACTGTCTGGTAACCTGGTAACTTGTCTTTCGAATAACTGTCCGCGTAATGCATGTTGCTTACAAGTCAGTATCGCACAATCATGCCATGCATCAGGTACATCGCACTCCTGCTAATGAACTCACTTATTTTACTGTTACGATATCTTCAATGTCACATTAAAAGTTGTGTTATTAAAGTGATTATTTAATTTTGGTTTTTTCGTCTTAAACTTGTTCTCTAAATGACCTATTTTAGTATCGCTCAGACTGATGGGTTATTTATTGATTCTGATGGGTTCATTCTTATCGACGTCGGCAACAAGATTGTGTTAATAAGAAAACTCATATAGGTATTTTACTTATAGACGAACCCGAAATAACTAAAATTGTCATTACAAAACGTACGAATAACGTGATGCTTATATTCTTTGTCTAATTACGCCATAGATAACGATTCATAATCAAGGAAAAACGAAGAGACTCGAAGGTAGGTAGTAATTTTTTATTATATTTGCAACAATGCTAACATGGCGACAGCCTTTGCTTAATTTCTCTCAAACCGTCTTTTGTTCAGACTTCATTCTTTTGCCTTTCTTTTATGGGACAAAAGACACTTTCGATGGTAAGAATTTTTTACAATGTTACCGATGGCTCACCCTCCGATCGGTATTGTTTATTGCACTCTAGAATGTTGACCTTTCAAACGGTCGATACACCTTTAGGCTTCAAACCGAGTCCAGAGCATCAAAACCCATTTATCTACCAATATAATTGCTAATGGGAAATCTTTCAACCAACTCTCTCTAGTAAACATTAATTATGTTTTGTACTTCGCAGTGGAAATATAATAAAATTGAAGCTTTTGTACTATAATTTGTAAAAGTTATCGACTTTGTTAACATTAAGGTTAATGTACATACACCACCTACACGTTATCTAATTTAACAGTCATTTATCAATGACCTCCACAAAAAAGTCAATTAACTCGGATTTAAAACATCAGGAAGAGAATAAAAGTAAAAAACCACATGTCTTAGAGAAATCAACAAACTCGACCAGAACTTGATTAAACCTGTTTCGGAGGTGTCCTTTACGAGAAGTAATAACGAGGCTCTTACGCCTTTGTTCGCTCTGGGGGTCAGCTGAGATTGAGGACAGCGAAAGTTCACAGTTATAGCGTTTGGCTTTAATCCAACACGAGCTGAAGGAAGCGAAATCTTAAATATTTACCCCAAACAATTGGATCCCTTAATATTTTGATTCACTAAAATTGCATAACCACAACAATGTTGGTGGCTCAAAATTATATCATATTATATGCGTAGAGAGAAATTGATCGTAAAAATAAAGCAAAACATGCAACTTAACCTTTTTAAAAACCTCCGTCTAACTAGTTTTTGCACCTTCGTTTCATTGTTGTCAATGCTAACGCTACACAAAAAGTTATTTGTAAATGAGTTCATTGTACAACAATTTAATGCTTTTCAATGTTTGTTCAGTAAACTGTTCTGAAGATGGCAACATTTTTTGCGCAAAAGATAAATATATAACTATCTTTTCAACTTGAATCATTTTATTTCCTACAAGTTTAATTTTTAAGTAGTTTTATAATCAACTAAGAACTTTTTATGTAATTTATTCTTAAAAGCTATTAGGAGCAAATCATAGAAGGTAACACTTACTTAGGTGTGCTCATTGCATTTCCACCAGGCAAATAAAGAACCGAAAACAATCGCTCTCATCTTTCCTATAAAATGTTCATATCAAATTCGTAAGTATAAAACAATGTCTGAAGTAATTTCAAAGGTATTCACTCGTCTCAAATAAATCTGGCTATGTTCCAACGAATTTAAGGAAAATATTTGTGTGACTGTGTCCCGGAACCCTTTGTCAGCTACCTTTATGTCAGCTGTGTGTCTATCATGTTGCCAAAGGTACCTGATGCAAAGACTAATGGCACAAACAACTCAAATAAAAACACTAGCGAAAATATTATACCATTCAAAATGTAAATATTATACTTTCCAGAAAAATTACTATGAAACCAACCGCCACAGTTACAATGCAACATTTCAAATGATACAGAAGGTGTAGTTCTTTTTTGAAAAGTATTCAAATTGAGGAAGACATTGCAATTTAATTGCAAATGAAATTTTCGATGCATGCCCCGTCTAGACGTCGGCGTCTCTGTCCAGGCATCCTACTAATAATGTTATCAAGTTAGTTCTCAGCCACCCGTCTAGACATGCGTATGTATAAACTCCTCTCTCTCTTTTCCTTCCTCCCGTCTGCAACGCTTTTTCTCCAAAGAGTTTATTATCATGTCTGTACACCGTCTGGACGTTTTCAATTAAAGTGGTTTCCTCTAACTAGGCAAGTGCCACCCCAGAATTTTCTGGGATGGCACTGACTTCAGTTTCAACTGATTTCAGTTACATCGTACTTGGAGCAGTAAAATGTAACTCTTACAGTAATAGTGATTTCAATGTCCCGACATTGAATCCGAAAAAATTAATTTTCGATTTTTTGAATAATTATTAAGATCACTGTAGCCAATTACTGTTTTAATCCTTTGGTTCCAATTAAAACGGTAAAGTCTTTTCATTAGTTTTTCAAATAGTCGTGAATAAAATAAACTTTACTATCATATAAGCATAAAAGTTTTAAGTTTGTTTACTAAGTAGAAAAATCTAAAAGTCAAAACACTTTTAATCAGTCTAGGTACATTAACATTACATACTCGTTTGTGAGTCAACATTGAAGAATATAAAAATATTATTATAATACTTAAAATTAAGTTAAACAAGTCCAAAACAGCCAGCAAATTGTAATTTACTAAGCAGTCAAATAAATGTTTTGATTTATTTTGACATATTCTTATAAACAATGGCAATAATAAAACTATTTACAAAATTTATTTTATTTGATACTGCACCTTATTGAAGTCTCTAAGTTCAACTAATTCTACATTATATACTCATCATATTTGCTAGACCCCACAACGTGAACTGACTCAACATTATTACGATGTGTACCTCTTTGCAGACTCCTTCATCTTATATCTCGTTCAAACCTCATTGCAGTCATTGTTCCCGTTAAAACGGCTTTGTTACAGATAAAGTTATCAGATTAATATACCTACCGGAGTCTGTTGTGTATAGATAAACCTAATATAAAATAAAACAAATCATGTTTGAGCTTGAAAGACATGATCTTGAATGCTGTAAACATCACAAACGTAAATAAAAGATCTGCGTACTTTATTATTACTACCGTAGTAGTTAAGTTTCCACTATTCAGATAATGGAAACGTAACTACTTTATTCCCTGGGTAATATAAACGAGGAATGAGATTCAACTGAAAGTCTTTAATTAATTATCCTTATCTGACTTGAGATTTTAAATATTTTGTGTGTTTGGTGACGTTATAAAGTATTTTCGCTATCGATCATAGAAAGAGTTAACGTATCACTAACCTAATTGGCCATAACACAAATACCTCTGTTTATTTTAAGAATCATGCACAAAACATAAATCGTGTGATTCATTGTATTACTGTGGAGGGCGATCGTTGGCTTTGAGTATTCGGGGCCAGCGGCCGTATAATGATGAGGAACACTTAAACCCGGTGTATACCGGTTATTGCAACATCTCTCTCAAAAATTCGTGCTCCTTCATGATTGAGATATTGCTAATCATTCATGGTCAAAGGTACATTAAACCAAAAAAAATATGGAGTCCTGAATAGTTGTGCTATTGGCTACCATTCGCGTTACAGAAGCACCCATGATATAATTTTTAATATCATCCAATGTAAATATTTATTTCAGAGTTAATATCACACAGTTTACACCACACAACGCAAGTTTTACGCGCCATAAAAGATGTCGATTTCCTTTTCTTGATACTATGTATATATTTTTAGATAACCCTCTGTACAGTTCGACGTATTACGCATTATCTGTGTTATTGTCGCGTCGTTTGGTTATTATACGATCTTTAAATCTAGAACACGATAAACGTTATTGAAAAACATATTTATTTATCTACTGCATTATCTTAATCTTTGTTAATTGCCGCAAATTGTATGTAGACTGTTTGTTTCATCGACACTTGAGGATTTGTTCTAGGATAACTAGGGCGATATTTAAATACATTCAACTCTTAAAAATAATTGTTGTGGAAAGTACATTGGCTTTGTTTTTATTGCGTATCTACTTAAAATCGATTTAGTTACATACATTACACATACATGGATCTAAATCTATCGATGTGATCTTTGTTATTGATTCTAAGTTTGGCTAGCGCTTTATATAGGTAATGTTTGTTTGTATTAATGACATTAATGCTGTTATTCTGTTTTTTTATTTGTTTTGTTGGTACTAGAAACAAAAACAGTAGAGACAATATTTCAAGATTTAATTGACAAACTAAGAAAATTTAAATAATAATTTTTCTTTAACTAATACGACGTATTAGGGTAACTTCGTAATTTTATTTAGGATTTAAAAATAAATTGAACTTTTTCTTTTAAGTTAGCAAACGACAGCAAGAAAAGGTCGTGGTTTATATAAACACTAGCTGCTGCAACTTGAATTGCATGGCACTGTGTAATGAGCCTTGGTGAAATGTATCCAATTTTTTTCAATTAGTTCAAGACACTATCTGTGTGCAAAATTTTATCCAAACCAGCTTAGCTTTTATTACTGCGTGATTGAGTACCAATCATCCAAGCAATATTAATGGGATAGTGGCATTAACTTACCCACTGGTATATAACCTAGAAGTAAGCAGCACTTGTTCAGCACCAGCAGCGCCCGCCACCGTGACAAATAAGTATGCTATATCCGTCGCGAGTTCATTAGCACCGTCAGTCATCGTATTCGCAACGAATTGTACTCGCCTTACAGCGATAAGGGCGATGTCGGGCGGAAAAGCGTTTTTCGCTTTAACCATTTTGCTTCAAGTCTGAAATTTAAACTCTAAAATAAGGAGCCCGTTGGCGTAGTGTTTAGATCGATATGGTTTTGATCACAGAAACAAAGCAACTTTTGCAATGGTTGGTCCCTCGATGGTTCAATCAAATTAATCAATCTAATTTGTTTTCTCGAGCTCTGTGCTTCGCAAGGCTTTCGTTAAGCCGTTGGTCTGGGTTGTAACGGCAACCACTTTCACTCACCTATCAACATTGCGCCAGCGTGGTTGTGTTATGAAACAAACTATGAGAAGTTTGTGTGATGTTTCTCCGATGTAGGAAGGCTGGTGCCCAGTAGCTGTATGTATATACGCTGTTGTATATAGCCATCAACAGATGATGATGAAATAAACTCCACTGTACTGGAAGTTATTTAAGAATCCATAAGGCTTATCTTATTGGTTAATCTTATTGTCGCCATCTCTTAACGATCAATATTTAAGTAACTCATTATCATCTTGAAAAGACGTCCAGATTTATTCCGTTGCAACATCAAATGTATATTAATATAATGTATTTATAACCTTCTTCAAACTATTTAGCAAATGTCATCAAAAGCATATATATATGCTTACAGGTTACAGGCCTTCCTACATGGGAGAAAAACATAAGGAGAGTTTCGTTATCGAAATCAGAGCATGCGTCATCAAGCTTAGCAAATGTATGGTGATTTATTAAAGGGTTTCTAAAATAACTACTTACGTTCGGAACTTCTTGTTGTGAAATGTTGACTAAAGGGTGTCTTATAAACAGAACCTTGGGCATAACATAAAAGTGTGTTAAAAATATATATATTCACTAATTAGTATCTGTAATATAACAGTCTTATTTATATATGATAAATGTGTTTTTTAGAATATTATTATAGATTAAGTATAATATAATAATAAAGGTACAGGTTTCAATGTTGTCTGGAAGATATCGCTGCTTAGAAATAAAGTCGCCTATTGAATAGTCTTTTTTCTGTAATTTCTTTATTATTATACTCTTTATTGCGCTTTTGGTAAGTATGCTTTCTCTCCCTCTCTTTATTAATTTTTTAATTTATATATATATACATCTTTGATTGAAATTAAACGAATCCTAATTGAAAAAACACAATTAAGAAACTGCACGCCATTTAAAATATATACAAGTAAAGGGCCCATAAATGAGACTATTATTACAAAGTATAAGCTGAATGATACGAATCCTTTGTATTAGTCCTTGTAAAAATTTATTTTAAATTATTTTCTACATTACTACAAATTCATTCTAAATTATCCTTAAGTAATCCTTATCTTATCTTATCTTATCCTTATCCTTTGTTAAAAAAAACACTTTATTACATCTACAGTTCTATGTGGTGTTCGCAAACGTTACGAAAGACCTATCTAAAGTAAAACCCTACATGTAAACCAGTTAACCTACACCGTAAAACATGATAATGTGTCAAATAAAATGTGTTTATTCTTGCACAGATTTGCCACTTTCCGTTTATAGTCGAGATACAACGCAATAGAAAATGATCTAAGATTGATTTCGATTCTGTTTCATTTTCTGGAGTAGAATCCAGTTTAACGAGTTACATTTAATTCCCAACGATGTAAGTTAATAAAATTGATTGGCTGTAAACCGCAAACAAAAAAGTCTTTTTCATAAGTGACCATTATTACTATGATAAAACTATTTTCATCAAACAGAGTCGTGATAGTTTCAATGCAATTGAACATAATGAACAATTACTATTGTCTATCTATATACTGAAGATTGCAATTTAAACTAAAACAAAAAAAATCTGCAATACTTACTTAATGAATTGGTAGGAAGTTCTTGTCCTCTGCCGGGGAAAGTAATCGACTTACTTTCACGTGATGCCGGCTCCGATTCCATTGTGCACGAACTACATTTAATTTAAGTTCCCTACTACACTTTTATTATAATCCAACCGACGTTATTTGACGTTTCTAAAATGGCGAATTCTAAGCATATTTACCTTAACCTTTAAAAAACATAAATATAATAATTTAAAAGTGTATGGACCGTCTAAGTGTCAACTAATGTCACGTTCCTAAAAGTCATTCTGTTCTTTTCATATACAAATGGAATGATTGAGAGTCAAATAACTTATTTTTTGTTTAAACGAACGCTAGCAGAATCGCCACCAATGAGCAATCAAATTATATTATCAACAATTTTTATCTGGCCTATTATACAAATTTAATTCATTCAATGACGTGGCGATTAAATTAATCAAGATAATTTTACAAAACAACATTGAATTTCCAAATTCAAAAAGATATCAAAGTTCTATATTTTATATTCTCTTTCAATAATATAATATTAAAGAAAAAGTCTGTCGCAGAATAAGTTCCTTATCGTAAAGATAAGGAGGTAACTAAAGTAAGCACTTTATTTACTTACCTAATAAGGTACCAGTCTATTTGAATATTCTATGTTATTGCATGCAATACGCATTAGTACGCAAATACGCTCTTTGTGTTTGTAAACAAACATTGGGTTTAGTTGGTTCTGCGTTTTAAATACATGTAACGTCTAGTGGACAGTCAGCTGTCACATTATAAACGATATAGGTTCACGGTCGTTTAATTGCGTTCCTCACCCACACAGCTGTTCAAGACATCTGTTTGAAGACACAAAGAATAAAAACATGATGTAGCCTTTATTGCAAAAGGTGTAGCTATCAAAATAGCTTGCCTTTTGTCGATACGTCATCGATAGCGCGTGGCGACTATATGATGTCCGGTGTGGGATTGATCTCAATTCGGTCTTCCTTCAGCGATCTGTTTCTAATTGTTTTGTTTGTCAGTTTCCATTGTAATGCCTCGCGGTTTCGTTATAACGATCTCGTGTCAAGAAGGTTTCGTTTATTTATTACGGTAAGTTGCAGCGTTGCGTAAACGGACTAGAATCGTTACATGATGGTTCTAGTACTTCGCACTCTTATTTATTTCACACACAAGTTATTAACAATGTTTTCAAAATCCGCTATGAGAGTTAAAAAATCAAGTATCGACCTCAATAAGTTAACTTCAGATATAATACTTGCGTCTGACCTATTCCGGAATCAATATCGTTCTGACTGACGATTAGGTTCAAAGTTCGTATAGAGATGATAGCAGTATAGCTGATAATGTGTCGACACAAAACCCTATCAGAACTGTTCCATCCAATGCCTCCTCGAAGGATAATAATAAAAACCAATGGTCTAGAAGACCACACGGATCGCCTGTCCCAGTCAAATCATTGGCCCGTCTCGTAACATGATTTAGCTGCTGCCTTCCATATCAAGAGCAAACAAACATTACTGTTAGATTTGGGTCACTATCTGGAAAATATAATTCAATCTCTGTCAACATTCAATTTTCTGTAGTAGGCGTAAGTTATATTTTACGATACAGTGTGAACAAAGTTTTCTGTGTATATCGAATTGAATTATTATGGTAATGCCAATGTTACCGTCAGTACCAATGACACAATAATTCGCTTATTCGAGAACAAAGTACTTGGGTGTTATGCGCGTTCTAGTACAAAAAAATAAATACTTGAGTTAATAAAAATATTTTATTATTTAAATGATTAGCTAAGAACCATTTTAAAAAATATTTATCTTAGTAGGTCAAGTTATTATTAAAACTACTACATACGTCACTATGACTCAAACTGATTATTTTGTGTATTTTTGTTTTTCGTTTTTATTTTAAAAGGAGTAGTTATAGCTACCTTTACAGTATTTGTATTATATTTCTCACACTCACACCTACTATTTAGCCCAAATTAAGCATCATTTAAAAGCTTGTGTTTTATTTTTATTATATAACGGTAAATATAAATGTTAAAAATGAATAATATCAGATATATATTTAATACGCATACAAATATCCATGACTCGCGAAATTGTAATGCTGCTTCACTGATCTGTCATCGAATTAATAATTCAACTGAATTCATTAACAACCAACCGTTAAAACCAAACACAAGCTAAAGAAAACATGTTTATTATCCTTTTTATTTGGGATTCATTGCCGGTGTTCAATGTCAGCTTGGTTGTTGTTAATGATAAGAAGGACTCTATTAACATTTAGACATTAATTGTGTGTTTGATTATGCTACTAATATAGCTAAAGTACGTTACTCGGTAACATTAATAGCATTGTGCGCAGAAAATATTATTTAAGAGCTTATTATATTCCATAAACAACCTAAAATTATTGTTTTTCCGTTAACCGTCCTAACCAAACTCTTTTTAGTGGAAAACTTAAAGCTAATAAAAAGCGTAGATAATTAAGAAAGAATAAATAAAAGCAATTTACTCGTTATTACATAATAATTCTAAAATATATAAAGAGAAAATTCAGGTGTTAAATGCTGTAAAAGTTAATTAAAAAAAGAAATCATTGTAAATTTTTATTTTATTTTGTCAAAGAAGTTCAATATAAGTCTAAATCTATGTCATTAAATGAAATTTAATTAGGATGTCTTTTTAAGCCATATACAGATACTAAAATTGGTTAAGTTATAACTATAACCAGTGAAATAAAATAATATAGCGAACTTAGCAATGGGGGAGTTTCCCCAACTTTTCTTTAAGGTATCTGCCCACTATACCGTACCACACCATGTCCGTAATAGGAATGTATCAGGCACGGGAAGCAATATTATATGTTCTACTATGCCCACTGAAACGGATAGCCGATGACAACTATGCATCTGTGTCCGCATGCATCCGATGCCTATATGTAACATCCATCAAAACCGATTTGAATACGCGGTTACAACTGGTATGCTCTGAGTTTCCTGTACTGTATGTCAACGTCGCGTTCCATGCAAGAAGCGTTTCAGCACCGGCAAAATATTCTATTGTTGAGGAGTCGAGCATGGCACGCAATGGTGTCTATTGGTGACGAAACAGTCTCATACTTCAATACAAAGAATTTTTTTTTGCCTGAAACTTTTATATTATTATCATGGTACGATATGTTGCAGTGGGCCTCTTTTTTCTTACCAGATATTTAATGTACGAATTATTTTTTTACAAGGACATCTCTCATGAATTCCTTTTGTAAATCTGGCTTCTTAAATTTAATTTAGCTGTGCCAGTGTGTTATTAAAAGATCTATTTTAAGGTGATTTCATGGCAAAAATACTAACAGTTATTCGTACTTCGATATCAACAGCGTTCATTTCTCGCATACATTTGTCAAAAGTGTACTAAAGATATGCAATACGTGTTGTGTAACAATAACAATGCATCAAGGCAAACAATGATGTAGAGCTGCGGATGCAACTCAGTATTTTCATTTACATGACAGCATAGCACGTTAGCTCACACTGCTTTTGCTTTTAAACTATTGTTTGGTTAATGTTCTGTTCAGAATAAAGACTCCTTTTATGATAGAAATCTAAAAAAATAACAAACTAATCAAATATTCAAGTTAACTTTCTAGCTAAGTCTATTAGAAAGAGAACAGAGATGTTCCGTGCTTTCCATTCCATCCCATTTCCACTGGCTTATCTTTTCAGCACAACAAAGCGTTACTTGATAAATTAATTTCATGATTTACTCCCGTCATATTTATAAATCGCTCAAATCTGAGTTGATTTTTAAGGTGAAGATCAAACACTCCATTATATATATACTCCAAGTTGACATTCAGTGTAAGTATCGCTCTCATAGCAGAGCAATGTGACAGTGGTAAATTTACTGGAGCAGAAATTTATATGAAATAGATAAAGATTGCAAAGAGTAACTGAACTCTTCAAATGTCACATCTAATAATTACTGTGGGAATACTCGCTACTATCTATATCTGAGCTTACAAGAAAAATACTCAATTCGTACAAAATTATATGCTTAAAGGGACCAGTACCACTAGTATAAGTTTCAATGGAATTGAAACGTCTCGATCATGTTTGTTGTCAGCTGTCAAATCGTATAGAAGCGACAACAGCGCGTCTGTTGTCAAGTATTGGAAACGTTTTTTTATATATGCCTTTATCAGCTGAATGCAACTACTATCGAAACGTCTCGATGCGATTGAAACTGAGATTATGGCTACAGGCCGAAGAATAACTTCAATAAAAGTGAGTGTAAACCGGCCCTGTGAGCGTATAGGGTTTTCCATGTTACACGTGTAACAAATCTTTAAACACCATTATCTTGTCTGAGGCGGAGCAGGCTTCGTACCGTGACCAAAGGTAGGCTAAGGATGCCAGAATTGATAAATTATATAGATATGACTTCCATTTTGAATAGCAATATGCTTCATATGGTCTTATTATAAAAATGTATCGATCAAGTTTGACGTCAGTTACAACTTCAGTATGTAAAAGACAGTATCGCCTATATTTTGAAGTATTAGGAACATCTTTTTACACATGCTATTGTCAGCTGAACGCATCTACGATCAAAACGTCTCCATACGATTGTAACTTAGGTACACAGATCATTACGGAGCTTCGGGAGTCTTATATACTTACTTATTTGACAGTATAAGTTTTAATAACTTACATTTTAAACCCGCACAACTACCTTCAAAAGTATTTATTATTTGCTCTTGATGTTAGATAACCCTATTTATTGCGGAAGTCAACATATCACCTTTTGTGCACGCGTAGTTTTACAATAGAAATTAATCTCTAACTCAAATACTTTAGAAGCATTATTCATCGATAAACATAACAACCAGCTGGTTTTGCTTTGGTAAGTTATGTAAATGCGAACACAGCTGTGAGAAGGCAGGCAGGCTCGGTCTACTTCGGTGAGTGTTTCTCGCCATTATCATTGTATTATAGTCTGTAAGTTGAGGGTTATTTGGATTATAATCCAGTGTTTTTTGTAAATACGCAGCGGGTGTTATCTGGTTGCATAAGTGTAAGGGCTATTGTCTTTATCAGTTTGCTGTCGTGACTTGTTTACGTGACGTGATGTGACGCAACCAATGCGAGCGACATCGGTCGATTGTTTGTTTACGATTTGTATCCTTACCTAAGAAGCGGCTTTGTTTGTTTGATCGAGGAATTAGTTGGTAAAACACGATTGAAATATCGAATGTTTCAGTAATCTTCAACTTGTATTCCAAGTGTGAATTTCAATCGTATCGAGACGTTTCGATCGTAGTTGCGTTCTGCTGATAATCGCATGTATAAAAAATCGTAGACAATACTTGACAACACTGGCGCTACTGTCGCTTCAATACAATGACAGCTGACAACAAACACGATCGAGCCAGTTCAAATCGATTGAAATTCACAGGGTACCGAAGTGTGATTATTCGATATTTTAAATATAAGATTTATAAAGAATATTCACAAAAAAATCTAATAAATAAAAACAAAAATAATCTCACAGGTAAACATAATCACTGAAACAAGACAAACAGTGACTCATTCCACAGCCTTGGTTATTATTTGTAAACATAACTAATAAGTATTAGGAAAAAGTACGTAGTTTTCAGTAATGTGTTGCGAAATTTCAAATAAAAGATATTGATTGAACCTTCATCCTTTATATGTAAAAGTATTTTATAGTAAAGTCTTCTTTTGAACTGTAGTGTTAATTGGCTTGAGGTGCCTGGTATATGGTTGCGGCTCAATCAAATTCAGTATATACATTTTTTTTATTCATTCGTGGTAACACTAGAAAGCATAATAATGAGAAAACCCAATTAACAAAAATTGTAATGTTTATTTGAGATTGGTTTTCGGTAATTGTATAGATACATCTCACATACAGGTTAAAAGGCTTCTATGACTTAAAAATATTTTTATATTTTCTAATACATTGCCGAAAGGATATTTTTTTAGAAATTTTGTTTTAAGTTGAGATTGTGATTGTGATGAAATTACTCTTTTGAAATTGGTCTGCATTTTGTAATATTAAATATCTTCGGATAAAAAATAACATGCTTTTCTCTGTACACATTTTTCATCAACTAAGATTAAATGTAATTTTCTTTTGAATCTAAGACGCAGTTCAAATATTGCCTGAGGGAAAACAAAGAAGAAATATAATATCTCCGTAGCGGGAAAATGTGGGAAAATTTTTCTGAGTTATTTCATTCGAGTCCGAAATATTTACGGTATAAATCGTGCGTATGATGTGCGGTAAAAAATAAGCAAAATTAATTTGACAGTCAACATTTTTTGCTGAATAATGAAAGTTTCAAAATGTGGAATTCCCCACTAGCAATTATAAAGGACTTTGTGAGTCTGATTCCTATCAAACTTAGAGCAAATTTTTCAATACTCTGATAACTTTTAACTAAGGAATAACTGTGACAAGTTGACAGTTTTTCTTTTTAATATATGTCAAAACGTCAAAATTATTCGTTAGATAATTGTTATCTCACTTTTAAAAGTCGGGCCTTAAAGAAAGAATGTCTAAGACAGCTATATTAAAATCAATATTTGCCTCTTTCACACTTAAGAGATGGTCGTAAGTAAAATTGTGTTTTGTAAAAACTTATGTATCAGAAAGTATTTTTAGCACTCCGGTGCTCGATGATTCCTTAGTGATTGAAATACAGCAATTATTTAATATATTTTGATATATTAAATTACATTGTGTTACGGATATCGAACTTAATAACCTAATAAATATAAAGAAGAATGGTACACATGCTTAGTAACTCGTTCCTCAATCATCCTGTTGAGACTCGAACTTTTGAACTTTGGTTTTGGTTTAAATTGGTTATAAAGTTATTATTAATAACTTAGCGCCAAATTTTCTATCATCAGCTATTACAGTTACGCCACTTTAATTCTAACGTTTCTAAATTACTCCTCGAATATTGAATAATATAGACCCATAGTTTATTTTGGAATACCTACTATAAATTTAATTTTCCTCCCTATATCTTATTAGTAGCCATTCGTTCTAATAATCTGCATACTCTTCATCTTTAACCAACGGTCGTTCTCGTTTTCTACCTCTAAATCTTCATTGTCATCTTATATGTCGCTTCTTTGAAGTTTTTGTTTACAGAGGACGTTCTAGACATAGTCAGATATAATGACCCTTCTGTTATATATTCAAACCCAATAAATTATTTAATCCCATGGATTACTCCATAAATTCATATAATGCAAAATATGCATTTTTTAAAGCATTTTATATCGATTGAACGCTTTTTGCTCTATATATCATTAGAAATCATGCTGTCGCTATATTACCTGCTAATGTGTTAAAAATTTAGAAACCAAGGTTGAGGTGAATAAGATTATTTTAGAACACTATAATTATCAAGCATCAGAACGTTTTGAACTGGCCTCAATTCTAAATTTAGGGTTTGTTGATTTATCATTGTAAGTGCTATTTGAAATATTAAATTTATCTTGGGGGATAATTTAGACACCAAACAGACGAAAGCTAAAGATACGGCAAATGTTATGTCATTTTGTGTAACTAACGAAGACATTGATTTAAAGCAGTTCATAATATTTATAATTGTTAATAAATGAAGTATTGGTACTACAGTCATTTTAACACATAATGTCTGAGTTAGATTCCATATCATTATTTAAAATCAATAACTGTTTACGAAACAGGATTATGATATCGATAGAGCTGATATAGTGTACTATGATCACGTATTCCTGTGTGGAACAAAGTCTTGCAAAGCAAATTGGATTAATACTTAATTGATTCCTGTTCAAGATATTTTTGTGACATCTAAGTCATTAACATAGGTACCAATTCTGAGATATTTTTATGTTCGACATAAAAATATCTCAGAATTGGTATATACATTAAATCATATACATTAAATCGAAGTAAAGGAAAGAAAACATATCTAAACCATGTAACTTGTTTGTTGTATGTACGCAGATAATCCTGCTATCCTGCTGAACTCCGATTTCTGTGACACCATTATGATTAACTGCAAAAAATATATTTAAACTGTAGTACAGAGAGATTTCTATGCTGATGACCTAATAACAGGGTCAAACAATGACGAAGATTTACGTCAAAAGACTAAGTAGGGAGCTCCAAAAGAGTTGCTTTTACTTGATTAAATTAAAAACTAACTAAATCTATTTGAAGTCGGTATACGTCTGAGATAGCTCAGACGATAGAACTAAATTTACATCGTCTGAGCTTCAAAAAACTTTGACTTCATCATGATACCTAAGTTAATGTTACAAAATCTGTGGCAGACTAATATTTAACTTTACCGTTTGCCTAAATGGTCATATCATATTTAAAGCACATTTGAAAACTGTATACTGCTTACATACTAAGTTATTTAAATTCTCAAAAATTAAAGGCTTTAACCGTATCTTCATTTAATAATAAATGTTTTAAAAGAAGAAGAAGTTTGTTTTACCTCACCTAATGGTTCAGTTATCTAACTACGGCTGGCTTTTCTGATTAAACGTATAATATTGACATATTTCGCATATAATATATGTTGAAATTCAACACCTCGTAATCAAAACCATCCATGTGATTAAAGATACATTGCCATCAAAGATAGATTATTGAAACCCAGCATTATTTCGATTACATCAATAATCTTATTCAATTCTGTTTGAAAGGTAAATGTTTGATAATTAAATTAACTAAATACAAATTTATTTAATGATGTTAAGATTGATTTCTTCCAAATGCCGATTGAATGTTTATTCGCGCAAATTTGTTGTAATCAATTCTATAAACCGACAACTGATATATTGTCAAACTTATAAGTACTAATTTGAAAGACAAATTTGAAATCTCCAAAGTAATGAAATATATCTCACTGACAGAACTTATCCTAAAAATATGTAGAGATATATTTGTTCAATTATCCTTATTTGCTTCGCTAATTCTACCTTACAGTCTCCTATCAAATTTAAAATATAAATGAAGGTAAGCACGTGTCGGCTCGTATGAGGTTGTAAATATTTTACTACCCTATTTGAAGTATTTTCTGTCATAAACGATTGGAGAAAAGAAATGTGTAGTAAAAAGAGATTCTTAAATGCCCTTAAATGATTACGACTTTTGAACTTCTTCATAACCTAACATAACCATGTCATTGGGATATGAAACAACAGATAAATATTTGCATTTGTAGCCCAAGCCTTTATTTTATTGAGGACCATCTAGAAACTAGAAAATTGTTATATTTATTATACTTTTTAAACACACGTTGTCCTAAAACAGAAATCTGCTACAGTAATCGACAGATTAAGTTAAGAATTGCAATATGTAACATGTCAAAACCCATCAACAGATTGAATATAGCAGAAGCGTGCTAGAAATATATATTTCAAGTTTTCAAAATATGCTGATGGATGAAGATGCCGGTCGATGCTGTCAAATAAGAAATTTATTAAGTTTGTGATAATAAAATTAAGACAAAGTTTCAAAATATCACACACAAACTGACGAACAAAGAACACATAGCCACTCGATATCGTGCACGTGTCAACTTCAGGCAGGACGCAACACTTCAACTAGCTAAAATTAATACTTACATAATGGCTGTTTACAGAGCACTCAAAACCAATTCTAACAAACTATTATTAATCAGGTACTGAGTTCGTCCTTGAGACAATACGTTCAACTGATATTCAATAGCCAGAACGAGCACTAATCATAGGACAATAGACTCTGATAATAAAACTATTGTAAAAACTAAGTACCCACCTGCTTTTTTATAGGATCCATTTGTTAAAAATAAACTCATGCAGACGTACTGTACTATCGTGTCGATCCTGTATCCAAGTCAACTTAAAGCTAATTTTTGTGCTCCCAAAATCAGTATATATCTTATCGCCATCTCTGATTTTCCCACTCAGAAATTTACTTTAGGATTTCGATATATGCATATAGGTAGTATATTTATGCTATAGATTGGTAATAACCTCAAATTTCGCAAACTCACTCTGACTTTGTGTCTGGTAGTTTTGCATTTTTTGCAAGTTATTACATCCGTAATAGGATATGGATTAATTGCACATTCATGAATCGTGATAATAATAATAGAATAGTATAAAATGATGTTAAAGCAAAACGCTTTTGGTAATGTATGTAAGCTATTCTATCTATTAAAATTTGATTAAAATGTACTAGTTTTATTTCCAATTTCATGGTTATTGAGAATTAAACAGAGTCTTTTCATCTCAGTCTGTTTATTGTGTAGTGTGTTATAGGTATTTTTAAATTATTATCAAATATGTTATTAAGCTTAATTTCCAACTGCAGTCTTAAATGTTTCAGAAGTATGCAATGATTAATCACCTTTACATTTTGCAATTGTACCATCCAACAATCTAAAGAGTCATTGTTATGTACAATAATAAGGTATTGTAGTGTACAGGGAATTTGGTTGCAGCAACTGCTTGAACAATGAACAGTGGTGTATACACCATTGACCTGAAATTACGACACAAGACTAAATGGATGTGATAAGTGTCTTATCTGTTGCGATAACAGGTGCTTGACCCTAAATCGTAGCTTAGGAAGGGAATTTAAACTTTCCGTTTATTGAACAAAACAATATGATGTATTTTCTTTAATGATATTAAACTGAACTAAAAATAAAGCTCCCTAAAATATCTAATGTTATAGTATCTAATTTTAATGAAAATGTTAGTAACTACTTAAATTTCTTTAAATTCTACGTTATAAATCCTATTTAGATGCCAGCCTCAACGAAATTATCATAATTACTCGTTTCTTCGCTTTCCTTTAAAAAGCTTTTACTGTTCACGGTCTTGACTGGGGCTTAATTTATGCAAACAGTTTAATTTTAAACATTGCATCGCTGACACAACGTTACTAGGTCTTACAAAGTCAGTGTTTTAAAGGTAAAGCTAAGTAAACTACTTCATAAAAACTTGGCAACGAAGATCTAAATGAAATTCTAGAATAGAACTTGTTTTCAACGAGTAAATTTTCTAATTTCGTAACTATGTTCTCCAGTAGCATACGAACTTGTATTATTTCGTTGCGTCAAACTGATTGCTTCAAATGGACTAGAAAATAACAAAACGAAAATTGTGTCGTGAAAGGACTCATACTACACATAGTCCCAGGTCAATTTAACCTTATGTTGGTAAACTCGGTTGTATGCGTCAACCATTGAGCGCAAACACCGATCTTAAATCTCTTGAATGCACGTGCGACCCAGTTACTTAACAGAATATGTGAATTGTAAGTTATCGATTTAGTTAGAAACCATTTGATATTTACAATCACATATCGCATATTTACCTTAATTTTCCAAAAATCCAAAAAATGTAAAATGAAATCATGTTATGACTTTTAAATTTGCCTACGAGTGCGAGAAAAATCTCTTCATAAGCACGAGATCCTTATTTGTAACATATTTTACGCAATATCATCTTTGTGGAAGGTACGTTCTTATTGTTATGCTTTTTATATAATAAGGGGTTGTTCATGTTATGATCCCACTCTTTCTCAGAGACATTAAGGCGCCTCTTGAACCTCGCTTTGAAGAACCCTAGGCTATATCGAGAAACGAAAATCAAAACCGACAGGGCATTCCCCAGCGACTACTTAATCTTTATTGCATATATGTAGATGTTATGAAAAGATATGTGATATTTATGAATATAATATATGTAAATAATATACGTAAATCTTAAAATTATAAATTGCGCCTTTTTGCGCTGAAACCAGAGTCAATGGAGTCGAAGAAATAGTTCTATTCGACTATATCATTTCCTGAATAAAGCAGTTATCGTTTCAACAAACTCTTGTAACTTTTGCTAAATCGGCTTTGTTCAGTTAGAAATGTTTTATAAAGCGCATATCTAAGAATACAGCAGTTGCCTCCATTTAATCCTATGCTAGTATCTAAATAAATAAGTTTAATTAATTCAGACCACATCTCTTAAAAGCGATTTTAGAAACCTATTCTGTTAAATTCTCATAAACATAAATCGGGCGTTTTAATAGTCTCAGTTTTATTATGAACTACAAATCGTGAGGGATAGTATTGTGTGAACTAGGTGTAGTTAAATTATTTTTAAATAAAGCTTAGCTAAATAATCATGGGTTTAATCCTATATTAACAGCAATACCTGATTGAGATTTCAATGTTATAAATAGAATGAGTAATGTTAATCATTACGACTTATTACATATGGAAATAACTGCTTTCTAAATGAAGTCTAAATTTAGAAATTTCGTTAGAAAGAAGCTGTAAATTTGTACTCAATTGTTGTATATCAGTTTCATTATAATCATTTATTTGTACATTAATAAATAAAAGATATTAAGATGAAAAAAAAACAAGAAAAAAGTCTTATATATATCCCAAACTTTAATGTTCTAGTATTTATAGCTCATTAGTCGCGATGACGCGTTGTTCGTTACATTTATATATATTTTATACTTTGAATCGCCTAATTAAACGAGACAAAGCCTACTCAGCATAAAGCTGCATGAAATTAAACGTAGCCTTCTTTGTTATTAAGTCTATATTCCCATAATTGTCTATTGAAGTATATCGAATGCAAAACTGTGTACCTAACGATGTTCGTGAGTTACGTGACCAACGCACATCATGACGAATATTCATAGTAGGCACCGTGTTGAATTAATAAATGTTGCCTTCAAGCTTTGGTTCGTTGATTAAATTCAAACGTCGTGATTCAAGTGACGATTAGAAGGATTCGAACACTTGTTGCATTCAAGACAAAAATTACTGAACCGAATACCTATACCATTTTATGCGATAACCTTCACCTAACCTTTAAGTTGTAAAAGAAAATCTTATGTATTTCCGAGCTGTTCAAATGCAATTTATATAAAACTATAATCAAATCGATAGTACCTATTTACTTATCACCTGAAAGCATTCATAATTTATGTTGTCATTTTGACTTTTATAAAACTTTGTAATACTTTTATATATGATAACGTGTGTTTAGTTTACCAGTGTCTTACTTGCATAATTTTTTATATTACTAGATATAAAAAAAATATCTTCTATCTAAATTATCCTTCAAAATGGGCGTCAAAAGGCAGTTTTTGGACGGAAAGGTGGATCCGTATGTCGCATGCTGCACTAGCTATTTTCACATAAAGATTGCTACTGCTTACCATTAGGTAATGTAGAGTAATTTGCCGTGCTTTTTATAATTAAAAAAAACCTTTAAAAAATAATTTAAGGTACTATGAGCTTTAATACACTAACCCTAAAGCGGAGGACCTGTATTTCTCCAATGAAACTGTGTCAGTACATAACGACTTCTAAGTAACACGAGTGATTAAATTGGCAATAAGTGTTTAGTGTGTTTGACTGTGCTGACAAATGACTAGTGCTAGATTTACTGCATTAATGGAATATGAAGCTTTGATATTTTCTTTCTAAATGCAAACTTCTATTATAAATAACTTTTTTCATTAATATCAGTCGATCATACTAAGTCAACACAATTTTTTTTCTTAATTCTTTATTCCCATGGAATTTACCTTAAGCAATATCTAATGATTCTTTCGTTTTGAAGATGTTAACTCTGTCTTCACTATCATAATCAAAAGTTATTTTGTGTTTATCTTTATACATAAGGAGTTTTAGGCAAAGACACCATCTCAATGTATGTTTCTCACTTTCATACATTGAGGTATGAAAGTGAAAGTGGTTGATACATGATGATGAAATACATTTTCATAAATACTTTCTTGTTCACACTACTATCATAGCCTATAAAGTCCACCGCTGAAGAGTCGTCTCTCATCATTATATGTAGATATAAAGAACCTCTGTGCCACATTTGCCTTTTAAATGCCTATTTAATTTGGTACTAAATCAAAGGTTTTTCATTTTTTATTCTTAACGGTATAACTCTTGCCCTTCGTCTCGCCGGATCTTAAGTGAACATACGGCTTAAGATGGATATCAAAGGACCACAACAACAAAAAAACTGGATATCTTACCTAATAAAGTTAACACAACAATGCTGTAAATATTATTGTTTGGCGACAGACTTAGGTAAGATTCTAGTAGCTAGTTTTATACACTTAATGTCCATGTTATTCTCCGGGTATCAGAAAACTTAATAAATTAGTCATCTAATCAAAAACAATATTTAAAACTTCGCGTAACACTTTTCAATTATTTAAAGGGTAATTATAATCGCCTATTACAAGCAATGCCACAATGAGTATTCTAAACGTTACACCATTGGCGACAAGTACGAAACGTGATTGTCAGTCTGCTTGTCTGTCTGTGTATTTAAATTATGTGACGGCAATGAATACATTATACCATAAAACTGTCATAGAGTGCTAAAACAAATTGTATTTGTTATTGTTGTCGTTATTGAGACATGACCTCGGTTAACTTTTCACGTTTTTGTAAACTAGATGACTTATGACATTTTGGTTCATAAATATGTCCCTTACCAGCCTTCTGGTGTGTTCTCAACAATAGTTAAGACACTCAATAAAGATACCAAGTATTGTGTCTCGTTTATCACCAGGGCGGTGAGGCGAGTCATAATATTCTTCATACATTATGTGGGTTATTCTGGTTGTTGCTCCGCATATGGTTATTGCAGATCCATCGTCCCATTCGCCTTACAGTGCGACATTAGCGCGCGCTTCAGTGGTGCTATATGCTATATTAATGTAGGATAATAAATCATGAAAAAACGAACCAAAACTTCGTTTACGGAATTAGAATAGAGAAGTCCTACTGTCAAATAAGTAAAATAAGTCAACTTCAATAATTTGGTTACTAAATAGGAAGGTAGATTGCTCCTTGTAGGTGAATCGCAATTACTACATACAATACTGTAACAACTACTTGCCAAGACATTAAAGCACTTATTCACAAGTGTTTCTAAAGCACTAAATCGCACACACAATGTAAACCGGATATAAGGGAGCGGCTATCGTCATTTCCTCGTGGTTTTGTAGAGCTTTCCAGCAATTTTCATAATCAATAGCTATTTTCCACAATGATGAACCGCCATTATAGAAAATAAGTATTCTGTTAGTGTTTTCTAGCATTACCAAGAACAGATATCTGTATTGTACGAAATATCACTTATTCCCTTACTCGCTATTCAGCAACTAACAAAGATAACTGCGAACAAGGTATTCTAGGCATTTTGTATTCAAGAGATAAGAATATGTGACCTGCAGGCTTATTTAGGTTTCTTGTACAATAAGTTTTCATTTATCTTATGAACTTTTGCTTGCATATCCAAATGTCTAAGCAATTTTTAGAGCCGTGATCTGGGGGTGATTTCTCCCCAGGGAACCCCGAGACAATCCACCACCTCCCATGGCCATACCAACCTTGCGGTTATAATGGCTGAATCGCGAGATATGCACGCGGAACCAGCGACTGCACTCTACCGCGTGCAATGCTTGACTCACTACAAATTCTTTACTCGTCGTCCTTGTCCCTTAGATGGTAGTCTCTCCCTTCTGTGGCTACAACGCCACACTTACGCCTTCGATGACGATGTTCTTGCTCTCTGCGCGCTACTGCGTCACCCTCCGACATACTCCGCATCTTGTGCCACTGGTGCGCGAACTCCCGCAGCCTTCCGAAGTTCGCCTCTGAGCTAACCAGGTCCTCGTGTAGTGTGATCCCGTCCATCATCTTTATGCGTATGTCTTACGTCATACATATTTAAGGAGCCATAATTTACATTATCAAGTGTTGTTACGGCGTAGAAAGATCGGTAATCTTAATCACTTTCATTTACAGATCTATAAAATTGTGCACTTTACTGAAACCGGTTAAAAAACCAGCAGAATAAAATAATCATGGTTAACTTGAGCCCATCAGAATAATTACATGGTCTGCAAATTGATTGATTTAATCTATCGATTTGCTGCTGGCCAATTAAAGGTTTCTCATGCCAAATCAGTTTTTTTCGTTTGATTAGGTTAGACAGAATAAGTACAACACGCATAACTCTTTCTTACTATCGTGGTCTTCATGAATATTTAGCATTATGTTCCACACGAAAAAGCCAATAATAAACGATAGCGGAAAATTCTTTCGACACTAAAGACTGTAATAAGAAACTCTTGCGAATTTCCCTGGAAACAGCTTCCCACGGATGTAATCGAATTCTTCGAATTTACATTAGGTCTGAAGGTTCTTAAGGCACAGTTTTCTCTCATTATTTAAAGGAAAAGGGTATCGGAATTTAGAATTGTCTAAAAACAAAAATTTGTCATGCTTAAAGAAAGCAAAGACTTTTTAGATGGCAATAGTTACTAATGAGATGCTTTATAAAACCTAAAATGAAGGTTAATATTAAAATACTTTTTTTAATGTCACGTGATAAAACAAATGTCCTTTTTACAATCATATTGAGAGAATGTGACGCACTGCATTTAAATTTATATTTAGAGTGTGTATATAAGAATTGGGCCCAAAAACCTCATAAAATTGGTAAATTATTCCCTATGAATTTCTTTGTAAATTAGTTGATGTACAATAAAGATTTATTCTATAGTATTCAAAAAATATTAAATGGGTGCTGTTGGAAAATGTTAGTATTCTGTTCTATCAGCTGGTCAACGCACGTGCCCAACGAGCGGACAGACTGGCCTTGCCGCTCGGTTGCTCGGAACACAGCACACTTCGTATGCCGTAGGTAGCTAACCTTTTACCGGCGTATTGCACAACCTTATCGACACCTGGCAAAAGCACACGTTCGTAATTTAAAACTAAATTAAACTGTTTCTAAATCCACCTGCAACGGCTTAAACTTTTGAGTTGTATAAGATTTTTGGAACCATTTCCTTAATAAGAGCCTTTTTTAAATTCATATTGTTAAGAGTAGATATTATAAACGTTTTCGATATCGAATACTAAATACAACACATTTACCACAATAACCTATAAATATGATGATTTTATTACCCACCTAACTCGCAATATTTTCCTAGGTCAACGACCGGTTATTTAAGACATCATTTGTTTTCACTTTCAAGATTTCAAGTCTTTACCTACGAATGCCTTGTATTCATCAGTAACAAGTCTTAAAGACGATAAAATAATATTCGAGTGACGCATCTGCGGTTTCCTTTATTCTTCGGTTTTTTATTTATTATGTGTTGTCTCTGTTGCATGTCCTGGTTCTTCTAGAAAATTTCCCAGTACTACTATCACACAATATTCTACAAGCCACACCACACCTGCAAGCAACATTCGATCTGATAAGATATTTCGTTATTAATTGAAACTTGTTTTAAAACCTTTCTATACTTAGATAGTACTTACGCATTGAGTCTCGGCACAGTATTGAACTTATACCTAAAAACAGTCAAGGGTGACTTCCTGAACGAGTTGAGATGGTTGGAATGAACCAGCCGCACTTATTCTAGATTGTGTTATATTCATAAGTCTTGTTTTACCCGTTATATTTGAAACAATGCGAGAAGCAATGCATATTTTGCTAAAAGGACGCATGGCGAATATCTTATCAATGATAACAATCTAATGACGAAATACCTATTTCGATCACTTATTATTTCGCATGGATAGAACGGACAGTTTTAAATAAGAGTGATATTGATGATGTTGATGAAAGAAGTCGACCAAATGCAATGGAAAGGTTTGGGAACAGCTTACCTAGTGATACTCACTTTAGCTGTCGTGGACTGAATTTTTTGTCTATTTTTAATGTCAATTAAACGACTAATAACTAAAATACATTATTACATTCTTGAAACCCAGCAAAATCCTTTAGTTACTATAAACTTTATTACGTTACTATAACGATACTTATCATGTAACGCAGAAATGAATATTTAATTTGTATGGTAGTTATCACTTTGACAAATAAGCCACCCATATATTTAAACTATTTTCACAAGTGACACTAGCGGTAGATTTAACGAAAATAATTAAATAAGCCAACTGACAGATATTGAAATAACATTGCTTAGATTAATATAAAAAATCTTCTTCGTTACAGAGGGTGGCGGGCTTGAGGAGGGCGCGTAAGGCGCGGGGCGAAAGTGCCCGCGGCAGGTGACCGACGGTCCTCGCGGCTCATGTGGGCAGCGGGCGCGTGCTGCTCGCGCCAGGCAGGTGAGAAACCGCGGTCCATTTACATATTTTCAATACTCAATGACCCCTCTCAATAACAGAACGCGTGGACGACGTGAGCAGGGGACGGCTATTTTTGCATTGGTCACAAAGAACTTTATCTTTACATTGTAAAAATGTAGCCCTACCCACTTCATCTCTGCATCTGTACTTAAAAAAGACTGATAAAAATAACGCGCTAGTATTTTTTGTTTTCCTCATGCATATAACATCCAAATAAATGAAAGAGGTTTTTAATTAATTTTTTTTGTACAAAATGATAATTTTACAGCGTAAACACTATTATATACATACAATTATTTAAAAATAGAATCAAACCTAAAATTGCTCTTCTAAAAAGTTTAATATATCTCTCAACAATTGTTCAAACTGTAATACTTATTACTTGTCCAAGGATTAAACTGTTTTTCATTGATTTCCTTCCGTTGTTTTTAGTTTTCGTTCAATGCACGTGCAGAATTGTCATTTCCAATCGTCCCTATTGTTAAGCCGCACCTTCGGTTTGTTGAACAAACCGAGAATCGTAAAAAAATTACATACTTTCCGCATTTATATCGTAATGTACTTTTATATTGTATAATATTTACCATACATACTTAACATACATAAAAATAATAAACCTAAATAGCCTATAAACTCTACTAAAACGTCAAGCTGCCTGGCCCAATTCAAAATTTAATAAATTCCTCAAGTCAAGACATACGAAGTCGAATCTACGCAGTAAGCGATTGCTATTACATAAAGTAAGTAATTTACGAAGAAACCGCAGAACAGTATACCATGGAAGAAACTAATCTCACCAAATAAGTTCCCCGTAGCTTCCGTGCTTTATACACAATTTTCATGTCAGAATTTTTGTAACGAAATTTTTGCATTCATATAATTCATAACAAGGCTTAAATTTATGTAATATACAAGGCAAATTTTCAGCGCGTTATTAGCTAAAAATTTGACCTATAACTGAAAATACACATCAACTCTAAACTTAGGCTCCTTAAGTTTATTCCGCTCTCTCATTACGTAACAGATAAGGATAGCAAATAATAGAACTGTCAAATATCTAAAATTAAAAAGACCGTATAGAAGCCACATATTATTTTAGAAGGCATGTAGGGAGACGCTTCCTAAAACATTCATTTCAAAACTTTCTTGAAGATCAATAACTGTTGGTATCTTTACGAAATCACAGTTGTCCTTTTTGTATATAATGAGAGAACGAGTTTCGCTGCATTTAAATATGTACAGTGTCTATTTCAGAATAAAGCCCATAATTTATTTAAAATTTTCATCAACATCATTTTAAAAGGCTTTGTACTAAGGATCTTTAAACTCATTCATAAAGTTGTCACCGCTAATAAAAGCCTCTAGTTTCATTCTGCTCCATTGTTCGTTGTTGGAAGCAGGTCGCCGACCTGTCGAGTATTTATTACCACTGCTTATATAGTATTGCTCGCTTGGTGCATATATACTGAGAAACATTGACGATTCTAAAGCAAATTCAGGCATCAATTTTTAATAGAAAAACTGTTAGATTAATAGCTAGTTCTATGTTGATTCGACTAAACTGAACCTAAGTAAATTTCTAGAACTATTAAAATTAATTTTACTAATGACGTTTTTAGTAACATTTTATGCAGCTTAAATATACTGATTCTGTGTTATTATTGTTACAGATGCAATAGGTAGGTTCATTGTGAAAAGCCATTTTTGGGCTCTTACATTTTTACCTATAACACGACCGCATGAGTGCTGTTACTCTGACGCCCCACGCGCACTATGTACGACCGCTACATTTCGATGGGACTTGAACTTTTACTTAAATGCTGTAAACACATTGGATGGTCTTTTAAAATTACTTTGAACGAGATATAATGAGCCTGAATCTAAATCTAAATTTAAGTTCAGTGCGTATATCCCTTTCTCTCGTTATGTGAAGGAAAAAGTAAAGCAGTAAAGAAAACCGATACTTTTAGACGGCATGAAAGGGAGATGTTTTCTGCATTTTAATACGTTCTCGATGAACGACAATTGAACACAACTCTCTAAATGTTACGAGATAAGGAAAGCTGTCCTTTTTGCAATCATATTGAAAGAAGGAGATACATTGATCTTAATTTAGATTTAAATTGAATACTTCAGAATCAGGCACAATTTAATAATGGATTATCGAGAGACCCATAAATGAATATATGATCCATGTGTTATTTTACCAGCAATATGTTGATTCAACTCGAAAGAACAGCATTTACCTTTCACTCAGCACTGTAGTCTTTATATTTGTCTATTTAATAATGTACTACCTACATTACTCTATTTAATTACATAAATCATTGCGTTGTCAAACTTTTTTGATCAAGCTTAGATAAACAATCCAATTTAAATGAAATTTCGTGTTAATATTTTATTTGAATTCTTGATGAAATAAAAACTAAGATTAAAATAATTTTCACTGTATCATAATCCTATAGTCCTGATATGTATCAAAAATTCTTGGTTTATATAAATATATAAACTGATCGAGCTGAAATTTAAAAGTTATTACGAAATAGAAACCCGCTAAGAAAATTCAACTCCTAAAGGGGTGAAATAGCGGTTTGAAATTGTTAAAAAAACTGTCAATTTTTAAGTTGAATAACATTTATAATTGTAATTTATCATACTTATACTTACTTATTTATAATAATATTCACAGTAATAAATAATTTTTGAACCTCTCAAGCCGAAAAAAAGATTTTTGAAGCTGGAATCCAACAAAGTTATGTATTCCACGCGGGCGGAAAGATAATCCGAAAACAATTTTTTTCTTCAAAATCAATGTATAGACTATAGAAAGTAGGTAGATGCAACTATGTTAAGAATAAGTAATAAATACCTTAAGAACTTTGACTGTTGTCAAATTTTTATCTTAGTCTTTTTAATACTTAGCATACTATCAAATGAAAATACCATCTCAGCGGAAAGCCTTCACCACATTTATATATGTTTAACAATAAGTATTATATCTAAACTACCATGTAGTATTTATATCAAACGCAAAGCAACAATGTTCTCATCTAGGTCTTCTTAAAATCTAAATATCATGTGCCGTTCTGAAACTGAATTTTTCTCCCCACATGCCCTTATAGAATACACGTACAGTAATGATATGGCAACATTTGCGAAGACGAAAGTCCCTTGGTCAGCAGATAGTGCGCTTAGGGCTTGGTCAGCAATCGCTGACGCTGCGTGTGTTGGCAGCTAGCAGGCACTCATGCGTGACGGAGTGACTAACCGTGGCGCCGTGGCAGGCGAGGGCGGGGGCGGAGCCGCCGCGGCTGCGCGCACGCCCGTCAAGACGTTCCAGGCGTACCTGCCGCCCGCGCACCGCACATACAGCTGCATACACTGCCGCGCGCACCTGGCTAGCCACGACGAGCTTATCTCCAAGGTGAGTTATCAAACATTTCCTTAGTTCTGGTCACGGCTTTACGCTTTTGGTTTGTATCTTGGGCTTCTTTCATCACCAGCATATTAAAAAATTTAATTACGTAACATCAAATATATCAAAACATATAAAAAAATATATCGTGAGAGCAATAAAACTAGCTTTGTTTAAAACTAACTAAAAAGCGATATCACACTTGAAAGTTTATAAGTCTAAAATAAAAAAAAGTCCCAGTCTATCACTGCTGTGCCGCGTACTGACTAAAATTCTTTTTAGCTGACTTGCCTCTTTTTCATTCCAATTCAAAACAAAAAGAACAGGCAGCAGGTGAAGTTCGTAATTAGGTACTCATTATTCAGCCTCAAAGCTTGTTCACTGTGACGGGAAATGTTACCATAATTATTACAGGACATGAGAGACATTAACATCTCTTGACTTCAGAATGTCACCGCACCTGCATTACTGTTGACAGGTCTATACGTGACGGTTAACATCTACAATCAGGTGTATCGTGCATCGTTTGCATTATTTGACACACTAAATATAAAAAAAAAATATGGCTGATCTAAATTTCAACTAACTTGACTCAGTCATTCTGACCTATTGTTATTTAAGTGGAATAAAAGGGAAAAAAGTATCGTTAAAACCTCTACAGCCTTTTCAAGGATCCTGCTCATCAGGGAAGGCTATAAATATCATACGATTTGGAAATGGGACATTTTGGGAAACTAACAATGGATATTTGTGTTTCAACATTGTAATCTAGGTTTAAACCTTTTTCTCTTTTGGTTTGTTAGGTTAGGTCAGTTAGTAAATACAAGCCGTCATAATTTTCACCGACCATAGGACACAGATTGTAAGACTTAAGCGCTAATACTTCTCCCAAGGGTTTTGAATCATCGTAGGTATTAAGTTTCAAGGATATGTCTTTCTTCAAGACGAAACATCATTCAAATCACTTATCTTCTTCCCATGACGAAGACGACTTATCTTCTCAAAGAATAAAATTGACAAGAAAGCACACGCAGAAATACATTAAATATGATTGAATTACTTTAAAGTAATAGACAATTTGAACGATTCAACCACTTCTGGGGAGTCATTTTCTTCTTTTTGACTCTTTTTAATATTCTATAATGTATTACATTTCAGTCGTTCCAAGGCAGCCAGGGGCGCGCATATCTCTTCAATTCAGTGTAAGTATTCACATTTATAATATTTATTGCTAATGCTGCTATTATCGTAGCGTTGATAAACTACATCAAAGATGTTATATGTTAAGTTTGTTTAAATAATAAACGAAAAAATATCAATTAAAATATCTTTTGGAAAATTATAAATTCTCCCAATAATATTAAATTGGCACAATTATTGAATGTGCTATCAACCAAACAAAAGGTCCAACATCCAAATAGTAGGTACTTATGCCAATTTAGTATTCTTTAATACTGATCTTGCTCAGTTAAATAACACCTATATAAAATTAAGTATTTGGAAAGTAGATGTAGTAGTTGTTGATGAAGTAACAGAAAACCAATATCCTTTAAGTTAATTGCTACTTACGCTACAACCACTGTTTAAAATTGACACTGGAGTGTCCCTTTAACTAGTTGCTCAAAAATTTTAACCGAGGCATTTTATAAACGTATCTGGGTATGGTTGTTTAAAATAGTGGTTGGGTAGCTCGCTTAAAGAGTTACACATATTTCATCCCAGTTTGGACACCTATTTCAAGGAACAGATTTGCTAGAATATCTACTCGTTAGCTGTCATTAATAGATAGATTTTTATAAAATACCCTACGTTGACAGCAAACAATCATCAGTCATATCGTTGGTGCCACTGTCAAGTATATGAAGAAAACCAATAATTTCTCTTTCTTCTTTCTCTACACATTTTTAAAACTAATTGATGGAAAAATACCGAAATATTACCTAATAATCTCTGGCACGGTCACATCTTCATTGGCGCCCAACGTAGGGTAAAATATGCAAACAAACGCAGCGATAATGACGCGGTTTCAAGTCCGCGAGAGTCAAAAATATGAAAGTGCCTTTAGCTCATGTAGTCAATGTCCACTGTCTAAGAAACACAGCTTGATTGGAAAATAATCGGTTTATTAATTTAATTATTAATTACAGTGTAAACGTGGGTTGCGGGCAGGCTGAGGAGCGAGTGCTACTGACGGGACTGCACGCAGTCGCGGATATATACTGCGAGTGCTGCAAGACCATGCTGGGTTGGAAATACGTAAGTTCGATCCCTCTACTTAGAATAATAAGAGTGGTATTTGAACACTAAACAGCAGTGAATGTAAGCACATAGTTCTTCTTAGAGAAGGAGAACACAGTAATTAATTTCTATGCAATAAACACAAGTAGCTAACCACATGCTCAAAGTTGATGCACAAGAGCATGTGATGACCTCTGGACCTCTCTACACCCATGAGTAAGATTTCATTCCCGTCTTATGGAATTGTAATCTTTAACATCTGTGGCAGTATTTAATGCTTCTAGCTGCCTTTGCATATGGACTCCTCATATCTTGATATAAATGGCCTTTTATAAAAATACAAGGCTTAACTACTGCCAGCTATGATATTGCATCACTATTAGGAATTAGGTACTTGAGGATATGATCGATCAAACTTAAGATTTGTACTACATCAGGTAGTACGCGATAGTATAGGCGCTTCCCTTCTCGCTCTAACTAATGACGATTTCGAGTGACAGAAAAGTATACAACTGATATAGTTAAGCCTAAGAAACCAAAGAAACCAAAGTTAGATATGTCATAGAGATCTTATATGATTCTTATGAAGGCTATACCACGATGATGTCTTTTAACCCTAGACAGAATTGACATTCTTAAGTATTATTATATTTCCTTTATTAACGCATATATTTGTGTGTTTATAAACAATTGATTGAATATCATGTTTAAACGATTATATCAGTTGAAGAGCTTTGTACTCATTGTGGCGATAAATATTGATTGGCTGGCCATATAACCGCTCTGACCTTCAAGAGTGCAATCTGTATGAATAAAGTTCCCTTTGTTAATGATGTTATATAAAGATACTTTTAAAATATATATTTACATATGAAAAATAATAAACAATTTATAATAAGCATTTGTACAATTGGCCACTTAGAAACGTTTTTCTTAATATGTAATTAAGACTATCTCTAATAGATTGATACAAACAAGTGATTTAATGGGTCTACTGGAAATATTTGAACTCATCTGACTTTGAAAGAATGGGCTTTGTAAGACTGCCACGATTCCATTGTGTAAGGACTATTCAATGTAAAAGGGATAAAATGACTTTTAAGAACTTAAAGTTTGTTGATACTTTCGACTTATTTTGTATAGGTGTTGTATCAATTATAGTTTTATGACGCACATTAAATTAAGGTAAAAATTCGCCGTTTTAGTACAGTGACGTCACTGGTGATCTGTCTTTTCTGGTTGGATTTTAATGAAATAGTGTTACTGAAATTCAATTTAAATTCAAATCATAATTTGCTGTCACGACCTCTGTGCTTGTAAAAGCACGTGAAGCCATTGGTGCCGATTGTTATAGCAACCGCTGTCACCCACCAACCAGCCTCGGACCAGATTTACAAAAAAAAATCTGCTGCTTCTTCTACGGTAAAAGGCCTGTGCCCAGCAATTGGAAGGTGTTTATTGATGGTAATGCTACATACTGTCAAAGTGGTAACTTAAAATGTATGTTTCAGGAACACGCGTTTGAATCCAGTCAGAAGTACAAGGAGGGCAAGTTTATAATAGAATTGGCTCATATGGTGAAGGAGAATGGCTGGGACTAGGGCTCTGAGCGCCTCAAGGACGCTAGTGTTGTGACTGAGGCTCGCACAGTGACCGCGTTGATGGCGACCACGACCACGGACTGATACACCATGAGTGTTCTTTCTCGGCTTAATCCAACTGGACCGTAGGCATGGGCTCCCCACGCCGGATGGAGCCCTCGTGATGAAGCGACAGGCGAGTTACACTGAAGACTCGCCTAAGTGAGGTCCAGTAAATTCGACATTTTTAGCAAATTCGCTTGAAATGACAAACAAATTTGATGTTTTCGTCACGGACGCGTAAGTCGGTCGGCGTCGGTTGCAACAGATTCAAACTATTTTTATCAAAACGATTATTATTATTGGGAAGTCGACGCCGATCGAGCTGCGCCTACGATGGCTGCTATTACTGAAGATGGTGTGTATAGAATGTCAAATACGGTTAAAGTTACAGCAGGGTCTGGTGACAATATTATCTGCCTCATTGACAAACATTCAAATAACGTTAACTTGAAACCTATCTCTTTTTATAGCAATGTATAAAGTGAGATGGAAAGTGTTTTTGAATGTTTGTAAATATAGGCTGTAATAGCAAGCCGCGAGCCGTGGCACTGGTCGCCTTATGTGCTCTTCTAGTATCGTAGTCGGCTTCAACGCTTGAGCACCGCCAGTCAACGTAATGTTATTGTTATACATAAGTCGTGGATCTCAACCGCCCCACTAAGGGGCTATGGGTTTAGAATTTATATTAATTTTAATTTGTAAACTTGTGCCGCCGTTCGGCGCGCATCGGGCGGCAGTACTACGTCGTAAGCTATCATTGTTTATACGTTTATTTACTACGCATCGTACTGTATTAAGAGAACACTAATACTTTCTCTTGTCCCCTTTAACCTGTGATAAGTATGTTAGTATAGAATTTTGAATTTCTTGAACGATAATTTCAAGAAATTGCTCAGAGGTATCAGATGTATGTTCCTAATAATTTCAGCTGTACAATATGCTTTTTTTTATTTTGTGAGGTAACTAGTCGACAAGTTGATGTTTCGTCATCAAGAAGAGAAGGGATCATTTCCATTTTATTTACTTTTGCGCCTGTTTTAGTGATTTTTTTTATCTATCTAATCGACTGTTCCTCATTCGCCTTCTTTTTACTCACGTACAGTTGACTAATTTGAAAATTTAGTTGTACATCTTAAATACACGAATAGATAAGTAATATAGAGAATACGTGGAAAGCGAAGAGAAAAAATTTAAGGTTTTATTATTCATTTATTGTTTCTTTTGAAATGTATGTGTAGATACCTAAATTAGTATCTCAATTTATCCATATACTTTATCTTGCATTATACTCAGTGTGTAATCGTGTATTCGTAAATAATCGCATGAGCTTCGAGTGTATCACTGTCTAATCACGGAGTGAGCGTACGACTCGGACGGATTCAACGTCCGTCTTTAATACTGAATGAATAATTATTGTAATGTTGTATTGAACGCAAGAACTTCAGCCGTCGCATACCTTTGTATCAAGAGCGTTAATAACTGCCATTAGTATATACCTACATTTGTAATATACATTAACTTTTTAATTAATACAAAGTCAGCATAAGGTACGCTCGTTTGACGTTAAAAATATTTATTTTTTACAATAACTTATTACACATAGAATGCTACATTAGAATTCGACTTGATTAGGCCTTCGTCTATTGTAATATTATTAGTCAATAAGACTGGTTTACGATGATGTATCGATTATTAGTTACAATTGGACCAAAGAGTTTTCCTTGAGGCATACTGTTTCATTTATTGAAATGGATTGGTAAAGCATTTCCACGTGGTTTTGGCACGGCTAACCGCATCTCGTACTTGTCAATGATGTAGAAGTAGCTCCTTATTTCTCAATACTTTAAAAAGTGGGCGTGTTTAGCTCTTTTTTTTCGCAATTGTCGACCTAACTTAGAATGAAAATAAAATGTATAAAGCGCTGGTAATATCGGTTAATTTGTAGCCAGTATACTTATTGAAATTAGTGATATGCGTAACGTACAAAAAGCCGCAAAAGACGTTAACATTTTGCACTTGCGCAAGCGCAGCCTGTCGCAATCTGTTTGTCTTTGATTGGATGCCAACAGAAGTTGTGAGCGCGCACCCCTCACCCAAGGACGTTGAAGGTCAAATCAATTTTTTTGTTTCATCTAGCATCTAGATGATGGAAACAACCAAGGACCCACGAGTCGTTGGTTACATCCGCCTGGAACATGCTTTATAAAACTTTTGATATAGTTTTATTTCTGTCATCTAATTTTATGCTAACCCTCCTCTACTGATTAGTATCAGGTGGAGTCGAGTCACTTGCTGAGTTTTTTATAAAAAAACTTGATATGTTAAACTACATCAATTAGATACGTCAACGAAACCAGCCGATGAAAGACGTATTTGTGACGATATTAGCGATGTGTGATCAATATATTTAACATATAATAACATCAACTACTTTGATTTAAACAGTAAATTTTAAAACGATTATATGGTGTGGACTATTCACATAGAGAAAATACAGAAATAACAAAACATGTGCTTTAAAGTTGGAAGTACGGAGAGTTTAATTAAAACATTGTGATTTAGCGATACAGATACGTCATTTAATAACGAGATATATAGTGTGAAATAAGGTTAATCGATAAACAAGTGTTTTTAATGTAATTGTATTAACTGTTGTAAGGTTAAGGCGTTCGATTGAGGCACAATGTTCTATGAAATTGGTCAACACACGACAGCTCGAAAACCCCTAATAATGCAATAAAAACTCTATTATAAATCTTTAGATAAATAGATTTGCAATAGGCCTTATTTACTTTTCGCAAGTATAAATATAAGAACAACTCACGCGAATAGTCGATAAAGGCCCTTCACTATTTTCATGATGAACATTATGCAACATAATTATCGATAATCTATATTGTCACAGTAGTTTAGATTTAACACTCTTAGACCTACATTTGATCTTCATCTTGACGCAGTTATCAAAAAGTTCGCAAATAGATATTTGTGAGAGCTAGATTTGTGTGAGGCATTAAAGTATTTTTCTACTTGATTATAGGGATGCTATTAGATATTTTTGGACCATTGTTAAGATTAAAATATATCAGTATTTGTGAAGTGGAGATATGAAGATTATTGTTAGTTTTGTGGTTGCTGTAAGACGTGTTGTCAAGATTAGTGAGAACCGCTTCCTAGCTGTATGCCTATGCACCTATACCATAAAAGAATGAATACTGAACTACCTTTGATATTTCTACAGAGTCGTTCAATATCCTATATAACATTCCAAAAAGATCTTAATCGCACAAATTCTATAGAAACTTTCTCTTTATATATATTGCGCCAGTACATTATTTTATATATATAATAGTAAGGTTAGCGTACCATTAGACAAGGATGTTGGCAAGGTTAGCTTTGAACCCTAACGATGAATTTACTGTATTAAAACTGTATTTACAGAACGACTTTTTAGAAATATCGTACATTAAGGTCTTGGAGTGTTATCTAATGACCAAGGTAACATTGGCAGAATTTTTAAAAATGGTGCATTTCACACTGTCCGGACTACATTTCGCATATAAAAAATAAGATAACCCAAATAGGTGTTTATCAAGAAAACCGCTTAATATTTTTGTATTTTCCTAGTATGTAACGAAGCATTATAAATTATGTGGTATCTTCTAACGATTGTGTACGCATTATGCTATAGCTGAATATTTCTTAAACATTTGGTTGAAATAATAAGTGCGTAATAAAACACTTTTCGTATTAAAACCGGTTTTTTATTTTTTAAACAAACCTTAATACTAATTCTTACTACATGATACACATATATAGCTTATTTGCTGTTACTCTACTAATAATTTTTAAAAGAACTTTTCATTAATTTTAATTACAAATCAATATACCTATGTACTGAATTTATACAATAATTATACAAATAACATGTACAATGCTATGCTAGAAATAATGTTTTATAGAGAAAAAATTAAAACATCTTATAAGAAAGCCTTGATTATAATAAGTCAACAACACAAAGAGGCTGTAAACGTCTTTGGACGTTATAACTAGGCATGGAAATGATTTCTACATTTCATTTATTTTCATTCAATGATATTATTTTTTTCATATGATTTGACATGTCTAAAAACATATTGTTTGCTTATAGTAATAAAATTTGAATTTTAATTATTGCTAAAAGTTAATTACTTGCAATCAAGATTTACACCGCATTGAAATAAATGATCTGCGTTTTACTAGTTTTTATTTTTTTAATTTCCTTAATAAATGGAATTTCAATAATTACTGCGTATTATACGCAATAATCATTAATTTCTCGATATATTTGAGAAACTATTACAAGTCGCCCTAATACACTGCATATAACAATGCTACACACAAGTGAACCTTGCTGTAACTGCCATTCAAATATATGTGCGCATGCGCATGTCCAAAATAAATGATATAATTGTACTTTGTGGCGAATTTGTACAGTTTAATGTAGATTGAATTTTTTAATATTGTTTTCATCATTTTTTTATTCATCAATACATCGTACAAAAGAAATATAATTTGCAAAGCTATTTCATTATAGTACCTCATATATTTAAAATAAATGTGAAACATTTTACTTGTATCCAAGATCCCTATTATAGCTATTTCATTTCTCTGTTTTTACATGCTATTCGCGAAATGTTCCATGTCTATTTATAACAATATACCACGTGTTCACCAAACAGTTCTCAAAAAAGTCTTTATACTGCTAATTCCGACAGCGAATAAAGTAAGTACACCATAGACTATTGACCTTTCAAATTTAAATTTAAGTTCAGTGCATCTCATATAGCCCAATACCAATTAAAAAGGACAGCATACTTTTTTGCACAAGACAATGGTGGCACAGGCATATGGTCTTTGTAACGGTAAGAGGTAAGCTTTGTATATACTATACGGTCAAAACATAATAGGACGGAGTAAAAGTGCAAACATAGCCACATAGCAACAAAATTAAACGAAAATTTTAAAATATCAATGTTTTCTTACTTATAACCTTTAAAACGTTAATCAATAATATAATAAATATGGATAATATAAATGGAATGTATGCTGACCTTCCTTTGTGGAATGAAGATCGCCACAGGTTCTCTCCTGTTCGTATTTTGACTGTATAGTACATGCGCATAGAACCTTCTTAGGTGTTACCTTAGATTTGATATTGGTAGATGAGCTTTGTGCCACGTTGAAAAAATGTGGAATGATTGGAATAAACTTTTATAAGGAATAAGCAGCATTGAGAATTTTCAATTAATTTACAAAATGCCTTTTAAAAAAATATGTTACAATCAAATCATAACTTAGGAAGAAAAAAATTAAGATTCGTGAGTCAGGGAAACCCTTGGGGGACCCCAAGGGTTTCCCTGACTTTCCCTTTAATGTATAAATTATTTTTAACAAAAAGTTTAAAAAAGTTTTTACCAGTAAATTTGATGGCGATTAAAATTAACCATATTGGATTTTTTTAACAACAAAGCCTATCGGAATCTAATGATAACTCCCTCTTCAAAATCTTTGTCATCTGAATTCCTCAAAACCACTATAAAATTGGTCAAGGCTAACCGACGTCACAATAGGACAGCTATACAAACCCACAAACACTTCCTTTTGAGTCACTCAGGTAAACAATTTATATGGAAGTTTTGCAGCGAATTTAATAAAGATGATCAAGATTTTAAATACAATTATTACAAAATTGTTTTAGAGTTTGTAGTGTCATAAAATTGGTAATTTATTGAAGAAGTGTCCGAGTAGACGAAAAATATGAAGGATTAGTCTAAACTATAACATAAATAGGCGGCTCCCTAAATACAAGCCATCTATATATTGTAACTTGCGGTTCAATATCGTGTACCCCACTTTAACACAGAATATAGCACAGAACTAAATGACGTAAATCTCCAAACAAAATTTCGTTATGAATTTGGTGATATTATATATAGTTTTAAAATGCTGCTAGGCCAGTTATTAATAACATATCTTAATTATCTTTTAACTACTTTTTTATGCATATGGTTGAGAAAGTAACGAGAAATAGTTTCTCACAAAAACGTACCATTTGGAAAAAAAGAGAGGATCATAATCTTATAAATTAAAAATATCCTATAAATTTTGGTGCAATATATAATTTGCCATATATTTAACTCATATTGGGAGCCGCCTCTATATCTGAAAAGCGTTGAGCATTTAATCGTTATCCACCTCACGATTGTAAGATAGTGTAATTTGATACCTGCATTTCAATGCAATAATTACGAAAAAAACATCAGAATTGGCTGTATTGTCTATCTATACCTTTGCCTGTCCCAATCAACATACTAAAACTACTATTTTAAAAGGCTTTGGTAATCACTTACCAAGTTTAGTATATTACTTTTGGAATTAATTAAAGTTTTAGTTCTCAGTTTCCTCATCTTCATTTTCCATAAAATACTGCACAGTTTCCGTCGACTTTAACATATCTAGCCCCCGCTTGAGCTGTTCATCCGACATAGTTGGCAGAGCTTTGAAGAACATCTGAAACAATCATGAATCAATTAAGCTTTAAAGTTTTCAAATCTCAATTACCAATGATTACTCCAAATAATACGGGGCATTGACGTCACAGAAATATAAAACATCAGAAAAAATTTAATGTCAAAAATTAAGTCGAAACAATTTATATGATATAAAATAATTACGCAAGTTTTATTGCGATATGTCTTGTAAATAAATGTGAGTACATAAAAAATGGACGGAATGAGATAAAAACAGCTTCACATCAATCGTGACATGGCACTTCGAAAATGACTCCTATTACAAAATTATAAGGTACCACATAAATGTAAGTTCAGAAATGTGACTAATAATTAAGTTCTAAATTGATGTAGCATTTTTGCATGCATTTTAGCATTGTATGCAAGCGGAAACCGCGAGCGGAAAGCTAGTTGGCATAAAAAAATATATCTTAAAAAATCAAATGAATATTTAATAAATCATACCTTGCGGGTCATCAAGGTCATGCCATGGTTCTTCCTCATGTGATCCCTTACCAGCGACATTCGAGGGTAGCTGAAACAAATATGGATTCAATATCATATATATGGTATTGAAAATTATATAATTTTTTTATTACAAACTAACATGATACTAAACAATAATATATAATAGTATGATATAAAAGCTATATATAAATAAGTTTCTTTTATTTGTGTACGTTTTTAAATTTTTTTTCCTGTTGCGGGTCCACTCAAAGAAATATCGTAACGAATTAAGCAGATGCCTTTATACATACTGTCCAACCTTTCTGTGTGTTATGTGTACATAAATAAATAACAAAAACTGCGGGGTACTTCACTTTAATTAATGATAACGATGAAAATAAACCTACAGCACCCAACAGATGCACAAATTACCAGCCAGAGATTCCAAATGTGTGTGTATAGTACGGACCTGACGGGGCAGATGGGGCAGGAGCAGGCATACGGCAGCTGCAGGTGGTAGCGGCGCACGTGGTTCCTGAGCGCGTGCTTGGTCGCGTACCGGCGCGGGCAGAACTCGCACGGGTACTTGCGCTCCGCTGGACACATTCATATATTATACACTATAATATCCATTTGGTTACACTACAATGCTACGTACACTGTACCCGATGTCTTAACTAATATTAAAGCTAACTTTAATATATATATATCTTGCTTCCATTGGAAATCAAATTGACACTAATGGAATAATTAACAGTAAAAATATTTTGTAATTATGTAAAAAGTGTATTTATTTCTTTCTATTTTTTATGAAAAAGCTTTTATTATAAGTCAGAAGAAAATACACTTTAAATTTAATTAATATCATATTAATCAGTTTATATAATATTTTTAATAAGATTTAAAGCTGAGTATTTCTTCCTACAAGCCTGAATATTATTTAAATTGAGTAACATTGTATATGGATTGGAATAATCTAATTCAAATTTTATTTTCTTTGTATTAGAACATTTAAATAAAATCAGCAGATTATGTAACAAATCATGAAAGTGTCAATATCAATAAGCTAAAATCTACTTTATAATAGAATAGAATATATCTTTAATAATACAAAATGTACTTACGCATGTGTGTATTCAGGTGGACCACAAGTGCTTCCTTAATTTTAAATGGCCGCTGGCAGTGATCGCAGATGTACTGCACGTTGCTGTGCTTCTTTAAGTGCCGCTGCAATAAACAACAATGGTTAAATAAAAATTATAATATTTCTCACAATTTCTTTAATCTTCTCTGAATTGAGCATCAATAGATTTGCGATTTCGACGATTCAACAACCGTCTGGTAGTGTAATCAGTACCCCTGTCTACTTTGTAAAAGGTCTTGGGTTCGAATTTCCACTAGGGGCAGACTATTATGTGATGAGTATGAATATTTGTTTACAAACCATGGGTGTTTGTATGTTTACTTAGCTTAATTTGAGCTAGAATATAATTGTAAGTGTGAATAAAATATATAGACAATACTATGAGTATAACATATTAGTTACTAACACAACTGCAACATTTACATCATGTCCTAAAAGCAGTTATTTGTTGAATTTCATGTTAAATTAAAAGAAAGAAAATGAATTAATATATTATCCATATAAAAGGTAATTTTTTTAGTTGAAAAAAATTATTACATACTTAAAGTTTCAGTGGTGTTCAATGCCTATACTAGTTGCATACTTAAATTCATGCTGTCAATGATATTAAGTCAGCACAAATACAATACAATGTTTACAATAGTATCAAGATTCTTACCTTGAGCCTAGTTTCTGAGAGATAAGCGCAGGTACACTCATGACAGCGATAAGGCCGTAGGCCTTTGTGCAAGTTCTCATGAGCTTCCAAATGATCCTTAGAGGAGAACTTGGCTGGACATTGTTTACACTGATGTCTGGAATTAACAACTCTAAAAGATCTAAAAGAGGGATGTTGTGGAATTAAGACTTCATGTAACCTTCAGCTACCCACAATTTGCATAATAGATTTTATTAGCAAATGGGTCTTGCATATGACATATTAAAATGAGTACCTAGCTTAGCTAGTGAATAAGTAAGTCAAGTTAGGTAGTCCTTTTATTACATCAAATACAAATCATTATTATGATGATACTCTAAATCTAAACACTTCAAGCTCAATATTAAAATTCTATTTATGAAATTAATAAATAACAAGTTCTTATGATGCATAAGATAAACATACTTTTTTGCAATAGGTTGTCGTGTAATGATTTCATGTGGTGCTGGTATGAAGGGTCTACTACGGCCTTTACGTCCCAAACACAGCGCCCGGGCCTTCAGCACAATTACAGCATCTGGTGCCATGCAGCGCTTTTCATGCTTATATAGGTTTGTAGTGCTAAAATGAAATCAATAAATTAAAATTGGAATAATTTAATATATTCACTGTCAAGTATTATATCCAGAGATAATGCTTTATTCAAAATGAAATGGCTGACATAAAGATTATTATGTATTGTGTGATATTGCTTCAAATAATAAATTCTCAATAATTTAATAGTTTCAATTTTTTTAACAAACCTTCTGAAATCTACACCACATGCATAACATACAAGATATCTTGTACCATGCTTTTCCTGATAGTGACGACCTGCAGCCTGTTCAGTTTCCGACATTGCTCCACACTTCCTGCATCTATTTAATTCAAATTTTAAACATTATAAGTAGAATTTAAATATTTTGGTTACTTATAATTCTATGATAATGGATTTTTTGGAGAAATATAAAAATGCCAAGCAGTTTAAATACACATATTATTACATTTTATTGTGATACTCTGCTTTTGATATTGCTTACATTTATATAATAGAGTTTCGCTAATGATCTGATCACTTGGAAAATTAGACCATGGCTTAGGATAATTGTTACAATATTTATAAAAACATTTTTGAAATATTATAATTGAGTTGCTAGTGACAAATAAAGTTAATTTTATTAATTATAATAATTGTTATTAAACAATTATAAAAAAATAAAAGTATATGTGGATGGTTAAAGCCGAAACGAATGGGAATAATGGCGATGCTCAGTTGATAACATATCTCATTGTCAAATTGCTAGAATTAAATCAAAAAACTAATACTATATAATGTAAAATACATGATTTTGGAAGCTTTATTGCAGTGTTTCAAACATCACAATATATGCACAATATCATTGCGCATCATCATTGTATATCAATATTTTATTATATAGTATCTAATTGTTTCTAAATTAAATTTGCTAATTTTCATCATCATGGAAACTTCACACTGGCTTAATTATAACAGAAAACCAAAGAAGACATTTTTATTATAACAGACAAACAATGAATATTAATAGAAGAGCCAAGTTGATTAACTTATTTCTGCTCAAAAAGCAATTGTGGAATTGTGTGGCTTTATAAAACTGATAAAAATACTTACTCAAACAAAATATCATTCATGATATAATAGTCTTGTGGTGGTGGAGGCCGTTTAACATTTCTCATTATTTCAGAAAGTGTAGAAACCAAAGCTTTAGTATTCTTCCGTAGCTCAGGATATTCCTGCCTTAGCTCTTTTACAAAAGATTTGCGTTGGGCAGGAGGTACTGAAGACCATCGCATTCTTTTAGGTTTAACTTTTTCACATTCAGAGTCTTCTGATGCTTCTTTTTCTTCTTTATCTTCTTCATCAGGGACATAATCTTCATCAATATCATCATCAACACGCTCAACTTTAACATTTTCAACAATTTCGTAGGTCATATTATCACTGGTTATCAATTCCGTCTTGATGTTAACAGCTTCAGTCTCTTCATCAGTCACATCCAAACGTTCTCCATACATTTTGACTTTTTCTATCAAGTCTGTTAGCTCATTTTCATCTAGTGGTTCATCTTTTATTTCAAAAGGCACGGGAAACCGACTTTTCTGTCGCTTCTGCCCCGGTTCTCCAACAATGACAACGATCATATCATCGTCAGCTTCCATAATGTTGTTGAAATTAATATATGCAAAACCTAAAAGAATTAAATATATTAAATCTATATCTCAACCTAAAGTTTGAGACCGCCAAGGCAAGGCGCCAAGTTTTATGTCCAAAAGTTCACAAAAGCAAAGGCAAATAATTTTGACCGCCATCACAATACCCACGCTAACGTTACAGCATTTTAAATGGATTGAATACTAATGCATCATCAAAAATAATCATATTTTGAAGTTATTTACCTTCTAAATACGTAGTAAGCCCAAAAAAATACAATCCTGTACCTGCACACAATTATTTATAATAATTCTAATAGCCTTATGCTTCTTTAGATATCTAGTGAATTACAAAAAACGATTCTGAATTTTACCATTTCCTTTGCCTGTCACCAACAGACACAGATTACATATAGTCACAGATTACTAAAAAATTATTAAGTTCAGTAAAAAGTAAGAATGTAGGAATGACAAAGGAACTTATCCCATACAGCTAATTTTAAGAACTACAAATATAGAGAATTTTTTAGGTTTGTGCAACGTTCGTTTAGTGATGTTTATTTTATTTTGCACATTGTGTTAAAGTATTTATTTGATAAAAAAAAGTGCTCTAATTAGATGCCAAAAAGGATCGTAAAAGTGTGCGATACATAAAATTCATAGCCCAGTATATTTTTTTGCTTTGCTCATTGAGTTTTTTTTCCATTAATTATTATGTCATATTAATTTTATTTATACATTATCGTATCATTTCATTCTCATCCTTGTATCATGTCACAGTTATCATATACATTTAATTAATTTATATCAAAAAATTTGTGCACCTTCAACAAAATAGTGGCGCTTACCAAATGTTGTCAAAAACTCCTACAAATAATCTAATTACTAAATATCTACATGGAGATATAAATTGAATATGGCTCTATGAGTTAAGACTTCACCTCCTATTTTATTTGCAGAATTTATCGTTATATCGACAACTTTGGAATTTTTTGCAGGGTTCTGGTACGCAACTACAGGCGTTAACCATTTATTTCTTAAATAATGTCGAAGTATTTTTTTTTTCGTGGATACGGAATAAATTTACGTCAAAAAGGATCGCTTCGTAGAGAGTATACAATACATGGAATACTGATTTCAAAGGGCCTAGACAAAAAGCTTTTCAAAAATCATAATGGAATCACTTTTTTAAATATATATGCAAACCGAGAGTTATGTCAAATCCTATAGATTTAATTTGCATTTAGCGACTCGATTGCAATTATTTAAATACATCTTGTCTAAGCTCTAATAAGGAATGAGCAAGTAATTCGTAGTTTCTAACTTTAATTTAATCTTAGTGCTTCGCTATTATATTTTTCTTTTAGTTTTTCTTTTTTGAAAGAATTAGCAATAAGAAATATAAGACATGCCTGTATAAGCTTCAGTTCCTTTTGCTTTCACTATAATAAGCATAATTTAACAAAAAAATTCATTGAGATTTTGGCGCGTTACGGTGGGGTTGGTTGGAGCTGTATATTTTTTTTCGTATATTGTGTTGTAGTAACATTTTAAAAATTAGTCTAGTTTCATGCCAATAGATCGTTATATCGTGCAATAATGGAATACATCATTCAGCGTTGATTAGTTACTTACGTAAGAATTTTCAGTATTTCATTTCCATTCATTCATTTGTAGCGTAAGTTCATTTATTTAACATCATCATATTATAACTTTCTCATTTGAGTATCATTTCATAGTATTGATTAACTTAACATTCCATTTTCGTATCATTATCGCTTACATTGTCAAGTCAAGTTATTAACAAAATGGCGGAGCCATTAGAGCCCAAAATTTCCTTGGAGCGAAGAGACGCATTACACGGGAATCTCCGAGTGAGAAATAAAAAAATAATTACTTAAGAAATGACTGTATGGGCTTTAGTTTCCTTGACCTTCCCTATAATATTAAGAATTTAAAAAAAAGAAAAAATTTGTCAGGTGTTAATTTCAATCTGCTGTCATCATTCTTATGCTGTCATTACTCTTTCTAATCTGTGTTATTGGCACTTGTCTTTAGACATACTCTTTCTAATCTGTGCACTTGACTATATAGTTTGTGATATAAACATTATGTTATTAGTGCAGTAATGCAATTATTTTGCATGTAATTATTATTATACTTATTTTATACTCTGTAATAATTTTTGAGGACTATATTGTAAAAAAATTAAAAACTCCATGAATGCAATTAATTCATCTATTATTTAAGAAATTACTGATTCTTTGAGTTTTCAGTAAAATGAGCGGTTCTGATGGTTTCGTATCATGTGTTTCAAAAATTTCTTGCAACGCAAAACTGACTACTCTTGAGTCAACATTACAACAAAGTATCGTAAATATTAAAGGTAAACTTTTGTAACCTTCTAAAATATTATTTATTTAATCTCTATACCCATTTTTTGATAATTTCTATATTATTACAAATTTTAAGATATAGTTCGTGACTTTGAGCAGCTTTGTGTTGAATCTGAAGATTATAAGAGACACTTCCTATCACAAAAGGATAAATGTGAAAGGTATTTCATGTTCTATCATAAGTAGTTTAGTGACATGCCCATCTAATTTACTGCTGCATGTACGGTCAGCAATAGAAGTCTATTAATATTTACGTATTATGTCACACTATGTCACTGACAATGTTCAAACTAACTATCAGCTGAAGCATGAATAATATTATGAAAAGGTAATCGACTTATGTTGCTGACTGTACCAAGCACATGTTACAATCCAAAAAGCACTATACCTTTTCATGACACTAATGCTTCAAACTGTGTTTCTTTTACAAAAATCTGGGATCTGTGGTTTAGTTTATCTATTATCCTCTTTACCTTGTTATGTTCTAGTTTATAATTCAGGATTATAATTTAAACTTTTATTATATAATTTACAGTAAAACATGCAGTAGTTCAGAAGAACTCAAAAAAATTATTGAATCTAAAGATACCATAATCCAACTTGTTGGTAAGCCTTTGTTATAATATCATTATTTATATTGTAATAATTAAAGCTATCACCCAGCCCCTAGAATTTATTAGATAATTTTCAAAGTGCTGAATAATAATAAATTTTCATAAGTGTGCCATATTAAAAATATTTTGTATTAAGAAATAAAAATTCTCATCTGCTTACGTTATGCAGATAATATTATCTAACATTGTCTTATTTATTACGTACTCAAAGTAAACAAATCAAAGTAAAATTATATAGCTCACCAGAAAATTGTTTTATATATATGTCTCTTAACATTTTTATTCATAAAAATCATTGAAAGATATTTTTCTTCAATAAAACCTAAAATACAAATTTAACTAATATGACTAATGACTTAAATACTTTTTACAGCATCAACATTAATCAGAATGCAAGAAACAAAAAATATAAATATTTTAAATGAAGCATTTCAAATACTATGTGGTGAACCTACAATGAATAAAATTGAACCAATGATTGTTAAAATAGAAAAAAAGGAAAACTTCAATGACATTCAAATTAAATGTAGCCCTAAAGAACAAGAATCATTAGAAGATTTATTGCTTAAAGAGGAATCACTGTCTGAAATAGAAGGCACTCCTGGCCGCATTAGCCCCATAATTCAGTCTAAGAAACTTCATAAAGGTCACTCAAATCTATCATCAGATTTCCGAGACAAGAAAAAATGTCCACAAGATTGGTAGGAATAATATAATTTCTGTCTCAGTGTTTAACTTATAGTAAGATTTTTCTATACATATATGATATAGAATTACTTCATCAATCGAATTTTATAATAGTTTCGTGACATTGTGAGTTAGATGTTAAATAAGTAAAATTCAAAAACAAGAAATTTAAAAAATTCGGCTAAGTACTGATTGTCCATGGTTTCAATTCCTGCCTCAGAACATAATAGGATTTTTTTCAAAATATTTTTTGTTTTAAATAGGTCCACACCCCAGAGTAAAGCCGTAAAACTAACGTACCCATCTCCTACGACGATCAAAGGCAAAGGAAGACTGCGCCAATCTCGCATCAACCTTGTGAAACTTAAAACTCAAAACATTGTAGATCTCACCAAGTCACCCGAGCTCATGACTAGGAACTCTGAGATTGATAATAATTTACACGTAAGTCATATGACTAATTCCGTAATATTTTTTTTTGATAGATGAGTTATAGCGAGTCTACACCAGCCTTTACAGTTTAAGCTTGTAGTAGTCCTTTGTTTATTTGTGTAGTACTATGTTGCTAATTAGAGATAGTAATAATACTCTTAAAGTCTAAGTCATTATAAAATCATCAGTATAGAGAAAGCCGACCCGTTGGTAAATCGCAGTTGCGCCAATTTTTTTAAATGTAAGTAAAGATAAAGCTGGCACTGGCTTTTATCTTACCTCTAACTGCCGGAACACAAAAGTGCTGTTAACATAATTGTTGTGGCAGCAGACTTATCAAAGATGGTGGTATTCAACCAGGCAGACTTAGACAAAGCCCTATTATCAATCAAATAGTAGAAGTCATGGATTTGATTGCGCCCGCGTGGTATTCGTTCTATAGCCTCTAATCTTCTCCGGTAAATGGACTATCCAGAGATAGATAAGCCCCTCCCCCCCCCCCCCCTCCCCTACAACCGCAAAAAGTATTGATTATTGTCTAACACTCACTCATATATGAAGACATATATAAAAATTCTTAATTGGTTTCAGCCTATAGTAAAGAAAGAGTCTACAGATAATGATGACACCATACTACCCTCACCAACAAGTGGAAGTACAAACTTTCCATCCTTGTGAGTATTGTTAAACACATGTTGAGAACCCACACTCTTACTTTGGATGTTTAAACTTTATTAATTTATTTACCAATTTAATGTAAATACATGGAAACATACAAAAAGACGAAAAGAGTAACTTTAATGTATGATATGATTCAATTATTTAAATCACAAAATTGCTAGGGCTCTTGACTTATGTTATCTGTAGTTATGTAGCAAGTGAGCAGAATGCACCTTTTTAAATTTTATCTTATAATATTAATATTATGTTATACAGAATAATACTAAATACTTTGATTATTAGCTCAAGAAAAAAGTTACACTTTATTCTTGTATATAAAATCCCAGTAATATAGTAAGACTGTTATACATGTTACACAATTATATGCAACAAAGACACTAACATCAAAATAGCCTTTTGATAATAGAAAATTTGTTTTAGACAATTTTTGAATTTGGTATCTGTAGGTTAGTAAGTCCGTCAATGGCTTGCTCAAATTCTAATTAATACTTGTATGGCTTATTTAAATTGTTTCAGATTAAAAACTGCATCGAAGAACAGTCCTTTCAAAAGGCCTCCCTTATGCCTGAAATCTAAATGTGAAAATCCTGTTTCTCTTATTGATAATAATAATATTGAGAACAGTCCTGTTAAAAAAAGGGATGAGAAAGAGGAATCCATTAATTTGTTGAAAAGTACCAGGTGATTTATTATTATTTAAATTGGGCCAATTTCTACAGTCTGTAAATAAACAGTAATAGAAATAATTTTATTTCTATTTCTGTTTATTCTTAACGCACATATTGTGTATGTTTCATGTTGCGGTATAGCTGATTTTTTTGTCTTTTGTATTTAATTCTAGTGTATAAACGTTCTTTCAATATGAGAAAAGTAAAATTCGTTACAAAAAAGGCATCAATGGATAATTAACGGTACTTTGCGTGTGCGTATTTGTGCGGATTTTATGTATTTCACCTTCCTATCTCGAACTATGTACCTATATACTTCTAATAGATTACTAAGATAATAAATTCATAATTGGATTAGAAGAATTTTAAAGCCATATTTATTAAACAAATTATCTCTTGGGTTCAAATTATATCTGAGAACAGGCAAGACTGCATGTTTTGTTCCTACCGAAAGAAAGCTGTGTTCCATTTTCCACCTTAATTAATGTTCTTAGCATCATAGATCTTAAGTATCATACATTAATTAAAGCATCATCGTAACATATGTAACTAATAATTTGTTTTTCTCATTATTTTTCAAAGGATTATCCTAAAAGGTTTGTCTGTTCTATTAATTCCTTATTCTAAACACAAACAATACTCTAAATGAATTAATATAAAAATTGACATTTTGATAAATATATGTAGTGTATTGGAGCAGCTCGCATCTCCCGATGGCGGATACAATCCAGCAGCAAGTGTTAGATATCTTCTCTTAACTTAAATGTGGATTTAAATACTGGATTCAGAAGACCCAATATCTAATAATATAGTTTACGATACCTGAAAATAATAAACATAAATTTTCTAGCATAATGAAAGACTTCGATGAAAACTTTCCTATTAAAATGAGTGAAGTGTATGATGATGAAACCAACTGTGAAATCACTTCGAGTCTATCGATTCTGCAGCACGTTGATATGTTAGAACAGAACCAGGATTATAATAAACAATGTTTAAGGTAAGCAAAAATTTATTATATATTTTATGTGGACCAAAATAATAAGGTTGTAAAATATTATTTTGAAATAGATGTAATTTTATAGCTAACTTAATTAAATATATATAATGCAATCATCATTAACAGCTTATGCGTCCTTCTGTGCATAGACCTTTCTATATGGGAGAAACTTAAAAAATATTTTAGGTCACAACAGCCCTACGCTGGTTCAATGTGGCTTGGTTGGTGAAAGCAGTTACCTTTATATCTGCCATATAATACGATAGTTATATTAAATTTTCAATTTTTATTAGTTTATGTAAATTATTCAACCTTTGTACGTAAATTTATACCACCTGGTAATTTATCTACAGGAGGGTCCTGACTTGAGAAGAAATTGGTAAAAACTCATCAAGATATGTGCCATCTTTTAAGTGTCATTAAGAATGATTGCGGCAATGTTTATTGTGATAAATTTATGCTTGAACCACACTTATTTTATACTAGTAATAGTTTGTTAGAATAACAAACTAATTTCTAAATATTGTCTATCTAATATAATGTGCATGATTGTGTTAAGAAAGAGAGGAGCTGTTATCTGTTTCTCTTTTCTATTAAATAACTAACTCTCTTGTCGGTGGTGTATATGCCAACATTTTTTATTTTTATAAATCCACGGTCACTGTTAGCAAACGTAATTATTTTTGCTCAGTGCAAATGCAACAACGTTGTGAAGAGATCGTTACGACGCCATTTAATTTTTATTTGCAGCCCGCGAAAACGACCCCTAATGGAAAACAAGAACATAGGTAACACAGACTCGAGCATTTCACTGCTACGAAGAGAGCTCAATAATGTAAAACCAACAGACGAAAAAGTTATTAGGTGAATAACAATTCAATTAAAAATCAATAACAATAGAAATTTGAGGAAGAGAGAGAGGATAGAATGACTGGTAATGATTGGATTACAAAAGCAAGAGATAGACAGATATCGAGTAAAATAGAGGAGACCCTTACCCACTAAGGGGTACTTAAGAATATTGTACAAATTACATGATAATCACTGAAAGTTAAAATATGAAATTTAATAACTGATAATCAATAATAATAATATTGATAAATTTATATTTTAGCAATTAAGATTTTTTTATAATTATGCATGTTACCGAATTATTATTTATTTGATGATTAATATGAAAAATTTTCATATATAATTGAGCAGTCTAAAAATATTTTTTTAATGGAAATTATTTATTAATTGTATGATCGCTTTAAGTGACTTGTCCTTTGGGACGAACCCTCCGTAAATTAAAAAATAAAATATTTTTATAGAAAAAGCCCCCAAATCGTTAAAGAGCCAGTATACAAGGAGCCTACATTAAGGAAGAAAACGGAGAAACGTGCGTTACCTGGGTGGAGCTGCGATGAATGCAAAAACGTAAGATTTTGTAAAGACGGCTGCATTATAGATAGATAAATGGTTTTACCCTCCATAGGTGTTCCTATATGATAGACACATAATGGGTTTTGGTTCATTACACCACCACGCTAGCCCAATACGGTTTTGTGCCTTCCGAAGCATGGAGAAGCATGACGGCCGTCTGTTCGAGTGGTCAGTATACCTGTCCTCTTAGCTAGAGGTTCCGGGTTCAAATCTCGGTAAGGGCAGATATTTCTATGATTTGTTCTTGTGCTATGGAATTTTTTTATGTTTATTTTGTATACTTTTGATATTTATGTACATTTTATTATCAACATTTCTTTGTTATTTAGTATCAGTTACACAAGCTCTTGATGCTTACTTTGGGCTAGATAATAAGTGTGTGGGAAAATTATTTTCAAAATTGTGTGAAACAGTTTTATTAAACACAACTAAAAACTGACTTCAAAATAATGTCAGGACAAAAAAATAACCAAGGCAAAAGCTGCTTTATAAAGTAATCGAAACTAGAGCGCTCCAACGCAACGCTAACAAGCTGTTTAAATCCGTTTTGTTCATTCACATCATAACCAAACAACTTTTTTTATCTACTAATGAAAAAGAAACAATAGCCCTGATTCCGTAGGGCACCTCCTATTTTCAAATAACTCACTTAAAATTACCATTTTTCATCAGTTCTATGCTGAACTATACAAAGATAACCTGGAGATGCTGGCTAAGAAAATGGACGACTGTTCAAAGCACCGCGGCAAGAACAACCCCGTGAGGGCGAAAACACCTGAAGGCTTCTGGAACCCGAGATGGGATGTCCCCAAGGACACCGAGGAGTTTAACAGGAGGAATAACGCTGTATAACAGCTTAATTTTAAGGATATGAGGTAGGAAGGAGCGTTGAGAATCGTAATGTTGATACAAAATGATGCTCATATTGTTTGTCACAAAAATTAGACTTTTAGTGGTCTGCAAAATTTTATTTATAAAAACGATACCTACTGGCCCCGACTTCGTTTTGACTGAACTAAATAAGTACAAAACAACAAAAAAGACAGTTGAGGTTGAGTTGAGGTTGGGGAAAGTTTCTTCGCATTTTATATGAAAATTCAAGCATTTTTGTTCAAAGTTACTTTACATTTAATTATAGTATGTATGGGTCATTTTGTTCGCAGACTTTCTGCCATCTTGTAGGTAGAGACATGATCGCGTTTCTGTAAAAATTTAGGGACTTCTGATCAATAAAACGCAACAAGTAGTTTTAGCAATTTGAAGTTAATTGGCCTTGGAATGTATGGAGGGAGCAAATCATAAAGAGATGACGTGTATTAAGGGGGCATTCAAAGAAAATATGTTCTGTAGATCCTTCGTCCAACCCACATTCACATAATGACCCTTATTTTGGCCAAATAAACCGGTGTGTATGCATGTCCCAACCTTAATCAATAGATTGTAGAGGTACAAGTTTTGGGAATGTATTTATATTTAAAGTAGGGTTTAAGTGGAATTATGTCTTGAATGTCAGAATAAAAATTTCTAACAACACAGCGGGATTCACTACACTTAATATTCCAAGCAGAAATCATTTGTTGTTTTGCCATTAACGAAAGGTCACTAGAAAACGCTTGTAAGATGTGTGGTCCAGCTGCTGGTAGTAGAGTCCGTTTCCATACAATCGACCATTTCATCGCCTTCTATACCTGAATGACCAGGGATCCAATCCAAAGAAACTAAAAGATCTTGCTGTTCGCATCTATGGATTAAATTTTTAAATGTCACCTTTTTAATGTCATGATAACCAGCCAGATACAAATATTATTATAATTATACATATGTATAATATGCGAAAAGACTTTTTCCCCGACCTTTAATATATGCCTTATTGTTTTTGTAAATTAATTAAATTTCGATTTAAAGTAAGTCAGAATCACAATCTCAATTTATACTTTAGGCCGGGCCTAATGTACATAATTATATACCAAAGGTAATTTGTGTACCAGAGAAAGTGAGCCCAATTCCGTTATGCACGGACTAAATTAAATTTAAGCTATTCGCATCACTATATAAGATCAATAATTACAATTCCTCTTTATATATTTACATATAAAGTATTCTATCTTTTCTTATTAAAATTTAATTGATTTAAAAGATCAATAGGGCTGACTCTGACGGACAGTTCTGACTGACTCTGAATTAATAAAAAAATAATTAAAATATAGAGAAGAATAAATTAAGAACAATCAATATCCCCTACCACGCTTCAACACAATGTAACACAGAAATAAATGACGTAAGGCAAAAAAGTAAAAAATTTCGTTTATAATTTGGTTGATAAATAAAGCCAGCTACTAATTAATTATCTTAATAATCTATTAGAAGTATTGTAGTGGAATAAACCATGGAGATAAGCGTAATATACACACAAAAGCACCATTTTCAAAAAATAAAACATTGTGCAATCTAATTAATTGTGTGAATTATTAAGATTTTAGAACAATATCAAAAAGAAATGTATACTTTAATTTCACTAATAGGGGTGTGTGCGATTGAGTACACTTCTTTTCAATTAACTTGTATTAAGGAGACATCTTTAAAAATCTAGACACAACTTTACTCGGTACGTACTGAGATGCGTCGAAAGTAAACTTTAAATGCCATCATTTATTGCCAATAGGAAAGCAAGAGGTCTTCTATTTTGACAGTATCATCGAAACTTGCACTACGATAATCGAACACGCATTAGGAAGTCTACATTTAGCTTTAATAAAACTAATTAATTAAATCCTAATTTAAGGAGATTCATTAATGTTTTGGTTAAATTTGTTTTTCTTACGATTTCAGGTGATTATATAAAACCTTTGCGATAAGCCTCGCTTCTATCAAATTGTGTTGTTTACTTTAGAGAAAATTGCGTATTAGTCAGTTGACAGTCGAGCTTAGGATACTTCTCCTCGTTAACAAATCATGACATAACTGCAAGGCTATTTATACGAAAATATTGTTTATTTGTTATTGTTTTAGAATCTGTGATTAAGTATTCTCACTTACCTCTACAATAATGCGCAAAAAGCAGCCCACAACATAAAAACGATGATGTCATCTAACGGGATCAACTTAGTAGAGTTAAAAATGTAACATAACAAACAAGACTTAATTATTATTACTCATAAATATTGCATTAGCTTGGCGTCCTCGGTTATGTATAGTGCCAGTGAAATATTCTGTGATAGTAATTATCCACTGTCAAAAAGATGACTATTTAAATAAGAAACTAAAATAATGTATTCATTGCTGTTATATAATTTTTATAATTAAATTGAAATAGACTTCATTTCTTGTATGAGTTGTTTTAATTTACCTTATTCTATAAAATAACACTACATTTTATAGTTAGGGAATACCAATACCTTGCAAATTAAAAATATTAAGTTATGAATACTAGGTAAGTAGTCTAAGTAGCCTGTGTAGGTAGTGCAACACAGGTTTGTAATGGACTGATTCAATGTTGGGTTCACTTCAAGCATGCAATTCAATTTGAAAAAAAATAGTGACTAATGGAGCTGATGGTGTCCCAAGTACTTCATTTTATATTCAAACTACTTGCTATCAAAGTTTTGATTATTAATTCAATAGGTAATTTTTAAACAACCAACTGAAATATAATTTAGACATATACTGGTGGTCAGTTGTAAACAATTGTATGCATATGAATTGAATCACTGCAACCTCTGCCAACTGTTAAAATAACATGACTTGCAACATATTTGTGGGTGGGCAGTGAAGCAATAACAACAATATGGAGAACACCTTTTATTTTTCTCAATAAAACAGAATATTATAATTTTTACTAATTATGTTAAAATTTAATGAAAGAATTAATATAAAATTTTTAATGTTGCAATCTTTAAAGAGCTATCTGATGGTGAATTTATACCACCTATAGGAACATCCATGATAATGGATAGCTATTCCCCAATTTCTACTCATTTTTCAATTTTTTTCATCATATTTTATCATGTCACTATTTTGCTTACAACATTGTGATAGATACAAAAAAAATGAAATTTTGCATTCTTCAAAAAATAGTTTCTTTTACAAACATTAGAACTGAAAATTTATGGTTATTTTGATATATATACTTTAATGCTACAACAAATTTACATATGAGTCTATGAAAGTTTCTTGGCTTTCTGGTAGAGAGTATCAACAACCTTGCTCATGTGGTGGATGGTTTCCAAGACAGTTTCGTAAGTCTTCTCCAGTGGGGACTCATCAAACACAATGAGCACGCCTTCTCCTTGATCCAATATGCCATTCAATTTTTTATCCAAAATCATCTGAGACAACTTCTTTTCTACTTGTACTACGGGCAGACGAATACAACGGGCAACATGGTCAACTTGTACACGCATGTAAGGTTCCACTATACGACATAAGTTTTGTTCCAGCATTGTATCATACAAGGCACCAAGGTGGGCACGAACTACTGCATCTTCTTCCAGCTCAGGCTTGTATGTTTTTAATGCAGCTTGGAAGTCAGCAAGTGATCTTTTATGAGAGGCAGTTGCAACTGCTCGCATTGCTTCTAGCTCTTTCCCTGCATACTTGAGAGCAGCCTTACTGCCACAAACTGTTCCTACTTCCTCTGCTTGACTCAACATAATTTTAGACAGCAACATGTATTTCAAGGCTGTCAAAGCCTTAGGACTATCTGCACCATCATAACCTTCAAATGCTTCATAAAAGTATGAGTAAGCAGTTTTGAAATCACGCTCATCTGCAGCATGGAGTATTCCAGACTGTAAATCGAGTGCTGCTTGCATCTTAGGAGGGCAATAGATTGCATTTGCAGTAGTTCTAGCTGATGTGAGTGATGCACGAGCTTTTGGTAAGTTGCTAAGTGCATGATAAGTTTTGCTCTCTAAAAGAAGAACTTCGACCAGGAGATTCTTATCATCTAATTTTTTGAGCTCTTTAAGTAGTGCAGTGGCCAATTCCAGAGCATCTGTGTACATACCAGTGTCAAAGTATAGAGCGATCAACCTCGCTTCTAGAGACTGTCGTAAGAAAGTGCGGCGTTCCTCCTTTGCCCATTCTATACACTCTTTACACAATTGAACTTCTATGCCGATACCTGCTTCCAAATCCAAGAAAAAATCAACGAGTGAGCGGACTAGCTTCGCTGCTTTTGCTTTACTAATGAGACTGAGAAACGGTCTGGTAGCTTTAATGAGTTCTGCTAATTCCTTTGCCTTGCCTTCCTTCTTATACTTCTCACCAAGGTTCAGAATTCCTTGTTCCTTAGCCCTTATATTTTCTTCATCATCTTCAGGTACCTCACCAGTGCTAACCATTTTGTCGGTCATGCGGACGTCTTCGTCTCTGTTCGTCGACGAGACACGGGATCTCTCAAATAACATTGCACCTGCCATGATGTGTATGTATATATATGCTTAAACTAAAAAAAGCATATACTGTAAATTCACACTATACAACAACACTTTTCCTTTGTAATTTTGTATAATCGCTAAGTCATCGACGACCTTTTCAGAAACAAATCGTAGACGCGGACTTAGTTGCCATAATAAAAAATACTAATTTCTACTAATAGTATAAATTAAAAACAAAACTGCTATCAAAAAATTAAAATTAGTAGTTTCAATATTTATTTTACTTAAAACTAATAGCATATTAGACACGAATTGATACAAGTGATACAATAATAAAAGACAATAAAAATGCGTGTATCTATTAAAATTCTATCTCTATCAAATTGTTTATTGTAGTACCATCAATATTGTTCTATGGTTACTATTGGTGTGGTTACCTATTCCAATTTTAGGATTATAGTTTTTAGTAATCAATTTCTAAGTTGTGATGATTTACAAAATTTCATTGTAATTATGTCTGTAGTAATTAACTATATACACAATTTCAATAATAATTGGAAGAAAAAAAAGTGCGATGCAGATTCGAAAAAATATCAATATTTTAACCTCGAAGCTCATCAAATGAGGATTGTCCATGTGGACCTATTTAAAAAATATATATTCATAATTTATATAATGTATAGTATATATAAATAATATACTATAATCAGATAAATATACGGAAACGGAAAAATAGGATATGGAAAACTTGGAATAATTTTATTAAATAAGTCAAAACTAACTTCATTGTAAGATAACATACATTACTTGGAACTCGCACCAACTGAGAATACATCATCTTGTTGCAAAGTATCATATTTTAACAAATTAGAATCATAACTAGCTTCACTACCACCCTGACGTAGTAACGCTAATTCTAATGCAGCTCGTTCTGCTTCTGCCCTCAACTCAGCAAGCCTAATTTCACGTTCAATATTTAACTCTTCTCTATCTCTAGCTCTTTTATCTTGTAACTCCATGTTTTCTCTATACTTCATAAGCGAATATGACAAATATTTAATTGGATCGGCAGGTTGATACAAAATAGTCTCGGCAATGCATTTTCGTAAAGCTGGTCCAACAGTTTGCTTCAAATATTTAAATTCTTCAGTCAAGTGATCATCATTCGTACATGGTTCCAATAAATCCAAATGACTTCGAATTCGTACAAGATTTCCCAAGCCATCATTTTCATATTCACTTACACAATCTACTTCACGGTATATGTGTTTTCCTTCCTCATTTACATAGTAACGTCCATAATTATCATAGAAGAATGTCTTTCCATCTCTTTCTTCTTTGATTTTTAAAAGAATTCCTGACGAATCCATTAAATATTCACTCGCTGTTGCATGAGCTTTGTAGACTCTTTGTCTTGTTTTATTATCAATAAAGTATCGTCCACATTCGTCGTAAAAATAAATATGATCTGAATCATCCGACACCGGCACAAGTTCGTTTACTTCATTTGGTTGGTACAAAGTTTCGTCTTCGGGTAGTTTATAAATTTTTCTGCTATGTTCATCTATGTAAAACGTACCTAGGTCATCTGTAAATTCTTCTTTCAAATCAACAGCACTAAGTATAGATATTATAGATTTGTGACTTCTTTCTCCAAAAACTGCTAGGTCCCATAAATAGCATAATTTCGTCACGAGACGTTCACGGTCTTCAGCTGGCAATGTATGATTAAAAATTTTAAATTGAAAGAAATCTTCACATGAACATTGTTCATCTTCCGCTACATCTTCTAATGGTACATTATGTAAACTATGGAGAGACTTCAAGGTCATTCTTAAATTCTCTAGCGAATTAAGCCTCCTTTCCAAATATTGTTTCTTGTTTTTCAAAGCCATAACTGCAGCTGAGAGTGGCTCATGCTCTAATCGTTGAATACGATCATCTAAAATCTCAATTTTTTCAATTACTTTACTAATTTCTAATTTTCTACTGGAAGTTCCTCTAATCATTGTACTTATAGCTTTGCCCTTATTTTTTAACTCTTCAACTAAAACAAGCGCGGACTTCGAAGATGAGGTCTGCATGTCATCGACAATTTGTTGCAGAGTTTTTGTTAGGTCACTCCTTAAATGAGGCATATGAACATGCAAGTATTTGCTTAAATTTGAAGCCAGTTCATCGTTGATTTTGTCAAGCCAATGTAGTAATTCGTCTATAGTGTCATAAACTTTCAATTTAAATTCATCGTAGCTAATGAAATTCCTAAAACATTTTAGCTTTTCTAGTAATAAATGGGTAATATCTTTGTGCATTTCCTCCACTATTTCAATTTCAGCTAGCAAGTTTGCTTGATCAATATTAGGCAAACTTGGACGATTTTTTTCCATATATTTTTGATAATATTTTAAACGATATCCCATGGCATCAATTGTGAAGCTTATTAGTTGGAATATTTCTTCTTTGGTTATATCATCAATTCGTCTTTTAAGCATATCTATTTCTTTGACAGCATGGAGCCATTGTAGGTGAAAATCAGCAATAGCATCTATTACTCCATCATTATCACTTTTTTGAAGAGCCGAACGTATTACACACATGGTATTAAACACAGGGTCTGAATAATCTTGTTTAGTTATGAAAATAACTGGAGTTTCATAGAAATGTTTCACAGCTTTGGATATATCGTACAAATATTCAATGTTTTGTTCAGGGTTCATTTTATACTTTCTAAAGTAATAAAATTAAATTGAAGATTATTATTTCTAATTTGAATTGTTCAAAAATAAAATATTTTACTGTCATTGGCTGACAAACAAGAGAGAGTGAGTAATCTGATATAAATTATAAAACAGACAGATTATTTAAAACATGGTATACTTCAAGTGTATTTTTATTTTGTTTCTTATTAAAAAGGAATACTTGTGTTATAGAACGCTTAGCGCTGTTTTAACAAAGTAGATCTAATTAAAAATAAGCATTGGAACAATTTTTTTGTAGTAGTTTTGATTAAGTGAATAGAAATCTTTATAGCATCAAGCTTTGCATTTATAATTTTTATCAAAAACACTACGAGCATATTTCTTTAACATCACTGGCCTTTTATCTACTACATGAATATTTAATTTTTCTAATGGCAATATTACTTGTTTGTTTATCTGTGAGAAGGTTGACAGCTGATAGTCCGCCATATTTGTGAGAATTTGACTATGTTCTCTCTCTACGACTAATTCAGATTCAGAAAACCTACCTTGTGGGCTTGACTCTTTTTTTACAAAGTTGAAGTAATAAAGTTGTTTATATATATATAAATTGCATAATACACTTTTAATACATAACAAAACAGATGATCTATGAACCATTCATATAAATTCTGGGGAGTTAATTGTGAGTGGAGATTTACTTCCGATGAAAACAATTTCTAGTGCCTACGTATTTCCTACAAAGATTAATGTTTTAGGACAAGGTTCCTTAATATTTTATGTAAATTAAGACATGGATCGAGGTGACGTATCAAGCGGTGTGTGTTGTCATCACGTGCTGGTGTGATTTCGAATGCTAATCGTGAAGGTTCAAGCGACATTGAGTTTACGTGCTGTTGAAATTGACGTGGTTGTATTGTATTTTAAGTGTTTGTGGCTGATGGCTTAGTGTGATAGACATGGGTCCGAAGCCTCCACCACCACCCGGTCCACCGCCACCGCCTGGTCCACCGCCGCCTTCTATTTTCGGAGGAGCCTCTAAGGGTAGTTCGGGTGACGACCGAAATGCCTTACTGAGTTCTATAAGACAGGGCGCAAAGTTAAAGAAGACTGTAACTGTGGACAAAAGTGGGCCCTATATACCAGGGAAAACGTCAAATGCTCCTAGTTCTGCACCTCCAGTTGGAAATGGTGTCAGGACAGCGATGCCGATGCAGAATGGTGGAGGTGTCCCTGGCCTTGGGGGATTATTTGCTGGTGGAATGCCAAAGCTGAGACCTGTAGGGAAATTTGCAGGTTTGTGTACATACAAAAGTTTATTCTTTGCTTTTATTTTGAAAATGTCAATTGTTACATCAGTCAAGAATTGTGTTAAATGTATTAGGTAAACTGTGAACAAAAAACTTTTTTTCCAATTGGTGGTTCTGCAACAATAATAAATCATCACAATTCCTAATTTTGGGTTACATCATTGGAGAAAGAAATTGAAATTATATCTGATTTATAATAAATACAAGCAAAAAATATGCTTTATACATAATACTATGTAACTATATTATTTTGATTATTTGCATATTATTATGTATGTGAATAATGCATACTAATTTTTTTTACCATAAATTTATACTTTTTATTGATACCAAAGTTTATTATTGTCATATGTTCATTAATTAAAATAAAATAAAATTTAGTTGAAAATTTGATTTGCTAGTTTTAGAGATAAGAAAAACAGGAATGATGAAAGTGTCAAATTTATAGCAGTAACATAGGTATTACTAACAAATAACTCTACTTTTATTATAAGGTTCCATGAGTTACCATCACAATACTTATGTTTTATATGTTGTTTAACATTCTTGTAATTGATATTACTTACTTAATTATATGCTTTGATAGTTATTTTGCAAAGCACCAAAAGTTTAATAAATGAACACCCTACATTAGTATATATATAATATAATATTGTTTAAATAAAAGTTATCAATTTCTGTGTGGTAAAACATATTATACACTGACTGATGACAAACTCCAATAACATTTTAATTATTATTTCTATTTACCCTTTTATTATTATTTAATAATAATTGTATAGTATAATTTAACAGATTGATAAATATATTTTGAATGTGATTATATTATATTATATTATTTTATGTTTAAATTGGAAATTGGTAATGAAAATATTAATATTTGATATTGATCTAAATTTAAATGATAAAAAATGTTATTTGCATGCATACTTATGCTGATATGGCTACTTTAAATTAATATATAGGATCATTTAATAAGTGTATACCAATATGGGCAAAAAATTATTGATTAATTACTTTCGAATGCATGCTTGCTGCATACTATGTAAAAAGTGGAGCTTTAATAAATAATCACTTTTAATAATCATTATCTCCATATAGTCCTTAATAAAGTCACTGTCTGTCCCTCTTTAGTTTAAGCTTTGCTTAATCCCATATTGTTAATGTCCAATTTTGTAATAAGTTGCTGCACTGCTAAAGGCATTACTCAAGACTGGCACCAAGTGGTGACAGGTTACAAAATTATTGTCTGAAAGTGGCAAGTGTCACATATGGTCTCTGACATTTGTCCCTTACCAGCCCTCCCGCATTATTAACAATAGAATTTCTAAAGTTTATTTATATATTTCACAACTTATTAGATACACTTTTTTTCTATGCATAAATAATACAAATGCACTGCCATCGGGCGAATGTTGAGCTCTCCAAATATGTTGTTTCTGTTTAAAATCCTATCGATATTGTAGTTGTTATGATCCATCTGGGATATTATGATCAGTAGAAATAAACCAATTAAGTAACTACAAAAAGAATTTCAATGAGTTTCAAGTGAATTATATTCATTTTAATTGTGAATTAGCTATCCATTTCTATCTAACAAAGCAATTTGTAAACTGTTACTAAAAAGTAATAATCTTATTTCATGTAATTATGCTGTTGAAGTGACAGGCTAGAGATAATTAATGTTCAATAATTATTTTAGGATCTACTACACCAAACGGACAAGTTAAAACTGACGCACCTCGCTTCCCACCACCACAACAACCAATAAAGTCTTCCCCTGAAAAAGTCCGGCCAACTGGTAATGTTGGAGCGCTCAGTGCGGCGTTGTCTGAGGCTCTAGCAGGGCGGGAACAGAGGGAGAGTCCTAGAGAGTCTCCGAGAGAGTTCAGCAGGGAGCCTCCGCGAGAGTACGTGAGAGATGCTCCTAGAGAGCCGCCGCCCGCCCGCCCCGTTGTTCGGCGGCAGGGCAGCGATATCAGGGTTAGGGGACCTCCGCCGCAACCGCCTGTTCAAAAACCAGCAATGCCTTTGGTGAGTTATATTTGGATACGCTCTTTTTAAACAACGGCTTAAGAAATTGGCGATATAAGTTTGATGAGTCGGTCGGTGTGTCTTTGTCTGTCTGTGGTATAATTGCAGTTTTTTCGTTTTGTACCTGCCTGTCCAAACTGTGACAGTTTAAACTGATTTTCCCTTTACGTTAATGCCAGATAGACAACGATTGATGTGATTAATTCCAATAAAGACATAGAGGTACCTATGAATAAACATATCTACGAATTTTCTTGCTTACTTAAATATACATACTCCAAAAACATAACCCTTCTTATGTCAAATGCAAATAAGTTACATATTCCATAATATTAACAGAAAAAGGCTGTAGAATAGTTACAGAAGTTTTCAGATTAGGCAATTAAGTAGGTGATTTATTTTTATTTATTTACTTTTATTCATTTAATTCTGAATTAAACTATAGTCATGTCTGTATGTATAAAGGCATTGGGCTCTTATATTCATCATTAATAAAGATGTTAACCACTATTAAAAAGTTAGGATTTTATCATTTATTTTTTAATTTGATAAAACACTACATTCTGAATGAGTGAAATGAGCTTTGCAAAACATATTTTTTATGATACCGAAATTTAAAAAAGTAGTCGAATGCCTTTGTAGCACATCATTCCATGTAAAAATAAAATAAAATCCCACACGCGTCAATCAAAAATATCCTTCGCGGGTAATGAACACGTGCATTTGTATTAATACCCTTCAAACCCGTGGGTGGCATTGAACGGATTTGGCTGCTTTTAGGATTAACCACGTACTGTATGTACCTTTTTATAGGTATATATATATCTACTGTATCCACAGATTGCGACACATCGATGTACTTAAATGTCTTGGTCACAACGCACAAAATTGTTGCGAAAACTGGTGGGCTGATGACTCCCACTTTTCGATTCGGATGCAATTATAATATAGGCGGAGACATTCTTCAAAAGAAAGCCTTTTAAAAATTTTGTAGCTGGTCGATTTAGTTGTCACTTATTTTTTAATTCACCTGAAAAAGAACGGACATAAAAATATGTAGAATATGACAAACACTTTATATTTATTTATTTAAACACTTCATGTTTTTCTGTTGTTCAACTTTACTGTTAATGATAAAGCAAATTTTAAGTAAAAATTTATCTTATCCTTAAAAAACACTAGAAAGTAAAATAAACTGCTAATCACAATTCAGAGGAAACTCTCACTCACCATCTTCCCATTCTCACTTGCGTACTTTTTAACTGTTTTTTTGCATCCGACCTGCTTTTGCCCGCCACTTCGCCCTGAACACGTAGCACAAGGACCTAGGGACACGGTTTGTCTATGACGCAAGAAAAGTGACGTTTCGCATGCTGGTGTCGATTAAAAAGTCTATTGAAGTAATTGAAACTTTTTCTCCGCATCACTTGTCAGTATTATTTATCCTTTCCATATTTATAAACCTATGACTGGCGTAGTCTAAAGTTGATTCATGCTCAAACTGTAAAGGAAAACGTGTTAAAATTGTATACTAAGAAATGGTTTCTGTCGAATATTATTGTTTTGTTTTTCCCATAAGCTCAATGCACTTTTATGAAAAAGTAGCACTGCTACTTTCGTACAAAAGTATTGCTATTTTTCATCCAAATACCACTGCAAAATCATGTCGACGACATGCTCAATGAAAAACTAAACAAATCTATCCTACGGGTACTATTCCAGACTATAATTTATCTATGTGCCAAGTTACATTCAGATCCGTTCAGCTTTCTCCGCTATAAAAAATGCTTATATGCTGAAATATAAACACTCTTCTACTCTTTCTTTCGTGAAACTTCCCGTTTCACCGAAGAAAGAGTAGAAAAAGTACAATCACAACAGTGCAAATACTGGTTGCTTAATAACAGCAAGAATTAATTCTTATTACATATATTTACAAATTCCGTTAATATTTTATCGATCACGTTATTGATACCTTTGTTTTATCCTTACATCGTTATCTTATCTAGGTTTTTTTGTCGCAAGCTATCTGTTAATAATTGTTTTGGGTGTTAAATTTGATCTTTTGTAAGAGTTTTAACGTTTTTAACGGTTTTGATTTTTTAGTTTTTTTAAAACGTATAAATGAGTAGGATGAGTATAACAATACAGTCCTAAATGAAATCCAATATCCGTCCAGCGATCCCAGGTTGATTATAAAACGTTGGTATTTTGTGAGTATAATGTTAGATTTATCATTTAGCATACGTCAGTCGTCTTACGATTTAAGTTTCTTGAATATTTTTATAGTAATGTCCTTTAGTTACATTACTATAAAAATATTCACCTTAAACTTGTTTACTACCCCTGCCCCTTTTCTATAAAAATTCTTGGCATTTTTTATATGGCAAAGGTATCGTTCAGCGGGCGGAGTTATATACGAGTCTATACTTTATTATTATGTCGCAGCTTTCTAAAGAAGCAATGGATAAGTAATTTCCTCGGCGTTTTTCATTTTAATTGTCAAAATGTGTTAGCGCTTATTAGCGTTATCGGCAGACCGATGGCGTTATATCTCTCGACGAACATTGACGAGATGTGTCATCAGATCTTTTAGGTATATATAATACTAAAGCATCACAAAACGTGGTCTAATGATCGTCGTCTAGAATTGTTATTTATGCGACAAAACGAAATTTATTTCCTTATTTATCAGCTATAATACTTAGTAATATTAATTAGCGATGTTGCGAACTTGTTATAATTATATAAGGAAATATATGCATTGTAAAGGCTCCTACAAAATAATAAGCTATTCTGTCTTAAACTGCATTCTACTATGCGTTTTACGTTGCCTTTTAATTTCTAATGGTAATATTGTCACGCCACTCTTTACGGTGACCTAGGTGACTGTCAAGTCGATGAGCAAAACTTGCTTACTCTGTTTACTAATTATACGAAAATCAATGTATAGCATAGTTTTCTTTCAATGTTACGTTTTTTTTATCAGACCGTTTCCGAAACCTCCTATAATTTTACATTTAGTGATATGATTTGGGAATCTAAATGAACCTTGTAGAATTATTATCACAGAAAAATTATAATATCAAGGCCAGACCACTAATAACCATACCCAATTGGAAATACCCATTTTTAACGTACATAGAATTAAAAGATCCCTTTCATAAATATTTCAGTTTATCTTTGCAAACATAAGTTAATATACTATCTCATTTATCTCCCGTGGTTATTTAAAATATTAGGTAATTAGGTTTTTATCTTAAATTGACGATTAAAAAATACTTTTAAGAATATTATTTGAATGAATTCAAATAGATTGATTTGATTATTGAAAAAAATACAGTTTTATTCGGAAAGTGATGTGATATAGGAATTCATTTCCTATTTATTAGAGGTAGATTATGTAAAGCTCGAGATTCAGAACAAATTGTGGTTAGAAAGTTTGAATTAGTGATATATTTAGTTTAATGATAATTCATGTGTTTCTATTTGTCGGATATACAGAAATTGCTTCAAAACAATCTGATCTCAGATAGTCAATTCTTTATTTCTTTATCTTTTCTATGATAGTCTGTACTAGACAGCATATCGTTAGCGTAATAATTGTTAACCATATTTTTATAGTATGACCATTGCAGGTTCATGAATAGTATGAATGTACCTGTTAAAAATAGCATTAACTTCCTTTGTAATTGAATCGAATTTTTGTATGTTTGGGGTATTAATTCATCTTCTACGCATGTGATCGAATCCATGTTTTCAGACGGTCATTCGCCGATGAGATTCTGCATGCGCTCTGTTGTAGGTAATGTAGCAGAAGACCATGAAGCAATATTCGGCAATTAGTTGTCAAATAAAAAGTTCGAAAATACGTTCACGGGGAGTAGAATGGACCTTATAGATACACTGATTTGTGAATAGTTCACACTTTCTTCATAGATTATTGCACTACACAATGTGACAGAAATATTGATACTAGGTTTTAATTTGGTATCAAAAATCACACATCATCAACAGCCTATATACGACTAACTTACTACTATTACTACTTACGACTACTGCTTGGTACAGGCCTTCCCATGTTGGAAAAATACATAGGCCCAAATTGGGTCATAACACCATCACTCTCGACCAATACACGTTGGTGGGTGAAAGTAGTTGCCGTCTTCGAAGTAAAGAAGAGCTTGAAATAACAAATATTTATTGACCCTTCCTGGAACTATGGCGAAAGTTGCTTTACTTTCGTAATCGAAACCCGAGTGCCCGGACCACTTCCAAAGCCCTCCCAATTTTTCAAAAGAAGTCTACTCTTTCATTTAATGAGTTTTTACAAGTGCTTTAAGTAAAACTATAATGATCTAGTTTCTTTGATAAAACCCCAATGACAAGACCATAGCTTAATACTCGGTATAAATTCACAGTATAATGATTTTAACACATTATCAGCTACGCCTATAGTACAATATTAGCAGATGTTGGCAGCTCGTGTTTGGCACGGCCACGTCGTTAGCACTTTGATTACTTTACAGGACGCGAGCGGCGGTCGACCCCATTTCACAATAATAAACTTGATATGTGCGTACAAGTATAGTTGGGCTTCATACTTTGATTTTTATACAAAAAAGACAAAATAAAATATCAAAAATCAGTGAAAGCGATATTAGATATTGATACTCGGGCATTGTCGATCTTGTAAAATTAAGCAGTATACAACATGCGTTTCCGGGGAGTTGATAATCAACGAGAAAACTCTACGGAGGTTGTTGACTTTCATTCTACAATTTAAAGAAAACAAATTTCGTCACTATGTTTTCTTGTTTATAATATAATTCCTATTAAACAGTACGGCCTTAATCAATTTTTTAAATTACGATAATACTAATATAATAAGAGGAACAAAATAACAAAATACGTAGCTTCAACATAATTACCACGTAACTAATAGAATGATTGATTAATATTATGTTTAATTCTACACCGATTCTTCTCCACACCAGCTAAATTGTTATGAATACATGAGTTTAGTATAATAAGTAATTTTAAAAAGTATTAGCAGGTCTTCCTATTGGCGTAGATGCGCTAAGATGACTTAATTCTTTTTTTAAAATTGTCACAATATTTGTTATTGTTATTGTCACAATATTGATTAACTTACCATAACTAAGAATATACATATCTATAATACTTATTACATAATTAGCCATTAGAAACCAAATGAATTAATAACTTCATTTTCTTCGTATCTATATGATTATGGGCTTTAGTTTTTTACTACTTTCTTTTCCCCAGTAATGCTAGCATATAACACACATAAAAGGTTTTTCAATGGAACGGCACATTGTAAACGACAGTGTAGGTATAATTTTCTTAAGTAAATGGAAAACATGGGCGTCGTTTTCGTTTTATTATGATGTTAAACACACAGTTACCATTACGTCAGCTCATTTAACCGGTTATACAGTATGTGGACTTGATCTTCTAAAATAAGTGCCCTTTCTTTTCCTGATATTTGTAATCTCTCTGATGTCACAGTTTCCGGTCACAGCAACTGGAAAATAGCTATAGAGAGCGTCGTTTATATGTACTCATGTGACAATGTAGTCAATTTTCTGTGGTAATAATCACTGTTAGTTATTATTATTACCTTTAATTTTCTCTTTACATTTGTTTATTTTTCTCTTACATATTCCCTGTTATGACGATTTAAAAGAACTTAGTAAATGAGTCTATTTAAATAAAGATATTTCGCCTTTGACTTTCCCTGTAATAGTTATAATCACTACAAGTTATTACTTTTCCACATAATTAAAGGCTGAGTTCACACCGCGTCTTCTCTTGAATTGAAAATTCAAAGTAAATTGGGCAAAGTTCACTTCTGGCCATGAGTGAAGTTAGAATTCCTCCACATCTGGTCATGAGATAAAGCTTCCCAAAGTTATGAGTTCATGTCCCATCTTCGCTTCAGACGTTGCAGGACATCTTTGTGGGGTTAGGTGTTTTTCGCCCTGTTTTCACTTATCTTTAAGTATTGATTGTCACTGGATAACTACTAGTAAAAATATACATTTCTTAGAAGCCTGTATCGGTTTAGTGCTTCATACAGTAATATTATTAAAAAAAAGCGTGGTTCCCCATTAAATGCATTTGTTTTATTATTATTCTCGTTTTATTTTGTTTTTTCGGTTATTTTAGCTAAACGGTCTAGTTAGAACATTTCTCCAAATTTCTAACTGGATAAGTGAAATAGATAATCAACAAATCTGTGGGTAGTTTTATGTTTTGTGATATACGCAGTTTTCCACGTCGCGTTAGTACTGAATATTTTTTATTCTCTGAGGTAGTTCTTGACCTCCATCTCATTTGATAGTAAGATTATCATCATAAGGCTGAAGGGGGTTACACTCGGATTCCTCAACCACTACTACCTAGTTTCAATAAAATTGTTAACAATTTTGTTAGGCTTGGTAAAATGTATGTAGCTGGTCATGCAGATTTAGGAAAAGCCCTACCGCCTACCAAATCCAGCAGAAAATTTCTATCTTCACTAAAATTGAACCCCAGACCTCTAGATCTGGGGTAGGTGGTATTAATTTCTAGATTACAGAGGCAGTACAATGTTATTCTGGGGTTTATAGCTATATTTTATTTTTTAACTCCTGTAGCTTATTCAAATGTAATTGCTAACTTTGTCGTTTTGATTCAATTAGTCACATTAGTATGACAACGACCGTCTTAACAGCATTACATAATTCGCGTTTCTATTGTAATTGTAGTTTAAACTTGAGTATAATGTGATTAGTCACAGACCATACGCCACCTTTTGCATTTCAATCGTTGCATGAATCATCCTCGAGTCTTCAAGATTACTTGTTTTACTTGACCACAAAGACTAACTTTACTTTTGTGATATTTTAAATGTGCAAAATGTTACAGGGCAGATTTTTTAAAATTAATTAAACAAATGTGTATACGGAATACCTAAACACAATGCTAGACAGTATTTAACTAGCACACCGACACACACTTGTAATTAAAGATACGAGAACATTCGTGCATTATAAATACTCGAAAGCTCTGCCCGAAAAATAAATGGTATTTTTCGTTTGTGATCGAAAGTTGATCGAGGGCTTATATCAAATCCTGTACATTTTCTGTTTAGAGATAACGATAGTGATAATCGAAAAGAATCTTATCAAAGGGGGCTGGTGACCTTGTAAACTTACGATTTCTAAAATACTACTAAATTAAAAACCCATGTGCTATTCAGTTGCGATTTTCACGTGGAGTTACATATCCAGTTACTTATAAGGAAGAAAACTACGTGATAGCAGAAGTTGCATATTTTAGTCCAGATTGTATTTCTTTTAAATAAATTTATATTCTATTCTATTAAAGGGCAAATCCCACTAAGGCAGTATGGGGAGCGTTTACATAGAAGTGATGTGACATGACCTATAGTAACTCAAACATCATTCCGGCTCCCGATATCGCATCAGTGGTTTCGCCCTTTATGTAAAGCAGTAATTCTATCGCTGAGTATGATTGACAAATAATAATATCGTTGCGAAACCATGACTGTTTATGATCAAATTATTATTGGTGGACAAATAAGGAAGGGGAAAACTGAAAGTAGGTATGCTTAGCTATTTATAATATACTTATAACAATTATTTATCTATATAATAATGTGCTAAATCTTTATTAGTTTGTATTGTAGGAAATAAACATGTTTGAATTTATTTACGTTAGGAACATCATCCTTATATTATCGCATTAATAAAGGCAGGTGTGAGGTTTATGTCAATAGGGAATGTTTATGTCATTTAATAGATGTTATGTCGTACAGTCGATAGCATCGAGCTTAATATTTTACTTAAAGGCCGTCCTTATTCCGTCCGTAACAGGGTTTCTTTAGTGCAGCTAAACTTGTTGTGCCGTCATCTTTACATATGCATTTAAATGTATAAGTTGCGGTGAAAGTAAACGCAATTTATTTTTATTGAATAACAAGAAATGTGGCGATATTTCATGACGTCATCTGGAATGTCGACAAAATTTTTTTGGTGTATTCACAATTTATAAATAGTAGGCAGGTTTCTTTATAGTCAAGGAGAGGTTATTTACCATTTATTAAAAAGTCAAAAGTAAGTAAACAATACCACTGAGAGTTTTGTTACCAAATTCACATCAAGCGATGTCAACCAAATCGCACGTAAATTTAAGTCTAACCTACATACAATTTACGGGTGTGCGTGTGTGATCAAAATAAGAATGTATGGAGTTGTCGCAATATTGTACCGGTATAGCCGTGAATTGTAGTCAAGAGAATAAGGGTTAAAGTTTGGTAATCTAAAGAAATAAAAGAAAGTGGGGTCAGTTACACTATTTATAACTCAAGAACGACTCTTATTTGCTACGTACGTCTTCGCCCAAAATAGCGGAGTAACTGTTAAAAAAATTTACAATTCTACCAAAAAAGTTTTTTTACACATAGATTAGGTTAAGAACTTCACCATCTTTCGCAATCGACATTACAGCACACGTAACTGAGGCTTATATCTTATTTGTTATATATTTTTAGTGATACAAAGTTCGCGGGGTTAGCTTGTAATGAACAAAAAGAAGATAAATATTAATTTTTTACACTTACAAGAATAATTAGTTATGAAATGCAAATAATCATCCTCAAAAGTACGTAGTAGTGTTAATAAACATTCCCACCCTTTTCTTATATTAAATTTACTCCTTGATCCATCAATTTTAAGGGACATTTGATTTAAACCAATCTTGCGACCTGGGTTTGAAACAGTTGAAACAATCTTTTCGCAAGACAAGTTGCCTTTAAAGGTCGTATTATAATTTTTATGGCTCTGGTTGTAGATAAAAATTGCTATTGTCAACATGACGTCAGCTTACCTTGTCTACGACTTAATTCAGACAAAGTATCATGCGATAATCAGGCGGGATTGTTATAATTATCAATATTTACAACCGATTTAAATGTCTATGGTAGCTCAATGAAAAAAATACGGTTTTGTAAACCTGACAAGTCAAATTCCAACTGTCGAGGTTCCTGGGAGTATATAACGACTCAATAACTTAAAGTTCGTGGGCAAAAAATCTTCAGATAAGGCCATCTTTTAAACTGTCGTTCCTTACTAGTCCTCGCTACCCTCAGATACGATAATGCTTATATGTGAGACATTAAAATTAAAAAATATAAAACCATTACTGATAAAGATATTCGTAATACACAGCACTCGTTCTGTGTAAAACTGAACTAAGTAACACTCCAAATTATATGTCCTTGATAATATTACCGATAGACAGACAATGACAATCAAATAAAAAAAACGCAAAATATTAGTACTGTTGTCCAAAATTACTTGAAGTTACCTGCTTTTATGAGTAGATGAGTACTTAATTCTGTTTGACTCTTAATTACTATTTTTTCCTAATACTTATGACCAATGATTCACATAAAGCACAGTCAGCTTGACCGCCGACTTCCCTATGCCCATGATCAAAGGTACGATACCATACGTTTGCGGTCAATACTGGAATCGTTTGAATCATACATTCGTGATTCATTATTGTCACCTTCAGTAACCAATATACTCATATACTGGAATATAAGCTTTGTGTCATTCTAATAAGTTCTATTATAAGTATTTTATTATGTTGTAACGACACTCCATTTGAGTGACTTGACTCATGCATCAGAATCGTGTTGATGTTTATTTATATGTTCTTACTATATTCATTTATTTATTGAGAATATTTCAGAATTCATATGTTAAATATGATAAGCGCTGTACTTTAGTCAGAGATATTATAGATTAATAAATAATTTTATCTATCGATTGAATTTAGTATTTTCCTAACAAAAAGAAAATGACTATAGCCAGATAAAGCCCAACTATTTACTAACGTTGTGACCCACCGTTTTGATTAGAGAATCATCTAAGAAGAAAGTTATCATCTAAAATCACAGTTAAAGATAAATTTTTGAATTACAGTATATATTTTTAGTTATAATCTGACCATTAAAACCCTAAACTAATTATCTTTAAACTTTTTTGAACTTCAATACGTCTAAGAGACGTATCACTATCAGTACGTAGGTCGAAATAAAATTACCTTTTTAGGGTTAACTACCTTTTGACAAATTAATCTTTTAGAAGGTAGGTGTTAGACACTGGCTAGCTGTCTCACATTTATAGCATGTTTTTTTTTGATTCCAATCAATAAAGTTTCATACACAATATATTTAGTGTTCTGACGGATTTGTCATTGCTATTTAATAATTAAATATATATATTTACTTAAAAACGTGTTTGCATCATAATCCACGTGCTCTAGCTATTAGTAGGTGCTTAGTATATAGATATATCAGTTTTCTATATCCACTAATCTTTATTATTCTGGATCGATATCCAACTTGGCATCTGAATAGCAAAAGTTCCAGCCTTGCATCAGAATAGATTGGTTTGAGGAACATTATACGTAGCTTTCACTCTAAAGAGACTAAAGAAAAGAGAATAATCTCCAAGAGATATTCAATAACGCTAAAATGATTTATAGTGTTGGCTATTTATTGACCTACACACGTGTAGTGTTGCGTGTGTCCTGCACATCTAATTATAGAATTCATAGAAGTAAAATAATTACCTACCCGTTTTCTTTTTTCAGAGCTCCTCCGAATTGGTGTTAACGGCAGGGTCTATATCGGACCGTATCAACAGCCTTCAGCAGCAGACCTCCGAGCAGTCACTGCCATCTCAGGTCGCCACCACCCTACAGAGGAACAAGAGTTCCTTACATTCGGCGGGACCCGGCTCGCTTGGTAAATATATCTTTGTATTCCACGTAAATTGCTTTTATAAAGTTAATACGGCAATTTGCGTTTGTAATATAAGTTTACCTTTGAAGATAAGAGATTACTATCTGTTAAAATTGTCCAGAGGTTTTTCAAGTCATAATTAGTTAAGTACTATCTCTTCTTACTTGTCTCCAGCAGGTCGGTAATGTTTATGTATAGGTTTGAAAGGCTGTTCCGTTGTGACATGTAGCTTAAAAGACTTGACCGATTTTGAAAAGAGAGGTGTCATTAAATTTATCAGGATTCATTCTTTTGAAATGTCATAGGCTATATAATTTTAAAAATCCAACATTACGAGTTTTAAACGCAACTGAATGTACTGGTAAAAACTTACTAGGTCTTTTTAGTTCTTCTTTATAGTTTTTATCTAGTAACTTGATAGGATTTCACAAGACTAGCAGCTTCATGTAAATTTCTCGTTTCTATCTGATTTATAGGAATCACCATTCTATTATCGTGCATCAATCAGTTGTTTGATATATTTTAACATTTAGTATGTGACAATAGGAGTTTGATGTTAGTTCGTTGATATATGCACGTATTGGTCCTTAGTAGTATTCTTTCAAGTTAATTCGGTGAGCTGGTGGTGGAAAGTACAACCAGCTAACTTTGACCTTAGAAACTTGCCACTCAAAATTGTGGAAAAATGTTTTAAACAAAACTGGAAACCGACTCCAAATACTAAAAAGGCAAAATTAAAGTTAGTGGTAATTATTTCTAGAAACAATAGAAAGTGGAACTCCAAATAATGATTTAAATTAGATAACTTTTTAATTTGAATATTTTTTGCCTTTTTTGTTTTATGTTGGTTTTAATACTTTGTTTTGCCCGCGAACTTTGAACAACGTTTTATTTAAATAAGAATTTTCTTGCGGTGAAATGAAGCCTACAATTTCTGTTAGACCTCTAGGAGTACATCGGTGACAACTGTATTCAATTCGTGTGTAGGGCTTGCGTGATAAGTGTGCAAATATACAGACAGAGAAAACTTCTGTAAACTGTTGTTTTGTCTACAGTTTCTCTGATAAAGACTCCTAAAACTTAGTTTTTTTTGTCATATCTATAATATACACAAATCAGCCTATCACAGTTTTATTAAATGTATAGATAAGACAGTTATATTACCAGTACCCATTTGTCAGGTGGCAGTATGACCTCACTGACTTCAGCTCCTCCAACGCCAACGCCGTCCTCATCGCACTCGACGTCGGATCTGTCGGACCGGCCACGGCACAGTCACGGGAAGCCCAACTTAGCGCCCAAACCGCCCACCTTCGCGGATACTAGACCCTCTCCGCCCCCAAAGAAGCTGATCGTCAATGGGAAGATTGCCGCGAGGACGCAGAGCATGAGGGTGCCTCGGTTAGTATTACAGACGAGTAGTTATGTGTCTTGACGTTTAGTATTTTATATTATACATTAGGGGAAAGCAAATTATGAACAGCGCCGAATTTGCCATAATGCACTGAGTTCTACCCAGTGTTCATCAATTAATAAAAGTAATTTCACTTCCTTCGAGCTTTCTATCTTCAATTTAGAATATCCCTAAGTAGTCTATGAAATGTGATGATATTAATTACAAAATTATGCGCAGTAGTAATATACAGAACCAGTAACATAACACCTATTTAAAAAGTTTGAATATTTAATGTTTCTCGCCCTGTTAATAATAAAGTGCTAAATAAAGAAATAATAAAATTTTAGTCATTACTAGTTTTCCGTAAATAACCTCCAAAAAGTTATTAACGGAAAACTAATCTCATTTGTGTAGAGCTCCACATCCCGTAGTGTTTATGTGGACTTGATGTACCCTTTGCGTTTAGGTCCCCGCCAGTATCCCCTCCGTCACCACAAGCTGGCAGCGCAAGGCCGCTGCATCTGCCGCCCGCGCCCTTCAATCCACCCATTGGCACTAAGAATAACGCATCACATTTCGGTATGTACTTTGCTGTGAGATCGACGAAAAGTCGAGAAAGTGAGTGGGTTAATTTTTTTTCCGAGAAAAAGGTATCAGAATAGGTCTTAAATCCAAAAGGTCTTTTTTAAATTTCTTTTCAATGTTGATCCTTACAAATAAATTTATTGACTGGTGTAATCTTTATTACTGTTTGTTAAATTTTTCATCCCAGATAAGAATATAATTTTAAAATCTGATGCTGTATTCTCTTGAGTATTTTAATATAGCTTATAATTTATTATTGATTATCCATACATAACAGTCCATACATGGAAAATTAATTTTTTTACACCAACAACTAATAGACATTATATACTTACTGATATTTTCTCGTTCTTACAAAACGAGACAATGGATTAAATATAATTGGTATCTGAGCCTAGGGCACTGTTGGACAAAACAGGCATAATATTACTACTGCTGGTGAAGTCTGAAGTTTAAATAAGAGCCTTCTTGTATTGTAATAGGTACACTGCGCGCCCCACGCGGCCTCCGCCCCCCGGGCGTGTGCCCCCCGCCGCCGCCTGGCGCGTGCCCTCCGCCGCCTCCTAGCGCGGGCCCTCCGCCCCCTCCGCCTCCCGCGAGGAACGCTTCGCTAGCGGGCCCCCCTCCCCTGCCGGCGCCTGCGCCTCCGCCTCCGCCGCACAGACAAAACGTACGTACGACTCCCACAGTTTGTACTGGTTCCTTTCTAGCAAACGTAAAAGTTTGATGATGACTGCGAAGCGAACGGAAAAGAGAAATTAGAAAAGCCGCAAAAAAAATTGTGACGTTTATGGACCTAATGCAGTGTCACTAAGAGTAGCACAAAGTTGGTTTAAGCGTTTTCAATCCGGGAATTTTGATGTCAAAGATGCACCTATGTGTATATGTATGTGTCCTCAGAGCATGAACGGCGACGACGCGGCTGCGCCCGCGCCGCCGGTGCGCGGCTCGTCGATGCGGCCGGCCGACCTCGACGCGCGTTTCTCGGAGCTGTTCCAGCCCAAGCACCAGTTCCCGGCGCCGGACCCCTTCAAGCGGATCGCCAAGGGCTACAGCAGCGCCACTGTACCCGGTAAGTGCACGTGACTCTCGAACGCCTAGCTTTTTTAGTGTGGAGACCACTATGCGAGTGTTAAATTTGTAAAATAAATGCATTGATTTACTTGTTTTCATTACATTTAATTACACTAATAGAAACAATATTAAAATTTAATGCTGTATTTTAGTCTCCACAATGACTATAAAACAAGTGAGGTGTATGATTGTATGCTTAAAGTGAGTGCCTTACTAGGGTATTCTGTGTATTACAATTGTATGTTCTGTTAGTAAAACATATCTTGAGTAAATTCAACATTCATCGTTGTTGTAATTTTTAACACTATTGTTTTCCGTTGAAACTAAATTTTTTACAAGTATCATAACTTGCTTAAAAATGATATTATCAATTTTCCCGTAAAAGTTAGTAATTCATCGACATCAATCAACAACGAAATTTAATTTTTATTTCAGTTCTAGTTCTTGCTTTTATGTAAGTAGAATGTAATCGAAACTCTATATTTAATCTGAAATGACAAGTATTAGAATAATTTTTATATGCATTTGTTTTCTGTTGAACCTCAATACATCTTACTTGAATTATAATATTGCATCTATTCACTTAATAAAAAAAATTCTTAAATTGACAAATAAGAATATGTCGTTTTGTTTTAAGTTAAAATGATAAATTATTCAAAAAAGTATTATTTTTAGTCCACTCAATATGTGTTTTCACAATTAGACATGTATATGATACCATATTTTCTTAATTGTTTGTTAATTAAGAATCTTTCGAACAAGTTTTTTTTATTTTACGTCAAGAATACAATTACTTTAAGTATGAGTATTCAAATATCACTTTTCAAAGTATTTTGACTGATATAAGACAGTTTAGTTAGGTATATACTTAGATATAATAATTAATGGTAATATTTCACGTTAGTCGGAGAGCAAACGCACACTGATATGCTCTGTAGTCATACATGTATGAGAAGTAATATAGTTAGTTATATATTGTAATATGTACAAGTCATAACAACGTTGACATAATAATTTGTAGTAAATAATGTAGATTTTAAGTTGTATGAGAGTCATGATATAAAATATATACCAAAACGAATGGAAATATTTCTATAAAAAAATTGTTATTTATAAAATGTTATTTTGTTATATAAATATTCCAGTGCATGCTTGCATGAGAAAAGTTTCTATGTTGAAAATGTGGCCTTACTTTTGTATAAATTCTGTATACTTTAAACTTTGATAATTATTACTTTTCCTATCTTTAATCAGTAGGTACTCTATAGTAATGCTTATTTTTATGGTTTATTTTGTTTAAGTACATATTGTAGTTTCAAAGTACACAATCATTGACAGGAAATCAGAATACTGTTATTGCATTTAAAATTTACCATTCCAAAATTGACATATTTTGATTTAATTTGTCACTTTAATGATAAGAGGCAAATATATTTCATTATGCATTGGGTTTCAGTGTTTTCAAATATGTTTTCCATATGTTTCAGTTGATTTACATTAACGATCGCTCACATTAAAATAAAACACATCACATTAAGATTTTATAGATTTAATAACACTAAAAAGCGTGGATTGAAGTTTGACCAACGTTACTTCGACAAACAAATCTGGCGCACAAGGGTTATCAAATAATATTTATATTAATATTTTTTAAACAAGGCCCCAATCTAAAGTACATCTGAAACCTAAATTTAGGTTCAGGACATCTTGTTCGGTCAATATGATTGCAAAGAAGACAAGCTGTCAACATTTTTCAATTATCGAACTTAATAAACTATTAGATCTCCGTAATAATGTCTAAAATTGTCCATAGTTTCTTTACAGCAGTCTTAATTTAGTCATTTGACTAGATAATTGTTCTCCTTTTCGTGAACATCATGAGGATATTGGATAAAATGAATTTAAATTGAGAATTAGAATGCCGGAATTCAAAATCAAACCCATAATTTTTTAAATTACGATTCCTTTTTTGTTTTGTTTGCGAAGTACTGTCGAAGCTCCGTCCGTCGAATTAATAAAATGCTCTCATGACAACACTGATCCATTAATCAATGCAGTTATAATTATTATGCAAATTGTTAAGAAGGAATTTCACATAAGCAAATGTTTACTTAAAAAATTTCTACGGCATCAATTTTTTTTTGTTTAATAATAATATTTATGTTAGTAATATTATTACGGGGTTTACAATATGTTGAAAAGAAATCTGTATTGAGTCAATTTTATGTATTTGTAGTTAATAAATTAGGCCTTTATGCGTATCAATGTTTATTTTGCAATCGCTTGTGGTATTTAGTTTTGAATTGAGATTTGTTATTTGTACGTGAAAGACGTCAAAAAATTAAAAGTATCAATCAATAATTTCTTTAAAAGCCAAATGATATAGGTCAATTCCGTTGTGCATGGACCTAATTAAATTTAAGTTATTCGCATCTCTTTCATTCTAATTCAATAACAAGGGATAGAATGACTTTATGGAATGTCAAGAAGACAATCGATACACTTATGTTGATTAATTAACATGTTTTATGATGCGGTTTATAATAAAGCAAAAATGCTTAAGAGTCGCCATTTTAGAAACGTCAAATGAGGTCATCTGTCTTATTTTGGTTGTATTATACAGAACACAAATTTAATTTAGTTCGTGGACTATGGAATTGGGGCCATTGAATTGCATTTCTTACGAGTAATTCACTAAACTAAAACTAAAACCACCTATTAAATAAAGGTTTTATTTATATATCCTTGAACGGCCCTATACTCAAAAGCTTCATAAATTTGAGGCAGTAATAAGTATTTTCAAAGTCAAAAATTTGCATAGATAAACATCAAATTGAGCAGAGGTCGTCGCATTTAAATAGACATTCGAGTATTCGGTCATGTTACATGAATCTAAGAACACTATTCAACCCAATGTTTCACTCAATCCTATTAAAAAAATATATTTATTGATGTTCTAACCAAAAAGGCCTGAAGAACGTTCACTTGTAACACTATTGAGAATTTCTTATTTTATAAATACTTTTATTTATAATTCCTACCTAATTTCTTTAAATGCCTTTTTTAAGATTTTTTAAAACTTTTTTAAAGCTATACGACTATTATAACCTTGATACGCATAATTTTAGCCTTATAGTGCACGGCGAAATACGTTACAATATGATTGTTCATGTGGTTTTGTAGATGGAAACTGTTGTGATTATTTAATTGATATAGTGAGGTGCCATTACTGCAAACTTGTGTATTTTATTGTTTATATGACGGCTTTCTAATATCCACTTTATCACTTTGATTTTAGCTATTATATTAGCTTTCCACTAATATATTTGACTGTAATATTAAAATGTTATTGCCTGGGTATGTAGTATTATTATTAGTAATGCTTAGTTGGTTTACTTTATCAGTTAGAACATTAGTGGATAGCTGTATACGCTTTTATATTGAAGCGACCGGTATTGTGATAGTGAATGTCTACGATGCTTAATATTTTATTTTTTAAATAATAAAAGATTTAAAGTTTATAGTATTTTTATTATTTACCTATTTTGTTGTTATTTATTAGTTTATTGTGAGTGTCCGCTTATTTTATTCGTTTGGGTTACTAAATTGAACGATAATTGTTGATTCATTGATTGGTTATTTATACATAATAGTTAATATATATGTTTATCAACTAAATTAATTGGACAGATATTTTCATTAGAAATCCTAGTAATTGTAAGGTAAAACATATTTATGAGTAATATCATAGTGAAAACTGGATTTTAGAGCGACAAAGTACAGACGCATGTTTATACGGGTAAGTTTCTTTTATAAAATATTGCCTGTTTTTGCTTATTATCACTTGGTTAGTAGTTTCATGATCTGAGCACCACCATCACTCATGATATTGCACGTTCTCATTACCACTCACAGCATTATGCACGGTTATTGAAATAGGCGCATGAAAACACTGAATTATTGTAATGTTATGCGCTTTATGAGATAAATTATGTTTTTGGTGCTAGTGAATATGTTATTTTAATACTCATTATTATTAAGGGATACGTATTGTGGCCAGAGTTACAAATCACAGCACTATATAAAATAATACATTGAACGAAAAATAGTCGTTAATAGAGCGAAATAAGTTTATAATGTACTCAAATATACACTTTCGGACTAAATTATTTTTCTATATAATTCGCGATGGTTCCATTGAGGTTACGAATGATAAATTCGGTTCTGACTGCATTCATAGATTTCTTATAAGATTATTTTATTAACCACATGGATGTATAACTTAGTCTGGAAGTGCTACATGAATTAATAAAATAAAATGATGGCATAAATTAGTTAACAAAAATTTGAATGTTGCAACAGTGAATAAGGCGCAGGCGCCGCCACCACCCCTGCGGGTCCCGTTGGAGGGCTGGTCTGGCACATCGAGTGCATGCTAGCGAGCGCGGGGGGCCAATGCCCCCCCTGCAGGCCCAGCCCCCCAGGCGCCGATGCCCCCCGCCCCCCACAACCAGCGCCCACTCGCCCGGACCCCGCACCTCGCTCCAGACGCGCACCCCGCACACGCCCTGCTGACAGTGGCTCGCGGGCTCCTGTGCCCCGCCGGAACTATCGCCAACCCCGCCTTCAGCCGACCCGAGCTAGAGCCACTGCCCATCGACGAGCTCACAATGCCCACCAGTGACGTCAGCGACCTCAGAGACGTCTTCGACGCGATCAACAGACTCTGCGACACTATGAAGACTTCCCACTACGACGAACTCGATCACGAAGACGACACAGGAAGCTTTGTCTCTTCGAGCGACGTAACCGTGCCTTGCAAAGACACCTATAGTGTCAGAAGCGTGCCGTTAGTACCTGACAGGGTCAGCACAGTGCCCCGAGATGTATCTTACGATAGCAGTTTGGGAAATGACGCATCTCTGTATTATGAGGCGGAAAGTGTCACTTCCACATCTCAAGTGGCTATTTTTACTGAAGAAACTGAAATAGTATCTTCTCACTTTAACGAAAACCCGCTTCCCAATGAATCATCTATGTATCAAATTTCTGAGGAGAGATTATCTGAAGCAATAGTTTACACAGAAATCCTTAGTCCGGAAAACTGTTTTCGAACAATCGAGATGAGCCGTGAACTGAATTGGAGCGATTCGTTGGTGTCCCTCCCGGTGGAGACGGTGACGTCAGAGGTGGCGTGTGAGCCGGTTAGCGAGATGTATTGTACTGCATCCTCGGAAGTGTCCCTCCTGTCTGATACTGAAGTGCTGGTCGTAGACCAAGTGGCCGTGAAAGAAGATTCACTAGACGATAAAGATTCGCAGGATGAAAGAAAGGATTGTGTGATAGCAGGCCACGTGGCCGCTATGCGGGAAAGGTTTGAGAGCATGACCCGCACTAATACACCGTGTCCGGATCTGATGCGGTCAACATCGCCTTCACTAGATGTCTTCAGAAATATAACCCCTTCGCCCGATCGTTTAGGGTAGTCAACTGTGTTCCTGTGATGTCCCATAAAGTAGTTGTTAAGATCGAATTATTCCAACGTTTCGAAGTGTTCAGTATTACTGCGTATTTATCAGTTACTATTCAACGCGATATCTAATTAGTGCCAACGTCTTAACACTTAGCGAAAGGGTTGTGATTCTTTTTCTTATAGATCAGTCTTTTTGCAATTTATCTAACGATTACATATCTACAAAGATTGCTTAGTTATTATTATGTAGAAATCATTATTAATGTCGTGAAGAAATATACAAGATAGTTTTTATTCTAGGGAATTATTGTGATTATCTTGGTCGCTCAAAGTGTTTAATTATATATTTCTGAAGATAAGAAAACCGTTTGTAACAATTTATACCTTCTGTATTCAGACCAAGTAGAGAATATTGTTCTATTATAATGATTATAAGTTACTTGACTGTCGGATGACATTTATGTATTTGAACAGTTGCCAATAGAGTATCTACTACATTATTTCAGAGGTTAAATGTATGTATTATGTTTTTGAAAGTTGCCATGATTAGGGTTTAAGTGTAATGTTGAAATTTGTTGTATAAATGATTTTTATGACAATATTGTTTAATTTTAAAATTAGCTGTTGTGAATTTTTTACCAAAATGTAATTGATTGGGGTTTAAATTTATTCCGCAGTGATACTAGGTAATTTGTTGATAAGCCTGTTGTATTGCAATATGTGTATTTACGTATAAGGGTTTGGTAAAATAGGAATATCTATCGATTCTAGTGATAGTTGTCATGTATATTATTATTAATCGTGTTATGTGTACAGACGAAACCTTTTATTACTGTAATTCAATAAACGGCTTTATTAATAAAATTTGTTTCTTTCAATGGTAATAGTAGTAGTTATAAAAACATAAACGCATACGTCAAACCTCATATTCTCCTATAGTAGCATGGATAGTTCGATAACCTATAATGAGATAGTAAATTAGATTCTTTGGTCCACTGTATGTATGATCACCAAGTCATTCGACAATTGTGGGCCGATTTTCTAAATTATGAAGGTAGCCCCATTGTCACAAAGTCAGGATCTAATGATGGGTTTCCTGGTAAATCACATATTTCGCCCAGCGATTAACAGACAGGCAAGTCGACAGCACTGGCGGTTATCTTGTAACCATCTTACTTGGACCTTAGAAACTTTTTTTCATACTTTAGAGTGGTACAAAGTATAAAAAACTAAAAACTGTATTGAAAACACGATAATAATTCAAAAGATTTTTTAAAGTCGATACTAATTTGTATCCAGAATCAATAAAAAATTAAGCGCCAATTCCAAACTATACTTTTAAAATTAGAAAATTTAAATTGAATATTTTTTCTGAAGTTAAAAACTTTATCTGATAATAAGACCAATTCATTTTCTTTTTCATCTTGGAAAATATTATTATTGTAAATACATAATATTTATTGCAAATTAAGAACGCATGTTGATTAGGCACTTTTCTCAATTAAATTGATAATAAAAACGAGATGCACTAAACTTACATTTGAAAAATAAGGCCAATAATAAGGGCCATTGTAAAATAGTTTGCTTATGTGCATGGGCTCGACTCTTTGATTACTACAGTCGACGTAGAAATAAAAACACTTTACTACGGTCTCATTGGAAAAGTTTCCGTGGTCTAGTGGTTAAGACCGCCTACGTCTAGATCTAAAGAACCGGGGATCAATTCCCAGTGGGGGTATAAATGTTGTGCTAGGTTTGATTGGTTTTATAACTTTTTCTAACTACTGCCATCTTACCTTAGTCTGCCGCCATAATATTAATATTAACAGCATTGTTGTTGCAGCCTTTGAAAGCAGGAGTAGGAGGTAGAAGTAGACCCTGACCACTACAACGTACGGAACAGAGTATTCGAAGCCTTAAACGCATATGTCAGCGTTTTATTGTAAACACCGTTTGTTTATAATTAGTAGTTTATTAATGGCAAGATTTATAATCTATTGCAAACCGACAAATTATGAATAAAATTGATAACGAGTTTGTAATAATAATTATAATTTGTCCTGATAACATCGTTAAATTGTAAACTGTCCCTGATTGGTCGGTCAATGGCACATAAAATTTCGTTTTATATTAAAATTTAATACAGACCAATATTTCGATACACAATAGTACGGTAACATATACATATTTAAGACGCGACTGTAATATATTATTGGAAAAAATAGAAACTATATCCATTTTTAGAAGGCATGAAGCTAAACTAACTGTATATTTACTGTGTACCTATTAACAGTAAATCTATATTTAGTGTCACTCTGCCTGCTCTAATCACTATTCAAAAAGAGACAAAGAAAAAAATTGACGTCATAAAGTATTTCTAAGAGTGCAAAGTTGCCTTATTTAAATGTATAATTATAGAAACTAAACTCGAGTAAGAATCTATGAATCAACTACATAATATCTAACATTTATAAAGGTATTTCTTTTAGATAACATCCACACCATTTTATACTTACCGTGTTTAAGTCGCAGCAAATTATATACATTTCTTCGGCAGTGTAAATTAACAAAATATTAAGTTAATGATATTAGTGTCAAAACCAGTAGTGAGTTTTTAGCCAATACCTAGGCGTCCACGTTATTACAATGAAATGAGTGAGACGAATAACTTGGTGATATTTACGTTATTGAAAGGAAAACAAATAATATTTTTTGTAAAGAATTATGCAATATACTATGAAATTTTACTTACAATCATCAGTTCTTCGGATTGTTGTACCAGTAAAAATATTTTATAGGATCTATTAACATAATCAACATGCTACACGTTAACGTTATAGAGCACACCGACAAGGATTGAAATTAAAAGCGAGCTTCGTGTTCATAGCATTTAATCAGTAAAATAGTCAAAATTCTACAAGAGAGTAGGCAAACGTCAAAACTTCACGTGGAAATGCTTAAGAAAATTTTCAAGGCAAATATAATATTAACTTTTCAATTATCCTTATACGCACATAACACCAGAAAATTTAAGAACGGAGTTTACTACGAAAATCTGCTGCCGACAGTGTATGCGAGAGCTGTGTGATAGGTAAGATGTGGCCGCTAGGACAGGGGGCCGCCAATCCAACAACGCTAGTTGTGACCGCGGGTCGCCTGCAGCCGCAGGGAACTGCCGGCCCAACCTCCGGCGGGCGACTCGCGTCACCTGTCCCGCTCCGCTTACCTGCCGCCCGGCGGGAGTGACGGGGACGCCGCTATCGGTAACGCGGCTGCATCATCTGCAGGCCCGGCATGCCGCCCGGGAACATGGCGCCCATCGGCATCATGCCGCCCGGCAGCAGCATCCCTGCACACACAAGCGCGCGTTACACTACGCCGGGCTAAGCGTCGCCCGCCAGCGACAGGGGACCGCTGGTCCAACACACGGCGGGGCCGTTGTGACTGCTGAACAATCGCCTGTCGCCGGCAGGGCCCTACCGCCACCGCGCCTCACGGCTCCCAACGCGACACATGTATGCACTCCGCTGTGGCCGCTCGTTAAGGTGCAGATAAGCAAAGGAACACAGGTAGGTAGGATAAATAATTCACATGAAAAATCACACTTTTAAAAATACTCGGCGACGTAATCGTATCCGTAGTAGGACATGCATGTATCAGTGTGATCCGAGATGGTTGCTCGTAGAATCCAATTCAGCCAACGACTATTAACTCTTCGATTCATGCACATTGTAAAGCGACAAAACTACTTTACGTAAATATAATATTAGTGTACCCACCCGTAAAACCGACAAAAAGTCACTTTTATAATGACACTACGAGAAAATCGATACAGTAATAAGATAAGAGCTACTACAATAAGCAAATCCATTAAGGAATGTGAATAAAATTACCGCTCATTTTTCATTCCGATCCTCCGATCGTGCGGATGGCACGTCATATCACAGTTAGCTCTTGACAGTGTTTTGTCTACGTACGGTCGAATCGCAATGGGGTGGTGAGAGTCGCCCGGCGTGTTAGTGGGTGTTAGGGAGGTGTGAGTATCGGACAAGCTGTTACGTGTACAGTACGAGAGATATAGACAAGAGATAAGAGAGTATATGTACGGTGTGGCGGCAGTGCGCGAGGCTGAGGCCGCTAGCGCGCGGCTGAGGCGGCCGTCACTCTAGCCATAGCCAACTAACTCGAGAGCTCGGCCGCGCTCTGAACACAAGCCAGTATACAGATTACACAGTCGCATCGACAGCACCAGCTGTAGTCTATGTCGCTCGGGTTCGGTGGCCGTGGAAAACAGACAAGGATTCATTGTATCTAATTATTATTTATTCAAAACAATAAGCACTCCATTTTCCACGTAGATATGTAACATGTCATATAAGTATTACAGTGAAGTCAGTGTAATTAAAAGTAACGGGACTCAGATCATAAATATTAATACTAAAAAATCGCACCCAATCTATTTTAATCTTAAATTAATTAAATGCAAAAATAATACTGTTTTTACAACTGATCTGGAAACTTTTATATGCCAACTGTTAATTCGATATAAAAATATGGACGACATAATAAAATTTTCAATTCAATTTTAATGCGAGTCCATCGAAATTTATGTTTTTAACAATGTAACATTGCATAAAATACTCTCGTGTTTGGTTTCATGATACATAATGATAAATCTTCTAGAATTGGACCATATTGACATCAAAAATACAATTCATTATATTAATAAAACTATAGTGACATACAAAGAGAATACTGTGCAACATTAAAGATAGGTAACAAGATTTTTCTGACGTTTTTACAATCCTAATCTTAAGAATTACTATCAAAAACTACATAACTTACTAATTTAGGCATCATGGATACATCGAATTCATAGAAATAATGATCACCATAACATACCTAACACAGAATTTGTTGTTTGTTGTGAAACTTGATAATTTCATGATCAAACATGACGAGTGATTTATCTAAAAACAGTAACGTATAAATTAACTACATCACCAAACATTACAATCTGATCGTAAGTGGTGACTCCCTTTACATTTCATTGATAGGTATTTGTGAATTGCAATGATTCACACAACATTATTATAATTATTAGTTAACATTTCATACAAAGAGCAACTTGTGATATGATTGTCCTCACACGAGATAATACGGCGGTGAAGATAGTATAAGGTGAATCATGATATAGGCCTATCTATAGATTGAGCTTCCAGGAGTTTGTTTTTCAAAATTTAACATTTTCTTTTGTACAAAAACTGTAATTTCATAATATCGATAAATTGTCTATAAATACATTTTTATATAATATAATCTTAGTAGCAAGATTTGAAAAACTCCTTAGATTGTTAACAAATATAATACTATAATCTTCATTGTGAACTTTCATTAGAATGTTTACGTTCAAAAATAAAGAAAAATCCTCAGATAGATCAGTACACAAGCTTCATTCAATTCAAAATAGATTCAATTCACAAATACCTGATGACATTGGCGTACCTAATATTAATTTCTAAAGACCTTGGATGTCTCTTTCAGTTGTCATACGAATGTAGTCATAAAATTACATTGTTAATTTGTCAATTCCACAATTTTATACCAGTTAAGTAGTTAAACTATATCTCGGGATGGCGCGAATAGTTGGTGTCTTTATATTTTAAATACAATTAAAAAATATGAAAGTGGTGAAAGATGCTGGTGATGAAAATATGAATAGAAAATAGTAAACCACACAATGTAATGAAAATTAGGTAAAATTTTCAGGCTTTCCAGTTCCCCAGCAAGTCAGGTGTTAACACTAAGGCTTGTATTATAAGAATGTTACTTATCTCAATCTGATACTGAGATGGATTTGGTGTTATCATATTCAAAATGTCATTCTAAGGTTAAGAAATATTTAGTAAAAGGGACCCTAGGTATGTTTGGTTTGTCAATATATATATAACAAAGAATTATGAGTGTCATTGGGTTAATCAACTTTACCAAAGTTTTAGATGGACTGAATGCATTTCAATTGCATGTGAAACTGTCAAGCAACTGTGCAGTCAAATAGGAGTTATTGTTTTATTATAAAATTCATTTCATTAACTTGATTTTATCTGACGGCAATAGGAAGAGACCATATGCGATATACCAACCTTGCCAATGTATGAAGGAAGGAATATGTGTGCCGGTAAGAAACTTCACATTGGCTTTGCAACATAAACACGAGTGAGTTAAGAAAAAGTGAAGTTTCAATGACTACAAAGTTGTACTAACTTAATTTATGTAGCAATTTGGAAGTTAGCATGCAGTTGAAGGATGAACAAGTATTTCTGGAGTTAAATGCAAAATTGACAAATTAATCTTTGAACACTAGATAGAACTGCGCAATAGCTTAGTAAAACAAAGACTAGGTACGCCAACGGAGGCCCTGAGTATTTAGTAGTAGTTAGTGTAGTGGTACTGACCGGGCTGCAGCGGGCGCATGAGGTTGAACTGCGGCATGACGGGCAGCACGCCCATGACGGGCGGCATGGAGACGGGCACGCCGACGCGCACCTGCGGCAGCACGCCCACCATGGACTGCATCATGGGCCGCCGCAGCGCCGCCGCCGCCGCCTGCTGCTGCCGCGCCGCCGCCACCGCCGCAGACATGTGCGCCGCCACCTGCCGGACACCACACCTCACACTCACTGAGAGAATACTACATTTAGAAACAACTGAGGAAAATGACAATTCCGCACGTGCATCGAACGGCGTTTTGTAATCCATTTTAGAAAAACATAAAAGGAAATCAATGAGAAAAAGTAGTAATAGATGTTACAGTTTGAACAATTTAACATATTCATTTTAATCATAGTATTTACTCTGTAAAACAATCATTGCATAAAATTTTTTGTAGATTTTTTTTTATTTTAATCCTTCATGCATTTGGATTTTGTATGCAGGAGGAAAACAAAAAGCACTAGGTGCGGAAAAGAACATGTTTCCACACGCTAAACACATAGTCTTCTTTTTGTGCAAATGTATTAAAAATTAATTTTTTTTTCTCTCGTATTTAGGGCGTATTCCTTCACATGCGGGTTTCTAACCAAACATGAAGGTTGGTTGTTTTGTAATAAACAGTACTTGACAGTGTTTACTGTCATATCTGCCAAACCTTAGGAAACTTTCTAACCCTTCGACAAGTGTTTAATATGACAGCTTTTTGCATAATTTTGTAAGTTATAAGTCTAGAATTTGTAAGATGGTTTGGTATAACACCTATCGTATAGAGAACTAGTAGTCAATATAGGCTCTACTGAGTCTCCATATTCCAGTGTTCTAATTTTTCTTTGATATCTGTATATCACACTGTACATGAACTGTAACATCTATTACATTTGCAAGTTCACTATTTTTATCAAATTTTTCTTAGTAATATTATTAATGTTACTGCACACTATAAATTGAGGCCTTATCATAAAACAATCTATCACACTTTGGAGGCAAAACATCCAACCAGGCATCCTTGCACCACAAATATATATTATACCAAATAATATCAATGTGGTGCTAGTTATGCAAGCCTAATTTTGACATGATTGTTTTCTATACAAGTGCAAGCCATAACCTCGTAAGTTGTGATATTTACAGCAGAGCCTGTGCTAGTTCAAGCAAAAATTGTTTTTTTCTTTTCTTAAAAAGAATATCTAAAGAATTCTAAGCAATAAATGAATGTTATGTTATATAAAAAAAATGTCTGTTGACATTTTAAAATAGCACCTGTTCAAAATGAACTTATGTTTCAATAATGTCTATTGGTAGGAAAAGTTGAGATAGTATGGTTAAGTATTCACAAATATCTCTCTTTAACCTACATATACACAAAAGATTGAATGCTAGAGACTTGTATGTCACAGATATATATTTTGCTAATAAGTATCATCAATTTATATTGAACTATTGTAGGAATGCAACCTACGTTTTGATATGTACTCAAAGTTGCTCAAAATTATGATTATAAAAATGTTTGAAACATTAATCTCATTAATAATAAAACTCTGTTAAAGACACAAAACTAGCAAAACCTTTTGTTAATAATGTTGATTAATTTATAAAATTTTAGCACAATTATTAGTAACTATCCCATTTGGAAGAAAATACCAACTAGAAATAAGCTTCATATTCATAAACAGTTACTATATAATGTTATTATCGACGACAAAATAAATGCCATTATTATTTGATAATGAAGCATATAAACACATTTTTTTATGGAAAATATCTATAGAATATTCCATACCTAAACCATTCAACCAAAGTAAGTGATTAAAGAGTAAATTCAGGCATTTCCACAATCTATCATGTAATTCATTAGCACTAGAGATTCACTATTTTATTTTAAAACTGAAGAGCACTTGTTATAAGTTGCTTGAACAATTAATAAAAAAATTATCTAAAGGTTACATACTAGTCTTGCATCATTAAAAAAATTATTCATTAATCAAATTGTTCTTTACTTATCTCCATTTAGTTTACTTAATCACATCAAAGTTACATGCAAGCTAATCATATTCAGGTTAATTCACATAAAATTTGCAATCCAACAATAATTAATAACATTGGCTCAATCTCAATTTATTTGAATGTATTTTATCTTACAAGGTATGATACCTCTGCTTGGCTGGTGCTCGGAGTGATCATAGTGGGTTGAAGTTGCTGTTGTGGCTGTGGAGCATCAGGTTTAGGTTTTGGCCTATACTTTGGTGCTCTAGCACGTATTTCTTCTAAAGAGACATCTTCAGGTGGATGAACTATTTTTGAGCCTGCACCAGTAGCCGTCACTAATGGACATGAGTTGGCTGCTGGTGGTTTCACTTCACCATTCTCTTTTGGCTCAGAAGTGTTGGCTGAAGTTGATGTTGTTGGTGGAGCACTTATTGTTGCATTGCTGTAAAAACCACTTAAATAAGACCAATTTTACAAAAAGCTTTTAATTACATAAATATATAAAGTGATAACCCAAATTGAGATGAGTTTCAATTTTAAATTTTGATAAAATAGTATATTTGAATCAAAATACTGTTAAATTGTATTTTTAAGTTGACAGTTAATCAACAGAAAATCTGGAAAAATTTCAATCTGTTCTAAATGTAATAATTAATAATTGGTAATAGTTTGTCAGTATTGTAAAAAAATATTGAACTTAATTTTTTATTAGGTATGTTTAAGTATTACTATTAATATTCTCACCTGTATGCAGGGAAGGTGGGTTTGCTAGATGTTGATGTTGGTATGCTAGCTGCTGGGAATAGTGGTCGCATACCAGGCATCATCATTCTGGAAGACAAAACATTGTTGCACAATTAATAACTTGTGCACCTAATCTTTTGAAAAACACTATATAAATTCATTTATTATTATATATCTCTTATGATTAATAAAAAAACTTTACCTAGGTGCCTGCATGAAGGGAGACATCATGGGATTCATGGACATATGCCCAGGATACATCCCAGGAGGCACTGGACCCATAGGTGTAGGCAAGATGCCTTGAGACACATTTGAGGGACCTGGACCTAACTGTAATAATTTAAAAAATGTCACCTTTATTAAGGGAATCAATCAAATTTACATGAACACTAAAATATATACATACTAATGCAGGTGTAGCCTTTTTCTTTGCAGCGGGTTCATCATCATCACTGTCTGAAACTTTGCCACCACCTAAACAAAATGCTTGTATATAATATTGATTAAAGTAAGTTTCTATATAGTCTTGCATATGAGTAAACTATAATACAACAATTTATAATGTTTACATCCATAGTAAAACTAAACATCCAATAATACCTAAGCTAGTGTGTCATAAATATAACAAAATGGGATTTGTACATACATTTTGTTCCAAATGAACTGTGAGGGCTAAGAACAAAATTTTTTATACCTGATTTCTGCTTCTCATGTTCTCTTACATCTTCAGGAGGGATACCTTCCATACCATAAATTTCTATTTCTATATTTGACCTATTTGGTAATGAATTTGGTACTTTGTCTATGGCTTCTTTGTGTACCTAAAACATACAATATATAATTTTAATACCTTCGGATTCAGAAAAAAAATACAACTCGAACTAAATACAAATTGAATTGTGTGATATTTAACGGCACTGTATAACATACTAAGTTCTGAATAAGACGCGCCGAAATAGGTATCTAAAGATATAACTGCGTCCCGCGTGTCTGATGGTGGGCGGGCGGGGCGCTTGCCAAATTATTAGGGCTGACGTACCTGCATGCAGTGTATTGACAAGCCTGGTCCAGTGTATAATTTCTTGTGGCAAATGTGACATTTGAAGTGTTTCGCTTTCTGATGTTGAATCAATATCTTTTCGTCGTCGAATTCCCTGTTACAATACCTGAATAGTGCTAAGGAAAATAGTCAGATTTTGATTCATTTTTTTAGTAGGAACGAATATAGTAATAGTGACCTAATTTCGAAGGTCGACTAATTTTGTAATCACATTATATTTATTTGAAAAGGATACCAGCACCAAGGTTTAGAGGCCTTCTTCTTTTTTCTACCCATTATCCTGTATAAAACTAACACAAACTTATAACACGAATAACAAAACACTGAAATTAGAATATTTAACAACACAACAACGTTTGTAGAATACACAATCAAATAATTTTCTTTGAAAAAGATATGCAAATCGTTTCACATTCACAGATCAACGCAAAATGGCGGCTGCGCTAAGTACATACATCACAATAACAAAATGTCAAAAATCATACAAAAAAAAGAGACAACGCCACATTGCAATTTCCGGTAGGTAAAAGTATAAGTAATCGGTAAAAATCGTAATTTGCATTTGATTGTTTATTTACAATGCAATACTCAAAATTATCATTATTTAAGCATCACGAAATTGTTTAGAAAATTAAATACCTGCTGTATTTTAATAATAAGATAAGAAGCATTTTTATTGAAATCACAATCGAATCGCTAAATAAAAAATCTACGGGATTTAACATAAGCTCTCAAACTTAGCTACAAATTGTGTATGTCAGATGCCATACATTTTTCATTTCTCGATACGATTGCGGTTATTTAAATGCGTCTGGGTCCTCGGGTGTTGATTGAGTGCTGTAAATTTTAGTTCGCATATAATGTCGAATTGATCATTTTATGTGACTATGGTGTAGTTTCATGCCAACGAAAGATCGCTACTTCGTGAAATTCATACTTCAGCTTCAGTTTGGCATCTTGCGATGAGATTTTGCAGCAATGTACATGGCTGTATGATATTAAGTTCCTTTGCTTTCCCTTTCAATGTGTAAACTTAACAATAAAAATACAATAAACAGAATCAATTTAATAATTAATAATAATAATATTTATAATAATTTTTCTTAGTATAGAGAGAAAACTTTGCTTAATAAAAATGTTATTATAATATAACGGTATTTAAGTATTAAAAAAACAGGTCAAATGAAAATAAGTGTAAGTACATTAGAACGACAGATAAGTGCAGTTTTATTAGTATTGTACTATGTGTTGAAGAATAATATGGACAATCATTATAAGAGTTAACGATCTGTGTGTGAAAGGCCTTGAATATTTTATTATTCTTGTCCACCTAATCTATGAGGCATCATAGAGGCTGTTATCAAATATTTAGTATTATACCTATGCAGGTATAATACTAAATATTTGATAAAAAAATTTAATTGATTTTTTTATTAATGCTAATTAAAATTATTATCATTTTCAATTTTCAATGTTACAACTAAAGAAATAATAAATTATAAAAGGACTGGCTATATGGTTTACATTCCTTTGCCTTTTCTTTTATTTAGACAATTATACAACAAAAAATAATCATAGATAGCTGTAAGGGCGTGGGATCCCTTTGTTTTCCGGTGGCAGCTGGCATGACGGGTTTTAAGCGGGATTAACAAGTCAGATTTTAAATAAATTATTGGTTAGAATAGAATATATCTTTATTGGACATCAGCCAATTCAAGAAGAGAAATACACAAAAAAGCTTACCAGGTATTAAGGCTTACAATTTACTTAAAAATACTATATTATGAGTTACTTATAGGACTTTACTGACAGTATCCTGGAAAACAAACTAAACTAGTCGTTATCTTGCATTGAGTTCTAAATTTCAAATTCTGTTTTAGGTTTTTTGTAGTTCTAAAATTATAATTTAATAACTAGTCTTTACGCTGTGTTGCTAACAGAATCCTTTACATGTCTAGGAACTACGTTATTTATTCAAAACATATATTGATAATTGGTTTTTCTGCCTTGTTAATTTTCTGTGGTAGTTGTAGTTTTCTGTGGTCGTAGCACATTCTCTTTGGCTATAGCATTCTACCTCCTTAATAATTATTGGATCAAAAATAGTCATTGAAAAATTATAGATGATCATTTAATGTAGGCATTAGAATTTATTTTACACTACATACCTATTTTTTACCATTTAATTGGGATATCTTGCTTAGGAAACTAAGCATGACAGTATGAAACTAAGCGAATATTCAACAAGCACAAATGTCCAATCACTCACATGTACATTGGGAATACTTAAGAACAAGATAAAGTTAATCTCGCTTTCGAAGCCATGACGTTACACGTTACAGCCAATTGGAGAAGCTGATTTAAGCACGCCCCTAATTCATGGGAGTCATGCGAGCCCTGAAGCCGGTTCACGTCGTCTACACAGGCTTGTCAAACAGGTGATATGTAAGATTTTATCTGATCCCTCAAAATTCTTAAACAAACATTGCTAATGTTTTTGCCGCATCACTCCTGGCGTTAGCATGTTTTTATTGCGCAAGGTATAAAATGTTCGTTATTATATTATATCGTACTTACTAGTACCAGTACTAATCATACCTACTAATAGTAGTAGGTAGAAAATAGTCCTCGGCACTCGCATATTACTCATAATCAAATTATAGTGAATATTAAAGGGTATTCACTATTACTTGATATAAGAAGATATATCATAGGAAAAATAAAAAACTTCCCACTGGTACTAAGCTCTGGAATCTTCATTCAAGAACCTTAACAGTTCTGTTTTGCAAGTTCTGGTGGGTCAAGTAGAGGACAATATAACGGGGCCCAGTCATCAACAGCAAGAATACTCCGCCTTGATTTAATTGTTCTATGGCGTATCTTGACGTGTAAAGTTAAGTCTGGGTTTCATGCATGGCAACATGTCATGAGGGCTTGATCAAATTTCATAAATAAATTCGTAAAGTTAGAAATGTAAATTATTTCTGAGTTACCACATATTCCCTTTTATCTTCAATACGTTAGTGTGTAAATATTTTATTGCAATTTCTTACGTATGAAATAATATGAAGTTCTATTTAATACTGTATAGATTTTTTGCAACGGGTGTACCCTAAGTGTAAGTTTAACCTTTAACGACGCTGCTGTCATTTTCATACGTTTTGACAGCTAAACGCGAACATGATTGAAAGGGTTCTATGGGTACTAAGGATAGGTTTTGATAACTTTATCATGTCTGTAATTAAACTTTAGCGAGCCCCTTGTTACTAGAGTGTTTGCTTATTTCATTACTTTGATGGCCGGTTGCTCAGTACTCCTGTTTCCTTAGCCATAGGTTCCGGTCTCGAATTCAGATAAAGACAGATATTTGAATGACGAGTTCAAATATTTTTTTACAAGTCTTGTTTATTATGTATATTTGACACATTTCTATCCATATTCTTCCGTTATCAAGTATTTATAGGTATATATATATTATAGTAGCTAGTATATTGTAGTATCCATATAGCTTGTTGTGGATACTTGTTGGGCTAGATAATAGGTGTATATACAAAATTAACATCATAGTAACCTACTTATGTAATAACAAAGCACCTTTAGCATTAGGTACATTTTACCTAAAAGTGTGACACTATCTTGATAAATCTTCAAATGATAAATTATATAGCCGTCATACTACGTACCTTATTTATTTATTATATTCTATCAGCCGTGAATGCGTGTAGATATTCTCATTTCTTTAGATAAAATAAATAGCTACGTAGGTATCCTTCTATAGTTCATCAGAAATTCACAATTTTATGCAGATTTATATTGACGAAACACGTTATCGTCAAATATAGCTTACGCTAACTAATGCTTAATAAGGTTTCTGTCTTGACCTCCGATGTGGCATGGCATACTACCCTTTTATAATCGTTTGATAGCATTAGTGATGTTGACTACGTCTGTGTCTGAACCTGCGATGTGCAAACTTTTTAAGTACATGTCTCGTGTTCGTATAATCGTATGTCGTCGTACAAATATTTGCCTTTCCGGAATTTGAACCCAAGATCTTCAGATATCGTAAACCTGTCTCTAAATCAGTTTTAAAGACATGTGTCATCTGTATGGAGATTCGTCCATTCAGACTCTAAGTACTCATCGCCATAATAATTGCATAGTAGTCTCTCCAATAACGTCTTTTTTTCATTAACTATTCATTGATGTGTTATAAAGAAAGATATTACCATGTTAACAACATACAGTTAATCAGTAGTGTGTAGACAGATAAAACCCATTGCCATATACATCGTCTGGCACTTCGATATTTCGCATGAGTTAATAACACTAATAGCCACTGAGAAGCTTTGACGGCTTTGTAAATTGATTTCAGGTTAGAGCTACAATAGAACCTTAAGTAGCGATCACGATAATATAGTATACATGTCTACATTCACATGAAGGGTGGTGGTGACATTCGTGGCGTCTGGTAATCTGGCTACGTTATTATTGACTAACAACATATTATTGTGTATTTAACAATACACATTCTTAGTAACTGTGATTGAATATCACATCTGACAAAAGCTATTAGGCTAATTGGAGATAGATAAAATGGGGAAAAAACTTATAATTGTCTAGTTAGACAGATCAGTTTTCTTAGTTATTTTGTATAAGACGTTCGATGAAGGTGTGAATGTATATTTTATAGGAAAAATTCCTTAAATAATTAATGCAATGGTCGTCTGAATAAAATGTTCAATTGTTATCAAATCTGATTGCACGATGCTTAGGTCGTATTTAAACTTTTTTTATATAATGAATAAACAAATATTATTTTAAAACAATTGAGATGTTAGTAGCATTAGTCATATTTGGTCATAATAAATAAACTCAACGTTGTTGACATAGCGATTAATTTGTATAAAAATATTTCTTGTTAAACAAGACGAGATATGGATAGGTTGGTTCACTCTTGATTGAAGTATCTTTCACCAACATCACAATAGATTTATATGTAATATTGGTTGATGTATGTACAATAAAGCAATATTCTATTCTATTCTATATGCAAAACTATTTTAGACAAATATAAATGATAAGGTAAGATATATATTATTAGGGATAGTATTGCGAAATAAGCAGATTTTTTGAGCTTACTTTCCATTTTAGATCATATTCATAGTTTGTTTTATTTGACAAGTGTAAATTCATAAATTAAATAAACAAACCATTTATCAAAAGTTTCTCGTGTTTTTTCAATGTACCTAGGGGGCCTATTTCCAGATATCTCTTGCATTTAGTCGCTAAACGGAAAGTGTATGGATATCGACATAAAGGCTTGCACAGCTTTTGATCGGAATTTTCAAGGTCCATTGGCTTATTAATTGCGATTACCGAAAGGCATCGTGTCTTGAGTCATGCCTAATAATCTAACACAGGTCACCTGATGGTGTTTAAAGTGGGGTTATCGTAGTCTATCAACGCTTGCAATCGGACCGGCATACATACATCTAGAATGCAACTGATGCGCACATGTTGATACGAATATTAGCAAACAAATCTCTTTACACGGTTATGCCCGTTCAGTAATTAATACACGGTCATTAAATCTCATGTTAACCTTAAATCCATATTAGGTAGGTATTTCCAAATAAAACTTTTTCATCGAATCGTACCATTGATAATTGAACCTCTTGATAGGTCAAATGATAAGAATGATTGAAGAGCTAACGGTGATGATCTCAGTTTTTGTAGAAACACATATTAAACTTATTCAGTAACAACAATCTTAAACATTTCTGACTTTCCGTTTTATATAATCAATTTTTAATTTTAATTTTTTATACACAAGGTGTTTAGTGCTTCGGTACACTATCGAATCGGAATCTACCCTATTTAATAAAAGAGCCTTTCGATTTTGGCTTAATTCCTCAGGAAGAAATAAAAATAAGACAAATAATTATAGAAAGTAAAAAAAAGATGTATAGATATTTGATATTTATATAAATAGGTACACCTACCTACTGCCATTACGATGCTACTACAACATCGATAGAAAACTACTGCCGACAAATTATAATGCAGTTTGGCAGATATATTTACAATAAAAACTTTTTATCCTTCCGAGTTAATAAATTTAAAAAAATATATTCTTCCACCGCTCATAATTTGTCCTTTTTGAGCACTGATTTTACAGCCACATCTCCAAAGCACCCAACCTAAACCTATGAATAAATTTATTAATGACTGATCATTATACCGTTGGATACGTTCAACTGAACGCAAGAAGTTATTATAATAGATGATAGTGTTATGGTAGATGGAACTTATTTTGATAGACTTGAAGTATACAATTCCTAGCTGATAAACCATACCGCAGAATATTCAGCGTAGGTACCACACCGGCGAGTTTTAGCCGAGGAGTTCACAGCGATCTGTTTCACGATGGAAAGGTCTCAATCTAAAGGAATGATTTAATTACAAGAAATCTAGACTCCAGATTCTTAACGTACTAGTAAGTATTATAAAGTGGTTTCTTGAAATTGCTGGTGTGTTTAAGCGATGATAACTACTTGTTATCAGGTTGACAACATTCTCTGACAAAAATATAACTAAAATCAGCGATGGACAATTTCTTTGCTTTGCGTAATCGAATCTAAACCATTTAGATAAACACAGCCACTAAGCTAGCAAGATTCTTTCTCGTCCAATCCGATTGATGCATTTATACGTAATTTACTATAGAATTATTACTATTCCTATTGTAATACTAGTTAAAAAGTAAAGTGTCATAAATACTACAATGTTGACTTGTAAACACCAAGCACATGTCATTATTATGTCAAAATATGAAATCAACACGATTCTTACGGTGGAGGATATTTTTGCTAAATAAATACATATGTTTGAAAGTGGGGAAAGACTTGAGGAGGGCACATCAGTAACCATCAACAGTGCGGAAAACCGTAAGCAGTTAATTTATTTTTCTATTTTACGGCCGGTTTACAAGAAGAAGCCAACAATAATTTCCTACTGCATGTGAAGTGAACGTCGGCAGGCTTATAAGGGGCGAGAGGTTCAAGGTTTATCAAAGGTATTGTTGATTTCTTAGCCTATTCTAGTAACGCAGGAGAAAGATGCACTATTATTTTACAAGACAAAACAGACCATATACAAAAGACTATACATATACACAGAATTGGTACCGTAAGTTTTGGATTATCCAAATTAGGTGTTTTTATATAATTCATCAGCCCACCCGATAGTAAAGTGTTTATAATAGCCTTTCAACACCTGTGGCACAAATCACGGGCTACCTACCCTGTTAGAAAACTATTTTTTGAAGAGACTAGACTATCGAGAAATAGCGATAAGATCGCTTTTCTTCGAATTCGAGATATGTCGTAAGAACTTAGGATATGGTTCCTGTGTTGTATTCATCATTAGTACTGTTGGCGATAGAACTGGCAGTTATCTGTGTGTTTTTAGAAGGTTTTTATGTTAATTGTCAGATGGGTTTGATTTCTAGTTTATTTTCGGTTTCGTAAGCTTTCCTGTACATTTTCCGTTTTATTTCATTTTATCACTTCTAAACACGGTTTTCCTTCAGCATCGCCTACAAGTGTTGTAATCATCATTAGAATCATATTATTATATTATTTTTATTATTTTACCATTACTTCAAGTCGGAGTTAATTAAATATTTTATGGTACTTAGTTCTCAACTCTCTTCTCTCTTTAATGATGATGATATTTCATTATCATCATCATCATCATCATCAATCAACAGTCTATATTATTCCCAATGTGAATTGATCTGTAGTTATGTAGTTCCAATTTTTTTTTACCTTTAATCAGTTGAGAGACAGCCACTTCTGATATAGTTCTCCCCATGGATCTCGAACCCGTCTGGTCCTACGATGACAGCATCCAACAGCTTCCCACGACCTTTACCAGTTCATCGAACCACCTTGTGAAAAGTTACCAACGCTGCGTCTGCCGGTACGCGGCCTTAATCAAATGCCGTTCCACCCCAACGTACGTCAGTTACTTCTGCAACCAGCCCCATTGTTACTGCAACTGAACTTATTCAGCAATGGGGTCGGCATGGTCATGTCATGTGGTTGTTCTATATTCAACTCAACCAAACGGCCATCAACATCCTATAGAAATATAGGAATACATATTATTTTTCAAATTTATTTTTGCTTTATCTATGGTAAAACGACAATGGAAGTATGATTATGCTGCTTTTATTTATGTTAATTAAAGTGATGTCTATATTTTGCCAGATACTCGGAATTATCGAGCGTTAGTTACGCGGTTTTGGATTATCCCCGACGTTGTGTTAACTTTTGGTTAGGTGCTCAACAAAGAAAATAATTCGCAAGTTAAGTTGTAATTAAACATACCAAACCAGTCTGTTTGGTTTCAGTTGTCTCAAATATGGCTCGTCACTTGCCGTCTTGGGTTCGACGACCTAACAGGTTTGGCATATAAATTTGAGGTCTTTCCAGAATGCCCGTAAGGGCAGGGAAATTAACCACAGCGTTTCAATAATGCTTTCAAACTCAAGAAGATAACGACCCTGATTTTCAAAATAATATTACACTCAGTATTGTCTGAAGCATAACTTAAATTGAAATAAGTAGGTCCGTATGATATTTTTCAAGTAATTAATAATTAATTTCGGACTAGTAAAGACACCATATAGATTTATCGATATGGCATCTTCACGAGTCCTTTGTCATTGTATTACACCGATTTCTAGCTTATTATACTTAGATAAGTTGACAAATGACAAAACAAGTTTGAATTTAGCCTTAACTCTATCACTCTACCATTAGCTGAAGAATCTTGTCCGTCAACCAAGGCACTAGAAGATACTAGAAGATTTTAATTGGCCGAATACGCATATTTATTATAATACGCATGTATATCATATAGTTCGATCAGAAAAGTTATTAAAAAGTTAAACTTGGCCGTTGACCGTATTGTTGACCATTTCCGACTAGTCCATCCCCATAGCATTGTAGGAAAAAGCGTCAGAAAGTTAACCGTATTTAGTGGCAAGATTTGGAGAATATACAACAATTACATATAATTGTAAAAGCTATCTACCACTGTATTAGAAAACTTATCCAATTTTTAGATTGAATAGTACTGAATTTCCCGGCGGTTGTTATAGCAAAGATGTCGAATGTCTATGTATTCACTAGTAATTTCTATTATCGAAGCTATTGACGAAAACATTTAACAGGACATTTTGTAGTAAGACTATCTTGGCAGAGGTTAGTCGGATATTCGAATCGGATATTCCAATTAGTTTATTGCAGCTCCAATGTTAATGGTAATGGGCTTCATCGGAAGATTGTTGATTATCCATCGCGGAGTAACAAGGTTAATTATCATGATGACGTCTTAATAAATCTGTAATGCTTTTACAATAAAGTTCAGATGAAGAACTCGATTGCGTCCACTAGCGTTACGTTATAGGGCGAGAATTGGTTTAAGCTTCAGGTAACATTTTCAAATCAGTGTCTATTGTACGTCTGTATGTTTGTGAATCATGATTGGCTCACTAGAGGTCTCCTTAACCTCATAATCAGTAACAATTAGGCTATGTAACGAACGAGCTATAGAAAGAGAACCATGATGACTGTTTCCATATGGCTCTAAATTAAATTTTCTCTTCTTCGACTTTGAAGTAAGGTTCGTTAAATTAGGTTCTATAGCAGTCTTAATACAGTAACTTCAATCGCGCTGTACGTTTGTCTTGCAGTTTTTTTTACAGTTTTACTAGCTGCATTCAAACTGTTGTTGCAGTTGATATGTAGTCATTCTATCTAAAGCGGATTTAGAAATGAGGACATACGTAGGAGAACTCAGTTCACTTTCATAGCGTAGGCTTAGGAAGTTAAACTGGCAATGGACGTGGCACTACCACGCAGAATTGCTGTTTCAACGACAAACAGAAAGATACGATAAAAAGACGTCCCGTTTTAAAGATTAGGGGGAGGCCTTTGTTTAGCTGTGGAAATTATATCAGCATACGATGATACATCGTAAGTGTTGTTAATTCTTAAGTAAAATGGTTAAACAAAGTTTGATGAAACTTTCACTGTACGTACTTACATATTGATAACAGTATTTGGTTGAGATTTTAAGTGACATGAATTACTTGTAAATATTAACTGTCTTGGTATTTTTTACTACTATGAATATTATCTTAAAAATTTTTAAGAATTGGGTTCTTAAAATTTTCTAATTTTCTAGCAATGATTTAGCGTAGAGTGTAATGAATATATCAACCAATTCAAATTATTTATTAACAATTTATTTTATACTTTGATAATGATTCTTAACGATTTTCGCTGAATGTATATTTAGTACAACGTGCAGTTTTACGAGTTAATCCAAGTTTGAGAATTATCTGCACTACGGGTCCTCGAAAAATGTTGATGACTGATAATGATAACCGTAAGTAAGGTTTGCGATCCTTCGAAGTGTGATACTCGCTTAAAAACAAACGTTCGCCATTGTAGCGTGACAGTCGTAGCAACCTTTGCGGGTGAACCGCATGCCTCACCTGGGCCGCGGCATGACGATTTAAGCGCGCGCACTCGCGTAATTCACAGTTTTGACATCCCATGTACAAAACACCGATTAAAAATATTGGACAAAAGTAGTCGTGTAAAACAGTGTTCGGGTTTCCAACGCGCGCTTATTGACTTTATTTTTTTTAATTCCCGCAGTGAAAATGGGGTTGAAATCCGAAGATGATAAACGGCCTAGCAAGCTGGCCATCATGGATGAGGATGTGTCGGACGCACCACGTGAGTAATTTCTCCCAAATGATGAATATGTATTTAAACTAACAATTAGCAGCTTGTTCGGTTTACAATTTCACTGTGGCATTTTAACGAGTCCCCGCGCTGTCGAATACAACTTTTTTTTTATTGTAAGTGTATTGAGTATCATTCTATAAGTTTGATCCATATTAATGATTGTGAACAGCTGTAAAACAGCAAAGAAACTACCATGTAAAGTAAACAAGTAATTATATCGTAATAAAAATAAAGTGGGTAATTTTATTTAAACAATCAACATATACGTAGGTAACAAAATTAAAAAATATTTTAATGGTCGGAGAAAACTATAACTACATAATAGTATTTAGATATTAAAAGTAACTTTGGTTTACCTAATCTTGTACAGTAATTATTTTACGTCTTACAAGGGACGTAAGTCACCGTTAGACTTAAAGAGTATGAAAGAAAGTTGTATCGTACGAATTTACTTTTTCGTTAATTACATAAAAATAAAAACTATGCGTACTTTGAAATTAAACTTAGAATAAATTTTGAAACAAATGTTTAAAATAAATGAAGAAATAAAAATTGGAAAAATTTTGAATTTCTTAAAAGTTATTTGGGTAATGAAATTATGTGTCAACAGACAGATTTACTTAATAAGTTCTCGGTAACGTTATAAGTTAAAACTTTATTTAGAAGATACAACTGTCAAATATACCAAAAAAAGTTTTGAAGTACAAATTACATATTATCATAAGTTTGTTTGTTGAGAATAAATTAAACGTCTGCATAAAATAACTTGATGTATATATAATTAGTCAATAAAACTACTAATTTGTATTATAATGAACTTGTCTAACACGATTCGATTATAAAAAAATATTGTAATCACAGGAAGTAAACTATTTACGAAAAAGTGTTAACTTTGTTAATCTACATAACTAAATAAGCAAGTGTATATTATATGCATCTCTTTAGTAATCAAGAGTTGGTTGATGACAATGAATTCAATATTATGATAAACAATCTTAATGAATAGGAAATGGAATAATTATCTATATATATAGTATTAACGTGTGTCTATAAAATACAAATGTGTATCTCATGATTGTTATTCGGCATCAGCTTAAATTCAGTATTTTGTGAAATGTCAACGAGAACAAATGAATTGTTTTCAAACATGTTAAGCGAACATAAATTTTCCGATGAGATTGTATGCAGGTCTATGGTTTATTGTTTTCTTTCAATTTATCATTTAAAACAAAATACAATACAGGCATTAATCACTTTCACACAGTTGCAAAATGAAAGTGATTTTTAAATTATCAATATTTAAAATTGAATGGGATTGCATTGGAAGTTATTCTTTAAATACATATACCAATATTTGGTTAAGTAAATTTTGACCGTAAACTATTACATTCAAGAAGAGAAAATAAACAAATATTAATTTTTACTAATTCCATACTCAAATATAATAGTATATAAGAATTTATTAATGCATAATATACTGATAGTATTGTATATAGATTATAAATAGTATATATTTTTTATTACAAAATTAATTTGGGGTTTTTGTTAATTACTATTAATGACCCTCAGTCTGTTGTAGCAATAATAATAAAGTAATGTAGTATAGTTTAATTTTTCCAATAAGAACGAAAACATTTGTATTTAAACAGGTGTATTTTTAAAGAATAAGGGTAACATACAGGACACCACCTGGCTGCTAATAGTAAGCGTTTATTGAAAAATAGATCAGACGTTTAAGTCATTAGCCTTTGATAAGACATATAATAGTGGAATTCAGGAGAAGGGTGGCTTAGGCGTAGGGCGGGATTGCTGCCATATTCTCTTATCCGCCTATACCGTATATACGTATGGTGTTTGGTACATACCCTAAGAAGCCATAACATTAACATAGTCATATAAATATTATGGGATACACAACATCAGAACTTACTCGACCCAAATGTATGGGACAGCAGATTTATTATGTTGATTTAAATTTTCCAGGGTATACCCAACCCCTTGGGTATTACTGCTAGTTTCATTTCACTCTGTATTTAAGCTCCTTTGTAATTTATAGCATTCGATAGTAATGGTGTTTAATATTTATGAACAAAAAGAGAAATAAGCAGAATATTACGCAAGATTAATTCAAATCATGGTAAGCAATGGGTGTATCAAATTAAACAGTAAATACGGAAGCTAGACCCTTTTATAGGTCGTTTAATTAAGAACTTTGACAAAGTGGCATATTGGACTTCTTAACCGTTAGAGTGCTAAGCAGCGATTTTGCGCTGCGACGATTTGTATCGAAAACTGCGACGCAGCGCAAAATCGCCGCGAGTTGAGATAAATTTTTTTATAATTTTTATTTTAAAAACCAAATAAAAATATAATGATATTGATATTTTATGTTATATTCTTCAAATTCATATTAATTAACCTTTTTTCTGTATAACCCAAAAAGAATGATTAAAATTGATCGATATTTGTCTAAATGAAACCGTTTTATTTGACACTATAATTTTTTCCTTTAGAGTAATCAAAATATGCATAGCACTTTTCAATAGATTTTTACAAAAATTGCTTAGCACTCAAACGGTTAAATGAATTATTACAAATCAAATAAAATTATCATTGCCTACTAGGTTTAACTCTTCCCATGATTACTCCGATTTCGAAATATAATGATTACAGGTACGATACATCGATGTCGACAATCAATATAAGTTGTGAAATAATTACTATTAGTTTTTTCAATACATGAAAAATGCATGTCAAGGATGTTTTTATTATAGAAAGTGAAACTAAACAAATTGAAATTAAATGTCTTTGAGTCACGAACTTATCCAATCTAATAGAAATGGTTTGCATTATGTTTTCAATTTTTAACCTACATATGACGATGATTATGTTGACAGATTGTGATTTTTTTTGGACTGACTAATACTGTTGGCCGCAGATGGCCTTTACAGATTGTGCTAATTGCTTAATTTTCAATAAACCAAAAAAATTTCAACATGCCTAACTAAATATTATAGCAGATTTTGAGAACCTGCTTTTTATGTCAAAGAAACGCCCAATATGTAGTCGGCCCATCTGATGTTAATGAGGTGTTAAGAATCGTAGTAACAGTCATGCATGTCTAAAAAGATGCATACACACAAAGCTCAAGATTAATACTAGTTGACTCGATAAACTTTGTTTCACCGACAAACTACCACTAACGCCATCTATTGAAAGAAACCCGGAGTAACGATGGAAGAAATTACAGTTTTAATATTAAGCATGTCAGTTAGACGATATATATTAATAATTCACTGTTAAAATTATAATTAATAAAAGTTTTACTGTAGTAGCTATACTATAATGAGTTATTAATCGATTTAAAAAAAGAATATTGCACATTAGTAACTATGAAAATCTATGACGTCATAAATTAATACAATAAATTGAGGATTCTGCCTGTTCTTCCTCACAGGAAAGTAAACGTGAAGCTGATGCAACGCTTCCTTAACAATCAAAGGCTAGACTCGGCTATTAGCTATCTAATGAAGGACGTAGATCTACTAATTAATGATAACATAATGATTAACTGATGTCCGTCTTCGGGTGGATTGGATGGATTGTGAATTTCATTATAGCTTTTCCCATGCTTTTCCTGCTAATGATCTCAAACTGTAGTAAGTTCCCATTGAGATATTAGCGATAATATTCATTATCAGATAATAGATTTCACTAAAATAACGCAGTGGCAATTAGGTTTTTTGGAGGTTTTTTGGCGGCTCCAATTTTACTTTTGTAGTATTTTTTGTATTTTTTCACGTAACTTTCAAAGGAAAAACAATAAAAATCACTTTCGTATAAATCAAATTAGGTTTTGAACAAATTTTGTACAATACATTAATAAATTAGCAGCTTTTAAAAATTTGAACGATTAATGACAGGCTGTCAGCAAATGCTTGTATTTAAACTTACTGCAATTACTTAACATCAAAAAATAATTAACATTAAATTTAATTATTTTTTTCAATTTTGAATAGAGAGTTTAAATTGTAGGGTCAAAGTTAGACGGTTGGTTGACCATCTGTATTGACGACATGCTTGTCTGTTAGTCGTAAAACGTCAAGAACTTCCTTCTTTTCTGAAGACGGTAAAAAATGCATTGAAGCAAACGTGCGGTCGAACCGCGCCGGCTGGGCGGACTAGTAAGGGACAAAAGGTTGGGTTTGAACTAAAATAAATTTATTAACAGTGTTTAGATATAACTTAGACTGTAGGTATTGTATATTTTCTTTACGGATAGTTTATTGATGATGCTCTAGTAGTCGCTTCGCTTGGACCGGTTCTACGGACCTTAAATCCATTATAAATAATCTTGTCTGAGGTCACACGAAACCCGGATCGAAATTTCCAGAATTCAATTTGTGAGTTGTGTTGACTTTGTATATCTTTGTGGGGTATAAAAGATGTTTTGGGTTGTTCATTTTTAATTGAGGTTTTGGGTTGATCGAACCATAAACAAAGGTACGATTGCGTAGATGCCATGAAAAAACTTTTTATAAAAAAGGGCGATAACAATGTTGAAGTGCCTAACATACACGAGGTTGCAAACAAGCCCAGCTCACCTATATAATTGGATACGTAAGATAAATATGTGCGTGAAACACTACATTTTTGCTATAAGTATATGTCCAATATAAATCAAGATCTTTAAATTGACAAAATTTATTTAATTTGACTAATAATATGAATATCAATACACATATATTAACAATTTATTATATATCCATAATAAAATGTGGGTTTTGCCATTATAGAAACACTACAAATGAGTTTTATTTAGATACGAACTTCTGTAAGTTTAAAATTCAAACACTTTAAATACTGCTATTGCAAGAAAAACAATTTGAATGAGTTTTTTTTATAAATTAGAAATTAGAAAAGAAGATGGGTAAATGTTAAATTTCGAAGTAAGATTGTTTTAGTAATATACAAAGAGAACGGTAAACATAACTATGAAAGTAAAATTAAAAACCAAGAATGCATAATTCAGCAGTCAATAAGATATTACGGCTGCACCGGCAAAGAGGCCCTTGACATACTAACCAGGTTGAATTAGATACAAACGCACGCTGCACACACTACAGTAACGACTTATGAAACAGTGCTTTAACTTTCATAAGACTTAAAGAAAACTGTAAACGAGGCATAGAACTGCATTGTATAAACTGTATGCGAGACAAAATTATTATTATTATTAAGAGATTATAAGAAAATATCAACATCGTCAGTAGAATAAGTGATCGGCAAATTGTTAAATTGGACGGACCTTTAGTGACCAATTTGATACATTTGCTGATCAATTGCTCTTTTTGATTGCTTACAGAAGTAATACCTACTGTTTGTTCAAAAACTTGGGTTAAATATAATTAACCCAAAACCAACACCTCCTTATTTAAATGCATATATGCATATATCAATCATAAAGTTCTTTTAAATCACCAATATGTAACTACCACTCTTTAAAATTAATAAATCTTTGTCATCAATATTGATTACTAATTAAAATTTAGAAATACGTGTCTTGGCTTTATAAAATCAACTGTATTTTAACGTTAACGCACCGGTTTCTGTTATCACTATGTAAATTTATCCGCAGTTATTTGAATTAGTTAAAAAGGTAATTCTATATTTCATGTTTAACTAGCCCAAGCAAATTTTAGCATATTATATGATTAACTGCGCTTAAGATTGCACGCATGTATGTGTGTATATGCGTGCAATCTTAACTCGTAACAATTTTTAATCTTTACTCGTGATAATTTTCAGTAACCTGTACCTGGTGTTCATTGTCCGATAACACTATTGAGATGACAAATCACTGAAAAAATAAGTCTTGTGAAACTGTAACAAGGAGATCTTTGTCCTGTGCTTATTGTGTAGTGCACGATTAAAGTGCACCTTTGTCCACAGTTGTTATCTCTTCTGCTTCTCCATATGGAGTGATACAAATTGGATTTAGAAGTCTGGACTTTGTGGTCAGTAATGTTTAAATGACAAAGACTTTTTAGATAGGTACTGCGGTTAGATAGGTACTGCGAAGTTTGAAGGATTGAAAATAGCATAACCTTCATGGTGTGAGATTTTTAAACATTCTATTTCTGATTGTCTGTTCTCCTGTCAACGGTTACTAATATCAATCTTTTCCACACTTTAAACAAAGACAGGTTTTGTCTGTTGTTGTCAAATTCGATGTGCCGATACTATACGTCAAGATATTTATGTTATGTTAAAAACTTGTTTAAATACACGTTGCGGGAAAGTTCTGTAGGTGTATCGTTTGTCTCTGTCCTTCCCTAAAGATCAACAGATGCTTTTGGAATGTTTATGAATCCGATGTGGACAGGAGTAGGGGTGTTGCACCACTCTGTTGCCTTAAAGATTATTAAATTATGTCCATCATTACTTTTTTATGATAAATTTAAAGCTACACACAGTCTGATCGGTTTTATGAAATGTTCATAAATACTCAAATATGTTTTTACTACTTTTACAGATTTATTTTCTGATTTTACTGTATTATCAGGTCGTTACTTTTTATATGTGTTACGTTACTACCCCGATATTGTGTAACTATCGTGAGTTTGTTTCAAGGAAATATGCATTTCAATATTTAAACATAAAAAGAAGATATAACTATAAGATAATTAAAAAAATACGTATTTAAATATTTCCTGAACTATTTTAAATGATCTAAGTCACAGTTAATGTGTTGTATTACCATAATAACTCGATTGTTATTTATTAGATACCTATTACACCATAAACTCTTAACATAATTTTTCAAATTACAGGCCAATTTAAAGAATTGAGTCAATTGAGAAAGATTCACAAAGTGAGTCATCAACATTGAATTAAACCTATAAGAACCAAGTATGCATAGTGCTCTGTCGTAAATATTGAAAAGTTACATCGTTCATTAGATGTGTTTTATCGATTCAATCTTATTACAATTGGGGTAGGGTTATGATGACCGCTCTTGATTGTGTGATCTTGATCTGATCTGATCTGATTTGATCTTGTTTGTGTTACTTTGATTATTAATATATGAGAATCGTGACTATTATGATGTTTAGAGATTTATTAATTGTTCTACTGTATATTATACCTTCGTTAGGAGCGGCTAATTTAAATGACAGAAAGTTGCATGTTTCATAATTGTTTTTAACGTCCATGAATATGTAACAATCGATGGCTGTCTTGACGACAAACCCTCTGCTGGCACACACTTCTAATGAAACAGTAGTACGAATCATAGAATCACTTGATCGATACTGGTTTGTTGACGTTCTGTAGATAGGAGATGTTAATACCGTCATGCCTTGTTATTACACTAGCGACCATTCCCATCACACCGAAGCGAAGCTTCACGGCCACGTAGGATCTCATTATGGGTATTAGCATATAATTTCTGTAAACATTAATAAATGGAAAGGATTTGTCTATAAATGCATAGTAGGCATGTTATCTATCCGTCAATCTTTAATAAACCTTAAATAAAGATTTCCTATTTGCGTTAAAGCAATAAACTGTCAAATCTGATTCTTCAAAGCCTCTTATACCAAACACAGATAACGCACTGTTAGTCTGACACTCGAATTTGGCATTGACGTTTGATAACGAAAACTATCTGACATTTCAGAGACACGCATAAAATTTGTGTATGTCTTTAAATACTCTTTAAAATTTTAATCTGTAAATACTTTTTCGTTTCAACACCTACTAATAACTAAATAAACAATAATTAAGAATGTTTCGTCATGGTGAAACTATATACCCAATCTAAAAACAATATAAACATTTCTGAGACTGTACGTCACAAATAATATTACTAGGTGTAAAATATATTGTCCTAGATGTAGTATGATATATATAACTACAACCATGAACAATCTATTGTAAATTTCAAAAACGAAGTAGTGAAATCCGCAACATGATGCTTTAATGAAATTATGGTATGGTTACGAGAACAATCGGGATATACAGAAAACGCCTTTATTTTAATCGGATATTACGAGAAAGTTCTAATTTTAAAATATATTTCAACTAAAAAAAATCACATTATTTAGCTAGTGTCGTGTGGAAAAAATTTGGAAGCAAAAGTTTATGTATAAATATTAATATTGTTCATACTTTCTTTATTCATATTTAATTTTTATTTCCAAGTGCAGTTTTCACTACATTAATTATAACAGTTGTTTTAATTCTTTGAACGAATTAAACTAACTACTTTATTGTAAATGAGTACATGAAACAAAAAGATATCACACTTTGTAGTGTAGTCGGATTTCCCGTTCTAGCAGAAAAAGAGGTCGAACCACAGGACTAATAAGATAGAATGAGATACTAGTAGAAGATTTTAGATCTTCAGAAAGTATTACATCCAACTTGTCACGTAAATCCTTTTTCCGTGTTCCTTGATAAATGCATCGAGTAACCATTGGGTGGTGATTACTATAGGCTGTAGGCGTCATAAGATAATAGAAATAGACGCGTTTAAAAAAACAAGCCACGTTAATTAAGCTATGTTAATTCTAAGCACAATTCAGGAAATAACGTTCTTTTCTTGTGTTGAAAAGTCCATAGTGATGTCTGACATTGTTCTTTTTATATATTCAAGGCTTTGTAATAGAAATGTTGATAATTAATTACAGCAATAGTCATCTAGTGTTCGGTTTAATTGACGTCAAATTATAATACCACAGCTAACAATGATGACTTCAACAATACATTGTTGAGATTGTTTTCATAGATAAGTTTGTAAAAATTTTATATCTTGGTGACTTGCTCAAATTTTAATAAGTTGTCTATTGTTTATACTTAGTAAAATTTGAGCAACTTTTTTATAAAAAATAACGACTAATTGGTAAACCAGCTGTACTATTAGATTATCTAGTCCCAGAATATAAATAGACGACATTGTTGAAACAAGACCAAAGTACTCGTAACTAATACAAAACCTGTAAATTCAAATGAATAAGTTGGTATCATTTCTCCCTATATTGCAATAAAAGGGAGAACGGAGAAACCTTAAGAAGTATCAGATGCAATTATAATTTTAAGGAAATGGACAGACTAACCTTAAGAGCCTGCCATTTCTTATACAGATAATGTTAAGCAGCAAAATACGTCATCGACAATGCGAGGATTCTGCAACAGATATGGATAATTATAAGTATTTTCCTCGTTATAATGCATGATTTGAATAAGAATTAAAGTAACAACTGTGAAACATATAAACCGAATAGGAAATGTACATTTTAAAGCGACTACAACAACTTTGATATTTCACTTTGTATTTCCTGCAAAACGTTCAGTGTATATTCCTCGCTAGCTAGTAAAAGCTGTTTTCAGTGCTATTTATTATATTAGTAATTAATGTAAAAATAAATTCTATTAGGAGTTAAATAAACCCCTCATGTAGACATTCATTTAATATTACGTCCTAAACGTATTACAGAAGTCTGTAATTAGAATAAGATTTTTATAATTTTTTATTTTAGTTTTACTTGTATTTTTTTAAAATTGTTATTAATTATTAAATTAAATTATTGGTTTATAATTGATAACTTGTTCTAATTACTAAATTATTTCAGAAATATGTTTTTATTAAATTAATTGAATTGAACTGAAAGATACATTTAAAAACGTATGTTAATAATACAAGCACTTGTTTTACACTGAAATATATTTTATTATTTTTCTATTAACAATCATGGTATAACAAACATAAATAAGGACATGGTATAAAATATGTGGTATAAAAGTAGTTGGTCGTGATCAATATCCCTTCTTCCTTCAAAAGAAAAGTTTTACATTCGTTTTATTAATTATTCATGGGTCTTTAAATTACGCTGGCAACTGTTATATTTTATTTATTTATTAAAAGCTTATACATACACTTGTATACGAATCAATTGAAAAATCGCGGTGTAAGCCTGTATAAAATGGTTAATTACTTAAAAACAAGGTATGGACCTTATTTTAAGCAATATATAACTAGAAAGAGAAAGAATTTCGGCATATTTTGACTGACATTACATCACCAATTACAGCTCCCTCGTGGCTCGAGCGCCCTGGAGACTAAGAGACAGCGGGATGATGCCTGTCGATTAGAACTCCTCCAGAGGCGAATCGCCCCTTAAGGCTTGAGGACTCTCCAAGGATCTCGCATCCTTAAAACCCTGGTAACGCTGTAAAGGCCATCTGCAGCTAACAGCATTAGTCAGTCAAAAAAAAACCAAATACAAGTTGTTGCAGATTTCAGTACGAATATTTGTTCACAGACAATGCATTTTTGTATATTTATTTAATATATTCCTAATATTTATATACATGATAGTATAATATTTCTCAGTATTTTACTTCTGATAACACAGGCTCTTAATAATTCTTAATGCTTGATGATTAGAGTAAACATATTTAAAATAGATTGGGTGGTTATGTAAGTGAGACTTAAGAAAGCGTCATCAAGGTTGAGTTCAAGGTCATTATTAAACTTCTCTCGGATTTTTTCATTATCATTAATGCTCTAGATTGAAAAAAATATATAATTTTTCACTATTAACCTCCCCTTATTGGCTTACATTAAATGTAATTATAAATTTATTTCACGTTTTGTTTGGGAGTGCCCCGTCTGATAACAAAAATAAAAGATTTTGCAAGGAGAACCATTACACGTCCGACATTTTCCTTATTTTGTATAAGTGTTGGTGAGTAGCCTCGTATTGCAGTCAGGGTTGTTTCCGCATTTGACGATGTTGTTGACATAGGATCGAAGAAGCAAACATGATAGGATGTACTATAATATTGCTGTCCTTCAATAGATTAAATTTCCAATAGAAAAAGGTCAATGGACATTTTTGTATCATATCGTATCTCCGTGGAGTGATCAATGAACTATAAATACCTTTTTATATTAAAGATTTTTTTCATTAGATTTTTATTGTCAATTTATTAATCTAAATTATGATTATGTTATGGCTGTCACTAGCGGTTAGGAACTGTGTGTTTAACAACTTTTACTACTTATATTGAAGATGTGATCCCGTGATGGACAGATTTTGCAGTTTTTTTATCACATACTTAGTGGAACGGGTGCACTTGTATCATTAACAATTTGCCACTAACGCCATCTATCAAAAGTAATCTCAAGTAGTAGAAAAAACTGCTTGCTTTGCTTTTCTTGAGGAATTAATTATTGTTTATTAACTAAATTAAAAAAGCGAATGAAGCAAAAGATAAATTATTCAAATCAGTCTAGCCGATTCTTAGTTTAAGCGACACTAATGCAATTCATTTTTATATATAAGAAGATGTATATAAGAAAAATTAATAGTATTTATATAACATTTAACTGTTCGCTTCTGGGACTGATGCAGCATGGCTCATAAGCATTGTTGTAATAACTCTTTTTTTTAAATATAAAATAACCTTTTTCTCGGGGCGAGAATCGACACTTCATTAAATATCCATTTGATCAAAATATTTTACAAGTTCGTCACGCCATGTCATCCTATGCGTGTTCGTTATCAACTGTGCGTTATTTCTCCGACGATCATGCATATAGGTGGCGATTCACTTAAACTAAAATCCGGTCATTTGCCATCAGGGTATGGAATATTAGTAAAAAGCGGAAACGTTATAGACTCAAATTGTGGTAAAGATAATTTCAGGAGAACCAATCATCATAACATTACAGAAATGTTATATTTTCGTTTAGGTATCAATGTATGTATTAAATAATAGTATCTATTTAATAACGAAAACTATTCCTTATATTATGAAATGCAATTCCCGTCCGAATAGATTCGCCAAGTTGCCAGTTCGCACCGCGTGCATATGGAGATACAAAATAATCGCAACACAGAAAAACCATCCCGTCTCTCTAGTATTATTGCAAGTTGGTAACGTCGCAAGATAAGCGTTATAATAACGTTTTTACGATGGAAATTATGTTTTTTACTCGTGAATAAAAAAATAATGTTACCTTGATAGCATTGTAATTTTAACGTTGAGTATCATTATGAGTTTTGTTAACTTATACATACACACATTGTTTCATATGTTTGAAGTTTATAGTTCGATTTTTGAAATCGTACAGTATAGAGAATCGTTCGAATTATAAAATTCCATGGTTATGGATCCTTTATGGATCGATATAACGCCAGTGCGGAAAACCTTTTTCGACTAACTAACTCTATAACGATAATTTTTCGTTTAGTATTAGTACGATAGTATTGTAGTTTACTTTGGTAACTTTACTTTAAACATTTTAAATGTAAACACATTATTTATTCGAAGTTCATTCGTTCCGAAATTGCTACGGAACCTCAAGGTTCTTTGAACGGGTTTCAGCATTGATAATTGATATTATGACTTATCGCAAGCAAATAAGGCAGTGAAATCAGCACAACTTAATATCGAAAATTTAAATTTCGTAATTTTATTATATATTTTCTACTTTCTTGATACATACCAAAAACAAGTAAATAAGCAGTTATTTGGTTCCAAGATATGACTGACCAGAGAAAAAACGGAATTCGACGTTTGAATTCAATAAAATTTGTTTTATCGATTTAAAATGACAAAATTTGTATGAAAGAAACAGATATGGCAAATTTTAATGTAAAATATTACTGATCGATAGATTTATACTCAAAAGGCAGTTTTATTGTGAACAATGAAAAGCGCAGGCCGTACTCTGTGTACGGGAATAATAATAAGTTATTCATTAACGAAACATTTTCTTTTTTTGTATGAAATTATGTGTGACTATAAATTTATATAAACATGTTCATATAGTATATTTATATTTGTATTATACATGTATTTAATAAGTAGTCCTTAATTTGAGTTCCATTAAATTTCTTTAAATTATCAATAATGTGATTTATATGTTTAATTCATAGATTTACGAGACTTGCTAGTTTCCATTTATTTTGTAATATCCATCAGTTTTCGAAGATCCATTTGGTTGATATGGCAGACAGTGAATAAAATATGCTACGTATAAGGAGTGGAATTTGGCACACTAGTATCTTGACTCGTGGTATTATAAGATTATTCTAATTCACGTGAAGAAAGGATGAAATTAAGTAGACACCTATTACCGCTATCTTATTAACAACTTTGTTTGCGCATGATTTCTTACTGACATTTTATCTTGTTTAAGCACATGACAGCTGAATGAGTAACGAAAACTTTGTTTAATGAATATTATCCGGGTATTTATAAGCTTAGAAAAGCACTCTTGCAACCTATGAATAAATAACAGGTATACTTAGTAACAAATATTAGAATATTTAGATAATAAATTATATTTTGAAACATCGTTGATAAATAAACCCATCAATATACAACAAATCTACATTATTTTACCTTAAAATAACTATGCTAAAGGAAGGGTCATAGACACCGCTATCGACAAAGTCTGTCACTTTTGAGGAACACCTGAATTTGTGTGTACACTCGCTGCCACTTTTTATTTGACACATGACCAAAAACAAGTAAATAAGTGTTTATTATTGTTCTAATGTTGTGACTGACCAGAGAAAAGTGGAAATCGACGTTTGAATTTAAATAATAATTGTTTTGTCGATTTAAAATGACAAAATTTTTTCATACAAATTTTTTCAAGAAACAGATATATGTAAATTTTAATGTAAAATATTACCGATTGATAGATTCATACGCACAGGGCAGTTTTGATTATGGACAAAGAAAAGCATAGGCCGTACCCAGGCTTGGGTACTCTGAAGTTATTCATTAATGAAACATTCACTTTTTTTTGTATCAAATTATGTGTAAGGCGTATAGTTTTTATTCAGATTAAATTTTCAAGAATGCTTGTTTCAAGAAAATTTAGCGTGTGTAAAAAATCTAAGTATAAGGCTTTCATAACAGATAAACTTCATAAGCATTCGCTAATGGACGTGACGATTAGCCTAAATCTGTCGAGCTAGAAATCAATGAATTGGTCTGTTGCTATTGTCATACAAGAAACAAGACAAGTTTCTAGAAATAAAACAATGATTTTATGAAAATGTTTTTGACTGAAATTTTAATTTAAAGGATTAAATGCAACAGTTTTTTTTTAAATAAATTAATACATATGAAATGATGCAGGTGCAGCATGTGATGCAGGTTTCTTAAAAAACATTTTATACACGATCAATAAAAAAATCTTTGCGAAAGTGATAAATGATCTACGTGAGCTAGCAATTTGATTGTTTTTTATAACAAAGGTAACCCGAACGGTGTTGCTCTTTACAAAAATTATATATTTGAAGCGCAAATTATTTGCCTATAATATATTATTTTTAGGGACAGTGTTGAAAATATGGATGATGACGGCAAATCTCTTGGATAATATGCTCTAGCTAACAATCAACAATACCCACCACTCACACCTCAAGAACGAATCAATACAAAGATTAAATAACTAACATTTGACTCCCAACTTCTAGCATAGAGTTAAATAGCCGAAATCGCTCTAGTTTAAAAACCACATGCCGCAGCCTTCTCTTACATGCTTAATTTAAGCAAGGTCAGGGTCAACGTGTATTATTTGTATAGGCGATCTATACGACCACAGGTACCGAAGTTAGGTATTTATTTGTATTTAAATTGAATTACGTTTATAACTAATTATTATTAAACTTTTTAACTTGAAACTTTTTTTATGACAAAGACTTTACATGAGATTTCTAGCAATAACTCAAATACGTAATAATAATATATGACTTAAATGCTAAGAATTTTTGACTTTAATATAGTTTTGTCGGGTGAACGACTCTCAAAACTAAATTGCGTGCTTGTCTCACGTGTTTCAACTTAAACATGACTCGGGTAATTAGGGTCGAAATAAAGCGAAAAACATATAACTTCTAAAAGGCTATAGTAAATATTCTGTATTTTCGTAAATTAAGAAGTATTATATTTTAATTTCATTTAATTTATTTATTTTATTCCCGTATCGCGTCGCATACAGTATTAAATTCTAAATTACTTGGTAAATAAATTGAAACAGTTTTAGGTGTCTTATCAGCTTTTATTTTCATTTATTTTTTATTGCTTGTACGTTTAAATATCTTGTATCTATGTTCTCTTAATAAGTATATCTGCAAAATTTAATAAATTTTGATTGAAAAAATACTCTCCTTAAATAAAATTTGGTTTTCTAAAGTGAAACCATGAAAGCTGGCGACCGGTAAATGCTTGCAAACATGCAATCAAAAACTGTAATTAAAATTTATAGAGAGGAAACTGGTTTTTAAGACCTCGGAATCAGAAAGTGCATAATGATGTTCACCGTCATTCGGTTTTCAGACATTTGAAAATGAGGGCACTTAGTTCATAAACAAAGTATCCTTTGAGCCTGCCTCGCTATATTCACTTAATGTATTTTTGTTTTAGAAAGTCAAGGTACGTGTCGTGAAACTCATGAGTGAAAAACCAATCACTATTCATATCTTGACAGCCTAACGTTCGTCTTCAGCATTCTTTACAAAATGCTTGGTCAATAACAGCGTTTTTCGACTGTTGCGTGACATGATGCCAATAATATGCTTTAACTTAAATATTACTTGCAAGAAGTTTGCATGTAATTTCAAGTATATTGTTTTTTAACCGACTTGTGTTCCAAGATAATTTTATATTGGCCGGTCGATCTATTTGAAATTGTATAGTTCGCACAAGATGATCTAAGACTATGGTACTGATTATTTCTCGAGGTTTCCATGCTCGCATTGAAAAGAAGGCATTTTGATGTAGACATTTCTTTGGACGTCGTATAAGGTTCGTTCTATAATCGCGTAGTTCTAAATTGTTTTTTATATTAAGTTCAGCAAATGACTCGACACCACCTGATGATAAGCAGTATAGGAGTCCATATGTGAAGATAGCTAGTAAAGCATGCCACATACTGCCCTAGCCACCCTCACCTTGCCGGCCCTAAAAGTGCTTTATCACGCCTCTCACCTATTTTAACTGAGTGTGTATATTGCAGTTTCTTTCGCAATTTATACGTGTTTGGTACAGTTGACGTATTGTGATGACAGGTGTATTGTTAAATAATAATGATGAGACCTAACAACAACAATTTTACGGGTTTTGTCACAAGCACAAAAGCGAGCGAGGGCAGATGTTTTGTTTGTGAATTAATAACACTGTGAACGTAAAATTACATGAATTTACGATGGAAATTAATAATTTTAATGTTTTGTATTCATAATACTTTAAACCTTTATGGTTTTTTTGTTATTTATTTTAGTACCTTCTAAAGCATATTTATAAACTGATAAGTATGTATATATTAGTCATTAAAAAATTAAATTAATTGTTTAAATAAAGAGCTTTAAATATGAATATGTAATGGAGTCAAAAGAGAGTTGGCGAGGTACTTCTATGTTATCAAGTGGACAATGTACAAATTCAGTGATAACCTTTTTATTACGTGGCCCCAATAGTTACAGTTCATGGGTTCCTTTAAAAGAGGCGTGAAAAAGCACTTTTTGGGCCGGCAAGGTGACGGTGGCTAGGGCAGTATGTCGCATGCTTCACTAGCTATCTTCACCTATGGACTCCTCTACTGCTTATGATCAGGTGCTTTATTTAAAAAAAAAACAGTTCATAAAAAATAACTAATTATTTTCTTTATATTAAATTAGTACCTATTATTCTCCTTAGAGAGAGAGAGAGAGGGAGAAACTCCAATATTTTCGTATTCAAGGCCGATGTTTGGCCAAGGCTTTTTGTTGGTTATGTTGCGACAACCCTAACTATGTTAATATACCGTTAGTGCTCACGGTACTCACTCCAGACTTTAAAGCGACCTTATCAAACGGAATACGAGCGATTTATGTTACGCAGGTTACAGTAAACATGTTTTACACTGTACTCAATGATAGAGACAAAACTGACATAACTTATATAGTAATTTCTCTTTCCTTACAGAAACAGACAGAAATAGACTTGCTTTTTGAACATTTTAACTGACTTAAAAACAGAATAGGTTCTATATTTTGGAAGTGTTGCTGGTTAAAAATGTTCACCGATTTGTCTCTTCATTTTAAACTCATGTTCAAAATTCTTATTTTATTAGATAACAGTACATAGTATATAGTATATATATGATGGAATCCTGGCGAAAACGAGGTCAACCCACAAATTTTATAAAAACAACAGTGACAAACAATGTGTATTTCAACTAGCGACTTATAATCAAAAATACTGACTCATCTAACTTTGAAACTTTCTCTTAAAAGTGTGAAAAAGGTTTTAAGCAAAAAACAGATAATTTAAAAGTTCTTACCTAATTATTTTTTTGTTTGGTTCTTAACTTTCTATTGTTTCTGAAAACAAACTAGACTTGTTACGACATTGACGTCCTGAAATTGGTGTGACGTGTCTGTATGGGTCTAGTTAGGGATATAGCTGTGTGTGCGTGCAAATAGAGATATCTATCCAGCAGTGCAGCTTGAGATACTAGCTTATTTTAAGTATCCCGGGTCTTTGCATGGTCATTGACAGCACAGTCACGCAGAGACAATGAAACAGTGCAAGTACATGCTTATTATTACAAAATAATTGCGAAAAGAAATATTGTAAACATGTTGCCAAATACAAGCGTATAGGTATTGAAATCGTTATCAGTCGAGGCTAGTTGGTGCATCGCACAAGGACCTCGATGCTATTATGATAAACTCATGTACCTATTTAGCAGTTACAAAATGTTTTAAATGGTTTTTTCTTTTAGAAAATATTTATTATATTACATATATTCAACATGATTCTTATACTTTATGTATAGTTTTGACTATAGATGATTTGATTTTAGCGGATATCATATTTTCCAGTAAGATATCGGATCGCACAATATAAAAGTCATAGTTAGGTTGGTTCTAAATAATTGTTTGACTTTTAAAATCATATTACACATGACACATTAAATATTTTATATTTGAGTAGATGCTGGCTGGTAAGAAAAGGGCGAAGCGATTATTCGTAAAATGTATTATTTTGGTATATTATTTTACATGTTTACAAGTGTGTATGCATAACGCAAAGGCCTCGAACTTTTCACGGTAACAACAAAGATGCCTAGATTTCTTTATAAACTGTTTGTTCGTACGATACCGGCGTTAGCGCATGCCTGATTCACCGCTTCACGTGTGGCCATGTATTTGTATGTTTGCGACACCTGTCTGGCAAACTTTGCCGGTACTAGCAATCATTAAGGTAAATAATAATTTTAATAACAATGCAAATGAGATAATTTTATTTGAAGAATGATTTAAAAGAAAGAAAACACGTGTGTGTCATGCATGGCGAAAAAGAAACGCTTCCGAGTCCAAAGCACTTGATCTTGTTTTTTGTTGTAATAAAACAAAGCATTTAAGTTTATTTGATTTATCTCTCGTTAAAGGCAATGTCCGATAGTCTTAAAGATAAATGTATGCATTACCTGTTTGTAAATTTTAATATTTCTAGTATAAAATAGGAGTGATCATGCAATGAAGTGCAATCACGTATTGTGATTTTGGCGGCAAAACAAATCAAATAATTTATTAATCGTTAAACATGTGGTATAACAAATAATTAATTAAGTAATGTAGTAATTATCTGTATTTATAATTAATGGTGTATAGTAAAGCATATCCTATCTATCTAACTATTAATATATAATAAAGGTCTTGACTACCAACATTCCAATAAATGTCTGCCACATACAGAATGGCATACAAATATGAAATATTTTATTTTATAAGATTTCTTTTTATATGAGACGTGCACAATATTATAAAGGATTTCAAATAAATTATTTCTACACAGTATTAATCAAAATCTAATTTGTTCAATAATTGTCTTGAATTAGGTAGTATATATAGGTAATAGAAATATTTTAACAACAGTGAGAAAGAAAAGCAACATACGTATCTCATTACAACGGACGAAGGTATGTGCCAAACGCATCAAGTCTTATCATTTCTAAAATATTTTCGTAATGAAAATCATTAGTCTAAATAACATTTATGACTTTGAAGCTTATGGTTAGCGCGATTAAGCATTTCGTATTTAAGGTTAAATTACGGTTATTCGTAAAAATATGTTATATATTTGTGCTATTACAAAGTTATGTCAAAAAGAATTTATTTAATTAATAATTTATTGTGTTTACATAACAATTAACACAGGAATAATGACAGACAAGAAAAACATCACAAAAGTGTACCTTATTAATCATAGCAATTACCTAATAATGCGCCATAGAAACCTGTTTGCTCATATATAAAATTCGCGACATTAACAATCGTTAGATAGCACATAATCAAAACTAAGAAATAATACAGCACTCGTCTATTAATATTATGTATACACTTCTTGATTATCATGACTTCTTAACATGACTTTTTTCTAAATTTCGTGTTTATTTTCATAGATTTCTACGTATGTATTCCGGTATGAACCTGTAGATAGTTAATTAAAATGAGGAAACTCTTGCAAGGAGTTTCCCTATTTCGAAATTTAACCTTAATCTAACTTAGTTGTTATTACTATACAATATGTACATTAAATTATAACATTACAATTCAATTTTAAATGTAACCTGTTTGTAAATAAACTGTAATTTATCAATCATGCAATGGGTGATTTCGTAGAAAGTGACATAATTTATACCTTTCGCAACAGTACTGACTAACTAATGAACTTCGGTAATAATAAACGTGAGTTCCAACACGTTTTTTACGTTGCTCAAGTACAAGTACTCATGGACGGTTAATGAATAAACTTATGAGGTTAACTAGATGTGTTGGCTGTTTAAACTAAATTTACTTTTCTAAAACCACATTTTATTATAAACTTTATCGGCCTCTCTTGAATTTTTTAATATTTTCTTTGAAGGCTTATCTATATGTTAGATATATCAGCGACATCGTAACCTGATTTAGATTATATTTCAACACAGTGGGACCGAGGAGAATCAAAGGTGCAGAAATATATCGATGGTTCTGACAAAATACTTATTCAAGCTCCCAAATCATATAAATCAATATTATATCTCCGCACCACCGAGTCTCTCTACCTATTATATTTTGCACACTGTGTCAGTATACGCTGAACATCATCAACAGTACCACAAACATTGCAGTTTGGACTATTAACCTGTCTCATTACGCAGGCAAATTTATTTGACGGATAATGAATTTGTGTAAGAATTAGACAGAATGCATTTTAGAAATTCCAAAGAGTTTGGTATGAATTTGTTGTTTTGAAACGTCAATGTTTTATATAATTTTATTGCAGGTACTAAACTTAATTAATATTTTAGTCAGTTGACAACATGAACATTTTTCGGCGAAAGCGTCATTATTTAACTTCAGAACTCAATGTACAAAGATTTAAATCAATGCATGTCAACTTGTCTGTTGTTTGTGCAGTAATCTGGTCATATGTAGGTAGACACACTTCAGTTCGTATCTGTAGATACGGATTAAGAAAGAACCTTAGTTATAATCTTGACTATCGTCATAGCGGCATTTAATGTTATCACATCATGATATTCGTCGATAGACACGAGCCAAAATGTTAATATTACACATATTTAAGAAAATTATTTTAATAAAGTCAACTAAAAAAATTAAATTAAATATATATTTATTTTGTGTATGTTAGAAACAAAAAAAATTGTACCTTATATTAGTTAAAGAATATATGGTCGATTACTCATTGTATTTTTACATAATTATTACATTATCAGCGCAACGTCATATATATATGTAAAAAAACACGCTGGCCCTATGCAAATTGGTGTAATCACCGTCAAGTTAAAATGACAAAAATTGAATCGAAGAAATAGCTATGTCGAATTCTTATGTCAACTTTTGTTGATCGTAAGATCAATGTTTGCATATGTATTTATTTCGCATGAAATGAAGAAACTAATACCTAAACTTTAGCTTAAAAGCTAAGACACCTTAGCTTCGAAAGCGGTTTAACCCCTTTAAAAAAACTTCCAGCCACTTGATGTCAAAGCAAATCTAATTTCAACCGAAAAAAAGAGACAAAAATATTTTTTTGTTGCTATGTCAATTTTATTACTCAAATAATTTAATTCTGAACGAATGGATTCGTCGCGGTTGCACCGATTTTATTCTTAGAATTTATGTAAATTTATTTACATGCATACGATTATAATACTTTCTATTATTATCATAATTATTTAGTTTAAAAATATTTAAACCCTAGTTTAGCAAAGAGTGTTTTAAAGAAAAAAAGATTAAATAATAATTCTTTTTCACTCGATTTGTGTCACCAGTTGTTCCTTTTTAATGTGAATTGAACTTTATATAAATATATCAAAACACTGCATCTATCTCGACAAAATAAATAGAATTTCCTAGTCTTTGCGATTGCAAGTATCATAATAGAATGAGATAGCGTGATATCACTGCGGTTGAGTCTGGTACTATATGAATCAATTGTTCGCTACAGACAGGAAGTTCAAATGTGTGTCTATATACTACCTATGTACAATAAACTCCTACATATTACATTATGAGATATATAAAACGCTTTAACGGGATCTGTGATTTTAAGCGTAGGCACTTATCTGAGTAGATAAGTGCCTACGCTTAAAATCACAAACGCAAGCAGAAGTGCTATATTATAAGTTAATTTTTGCAATCTCGAATTTTGTATAATATTTTTGCACTTATTTGAGCATAATGTTTCGAGTATCACTTAATATTCAATCAGTGTGCAAGAAACTTATTCTCCGGTAATCTTATATCCTATTGTATTCTATACTGTGTCAGTCATAGTATAACTTTTAAACAATCATTTTGACGTGTAAAATAGAAGTGACAAACTAATAATCTATATATTCATAATCTGGATATAAGTCCTTCAGTCGCAAAAATATTAGATTGCTTCGAATATTTAAAGTAGGTACAGTTCTACCGAGTTTCTTGCCAGTTCTTCTTAGGAAAATCACCGGTTATTTAATGGTTTTATATTGACGTTCAACAAGTTTACATAATAAAATATTTCTGTACCAATGTGAAACAGAATTGTTCACTTCGAAGTTTTGAATTGGATATTATATTAGATGTTTCAAAATGTTTTTATAAGATTTTACAGCATTTATTTCATATTGAACTTGTCTTAATGAATTTCTAGATGTAAGTAATGAATTTATATAAAAAAGTTAATACATGAATGACTTGGTCCTCTGTTTTATCTCACTCACACACACCTCTACTGACATAACGTTATCAATATAGATTAGAATTATGTGACGGAATACCAATACATTTGTCATTTGGGTTTGGTCACAAAACCGCGGATCTATTCATGGTCTTCTGTATAATTGGGTATTACCATGTACACTTTTGTTACTAGGTAATTTATAATAATACAAAATTTTGTTGTTGATACACTGTCAAAACTTCGCAGTACTCGTAAAGAAGTTGAGTTAAATGATAAATATGAAAGATTAGAAGGTACAAATTTTAAGTATCGTTCTTTGCCACGCCTCAAGTTTCTTAGGAGTGGTTTTAGTAGCACCTCCCCAAGATAATTTTTAGTTACATACTAAAAATTGCAAAAAGCAGCGACTGCCAGTTAGTTTTAAGTTATTCGCATCTCTTTGTAACCAATAGAAGAGATAGAATGACTTTAAGAAATGTCATGTTAGTTGACAGTTTGACGATCCATACACTTTTGACTTATTATAGTCGGCATGTTTTATGATGCGCATTAAGTTAACGCGAAAACGCTTAAGCCATTTTAGAAACATCCATTCGTCAACGAGCCATTGTCTACTAAATTTGTCTGTTGAGTGAAATAAAGATACCTAAGTACTCCTACAGACTGGAAATTTGTTTTCACACCAATAAATAAGACACCATTCAACTATCTTAGAATTACCTCTTCATGCAGAAAAATTCCAACATGTATTATTTCATTGGATGACAATTCCCCGTTGTATCGGTCGATGGAACGTAAATGAAAATGACTTTGAAAATTTTTGATAAATCATTATTCAACTCATATATTTCGATATGAATTCATTCTAAGTCATACTCACTATTCTTCCTTAATATAAAGGAAATCTTTTATTGATATTGTCAACATCATAAAACTAATACTTTTACAATGCTATATAATACAATATTGCTTATCACGTGCTCTTTCAATTGTATAGGCTTCAATGATACTTCTGTTTTATTGTTATTACTTGTTGTTTGTATTAAATCTGTAACATTTAAAATGAAACTGGTTGAATCGCCTCTTGTAGGGCCTGTGGGGAGCACTGTTAAATAGAACACATCGTATGTAACTGTGATGCTCTTGCTAGGAAAAGAATGGGTCTCTTTGGACTAAGCTATCTCAGTCTTGAAGATATAAGGCTACTGACTCCGTACTTAGTAAGTACATCTTGGAGGTATTCCAGGACAGCAAACACTAGGATTAGGGAAGCACAAAAAATCCCATTGGGTCGAAGTGCTCCGGGAATAATCATAGCCCTACACCAAGATAAGATAAGATAAAATCTGTAACAGGATAAATGTATTTTTCAATTTATTGATGGTTTTCTTCATAGTATTATATATATACCTAATATTAACTCTAATAACGAAATTATTTATTATCGAAAACACGGAATAAGTTAAAAATATATATCTATTGTTTTGATTGCAATTGACTTACGTTCGCTTGCAATATTGTATCTCCAGATAAAGATAGATTTTACAGTTTAGTAATCAAGTTACCGGTATTATTACTAGTGAATTTGTAAAGAATACCATGCAACAGGCAACATTGTGACAGAAAGCTTATTTCTATTATAAAGTTTAGCCATTATATCAATAACAACCGACGTGCTTACGTGATAGAACTTAGAATTTAATGGTCATTGGTTGACCAATTTTTTCTCGGAAATAATCTTGTAGCAAGCTATTAACTTCCATTTGCATAATAGTATCCTCTTCCCTGTTAATTAAGTCAAGGCTACTTTTCGGCCTAGGTATGTATAGTCAGTGTTAGTAAATGTTTGCAATTTAAAACAGTTTCTTATAGCAGGGCTGTCAAAACCTGATATGATCCCTGACCAATACAAATTATTAGATTGCTTTTTAAAGAAAATATTTAAATACAGAGATATCATTTTTAATATAATTAATTTTATTAGTTTTTCATTAATTTATCTTCAGATTCAATACGGGTGTAAGTGACTTATCTGATAGTGAAGGCTTATATTTAGATTATAAAATTCATAGTTGAATACGCACTTTCGCGACGACATTAAGAAGAGATCCCTTTATGAAGACTAAATTTGTTTGTTAAGACAAAAATGATCGCCAAGGATCTTAAAAAATTCAATTCTAGGTTCTGTTCTACCTTTTTAAAATGGTCTTCAGCTTAACAAACTGTTTCCTCCGGGATAATGCCACTAGAGCGGGATTATCGAAGTCGTCGATATCAACTCCTTGGGATCGATAGCAGTTCCCAGGTATCGACATATAAATGAAAACTTATTAAGGTTTTTTTTTTAAATTCGAAAATTATTAAAATTTAACAATAGAGATCTGATTTGATTAAGTTGCTAACAATTTGCTTACAAATCCATCCTATTCGTATTTTACTTAATGTTCATAGTTAGACTACGCCGTAACCAGTGGTCGGTGAAGGTTCATTTCTTTGGATTGTTTTTTCTTCGATAGTAAGCGTGGGCGGCAAGGCTAGCGATTTGGTATAGATTTGATATTTTAATTATTTTCTAAATGACCTGAGATATTCAAAAAATTTAATCTGAATAAATGACAACTTTCACTTCAGAATTCTTGCAAAGTTTAGGCAGAGATGAAATCTAAGTTGTCTCTCTCTAATCTCTGTTTTTTTTTTGAAGTTATACTGGGAGTGGTCTGGTGTATTGCTTAGTCAGAGCGCGGACACTTCCGCGAAGGGAGTGGAGTTACCTGGGTGGTTAATGGGTATTCCTAGAACCACTATGTAATATTTAATATCTCTTGAAAAATCTGAAAAATCTTACTAAATATAAAAAAGTAAGAAAAATGTTGGGTGTTCTTAGTGATGAAATATCAATTAAGTTCCTATCGTACGTAATTAACGACCACTTAAGTCTGTTGCTACTTATCTTTTATTGCATGTTATGGTATCTTACTAATTGAATATTATATGAATTGTAGTTGTAGATAATTGTTCAATTAAAAGTTTTAATATCCTGCAATAGTAACGATAATATTATCTACATAAAATTTAATTTTACAATATATGTAATAGAAAACCAAAGATATGTTAGCGTTACTTCTAAGGTTGGCTATTTAAATAGACCCTCTTTTATTCTAATATCTATATTCTTCTATTTGTATGATGTACACGAATATTTGATCAAGATTCACAGATGTTTGTATCTTTGTTAAGTGTATTTCTTATATTTAAACTTATATTTACATATTTCTATATTTATTTCTTCGTTATTTAGTAACCATAATACAAGCTCATGACGATGCTTAATTTGATAATAGGAGTTAATGTGAGAAATATTATAGATAATATGTTGTAGTATTTATATATTCAGCATATAGCTGGTTTAAACTACACTCACGGGCTTGTACTAAGTAAATGCAGTGTGTGATGTTGTTAAGAAGATGACGTTGTTTTGTGAGTCTGAGACGCTAATTGATTTTAATTTATTTGCATTATTTTTCTAATATTTCGACATGTATTCAGAATGGCGGCTTTTTGTAACACTGGCTGTCTTAAAGATACTTTATCTTTAAGATCTAGTTGTTTTTAGGCTGTGATGGAGGTGGTAAGGTAGACCGCCAGTGGTAGAATGGACTATTTGGACAGCAATACTTTATCTTGGTTCCAGATTCTTTTTATTGTTATTATTATTCATAGAAAAGAAACGAATAAGTTTTCATGCGACAAGAAAGATTTTTTTAAGAACTTTCGGCGTCATTATAGACATTAAAAAATAACTAATAACCTAATACTTAGTTTAACATTAAATTTTAATTTCAAAATATATGTATGATTCTGATCCTGAAAGATCTCTAATTGGATCATATAAACATATGATTCAATATACCTATAAATATACATAGTAAACGGATTTCTTCTCAACACTACCAACAGTTAATGAATTTGTAGAACTATGAATTCATTAGTTATTCTTTTATTGCAAAAATATAGTCGAAATATACTTAACTCGATTAACGTTCCGTGTGCCAAATGTCTTGTGTTGTGATTAATGTGATTGAATGGAGGACGTGAAAACAAAGTCACGTGCAAGGCCAAGCTAGGAACTACTCGAGGGCCAATTAGACAGGCCTCTGCAGGAAATGATGATTAACTGTAAATAAGGACCAGCGCACAATGAGGAATATTACGTTTTGTCATTTTTCATAGCAAATCTGTTATAAGTACTACTGAACTACTGTAGTACAACTGAACAGGAAATATCTGAAGAGCAAGAGATGTTTGAAAAGATAGTTACAAAAAAGTTATGGTTTACAAAATAGATATAAACTTTAAGTAAGTAGTGTGGAACTTGCCACCATCCATCCGCCGGTCGCAGCCTTCGTAATTAGTGTGATAGTTTAACTCTGTCTCATTGTTAATAAAGAATATTATTTTAATAGTGGAAATAGTAGTATAATATAAATATTAACTTGTCTTGAAATCGAAAAGTAAGCAAATGCTTTCATGATTAAATATCATTGGGGTTTTTTTTATTATCTTTGTTAAGTATTGTGCCTTGTTCGATTTCACGGAATGCAATGCTATGCAATAACGTATCATCATCATAATCATCATCATCATCATAATTATCGTCATAATCAATAAGCATCATCTCCTGGGTAGGTGTCCGTAGAGAAGGTGTCTCATAGTGTCGAGCCATGAGAAAGTGATCAATCTATGGGTGCCTCTAAAGGGCTCAGTCTTTCGGTTGCTTCCTGGGTTGCGACCTACAAAATACTGTGATCATAAGAATTATGTTCATCTGAAATCGAAGCTCGTATTACGTTGAGAGCACCGTGTACTCGAACAACAAAATATTGCACAAATTGAAATTATCTGTCGTCGAGTCCGACGTAGAGACAATTAAATTAGTTCAGCTAAATACAGTCACGCTAACATCGTATACAGGACACTATTTATGCTAAACCCTTTGTAATGCTAACGGCTTAGGAGATCATACTACCTTTTGTTACTAAAAAGTTCGTGAGTAAAGAACGTGAGAAATTGATTAGCCTGAATGTATGCCAGTGAGATTCAACAAAGATAATATTTATATCATTTATAAATATACATTATTAATAAATAAATATTATATTATAAATATATTATCTGATCCGGTGAACTTCGTATCACCCATACAACGCCTGCCACAAACACTATTGAGTATATATTATCTTTCATAAATTACCTGAAGCAGTAGGGAAGAAGTCAATTTTAAAATATTACGTCAATTACACGATTTTCTAGACTAAATTATCAGTAATAAATAATAATTTTGGAGGATTTCTGATTTTTATTTTTTAATCACCATTAAAGCGAACAAACAAACAGTTTTTGAGTTTTAGTAAAACTGACGAACAGCTATTGATTTTGAAAAATAAGAAAGAAGATTAGAATATGATCATCAAGTAAAAGTATGGGATATGAAAAACTATATGTCAAAGAAAATATTATGATTTTATATTATGTCTGCTGTGTGCGAGATCCTTAACTCCATTTACGTGTAATATATTTAGCTGGTGACGGTAAAAACAGCAAAAACTTGAGTACTTGTGTAATTAAATGTATTATCTTACGCTTTATCTTTGAAGTTGTCACTAGTTTTACTAGAATAGACCCGGACAATAGTTTCATCGACCTCGCAAAGTTTTTCAGTAAGTGACGGCCGATTACGCATTACGATTAATGAAACAAAGCTGTCTTCTTTGTGGTAAAATTATATAGAAAACTTTTTGGTGCTCTGGCGCGTAATTACGTGGTCGGTTAGTTGCTACATATTTATTTCGTATATTGTGTTTTATTGTAATCAGAAAAGAAGAAGAAATCAACGTAAATCATCAACAAAATGGTGGCGCCTACCATAGGATTTTTAAAAACTCCACGAGGCAAAGGGATTTATTTCCCGAAGTCAGAAATAAAAAAAAACTACTACAGACTAAACTACTTAAGACATAGACTTTTTTAATTGTTAATAACTAAACAGGGATACACAGCACGTTTATTAAGTGATGTGTACATAATTATGATAGGTACAGGTACGCTAAACAAAAGCAGAAATATGTGTTTGCCCTTTGCCGCCATTGATTGGTATAAACAAAAGTTATGTTTGCCGCTCCGTTGAAAGGTCTTCAATTGTTTATGCAAGCTGCAAGCAAGGAGACAACAACTTTGATAGGTATATCAAAATGTAATCCAACAACTGGATATTGGGGTATGAATATGGACATGTAACGATTGCCTATTTTTGTGAGATATCACTGAATTTATCTTTATTGTGACCAGTTTTTGCGGTTTCTGCGGAGGTGGTTCTGTAATCAATTGTATTTTTTAAATATCTGTTACCTCATAACTTTTTAGTGGGTGTACCGTACCGATTTGGATGAATCTTTTTATATTCGAAAACTTGTGCTTGTCATGAGATCTAATTTAAATTTGAGCGATATCTGACGAGTAGTTTTTGAGTTATATCTAATATTATGTATATTTAATTAACTGTGACTACATTGATGTTTTTATAATTTTATTACGTTTTGATGTAAAAACTGTAAAAGATGGTTTGGAAGAGCGTCGTAGTATTTTGGAGAGTACAACCGAAGTCTTCAATAAATTATAGCAAATCGGTTATGGTTGATTCAATCATGTATTATTTACACCATCACCCAATAATGTGACATCATGCCTGTTGTGTTCAGTACACCGCATAGTGAGCCAGGGATTAAGAAATTATTTATACTTAAGCTATTCGAGTAATTTTAAGAAACGACAAACATAGGCAGGCGACCTGTAAGAAGTTATTCAATTTAAAATCATTTTTTGGAGTTAGTGCTACTGCTTACAAAAAAATATTTTAAATTGGATGACCTCATTTTTGACACTGACACATGGTAATTGCTTATCTACCACCAGGCAGGCCTTATTCTTATAAGTCACACATGCTGTACAAAAAACTGTTTAATTTCGAAATTCGAAATAAGAACAAAACTTACAATGAATAGGAATTATAAAAGGAGTTTTTACTTAAGGTTCAGCCCTAAATAATACATTTAATTGCTATTAGCTAAATGATGTTTGATAAGCAACGTCATAAAATTAAACCTAACACTAATTTTTGATTCAGGTCAGATTATATCACATGTAAGATAATCTCCATTAAGATTACCGACTGTAACCATTACGCCACTGAGTTTAAATTGGATACAAGTAGAATTTTAATGCGTTATTATTTTTTGAACTATTATAAACTCACTGCATTATAAACACTTTTAGTATTATTCGGGGCGGTTCTTTGTTAATTGAGTTATAGATTTAGAATAATAAAAGAGACCACACATAGCATAGATAATATACAATTTCCCTGTGTGTGGAGGTCTACTCAAATGAATGGGGATTATGGACCTATGCCAGTATCAGTATCAATATCAATGTCAATAATATTTTATAGTTATTATCTTTGTTGTGTGGGACAATCCAAACTCCTATAATTATATAAGGTTTTATCAACCCTACTGTTCAAAGTGACACCAAAAACCAATTATCTACTTATAAACTAAGGGTATTCATAAATATGGCAGTTTATTGAAACATCCCTTAGAGTAATGTGCACTGATGTTTACTGTATTGTTGACGCAATATAAATCATTTAAAAGCAACTATATAATTGTCTAATTGTCAAAAGAATTAAGCTAATATGACTTATTTTCACCGGCTTCTTCTGGCTTCAATTCGGTAGCTATCTAGGCTTTATTAACATAAGGTGATAGGTAACTTTTGTAGGTCAGTTGAGTGTATTATATCACAATAGAGTATCGATGGGAACACGTTAGAATTGACAGACATGTTACTATCAGAGTTCAGATGCTGCTATACCCTGTTCCTGTTATAAGTAAACATCGTATGTTATTATTTATGTAGTTAAGTATTTTTTTTTTGTGTGTTTCCCTTTTTGAATTGGCTGATTTACAATAAAGATATATTCTATTCTATTCTATTCTACATTGACATTTTGATATCGACTGAACATGATAAAAGTTTTAATTATATATTTAGTTTTTGATACGTAAGTTAACCGTTTAATAGAAGCATTGTACAGCCTATAATTAACTCAACTATTTCGTAAGAACCTAAAGTAATTTACTCAACCACTGTAGTGATATCAATAGTTCTGCTTCTTTCAAAGTAAATTCTAGTCCACATTGCACTTAGTTCTAAATTTGTTTGTTCCTGAAATTAGCATATGCCATTGTTTATCTTGTTGGTAGTCATAGTACTAAAAATACTAACTTATAAAGTGTAAAGTAAAATCGTAATAATAAACTAAGTTAGGACGACTCTTATCACATCTTTTTAGTCAAATAAGTAATAATTAAAATTAAAATGAAAAACAAATCACTGTTATAGTTTAATTAAGAAATAAAATGGTATATATACATTATAGATCAATGAATTAAGAATCCAAGAGAAAATTGTCACACGTGTTGCATTTCTTCTACACGTGTCGCAGTTTTCTCAGGATTTACACGTGCTTCAGAGGCAAATGGTTTTTAATTAATATATTCAAACTGTAAAACCGAGACAGTTCTGTTCCAATAATATCAAATTCTGATAAGAATTAATTGGTTATATGGTCAGCAAACCTTTAGCAATGTCAGATAATTATGATTTACATAATTTATTTGGAACTTTTAATTATGTGTCTCTGTGTCAATCTATGAATAATAATAATTTATTTGCATTAGAAAAATTTACATATGAGATGGAATGAATACAATATTTCACAGACTATTCAGTCATAAACTATTGCATGGTATTTTGGAATACACAAGTATTATTTAAAAACACTAGTACTTAATTATTATGGCTGATATCGCTTTGCTATAAACTAAATTTATATTTAGTTTACATAGATTATATATTATTATCTCACATGTGATAGTGATATTAATTAACTCAATTTTTGTTTCAGGTAAGTCACCAAATTGAATGGGCCACGACCTCCGTAATTATGCTAGCTGTCAAAGTACAGTATATCATAAATTTGCCTTACGAATAAATCAGAACAATAATACACATACCAATTATGTCACTACTATTAAGATAATACCTATTAATTACTAGAATACTTGCATCAATAAGGCTCTTTATCACAATAAGTGTCCTTAAATCGACGATAGACGTTGATTTTTTTTTCACATTATCGTAAATAAATAACACAAGGATTACGTCTTTATTTTAGACATTTGAGAAAAAATCACAAATTCCAAAAAGAAGGCAAAACTAGCAATGATATAATTTCTATTTTTAAGCGACGATTTTATAATAAATAAGAAGTTATGAGACACATACATTATTGCTTATTATTTTTACTTTTTACGTCGAAGCAATCCAATTAGAAATATGTAGGCATATCTCATATTTAGGTGTTTATTATCGTTTTCATAACTTGTACATGCATTTCAATTATAAGTCATAAATTTTAATTAATCAATATTACTTCTTGGAACATTATAGTATCAGATATTTTTATAAATATATTTAAAATTTGGTTTCTTGTTTCTTCATTTCATTTTATGGAGTAGCAATAGTTACAAAAGTAACTACTCTGTACTCTGTGGGTACTAAAAAGTACCCACAGAGTATAAAGCATATTTAAAAAATCCTTAAATTTAACTATCAACAATGTAAATATTAATGACTTGTCCAGTATTAATTTTTCTTCCTTCGTCATTTTATAATTTACCTTCTAATATTGTTTTTACGTATAATGATTGTAAAGGTGTGGATCAAACTTTAAAAATTAATTTCATTGAGCTCAAAATTTCATAAGATAGTGGACACTGGAGTCTGAATTAGGCAAGTATTTTGCCTGTATTTAAGTACGCCAGTACTCTCCTCTCCCGATGCGTACAGGTTTATGACTTGTGGTGAGGTTACAGTTGTAATTTTAAGTTTAAGAACTTTGTAGATATGATGTTATTTTACTACGAAATTAAAAACCATCAATTTTATTAAGCTATAAAAATCTTAATGTAAAGTTGTTTTTGAGATTTTGCATTACAGATAATTTAGTCCAAGTAACAATAACCAGTATAATAACTTTTGAGAGCTTTGTTGCTCGTCGTAACAGCCTTGAAATTTTTTATATAATTTAAAAATAGAATACCATTCCATTAATTATAGCTTGAGATTTTGAGAAAATACTAAGATATTATTATATGTAATTATTTCGTGAATTACTTTTAAGGATTTTCACTTTTCGGTACATACTATTCTGTGCTAGTACTTTATGAGCGAAAACTTCCAGTCCAAAACTTCCTTGAAAACTTCCAGTATTTATTTATCCATTGGATTTAATTTAAATTTACTTCTAGGGATGTTAATTTTACGGATAAAGAGTTTAATAATTTAAATTTACTTTGATTTAGGAGACCATTAAGACAAGTATTACACTTTGAACCAACCTTATTGAGATATATTAGAATCTTTTTTCGTAAATATAATGGTGTAATCTGACAGTGTCCACATTAGATAGCCATTTTATTTCAATTTACGGTAAGTTTTCCTCAGTCATCACTTATTCATTATTTCAATATTAATCTGTCAAAGTAACCACAGCTGGTCTTAAGCGTAACCACAAATCTTGTCACGTTCATTTTCTACGGTGATGTAACTAAATCGTAATACTTAAATGTAGAATATATATTTTTTATTACTACAAGTGGCAAATAAGCATATACCAACGCTCTCCGACAAGTAGCTTGGTTAGACGGCAGATAATCCCATACATAAAACCGCCATAAAACCCCAAAGAAGAAGAATACGCCCTTGAAGAATCCGGCTTGAGAATTTGTCTACACCTGTCAAAGTCAATGTCAAAATAACTTTATTTAAATAGTGAGTCTATCAATAAGTTCTTTTAAATCGTCATAACAGGGAATATGTATGAGAAAAACAAACAAATGTAATTAAAGGCAATAGTGATAACTTTAAGTGGGTATCAACCGGGCATTTACAAATTGTCCCAGTTCTAGAATTTAAATATGTACTAAATAGATTGTTATGTAACTTCAGGCTTTATCTAATGGTTATTATAAATCCATTTCTGTTTTATTGAATATCTCATTGTCATAATTAGTCTAGTCAGCAATGGATAGGTAATAACGTTCCGGAGAAGTTCATTGCCATTATCGAAGGCATTGGAATTACTTAATAAGTTAATTGAGCAGGTTTTAAATTTTCCATATTAATAAAGGGTCATGTTGGAATATTTGATATCTGTATACGTAGTAGGAAATCTCTGAAAATATGTTAGTACGTGACAACGTTTATTTTTGAAGAAGGCCAACGTTTCAAGCTTTTTATATTAAAATGTGACATCATGTTTTGATTACAATAGAGTTGATAATCACAAAAGTATAAAAGGTAATAATAGGTATGTATGAAAAGTAACAAAGATTCATTTATTCTCAACAACATTTACATTAGTAGATTTCATCGAGATCTTGCTATAAATATATTTTGTTTATTTCACTTGGTTAAATCATTTATATTTATTTCTTCAGTCTTATCTTATCTTATTTTGATGTAGGGCCAGGATTACTCCCGGAGCACGTCGACCCAATGGGATCTTTTGTGCTTCCCTAATCCTAATGACCGCTGTACTGGAATACCTCCAAGATGTACTTACTAATTACACCCGGAGACAGCAGCCTTATATCTTCAGGACTGGGATAACCCAGTCCAAAGAGACTCATTATTTTCCTAGCAAGAGCATCACAGTTACATAGGATGTGTTCCATTTGTTCGGTGTGCTCCCCACAAGCCCTACATAGAGGCCACTTAAGCCTTATTTTGGTTGAGCGGTCAGTACCATTGTCTACTTAGTCGGAGGTCCCGCGTTTGATTTCCGGTAGGTCCAGATTTTTGTATGAAGAGTATCAAATATATACATAGTAGTATCTATATTTCGTCGTTATTTAGTATTCATAACACAAGCTCTTAATTATATTTACTTTGGGATAGATAATAGGTGTGAGTGGGATAAATATTATTATATTATTACTATAATAATAGGTATTGTATACATCAGAAATGCCATAGTTAATATTACCAATTTGGGCATGTAATTAGGTATAAAGGACGGATGCTATTTACACATTTAATTGTAAAATTTACATTATACTCGTAACTAAACAGGTATTGTTGTCACTACCTGCATACGGTGTAATGAATATCTTATAAAAAATTAATACACGACATGTGGGATTGATAGTAAAAGAAAATCTTGTATAAAAGAACAGATGACGATCCATTTGTGCTCAGGCATGATACCTAAGAAAGGCTAAGGCTATGAAATCTTACCTTTGTTTTCTGTCCCGCAATAGCATATTCTTTTCCGTTTTATAAAATATGGCCAATATGTAATTTCTTTCAATGAACGTGTACTACTTCAGCTCAGAATATGTGCCTAAGATTAGCCCACTCAAACATTTTGTGTTACTTCAGCGATAAAATGATAAGATTGTTATGTTCATATATCATATAATAATGTACCTAAGAATTCCGATTTGGCTTTGACGAACACTTTAAACCGAGGCCGATGTTACTCAATCAGACTTACTGCACAATTCAATCCACAGAAGAGTGCACGAATTAGAACTTAATTTAAATTAAATTTAAGTTCAGTTCTACTCATTCCGTGTCATACCACCAAAAAAGACAAATGACTGTTGAAAGTATTTGACGACTAAAATGGCGATTTTTGACTGATTTTAGCGCACATAATAAATTCATAAGTGTATGGATTGTTTAAGTGTACACTAACTTATCGTTGGTAAAAGGCATTCCATCCCTTGTTATTAAATTGCAGTGAATGAATGCTTAAATTTAATTTAGTCCCTGCAAAACGGAATTGGGACCAATGGTGATGTTGGTTACGAAATCGAAGTTAAATTTATTAGTAGCTACAATTCACAGTGTTGCAGAATTCTAAATAGAATGATCTAAACATTAAACCAATGACAAACATTGATCTGTTAATAACAACTTTAACAACATCGCAATATGGAAGTTAAAATATTTATCAAAGAACTGTGCTAATAACGCCTAACAAAGTGTTTATGATTTCAAGAAAACAAAGCCACTGAATTCCGCGAAATCCTGTGTTCATAAGTGCCGAATGTGCCAAAAGGTACTTACATTCGTAAATAGGATGTCAAAGTCAAGTATTAACTTAAACACATCATTTTGTTTAAGTTACTAAATTAAGAAGAAGAAGTTGTGTAAAAATGAAAAATATAAAATAAACATTTACATTATGGTTATATATCTTGTGTAGATAAATAATTAATTAATTTTTAATGTCCTATATACTATAAGTTCTATAGAATAAAAACGCCGTGGCTATGACGGTGACATAAATATTATTTAGTATTGGTAGGTCGCCAGAATTATGAGATCCTCAGATGGTTATAGATAATAGGGCACTAGTTGTTAGTATGTTGGATTTTATTGTTGATTTCTAATTAGCTAATGAGATAATCTGATTTGAATGACCTTGCCTTTGACAGTATTCGTACAACTGTGTGGCCGCTGGCTTTAACTTTGAATTTTAGCGATAAAGTCTTAATGTGAATAAAATTAAATCAAACTAAAAAAATCTCTCTCCCTCTCACTCTTTTTCTCTTCAATTACTAGGTTTTTAAATCGTCAAAATTTTCATTTTTATAATTCATTTTGAATGTGTTTGTTAACTGAATATATAATTTCCCTTCCTTTCAAAATTTTGCAAACAACATCTTTGTAATTTTTCAATCACGATATAAAGCTCAGTTGTTTGTTGTTTAAACAAAATATTGAATTAGAAACATTGAATTAGACACGTATTTAATATTACGACAGGTATTTCTATAGTCGTGTTAAGAATGCGAAGTAGAATGCGTCGCTAGTAAGCGCCAAGCTGTCTAGTCTGTATCTACTTACCACAGGAAATTAATTGTGATGTATAATTATCTAGAAATTCAGCAGGTACTTAATTAAAGTATGTTTAGTATATCTAAATCTAATCATAAGAATCCGCAAAATACTCATAATAATCATTGTACCAATATTAATTTAACCATTGCTTATTTATCAAGGGTCAACAAAGAATTCCATTTTATTTTAGGATTGTCTCGCTAACGATTCGGTCCAAGGTTTCGTTATGTTTCTCCAAATATAAAGCCACAGTCATAGGAAGCTTTTAAAAGGCTCAGTACGTTATGTTATGATTAAATGTAAAGTATACTTAATATGCATAAGAAAAAGATTTAAAATTATTGTATACTTTTTTAGTACCAAAAGCAACGTAGGGTCCTTTCTTGAATGGGAGGAGTACGAGACGTTTTTTTTAGTAGTGGTAACTATTAGGCAACTAGTGGTACCTATATAGATAGATCGATATTATATTTTTTATTGCACGACTGAATTACAATTTATCGCTTAAAATAAAACAAATTTTTGGTGGGTCGAAAATGGTGGGTAAAACAATTGTTATATTAGTAGTGGTTTCATTATTAAGTACAGCTAAAAGAAATCCTCAATATTATTTCAAATCAAATATAGAATCTGAGAGTGATACATCGAATCAAAGTGTCTTTATTCGAGAAACCCTGCTAAAAAGGTTGTTTTACACGTACGAACGAGAACCAAAAATAATAGAAGTTATGCCTATGTTTTGTTATCTTTCTTACATATGTAATATCCAAACTGCAGTCATTAAATTTAACTTGGTTAACGCTTCTCAGCTGTCAAATTCGGTAAGTTTGTCAATCATTATCTACGAGTATGTCAAAACGAGACTTTTCTTATTTTCTTTTTAAAAAATACTTACTCAGCTTAAGGCGTCGTCCATGCTTACAAAACTGACCTACTGTAGTCCATTTTATTCTAGAACAATTGCGTGCCGATGTCGAGTTCGCATGATGAGTTTTGGTCCGCAAATTAGCTTAAGTTACAATGTTACTGTGGCGGTCATGGAAAACCAGTTTTGTTATCGTATTTATAAAGGAACTCGAATAGGCTACATTGCATACATGTAGACAGTTTCCATTCTAGAACCCTTCCATTATTCTTTCCAGAATTTGTAGAAGAATTGAAGTGGAATTCCCCATACCTTTAAGAGCGTTGATAAATATTAATAATTTTTACTTTTAAACTTCAATAAATTGTGTGAAAAATATTTAGTAAGATATCAAAACAATTACCACAACGGATTATTCTCTTGTCTGCACAGTTCATCGCCATAGTACCATTGACCTTTCATCCGAATCGATTCATGGGCAATGTCAAGGTATCGAGTAGACAATCGAGGAATTTATTCATTAATGTGGTGTACGCGCGACACAATGCGATTTATGCGAAGAACGGTACAATTTGTCCTAGAATGTAGGGGGAGTAGCCATTATAATGCACTAAGTCGCCTTTGTCATAAGCACCGTTTAATAGCTGTTCGGTATGTGCTATGGACAAAAGGTGACGTAGGTTGATAGATTGATAGATAACTCTTTATTATACAAGGACACAGAAAATAAGAATATACAAAACAGTTTCTAGGTGCTGTGGACAAGAGCTTGAAACCCAAATACAACTCCTATGTCAAAGGAACCATACCTTTCATCCATTAACAAAGCCTTCATTTTTAAGTTTGGGAAGAACCCATAGTGAAGGAGCTACTTTAACCTATTGATGGCAAGTCACAATAGATCTTTCATGTCGCATTGTCAAAACAGTCTCAAAGACTGACTGGCTTCAAAATACAACTAATAATAAATGCGGTATTTATTATTATCACTGGTAGATCCTTTCTTATATCAGAGGTATTCTCTGATCAATGCCTATCAAGCAGCTGGTCCAACTGCTTGATAGGCATTATATTAATAATAACATTTCTCACACTCACATCTATTATCTAGCCCAAATGAAGCATCATTAATAACATAACGTAGTTCGAACGCTCTAGTTTCAATAAATAAAACAAAGCTACTTTCACAATGTTTAGTCTCTGGATGGGTTAATCAAATTTGTTACCTCGAGCTTGAATGTGCCTCGGAAAGCACGCTAAACCCGGTTGGTTGTTAGTCCAGTTGGTTGTTGGTTCCGGTTGATACAATAACCGCTTTCACTCATCATTTTTTGGCTCAAGCTTCTCGTGTTTCTCCCGAGTAGGAAGCTCTGTGCCCAACAACACTTATAGAAGAATACTCAACTGGGTGTAATATTTTAACCAGTCCAAATAGAAATCCTCAAAATTTACCCTCGTGTTCTTGCAAGAGTTCGTACCATCTTAATGGCACTATTAATTATATCACCATTAGAAAAGTTTCCTAAGATATAGATATAGGAGCAGCTACAGCAAGGAACGTTATTTTCATACTTTTAATTTTAAAAATAGTTTTTGTGGATTTCTAGCAAGAAAGTCAGACTAAATCTTATTAAGATCTCAATTTTGTAAGCGAATGAAATAGATTTCATATATCATCTTGAATTTTCTACTTAAAAAAAATCATGTTTCCTATACTTTGTTATTATTCATATCATGTCTACGGAACTAGTTTTTTAAATGTAACATTTTAAATTTTATTATTAGTCATACATTATAAACTGACGTCATTAGTACTTATGTCGTTCTCAGATCATGTGGATCGTTGAATATTTAATGGCAAATTAAGTTAATAAAGGCACTCCTTTCTCATTTTAACGTCATTAACATCATCAAAATATTTGCGAATTAAAATTTTATGTAGATTAGTCTGCTTTGAGATCAGGAGTTAGCTATGATAATAATATTATAAATAGAATTAATCTGTAAATTATTTTTTATTTATAAATTACTTATTATATGAATCAATAACAAAACAAATCAAACCCGAAATACTGGTTCAACCGAAATGCCTTATGATGGGTTATTCGTCTTTACGTACCAAGAGCTATTTCGATTTCGAACCATGGTATGAATCAGCGAACCCTTTTTTGTTCTTCGTCGCTTAGCACCATAGTGCGAATAGTTCTTGGTGCAAAGCGTACGTTGGCGCCAAAAGATATCTACCATAATAAAGTATATAATTGACTAATATCTTAATAAAATACTTGATTACCCAAAAAAATTGCAAATTTTACGAAAGGTATATTGAGAATGAAATCAAGTAAGTCCACTCGTTGATGTACCAGTCCAACATGTGCACAACACTTACGTTATTGATTTAGCGGCAATATAATTATTATGTGCTTTTAGTGCTGTATTCGTTAATACTATTATGGTGGCATTAAATTAATTTATTTCTTCGATTCTTTGTACTTTAAGTGGAAATATTTCATTTTAAAGCATACTAGTTGTCCCTTGGTCCCTTCCTTACTCATTCGTAAAAATGTACATTTTCCAACTGAAACTTGTCTCAAATTTGTTACTTTGAATAAATTGTTATATCAAATAAAAAGGGTTTGAAAACGATAGTGAATATTATTATGTTATATCTGAGAATAAGATGTTTTCCTCTCTTGTTTAATTACCCAATATCTATGTAATTCTCATTGAATAATGAGGCAACTGTACAAATAATACGTTAAAGCATTAAGTATTGATGAACAGCCTAGGCAGGTATGCGCTGGTAATACAGGCAGTATAAGCATAATAGCAAGCAGAACTGCAAATTACAGCACTTTCTGCATTATTTTACAACTTCAGATTAAAGTTGGTACTCGACTTGACAATCATTTATCTTAAATTCTCCATTTCTTGTAATGTAAATAAACATTATTATACTTATTATCTGACTGTTAGTCATTCCACCTTACACTGATTTAAATATTTTGCTACCTGTTTTTGAGTATCTTATAGACGTACCTAACATGTGAATTATTAATTTAATATTTTAGAAATAAGTCATCAAACCTGTTGATATCGATTTATCATTTTTCACTTTAGAGGTAAGGCCGTAACTCATGAAAACCATACTAAGAATAGTATACTGTTTATCTCTATAATCTTCGAATCTCAAATCATGAATATCGGGGCCGTGAAAAGTAATGTGATTGAGTTTGACAGTCGTGTAACTTGTCATTGAGTGATCAATCAAACACAAAAGACAAAGATGGTAATCGAAGTACATCAAAAATATATAAAAGATAAAAGGTAATCTGTGGGGGTATAATAGTGGATCCTGATATATACTTAAATTCTTTTCTTCTGCACTAGTGAATAGCTATGGTAATAGTTGCGATAATTATATGATCCCACATTGACAGCATCATTATATAGATATAATACAGTTTTCGACATGCTACGGTCACTTGTGTCATCTTTGTCGGAGGCTAATCAGTGACTCTAACTATTACTTGTATTTACTTAAATGGATTATATTTTATTTACATTATGTAAGATAACAAAAAGTGCGTTTTAGCTATGGTGGATTCTTGTAGATATCACATATTCCCACCAAGGCACGTTTGGCGGCTTATTCTGGTTTTCCGGTTTGCAAACAAACCTACATTAGGCCAGACCTATCATTACCTTTTTGTAAGAGAAATCCGCTTACTGACCAACCTGCTATGGTTTAAATAAAATCAAAGTCAAATATATTTTTTTAAATATACTCATTTACTAAGTTCTTTTAAATCGTTATACACGGAGTATGTATGAGAAAAATGAATAAATAAATAGATTTAAGGCGATAATAGTGATAACTTTAAATGGTTCTTAGCCGGGTATTTGTAAATTGTCCCAGTTTTAAAATTCAATTAAGTATTAAATTCATTATAGTAAATTTAAAACTATCAATATGCATATTCCCAATTAAACCTACCACCGCTTCGAGGAATTAATAGCTGCAGAGAATAAGCGGCGTAAGAAACTCCCGGCCTTTACTATTTATAATGACATTTACAAATTACATATGTCATCATGTATTAGTATTACTAGTATTTTTTTTGGTTTAACAGTGCGATATTTAATAGATCTGGAAAGATGACGAATTGATTTTAAAAATAAAATAAATTATAAGATTAATTTCAAAATGGAATGTAAAAAGCCATAAACAACAAACTATATATATTAATTAAGGCAGCTAAAGCCCAGTTAGCGGCTACTGATTTTCATCAATGGCTATGCTAATCGGGTGTGTTTATTATCGTCACACAAAACGCAAAGTGAGTCATCTTTCGCTCAAATCATGCACATGAAACTTGTAAACTATAGTATATTGTAGAATAATGTACAATGACGTTCTAACTTCAACCATACTCGTTTGGAATAAGAACGTTGTTAGCAAGCCTATTGTAGAAGACAGACAAATGGTGCAAAACGTTGGTATCCGGTGTAATGTACAAGGCGATTCGAATGAAGCAGTATACAGTTATATACAGTAGGATACAGTTTGAAATACACGCATTATTGTAACGAAAAAATTAAGTTTTATATAATAGAATTTCATTGAACATTTACTGAATTTGTGTAAGAAGCAAACTCGATATGAAGCCAAAGTACTTACATTAATGTACGCAAATTCAAAGGAGCTTTTATAAAAATACACTCTATGAAAGACTAACCTACTGACCTTATTTTAATAAGTACATCTGACGATGAAGAATGGACTTTATTCTCGAGCAAAATAAACCCCCACAGAAAAAGTTTCCGTACCTCAATAGAATCTACTTATATACCAGCATGATCGTACGGCTATTTTCCACTTGAGGCTCATTCTCGTGTCCCGATTATGGAACACCAGTTATTTGATCGCACATTGACTAAACAGCGCTTTGTGCTGCGCTGCCAGACCTCAATAGGGACAAGCCGTCTTTGTTCGCATGATTGTTCCCAATTAATCAACTTGACAACATGTAGGTACGGTACAAATGAAAAGTCAGGTATTTTACTAAGGTCTACCAACCAGGAACACTAGTCGATGACATCGATCTCTTGTTAACCCTTTCTAAGGAGGTGGCAATATACTGTACACCATTTTAAACTAATAAAAATATCCAAGTGTAACGCTGTCGGTAATCATTTTTACTTTTGGTACAACTACTGACATATATTGAGCCACAAGAAAACAAATTTATAGTATTTGAAACCATAGGTGTGTTTCATGTGAATCATATTGCCACCCCTTCTCCCTAAAAGCCTCTTTTGTTTTTTCTGTTTTTATTATTTTATGATCATTTGTAACTATATAATAATTATTAATAAACTTTGAGCTTTACATCGTTTTTTGTTTCCTTTGCCTTAGAAAGGGTTAAGAATGTCATTACTGACGTGTACGCGGAATATTCATAGTTATACCGATAGATCATCGAACATGCTGCAAGCAAGCTCGTTTCCGTGATTGTCTCAAGATGCTAATCTTCAAAAGAAGAGAGAGTAAAAAGCTGAACGATAACTGATACGATGTCCTAAGCTATTATTTTCTAAATATTCTTTCATTTGTGTCCGTCAGGGATAGTGTTATTTATAATTAAAATATGTACAACCCGTCTAAACTGCCTTTCTCTGTTTTTTCTTGTTTAGGGTCTGCTGGAACAAATTTCATTACGAAATTATCGGATCCTGTAAGATTACGTTGTTAAATAAATAATATTATATTGCTAACAACAATTAAAAGTAGACACATATGTAGAATCATATGTTTCACTTCATATTGTTATCTGTTGTCTTTTGTTGTTTGTTGTTCTATTTTTTTCTTCTTTGTTGTTGCACGTAATAATTACTTATTGGCTCCAATTCCGTAGTGCACGATTTAAATTAAATTTCAGTACTTTTCATTTAGTACAATACAACCAAAAAATACAGATGAATGGTGAAGTCTATGACGTTTCTAAAATGGGGACTCTTAAGCATTTTTACCTTATTTTAATGCGCTTCGAAAAACATGTCGATTGAAATAAGTCAAAAGTGTATGGATCGCCTGAATGTCAACTAACTTGACGAAAAAGTAAATGTATCCCTTCTTAATTAATCGGTATGAAAGAGATGCGAATAACCTAAATTTAATGTAGTCCGTGTTCATCAGAATTGGGGCCAATATCTTTGTATGGTCATTGAATATTAGTTATCCTTGTAAGAGATGAATGCGCATTCATCTTGAGGCGTACGGAGATTAAATTCCATTTTCATGTAGATACCTATTATTAATGTATGAATAAACTCGGCTCTATCAAACTTAAAATGAAACGTAATAAAACTATGGGTCACGTTTGTGACATCAAGTAAAACAATAGATAAATAAAGTAAGTGAAACAAACAATAGGTAATCTATCTATACATTCGATATCAATTGTTACGAGATTTAGCAAATAATTATAATATACTGCAAGTGTGAGTTTAGTTGCATTTCTAAGCAGTTTTGATAGAACTCTGAAGGTAAAATAAATACTGACTTCATTTCTTCAAAATTTGTAACAAATACAGTAAAACTTAATAACATTTAAGTTCAGTATATCCCGCTCAAGAGAGCCAATAAGAAGTATGTGACAGAAAAAGGATAGCAGAGATAAGAATTGTAATATAACACAAATTTAGACAGTTTTATATGAAACAGACAATTTTAAAGGTCACATAGGGTGGCGCTTCCTAAAACCAGCATGTTAGGACTGGAATTGAATATACCTTCTTTAATGTCACATGTCATGCCAACAAAACAAGATACAATGCACTTTAACTAAGTTCTAGAGTGTTTTATTCATGTAGACTCGTTTTATCCTAATCAATTAACAAACATTTTGTATACTAAGCGCGTGCAATACAGAGTCATCTATAAAACTCAATAAGTAAGTCTTGATTATATGAATGCTGATAGTTCTACAGATCCTCAACAGATGTCGCTGTAGTACGTATATTTGTACTTAGATTCTTACTTTGTGGATGGATGGCGCTGTAGGTCTCATCTGTCGAAAATTTTGCGTTTTATATTATTATAAATAATAATATTTAATTACTTTATGTTTGACTACATGTCCAACCGTCCTCTACAATTGTACGGTAGTAAGTAGATTACTTCGGTCCACGAAATAAGTTTTGGAATACGAATTCAAGAAATTTGTAAAAGCTTGAAAAACTTTTATGTAAGTTTGAATTGTCAATCATAATGATGAAAATGTAATCTATTGAAGTTATTCCCTTCTAACTGCGATCTCGACGATCTTAATACAAGATAGAGCTTTTTGATTTTGGAACTTAACATTATGGTTTCTTATTATACTGTCCTTTGCCTATTAAACAAATGAGTAAAGACTACAACGATTTAAACCACGAGTCCCTAGTCCCTACATACAAGTCTTCGTCTGAGGCATAACTCGGCTTGTGGCCTCTTAAAAATATTGAAGATCAATGTTAAGGATATTTTGTGTTTCGCGTGGGGACGAGGAATACTTAACATTACAATAATATTGAAAACCTTACTGTCAAATAGATAGGAGATGGGATTATAATTTCACTCAGGTAATGAAATTATTAAAGCTTATCCTCTAAAATTAAATAGACCTAAACCTCAAATAAAATATGATTCTTCTTGAGTAAAAGTGTAGAAGTTGTAGTCTTATCCCCAGAAAGTAAAGGTTACATTTAGACGTAGGCAACCTTTCTCGAACTCCTGTGTTACATGTGCAGACATACTCAGTTTAGTCGTATATCATCGTTTTGTAAAGAATTGCTCAAATCAACAAAGTTGATGTCACTTAAATTTGTTGACACTTTATTCATCGTAGTTGTAAAGTTCGTAAATCCCTTGTGATATTGAAATGGTAGTATCGTTATAAAGTCGATGACATAGTAGAGCGACATGTGATTGGGGGGGAATGGGATTTTAATGTACCTACCTACTTAACTTTTCGCAATGAACGTATACGCTTTTTGCCATAGATATTACTTTATTACATGCGATTGTAGGTGACATAATACGGGAGAAATAATATTTTATGGAACCTATTTCACAGATTCAGAAAAGAGACATATAATTGGTAAGTAAATCGTTAATTGATTAATAGTTAAAAATTTGAAAACACGAAAAATAATCAAATACTATGTTATATAGTCTATACAGAGATACACACAGTGTTGCAAATGGGGATTTGCGAATTAAAATTTGCTGGGTACTTATCTGATACGATTTTTAAAGGTTCTAGAATAATACGACGTGGAAAACAAATTAAATAGAATTAAACACACACATAAAAAAATCTCTATATTTAATGTCAGTAGATACAAGAATTAATTTTCGTATGGTTTAATGAACAATACATTTAATTTTCTATGAAGGTAGGGAGACGGTCTCTGTATTGACCTTCAAACCTGCCCTACAAACATTCCCTGTACTACTGTTTCAGTTTATACAATAAATAAACTGTACACTGGCACAGAAATGCAATATTTCTAGTTAAAAGTCGTATAAGGACTCACCAAATCTCTGTTGATGGCCAATAAAAGCTTCAATTGTTCATTTACTTACAATTGACGCTCTCTTCTTCTCAGAACTTTATTCAATAATAACTACCAACCAAGCTTTATATTGTTTAATACTTTGTTCCGTATCGCGTTCGCGACACAGAAAATAATGTAGTATCATTTTGTATGAGGTACAAAAGGTTATTATTAAATAAATATAAGTTACCCATCGCCCCCAGTAACGCCAACTATTAAAAGTAATCCGAAGTATCAGTGTAGAAATGCCAATTTTGAATAAGTAAGCCTCTTGGACGATTTTTCATATTAAAGTACCAATTTAGATTTTTTTGTGTAAATTCTCCTGCTTTTTATAATTTTAAACTTCCCCTGAATTGAAGCTAGCTAACCACAATATAAATCATCCAAATCGGTTAAACAGCTATTGACATTGAACATGACTAATGAATAAATATTTATTTTTATATATAAAAAGAGGAAGAATAACTTTTCGAATGTTATTTATTAATTCAAATACATAATGAATTTAAGTAATTTTTAAAAATACGTATTTATTTTTTCATGTAATCCTGATACTTTTGAATTATGAGAATTGATGTTCATTTCTATTATGTTTCACGTACATTTTCTTAGTCATCTATCTTATCATTTTGCAAACACAATAAATAGTGTAATTTCTGTTTTTCGGTCAAAACTTTGCGTCACTCTTAATCTCCTCCATATTTATGTGTCAATAAAGCTTTGGGTACTGCAGGGTTATGGAATGGAAGAATAGGAAAAATGAAACACTCATAGTAAAATTAATTATTTTTTATTCTACACAATATATTCGTATAACCAAGCAATACAATGGCAAAAACATCGCAAGTTCCCCACTCCTATATTATTATTTTTATTAGAAGGTATATCCACCATTCTCTTTTTACCAGTAAACGAACAGATTAGTTAGGCCTGAAAAAATGTACTTTCAGTTTTCAATATTATTAATTAAATATAATAGACTTGTGGGTACTTGTGTACAGTGGATCAGGGAAGGAACCCCTATTCGACCTGGCAAATGCTGATCAAGTCTTTGAAAAGTATTATAAAATTACGGTTTTATTTTATAATTTTCTTAATATAACAAAATATTTTTTTTAAAGATCCGCAATTAGTATGATTTAGTAGACGTAGGAAGTTCTTTTTATTTATTCTTCTTAAGGGTAATTTAAAGAAATTCCCAGACTAGTGGTACTACCAATATAAGTCCTTGCATTGATATAAACAAAAAAATAATGGTCCTAGGAATCATGCGACTTTATACAATCCGGTTGACAACTCCAACAACAGAGGTTTAGTGGACTTTCATTAACAGTATCATTTATTTTTCATGGGAATTGTTTTGTATATGTACTACTTACCTCGTTTAATGTCATTAACTAATAGCTAATACTTGTATTAAACATCGCCTATTAATATAAATATTACATTTAAGAATCGCTTACAACCATCTGCGTAATGAAATGTGCTTGTATTATTATTATTATTTAAATTTTGTGTAAAACAATTCTTATAAAGTAACGTACTATTGAACCATGATCTAATCGACATAAATTGGAAAAAAAAAATTACTTGCACTTTTGCAATGCAAAGTTTCTGAATATTTGTTCAAGAATCTCTGTGGTTGAAGAATCTGGGTGTAGTTCGCTTCTATCTTTGGCTTTATTTTCACTTACCATCAGGTGAGATGAAAGCCAAGTGCTATCCCGTTATGAATTTTAAAATAAATACTCAAAAAAAATTCTAGTTACTACTGTTAAGAGCATAAGTTCAGTTATAATACTTTAGAGTACTGGGTGAATCATAGTGAATATGTATGATGTCACTGTATATAAGAGTTATATACTCTAATAAAAAACGCATAGAATGCACGTAATACAACAGCTTCAACTCAATGTAAATACAGGTAAATATTAGAGGCAGTATATGTATTCATGTATTTGCGTGCCTACTTGGTCATACAATAAATAAATATTTCTTAAACTTTTTCACTTCATCAAAAGGTTCCATTGCAAATTTTGTTTTTATCACGTACTTTACAAAAACAATATTGTAATTGCAACCGCGCTCTGCATTTTCAAATGTAAAATAAGTAGCCCTACCTTTCCTACTACCTTTTCAGTGTTCAGCAAAAACTGCCGCTAACGTCATCATGTGCGAGGCGCGTGCGCCGCGGCCGCCCCGCGCGTCCCACCGTACCTTTATATTTACGAGTCTCAACACGCGCCGGCAGTCAGCTCTCGGGCAACCGGCCCTTTATACACCACGACACTACAACCCCCGCGATGCTTCCCCTACGTCTACAAACAACTGACGTTGGTACTACCAACATTACGTAGCTTAGGAACTCTTTTTTTATTTTTTTATTAGTTTTACGAGTTTTCCTCTCATTTCTTCACCATGGTGTCACGGTCTCGCGGCACGCATATTCTCGTTTGGGAGCAACCTGGGTTGGAAGACCAGCACCAGAAGAAAAAGACCGGTGAGTTGACAGCGTTTAAATGACGTCATTCACTTAGGCTATAATTAATTAATTCGTTTATCGGTCGTAGTAATTTGCCGATAAAAATGCGAGCTAGTAATCCGTTCAATCGATGTGTCTAGCACAATTTAAACAAAGATTTCCGAATAAAAAATCTAATATTCATTGTTAATATACTTAATTTGAATTGTGTACTGTGTATTGAATATATATATTAATAAAACATTAATTTACTAGAAAAGCAGCGTTTCAGGTTTGTTAAAATAAAACTTTCAAGTAATTGTATAGCCTCTGTGGTCTAGTGTTTAAGACCAACTACTTCAGATCTGGACGCTGGGAATCCCACTGGGGATTGAACCAAAACCTCCAAATCTGAAGATTCCCTAGAAATTTTACCACGTAAAAATATAGTATAAAGAGCTGACCTTACTTTCTCACCTGCAATCACAGAAATAATTGATTACCTAGTTGGGGCTTTACTCCACAAGTCCACAAGTCAGTTATGTTACTGATAGGAAGAGACTCAGGGAAATTCCACAGTGTAATCTACATTATGTTTACGTTTTTTTCTCAAGCACATAATTGGGTCAAAATGGTTTTGAAGTAGGTCAATATTGATGTTAACTTTAAGATTTACAAATCTAATTGTGTGTAATTGGTGATGCTAATAGTGTCTATCTATCTAGTTAGATATCCTTAGAATACCATTTAGAAGACGCTTACAACATGATTGAAATTCACGCCCCTCGCGCTCAGGAAATAAAGTAGAACAATGCGTTAATTAGATTAGAAAGGTCTAGCCATTGCACTTACCGAAGAAATTCAACACAACACTACGAAATATATGTTGAATCCTCTGCAGTATGTGTAGCACAACATGCTACGGTCTATGAGGTTTTGTCTGCAGCGAATCTACATTTTTATAGGGTTGAAGTTTTATCACTTAAATTTTTTTATGGAGTTACAATGTGATCCCTTTATCTAAGAAATTAATGCTTGTAAATATAGTTTTGATTCCACAATATTTATTAACTATTTATCGCATGTATTGTTTTGTTAACGAACCCACATTATTCCTCCAATCAAATGAATTCTTTAGAATCGAATTAAACTCAACCACGGTTCAGGTACCAAGCTTTTTAACCAGATATTCAACAGAAACAAGGCAGACAAAAAACGGGATCATGTTCAGACAGTATGACCACCACAATAATGCCATTGTGGCAATGACCCTGAAGTGGCATATGTCACGCAACACCGATGAGACAGTGTTGCCTACTAAATGTGGAATAATCAACATCTTTTTAAACACTTTGCCTTAAACTATTTAAAGTTCGGGACTTTTTTTATCTTTACTTATTTTAGAGGCTTTTCTCCAGTTGCTAGATTTATCAGCCTCATCGTGACCTGATTTACAATATATAGCAATATAGCGGGAGTGAGGAGAATCAAAGACGCAGAAATATGTATTATAGATATTTAGCACCCTCAGAAGATAATAAAAATAATTATGATAGTTCCCAAATCATACAAATTAATATTATATTTCCGCACCACCGAGTCTCTCTTGCTCTTATATTTCGCACACTCTGTCAGTATGGAACATAAGAGCCTTTCGCCGCATATCTCGAAATCGATGGTTTTCGTACCGTGATTATTGTTTATTGTTATCGGTGGGATATTAACAAATCCTGTTTTTATTAATGAAAGTTATTTCAAAAATAATTCTGTAAGATTAGTTGCTACATTTAGTTATTAATTTTGGCTTTATGACAAGTTTCTCGAAGTATCAAATAGGTGGTATTACCTGACATTTTGTTTATGCAACATTCGAATTTTTGTTGAGTTTGAAATTTATTTATGTAACTTATGCAAAGCAATAATATAAAATCAAATTAAAATTAGTCATTAAAAAAAACATATCTGAACGGTTATACAGTTAAGGTACCTTTTTGAAAGGCAAGAGCTACCCCGTTAAGAATTTAAAAAAGTTTTACTAAAAATAATATTTTTTATTTCTATAGACTAAATAGTCATTTTTAATATCTTTAAACATACACTTTGAAATTACCAAATAAATTGATATATTTTAAAAACCATTTCTTTCGAGTCTTTGTATGATTCGTAACAATTTACAAAAATTTTAACCCATTTTAGCTAAAAATTACTTAAACACAACAAGTTGTCAACAAAGAACTGAGAAGCTTGGGTAGAAACAGAAACATAAAACAAATTACTATCGGCAAAAACTGCAATAAACTTCATAAATAATTAGTATATTCATGGTAATCGAGATTTTACATGTCCTTATGCTTAAAGTATAGAAATTAGGCTTTATATCATTACTTAGGTTGTTTTCCGATTTGTAATATTTGACCGGAGACCTTTTTTGACGGGATTGGATTTATAGACCCTCTTGCTGGACCAGAACTACAGAAGATTATATACCAGAAATATGTAATGAGTGTTATTACGTATACGTATGAATACGTGTTATTAATTTACTCACAAAATATAGCTATTATTTTTTAAAAAAAAGAATAACAATATAGCAATTGAAATTGAAATATATAAAAAAGAAGCTATTGTTGCGACAATTCTGACATTAATACGAGTATTGGGTCGTTATATGGTAGTTAGTTAGTATAATTATTGAGGCACCTACAGAGACACAATTGTGTGCTAACAGAGATAGCCAAAATTTGGCGAAAAGAGAACCTTCGCAGCCTATTACAATAATTTATATTGTTTATTTGCTTAATTAAAAATTTACTTCCTAAAATAGGAATTTTTATGATCGTATAGGGAATTTTATGGAGAAATCCTAAACAAATTACGGAAAAAATAGCCTATTTAGGATATTCATTTAAATATCAACATTTAGCAGCCGAAACATTACTTCTGTAATGTTTTGCTGCACTTAACACACTGTTAGGATCTAAAATTTAACAATTGTTTCTTGTATCCCGAGTTTTGTAAGAAACAAGTCAGTTAGAATATCATTGGAGTCTATTTGTTTTGTCTGATTTTACATTTACGGTCATTATGTCAATAGCACAAACTTCATTAATTTCTTGCCGAATTTCATGATTAAAATTCAACGGGAAACATTTTTTTTTTATAAATCTACGTATTGTATTTGATATTAAAATTAAAATTACACACTCCACGTTAATGCGAAAAAGAGTCTCCTGAGATGGACGGACCACGAGGTGATCCTTTATGAGTTCTCCCTTTTCCTCGCAAGATTCAGATCCCTAAAATCGTAACAAGTTTACTTAGCAAGGTATTTCTATTGTTTCCAATTTTTCTAGTTATTAGATTACATCTCATTGTGTTACAATGAGTGACATACGCGCGTCACTGTTCGACTCGAGTCACGATATATGCGCGAGACGCCCACGGACGTCACAAGTAACAACATCATCAATCATCACTTATCGACATATCGTCATATTTTGATTTAAAATACTAATATAGATATAATTATGTTGGAAATGGTCGAAAATTTCATTTAATTTTGGCGGTTTACGTCAAATATATAGTCAATATATATTTAGATTACTATCTAAATTTATAGGTAAAAGATCAAAATACTTTTATTACTATGTTGTTCAGTAACATCCCAATTTACGTGGAAGCGAGAGTTATATATATATATATACATGCCTTAACTAATGTACGTATAGTTTGGCATTATATTGGCAGTATTTATTAAAGTTTACCATCTTATATACCACTATAAATTCTGTTGAAATCAAGTAGTTTAATTTGATTAAAGTACCAAGTAAAATACTTATATGACACGGTCATTGCCATTATGAAGGGCACTTCATCATTATATAAATGCACTAGGTTTGAATTTATGGGCTTTTAATGTTAGAAAATATGTATATTGTGTTATTGTAATAATAACATATGTACATAAATCAGGCCATGACAGCGAGAAACCATAATGATGCTGGTTTGAAGCATCTCAAATGCAGCTCTTTATTAGGTATGTAACGACCTAGGTAGATGATTGGAAAATTTATAAATTAACTACATTTTTATTCTAGGAATAAATTTTACTTAAAGTAACCTATGTGAGAAGAATGATCACGTTGAGAACTAAAAAAATTATGAATTTTATCCGAATAACAAAAATTGATTTTTATGAAAAACGGATTAGGATTGTTTAAAACAACAAACATGCATAATTTTATTGAATAAGTATAGAAAAATAATTGCGTATTTAATCCAAAACAAATTGTTAAATTTTATCCGAAATTGGATAATATTTCTGACATTGTGTTTAATCTTTGTAAATTTTATCACAGTTCAGTTAAACATCTTAAAAAGAAGCATGGATAATTTAAACTAAGTTAGTAATCAATGTTATAAAATAGATTATACAAAAGTACTAGAATGGCAGTTTTTTTGATAACCAAAAAGGTTCTAAAAAACTTTTTAAATAATAGAATCCATTTACGCGGAATAAAAAATGAAACGCCAATCAAACTTTTTACAAATCTTTTATTAAAAGTCGGAAAAAAAGAGTTTTTACATAATTTTAATACAAACTGTCTTACTTTTTTCTTTGTTATGGTAAACACAATAATAAGAGACTTGTGGACATTAAGTTAAGTATTGTATATATCTAAGTTAGTAGACATAATTTTTTTATATTTTAAAGACTCCTCTAACTTAATTTTGGAATTTTTTTGAGCAAATAGTTTTACCAATTACATTAATTAATATTATTTTTATATTTTTTTTAATTTTCTAGCTTTATTTTTGTCCAATGTTGACATATCAACAGATCCGGCTCAATTAAAAACAATGCATCCGATGAAATCTGCAAACTCTTATTAATAATTGCGGAACCGAAAAAAGATGGGAAATTTTTATTGAAACAACTATTTATAGAACAATTTATGTGAGATTACATTACAAGATGTTATCGTCTGTAATAATACATACTATAGTGAAGCCTAGAAACAGTTTCTAATTCTTAGGAATTTGAACCGCTAAAAATAGAATCTATTCATTATACCGTCTTGGCAACATTTCGGATGGTTCTTACCATATTGGCTGTCGTAAAATTGGTCCATACGTTTTTGTCTTATATCATATAAGAAATATTATCAACAAAGGTACATATTGTCAGAATTATCCGGATGCACAGTACAACAACCTTAAACCTTTGAATATGTATAATTTTACAGTGAAAATAAATTTATTATGGGTGAAGAAATGAACTCCTTTGTTTTGTTAGTTATTTTGGAAATAAAGTATGCAGTACTATTTTGGCAGTTCTTCCAACCTCATTTTGATAATATTTAACATTTTACTTTTCAAAATACTAATAAAATGTCAATATGAATAGTCTCTGTTTCATTTTCGTCATATTTATAGTGAATTTTCAAAATTGCACGTCTTGTTCAGTTCTAAGTATATCGTTCCATAATAATTTAATAAAGAAAACAGAACAGAAGAAGCTTGTTATAACCGATAACTAGAATTAAACAAAAATGCCATACCAAACTATATGTAGTTGTTATGACCGAATTTTGCTGATTATCTCTGATAGTATTTAGTCAACATAGGACCTTATTTTGTAATGTCTCATTGTAGATCGAGAACGGAACTCTATACCTAGTTACAACACTAGTTATATCTGTGGCTATGGGCAGAAATTTAATTTTATATTGAGTAAGTAAACTTTAAGAACTAATACTCAAGACTTTATTAATCTGCCCTTTTGACAGGTGAGTCGGGTCTTTTAAAATTAATAACACGACATATGTCTTATTTATCCAAATTTTGCTTAAGATACGTAAATATGCGTAGCGTCATAACTGACATCTTGATCTTGGCTGTTAATAGCGAACATCTTAGCCAAGAGAAATATCTGTTTAATATTTACGTTTAAACGTTTATCTCAATCATTGGCTTTATGTTCACGTTTTGATATTGATCGATAAATAGGGGTAAATGTAAATGTCAAATAATAAATTGAGTATTAACCACTTGCTGCAAAGCTCGTTGTAACGGAGTAAATAATAGGGTGGATAGCTCAGAGTAATAATATATTAAAGTAAAAGAAAACCAATATAAAATATAGCGAAATAAAATACAAGTTAACAAGAAGAAGAAAAACAGAACAACAATGACAACCTTCTGTCAAAATAAAGAAAAAGTAAAAAACATTAAAAACTATTTGTGAACCTGCCTGATGGCCAGTTCTTAACATCTCTCCCTCTTTTTCGAAATGAAGGAAGAGACATTTTAAGCCATCAGACAGGCAGCCGCACCAGCTTTTTGCAGGGCCGACGAAGAACTCCTCCTGCAGTGGAGACCTCGACTACGCGCAAAATTCCATCAGCGCCAGGAAACAATTTCGACACACGACCCCGTGGCCATGTGCCTCGAGGCAAATTACCATCGACGATGAGAACAAGATCGCCAATTCTTAGAGGGGGTTCTTCGTTGGCATTGGAATTTCGTCGAGGGATAAGAGTCGGGAGATACTCTTTGAGCCAACGCTGCCAAAACACGTCGGCAAGCCACAATGTCTTGCGCCACGACGCACGTGCGTACAAATCATGAGGCTGTACCGTTCCATAGCTGTTGCTAACAGACGACGATCCAATCAAAAAGTGGAATGGTGTCAGGGCCTCTTCATCTTCCGGGTGTACTGAGACATGAGTCAAAGGTCGCGAATTTACGACTGCTTCAGCTTCTGCTAACAGCGTTAACAGTACGGATTCTCTGGGAGCTTTCTCTGTAAGGGTAACCTTTAATGCCGTCTTTATTGAACGCACAAGCCGTTCCCACGCACCACCCATAAAAGGGGCTGATGGCGGGATGAATCGCCACTCAATTTGCTGGCTAGCCAAAAAATCTTGCATTGGCGGAGCATACAGCTCTCGCAGGAACTTTGAAGCACCGACGAAGGCAGTCCCATTGTCGGACCAGATCTGCTGTGGTGCTCCACGACGTGCTGTAAATCTGCGCAAGGCCATCAATGCAGCATCCGTGGAGAGGTCATGGACTACTTCCAGGTGAACCGCCCGTGTTGTTAAACAGGTGTAGAGGGCGACATATCTTTTTTCATGCCTCCTACCGACAGTCACTTGGACTGGGCCAAAATAGTCCAAGCCGACGAATGAGAATGGGCGGTGATGATGAGCTAGACGGGCTGCAGGGAGATTTCCAACAGGCGGATCCCGAGGTACTGCTTTCCTGATGCGGCAGAACTGACATCCATTAGCTACAGATCTGACAGAGCTTCTTAGTTTCAGAATCCAGAACTTTTGTCTCAGCTCATTAACTACAGTTTCGTGGTTTCCATGGGCAAGGCGACGGTGATAGTGTTCAATCAAAAGTTTCACAGCACGACTTCCTCCATCCAAAACAATTGGCGAATTGGTGGCAGTAGCTAAGTCATCAACCGCTCCAATGCGGCCAGAGAGCGTTATTAATCCGTTCCTTCCGAGAACTATATCGAGCTTTTTCAGCTTACTGTGTCGAGGCAAAGGTTCCTTCAATCGAAGTGCTGCTAACTCTTCACAAAATGAGTCCGCTTGAGATCGAAGTAGGACGTGGACTTGAGCAAGACGCATGTCTTCGGCAGTTAAAGGAGAAAGCTGGTCGGCATTAATGTTTCTTAATCTAGCGACAGGTGTGTGAGAAATAGAGACGTTCACACTAGCTCTATCTTTCAAACGCCTGATATATTCATGCGCGCGCGCTGTAGTGCGTAACAAACGTAGCCATTGGCTAAACCGAGAAGGATCGGCTGACAAAGATTTGATGGGGATGGTATCTACATTGATGAGATATGATAAAACGTTAATCTTAGCACTTGGTTTCAACTCGTCAGTATTGAGACTAGCGGAATTTTGAGCTTCTGAAGGCCAATCCGTATGAGGTAATTTTAAAAACTCGGGGCCCTCAATCCATCGACTATCACTTAACACGGCTACTGAGTCAGCACGGGTAGCGTCGTCCGCAACATTTAACAGTGTGGGAATCCAACGCCACTCGTTTAAGGTTGTGAGCTCTAAAATATCCGCTAGTCTGTGTGCAACAAAGGGCAAGAATGACCGTGCATCACTGCGGAGCCAACCCAGAACATTCTTCGAATCCGTCCAAAAGCAACGGCGAATTGGTTTGTGCTTATGAGCTTTACAGATAGTAGAAGCTAGACGAGCTGCAACCATCGCCGCTTGTAATTCGAGGCGTGAAATAGTAACAGGAGTTAATGGTGTTACTCGAGACTTGCTACTAATAAACGAGAGCTCCACGCTTCCGTCAGCATATTTCAGGCGCCAGTATGCAACTGCAACGTAAGCGTGTTCACTTGCATCGCAGAAAACGTGCAACTCACGTTCAATTAAGGAACCGGCTTTCGAATGCCAACGTGGAATTCTTAGCTTAATGGCTGATGACATGTCAGAGAGCCAAGATTTCCACTGTAAACTTAAATCGCGAGGGAGCTCCTGGTCCCAATCTACCTTCCTTCGCCAAACTACTTGAAAAATGATACGAGCTCTAATGGTGATGGGTGCAAGCATTCCAAGAGGATCGAAAACTCGCATCAAACTAGAAAGCGCATGACGTTTTGTGATAATTTCTGACAAAGCGAGCGAATCTTTCAGGGCGTCTACGTTATAACCTAATTGATCAGTTGATGGATACCAAACTAGGCCCAAGGTTCGCACGCTTTGGGGGAAGTTACAAATATCTACTTTCTCACTACCGTTATTAAGTATAAGCTCTGGTGGTACAAGAGCGAGCGCATTTGGATCATTAGAGACCCAACCACGAACTTCAAAATGTGCTCGCTTTTGAACCTCTACGATATCTCTAGCAAGGCGAGAAGCTTGGTCAATTTGGTCCAAACTACCTATATAGTCATCCATATAAGTATCTTGGACTATAGCATGAGCGGCCTCAGGAAATGCACTTTTGTGCTCATCAGCGTTTTTATTTTTTAAATATAGTGCAGTAAACGGGCTACAGGCAGCGCCAAAAATCATTGACGACATCCTATAAATAGATAGAGGTAAGTCAGGGGAATCCCGCCATAAAAAACGCTGTGCATCCCTATCTTGAGGTCTAATTTTAATTTGGGGGAACATTTCTCTTATATCGGCAGTCATGCCAATCCTGCCCTCCCGAAAACGAAAAATAATATCTAAAAGGGCTGACAACAAATCGGGTCCAGTGAGTAAAAGAGAGTTAAAACTGACACCCTGGCAACGGGCAGCAGCGTCATGAACCACGCGCAACTTCCCCGGTTTGTTAGCATTAACAACTCCAAAATGAGGCAGGTACCAAACATTAGGTGAATCTGAAGCCAAATTACAGGGCTCCGCATAACCCTTATTAATCATAGCGTGGATGTTTTGCCTATAGCAGTCAGCATAAGAACTATCTTTACTGAACCTCCTTTCTAAACTATTAAATCTTGACAAAGCTAATGGATAACTATTCGGTATGGTAAGATTGTCAGAGCGCCATAACAAGCCAACTTCGAACTGTCCACTTGGTAAGCGGCGAGTAGTATCCTCGAGAACTTGTATAGCACGCTCATCCGATGCAGATCGCCTTTGCTGTTTCACAATACCTATAGATTCGAGCTTATAATTATCCTGAATGAGGTTCTCTATCTCAGTGAAGTCATCTGACGTGATGCTATGGTTGATAAATGCTATCGGCCTTGTCCTACTAGAAGTACACCCAAAAACTACCCAACCTAGGGGTGTAAGACATGCGGCTGGTTGTGATTTCGACCCCTGTTGCACCTCCTTAGGAGTCAACAAACTCCAGTTGTCAATACCAATAATTAATTTTGGTTCCGCATTTTCATAAGTAAGATTAGGAATAGATAAATGCTTAATATCGTCACGACTAATCGACTGCCGAGCGATTCCTAACTTGTGTACAGAACGAGCCTTATGGATTTCATGATATACGGTTTCATTTAGACCCTTAATAAAGAAATCTACGTACTCGACTTCGGTCAATTTAGACAGTCCTCCCATACAATCGACTCTAATTTGAGATTTAGGACCTCTAACACCTAACTGTGCTGTTATCTCACTGTCAATGAATGTGCTAGATGAGCCATCATCCAAGAGCGCGTATGTATTTACGAAACCCTTAGGGCCCCTAACCGTTACCGCAATGACCTTCAAAAGAGCTTTGAGAGGTCCCTCCGTAACAGCATGAGAAATCGTCTCGATCTTTGTCTCATTGGTAATAGTCGGACCTGACGTCTCGGGTTCGACATTTAACAAAATCGATTCAGAAGTTGTATGAGAATTAACGCGGTCAAAATTGTGTAATAACTTGTGATGTCTAAATTTACAGCCAACTACCTGACATAAGGTTTTAGGATTACATGACCTATAACGATGCGAACCTCTTTTTAAACATCTCATGCAAACTTTTTGCTCGCGTACCCAATTCAGCCTGGCCACGATGCCGAGACGATAAAAACTGTCACAATTGTCAATAGCGTGACATTGTTGACAATATAAACAACTAATAATTTTTAATTTATTTTCTGAAAAATGCGAATTAATATGATTTTTATTTACAGGCAGCTTTGTACTAATTGCGTTAAATGAATTATTTGCTTGAAACGTTTTTGAGCTGTGAGGCTGATTTAATAAGATGGCCTCCGTAACCACGCCGAATTGAAATTCCGTAGTAACTTCCTCAGTTAAAAAGTCGGCTAGCAGCTCTAACTTTGTACAAAAGCCTAAACTAAAACGGGGCTTTGCATAGTCTTTCCACCGTGCACGCATTGCTGGAGTTAATTTTAAAAGAAGCGAATTGTATAACTCGGGTGACTCCAAATATGATCTATTATTTAAAAATTTCATAACTGCTATGCAACTGCGCACACGGCAAGCAAAGAAATGCAAGTCCTTGCCTTCAAAATTAACATTCGGTAAAGATCGTACAGCGGCTACCTCTTGGAGCACAATGAGCTCAGGGCTACCGAACTGTAATTCTAAAATAGCTATGACTTCGGTAGGATCGTGCGCCGTAGCTAAGAGAGCGCCGACGGCCTCCCGTGCAGCGCCATAGAGCGCAGTATTAATCCGAGATAAGTTGGTCATAGGAGAATATAAAGATTTCGACTCATCGTAAGCTCTCTTAAACGCGAGCCAATCGAGGCTCTTACCATCAAAACAAGGAAGGCGACTTTCCGACCTATCCTTAGATAAGTTTTGTATTGCTTGCGCTAAAAGAGTAATATCTGAAGGAGGATTAGGAATAGGTAAGTGGGTACCGTGCGTGCGTGCTCCGCTCTGGGGCCTAACTGGTGTCGGATCGGGCCGTTGACACGTAGGCAACGTAATACGATCGCAAGGGACGCCATGGCCGGCGGGTGAAGACACTGGGTGATGAAGCGCGGCAGCCGAGGGGTCGGGACCGCCGGGAAACACAAAACAGGGTGCGTCCGCTGTGACAGCTCCGACTGGTTGCTCTAAAACAGGCACACTAAAGGAAGCCCCAGGGGTGGGACTACCGGGACGCAAGGAAATAGGTGCGCCCACTGTGGTAGTACCACGGGGTTCAAGAATGCACTGATTTACAGGCGCTGAATTATCAAGCCACTCATCTACATTACCTCTGCCGCCTCGACTACTGCCGCGACGGCTATTACTTGATTCAACTTGTATCTGAGCTATTTCCGCACGTAATTCGAGCTCTAGCGCTCTAGCCTCCGCTTGAGCAATTTTTCGAGCGTAAGCCGCTTGTATAGCGAGAGTTCTCGCTCGAATCGTCGCAGAAGAATTGGATGTTCCTGAAACAGACTCGTCGTCCGCCGCGAGGACAGACTCGACGGGTACGGGTGCGGGCGCGGCACCAATAGGCATGCCAAAGTCGGGCAGCGGTGCCTCGCCTGCACTCGCCATTAATACCTTACTCTGAGCTCGAGTAATCATGCTAGTTACGAAAATAATAATAATGAAAAAATATTATAAGTGAGAAAAAAAATTGCAAGTAAAATTGTATGAAAATATTACCTTGTGAAAATACTTAAATGCCGGGCGAAAGGACCAAAATGTAACGGAGTAAATAATAGGGTGGATAGCTCAGAGTAATAATATATTAAAGTAAAAGAAAACCAATATAAAATATAGCGAAATAAAATACAAGTTAACAAGAAGAAGAAAAACAGAACAACAATGACAACCTTCTGTCAAAATAAAGAAAAAGTAAAAAACATTAAAAACTATTTGTGAACCTGCCTGATGGCCAGTTCTTAACACTCGTTATTAATATAATTAAACCATATTAACTTTATTTACTTGTGTATGCAATGTATTTTACATTATGTAAAAATTGTACATAATGTAAAAGTTGTTGTTGAAAACTTTAGTTATATTGACTTTATAATTTTGCAATCAAATTTAAATGTCACTATTTGACCTAGGCATAGAATAATTGCTTGTAACAAGTAATAGGAATCAACTCGCGGCTTAAACCATGTTAAACTCAGAAACAAAACAACACAACACAACTTTATTGCTCGTTTCAGAACTTTTTATACATTACTTTGAGTAAAAAACATACATTGAATAAAATAGATACCTAAATTATTTCCATGAATTTCACGCTGTTATCTGCGATAGATAAAGCGTCGCTGTGGTCGTTTATCAGGTTGGGCAAATTTTCATAACGATCCGTTAATGTTGATTAAGTCGCTAAGGCGTTTTATAAGTGTGTACATACATAGTAACAAATATATTTTGATTATTTAATACCTCAATCTGAGGATTTTCTCCTCGTTGTATTGTATCTATACAATCTAGCAAAACCTACCTGTGTTCACTAAGGTTCTCAGCATTGTAACAACAAGCGGCTCTTCGTCAATAATAATAGTAATTAAGAAAAAAATAAAGAAACATTTTTGGTCTTACAAGCAATACAAAAGTTAAAAGAATGATTATATCAAGCTTAGAACACCTTTTAATACTTGATTTAAATATAAGTGAAATACGTCGTGAATACACGAAAAGAAATGATGAATGATCTAAAAAATGTTTATTTACTTATTAATTAGATTTAGAATTAATATGGTATACTATGTAACTATTTATCTTTCATATTATCTTTTCCAATGCAAGATAAGTTAAAAAATTTCAGCTATGATTCAGACAATGTCGTAGTTGAATAATTGTCTAAACAGTGACATCTTTGTCTGTTTATAGACAGTTATTCAGTTTTCAGTTTACAATTACTGCTTTATAGCCAACTGTAGGTGTGTCCTATCTTATGATACTGCAAGTACTCATGTTGTTAATGTTAGTACCTCCAATTAACATTTTTATACCCATGAATCCCTATCTCCGCGTAGATCAGTGGTGAGAACAGTTACTCGGCCAGCACGTTCGATTCCTACCTTAATATTCTAATATTCTTGATTAACACAATAAAAATTCACCCTAATCCCAGCAATTCAATTCTCAGTTCTCATATAAATAACGCGTAAATACGCGCTTATTCCGTAGAATGACATTTTATGTAATTTGTACTTACAGATTAAAGTTTTGAAGAACTTCTAGTCGGCGCTAGCATAAGTTGGACGTGAGGCTTTTAAAGCATGACAAAAATAATTTCAAAATCGTTTATATGTCCGCAACAAACACACAATTCACTCTCAATAACAACTAATTTCTGTCTTCCTCTTTGTATTTCTTTTATTGATTGCTGTTTCGTACACTTGAAACTAAAATCAGATGCTCAAGTATTAATTCTTATTGTCCACAGATGGTATGGGTAGGAGACACTTCGTCACATTCATGTTGTTCCTCGGCATGGCGAACGCGTACGTCATGCGGACCAACATGTCCGTTGCCATTGTCGCTATGGTCAACCACACCGCTCTACCCGTTCATACTGAGGACATCGACACGGAGTGCGGCGATGTCTCCAACAAAACAAGTGTTAGTATCTTATATTAATATCTAATAATTTGATATTTTAATGGGCGTCTGTTTTAAATGCATATATTACTATAATGACATGTGCGTGACGTCATATGTGAATTAGGGTCAGATTTTCCATTTATCGGCTTAGCTATGAAACGAGCATTAAGTTAAATTTGCTTAAATCTGGATTCTGCGTTTAGAATAGAAAAAAATATACCTGTGCAATATACATACCGAGTTATTGGAAGTTTTCATAACCAGAAAAGAACTTCTTGTGCTGTTCAATAGTTAAAATGGTATTCAATATTAAAAGCAAATTAATATAATAAAAGAACAAGAGATTATCAAAAATAGTCGTCTGTATCTCAATTATATTATGCCTTGTATTCAATTAACTGTATTTGAAGCGAGTCGCCTGTACCCATGTATAAGTTTTAATCGAATGCAAATAACTATCACAATCGTGTTTCTCATCAGGAACTACTATTTATATAATATATAAAAGTTGTTCCTGGTGACATGCACTATTATGTATTTTTCAGTCAATGGGAACTAGGATCGTAACGTTATCTTACGCTTGAAATAGACTAGAAGCATTGTTCCATTTAATGCAGCTAAATTTGCTGCTCAATTAAAATTAAAATTTTCTCTTAAATGATTACCCACAGGTTTTGTACTTTCTATTGCAGACTGTTGCGTTACAAGACGGCTCGTTCGTCTGGTCCTCTACGCTGCAGGGCTACATCTTATCTTCCTTCTTCTACGGCTACGTTATCACGCAAATTCCCTTTGGGATATTGTCCAAGAGGTAACATACCTATACATCATTTACAATAATTCTTCACTATAACGTAATTTTATTGGTAATATCCCTTTGGTATCTGATTACCATCAGGCGGAATCCCGGCTCTGCACTTTTGTTGTCAGCAAAAGATATGCTATTTGCATGCAAACTTCTGTTCAGTGTAGAGGATAATGAGCGGCGTGTGAATTAAATATACCAAACTAATTTATTCTATATAAACCACTATCTATACAGTTACAAAATTAGCTTTTCTCATAGCAATACTACTCTGTACTATGTGGCACATCTTAACTAAAAAGTTTTCACTCAAAGATTTGTGTATTCTTCACCATCAGGTATGGAGCCCGTTTGTTCTTGGGCATTGGTATGTTGATCAACTCGGTATTTGGCCTGCTAGTGCCAGTTGCTGCCGCGGCTGGCGTCGAGTGGCTCATCCTTGTGAGGTTTATCCAGGGTCTCGGAGAAGTGAGTCTGTCTTATAAATAGTTTCCACCAAAGTTACACTTAAATCATAAATAATAACGCCTAGAATGAAAGTTCCATCATCCATCATTCGATCCGACAAACAGGCTGTGTATTTTCAAAAAATCTAAATTGTAATAACACATCTAATTATATACATTAATAAGTATTTACTATCAGTTTTCTATAATAATTATAATATATTTCTCAAAGTCACACCAATAATCTAGCAAAGTAAGCATCATTTAGAGCTTGTGTTATGGATACTAGATAATGGAGAAATATAGATTATAATCCCTAGAATTGTGCGTTGAAAAAAAGCGTTCGGGTAAAGTCGACAGATTCCAGGGTTAGGCACCAACTGGTGCGTGTAAATCCATTCTAGACGTTACTATTTTATGACTATACTTTTAATATGTTACAAACATTTGTTGCATTAAATTTGTCACTTTTATTTCTAGGGTCCAATTGTACCCTGTTCACATGCAATGTTGGCTAAATGGATTCCACCTAACGAGAGGAGTAGAATGGGAGCGGCTGTTTATGCTGGTAAGTGAATTCCAAGTTTATTCTGTCGTATGCAAAGTTTATTTTACCAAACCTAACTATATTAATTATATGAATAATTGATTGTTTAATTTTATACAAGAACGTATGTAATTATTTTCTACCTAGGTATTTCTGTTAGGAATAACTACTAACTACTTATACAATTTTCTTTTGTTCTCCTGTCATTTCTCTACATTAAGTATTCAATAGATAAATATATGCAGAAGGATATCTACTTACCACCTTTTTATTTGACGAAGGTTGTCACCCTATAAAAAAGTGGCAAGTGAAGCAGTAGGTATACGCTTGATGACAATCAAGCCGCTCTGTACCGCTCTGTTGGTAGGCAGTTACCGTAGCCCATAAACGTTCTTAGCACCTTAGACACTACTAATACGTTGCTTACCCTTTAAAAACAAGAGAACGTAAAGTTGACGGTGCAGGAAACAACTTCCCCAGTTCCCAACTCATCGCTACCTCGAGGAGGTCTGGTGATCTTACTCGCCACACGAACACGCTACAACGTAGTTTTAGTTAGCTGCGATGTTTATGTAAGGTTGTTAACTTTACAAAAATACTATCCCAATCTGGCCCTGTTTCAACTATTAATTTCTTTGTCGCATGGCCGGAGTGTGGAATTCCTTACCGACACAAGTTTTTTCTACTTTATACTACATGGACTTCTTCAGAAGAGGTCTGATAAGGCACCTTTTGGCCTGGCTAGATGGAGGTGGTTACGGCAGTATGTCACATGCTATTCGCCATTTTTTATATAAAAATAGGTCTATTTTATTATTCTATCATTTTATTTAATAGGAGCTCAATTCGGCACGGTGATCTCAATGCCTCTGTCCGGGCTGCTATCTGAGTACGGCTTCTCAGGCGGATGGCCGTCCATCTTCTACGTGTTCGGCGTCATTGGCACAATTTGGTGCTTGGCTTTCCTGTTCCTCGTGTCTGAAGATCCCGAACAGTGCTCGAGGATCAAGGAAAATGAGAAGAAGTACATCGTGAGCTCATTGTGGGGCGCTGCAGGTTCTAGTGTAAGTATTATTAAACGACAGGATCACCTAGACTTCTTTCTCTTCTTCTAATAGAGAATCGTGAAGATCAAAGATCAGCTGCAAATTTTATTGGGATAAGTAGTTTTTGAATTAATTTATTTTTAAGTTATTGCATAAGATCTAAAATGTAACATGAGGTTCCCAGCGATTGTTTTGTATGTAAATTGTTTTAATTCTAAATTATAATTTTTTCAGTCGCCACCGATTCCGTGGAGCAAAATCCTGATGTCCATGCCATTCTGGGCTATAATGTTGGCTCACATGGGACAGAATTACGGCTACGAAACACTCATGACAGAACTCCCAACATTCATGAGACAAGTGCTGCACTTCTCTATCAAAGACGTAAGTTTATATTTGATTTAAAATTAAAAAAGAATAACGAAGTTGTAACGGAGTAAATAATAGGGTGGACAGCTCAGAGTAATAATATATTCAAGTAAAAGAAAACCAATATAAAATATAGCGAAATAAAATACAAGTTCACAAGAAAAAGAGAAACAGAACAATAATGACAACCTTCTGTCAAAATAAAGAAAAAGTAAAAAACATTAAAAACTATTTGTGAACCTGCCTGATAGCCAGTTCTTAACAGAAGTATCATAAAAACGACGGTCTTCATAGCTTAACTGCAAAGAATTATCTTTTTCATAAAATGAATAGATGTGTTTTATTTCTTTTTGAATAAATTTAATTGCACTCTATATGCTTTCATTCAAAGGTCGTTTAAAAATTAAAAATAACAAGTAAAAGCCTAAATTAAGGTTTAAAAAGTCATAATTTATAATAAGTAATTTAGTATAGAAATTGTCTAGGTGACTTGGTATTCAATACAGTGATTGCTTTCGGATATCTTTTAATAGTTGGCGTTTGAGGCAGATTGGTACGAAATTAAAAAGTCAACTAGTCATGAATAATAATAATGACACAGGATGATAAGCACCTATCTAAGATTAATAATACTTCTAATTTCAGCTGTAACAAAAATAAAAATTTAAAATTGTCTTCGAAATCAATCCAATTAATAAGATTGACAAAGATTCCTTAATTGTATTAACATTCGTTTGTAGATGTTATTATCTTGGCACCGACCCAAATTAAGAATACCTACGTCAATACAATTTCTAGTGAAATCCCGTTTAATACCTCCATTACTACTACGTATGATATTTACAATACTTCTATGAAAACATGATATTTTTTATAGTAATTTTTAACATACGAAACTAATTATAAGTATTATCCATAGAAAATAATATTTATATTTATACCATACATGTCAAATCCGTGGAAATTTGCCAATAATTGATGATGTAAATATAGTATATATATGTCGAGAAACAATTCATCTTACATCACAGTTTGGGTTCATAAATCATGACTCGCCTGAGTTGTCAGAGAGCTGGACAGTTCACGTGAGGTCAATTTGATTTTTTAAAACCATTCGCACGATATCTGTCATGCTCGTTCTGTCAATTAGGGAGCGGTTTTAGTTGAACAAATGAAATTACCGATAAGATTGTGTTTTAGCGCTCGTTTCTCTAGATTTTAGGTGCTAAAAATTACCTCGGAAGAACTCGTCATTGCGATTACGAAAGCAAATCAACTTACGCTATGGTTGGTCCTTGGATGGAAAAAAAAAGGTTTACTTTAGTTCCTCCATGCTAAGAAAAGCTCGTCAAGCCGTTCTTTCGTCCCGGTTGTCACGGCAACCGATAATGTTAGTGCGTCATAGATATTAAAGAGGTCAATAGCCCTAGCGTAAGTTTTAAGCTTATCAAGACTAGATGAATTTAGATGCGTTCAACTGATTAACGCAAATATAAAAAAAATCACGATCGCGACGGTTCAATTCGATTGAAACTCACACTAGGGGTACAGTTTATGGCATCTTCAAGTTCTTGATTAATAAAATATCCAATATCAGAATAATAATAGAAAACCCAGAATAAGGTTCCATATATCGATTTCCTGATAAGTGGGTATTGTTTTCTTAGCGTAGGTCAACACAATTTATTAATTTTTACCTACGTTTTGTATTTGAATTATAAAATGTTCTCTTTTCAGAACGGTTTCGTGTCCGCCCTGCCATATTTATGCATGTGGCTTTTCTCAATGTTCATCTCCGTGGTAGCTGACTGGATGCTGTCCAGCGGGCGTCTGAATCATACGCAACTTAGGAAGGTCATCAACAGTATTGGTGTGTGTTTATAGCTTAATTTATTTCGTTGAGTCCTCTGATAATCGTTGAATTAAAATATGTGGGGTTTAATATAAGTAAGGGCTTATGTTATGTAGCTAATAGGTACTGTTGCCTATGAACCTACCAGGATTTCCCAAAGTAGTCAATATCGATCCGGGAATTTTTTTTGCAAATATTCTATATTAGCTATTTACATTTGCATTGAACTTGGAAAAGTTTTAGAAATCCAACAAAAAAGGACTAGGTTACTATTTCGTACAAGATTGGAGGCCTCAGATCTAACGGACATAGTCATTAAGTTCTGACGAAAATACAACTACAAAGTATTGTTACTTGGGTGGAATCGTCTGTAAGGCGGAGGCCCTCCAAATGTGGGTGGATAATACCAACCACCACCTATCATCTCACAACAAGCAAAGTTCCTAAAACCTAATGCTCTATATCAATATATTCATGTGTTTCATTACAGGTGAATACGGGCCCGCTATCGGGCTGTTCATCGCAGCCAACACCGGGTGCAACCCCGCAGCCACGGTCGCCGTGCTCGCCATCGGCATGGGGCTTAACGGCGGCATTTATTCCGGTTTCAAGGTACTTTTTAGTTTTGTTTTTATTCAAGATCTAGCCGCGGACATTGACGGAGAGTGGAGATAAGCAATGCCAAATAAGTAGTCGTCCTATCTGATGCTAATAATATAACGAAGATTCCCGCTCCCGCAATACTCTCGGTACCGCCTCAGTGAGTGCAGTGCCCTTTTTGTTTCTTTTCCAATATTGCGTCGCTCTTTATCAAGTTATGCTGTTTCAACGAAGAATTTTGTTCTTGATGAATGCTAAAAACCCATTTCTAATGTGAACAGGTGAACCACTTGGACATTTCGCCACGTTTCGCGGGAATCCTTATGGCGTTTACCAACTGCCTGGCAAACTTGACGGGTCTGCTCGCGCCCATCGTCGCTGGTTACATCATTGAGGGCAGGGTGAGTTATAGAACAATTTTCTTTATTATCTATATCGTATTGTCACCGCGCCAGATTCTAAATAAAGTCTTGTCTTACCTAAGACTGCCTGCTGTATTAGCTAGCAATCGTATTGAGATTTTCTATGCAAGACATTTTTACATAGATACATGACAACCATTTAATCTCGCTTATGTAGTGGTTAGCAATCATGGTGAAGAACAAAACTAATGAGTCCAAATCAATCAACAACGTAAATGTATACGTCGCAATACTGGTCACAGGCCTTCTTACATGGTTAATTTAAAACAAAGGCATTTCTTAGAGAAATTCAGTTATTAAATATAGTTTTTACCTTATTTCAGCCGACTCAAGCGCAATGGAGGATAGTATTCTACATCGCCGGCGGCGTCTACATATTCTGTGGGACATTCTACAACCTGTTCGCTTCTGGTAAAAGGCAGGACTGGGACAACCCAGCCGACGACGAGAGCAACGCGAATAAGGCCGCAGCCAAGAAGGCCAACAAACTAGAGAAGAAAACTAAAAATCAGACACAAGCTGAAACCTCCCAATAGCAGGCCATAAAAGTTGTAAACGCGCCATAGACAGAATGTTGCGTATTTTTTAACGCTCAATTTTTTTAATTACTTGCCATTGCATAAACGTAAAAAGACCGGTAAAATAAATCTGTTAAAAAGATTTCATAATTTAATTTCTGTGGCAGCGTTTGGACCCCATGACAGTTAATTTCTTTTTAAGGTGAGATAGCGCAATGTGCAATTCTGAATATTAAACTTAACCTAATATTTTTTATTTAAATTACAATAAAGTTTTTCAAGGCCTATTTTTAACTTTATATTAAACAACCAGCGAATAAGTATTGTATTTTCAATGGATTATATGTGAAAGCTTACTTACAAATGCATAAATGTTACATATCTGAGGTTTGCAAGAAAAGGCCATTCGTCAAAGATTTGTGTAATTATGACATTTTCCTAGTGTGTGCAGTCTTAATTCATTGTTTTTTAATTTAACTCAAGAAATGCATGTTAACGCACATCAACAGGGCTGTGATATCTTGTTTTGCGAACACAAATATAACATAGAACTCTTATGGGGTCAACTTTTGACGACTTGTTATAATTTAATGTTATTTATTTATTAGTTATAATTACCATACAAGTATTGTTATAATTAGATTTATTGCTTGAGAGCGTGAGACGCGTAAAAGGTTAATCAATGCCGGATACAATAATGTTACCTACAGTCCCAGTCATAAATATCGTTATTTAAATATTACAAATAAATATAACTAAATAGTGCCATTTTTCAGCAGTTTTTACCAACTCATAATAAAAAATTTAAAAATTACCTATGTATAAACAGTAACAGATACTTCAACTCTGTATGTACTTGTGTTACCTACGCAATTGATTATCTAAAGTAATTTTATACAGTTTTTCTTTCAGTGGGTCTGATTCTGAAGTAAATTTAATGATCGAGAAAGAGTTGCACTGATCACATTCTCTCAATAAGACAGCTGTCATACTGCATGCCACTTTATGACTTCAATTTACGACCTCAATGATTAACAGCCGACACCTATATTCTATCTACAGTAAGATATAAGCTTACAAAAGTTAACCTAAAAATTTAAAATTGTTCCAATTCATAATTTTGAATTGGTGTATTTGCAAATAAAAATAACTTACAATTTATGGGATAAATGCCTAAAATAACTTAATTTTATTTCTTTAATACTTAGTTCCCTATCATTTTTTAATAAATTACTAAACATATCAGGCATTTCTTGTAACTGAACTGTGGTAGACTTATCGTTAGCTGTAGATAAAGTAATTGAATCTGACGTAAAGAAAATCTGACTTAATCTTTAACCACCTGTACATTCGTGCCATATGAATTGTCTATGGCGTCTTTACACCATATGATTTGACAGTTTTAGTTTTCGCTTTTTCCTATGTTTTTATTAAAAAGTATATTTAAGGGATATTATACTGAAAATCGATTTTGGTTTAGAATCAGACCCAAAACTTGAATCATATTAAATCTAAATAAATGGCAGAGAGGGTAAACGCATAATATTGACAATTTTTTAAATCAATGTCCTTAGTCTATGTCAATGTTGGTGCCAAACAAATAATTGTGTTGTGAACTTTCCGTGCAATTGTTTCGAAAACTTTCATTGTTCGCTTGAAGCGGATGTTGTTGCAAGATGTAAACCTATATTTTAGTAAGATAACTATGAAGTTTAAATATTTTAAAAATCTGTATATTTAATTGTGACGTCACTATCTAGACGTTACACGCCCAAAAGCTAATATTGTGATCGTTCTGTTTTTTATGGCTTTAAAAAAATAATAAAGCTTGAAACTACAAAGTTACTTTGATTCTTGATATTAAAGCGGTACGTTTAGGTATTAGGAATTTACAAACTCTATTTCTTATCAACACGTGCCTTGTAAGTTGGAGTACAATCGATTATATATATTCAACGATGCGTTGAACGCGTCAACAAGATGTAAATATTTATTTCATGCTACACAAATTACGTTTTTGTATAAGAACCTAAGCTAAGACTTTAGAGAAATACAAGAATGTTTTTGAATAAATTGTTGTATTATTTTTACAATAATAGGAATCATTATAGAATAACAGTAACTCGTTTATTATTATAATTAAATTATATGCTTAGAAAAGATGATTAACAAACTTTGTTGTAAAGTTGTAAACTAAACGCACCGGTTCCGCTGCGACACGGTTGCCCCAACATAAGACAACTGGAAGCCGAACGTATGTGGTCTGTCTTAGAATTAATAACGGCTTCTTTCAAAAATATCAACGAAGACTCGAATGACATCTGCTGAAGGGGAGACGTCGATGACTCCATGCCTTTTCTACTCATTGGTTCAAATATTCCATTGAAGGTCATGTAGTCAGCAATTAGTGTTAAATGTCGAGGATCCACAGTAATACCATAGACATTGAAGACATTCTGGATTTCTTTTATGATAACTTTATTGGCTGCTTCTATTCCATAAGTATTGGCTATTGCATGAATATCATTGCTGTACAGTTTATTCATATCAAGTATGTGATTATATTTGAACATCTGTAGAATATTGATGCCTTCTGTTTTTATGTAAATTATATCTTTTTCTTTGTTAACTATCGCTCTTTTTATATGCTTTACTTCATGTATTATAGATTTCATAGCCGTATCTCTCAGAGCTTGGGATAAGTCTACTCTTAGAAAATCAATAGGAAATAGTACAGTTAATTCACACCATTGATATCGTTTAGTATCAAATATATAGTTTGTGGCATTTTGTATGCTATCTACAACTGAATTTATAACCTTGTTCCCCTCTGCTGCTTCTTTGTTCATTTCTTGCACATCATTAGTCTCCTTAGCTTTATCCTCCACGGCTTCTATTTCGGCTTCATCGTCAGATTTTTCTTCTTCTCCTGACTCTGGATCTTCATACTCTTGTTCCTCTGCTCTCTTCTTGCGAATTTTAGCCTGAAATGGATAAGAAATAACACGATTACTATTGATCACATTTATATCACAAAAAAGTTTAGAAAATAGTAAAATTTTATGAATAAACATGATAAAATGTATTTTAAAATATATAACAATTATGAATTTCAATGCTGAGTTTCTAGTTTTTTGCTTAACAAAGCTTGCTATGAGCCAGACAAAGGATAAAATTGACGAATCAGAAGTGATCAGTTGTGATTCGTCCTGATAAATTGTAACCACTAAAAGCTTATACGAATCAAAACATATTTATCATTTGACATATTCAAACCACGTTGTTATAAACCGCATGACTAATTAGAACTATCACCAAGCAGTTTTTCCCTACATACCCTTTATGAAATCTCTTAAGGCGTATGTAAATGAAGATAGTTTAGTCTAAATTTTCACTGTAATCTATCCATGAAATTCGAAAGTGTGTACGCATTCTAAGGAAATATTATAAATTCTATGTGAAGTGAATTGTCGTAATTTATTCTAAAATGGCAATTTAATGGGAGACGTCGCTTAACATAAAAAAGGTATATTATGAAAGGATTGGCTATGGTTAACGTAGTTATCAAGTAACATTGTTAACCAATTCATCCACATCAACATAGCACCCTTGGTTTGTATGTTATATTTATACCAGTCCCTATTTAGAAAAGGTTATGATTTATGAAAACTATGTCTTTCTTTGGAGCTATTAGAATGAACCTGAATTTAGTAGTTATGTTTTAGTACTCATACTACAGAAATACAATCATTGACTAAATTGTGAATAATAACAAATAATTTTTTCAAAGTTCAATTTTTTTCAAAGTAGTGTTTAGGTAAATTATATAATCCAAATAATGGAGTAATGATAAAATCAAAGATTTACTTACATCTGTGTTATCGTCGTCTTCATTTGGTCCCTCATCATCGGAACTGTCATTTGCGGGCCGCTCCTTATCTTGTGCAGGCTCATCAGCTTCTTCGTCATCTTCATTGCCTACACGTCTTTGTCTCTTTTCTTTGTCCGATGCCCATAGAACACCGCACGATGCTTTCGCCTGTTTTCGGATAACTGCAAACATTTCTTCAAAGAACTTCTTCTGCATGTGCCTTATTATTTGAGATGGTTTGACAGTGTACTGAGACTTGTATTGAGCGTGTGGTAAAAATGTGAAGCGCATCGTCGTTTTCAATTCTCTGTCAGGATCTGTCACGATTTCACACTGCACATCAATCTTTTCAAGTACATCTGCGACTGTAACTCTGTTTAATTTTTGTCTTAGTTTCTCAGCTTTTCTCTGTGCATCTGGTAAGTCACTAAGAAGTGGTATATCCATATTAGGTGTCTTAAGTTTAGCTGATGCAGTCATAAGAATTTCTCTAAGACGTGGAATACCTAGTGTTACGTTCATGTCACCTCGACCAGCAAAATGGAATGTATTCAGTGTCATCTGAGTAGAAGGTTCACCAATAGATTGTGCTGCTAATAGCCCTACAGGTTCACCTGGAGCTGCCATTGATTCAAGAAATTTAGAATGCATTACTTCCGCAAACTTCTCTTTGTCTGTATAACTATCATAAATACTTTCTTGACGAATTTTTAAATATGATTGAATAATTCCATCTAGGTGTTCGTTTATAACACCAAATTTATATTCAGGTGAATATGAGCTAGGTAGTGGATCTGGACAAGATTTTCTGATATATTGACGTTTTTCGTCTTCATCTAAAGAACGCCACATTTTTTCTAATTCCCAATAGAAAGGATCTCTACTTTTGTCAGTATGTGTCTTTTTAAACACAATGTCATTTTTGGCGTGTATTGAAAACTGAGCAAACCCACTAAGTCTGTGTTTTTTAAATGGGCTACCATATTTTTTCTTCCATTTTTTCAATGCTTTATGGCGTTTTGCTATATTTTTCTCATCTATATCTTCTTTGAGTTTCTTGATTGTTGATTTGCTAACTACAGCATTAGAATTTCTATCTAAAAACTCGAGTTGATTTTGTTTTAGGTATTGACATTTCAATACGTCGAGACCATCTTCACCATAAGCAAATTGAACAACACTGCCATCAGAATCTCTAACAGTATGATCATATGCTACATTTAAACTTTCTAAATGTTTTATTAAGCATCTTTGTAAATAACCAGATCGACTAGTTTTGACGGCAGTATCAATTAAACCTTCTCGACCAGCCATGCAATGGAAAAAGAATTCTTGAGGCTGTATGCCTGTCATAAAACGGCCGTCAATAAATCCTCCGGCTCTTGGAGAGGTATCATAAGGTGGGAAACTCGGTAGTGAGCGTCCAGATATCATCAATGGTGGTCTTTTACCTTCCAACTCAATTTGACCAAGTAAACAAGAAATCTGCATAGTATTAACTGTTGAGCCTTTGGCACCAGACTGAACCATTAACTGCAAATTATTATATGGAAATTTTTCTAGTAAGCCTTCCTTTAAGCAAACTGTATTAATATTATTTGTATATGAATCAAGCATATTTTTGTATTGTCTGTCCAAATTTGCCCTAAATTTAGGATCTTTAGTGTACATCTCCCCTATTGTATCTTTTAATTTATCATCATCAGTATCAGCCGGTAGTTCTGTGGCTTTTATAGCGGCAACACGCCCAGCTTCTCGGACAAGACAAACAATATCGTCCCTTTTTTTATTGGCTTTATCAACAACAAGAATATCTTTGACACCTAGGGTGAATCCAATCCATTGCAAGTAAAATGTGAAGACTTTCGAAAATGAACTCAAGAGAGCACTTGAACTGTCACCTCCATATAATTCAAACATACAATGTACTAAGCCATATGGTGTAGCACCATAGTGTGTTTTATCTAAAACACCACACAAAAGTTGTCCTTTTCTGATGATCACCTCAGCCTCGGACATGCTATTTGCATCTGTAAAAGGACTACCACCTGCTTTCCAAGGCATAGCCTTATATTTTTGCCAAGCATTAGAACTAATCTTTGCTTTTCCTTCAAGTGAAAGATATGGCTTCCCTTTAGGAATACTATTAATTATTATAGTAGATAATACTTGTTTTCCTGACCATAACACCATAGGTTTTAATATAGTAGGTGGAAGGAGTTTGATTTCACCTTTGTGATTAGAAAGTGCTTGGAACACCAACTGTTGATAGTCAGATTTTGTATAAAATGTTCCTCTCAATGACATTTTCACTCCAGATATAACATGATCTTGAATCAAACCACTCAATGGTGTACCATCTTTTGGCACAAGGTATTGTTTTCTTACAGACATGATATTATATGCTTCACTTCTTGCTATTTCATTTTGTGGGAAATGTGCATTCATTTCATCACCATCAAAATCAGCATTGTATGATTTACAATTTGCATAATGTAATCTAAGAGTTTTTTCGCCTTTAAGAATTCTTGCTCTATGTGCCATCATACTGGGCTTGTGCAATGATGGTTGACGATTCAAAATCATAACATCACCATTTACTAAATGTCTATGTACAATCTTTAAGCCTGAAGATTTATATTCATCAGGTGTAAGTAGTCTTTTAGCAAGACTTTTCCTCTTTTGAATAGAATCTGCAGGAATTCTTATAATCCTACCATTTTCAATTTCTAATTTTTCTGCACCTGGATGAACATTGGGACCATTGATTACCATTTTCCTTAACTCATCCACATTCCATTCTGTCACAGGGACAGGATATGTCAGTTTTTTGGCAAATGCATCAGGAATACCTATTTCATCAATATCAACATTAGGATCTGGTGTTATAACAGAGCGAGCTGCAAAATTGACTCTCTTTCCCATCATATGCATTCTTATTACACCAGTCTTTTTCTCAAGAATTTGTTTGAGACCAAGACTTGTTAGTCCTTGTCCTTCACAACTCAGAATGAAATTAACATCTCTTTGTAAGTCTTGCCATATCATATGCAATTTTTCTGGTGGTGATTTTCCCATTACAGATTCATAATAACCTCTTGGCTTTTGGTCAAGGTTATTAATTGTTGTTTGTTGATCTGATGATGAGAGCACTTGCAAGATAACTCTTGCAGTTAAAGCACAGTTCAATATGTTCTTGTAAACATTTGTTTGTGGATGTTCTAATAATTCTCCTTGTAACACATTGCATGGCCTAACCGACGGTGGAAGCACAGGGACGACTTCCATAAAGAATAAATCAGTGACAGGTTTCTTTTTAGCATTTCTTAAAATTGGTAAACAAGTCATTAAAATATCCTCATCATTTTCAGCAATACTTGTACAAAAGCGTTTTATTTCATCAGGCATTAAAATTTTTATACCTTTACTAGAACCATCAGCACTATAATTGTACATTAACTTGCCTTCTGATGTAGTAACTTTGATTAATTTGTTTTTACAAAATGCACATTTTTTGGAAACATTAATGTTTTTAAAATAGTTGTTTAAAACCTTTGTCCTTAATCTATCAGTATCTTTATTCTGAAATACTTCTGTTACTGGATCAGATTTTTTCAAAAGTTTCAAGTATTTTTTTATTAATTTGTTATGTTTTTCAGGAGCTTCTTCAGAACAAACTTCCTTTATTTCTCCTACATTTAATGCGGCTGTTACATGGCCAGCATCAATCAATTGTAACTGAAGTTTTAGGAGTAATTTCATATTATCATCCATTTGAACTTTAAAACATTTTAAACAGCTGATTCTAAAAAGTGTGTAAACATTTCTAATAAATAGAGGATTGACAACAATAAGAGGTAGTTCAATATGACCAAAATGTCCCGGGCAATGTAATTGTACATTGCTACAAGTGGCACATGTATCGTTTCTGTCTCGCACTGGTCCTAAAGCAGAGTCGTAAAGGCCTCCCGGTATAGGATTACCAAGCGAATCAAACGATGTAGTGTTAGTTATTTTAACCACACTTAGCTTCTTAACATCTTCATCGGTGAACATCAAAAACTGGACAGAATCCGGATCCACAGAGGTCATCCCTGTGAGGGCCGAAGTAAATGAAGAATTTGCCATGATGTATTAATTACTGCAAGAATTATAACGACATATTAAGATAATTATTTTATGAATTAACACGATTTATAACCTCTAAAATTACACTGAGATGTATTATCAACATAACTTATTTTTGACATATTAATACATACACTTTCACTATCTTTGTTATTATTTTTATAAACTTCATGAATATAAAATAAAATTGGCTGTAGCACGATTTCAACATGTGATATGATTCCGAATTCCGATATGATAATATTTTTAATTCCATTTTCTTTAATTTTCCCCATTAAAGGGAAGGCAAAGGAATCCTTTACACCATGGAGTTTTAGATGACTAATGACAAGCACCGCAATTTATTTAATGACTCACGAGAAAAAAATATTGAAAACAGAATGCAGCAAACCTACAAATGAATGAATAAAAATGAAGCAGAAAAATCTAGCCACCAAATAGATTGTATCCAAACAGTATTTGTATTCCATATATCACCCCTTTTTGGCATGCAACTAGACCATCAATCTAAATTCAAAAACAACCAAAAATCAAAAATTTAATTCAAGCACTGAAGTAATGATTAGGAAAAAAGATTTAAGTTATTAGCTATGAAATAATCTTTAATTATTTCCAATGCATTTGTATGCCAGTTTTTTTCTCATACATAGTTCCTGTTATGACGATTTAAAAGAACTTAGTAAATAAGTCTATTTAAATAAAGATATTTAGACTAGAGTTTGATAAACTTTAAAACTGAGTGAATATTTGAGTCTTCTTAACAATATTGTCTATTAGTAATCTTTTCTTTTGTTCCTTAAACCGATTAACCGATTTTATGCTTTTTTTATTGTTTATTTAGTATTAGCAACAATAGCAACATTTTAAAAAGTTAGTCAAAATGGCGGCTCAAGATGAAGTTGACGTATGTGAAAGTTGGGAGGATATGGATGAGATTGGTGTAAGTTATAATTGTAAATGTCGTTGATAACATTGACTTCTGAAAATCTCGTCTGATATAAAATTATCTTATCGAGTATTCCAATGTTTCAGTTAGATCAAAAGATCAAGCTAATGTCCAGTGATTGCGTACCTATGAAAAACCTCAAGGGTTGCAAGGTTACAGTTGAGGATAACGCGTGTATTGGAGCCCAGTGCGTAATGCCAGAACCAGCAATTCGTATCTTGAAGCGACCTTCAGCATCAGGGAGCGGGCAAATGAATGGCGAAAGTCGAGCACGGCCTGTCAAAACACTTGAACAAAGACAGAAAGAATACCAGGAGGCACGTCTACGGATACTTGGTGAAGCGCGGAGCCCTGAAGACGTTATAGATGACAAGTAAGCTAAATTTAGAGTATTTTTTCACGCAACCCAAGTTTATATAATCAAGAAATCACATTTATCAAATGTCACTTTTATAAACTTGGCAAGTTAATTCAATTGTCTGTTTCAAAAATCACGTGCCGTTGTTTTTTAATTTATATAAATAATAAGAATTTTTTTTTGTATCTTATTTTCAGTTTAAGCCGGTTGCAAGATAAACTTCAGGCTAATAATCTAAATGAAAATCAAAACCAGAATAGTGGTAAATCAAAAATTTGTCAAAATGATAATAATGCCAAAGGTAAGGAACGGAAAGTGTTGACAAGGTTACCACCCAGTGCAACACCAACTGTGGTATTCCCATCACCACCTCCTCGAGGGGTTCTAGTGATACGTACACCAAGGGGACCAGATGGTACTAAAGGATTTGTAAGGAGGTAGCATCCATTAATGAACCTTTTAAAATTAAATTAGTTCCATCCAAGCAACTTTCCCATTCTCTATAACTTGAATTCTAGTGTTAATGTTGCTTTGTACATCTTTGTTTATGTGTGTGACAATTAAATTTTACAACTTGTAATTCATTTATTAAGTATTATAAATATTATTATTTAAAATAATCCTACACTTGTAGGCTCTTTAACTCAAAAATGGATTTTAATATTAAATCATGGGTATTTTGAAATACAAAAAAATATGAATAGATAAACGCTAAATGTAAAATTTGAAGAAAAATTTATTAAAAGTGTTACAGGTAACTACTAAAACACACACTCAAACCAAAATTATGAAAAGGAAGAACTATTGAAAGAGAAACTATTGTACTGTTTACCTCAATATTTCAATAGTATGTATATTTTGATGTTCATTTTAAACTGCAACACAAATTCAGCACCTTCACATACATCATTTTATATCTAGGCATTTTATGTTTTGTTCTCAACTATGTTAGAATCATAGTTGAGGGCAAATTGACATTAGTTTTAGTAGCTCTTAGTACCTATGGGTTACTGTTATTTTAATAGTTTACTAGTGAATAGAAAACCTTTAATAATAGTTTTGAGAAAGGAATGGTTAAATAATGAATTTTCTTCTATAATTGTTTTGAAAAGGAGTGTATATTTATTATAACTTGAATTTTTGATTTGAGTGTGTGAAATAATTTTAAAAAGTTGTATAGAAAAAAAATGAGTGCTCACTTCAGGGAACAACTTCATCTATTGTGATAAATTTTTAGCTGAAATATCAGATAAGAAGTAATTTCAGTGACAACATGACCTGAACACTCAAAATATTAATTGTATGCACATGGATTCAATTAAGTCTGCTTGTTTGGTAATCTCTTTAAATTATATGTTTTTACTATCCCAAAAATTTTTCTGACACACTTCTCAGTTAATTATCAAATTTCATGGCTTTTATTTTATTAGTTCATAGCTTTTCATATAATGATGGATTGTGCCAAAATAAAGATGAAGACAAATATTGTATTATGGAATCATAACAGATGAGTAAAATATAATCTATGAAGAAAAACTTTTGTATTCCTGAATATTTGTTTGTAATTAAGATAATTAACTCGACAGTGACATAAATAAGGAATGTAGAAGTTAATAGTTTATTTTCGATAAAGTTACTAATTTAATAAATTTCCAGACAATAAATACGAGAAAATTTGATGCAGTTGCTTGGAAGTTATGTGCCTAGATACATTTTGGAGTTTGATTAAAGATATATTTTAAAGATTATGTGTAATAATTATTTATAAAACTAAGTGGTAGATGAGTAAATATTATTTTCTAAAGATAAGAAAAAAAAATACAATAAAAATTAATGTTTCTTATTGAAAGCTTGTATTTTGTCAATATGCAGTATTTTATTACCATGTGCATAAAATTAATGATATTCGAAATTTTAACACAAAGTTTTTATATCTAGTTTTTCTACATTGTATAGTATATTTTTAGGTTAAGGTACTTGCTAATTGTATATTTTTAGCTTTATTGTTTATTAAGTTTTTAATACTCCAATTGTATTTGTGTTACAATTTAAAATGGATATAGGTATACAACTTTACCACTATGTTTAAAATGACCAAATATTGATATTAAATTATTACTTACTGTATGTGCATGTTGAAGGCTCTAATTATGTACAATTGTAAACACAAATACGATTATTGAGTTATCTAAGAGTGACTGAGGAGCATGTTAGGTTTTCTACAGTTATTTCGAATGCAATGTCTGTTATCTCTTGGCAGTATAGCCATTAATACTAGTCCTAGTTTATGAACCAGTTGAGGCTTGCAGCAGTAAATTACTTAATTCAAATTATTATGTATAAATTTGCAATAGTTCTTCAGTTTAAGTTTAATGTATTTTACCACAAAATCAATCAAGAAAAAATAATTTGTTCTTTCAAGACATCGAGCCTCTTGTCTGAGTGTGGATTATCTTCTACATTCAGACCTTTACATTTTCATAATTAACAGGTCTATATTTTGGTCTTCTATTACTGGTCAAATGCATATGAGAATAGCTCTCTCGCAGATGTAATATGAAACCCAAAAGTTGATATCGTATTTACAAATTTAAATTTAATTTTTTCCATGATGGAACAAACTTTAGACATATGCAAATTAAGTATTTTATTGTCTTAATTTCTGTGAACATTCTGAAATAGCCAACTGTGATAAACATATCAGTCAGTACATTGTTATATCGAAATAAGTGTCTGGTCGTGTGAAACCAATATAGGGTAAGTTTATAATGTAACTCTGAGGATTGTGATATAGACTAATCATTGTATTACAAGCCTTACCCCATCTATGAAGCATTATACAGAAGAGTAGATAGTGTAATTAATGTAATTCCTTTGATACCTAATATTGGGAGTTAGTAAAACTTTTTTACAGTTACATGTTATTGTAATTTCTAAATTCAATTTTTATACTGCGAGACTTAGAATAGATAGATTCATATTTCATAAGCGAAAACATTCATACAGTCGACCTCAGAAGTGTATTATCACCATAGTACAATGTCACAAATTATTACATTCGTAATATTTAGTATGTTTGTTACCACGTCACACTTAATAGTTGGTATGGCATGGTACAGTCATAGCGAAAAGATGTTGAAGTCACTGTTATATTGTGGAGACCAGTGCTTTATAATCAAAGTATTGAAAACCGTTAATTTGAACAAACCTGTCAGAGTTCATAATCTGTCGAGTTGATCATCTGTAAAATTGAATTCCTTTTCTTATTCGAGTCGTTATTTGAGGTGACAGTACAACATGCGTTCTGTCGGATGCCACTTTGACACCAGTTCACATTATGGCGGTTTTCAATATTTAGAGTGTTAATAATATTTCAATACTTGAATCTCATGAGTTGGATTTTAAACTAATGGTGTTCATAATAATACAAACCTAAATACTTAAAATAGACTCTATTGTAGTAGCTGTTAGGTGTTGTATACGTATATATTTAAAAAGCTTTAAATGCATACCTAAATTTCTAGACATTAATATACTAGTATTAATCTACTTCTGAAGGCGACTGCAATTTCCACAACTCCGATGATAATGGGTTTCTTTTCAAGTTTGTTGTCAATGCATTGCTGTTTTACAGCAGGTATCGCATTTACATTACAGTAAAGTTGTCAGCAGAGAATTTGCAATAAATTGCAAACGATGGCCACTGAATTTGTAAAACTAATATTGTAACTGATAAATTTACAATAATTTGTAAATTAAACGGTATGGACTATAATCCAATAACATACGTTTGAATTATTTATATAGCAGATTTGGGATGATATTCAATATTGGCAAATTGAGAAATTATCCTAATTGCTACTTTTAATTAACTACAATTCTATATAAAATTAGGTTTCATGTGTTATTTCTTTTGTTCCAATAAAATTCGATAATGAAATAATTGAACACAAATACGTACGTATATATATATTCCTTTTCCTTATGGTTGTATCCTTAGAAAAGCCTACCAAAAATATAGCGGCGTTATCGTTTCTAATTGGAGTAATAGAGAGACATGGACCTAATTTTATTTAGCAAAGTATAACTCTACGAGTTATTTGCTCTAAAAAATTTGAAAGCCAAAACTTTTGATCTCTTCTTTCCAATAGGTGAGCCAAATTTGCGAGTTTCCGAACGGAAATATTTTTGTAAAATTGTACGAATTTGTACAATATTTATAGAAGTTCAAAAGCCGAGGATCGCATATAATTATTGTATGACAATAAAGGTAGCGGCAGTAGGTATTTTACTATCAAGGCGCTTTTAAATTGGAGGGTTGTAATATGGCTAACTAAGGACTAAGTACTAAAAGGACTAAGACTTTTTTCTTTTAGGCATATAAGTGTTTATATTGGGATAATGTCTCTGTATTGGAAAAAAATTAGTGGTTGACGTATGTCTTTGGTCGAGGCGTCATATATTTTATAACATCTCATTTATAGGAATGCACAATGTGGATCTTGAGCGAGTTCATACTCGACTCGCCCTTGTCCGATTTTCGGGCGGCGGTGCCCACAACCTTTTTGAGTGATAGATCCGCCCCCGTCATTTGAAAAATTTCTATATTCTATAATTCAAATAATAATCTGTGGGCGCTTTCATCCAATTTTATTGAAGCTCGTTGCCCTTCGCGTCACCCCTCCAAGAGTTTCAGCAGAAGGCGACATAGTCAATGCAGGGTCCAACAATTACTTCGTTTTAATTGTGAATTGTTAGACTTGTACCGATTAATATTTATTGGGTAATGCGTATATATAATCGGACAGGTTTTCTGATTTTTTTGGTTATGGCGGTGACAGTTTTTAGGACGTTTTTTTACATTAAATTACTAACAGTAAGAATATCACAGTGAGAAAATACCTGTAATGTTGTGAATAATACGAATTTAAAAATAAAGGCTCCATATTACATTAGAAAGTGCCTATGTACTGACTGTTATACCGTTGTCTTTGTCTTATTCAACCCTCCAATTATTATGCGGTTCTATGACAAAAATGTTATGACTAAATGACCCCACGGTTTATTTGTAAGGTAATTGTAAGATAATTTATTCTGATCACTGGGATGGAGTTATTGTGGAGCACAATACAAAGGAATATGTACATTGTCGATCGCTAGCTGAAAATTAATTAGAATGTTATGTCATTTCTATTTGTATCTTTATACTCAAGTTGTAAATAAACTGGTTCATGTTTTATGAACAAATTTAGTGCCAATTAACATATTTATTGCTTGTGCTAGTTGTATTTTAATAGGGCTTTGATTTAATTCTTAGTGAACCACATTGATCTTCAACAGTGAGTGCATACAAAATAATGACGTCGATTAAACTGGCACTCTTACTAAAATTATGCTATACACCTCTCCTTTGTTTTACTTCAATCAAAAAGGGATAGAAGAACTTTTGGAAACCTTATGCCTACGTAGAGGATCTCCCTTTATATAAGCAATGTTTTTAGAGATTCGTTAAAATAAGCGAAAATTTCTTACGTATTGCCATTTTCGAACTTCAAATCTATTTACCGGCTTTCAGTCCTCTAGCTAGTAAGAGTAGCACTGAGGGTGTATTATAAAGCCATATTTCTATTTAGTTTAATGTCTGTTTATTTTTTGATTCTATATTAACTCTCTGTTGTTGATAATAAAGTTCAAAATGTAGGTCATTCGCAATCCCATTTCATTTTACATCCATTCACATTATGAGGTTACAATGGGCTTGATTATTGATACCTTATGTATCTACTATTTAAGGTACTCTTAACTTAAGTGTTTCCATATCTTCTTTTAATACTACTCAACACCAGCAAGCTAAGCACTTTAGCCTGACGCCAATGATAATGCCAGTGGTCATTACTGCGCAACAAGGCTTATTATCAGAAACATCTTGACCGATGGACTGAATTTTAACTGCAAACCCACTGCAACTTTACAGTTAGAATGCAGTTAACACGACTGCAATAAAACTAAAAACCAACCGTGCAACCCGATTGCATTCGGCGTGCAAAATTATATTGTAGTACCTAGTATGTGCTATTAACGACTATGTCCTTTAAGGTCGACAAAAGAATACACTTTAATTTAAAATTCTTCGCAAGCTATTTTCTCTATCTTAAGCTACCTAAACATTCTCGTTGCGCGAGCGAGATGACGAGATGCACTTTAATGCTTCAGAGAGTGTGGGTACTTCAGAATCGGGCCTTGCGTCTGATTTTTTTTGGGATCGACTAATGCTGTTGGCCTTTACACCGTTACCGGAGTTTTAAGGAGGCGAGAACCTTGGAGTGTCCTCAAGCCGTAAAGGGCGATTTGCCTCTGGAAGATTTCTAATCGACAGGCATTTACAGGATATATGAGTAGTTACATCTGTACCTTACAGATTAGGGCAACAGATTATTTTGACGGTCAGGTTGAGATATTACAACCCAATTATGGCCACCAAATATGTAGAAATAATAAGCTATCAAAAATAGTTAACCAAGGCGCTGCTGGCTTTTGTCTACATTTTGACAGCTGACGAGAAACACGATCAAGAATGTTCAAATCGATTGTTACTTCACACTGACACTTTCTGTGCCTCTGCACCGGATCCTCTATTTGCAAGGTTCTACACTTTAGGCCAGGTATTCCCAAACTATCTTGGACAAGAGACCCCTATTCCAAAATGAACTGATACCTCGGACCCCAAAGCCTCTATTGATAAATACCAAATTAAAAATTGAATCGGTTTTCATTTGATTGATTAAAACTGATTTCGACCCCAAGGGGTCAACGTTGACCACTTTGGGAATCCCTGCTTTTAACTACGCTAATGGCCGCGGCAAAAATAAGTTATTTGCCGCCCTTGTTTTAAAACACTGATAAATCATTATTGTTAAATGTTATACATTGCGATAGTAATATGTTTAGGCCGGTTTTTCGAATTTTGGAACGTAGCGATGTCAAAAATTGACACGTTCCATCTTTTAGATTTAGACCATCCATCGGTATACTGACCCATCTTTTAGTCAACAATCGGTTTAATAAATACACCAATGTTGAGAGAAAATAAGACTTAATCGCAATGTTAAGTTTTACCACGGATTGGTTGGAATATATTTATAGTTTTTTTAAAAGCTTGTGTAAGGCTTTATTTTATGCACATAGCTACCACCAAAATTTGATCTTTAAACTTTACAAAGTTGGGATATTTTAAAAATAATTCCTACCTACTATATGTAATTAAGGACATTCTCTAAAATCACGCAAATGTGACAATTATCGTCCGTGTGGCAAAATCTCTGATTAAATTTAGGATGTAGGTAAGTATAATAATATTCAAATTTGTAAAGTCTAGATATTATATCTTTTTATAATTGATAGATACTCCTTATTTTGTGCAGCCTTTATTTCTCTTCCTGCCTAGCCTCCTGCCTTTGTATTTGTTATTAATTAGTGGACTTAAAAATCGTCAAAAGGTCGACAAATAATGTAATTCAGTTTTAATTTGTAAGAAACTGGTATTTTAGTTTATAAATTCATATTTTTATCGAAAACATTATTAAAATTGTTAAAAAATTCAATTGTTTTTTTTTCTCATGTGCTGCTAAACTTTGAATGGAAATGTTTTAGAATTATTTATCAAACACAGTGAGTAGTCCTTTAATGTATATTTTTAATGTGCACAATGAGTTTTATTTTATTTTTCTTAATAAGGTACTTTTTTAAAATATGTTTCATTTACATCCTAGGCATAACATCCTTTGCAACAAACGCGTAATTGTGCACTTTTAAAATACATATATCCTGTACATTTGTATCATAAAAATCAAGTCAAGTTTTTTATGTTCCTAGTTTTATATAGTATATCTTCTATTTATAACACGGAAATGATATGTATATTTATTAATTGAAATACAGAATAACTGTATATTGCATAGTTAAGACCAATAAGTATGGGTGATTTATATCTAAAGATCGTAAAATCTACATAGAAATATAAAGATTGCCGGTAAGATAGCTTTTGATTAAGTTTCACATCCTGTGAATTTATACAGAGGTGATATATTATTGCTTCTAAATATCATGATCGTTATATTAATAACGAATTGCGTATGTAGATGAGCCATGAATTTTCACGTTTTCTAGAAAAAAACTGGTACTTTCTCATATATGTATATACCTATACGTACTCAAGTAAGTTTATTTATTCTCGTGAGACGATTCGTATGAGATACGTACATTTATTCACCGGTTAAGTCGACCGGTTCCTCTATTTGCATATTTGGATCCAACATTGGTATCTTTAATAGGTATCGGACTTGATCGACCGTAGCTCGTTACCTTAACGCAAACATTGGGCCAACCTGTTGGAATGCAATAAATATCACGCAATAAACAAGTCTTTAATAATTATACATTCAAGTTTAGTTTCTATCACAACTTGATACAAAATAGTAGTGTTTTGATAGCTATGGCTGCTTTGGAACATTTGAGTGAAAGGGATAAAGCTGTTTTGAGGAGCATCTTTGATCCTACAGCGACTATTGGCGACGTTGTCGACAATGGAGACAGTTTTGAAGAGGAAGAAGGTGAGTACCGATTGTGTGAAAAAATGTAGTTCGAGTTTGCAAGGGGTTTTTGTTAAGTACCATCGCGGGAAAAAGCCTGACTCCGGCTACTCGAAGGCTCTCGATAACTGTGATTACATAAATTTTATTTTTCGTTTACTGAGCAAGTAGCCAAGATGCTTTTCCATAATTGCTAGCTGTCCCTGAATGAAATATTTTAAGCATAGTTCACTATTATGCGTATAGTTATATTAGTAGGATATATACTAGATACATAAAGCCTAAACGATTAAAGGCTCTCAGTTTTACGATAGGTAGATAATAAAATGTAATATCAGAGCAAATATGTTGAACTGTCGCGCTACTGCGATGCATACACTACTGCGATGCATACACGCATATAAAAATTGTAACTCACATTATTTGTATTGTGTGTAATTAAAATTTTGATAATTATTAATATTATATTTCGATATTTGCTATAAGTAAAGCTTATATCTCAGGGCTGTGGCCTGCTACCGCAGATCGGGGGGAGAGAATGTACTGTAAAAATATCATGGATTGACTTTTTATTATTTATACCTATTTACATATTGATGAATCTATATAATATACCTTATTTACAAATACCTTATTATTTCAGAATCTGTTACGGACGCTCACAAGCAGTCGTCGTTGTTATGCTCTCAAGGCGTTCAGTTAGCGGAGGCGGGTAAGCTCGAGGAGGCCTTGAAATACATCAACAATGGTGTGGAGACTGCCCCGGACCGTGCAGCCGCTTACAACGACCGGGCACAACTGCTCCGGCTTTTGGAGAAAGACAATGGTGAGTAAGTAAATAGGTACCGTCAGTATCAATATTATTGAAGCTTTAAGAGTGCTTATGAATAGCTGTTTCAGAAAAGCCACCGTATTACTACCACATTAGAATCGTCATTCACTTATTAAATATACAATTATATCTTTTGATTGCGTTAATTGAATTAGTATTATGATTGCGTTTCTGAAACTGCGGATGTTTATAATCACTGAGAGCTCAGATAATATTGATGCTGACCGTACCTACTTACTCTTTTTATAAAAGTCATCTTTTTTGTTCGTATTTATTTATTTCTGTATGTAGCAATGTTGAATAGAATTTTGTAACTTAAAAACAAAAAAAGTTAGTTATCACAGTTCGTCAGCCACAGAAAAAATGTATGGTGATGAATATGATACTGACATATATTTTAATAACCATTGTTCATTTAATTTTACAATATTTACAGAAAAATGTATAATAATTGCCAATAAGAATATGTGTGTCCATTCTATTTTTTTGTTACATTCATACTACCCCCAGATGGGCACAGGCTTTCCTTTTTTAAATATATACTATAATATTTGTCACACTCACACCTATTCAAATTAAGCTTCATTAAAAGTTTGCGTTTTGGATACTAGGTAACGATATAGATAGTAATATGTATTTAAATATCAGAAATATCAAACAACATACAAACATCCTGGTGTATCTTTGATTCCAATTTCTTTATTAGTAATTAATCTAAATAAAAATAATAATATAAAACCAGTTTGATTATTAATTTGATTAGATTGAGTAAGTATATAACTACCTACATAGTTTAGTTCTATTTAGATAGAACACTTCTGCTATGGTCCAATCAGACCAAATTTAACATTAACACCTTTGATTTTTTTATTCCGTAGATGCAATGGCAGATTTAGACATCGCAATGAAGTTGACAGATGGGAAGAACTCACGGGCACGTGCTCTCGCGCTCTGTCAACGGGGTGTGTTGCTGCGCAAACGCGGTTCGGACAACGAAGCGCGCGCAGTTTTCACCGAAGCAGCCAAACTTGGCAGTGGTTTTGCTAAAAAACAGGTAATTATGGCACATAATATAGGTACTGCTTAATACATATGTAATCGCATCAATGGTCTAGTGGTGAAGATCACCAAACTCAGATCTAGTTATAGGTTCAATTCCCAGTGGGGGCAGGTTGGTGGTAGATGGCACTTGCCGCGTATGAGTCGCACGTGGAGGTTATGCTTAATTGTAAAAAAAATATTATTTAAATTATTTCTATAATTTTCGGAAAAATCAATGTACTCGAGTCTTAAAAGTATCTTTATATAAATAAAGAGACTTACCACCTATATAAATAGGTGATTGTAAAAAGTCTTCTATCTAGAGTCATATTGTGAGGACTCGTAAGTATTATGTCATGTGGCGCTACATTAAAACACCCGCCAAGTGCTGTTTGTAGGATCATTAATAATAGGATCTAAAAAAATTTTAATGTTTAAGATATCGTAAAAAATGTGTAACTACCAGTTTCTGTCGGAAAACATTCCAATGACGGAAACTACATACCTTTAATTTTTTATTGCATTGTGCAAAGGCGAGACAGGACGAAAGTTTATGAATATAATCTGTGTTCCGACAGTTATGCATAAGGGTGCAAAATTGCATGTCTTAAGATCTTTAAGAATTTCTTCCAGTTTTTGTGTTTTGCGTTATTACTCATAACTAAAAACCTGAATTACTATTCAGATAAAAAATTTACCACAGAAGTTTTAGCCCTACTCTCTCTCAGCCATTTAAAATTTTGTACCGACCGAACGATTACATTAAAAAAAATATATTTACTTCCAGGTAGTAGAATTGAACCCTTATGCTGCGCTATGCAATCAAATGTTAAGTCAAGTGATGCGAGGTGAGAAGGATATCAAATTATAACTTAATTTTCTAATTAGTTATTGTAAATAATAATAGGAATTGATTTTGTCAATAAAACACCTTAAAGTCGCTTTGATTTTCTTTTAATAACAAGGGTGATGTGAGTGACGTCAAATGAAACACTGAAATCTAATGGATTAGAAATTTATATTCTTGAGTACAATCGACATTAACATTCAAGAAAACAGCTCGTGGCGAGAAGTCGTCCGAGACGAGCGCAGACGCAATCCAAAATAGAAAATGTCAATTTTACAAATTTTCGAAAAACGACGAATGTATTACTACAGATCGAAATACTGTACTACCCTATATAATAATAATATGCAATAAAATCTCATAAGTGAAATTGTGTGGGGAAATTTTGGTCGTTAAAATAGTAAAGTGTTTTATTTCGAAAATTTCCACATACAATCCGAATAGGTTAAATTTTAAAATCCATTAATTAAAATCCTAGTTAAGAGGCGACAGATAAATCGATTGAAAGTGCACTTTGAATTTTAAGTAAATGCTACGACGAAGGGTTCCTATTTTACTTAGTGTACAAGAAATCGGTGTAAAATATTTTGGCACACGCAACCGTCTCAAAACAGTTCAATATAATGTTAATAGGTTTTATGAGTGGCAAAATAATGTTTAAGCCTGGTATAATCATGTACGGTCTTACTAATTTCATTAAAACCCTTCTAGTAGTTCGTGAAATGATCATATTATCACAGGCAGTTGCAAACAAGCAAGATCATAGCCGAAATACGACAGGAAACGATGCCCCATCGAAAATAATCTAAATTTACATACTTACGAGGCAACTTTTTTCTTGTTAAGGTCTTTTAGTCAATGGTGGGCTTACATGATTTATATAAAGTTGAAAAGTACTTTCTGAGTTATTTTAGCACACATGTAAGACATTAAATGACTGAGTTCAATTGGCAAATCTAGTTTCCATAGACATTAAATTTGCTAACCAAATGATTTCAAGGTATTTTGCCATCTGTGGTTTTAGTACAATGTGTTACGTGTGTTTTCAGGATACCGTTTATAAGTTGCCTTTTTACTGCATTATACTAAGATTTTAAGGTACTTTTATATTTTATGATAATAATAAGTGTCTATGGTTCTATAAGTGTATATGGTCTATGGTTTCTTAAATTATTCTATAACATATGGCATATAAGTTTGAGATGTACTCTTTGATATACGTTCTTGTCTTATTCTTACAATAAAAGTAAAATGATATAACAATTTCATTCAGAAACCATCACAAACATTTTAATTAGACTTGATCAGTTAACCTTCTACGATCTTTGCAAACCCTATTATACATAAGAGCATTTTCGCGTGAGTTTCTTGTCTTAGAAAACATACATAATGTCATTTTTGGCTAAACAGAATATGCATCTCAAACTTTTAAATTTAATAATAATTAATTATACGTCGAAAAATATTTTGGTGTTGTGTCTTACAGTTCAGAAACCAGCAGATATATTGTGATAAGTAAGTACTTAAATAGATACTATCCGTTAAACGTGGGCAGTTTAAGGTTAGATAAAGGATAATATAGTGCTTATAAAGTTAATTAAATATATTAAATAATTTATTTTACATATTACTGGTTTGGATTCATTTTAAAGGCATTTTGATATCATGTATTCTATGCGATAATATTGTTTGACAAAATATAATAATATCATTTATGGCACTCCAAGTAATTATATTCAACTTAAAACCAGTAATATATAAAATTACAATACAATGCTGGTAACTACATAAGATATATTTCAATTATTATAATTATGATATTCAATAGAATACGTCTAATTATATGGAAAAATATTTACAAATATATTTTGGCACAGGTGATGGGTGCATCCAGCGACGCTCGCCGCTGTGAAACTTTAAACACGTCATATATTAATTAGTAAAATAGTTTAGTTCATAAAAGTATACTAAAACCTGTATTAACTACGGGCTTAATCTATAGGGTGATTTAGGCCTATGCTTGAGTGAGTAAATCTACGTAAACTTATTATAGGGATTATTTGACTTAGGGCCACGTTGTAACCGCTAAGGCGACAGTAGCTGTGACTTGTGGCTCGCAAGTCAGAGTCTGACGACAAAGCGGGTACGGCGCCAGCCCGTATCCAAAACTCGTGCCCTATATGTAGCACTTTTACAGCGAGTCCAGGGTAGCAGGGTACCATTTATCCCTCGGTGTACCACGTAGGCAAAAGTTATATGTTCGACTAAGTGGGGTTTTCTAAACCCCATCCGTTATCTATGAGAGAAGTGCGATTTTGCAATTGCGTTTTAAGGATTAGTTGTAGTTATGAACTACTGTACGATAATAATAAAATAAAACCATCACAAATCCTCTCTATTTCAATACATCAACACTAATAAATCGAATACTGTATTTTACAGATTAAGACGATAAATTTCCTAATTAACTGTACAAATAATCAAATTGATAAAAAGTTTAAGATTGGTTTTTTTCTTTTCAAGGGGCTTATTTTACCCTACATAGTACACAGAGGGTAAAATTTTTCATTTAGTTTAACACTTTAATATTAATTTTCAGGACCCGGTCATTTCCTCCTGTAGTAACACTGCACGGTGATTGCGAAATTTAATCTTATATTAGATAATAATTATAATACCATTTATAAACGTCAAAATCGATAAATATCGCTACGTAAACTATTCAACTAGGATACAACAACGCTAACCTTGTAACTTGATAATAATTTTAATATTATAATTTGAATATATTTAGTACATAAATATTCGAGTAACTCATTTTTCTAACGATCACAAATCACTTTACAATGTTACTCGTTTCGGAAAAGTCTTATCGGGACCGTTAATACACTGATCCGCCCAGACCCGCTTGTGCACATATAAATTAACTTAGTATAAGTTTTACAAGAATGAAACCATAAGTTATAAAGAAGAGCAATCTGTAGTCTATAGCTAACACTTTATGATCTATGCTAAATAATATTAAGAAACATTATGGACTAACTCAATGAACACGTAACTAATTTAATATCATGGTTAAAACATTAATGTCTCATTATCTCAGGTAAACGTCGCTATTCACAAAAACACTGAAGATCAATGCAATAATACTATTAATACTTAATGACCAGTAATCGTGTGTGTGTGCTTATTTACAAGTGAGATCTTAATAGTAACATGATTAAAACGACATTATTATATAAGTTAAAAGTTTTAAAAACTTTAATCTAGGTAAACTTTTAAACTGACCAAGTCATAGTTAAATTAAGGATGTAAAGGCATAAGCTAGCAGACACTAGTATTATGATTATTTAGAGAAATAAATATAATTAATTACATATATAGATTCTCAGATATATGGATATTAATTGATAATACTTGATAAAAATGTCAAATGGTGTACGGAATTGAATATTAGATTATCTATGTTTTTGTATCAGGTTAATCATTCATAGCATAAAATGATGAGATTTAATAAATGGATTACAAAACCTGTGCCTTACTATAAGGTCTTATATTCAATATCTTACCATAATTCAGTGTTTTGGCTGCTAAAAACCGACTTTATTGTACTCTTAATAAGACGGGTTTACGATGAATTAATTTTTATCACGTTTCAGGTAGACGACTGATATTTTTATTACATTATCATAGTATTGCAAAATTGAATTAATACCGTATATGACTTACTATTATCAGTTAAAACTTACAGACTTCACAGATTTTATATCACGAAGGCTAGTATATATATAGAAATAACAGTGGCCTTCTTAATGACAACCGTAAATGGACATTTTGTAATTAATTACTACGAAATTGATTGCATGCAAAAATGATGTCAATCTTATACGAGTTAAGTTACAAAATGCTTCATTTAGTTATGGAAGTTTTAATGTGTTCTTTGAATAATGACATGATTATACACTCATTTTTGTAGTATTGTAGTAAAATTGTTGATATTTATCTAGTGTAGCGTTAAAATACATAATCTTGAAATCAACTCAAACATTTGGTCGTTACCATCAAGATATAATGTACACTCGAAAGCACATACAGCGTAACCGTACTGAAGTGTATCTACTAGAGTAGGCTCGACGAGATATCTGTGCCCGCGCACGTGGTTGATAATGTTCACAATCATCAAACTAATGTAAATTCGCAAAAATTCATTATTCTTAGGAGACAAGTCGCCCAAAGGTCACCGTTCTTACCTAACCAAAAAAGAGCTTAGTCAGTTAGAACAAAGAAAAATTAAAATTGGGGCGAGATTGGTATTAGGTGATATAACGCTAACCCGCTCTAGTACATACTAAGTAGGTTTAGCGTGCATACAGTAACGTTCAAAAAGATGTTTACATGCAAAGCCGAAAATATATAAATATTAACTTTATATAAGTACTAATAAGGTTTTATAATATATATCTTCAATTTTTGAAGCCTTAAATGTAAGCATCATTTTAGACGTGGCTGTATAATATAGCTGGGTAGTATCGTAATGCTGTTGCAATACATCTTTAAAATGTTGTAACATTTCCATTTCAGTAAACGAGTTGTCAAGTTTTTTACGTACCTAGTTTAATTTTTGGCTAACGGCACGTGTTAAGTTAATGCTTGAATTAGAAAAAAATATCTAATTGGTCAACCATGCTGTACAGTTACGATCTCTTTCATATTTTCTACACACTTCTATTCATTTTCAATATGATATATGACTGTATATTGCAACAGTAAAAATGAGGGTTTATTGTTGGTGCGATCTATCCAACGCAGTCACGTTACAAATCATTGTCACTTTAATGAACAAAGAAGGTAATTTCAACAAAAACCGGTAATAGTTAAGAATTGGGTAGGCGCCCTTAGATTCAAGCCAGTAAATTTACGCCATATTAACTCAGTTTTCGCGATTAATCTCATTAAACAGTTGCCATATATATAATATCAAGTAGACATTGACTTTTATTATGAGAAATAAATGAACTATTACTTTTGTAAAAAGTCTTTCAACTAGCAACATTATGCGCGTGAATACATGATATATGCGCTTACGCCTACGTGACTCGGTTTTTGTGTAAACTTACCACAATGCCTACATTTGGATAATCTTACTATTAAATCTATCATTCTAGGCGTAACATTTTTAATGTCAATAACAACTAATAACTATATTGTTCACAAAACTGTAAAAGGTAAATTAAATAATGTTCAATTTAAAAGATTAACCTTTTTCCTCACTCATTAAGGTTCAATTTTGTAATACGTGTGCAGAACGCCGAGGAGAGTGCGCGGGGGATTTGACGCCTGAGGCGGTCACTACATTGACTCCCTCTCCAGCTGAATTAATCTATTAACTATTGCTGGCCCATTTACTATAAAAATAATTTTAGTTAAGTAATTTAATTATATACATAATGAGGTTCGAAATAATGAACAAAAAAGATAGTAACACCGCAACCATAGTTTTGATATTTGGCAATTGCGATAAATTGTCATTTAGTCAAAACTGATTTATGAACTTTAACCATTGATTAAATCGAAATCCCATTCGCATGGAGTCAAATCCATCAGCTCAGAGTCATTCATTTCTGTATTGTTCTTAAGTCAACTTCACTTCTATCTGTAGATAGAATATTGGAACCCCGTTTTATAGAAATGTAGGATAAGTAGTAAATTCCATACCTTCTTCAATCTTAATTACTTTTTTCATCAGACGGTGGCAAAACTCATTTTCTGTGATTATTATTAAACAAAAAAATATCACAATATCTGTGTTGGTACTGTAAATTAGTATTCTTATTTATTTAAAAAAATACTTCATAAAATAAGCAAAATGGGCCAGCGCAATACTCTTAAATAATTACTTAATTCTATTAACCAATAAAATTATCACTATTAAATCTAATAAAGGTGTTTAATATAAATATTGGAGAATTTAAAACACGACTGTAAACGGAGATCGGAGAAACCAACTTACACTACAAATATTTAAACATTAACTTTACGAAGAGCAACTATTATTTCCCACTCCGAATAGAATATACTTATAAAAATTATTAAAAAAAAACACCTAACATTTGTCATTTTATTACAATTCATTTTAGAATCAAATGCTTTCTCATTTTAAATTCACATTTATTTATTTAATCTAGCAAGTGTTAAACGACTTTTAAATGTATTTTATTAACGATATTAAAAATATTAAGTTAATAAGGCTATTTTAGTAGACAAATTATTGGCAGCCGCAAGCTTTCGTGGTTTGCTTTCTTAAGAGATGGTGTCTTAAATTCCAAACTATAAAGGCGGACTTGGTTGCACATGGAAAAATCAAAAGGGTAAAAATAATACAAATATAATTCGCTTAAAGAGTAGACATAGTGTATCTTAAAAGGCAGTGAGGAATTGTAAAACATGAAAATTAAAAAAATATTACGAGAAACGACACCATCTAATACAACCACAGCGCGGCTGAAATAGAACGAAGTCACACACGCAAACACACAACATACACACACATACGTAGTTCAAGCTCACACAACAACATGATTAGATCATACATCACAAAATGCAATCACGATAGAGCGAATCTATTTTTAAATAGTTAACGTAACAAATTAACAATAGACTAATAGACAATGAAAACTTAATGTAGCTTCAATTCGTAAATAAATATTTGCCTATCGAAGAATAGGACTTTATACCCTAAGGCCTTACGCAGACAACCGTTTATTCACTAAACACAGTTATTTTATGGGATATGGCGTGAGAATGTTATTTTCATTCATCAGTCATCTGCAACAGGCTTAATTGGGTAATGTCAACAATACAAAAGTTATTCACTAAGTATGCGAGATTCATATTAAAATGAGCTTCATAAATGAGTCTTGGAAGTAATAAGGACAGAATCAGCTTAAGAAACATCGGAAAATTATACACAGCGCCATCCACACGACACGACATTATTTACAATTATTGATATGTGATAATCATGAGAAACAACAAAACGTGCCTAATTTATCACAAAAACTTCGACCCACAACCATGTATTAGGGGAGAGGAAGATATCAAAGACAATAATAAATTATCGACTTTTACATGCACGCTGGATTATCTATGGTCACACACAGAATTAATTCTGCGTTAATTAAGATTTTGCTTTTCTTGTTCATTCGCTTTTGTTTCGCTTTTGATCAAGACAAAAATGGGTTTGATTGAGTAGATAGAAATTAAATCAACTAATTTGTTCAATCGTCCTTAATTGTATTGCCTTAAGTATCAAAATTAGTCGTTATCATTTTATAAGAATTTTAAAAAGTTGTTACTCAACAAACTTCTCTCCCCTGTAAAAGCTATGGACATGTCAGTAAGACCACAGACTAAATCAACGACTAAATAGTTTCAAATCAATGTGACCTTTATATTTACTACGTTTATCAATGGCCCCATTTTATGATATTCTTGACACTTACAGACGAGACTCAAAAACGAAACTCGGACATAATTATTTGAATAATTTGACAAACAATAAAATTACACAAAAACAGAGAATCGTAACTAAGTAATAAAAAAAACTACATATTATTGCTTCGCGATAATTCGTTGGAATTCTAAGTATAAGTAATTATGTGTAAATAAATAAATAATTGCGATAAAAATATATTAATGAGAGCTTAAATTAATATTAGTCATGTCGTATGGGACGGAGAAAAGATAATAATGAAATCTAAATTATCATTGACAGGGAACGAGCAATACCTTACGATATTGTTTGTAATTCATATTCTTCGCTTAATTTGGTGTTATGCTCTTATATTCCCTTCGAGAATTAAGGAGATAGTACCAGAAAAAAAGTTTAGTTTCGAGAATGAGCAAGATAGCAAACGACTGGCGCCGTGAGAGTGACAGGGACAGTCGACAGTTGAGGCCCGTCGAGGCGAAGGCCAGTACTAAGTCAACTTCTATAGCGGTAGAAGAATGGTTCAACCCTGGAAAAAATATATGAGAGTGGTATTATTTTCAGTAAAGTATTTCAATAATAAATGAATAGTCTTAGAGGCGTTCTTCACGTAAGCGGATATGAGACGAGATATGTTAGCAACATTTCCGCTCGGCTTTAGTGGAAACGGTTGAGTAGAGCGGAGAAGAGAAGAGAAGTACATGAAGATTCACCGACTCCGCTGAAGTGTTCTCATGCATACATTACTACGCTACTCGACTCTACAGATTTAGACTTCGTTCAGCTTTGGTAATTTGCTCGTTAGAGCACTCGTGTCCATTTTGATAGAAAACAGCTCTTAACCTTGCAATGGTAAAACGGAGCAGAGCGCAGAACAAAAATAAACCATATTTAACTTCCTTTAAACTCTATAATAAGTATGGGTCTGATTTAAACTACACGCTCTGAAGGTGCAGTGCACTGTACACTCAATATTGTTGTTGGAACATCGAGTGACATTTAGACAAATGTGCTACATTTCGACATTAAGAGGCGGCTCCCTAATTACATATTGGTTTGAAAGAAGTTACTCAATCCCACCTTACCAAGTGACATTTAAGTAAACGACCCTTTGTATATTTGACTAAAACTTGTCTAAAAACTTTGTTGGATTATGTACGATACTTTCTTTTATTAAATTGCCTTTAAATGAGAATATCACGTATTTTTCCTTACTTAATCGGTCTATTTATATGAATAAAAAACTAATAATAGATTAGAAAAATAATAACTCAGCTAAACAGAATTTTAATACAATATTTATTAACTAAAACTAAACGAAAATTTGTTTTGTTACTTACGTCATTTGGTTACTATATTGAGTTAAGCCTGGTACGCTATATTGAACCTTGAAAATACAAGATATAGACCCTTGAGATAGTCGGATTGTACTTCGGGAGCCGCCTCTTAACCGCATCAAATTGTTGCCTAGAATTTCTTTGCAATACCCTGTTATATTTATTTGTGTTTAACGTTCTTGAGTGGATTGTAATTTCTTATATTCTGCTGGTTTGAAGACTCAAACCTTAAAAATTGTGAAAAGAATCTAAACTATCGATGGAGCAAGACGTGTACTTATTTCTCTTGTAATAAAACGTAGGTTACATCAACTTAGAGCTAATAGCAATAGTTGCTATAAGCAAATAAAAATAAATTATTATTTTGTTACAACGTTACATCATAACGTTATATCTTACCAGTGCCGCTCAGACGTGCTGCACATATTCGGGGTTGAGGAAAGAGAATCCCATGAACTCTGTCTGGTCGAGGTTCATCATGAACAGCTTATCCGTCGGCGTCAGCTCCGTCTTCTCCTGGGTGAACTGCTTGTCGAAGTTCGACACGTCTTTGCGGTGTTTCTGGAGACAAATGGAAATGATTGTAAATCTTATTTAATTGGTCAGTGATATTATAATCGTGTGTAATAATTTTCTTTGTCTATTTGTTTGGGATCAAGAACACCTTACTCCGTGGTAATAAAGATGATAATCGCGAGTTAGGAAATATATATTATTTTTATTATTAAAATAATAACAATTTTATTATCAACGAAATACGACACTTTTGATGTTACGTCATCATCACTAAACATATAAATGTCCAAAACGTTCCGCAAAGTACAGTGTCGATTTTACTATGACGATGACGTCACGAACCTAAATTCTGAACAATACCTTATTAAAGAAGCATATATCAAAATAATTTTCTGGTGTGAAATGGTAAGGAAGAAAGGTTATATTGTCACTTTTAAAAGTATGAATACTCAGGGTTAACTTTTAAATTCTATGTTTTATAGTTATATCAAAAAATGTATTTGGTTTCAGAAAGGTTAAATTAAATTGAGACATTTTTTAAATATACTCTATTGAATGTTTGTAGGCACAATTAACGAGCTACACGGTTTGTATATCAGTTATTTACTTAGTGCTATGTAATTAGGTATTAACTGTCTTGTACTCACGATCTTAGGCTTGAAGGGTGGTTGTACGTCGCGGGCCTCGATGCGCGCCCAGTCGATGCGTCTGAAGAACGGGTGCGTGCGCACGTCCTCTTCACCGCGCGCGCCGCATCCGAGTCGCTTCTGAGGGTTCTTTGTTAGGAACGTTTTACACGCGTCTTTGGCTTCCTGTACACAAAAAGTCAAATAGAGACACCGTTTCTTTAATCTGATGGCTATCACACATTGAATACTAATTTTAGTGACATAAAATTCATTTTGAAATAAATAGTTTACTGATAATGTGTGACTAAATAACAAACACGAATTGAAACGAAGTAAAATTTCCATAAATCTACTGTTTTATATTATTTTCTGGTCTGTGTGATTTGCCGGAAATAATAATTATAATTAATATCGCAGGAAGTAATTTGGTAGCAAAAGCATTTTTTATTCTGCATATTGAAATGTTTTAATATTAGTCATAAATCTTGACTTTGTCTGCGTGCTTATGAACTATCATGCTGTGTCATTTCAACTAACAATAATAAGAAAAATAAAAATATCCATAAAGAAAAATAAAAATATCTAGTCTAAACCTGAATATAATTTATAATGCCTAAATACAACGAATTTAATTACGTAAAATATTTTTAATGGTCATCAAGTCTCAGTGCACTATGAGATAAATTATCAAAAGTATTAATTATTATTACGGTTTGACTATATCATCACAATAAAATCAGGTTGCAATGGACCTGGTGTAAGGACTGTAACATACTTTATATATTTTATTAAAACATTTATATATAATTTACCTTGCTCAGAGTCTTGGGATAAGATACGCTGTTATCCGTAATAGCAGCAAATAGTTCTTCCTCATCTTCGCCATCGAACGGCGGTTGTCCAACCAGCATCTCATACAACAGCACACCATACGCCCACCAATCAACCGACTTCCCATACGGCTGGTATAAAATGATCTCAGGCGCTATATAGTCAGGCGTACCACAGAAGGTCTTGGTTGTTTTATCGCCATTTATACCCTCTTTACACATGCCAAAGTCAGCAATTTTAATGTGGCCATCCTGGTCTAGAAGGACGTTGTCCAGTTTGAGGTCTCTGTACACGATGCCTCGGGAATGAAGGAAGAATAGACCGATCGCTATTTCTGCTGCGTAGAAACTGTAATAATAATAAAATAATAAACTTCAGTTCTACTTACCCATAACGATGAAATAAAAATAATTTGTCCGCCGATTTAGGCAGAATTTTGATGGGAAATTCTTGGGACACCATGTTTACTTCATTTCTTTTGGATTTGATGTGTTTGACTCATGTTAACCTTCCGTATAAAGGTATTTTAAAAAAATAGTCTTTAGTCTTTGGTAAGGTCTCACATCCCAGGTATGTAGATGGTCATTCTGAATTTCGGTAGAGTAGTCGAAAATAATAATAAAATTGCCCACACTCACACTTTATCTAACCCAAAGTAAGCATTATTAAGAGCCTGAGCAACGGATGCTAGATAACGGAGAAATATATAAGGCAATATGTATATTAATATCAGAAATAATAAACACTAATCAAAGATACTAATATTCAACCCTAAAAGGATTCAAACCCGGGTCTAAACCGCCGGAGAGTACAGGTAATGTGTGTTGAATTGGTTGCACTAGACTTGATTCTGCATCCATATGTATGTAACCTCGATTATGTCGAATAACTACTATTACTATTATTTAAACCAACAGTATAATAACTTACACAGCCACAGGCTCCTTGAACTTGCCGCACTGCTGAATTTGGAACATGAGATCTCCCCCGTTAACATATTCCATCACAAAATAAAGCCGGTCCTGGAGACAAAGATGTTTTTTATTTACTATTTACTATACTACTAATATGGTTAAAAATATGTTAGCAAAGAGAAAATACTGCCCTTAACAGGCAACACTGATTTTCAGCTCTCGTGCATAGACTCCTGCGCAGTTTGTACTTTTTTCAACAGCAGCAATTTAAATTAACGTTTGCTATTTGAAGTAACCCAAAATAAAAGTTGCTTATGTTTATTTAATTTTTTGTGTCATTGAAATATAACAATCGATTAACAAAACCAAAATTAAAATGATTATATTCGACGTGGAGACGAAAACTGACCGAAGTAAATTTCATGAATTTTAAGTTATAATAGTCAGAAATGTTCAATTTATATTTTCTTGATCAAAGGGAATCGTGGCTCGATAGATGTAAAAATGATAATATCATAATAAAGATACAATAACAATACTATTATAATACCATGGTTTGGAAGCAGGAGTGTAGCTGCACCAGGAAGGGCGGCTTGCTGCTGAGGGCCAGCACTCGTTTCTCCACCATGGTGCACTCCACATCGTCATCTTGGATAATGATATCTTTCTTCAGGATCTTAATCGCATACAACTCATCCGTACCGCGTCTTTCTGCTAGCATCACCTGTCAAATTATAACATAAATTTAGTAGCTACTAATTTATGTATTATTTCTCTAGTAACGCCAATAAAATACAGTAATTGCAAAGTGACCATAAAAACCATGTTTTATTTATTTATTCTTCATTGCACAAAAGCACAATTGGCGGGCTCAATGCCTAAGGCATTCTCTACCAGTTAAACAATAGAAAAGGCATGTATAGCGATTAAAAGGTATGAAAAAAATATCGTAAATAAATTAAATAGATACGATTACATTGAAAGCATAATTATGTGAAACGTAAATATACCAATATAATAAATATAAAATTACTACACAATGAATGTAAAATTACTCAAAGAAGGTTTTGGTTAGAAGAACTAAAAATATCATTCATAACAAATTAAAAGGTAAACGTGTCATTTTATTTATTTAATAAATAATTATGCCAATAACAATAAAATATTTCCGAAGCAAAAGTATATCTACAATAAAGTTTCTTAGATCGTTTCTTTAAAAAGGCTCCCAGTAAATGATGTCACATATTAGATGTTGATATCAAATGTTGCTTGCATGGACATATTAATTTATTATTATTGAGTTAAATACATTTACGGCGATGAAATGACAAATTTAGTACAATTGATATTATTTATTTACATTGTCAATTGAAATAATAATTTAAAACCAAATAGAATAATTTAATTGGTCATTGGGTTATCCTAAGTCGTAGATCAGCAGTTAACTCAGTCCGCGGTATTATTAGAGGTTGCGGGTTTGATTGCCGTAGTACAACTTATCTATTTCTTATATTAGATTTTACTAAAATAAATTCTTTGTATTGTTTCTAAATATTAAATATTTTCTTCAATTTTAAAAAGCATTTTTGTATTGTGTAAAACAAGTGTATGCAATTTTTATACCTTGCCAAAGGATCCCTTTCCGAGCACCATGATAAAATTGAAGTCAGATGCTCTGATGACGTCAGCGGCTGCCATATTATGTGGAACTTCCCTATCAGGCGGTGGCGGAGCTCTTCGCGCGCCTACACTGGTCGCTCTCATCTGGTTCTTCAGTTGAGCCAAGTCCGTGCCTTCTTCTGGCACTGGCACATTGTAGAACTCCCCTTCTTCCTGTGTCAGAAGCTTGAACCAGCCATCGGCTGGAGCCTTCATCAGCTCCGATATACCGAATGAAAGGGAACCCATGAAGTCATTGCGGGAGGTGCGATCCCAGTCCCATACCTGAAAGTCATAAAGACTACTTAAATTTTATTTCCTAGTCATGAAATTATGAAAGCTTTCATTATAATGAAAGCTTTCATAAAACGGCATTTTGGAAATTTCGAGAAACGAGTCCCCCTAAGACGGGGTACCGTGATCTTGTTTATTTGGTAAGTATAATTAGCTGGACTTTTAATTTTCTTATAACGCGATAGTTTATGATTGACATGAGTTCATGATTAAAAGAAAAAACGTTCAGTTTGAACGAAGGGGTTCTTTTAGAATGAATAATTTTTGAATTACGTAAAAATTTATTCCAATAACTGTTTAACTATCTCAGGTTTGAGTTCAAGAGTGGGAATATTATATCAAGAAAACAAAAAAGACGGATGTTTCAGTTGAAAAGCGTGGATTTACGGCCTTAGGCTGCGGTAGCCGCCCTGTTTTGCAACAAAAAGATCAAGCCGAATATTTTAATGTTGAAATCAAGGGTCAGTTTTCTACTGCTATAGCTTTTTAGTTCATATTACATAGTATGCTAGGTTGAGTTTCCAGTGAATGTGAATCCTCAAAGGAGATTGTAATCAACCGATGAGCAGTTTGCGGCTTATGCCCTTCTGTTTTGAGGTTAGTGATACGGGCTCATCAGTGTACTTTTACTTTTGTTAAAGTCGTTCGTTATCTGACGATAAACTCGTTTATATCATTACTCTCTTTTGAATAAAATCTGTTCAAAGTAATTTTAAAAGACACCTTTTTAACCCCAATATCTTTTATGAAGTAGGAAAGCTCCTAAAATAATGTAACTGGTGACGCAGAACATTTGGGGGAGCTTAAAGACACCTTTTAACCAGTAAGAGAACCAATAACGTTTGGTGACGAGTCAAAACCGATTTTATTAGGATGCAATGATCGAATAAAACCTATACAGCCTAAATAATCTTACATACTTCCAACCTTATAGTGGTTGAAAAGAGTGAAAAATTTTGTAACTAAATAATTGAGTTTCTAATTATTCATTTGTTCAAAAACATGGAAAGCAAAGAGTATTTGAGCAATCATTAGACAGAGCACCGTAGAACACATTATTATTATTACGTGTTACTTATTATATATTTGTGTGTGTTATACAAATTTCATTTAATCGTTTCCGCAAGTAGAAAGTCAATCTTCGATAGATACTAAATTATTATTACAGTTAAAATAAGAATAGAAACAATTGACTGCTAAGCTTCACTTCGCGATTTACTTTTTCAAATAATAAAAAAAAATTGTAAACTTTTTGAATTATCACATGGAAAGACACTGAAGTGTTGATACTTGTATCATTATAACGATATAATTTACTGACAACTTCATCTTAATATTATATGAACGCATAGTACACACATGCAAAATATATACTCCTTAGTGCGTTCAATCAGCTTAAATAATAATGTTGTTCACATACCTCGATGAGCAGCCTGCGATCCTTGTCTTCCGCCTTCAGATCGAAAGAGAGCGTTTCATTCCAGACGGGGTTGAGACAGCTGCGGATGGTCTTAGTTTTTTTCTTAACGTTGTCCGCGTCTGGGATCAGCTTCATCTTCACGTAGGGGTCAGATAGACCGTTTGGGTCCATGGGGATGAGATTACGGCCTTGTTTTACTGGAAAATTAATATAAACAGATTTTGTGCTATATATATTAAGAAGCTATCACGATAAAGTTTAAAACAATAATTATCGTCATTAGAGTATTCCTCGATTTTCTAATAACTCATTAAAGCTTAACATTCAAACTATTTTGTGAAATTGTGGATAACTAATTGGACAATTTTTTTTTTTATTAAAGAGACTTTAATTTATTCGTAACGAATTTTATTTATTTTGAGTAAAAATCTGAAATGTACCGCCAAATATAATTTTTTATTATTTCATCATTGAAGTTTGTACAGACAGACAGACCGTACAGGTCGACATCAGAATAACTTTAGTAATTTATCACACCAACTTCTGCACAATTTAGGTGTGGTTGTAACTATTATTGTTTGTTTAACTATTAGTATGATACTAAACTATTGCTACTGTTGAGGTCGGCTGTACATAAAACGTCTCTGTATTGTAACATCATTATCATTTAAATTTAAATTTTACTGCAATATCAACTTTATTAACAAGTGCTCTCTTAATTAAAGAGTGCATCCACAAATCGTGAGCAATTACGTTTACGCTCATGAAGTTTCGTATATGTTGTCTGAGATGTGATGTTCATATAATGTAATTAACGACCTCAGATACCCCGCATAGTTACTCAGTTAATCGTTAAACGCACGGAGATGGGACAAGTTAACGTTAAGGAAGTAGGAAGCTTATATTACCCGTTTCTATTGCAATTTAAAATGGAATTGATAATTATAAAATTGAATTTTGTACAATGCGTTTTTTCACGATATAATAGTTTTGTACATTAATACGAGGTAATAATAAATCTACAGAAAAAAGTAACCCATGCTCAAATTGACAGTCTTATCAAGAGTTGATAAATTACCACAAAAATATATTTTCTGTTTAAACACATGGTTCTCTAAAATACATCTTAATTAGGGGAAAACCCCAGATTCTTTGCTCCGATTGCTGTTCATTTAGAACAGAGTAGTGTTGTCTGAATATAATCACAGGGTTGTAGTCGTTTGTATATTTTAGTAGGTATATTTTTTGTGTGATTTGTTTGTTACCTTCAACACTGAGCTTGTTCCCGTGGCAGGAGATAGTGAGCTGCATGCGCCCGCGCCGCTCGGTGTGATCGCAGCCGCACAGATTTGGGACCGACTCCTCGCAGCGTTTGTGGACGTTCATATCGCATGCTAGCCCGCAAGAAATATATTTTAATACATCTTTATCGTAATATAATTCTAAAAGAAACACGCAAACAGAAAGTAAACAAGTAAAAGTAGTAATAACTTCAGTTCAACAAAGTTCTTAATTTTTGCAGCATTTTGCTACTAACATAAAAATTAAAATAAAGCTGTATCTGTAAACTTTACGCAATAAAACTAAAGTAAAAATAGCTTATGTATAAAAATGGCGCTGGTGAGATTTTATTCTTATTTCCATCTCATAGTAGTCTATACTTTGACAGTGAGAGTATTATAATAACTTCATTAGTAGGTGTTAGCGACATAAAAAAGCCTTAGTGGGAAACGAGCACTTACCTTATCAGAATAAAGAGGATAATACAATTTATAACAGCGATAAATAAAAGACTACTATAACAAATTATTTTAAAAGGTGCTAAAAGAATGCATACTATTAAGAATTCTTTAATGGACAGAACAATTATAATAATTTGTTGAAAACTTTATGTTGGTTAAATAAAGTTTGAAAGAACATGAAACAGATGTAACTGTTTTATAGGCGAGTAATATTTATATACTACATGGTAAATGGTATGTATCTATGGAACCTTTATGTAACATAAATATTTATATCAGATTTATCCAATACAAATACCTTAGAGGTGGTATTTGTATTGGAAAATTTATATCACACAGGGAGAGATTATCCGTTGAATTTATTGATGTTTTGAGTATTTTCACTCTTGTCTAAATATGTTTTCGCATAAACGCTTGCGACGAGTCTTTCAACCCGCTGTTTTGTACATAATATATTTACGAGTATATAAACTTCATTGTATAATGAACTTTTTTGGTTGTAATATGATGTTGAATTAGAAAGAAACTTGTCAGCTGATTCCTTTTTGGAAATAATCAATTTAATTCTGCCTTTTCCATCTAATTTCCAAAAAGTGTTGCACAATGTATGAATAATATTTATCGATCAAATATCGATTGAGTTATCAAAACTTTTATGCAGTATTATCCAGATAGTTTTAATGCCAAAAGGAATGCATATCGTTGTATTATCTGAAAACATCCTGTGGAAATACCTCTACATTAAGTCGGTTAATTATAGCTTAACGACATGTTTGGTCACCAATCCATTTACACAGTTGCAAACAATAGGGAGCCAGTATAAAACTAACTACAAACTACAGCACATACAAGTGAACACCACAGTTTTCATGCAAAGCAACGAGAGTAGAGAATTAAGATAGCAACTCTAAACACATTAGTACAGCTTGGAATAATGCAAACTGAATCAAGACTTAAATAAGCAAACAGCATAAACAAAAGTTAATTATATCAGGGTAACTTTACGACACTTGAGAAATGCTTCGTCAATTTTAATGACTCAATATTGAGCAGTGTCCACATAATTTCTGGGATGCATAAGGAGACAATTAGGAATCATAGATACATATATAAGTGCAATCAATATTTTATCTGTTGTTCTATTTCTTGAATTGCAAAGACATACGACATACTCGTTTGTACTACCTTTACCACGTGTGATATAAACACAATCAGTGTAATTCAGGCACGTTCAATCCATCTTTCTAAAGGGTTGTTCCGGGAACTATTTTCCTCGGTTTCTCACAGTCATTCTATATTCTGCATTTTTATCAATACCTCCACATTTGAATCCCTGGTGGGCGAGACCATGAAGCAAGGTGCCACAATGGTCGCAAAACGTTGGAGCTAGGAACGTCCACGTGTTCCATTTGTGGGGGGCGTAGGCAGCCTTATCAACAATAAATCATAGTTAATAGCAACAAATGGTGTACGCCACGAAGGCTTCGATGATGAAGTAAAAAGTTACAATAATAAGCTTCCGAGGAAGGAAAGAAACATCAATTTAATCTCCTACAAAACAGAAGGTGCCATAAAATCTACAAGATTCAAAATGGTTAAAAGCATTAGCAAAAAACCACCACCTAGAGGTTAGTAACGAGAAGAGCTAAAAGAGCACACAAAAGCACGTTAGAAATCCAAGCTTAGTAGAAAAGCATTAAGAATGTTATTGAAGCGTCGTCCGGCGATCCCGAGTTGTACCTTGACATTTGAGCCCCTGGTGGATGAGGCCGTACAGCAAAGAGCCGCAGTGGTCGCAGAATGTCGGGGACGAATATGTGTGAACGCGGAAGTTGTGCCGGGTTCGTGTATCCTGTTGGTAATCCATACATTGATGACATATTAATTTAGAAAAATTTTCTCTAAGTACTTTTACAAAATTAGCAACTGTCATTTGGGGAATCTCAGTAATTGTTTGTACAAGGGAAAACATTTAAGCCCGTCGACAGTGGAAGGAGGGATTAAATTAAAGTTTTGTTTATCGCAAATGTTTATTCTGTGTGAAGGTTTTATTAGATCCAATAAATTTTACCTCAATATCATGTCTCGTCTGGTCGCAATAGGCGTTTTATTCTACCTCCAGATATTGCGACATCATTCGGGAGCGGAGGAAGGTCAGTCTTTGTGTTCAATTTCTCACTCCCACGCGTTTTGAACGTTTAGCTAGATAATTGGGATCATAAATGAGAGTAATCACGAAAGGATGTTGGGAATATTGAAATAAAAAACTAGTCTTCATTAAGAGAACTTTACTAACAACTTAACACACAACATGTATATATAACCTTAATTCATTAAACAAACACACACATTTAGAATTAGCTTAATGTTAACTCCGTATCTTTGACCCTTAATCAATAATCTTCTCTTTGATATTATTTCAACCATGTTATTTCTTACAGTAATTGTTTTGAATATTCTTAAATATGCCAAAACATGACACTCTAAAGCGTGGGATGGTCTGCATTATCGCTGTAATGTTGCTACCTACATCTTGACCTTTAGGATTATTTAACACTCGTGGGCGAATCACATTTGTAAAATTGTGACGAAGTTCACGCACATTAACTTGTGGAAAATTCACAGAAAGTTCAAAGGTTAGAATATTTGAATTAGGTTAAAACGCTGTTTACACACTCCAATGTATACAACGGAGCATGATGTGTAACTTGAGAGCTTAGATGACACACTGACAATGCATCTCGTAGGCAAGAGTTATCTTGCTCAAGTGAATTAGACTGAGTTTAAGAATCACTGTAAAGAGTTTCAGATAATTTTAAACCGGTTACCATAATAGCCAGTGTAACTACACCTAAATAATCTCAGTAAATCAATAACAGCAACATTATTGCGGATTACCTTTGTAGCAGTAATTAAAACGATTCCCGAATCAATTTCGATTTTATTAAGCTGCTTCATAGAGCAACGATGCGGAAACCGGGATCGTAGACTGGCACTGGGATTCAATATTTAATTTTAATCTGTTGTAACGATATCGTAAATTGTTTAAAGTTTTTATTTGACATTGTACATGATTTCATGATTGTAAGCGTTCATTTTCAATTCTTGACAAATAGTTAACATATTATATGTTCCAGATTAGGTTAAGGGTGAACACCTTCCATTGTATACAAATCGGGCCTATGACAAACTATAATTCGAAACTGCTTCTTCAAAAGAGGCGTGAAGAAACATCTTACAGGTCCGTAAGATCAAGATGGCTAGAACAGTGCCTTCAATCGAAGGAGTCACCATTTTATTTGGACTCCACTTCTGCTTACCATCAGGTGGAATGCAGTCATTTGCTTGATATTTTTATCAAGAAAATATTAAGATAGTTAAAAATTAACATTTTATAATTGTGTTCACGACGTGACTCGGGACTCAGTCCTTAAATTAACCAAACTATAAAATACATTAGCAGTCATCAGAAGGGTTGGCAAAAGTTTTAATACTATTTAAATAAACCACTACATTTCTGTTAACCACTTCGCGTCAAAGATAGAATGCAAAGTGGGAGAGCAAAAATCTGTAATTAAACTTAAACAGCTTTTTCAGTCAGCAGTAGGTTTTTATAGAATGGTGTTCCTACAGCTAGTCAGTTTACAGGAAAATTATGACGACATGTAATGGTGGGAGAAGACAATGTTGCCGCTGGACGTATTCTCATAAACTTTATAGGGTTGGTCGTTAGTACCATAGAAATCCATATGGTCCTTAAGCTTAAGTAATCGTTTCCCCAAAAATTCGCTCAAAATGAAAGACGTTTGTCCCTAACAACAAAAACATTAAATCTTTTATTGTTTCTGATTTGATTAATTTTAATTAAAGCTACCAGGCAATGTACAATAAATGCACAATAATCAATAAAAGGGCTCATAACCCCTAAATCGTATAAATTACAAATATTTACAGCTATCGAGCCCACGTATATAGGAAATGGCACACAAATCTTTAACATGTTCTTAATGTTAGCACTTTAGGGTTTTTAACTTATGATAAATTCACAAAACAATGAAGTTGTAGAGAGTTGCGAGACCATGATCTAGCTGTATATATTTATCGCGCTAAATCGAAATTGTTAGTCACACTAGAGGATCCATACATATATGCTTCGTTGCCTTCTTTCTTCTATAGAATCTCTCTTTCTTGCCTCATCGACGACCGTTACATCCCTATGCACTCACAAATACTCTTGTCACTTCTGCACGCGATTCGGTCACTTGTCAGGCAATTACTTCGTTGGACATCGTCGTAGAAGCTCCTAATTTTATGCTAACATGTCGAGTACTCCTTTACATTCACGTGAATTTAAAATAGTTTTTTGCTGGTCGATATCTTTGTTGCAATAAAGCTTACTAATCGTCGTATCGTAAGCCATCGTGTCTGAATTTACACAAGATTATACCGGCTTTATGTTCAATTACAACAATTGAAACATTCAATATTTATTTCTTGTAACATTTCACTTCAAATAAACGTATCTGTCGGTATTCTCTATGTATTTTTATTTTATTTTGATCGAGGTAGTTCTTGGCTTTCATCTCACACACAAGGGTAGCTAAGTCCGGATTTCTCAACCACAAAGGGTCTGGCTATTTAGTTAAAACTGCCGCAACTCAACAATGCTCTTAACTTAATAATATTGTTATGGCGGCAGATTAGGTAGGATAAAGATTTAAAATTCGCAAGTGATAACCATCCAGCAAATCGCCTATGCATTGGTGAGATATAAAAATAAATCATGTGGTATTGGATGTAGAATTTAGATCTTAACGTTTTTATATTTTGACGTTTTATATAATACGCACTCTCACCAACATCAGTCGACAGTTTAGTCATACTAGAAACAAATTCAAGTGGACTTACGTCGGAATCGGCCCCTTTGTCCGCGCCTGGGCAGGTGAAGGTGACATACTCGTGGCATCTCTTGTGCACCACAAAACTGCACACTGAAAAGAGTAACTCATATTGTACACAGAAAATTATAAAGTCATATTTACATTTAAGTATGAATTACTTAGTTGTCGACTTTCATCAGAAAAATTGGAAACTGAAACGCAACTTAACGCTAACTGTGACTCAATCTATCTATCAAATGGACTCGAGAAGCTGTTAAGTTTGAGGCTCGCGAGTGTCTCTTAAATCCGTTAAATTAATTTTTTATAAGCTTCGATAAAGTTTTAAACAAAAATCTGCACTTCCCAGACAATAGATTTTTAAATAATAATTTACAATGTTTTCTATTTATTTTCAGTGTTGTTCGATTAATGAACTGGCGAGAAATAACCTCAATATTTCACATTATTATATATTTTTAATTTTTATTTACTTCATATTCTTTGCCATAAAAAAAGAAAATAAAATAGCTAATATTAGTTAGCTCTTTTCCATTAACCATTTATTGATAACAGTAGTTAATATTATAAGAGAAAATATAGTTATGGATTAAAATGAGACTTGATATTTACCTTGGCATTGGAATCCTTGTTTCCCGAAGCCCCTGAAACAAACAAACCTAGAGTTAAGTTTCTCTAAGGGTAAAGATCAAGTTTGCTTCCAAAATGTGACATACAATTTTATAACGTTAAATAAATAACAAGTATTTAGATTAACTGATAAATAACTTACTATATCTGTATAACAAATACTTAACCTAATTATCCTAAGATAATTAAATATTAAACGCTAACGTTTAATATTAAATTATATTTTTTATACCAGGCTCGACGTTTCTATAGCTTAAACACAAAACTGACTGACGATGCAGTACTATGTTACAAGTATATGTATTTTGTTCCGATACAAGAATATGGACCTTGCGGTGCCAGGCTGATTGGAATAATTACTACTAATAATCTGTCTACACTGCTCGAACAGATATTTCAAATATAAGATAATGCTGTGAGAAACAGTTATATAAATTAGCATTATTTTGTACTCAGGTGGATAATATATTACAAAGCACAACAGAGTGAGATGCGTTCGATTTCGGAACGTTGATCTATTCGTCGTTCAATTTCGTTTGAGAGCAATACTGTTAGTTAATGCCAAAATTTTTTATAAGAAAACGCAAGTTACACAGACAACGTAAACTGGTACGGAGCAACGTACTTACTACTCTACGATTCGCAACATAGCTCCGTACGGAAGAACGGCTGATTCATCTCCTGTGTAACTATGGACCTCTCAACCACAAACGAAGCCCTAACCCAACATATAGACAGACCCAAATGAAATTAAAACCCTCCGAGTATCGCGACTGTAAGCCGATTGTAAACTTCAGCTAGTTAGAGATATTCATTATCTGGATATGGCATAAAATATGTATGTCTAAAATATTTTAAGTATTATCAAAGAAAAAAAATGGTCAAACGTCCCATTCCTTAACAATTGTGGACTTCTTAAAATTTAAGACATTTTTAGTATGCCGCTATAATAAGCTGAATAGAAACTTCGGAGGTGGAGTTCATGTTGTCGATTCGCCATCAAAACTCATTTTTAGATCCACTCAGATACAAATCATAATAAAATATATTTGAAAACTTGAGTTAAGAAGGAAATGTGGATATTACCTAAAATGAATTAACACATCAAATTTAGACCCCTGAAAATATACTATATTAAACATCTTAAAAAAGATGTTCCACAGTATGTAGTTATTTCTAGGAACTATAATTCTGAACACTAACTGAAACTAAATCGGAAGTTCTACGGAATTGGATCATTGCTCGAGCGCAATTACTTCCATTAACGCTACAGTACTTTACCAGATCTAAAATATGAAAAATATTTTCATTGTTTGTTGTCTCTGACATTCAATAAAAATTTTAATTATCAATAAAAATAATCAATCGGTCCAAGCATTCCTATTATCTAAATATTCCTGAACCTTATAGTAGCTATTTTTCATTACCTTTTGTTTAACATACTTTAAATTTGTCAAGTTACCTTTTTCAGTTACTTTTAGCAAGAGTTTGAAATGAAATGAAATGAAATTTTTATTTTAAAAATTTCATTTCATTTCATTTCATTTTGTAATAAATGTGTATACATTTTACCATTAAAGTGAGACCTGTCTTGTGAAGTCTAAAGTTTGGAACAGCAAGTTTCCTTTTATTCTTAGTGTTAAAGCTATGAGAATCACTTCGCTTTCAAAAAGTAGGTAAATATATTTATAATATTTATTTATTTAAAAATATTGTTATTTCTTGTGTGGTGGTACCTATCAAATGTTTAATGCTTAATATATCTAGGCTTAGCTATGCTCACCTTTCTAAGAATATATTAAGTTTACATTTGTATTATTTATTAACACGCCATAAGCCACTTCGACCATTTTTGATCTTTATGGCAGCAGCGTAGTTTACATTTAGGGTTCTCAAAATCAGTTTCAAAATCATATCACAAACAACAAGAGAGCATAATATAATATTAGATCTATCTAATCTACGAGGAAAAGTTACCCTACGAAGCTAAAGATTGCATGACACGCGGATCTCGATCCCGTTACGTTCTATAGAGATTTATTACTGTTTTGATGTCAGAAAAATAGATTTATAACTCGCTCCTTCAAGTGAAATATGAGATTTGAGCAGATATATGCGGGAATAAATAAAAAGGATGGAACCCTACCTTATTTGTAAATAAGGAAAACTGCATGTGAATTGTGGATGAAATTGACAATGCCGTGCGAAATATTGTTTTTAGATGATATTCTTTTTATCTCTTCTGATATAATAAGCTTGTTGGCGCAGTGCTATGAACGCTCTGGTTTCGGTAACGAAAACAAAGCAACTTTCCCTATGGTTAATGCTTGGATGAGTAAAACAAAATTTGTTATTTGGAGCTCCATCATGGCCAAGTATGCCGTGCATGTCTTAACGTGCCATATACTTGGTACTGGTTGTTACGGATACCATTTTACCCCATCGACCCATATTGCCAGCGTGTGGTGGTGTAATGGCTCAAACTCCTCTAGTTTCCCCCACGTGGGAAGGCGTGTGCCCAGCAGTAAGGCAATGGTATACTAACAAGAACTTATAACGACTTCTCTCTTTCACCTCTCCAATAAACACCAAGGAAATAATGCCTGTTTTAATCACAATTTAACGAACACGATACAAAACTATCTCAGCTGTCGGCGCGATACAATCGCTTCGCTTGTCGCGCGTCGACGGGCGTCGTGCGGCGCGTCCGGTCTCTCCGCGAACAAAAGCGCTCTTGGATATAAAGGTTTGCAAACTTTACATAGGTTCTGTTCTCGTTCGGTGCATATAGTTTCTAAGTTTTAGGCGAAATATTTTAGAGTCAACATAACAGTAAAATGGGGGTGTGGGTATTCATCAACTAGGCAGTAGACCCTTCGATGGGGTATAATAACAGGGTATTTAAAAGCAACCCTTTATCCTTCCGAGATATATTTGAACAAGTCGCCCAAAAACGCTCAATACAAATGTTCCTTGCGTGTCACAGGCTAATGTTAAATTAAACATAATCTTTTAAACTGATAGTGTGTTTTAAACTAACTTTTTTTAAATCAACATTTTCTGTCTGTTTTAAAAAGTAGTATTACAATTTAGAAGGTTACGTCATAAGGTCACATTGACAACAAAAGGTCAACAACTCCGAAGTCTTACTGAGTCGGCAATACTAACATAATCTTGTATAGGCACATAGGTATCGTAATTCCTTAGTAGTCGGCGAGCCATGTAAACATCTAACCGAAATTTGTGCCGAGTTTTGAGAGGTCCACTTAGTTTGTTGGAAATTTGGGAACTGTTTGACTTCATACATCATGAATTTCTAAACAAGGCTATGGAATACTAAATGGAGTGTGGTAAATGTGTTTTATAATGCCAAACAATCTTACTATACATAGAACATAAGTTGTAGGTAATTATCTCTAGTTAAAATGTTTAAGGACCTGTGAATGCTTTAGTAAAATCCAGGTAACTCCTACGAACGACAATGGAGTTACCGGGGAATCTCCAGTGACGGTATTATGAGGCACTGGGTGAGTCAGGCCACATACTCCCACCGCTTAGTCAGTCAAGTAACGAGGAGGTTTTTAAACAGATTCCTTTTTTTAAAAAAAGTACCCTAGTCTAGTATGCTTCTGCAAAACTAAATGGTGATATTTTTTTTATTTAATCAAATGAAATTATTTTAGTCATAAAGACTTTCAGCTATAGAATTGTCGCCAACAAAGAGACTATAAAATACATTCAAATTTATTGATTAATTTATTTTAAAAAGTTTATAAAATAATTAATTATTGTTAAAATTACCTTGTACAGCAATAAGTAATGCAATAACTGCCAGAATTTATGTTTGAAATAGATCTTCTTATTTATATATATAAAAATGAAATGTTGTTCGTTAGTCTTGCTAAAACACAAATGCTAAACCAATTTTGATAATCAGGGGTGGTTTAATAATAAAAATAGCTGGGAAAATCTGAATGAAACGGAAACTGAATATTGGTTTTTTAATATAGAAAATCGTCTGACATGCCAAAAATTTAAACTGTCGTTTCTTCTATCGCTACTTTGGGATTCTTTAAATAGATGACGTTAGTGGTAATTTGCCGGTTGAACTTATCACCGGGTGAACTAGCTTAGAAATAAATTCAAATAAAAATAACTCAATATCTGAGATTTTCTTCCTACATAAGCACATTTTTAGTAGAAAAGACCCTCTGTTCATTTCTTTAGCGTTACATACAAAAGCACCATCAATGTATCCAATCAGGCTGTCGGATCAGCGGGCCGTAAAATTGTTGAACCTCATTGATCCAGTTTTATGGTAGCAACTCAGAGCGCGGGAAAACTGATTTTTTGAGTCCGCCATTTTGTTGTACAGTTACTTAAATTTAGGACCGCCAACTAATGTCATATGAACACGTCACGCACGCGATTCTATTCCCTTTTTTGTGACAGCTATTATTTCAAGCGAATAGTTAGTTATTGAAAATGTCAAGGTTGGAAGCTACCTGAGTTTATTTTGGGTATTCTAAGAAATGGGTCGCAAACGAATATTCGTCACTGTTCAATTCAAACAAATTGAACCTACAAGTAGTAGAAGTATTAGTAAAAACAATTTCCTTTATATAAACAAGATTAATAAAAAAAAAACTGACTATGAATCTGTTTATTAAAAATTTTAAAAGGCAAAAAAAAATAATTTTTAGAACTTCTGTAATTTATTATTTTATTTTTGTGTCGGAGTTTCACTTTCTATTTTCTGGAAGCAACTGAGTCTCAACTCCAAAATAAATAAATAAATATTTTATTTATTTATTATAAAATACTTTTAAATTAGAAAGTTCTTAAATTTAGCTACTATTTTAAATTGTAAGTTTATAGTTCGATGGTATTGTCGAAATGCCTGTTTGTTTATCGTTGGTTAAAAGCGAGAACTTCATCAGCGTAGTCAAAGTCACTTTAATACGCATTGTTAGTGATAACCAGAAACTACTCAGATCTCGCTCAAGTTTAAATGGGACAAATGAAATGCATACCAGTTTTCGAATATAAAAAGGTTCATCAAAGTCAGTGAAAATAATTTAATTCACTGAAGCGTAGTGGGTAATGTATCTATGACGTCACTATTTACTGACAACTTCTATCAATATCAGGTATATAACATGTGAATATAATCTTTCACATGTTATATACCTGATAGTAAACTATGATATTTACAAAACTCAGTTGTGAATTGTAAAATTATTTGATCAAAGGCTATTATAGAATTCTGTTCAAAAAAAGAACAACAGACTGCATACAGAAAGATCTAGTTAAGATCAACAGAGATGAACAGTACTACTGAATGGAAGACAGTATTTATTCACTGATATAAATTGGCTGGCACTCAGCCATTACAAATCCTACCATTTTCGCGCCAATTTTAAAGGTAATTTAAGATGGCATAAATCCAATTATACAAAGCTCTCCCTAGTAATTTAATGTCGCCATTTGTTATAAACATTGTATCATTGTGATTATTGGCACAGGGTGAAACTCTCGCCTAATTTAAGTTATGGCTAAAAGACACGAATAATTCTATTGGGTTTGAAATTTTGATAAAATTTATTAATTTGGTTTTCAAGGGTTAACACGGAAAAGGTTTTATCTGATAGGCATTTAGTAAAAAATAGATAATTTGAGAAAAGAAATAATTAAATAAGCCCGTTCTTCTCGATGATGGGTAGATTAAACCTTTTACTCTTCTGATATTTTATTCTTACTTATGAGTTTAAATATAAGTACAGTATAGTCAGCCTCAAAATTTCAATAACACTTTAGTACGATTTCACGTTATCTACTAAGTATACGAATTTACTACGTAAACGAAATAATTGGTGTGAAATGTTAATCAAATGTAATGTTAATCTACTTCTGACGCGAGTAGTACATTGTTTGATAAAGATGAGATTATTTCTTGAAATTTTATATATAATCGTTTCTTTTTTACACAACCAGAGCGAGGGATTCCTACTAGCACACATATTCCGTCCGCCATATAGCACATGTGCACCGTGTAAAAAGGTAAGTTTTTAGCCAGCAAGGAGGTGGCTAGTTAGGGTAGTTTGTCGCATGTTTCGCATACGGACTCCATCTACCTGACTATCAGGCAGTGTAGTCATTTGATGTGCTTTTTATAAAAAACAGGTGTGGTTTTTTCATTATGTCTTTATAAATATTATGTCTCGTTTTCTTATCGTTGTCGTTTTCGTTAATTTTTCGTGTATTCGTTTCATTTGTTTCGTACAAGTTAGTGTTGTCAAAATTTATAACCTACACATGCGACAACCCATCTCTTTCTTTATAAAAATTTGCTCAAACTGTAATTTAGTACGTTTATATGTATTTATGGGTTTATATACTTTAATTTTTTATGTATCAACTTCCTAAATTGTAACCGTATATATTTAAAATAAAATAAATATATTCATGAAACTATTCATTGAACCATCATGAACTAATGTTTGTAAATATATACCTACATAAATTATACAATTCCATTAATACTTTAGATGGTATCTTTCTAAATAATCTTTTAATTATAAATTTTTTAGATTTCCTTAAGGATCTTCCCGAATATTTTTCTTTTTTAACAATTACTGAATAAGCAAACAAAAGAAATGATAAATTATTCAAATCGGTCATGCTGTTGTTTAGTTTTAGTAAGACTAATGAACAGCAATTCATTATTATTTATAACAAGATGAAAAAGACGAAAGACTAGCTACTTTGGCAATTATTTCTAAAAATAATGTGGGGAGGGCTATCCTTATCATCTAGGGACAGAAAAGATTGAATATTACCTTCCAAATATACTCACAAAATTTGATTATAATCAGTCAAACCAATTTTATTTAAAAGTAAGTAGATATTCTTAATTTAATATTTAAATATTTTGTTTTTATGGTGATAATAGTAGTTATATGATGAGGATTACAATAAACTGTGATAGCGAACATCAAATCACTGGTGCTGTCTGTTTTTTATAGATAATTTTACCCACTCTTTGATGTGGTACTGTGGATCACGCCAATTGTTCTGATGACATATTTACCGAATAATATTGATGCGATATGAATCAGCTAAACCAAACGTTTGTATTTTTGGTTTACCAGATATCCCGTATATGTGACCGTATCCTGTAGGTATGATCGTGATGTTTGAAATATCTTAAGCAACCATTAATATTTAACTTGTTTCTCTTAAGAAGCGAAACCAATTATACTACATGTTCTTTTAAATAACGATAACTTAAGGATAACGTTCTTCTGATTGAAAGATAACAATTTAACAAAAAAAAACTCATTTTTCTATTGTCTTTTTGGATACAAAAACTGTAAGCTCAATTTTACATTTATCAATATTTGTAGATATACAATGAACCATTGATTACTAACAACATTAACCACAGATTACATAGCAAATTGTATGACAAAAATTGTCATTAAAAGAATTGTATATAACATTATAATGCTTAAGAAGAACTTTATGATTATTTTAATCTAATAAATAATAAAAATAAATGTGTGATATTTGACCTTTAAAAGTGTCGATTCATTCGAATGCCGATGTTTTTGAAATATTATTTATCATCATCGACCTATTTTCTACTCGTCCACTGCTAGTCATAGGTCTCCCCTAATGCACGTCACTGCTCCCGATTTTCGGGATATTTATTATAAGAATTAATAATTCTGTTCAATGGAAAACGTTAGCCACGCGTGCTTTCTGACATGTGTGTTACTATAAGGTACTTTCAAACATATTTTGTTTAAGCTGAGTGCAATCGTATCTAGAATGACATAGATGTCAAATAATGACACAAGCCAAATTTATAAGTGTAAGTATTTTGGAAAGGGAAGTGGCATTTATTGTGAACTTGAATGATTTCAATACAAAGTCAAAGTCAAAAATAACTTTATTTAAATAGCCTTATTTACTAAGCTCTTTTAAATCGTTTAGCTCTTTTAAATTAATACATTAAATATAAAAATAGTAATTATATATATAAAACTTGTAACACTGAAAATGGTTTTCATTTCTTACAATTTCAATGTTAATAATTCAAATTTGAAAATAAAAATGACATGTTGGAACAAACATTTTAAGATTCTTTCAAGAAAACTCCCAAATACAAACCTTGTCTTTGGTATTATTGTATATCCAATTACATATTTAGAAATCTAGAGCTTTTCCGTTTTGCTGTCAAGAAAGAAATGGTAATAAGATACATAAATATAAATATAGCTAATAATAAAACTCCAGCAGCCGCAGAAAATGTTCCAATTACTGAATATTTTTTACTTATTCTTTTCCTGTTTACTAAGCTAGTATATTGTGTAGAAATGATTTGGCGCATCAAACCAAAGAGTCAAATAATTATGAAAACAAATTAAGTTAAAGAGTCTTAAAGAATATTTTGTGTTCATTAAAGCCGTACTTGATTTAAATGCTTTCATTCGTAACTACACGATTAATAAAATATTTTACTCTCTTGTTATAAATAAATACAATTTAAATACAAAATATAAAAATTATGTTAACAGGAAATTTTTTATATAATTTAATTTCATAAACTAACAGAAATTTATATCAATTTGACTAGATTTGTATCTAGTCAAATTGATTTGAAAATCAAACTAATTTTTAAGTAGATTGCAATAATATGTGGTAATGTAAGTACAATATTTGAAATTGGATATCATTTTAGACTTAATTATTTGGTGTAATTAATGAATTTATTTACACTATAGAAGTAATGTAATAATACTCACAAGAGTATTATAAAAAGTCTAAAAGGATATAATTAAGTCTAAAATGAATACAAGAGTATTATTACATTACTTCTATAGTGTAAATAAATTCATTAATTACACCAAATAATTAAGTCTAAAATGATATCCAATTTCAAATATTATACTTATATTACCACATATTATTGCAATCTACTTAAAAATTGTTTGATATTGAGTATATATACCATGCATATTAGTATTTGAGAATATTCAGCATTAATAATAACTCTCACTGTTGGATATAGACCTTCCTACTTTGGAGACAATGCGGGTTGATGCAACAACCGTGGCGGTTGTAAAAAAAACCAATTTGGATTGACCCTTCCAGTAACCAACCAAGGCGAGGGTTGCTTTGTTTTCCTAATCGAAACTAGAGCGCTTGTAAAATTTTGCCAACTATTAGTACATATATATTAAAAATAAACACAACTCTGTGATATTAATCACGGGAAATCGTTGTCACATTATCAACTACAACATTGAGATAAATTTTTTTAACGATGCCATTTTTCGTCGTGTTGTTTAGAAGTCGACCATTGTTATTTAAGCGACTCCGTAAATTTTCATTAGGAACGTATTTCAATATTACTCGGGTTGTATTCTCCATGGTGCCAACTATGCCTTTGATTGGCAACGTTCCAAGTTAAACTTTTAAATCTTTTATTTTAATTTTCCCATGACACCTGTCTAGTTGTTCCGCCGTGTGGTGACATTTTGAAAAATGAACAATGGCAGGTACTTAAATAAATATATAAATAGCTTCATAGTTTCTACACTATTCAGTATCTGTAAATAAAACAATTTACGTGAGTTTTTAAAATTATAAATGACGCTTATTAAATTTAGAATGCCGTAATACGATGAATTTACAATAGTACGTAATGAGATGAGGATACAATAGACTATAAACCAATTTATGGAACATGTAGACCTATGTTTGGAACTGTTACATTAATTTTTATGCAAGAAAATGTAAGAAAGTTATTGAGATTATGTCTCAAAAACTTTTACGGTATCATTATTGTTTCAGCCTTACTTAGCGTAGTTTGTCTTATCTTTTCTGTTTACAAAACTGAAAACTTTACCAATGAAAACAATTACGAAATTAATTATAAAGAAAATATAAATCAATAATCTTTCTAAATCAATCAATTAAATATGCAGTTATTACAAACAAAACATAAGTATATTCATGTAAGGATCTTAATAAAAATCATTAATAACATCATAAAATGTCCAAACTCCTTGGACAGGGTACCTTAAAGTACCAACCTGCTTTTTTTTTATAAACCATAAACAAATAATTTGATAATTTAAACTTTTTCTTTTTTAACCTTTCTCTAATATCGAATATATAAGGTTAAAAAAATGACCTACACAAGTCTTCATTTCACCATGTAACTTAAGTTTTTTAACAGATTCGTATTATTCCGTTGTAATAGAAGTAGTATTCGTACTCCAATGACTGTTACCTCGAATGTTGATAACATTTTTTATTATTTACGAAAATATATTTCGAATTAGATAGATATTTTAAGCGACGTGAATTTGTCTTAGTCAAAGGGAATGCTTGATGGGGAACCATTAACGGACCAGCTTAGTCATCTGTTTGACTACGATTACACATGCATATTAAATTCAAACCTTAAAAAGGGAGTTCTTAGGTTGTATTTAGAACCATTTAAATAAACTAGTAACTAGTTTTAAGTATGTTTATCTCTATAAACACTTCTACTTGTAGAGGTAACAACAAAAGAACCCATAGTCTCTCAATTTGTATAAATAAAACTCTTTAATGTATTCTCAATTAATTTTACTTTTAACTTATTAGGATATTTTATGAAACAATGAAACAACTCCTCAAAATAGTAAGCTTACATCGTCATTTTTTTATACACATCTGTGTATAAAAAATGACGAGTTACCTAAAAAAGGTCGGCCCCATTTTGTCGAAAATAAATAAAATAAAATATCTAAGTAACGTGAAAACTCCGAATGAAAGTCATTTTTTGTATTATTTTAAGACACGAGAGTAAAAGTAGAAATGAAATAAATTTTAATTTTCTTTGAATGCCAACGTAACTTGATATTTGACTGACATTATAAAAATAATAAGACATTTATGAACTTCAAATTTTCTTTTTTGTTGAAAATGACGTATTTTAAAATGACTGTCGTCTACTCAGCTACAATTAGGTTTTTATTATTGAAGCTAGTGACATCGGACTAAATTGCATAAATTAAATAATTCTTTAACAGCTTATATTTATATATATCTCTAATGGCTTAATACAAGCCATTCTACATTGAAGAAAAACTTAAGGATTCTGAGCCATAACACCACTGGCTACGGCTACTGACTAATTTAGTTAACGGCTTCAAATTGGCTAACATATTACGAAATTTCATTTCAAAAGATAGTGAATGACGTTAAAAAAAATCTTATTCCACTTTGAAACTAATTTGGTGTACTAACATAATAATTGCTTTATACAGTTCGTTGAATTTACAGGAGGCCCTAAAATAACATAGACTATACCAACAGTAAATGTATAACAAAGGATTCTTCAACTAACAAAACCTACCACTGATGTCAAAGATTTAACAATAGCAAACAGTACGCTGAAACAAAGCATTATTTTCTTAACACTGATATTAATATAAATACAGTCAGTACAGGTTGAACGTAGCGTAGAAAGGGACAGAGAAAAATGAGAGATATTAAATTTCTCTTGCCTAAGAAACTTCAAATAGTTATATCAATTTCCTATCTTAGGCGATACATGCGGTTTATTAAACGAGTATCAATTTAATTTTGATATAAATAAATTTAGTTTATAATTAAACTACACTAATGTGTTAATTGCTTTTTATACAGAAAGAGTTGCGAACTATGATAGGTTGGCTGCCTGATGGTAAAGTTAGTTATAGTTTTTAGAGCATTATAAAAACTATTGCTACGAATTACTGCGGGAAACCCGCTAAAATAAACTTTGTAGTACTTCGTTTTCATAAATCTTATAGACTATAACGTGCTATTGCTACGGATTGCTACGATGTATAAATAGAAAACCCATCAAAAGTATGCTATAATTACAGTATCAATGGAGCCTTTCATAGAGCGATACTACGGAGTGCTACGGTAAGTTCTGTCATAATCGTGTAACAAAGCGCGCTTCGTAGTGTTGCTACGACAAGCGCTGTCGGACTAGATACAAGCAATAAAGACATGGCGATGTGAATACTGTCTGTACCTAAAGAGCCTTAAAGCCGTAGAGACTTGCTACGAATCGCTGCAATAAAATCTGTTAACTTCTGTCATAAGATAAAATTCAAAGATGTAGCTTTCTTTGCACATGTACAAAGCTAACTTCGTTAAGTGTGGCTACGGATTGCTACGGGATAATCTGTAATAAAAGACGCAATTCAAAGGTAAGATCCTTTTCTTCGTAGCCGCGCGTAGCTATGTACGGATTAATTTTTATCAAAGCAGCAGTGCGAGCATGGAACTTGACAATCGACATACTTACCGATCGATAAACGGATTTCGTTTATCGAGCTATATCGATAACCGCTAGCATGGAAGTTGACTTGATAACTTTAACGAGACGATAAAATTTACCGAATTATATCGATCATTCGGTCATCATTCATTCTTATATTTTTAATAAAATGAAGCAAACGGACCTTGACCCAGAAGTTTCATAAATTTGCAAATATAAATACGAAAATTTATTGAAAATATTTTATTCTGTGTGTGACAGCGAGCGGATTTCTCATTGCAACACAATTATTTTTATGCCTTGTGTAAATTAAGTAAGTAGGTATACATATTTCATAGAACAATAACTTTTGAGATTGAAGACATTGATAGATCACCCATTGCTTCGGTATTGATTTTTAAAAAAAATTACCAGTGTGTCTTACTGAGACACTAAATTTAGCTGTGCCAACCAATTAGCTATGAATTTTAGTATGTTTTGGATTTTTTCTTAATAAATGTTACTACCATCAACTAGCATATTTCAAACCATCTTGAATTTAGAAATTCAATAGAAAAGGAGCGAAATAAAATCCTTCAAGAGATAATTATATTTTTATTTATTATATTAATAAAAAAAGTTTACTTGATTTTATCACATAATATTTTAATTTATAACATTTGAAGTCAATTACCATCATGTTATAACTAGATTATTATCTAATACAACAAGAGTTTGATTAGCTAAACATTAACTGTTCAAACATTTGTATGTTTCTTATATGTATACATATTTGTATTAATCACCTGTAGTAATGCATCATATTATAAATAGTGCAGCAAGGATACTATTATCTCGAATAATTCAACAGGCTAAAAATGCAAAACCTGTCTTTGCACATTCACCTAAAGACCGCCTTTATAATACCATTGGTCTTCTGGGTTATTGTAGGGGGTCACGATTGCAATATGTGTGCAATCTATGCAGCCTAAGCAATCTGGTAATTTGTGCTTAGACTGGAAACCATTTCCAAATCCTTTCCTATATTGCTTTAGACACTACTGCCACTATCTTGCTGACGGTCATCCTTTGCGCCAAAGCGATTAAATTATATAAATATTATAATTAAATTCTTGGCCAATGCACCTTTGATAACTACTTACGGCAAAATATCGTACAGCAGTGAGAATCTGCAATGTAAAAGATTTTAAAGTAGTATTTTGTTGGTATAGACAAAAAAGGCAATATAGAACTGCACGCATCGGGTTTATAAATAATTAAATGTACTTACAATTACATGCACGGGTAGCACATTTGACCGAACTCTCCTTTAATCTCATTGTAAATTCCTTGATTGATTGTAAATTCTTTATTATTACGGAAGAGGTTATGAAAGCACAAATCTTCCAGTTCAAATGGATTATTGGAATCCCTTATATGTCTTCTAGATAATAGGACAGATCGTCGCCTACAAGGTCTATTTTCATGATCAATCAAGAGAATAAAGCCGAAATCCATCTTGAAAACCCTTTAACTTTGTCGACAAAACTTTATCGATGACAATGAAGGACACGATAAACAATCAACAAAATAATTGATATTTATCTATCAAATATGTCAAAAAAAAGTTCCATGCTAAGTTTGTCGAGGTTTATCGATTAAGACGATAAAATTTGTCGACTTTATCGTTTGATTGATAAAAAAGTTCCATCCTGCCGACATCGATTAATTGTCGAATAATGTCAATTATATCGAGTTTAATTGTCAAATTTGGTTTATCAATAGTTCCATGCTCGCACTGCAGGTGAATAAAGCGTTACGTAGCTACAGATTGCTACGGCGAGATCTGTAGTTATACTTTAATTGTAACTAAGTAGCTGAACAAAGCGCTCTTACTATTTAGTACGGCGTTCGATGTCAGTAGGAATCGCTACAAATAGTGTATGCAACAGCTTTAAGCCATAAATAGACTGTTTATGTCACAAAAAATATTTTAATGTAAGCTCATGAATAACTGACACAATAGATACTTTTAATTACTTCATATGAGTATGGACCTGCAGTATGGATCAAATTAGTTGTTCTTTTTTTAAAACTAACAATTATTAATATTCTCTTTTTGAAAATACAATTTTATAAAAAATAACCTCTTTATTTATAAAGTAATAACACCATTCTAACAACCTACCAACAATTTTACATTTTGATTGATGACTAGACGTAAGTAAATAGTAATTTTTAAAAAGACGTATTTTCTAGCTTAAACGAAAACGTGTTTACAATGTGGTGTTATAGAAAAAACCAACGAAATAGCTATAAATGTACCTCATACCTAACAATTAAACCAATTAGAATTTTTTATTATACCTTTCTCATTCTTCCGTCCATAAGGTTCCAATCACGTTTTCCATTGTTTAAATTTGATTGTAATACAAGGTTCATCCAACTGGATATTCGGATTCCATTAAGCAGAACAATATCATTGTTTCCCCGTACTTCTGAATAAAGTAAATTAATATTATCGACACGCTTTATTAATTTTACCATGCAGCATTTTGTAGAGAAATAATTGTAAACGGTTCATTTAAAATAAATACCAGTCTATTATAATTAGATTGAAACTTAAATAGGTACTTATATTATGGTTACTCATATAATGTAATTTAAAAACTAAGGTCTATCTTAAAAGTGTTGACTCTATATATAAACTGAGACTGAAAATGTAAACGCTACAATAGCTACTACCTATTTGAGAGTTAGATTTTTTCAAATAGGAGTGTTGAGAATGAAACTCTCACGTCTGCTTTGTAGGCGTATAATTTTCAAACTGATAGTAAAACAAAATGTATATTTCAAAAACAAAGAAAAAATATAAAAATACAAATATCAAATATAGAATTAAACTAAAAACTAGCCAGTCCGCAACAAGGAGTCTGATACTACATTTTAGAAGTAACACAAATTTACGTCCTTTGTAATATATTTCAGATCTATATTTAAGAATCGCTACTTAATTCTTTTGATGAAGAACAGATATTAGATAATATGGAAAATAAGGTACAAAAAATGTTAAATAAAAGTAATTAAAATGAATAATATCGTATACCGAACTAATGTCACATTCTCAATGTCATTTTATTCGACTGTAGGTACACGAATGCAATTAAGAATCAGTAAATATTGTGTAGTGAACGCAATGTCAATTATTTCCATAATTTAATGATTGTTGATGTAAGGTACAGTGAAGTTCTTTAACTTAACGAGCCATGTTAAGCATTGAGGTTAAAATATTACAGAAAATAAAAATTAATACTACTTTTGTGTACACACAACAACAATTTGTAAACATTAAAGAACTGATAGAAAAATAAATTTTGTAAAAATCTGGAAATCGACTATATGAGCTGAATGACGACACTACCTCCTGTAGCTATGTTGCCTATGTCGTGTTTATTTAGCAGATTACTAAGCGTCACCAGTACTTACTAATTTGCATACTAATCCATGTTCTTACATTGCACATTTAGATGCAAAACACGATTTAAAACAAACTATTTACAATAGCGTGTGTTGCCAACAACTGTGAATTGGAACATGAGATTATCGGTTTTACGATGTGATTTAATATTCAGACATATGTGGGTGGATTTTGCCATCTCATTGTAAATATATGTGTAGTAACTTCTACCGAAATTCGGAGCGAACTAAAAATTGAGGAGGAATGCCTCCTAGTGAATAGAGGATCATCAAACGATCAGCGATGTACAACCTTCATGACTTATGCTGGTTTCAATACTCTACCAATGGGTATTTTCGTTATTTTGGATGGTTTTGTTTCTAACCTATGAAAAAATAATAAATTTCAGATGCTACTTTTCCTACATTCACTCATTTAATATAGTCATCCTGCGCAGTGTTTCAGAAGGAATATCGAAAAGTAAACTTTTTCAGCTATCGTAATATATACAGTGCTGTTGAGGAGTTACATGCGTTCATTTACCAAATTCACTAATAATTTATATAATTCAATTTTTTTATTAAATCTATAACTATTTTATTTCTTTACTACAAAATCAATCACAGGACATGCACAATGATCACTATATCGAATATAACTAATTTTAATGCCTTTTAAAAAGCTTGAGTGTACTTTAAGGTCTCTCAGCTGTCTCTCAGCTGTTTCTCTCACTTCTCGTCGGTCGTCTTCACATGCCATAGTTTGGGGCATCACATGCTTTGTAAGCAGTTTTAAAATTTATAAAATGAATTTTGCACATCTATTTATTGTAAGGCCAATCTTCGATAAGGGCGAACGTACCATTTTTTCGCTGAAGTCGACACTGGACCATTTCTCAAACAGTTAATTATCTTTTTTCATTGGGATTGACTTTTCCGTCAAGTAACCTTTTTCACAGTTGAATCAACATTCATTTCATTGATGTTATTTAAATAAATCAACATGAATCATTTTGATAAAATTTACACAAAATAACGCTGACGTTAATACCGTTTAGGTAAGGCAGGCTACAAACGGAGCATAGATATGAATTTTTAAGTTGACTAGCGCGTGACCCATGGTTATCAAAAGAAATTTTTTACTCAGAAACAATCATTTGGGCAATGTCACTCCCTCTCAATAGAATATACAAATTAAAAAATATCCCAAACAAAGTTCTTAGGTCGAAATTCTAAAACGAACTACTTTTGGACGCTAGTTGAAGTAGCTGAACGGTACCATCTCAGCATATACGATAAGATTTTCAGATTAGCCTTGATTGAACGCAGCAGATTAAAGAGGATGGTAGGAACAAATCCCATGGTGAGTATTAACGAAGTATAAGTCGAAAATCAGATAGAAGAAAGCCTTCAACAAACAATCAATGTTTCTATATAGAAAAATTGGTAAGATAATTGCAAAATAATTAATAGTTAAAATAGTTATTTCGATAATATGGGAACTGCTCTATATATTACAATTTGAATACCACATTGTTTTACTTGCTAAAAACACTACTAAGAAACGGTATGACTCCTAATGTAGTATTACGTCACGCCGTGGTATTTAGTATGCTTCGCGGAGCAACTCTGTTCTACAGCTACATTAAATACTATGCTTAATAATTGTATAGATTAACCCATGTTATTAGTTATTTTTAATGAATTAAGTTATTTTAAAAATGACTTTGTAATTGTTCTATTGTCTTTTTATCTGTATTTTGTATTGATAATGAAAATGATTATTCGTCATACATGTCATTATTCCTATTGGTGTAGTAGTTACTGAACGTTGGATGGTCCTCAGTGGACTATAAGCAATGCGATTATGAAGCTTTCAACACACTCTTCTGAGTACAATCCGGTATCGTGGCAAAGTTCAGAACATTTGATGCTGTAATTTGTTGAGTTGATTGGTATGGTTACGCGATTGTGTAAATCATACAACTTACACGTATTGAATCTAATCGATTATGAATAATATCGATTAGTGTGTGAAAGTAATCTTTTTCTCTATCATGAGTAAGTTTCTCATTTTACCCGAAAATCTATCGGGTCGGAAGTCATTTCATTGCGTCACTGTACGTTTATCCGGGAAACCTTTATTGACATAGTGACCCGCATCAGTCACTAGCAAATGACGTTAATTTGACTCGTGAAGTGTCCACCCCTTTAATACGATTTCGTTTTGTCATGTCATGTACCAATGAAATATGTAGGATTTTTTTCTTTTTAAATAGTTACAATATCGTTGAAAGTCGGCCATAAGAAAGTGGTGTAACTACCAAATTTGATTTGGTTTCCAATTTGTTTCTTTAAATTATGCTCTCTCCCAAAATTTTCTTTCATGCAAGTGACCAAGCATTCAAACAACTACAAAATAAATGTATGACTCGACGTCATTTCCGAAGCCCGGCGTAGTATTTTTCAAAATTTGACTCTAAATAAATAGTACTTAATTCTCAGATAAAAAAATTGTTTATGTTCTTTGAAAACAAAACTTCAATTATTGTCTTGCCTGCTTGAATTCAAATTCAAAATTCGAATTGTAAGAACTTGGAATCTGGTTAGAATCGAATAAACGTTCTGGGCTGGTCCGCTTCACCGATGGTTTTCATCTCATGAGTACAATTGTACGGCGGAACTAGCACGCAACTTCCCCCTCTGCAGTGTTCCACTTTTGAATCTAGAGAAGCGAGCCTGTTTCAATGAGCGGACTTTTGTTTCTTTTTTCAGCAGGTGCTGCAGGTGCAGCAGGCTTTTCGAATTTTATTTGCACGGCTATTTTCGAAGTGTTGCCACATATCGCTTCGCAATCTCATTTTTCTTAATGGATAACATTTTTCTTAACTAATAATGTTATATTGATATGTTATAATATGATTTTTAAATGAATTTACAAACTAGGTAGAAAAATTAAGTTTTTATGCACTCTAAATATAAGTATACATTATTTTAAGTAAAAAGATTCTATTTTTTTCTAGAGATGCATGATTAAGGATTTTAGTATGGCACACAATTATACTTTATTTACATAAATATTGTCTGATATTAACTGTAACCTGTGTTGTATCTTATGAATTAAAAAAAAATATTGAGCAGATCTGCACAAAATGTGTCGTGTTTTAAAGGATTTTCAATATTGAACTCAGTTTAAGACAGAGAGTGCGACATTTTATTTAATAGATTGCCTGACAAAATGAAAACATGATCCTCTTTAATGCTCTTGTAAATACTCATTCTCTATTGTATACAAAAGAAAGATTGCAAAGGAATTCTTTCGCTTGAAAGTATGTCGTAATTTAAACGCCATGGAAGTTATAATAATACAATAATATGAGACTAGAGAAAAAATAAGATTTCATTTATTATAATTTTAAAAATATTTTTTAATATTTGTCTTCATGATGGTTTTCCTTAAGAGATGTTAGGGATCAGCAACCCGGTAATGCTGGCCCTAATACAAACAAACGTCTATACACTCTACTGACAGAGTTTTATTACAATCAGTAACGTGAAAGCATGCTTATTTCCTACCTATGCATATAAAGATTACAAACACCTTTATGTTACAATTTCAAAGATTAGTGACCTAGTAAGAATATTCGGCCCAGCTCAACAGCGCGACGTTGTCAGATGACAACACGATGCGCTCATGTTGTTCATGATAATGTTCTCCCATTAAATTTCCGCGTGTCCCATATTGTTGCGTGACAATGGCGTTTTTATAATTTTGTTTATGTTACTGTTAATACCAAAGCGAAGTTGAATTACTAGAATATTAACAAAAACTACTGAAGTTAGGCGTGAGTTAACCGAATTGAAGAGCAGATAAAGCTAGCTCGAAGAACATAAAAGAGAAGCCCGAGGAATATAAAGGTAAGATCAAGATCTTTGATAGCAACTAATGTGGAGTTTCAATAAGGTGCAAACCTAGAAGCACCATGTGACTGCGTCGTCATCAACGAAGTCTTCATCTGTGGTGATAAATGAAATCGGGATTGGGATGATCCTTAAATTCATGGAAAGTGCTCAAATCAAGAATTTAGTCATTATTCATTAGAATTTACAAGTCGCAATGGTAGAGATACTCCCTGGAACCTCGACACCATTAAAAAGTTATTTGTGTCCAAATATTGAGTCTTGCTTTACCTGTCAAGACTGAATTCCTAATTAATTATAATTACCGCCTTCTTATAAAGTAATTTTTATAGTAAAATAATAAATATCGATGCGGTGCTTTAAAGAACATTACTGACGTTTAATTTGAATACAAATGAAAGAAATGATAACTATTATGATAATTATTTATTCATAAACTGAATCTATCTGAAATGTGCGACTGTGAGCAACCCGTAAACATTAATTGTGACTAGTAAAAACGCGTTCTCGCTAAGTACCGAATAAATATACTGGCTTTGATTCTATTTGAAAGGTTGAGTAATCCGTTGTTTACTCGCGTTGATCAATATCTAAAAGCCGCATTAGGGAAGAATTAGTTAGACCTTAGACACTTTAATGGAGCACAGGGTTGGGAAACAGTTGTTGTTAAGTTTATCGTCATGTGAGATGTATTTTATTTTAATAAAATTTCATTTCATTAAAATAAAATTTCATTTCATTTCATTTAATTTCATCGATTTACATTATTATATACATAATTACACATGTTAACTCCTAATATGTTTCATCCATGTAGGAAGGCCTGTGCCCAGTAGTGGGAAGTATTAAATCTGTCGATGATGATGATGATGATACCTTACTTACTTATTTTATAATATTTGACATAATTAAAGAATAATTTTAACATCATAATTTATGAACCAATATTAGTAGGAGCAAATTTCGACATCAATTGTAAAGATTACTTAGTTTTTATAGAATTGTTGTCTATAGAAAAATAAAAAATAAAATATACATAAAAATGCAGAAAAAAAAAACAATTTCACAAATTAGGATTTGTGTGTTTATATCTATTTTGTTAAAAATTAAAATGCCGTTCGAACGAATGCGAATAATCACTTTGTATCTGTACAGAACCTAAACAATAGTTATTTCAACAATAGTTCAACGAAATTTATAGGGGATTTTTGAAACGACAAAAAAATGCTTATAAAAATAATACATATATTATGTTCTGTACGTAATCACCAAAAATTTACAATTTCTACAGAACAAATTTTGTGATAAGAAAAATTAAAATCATTGACTTTATCCGTATGAATGGTTTGTAAAGCAACAAATACACCTTTTCTTTTCAGCGACACACATATAACGAAGAAAAAAGTTTGAATTTGGAATCTAATAGCTCATCAAACGCACGTCAACGACAAAACGTCTGCGAAAATCATTATAAAACTTCGACAGCTCGATGAATGTTCGTAGACTGAACTCCTCAAATAAAGCCACTTGGATAGCACACTCGAAAAAGTTTAATGAACTACTTTTGTACTGCTAACAACGTGGACTGGATATTAACAGATATTAACAGATCTGTGCAATGACGCAGCGATTCTTAATTGTCTCTGTTTTTAATTTATAATTACTGTCTCTTGGACTTCGATTCATCTGATGGTAACGATAAATGCGAATATAGAAGCGAGTGACAATCGGATTCCTCAACTACAGTGGGATTGGGTGACTTACCTCGCAACTGCAGAGCACAATTAAGCCGTTGACATTATTGTTATAATAAAATGTTAAAACATGTTGACAAATTAAAACATATTCAAATCGACAAGCTGTTTTTGAGTTTTAGCGAGACTTATGAACACATATATATTTTTATATAAGAGCAGAAAGAAGATTACTTTAAAAGTACGGTAGTTAGTGCGTGTATACGTGTGGAACACCCATATAACCATATAAATAAAGGTGATTTTGAGTTCTTTTTGGATGGACAATTAATGCGAAAATAAATGATTTAGCAGCATACTGATAAAACATTAATACTAAATTCCCAATAACAGTCCAACAAATTACCAATTTGAATTGCTAACGAAGACAATTAATCTATCCCTAGCAGCCCAAAATGTCAACGCGGACATAATAATTAGCGTTATTAATTCGCAATTACGGTACATTGAATCAGCAATACAAATAGGTACTGCAATTAGCAATAGTAATATCGACATCGATGATTATTATCATCGACATCAGCCTATATACATTTAACTGCCGGGTACATACCTTCTTACATATGAGCAATTGTGGTTATAACATCACCTTCATCCCACCAAGCTATATTGGACCAGCGAGCCCAATATATATAAAAACTTTACCGTGTAGACAAAGTAGTAACATCAGTAGCACAAAAGAATAATGATAATAACGATAAATTAATAAAAATTTATCAGTGTTATATTATGGTAAAATTTGATTGGTTCCTGTGCTATATATTAACTGTGGATTGTTGAGAGAAAATGGTTGCCGTAACAACCGAGACGGCTTAACATGGCTTTCGAAGGGACCAGGGATCCAGGGACCAATTCTGGCGAAAGTTCTTTTGTTTCATTAATCGAAGATAGAGAGTTCGAACTCCTCACACAAAATTATGATCTCTAACAAACGTATTAGTATCAAAGTTCTCTTCCAGATTATAAAAATATGTAGAAATCTCAAGGTTTCAATATGTACAGATCTAATTATGTTAAAAGTAAAAAGTATGTAGAAGTTTAAAACTATACCTAAACTGGCAATGTAAGGAAAAGTTGTTGGGATTGCATGTTTTTTGTTATCAGCAGAGATTAAAAATTGAAGATCTTCATATGGTATATCTTATTGTCTAATGTATCGGTCCTGATGGAACACAGTCACAGTTACGATTCGAAGCAAGCTCCAATGACACTACTAATCATGGCGAAACGTCAAGTACGTCTGTCAATGTCAAAACTGGTAAGGAAGGAATTACTTTATAAACATTATTTAGGTGAGAAAACATTACTAATTAACTGTATTCGATAAATAAACAAGTAAGTAATGAATTATAGTGTTAAACCCAACCCTTGTTTCTCTAAATTCAAATTATTTATTGCGTACCATAATGTTATATATAGGTACTAGAACATAGGAGACGATAGATGCTAATCTATTCTAAGATGCTAATTCAATTGACTGGATTAAATTTATTTCTTACTTCTCACATACTACTCCCGTGTCACACCACTGCACATTGAAACTAGGGTAATTAGCTAACTTCATTTTAGTGTCGCGTCGCTGCCTTGAGCGAACAGTGCCATTTATATCAATAGTGTCAAGTCATTTGATATTTTACAATTATGTAGGTAATAATTAACTCTTTTTTTTTATTAAGTTCAGCAAATAACTCGACCCCATCTGATGTAAAGCAGAAGAGGAGTCCATATGTGAAGGTAGCTAGTGAAGCACGCGACATACTGCCTTAGCCACCCTCAACTTGCCGGCTCAAAAAGTGATTTATCACGGCTCCTTTAAAGGAACCCATGTTGTAAGAAGGAGGGAATATGTGTGCTATATGATGTTAGTAAACTAAATAACCCATTTCATGGTAAAAAGTAAATTTCCATAGCAATAAAGCCGAAGCATCTAAATTATGTATGTTAATATTTAGCTAGATTGAAAATGCCGAGAGAATTAAATAATCAATGTTGAAAAGCTGTTGAAATATTACTGTAATGTAATAAGACCATCTTAAGTGCACTATATAACATCAAACATAACACGTCAGGGATCCTCAACCACATTTATAATCATTCGTTGACAATATGTCATCCAATTAGCTGGCTGTCAAATTTAGCATCCATATCACGTTTTAGAGGGCGCGATAGGCTTCCGACACAAGTATTTAGTACGCTTAGCGAGCTTTCAGCCTTATACTAGGTTTCAAAAATATATCTACGGATGGTTTAACTTACGTGATGTTGAATTTTGACATATTTCACATGTTAATTGATAAAATTCACCCGTGTTAAGCAAAACCACGCGCAGATATGTTATTGAAACTCGAAATTACTAGTTATTAAGTAATAAAACATTTAACATTTCTTACTGTATGTAGTAATGAAAATTGTTTACCTTTTATGATGAATTTGATGTCAAGACATGCCGATAACATTAGAAAAGTACACTTACCTATATAAGTAATCTGAGAGGGTGAACCTTGTTAAGACTTAACGATGGAATTTGGACGTTAACAAATGAGAAATCTGCTCCTGACGGAGGATTAAAACCACAGATCATTATTTCCTGCTTCCAGATTAGAAAGGTCACACAGAGATACAATCGTATGAACACTGTAACCTTATACTTTGTCCACTCATACAGACAGAGATAGAGAAATTAATCCGCGAAAATGCGATATAGCCATGGTGATATTTTAAATATTATGTTCCATGGTTCCGTCTTTTGTACTACCGTATTGTCTTCAAGGTTATCTGGGAAGGAAGCACCTTTCACACAGGGCAGAAGCTGTGTTGACCTGGTGAATTGCTCAGCAGAACCCAGGTTACCCCCGTGAAGGGCAATGGAGTTACCGGGGAGTTTTAGTGGGTATTCTCAGTGCCACTCTATTGAGGTACTGAGCCCCACACACGCCCGTCGCTTAGCCAGTGGCGGGTAGGTCCGTAAATGGATTCCTCCTCGTTAAAAGAAAAAAGGGCAGAAGCTGTGACATCTTCACATAGGGAACTGCTTCCCTATGTGAAGAAGTAAAGTATCATTTTATTAGATATATTTGATTGAGTGAACTTTGTTTCACTAACAAACTACCACTAACACTATCAATTAAATAAACCCAGAGTAGCTATGGAAGAAATAACAGCTTTAATATTTAGCATGTCTGTTAGACAATTTTCCTTATTAAATAACCAATTTTCAGTTGTATATTTTAAAGCTTTTCTTTCGGATTTTTCCAGTTATGTTATTTTTAAATCACCTCTGAATTAAACCGAATAAAATACAATAAAATATTCAATTAGCTTAAGCCGTTTTTTAGTTGTAGCGAGACTAAGGAAAATAAATTCATTTTGATATATAAGAACAAGAAGATTTGTATTCTATGAAAACTATAATCTTATATTTATTACTTACTAAAAACAAAATCCATGATAGTCGGAAAAACGTGGAAATAAATTACCTGAAACAAAAAAGATTTATTACTACACTATTACAGTAATAATCGAAATTAGCGAGAACATTACGACGATGTTATTATTGCGGTAGATTACACATTACCATTATGAACGTAATTTTCTCGTATTACGGTTCTGTATTCAAGGGCTCCAAAGGGATCTTAACAAACTGGACATTCATCTGTCTGTTCATCTGAAATACTAACAACTATTACCTTCTGAACTTGTGGTTACTACCTGATATGATATCAGAAAGCTGAACCTCAGCTCTTATAAAATGAGAAAAAAGAGAGAAGAAGACAGAAAATAAGAAACTTCGAAAAGCTACATGTTAACACCGACTATTCACGGACAGTGTGATCAGTGACTTGTTCTTGTGAATAAAACTCAGAAAACAGAAGTTAAAGAACTTATTTTTAGCTATAAGAAACTCAGCTCTAAAGAGACCTGAGTGTCTTTAAAATATTATATATTTAACTATGCAAGAATCTACCATGCGACTTTAACAATTCAGATGACAATCTAACAACTGAGGTACCAAGTAATTGGAGATTTCTATGAATTTCTTCTGGCCCTCTTGTTTTTGCGTACCTATAGGTAAGCTTACTCCTAATACCTGACAATATGGAATTTTAACATCTGAAAAATTGTTAGATCTTCATCTTTAGAAGTACTGACATTATTTTCACAAGCACCAACATCTTTAGGGGTTCTTTGTTTTACAATCCATTGAATTTTGCATTTCCAAATTCGTGTTAGAGCGGATAGTAAGAGATATTCCCTTTTGTCGTGTCAATTTTCTTAAAAAGGGTATTTTTATAAAAATCTATTAAGCATTTTATGTGAAGACATCTTCATTGAATCAGGCAGAAGACCCAGAACGCGCTGAATTACAAAGACTGATTTGCGTCGTGTCTACTTAAGTGAAAAACAATTTTCGTTGCCGAAATTTAAGAATTATCCTGTGAACTACAGTGGGTGCAATCATTTTCATTTACAAAACGATAGCAACCCGTTTGACGAACTGTCGAATCCCACGAAAAATAACTATTTACGTATTGGATCTAGGTAAAGTTATAAAACAGAGACAGAAGGAAATTTATTCCATTCAAAAACATACCTACCTATAATATTAAAAAATCCATAATAATAGTAATATATCTCATACAAAAAACTATTAGAGTATTAAATTTTATAAGAGCCAATTTTTACAAATTTAAATTAAATTACTTCCATCTGATAAACTGATCGCGGCCCGATTTACTCACGAATCGAGAAGGTTAATTACGCTTAGTCCAAAAAGTTAGACAGCTAATTAAACTTTGAAACATTTCTGTTTAGGAACAACGAAGTCAGAAAATATTATCATTACTCATTTATTTTTAAATGTTTTTATTTTCCACCGAATAAAAGTGAATTTGTAGAGCTTAACGCCTTATTCGAAGAAAAGGTTTAAAAGTAAGTAATGGCCTCATATTGGGGGCTTGACTTAATTTGAACGACTTATATGAAATAATACTGACTTATTTTTTAGTGGTCATTTTGATCAATTATTATAAACAACCTTAAAATAAATCTCGATTTTTTTTAAGATTACTAGATGGCGTTATTTACAATCTGTCAGATAAATAACCTTAATTGGATACAACATCTAAACAGTCGCTAAAAAAACTTTAAATGGACAAAATGATTTAAAATATTAAAATATACTGGTATGATTATTTAACTTTTAATAACTTCGGGGATTATTGTTTGGTATTCAAATAGGTATTTTAAATTTCGAATGCAAGTAACAAGTCGTTAGTAATTGTAGACAAGTAAGGAAATAAACAATAATTTGCTAAGGAGTTCGTATGTAAACTCTCATTTTAAAAGAAAGTCTCGTCTAGAAATCTTCGTTGAACTTTTTATGTGTTTCTTAAGAACTCATCAGGAACAATTCATTTTAGCATAAGTCTAGGCTATAAATGATAAACGCTTTATATCTGTATTAGTAAGGTACATTCGCCCTTCCATGTAAATTCTTTATCTAAGGTCGGTCGCCGTAGTTCAAGGGCGACAATGCAATGGTTGCGTTTTGTTATTTATTGGATAATCTTTACAGCTCAAGGCTATTGAACAAGAGTTTTTATTTCCCAACAAATCAATTAATACACATTTAAAAAATGTACTCAAAACTTCAATATTTATATTATGTACGCTATTTCAAAAGCAATATGGTGATGTATGTATAATTCAAAAATGTATAAGTTCTTACACCTTAAGACGTGAACTTACCTATAAAAATCGATTTAATAAATAAATACATGTATTATTTTTATTATAATAATCAGTTATCTCAAATTGAGCGGGTTATGTTTACTAGAGCAGTTAATTTATAGGATAATTTATCCCGACGTTTAAGACATTGTCATAGGCTTAAGCGTAAATTAACCCTAAACTGTCGACTGAGTCGACTATGCTCTTTTAGAAGGAGCATTAGAGTTTTGATGGTAGGGCAGGGTCACTTCCGACCCGACGGCTCGTTGTTTAAGGAGGCGACCCACATTTCGCGCGGGGGTTAACAGACCGACAGAATGCAGGCGGCGCGGGTCGATCTGCGCGCGCCGCAACAGGTGAACGAGATTTGTGCGGCGTTTACACCATCAGATCGGAAATGGGCGCCATTCGATTATGATTCAATTTCCAAGGTGTCTGTACTACGACGGGACTTATTGGAAGAGTATGGCATATCAAAGGCAGCGATGAAAAAAAAAACGTATTCATTCATAAAAGTGTAATTATTTATAGCATGTTATAACTATCCCATGGAATTAGGTTAGTTGCACTTTATTATAACAAAAAAAAATCTTGACGCATAATCCCAAAAATAATCAAAGCTTTCATTAAGACAATCAGTTTTAGCGAGGCGTGCATATTTTTTAAAATATTTTATACTGACTTATTTTTTGTGTATAACGCATAAAATAAATAGAAGAAAAAGACAACAAGTAATATAGTAATCAACCTTTGATAAACGCTAACCTAAGTCTGATTTATAAAATTAATAATCTTAGAAAGAGGCACAATTAAAAAGCCCGCTGTTGTAAATGAATATTCGAACTTCATCCAATATTGTATAGTGCAAACGCCACTCAGGAGCTCGGCTGGTCCACAGATACATAATTGAATAGAAGTGTCCCAAATTATTTATCGGGCAAATTTAAACCGGCATAGCCAGTTGCCAATCACAAACGTTCTTATTGCCTATTACAGAAATTGCTCGTTGCTCAAGCACAATCAAATAAATTTGTGGTATATTAAAAGCCGAGTAACGGGCGTCTAATTGTAAGGGAAACAGATTTAGGATGCGGGGAATAGGTGCTCGTAAGCACTATTGATAGAAATTGGGTTAGTACCCGATGAATGCATTTTACCTCTATGTCCTTGTTTGACTTGGTGTCATTACTTTTTTACTAAAATATATGTTCCAAAGTAATGAGATATAAACACGTATTATTAAGACAGATTTATAATGGGGATTCAGCAATTTCATAGTTTGTTAATTTTGCAACTTTCTATACGTAATAATTTCGATTGATTTGTATGCAGTAGGCAACGCGTGAGTTAGCTCAAGCTACAAGGGTGTCACGAGCGTCTGTAGGCTAATTTAAACACGATATAATACTCGATATACTAATTGTATGTTTTTTTTACGAGGAGGAATCCATTTACGGACCTACCCGCCACTGGCTAAGCGACGGGCGTGTGTGGGGCTCACACAGTACCTCAATAGAGCGGCACTGAGAATACCCACTAAAACTCCCCGGTAACTCCATTGCCCTTCACGGGGGTAACCTGGGTTCGGTACGAGCAATTCACCAGGTCATACTAATTGTATCTGGATCAATCGGCTTGACACGTTAACCACATACAAGGAAAGCTTGTTTTTATAAAACATACAAACAAAAGCTTCCCTACTTAATTTACATATAACATAAATAACTCAATCTACAGCAAAAGTAATTAAACAAGACGTTGTTTCTAAGCGGCTGACAGCATAACGCTTAAGCACCAGTGTCACAATGCTCAGTGTGGAATCTTATACAGTAGTTTTCACTACTAATGAAAACCCTAATCCACACCGGCCTTTTAAGTTAATTGCTTGCTTAACAAGAGTAATACGAGGATTTGATGCGGCCAGACTCCTATATTTGCTTTGTAATAAATTACAACTGTAATTTCCTGTAAAATACTTGTTGTCTTAGGAATTTCGGTATCCGACAGTCATTTTTAATTTGGAAATTGTAAGGAATTGAATTCATTGGCAGGAAAACACAAACGATTGTAATTTAAGGAAATGACAAAAGCTTTAACAGTTTTTATAAGTAAACGTTAATAAGGTTCGTATAGAGAAAATCTTGGGTCATATTAGATCCAGGCTTAAGGAAAAGGGCGTCTGAAAGCCGTTCACGGTTGGCTTAATATACCGTTCTCAATATCTACAATCTTGTCTAATACCATTATTTTTATATAACTAAGCGGAACTTATGATTTATTTGAACTTATGAATAATTATTGCAGCTTAAGCCTTAGTTTTGCGGATCCTGTAAATTAAATTAGTGATCATGTATTTATAATTAGAGTTATTAGAGTTATTAGAAAGTATTCTGTATAGCTATAGTGTAACTCCTATAATTAAGATTGCATTTAATTCTTATTAATTGTTTTTTTTGTGCATGTTAAAATGTAAATCTTGTTGGAGTTAATAAATAAATAAATTTATTGCTCGGCGTACACCCAAAAGTAAAGTTCATACAAGACATGCAACAACGAAATACAATTTAAGAAAGTCGTTAAATTTAAACAAACGTAATATTTTAATATTAACATCATTGAACCGACTTCAAAACTAAATAGCCAAAAATAATTAAATAATTCAATTTAAGACATTTTCACATGTATTTTTTTTTAAGTCAGTCTGAAACCACTTTCTATTGTTTCTGGAAACAACTTAGCAAGCACTCCAAAAATATTTTAAATGCTATAACTACTTAAATTTAATTATTTTCTGTGGTCAAAGATAGGTGACCGTCACTATTGTCGACTTGCCTGTCTGTTTATCTTTGGATAAATATACTCGAATTAGATCAGAAATCTCGGCATAATCGTGTACACACATAAAAAATATACCAACCGAATTAAGAAACATCTCCTTTTAAAAGTCGATGAAAATGGTGTGCAAATGTCGGCGGCAATTGTTTTCAATTCAATCTATAAATAATAATTCTATGACGAATTGTAAGGTATCCCAGAAATCACTTTTATTGTCCCGATGTCAAAAAGAAAAGCCTAATAAATATACGATGTTACAGTTTCATAACATAATGTTACAGGATGAGCAAGGAATACAAAGTGATCTTCCCACTTCCAAGTAAAAGTGGGATCAGGGAGGAATATGGAATGGAACGAGCGAAGAATTTGAATAAATAAGATAAATTTGAGCTATAAGAAGATAAGGATAACATTTGAAATGCTGATGCAATAAGAATACATTAAGATCTAAGTAGGGAATATGTTAATATGGAGTTTGTGCTTACAAGATCTTTAAAATAATTATTTGAACTATCGTTCTACATATAAATATGAAAAAAATGTAGAGCGTAAAAACACGATAATAAGTATAAAAATAAATATTACGGAATATATTGACAATTTAATTTTGCTGTATATACTATCTTCAACCTTAAAATGGCCTCTAAAAGACCATTGTATAAGCCGTGTATTATAACAGTAATTTCTCACGTTCGTTCGAATGACGTTTTGAATTCAAACAAAGGAGTTTAAAAACTGTAACTAAACTATGCGTATCAAATTGTTGTAAGAAGCCGAATTTTATTTCGTTCGTTCCAATGACATTTAAAATTCGAACCATATATATGAAACATTGTGTAACTTAAAAAAGGCATTGACAATATTGTTTTTAGACAAACTCTATTCTATAAATATATGCAATAGAGATGTTACTGTTTATATAAATTAAAAAGTGTATGTTAGATCCTTATTCGCAGGGAAGGTACTACCTACAGGCGTGATAAATAACAATTTGAGATAACACTTAAGACAATTTCCACGACCAAGGGCTTTTTAGCGGAATGTTGTACTGAAATGAAAATACTCTCTCTGTTGTTCCCGTTATCCTATATATCCCGTGGGATGTTGTCGCAAGTTCGACTGACTTAACACTATTCTATTACAGAAATTTAAGAAGCTTCTGTCTTGTTCAACTTTTATGTTAGATATTGGAATGTATTTGGATGTAAGTACATTGTTTACATCCGAATGTGTGACAAGACTTTGAGAGATTGATATGGGCTCCGGTTATGTTGTGCAAGTCAAAATTTAGTTTATGTTCAGTTCTACTCTTTCATTATAATTCGACCAAAAAGAAAAGATTTGTAAAAATACCGGTTTACAAATACAGTTGCCATTTTTAACGCACATCATTAACCTTTATCTGCAGCTTATCTAATATAAATCATCATTCTCGTACATTAGGTTCAGAATAGTATATCAACTTATTTTTAGTTAGCACTTTTAGCAGAGAGAACAAATTAGCGACAGACGACGTGGAAACCAAACCTTTACCCTCCCTCTATAGAAAGTAAATGATTGCTTCGATTAAACAAACCATTTGTTTCTATTCAAAATTCAACTGTAAATCTTTGAATTAGGGTTCATGTCGACTTCAATCGAAGGAGATTCTTGGGTCAGTGATTGTGCAGAAACAATACGTTACAAATGGTTGGGGGAATTGGGGTGGAGTGTCGAAAAACGGTCGGCATAAAAAGCGGTTTTCAGTTAAAAGATGAAGGTCCCAGACCAACTGAGGTATCATTATGGTTGAAAATCACGATCAGATTCCATTATTGAAACAATAACAGTCCGAACATTGACGACACAAGCAAAAATAACCCCTGTCGTCAAAGTAGGTGTAAAAGGCATACAAAAGTAAAAAAGTATTATTTTTGACGAATGATTGGACGAACGAAGAAGAGAATTAAACAAAAAGACAAAATCCATACAAAAGTAGGTACTAAAACTAAAATAAAAGCAAGTAATACTTGCCAAACGCATCAAACACAATAAGCATTTTTGACTGACAAAGCATACTATAATTCAATCGAATTTTATTGAACTGAGATGATGTTTTAAATTATATTGTGAAATACTTAATTTGAAAACGACTTGTTTTCTTTTATTTATTGATAACAATTTTATTTACTTTATCTTAATTAATGTTTTTGCATGTTTAAAACTAATGACGTTAAAGAATAATAATGACATTATTTTGACCTAAATATCAAACTGACACATACTTTCCCAATTTTCATTGTAAATATTCATTAAAATACTAAGCAATCGATATAATTATATGTATACACCGCAATATAAATATAAAAATAGATAATTCACCTGAAATTGAATATTAAATTTATTCTACTAACATCGTATAATTTTTTATAGAATGAAATGAAATTTAATTAAGTATAATTAAATTAGCATCACATAAATTCATAAGTATCTATCCTCTCCCACGCTATTGGACATATTTTAAATATTCTGCTGTACCCAACAGGGTCCATAATGATTAATTGTTTAACCTTAAGACCTATATGTAACATTAGGGTACGCAATAAATAATTTGAATTGAATAGGCTGCTTTATTGAAGTGAGAAAATCTTCGTATGTCTCTTTAAAAGTCCGTGGTAGAGTTAATTAATAATAAAAACTTTTTAAGTCAAGATGATATAGATATTTGACGTCAGCAATAAGTATTTAAATAAGTTTGATGTTTTAAATTTAAAATCGGATCCAGTTAGTCATTCCTACAAAAAGTCGGATCACCCTTTTCAATTCACTATTCTTGGCATGATAGTTATAAGTAGAAAACATATTTTAAAAAACCGTTGTAATATCCAAATCATTTATTTATCAAATCGTTCATTTTGTATGCATACTGTACACAGTACGTATACAATACGTATGTGTGTAAAATTGTGTTAACTTGGATGCGTAACTTTGTAGATATATACGCCGTGTATTTGTTTATAATGGGCTTTAAAATAGCAACTGGAAATTGGAAGATATTGAATTTTGACTCCGTAGGTAGCTACAAAAGATTTTTACAATTACTGTAACTTTGTACGAAGGCGTTTCCTCATGAATGTTTTACGCAATGTTCCTGGAATTAATTAAGGAAATAAATTTTATCTGATGCATCACGATTAAAGTTGATAGCTACCATAGTAAAAAACTAAGCGGTAGGTATTTTTACTCACCACTAAATCTATAAATCTAGACTCACAATGTAGAATAAAATAGAATATATCTTTAATGTACATCAGACAATTCAAGAAAAGAAATACACAAAAACCTTTAACTAATTTTGTACAAAGGGCGACCTTATCGCTAAAAGCGATCTCTTCCAGGTAACCTTAGGATGGACAGGATTGGCGACACAATGTAGTAAATATTCACATCATAAATATAGGATAATAAGCCGTACACACTTATCTCACTCACTTATTACACAAAAATGAGCTTTTTGCCCAGTCTACTAGCACTCAAGATCAAATGTAATTGTGTTTATTAATTTCACAGGTTCCAGGTCTTACTTTGTTCATAGCGTATTTACTGTGCCTTTGTAATATAAGTAATATTGACAAAGTTAACTAATTAAATCCATCTGCGACGGAATTACTTAATGAATCATATTTTAAGCACTAACCGTATTCTCTACCTCTCCTTTCCTTTGTTTAATATAATTTTTATTAATGTAATCTCTTTACACGCTTGCGTCTTCAATGTTATTCGGGTAATTTGAAAAGGCATATGAATTTTACAATTTCAACTTTCCTTATCAATATCATAGGAAAGATGAATCATAACCGATAAAAGAGAAAGTCCTTATTTTATAGGTTGTGATTATGGAAGAAAGATATAAAAGCTTTCTTTCTCAAAAAAGGAGCAGAAAGTAATTAAAACTTTAAACTGAAAAATTTTCTCTATAGAAAAATCGCAATTGCGACAAAAAATCCCTCCCATACATTTAGGTTGAGTAAATATTAATATTTTGTATGGATTATCTTTTTGTTCAAGATTGTGATGTTGTTCACAAAGTTGTTAATTTTGTTTGGTTTAATTAACGCCCTTGAGTTTTTCTGTTATTTTTTTTAATGATAAGGTAAGGTTTTGCAAAAAAGAAAAATTTTATGTCTTATAATTTATGTTTCTATCGTCTGTTATTGTACCTTCGAAAATTGTATTACTTTAAGTTTTATGAAATAGAATTTTAATTGTGATCAACAAGCGATATACGGAATTTTGATCAGGGTTTGGTTGTAGACATAAACGTCGCATCGCGAACGTTCACGTGGGGCTTGATTAAAATTTTAACAGCGCTAGTATAAAAGTAATAGTATGACCCAGCAATAAAAAAGTTCAGGATATTTTAGTTCAAAGCTTAAATTATTTATTGTTGTTTTAATATACATAACTATATATTTGAGTTATGACTCAATGTTGTATTACGAAGTAAAAATCTTGGTAAAGAATAGAGAACATTTGAATACACTCCACCGAAAAGAGCGTGCACTTCAAGAAGAAGAAGACATCATCATCATCTATAGCTGTCATACTACCCACTGCTGGGCATATACCTTTCCACATGAAAGGTGTAGCGTACCATGTTCACATCCTGATTGATCCTTTTTGATACTTTTATTTGTATATTTTTACGTTTTACTTTTTGAAGTTTGTTTTAGATTAGTTTTGCGCTGTCACTGTTTTGAATGTTTCTTGTAAAATTCGTATTAAATATTTATCTTTTCCCGGTCAAAACGATTCTTTCCATTTCTGTTATTTTCAGAAGGCATAAGAGATTCGGGCTACAAACCCCCATGCTGACAAAATGCCGCTTGGTGAGTGAAAGCGTTTGCCGTGACAATCGGGACCGACGGAATAACATGCCTACTAATAATAGGTAATATGGAGGAGCTCTAGATTACAAATATTAATTGACCCATCCAGGTATAAAGTATGACGAAAGATACATTGTTCACGTAATCGAAGTCAGAGATGCACGAATCACTACGCCAGTAAGCTCTAGAATATACATGCTTCAACGTTATTCCATATATAATGGCGACACTAGTCTGTTCGGTGAAGCGAGAATTAAATTACAATTAATTCAGCGCAGAGTATGTAGGTACGCGCTGTTATTGCTTCTGACTTGTCTCTGGTCGTTATTGGAATTATAATTTATGGTTAAATTTTATAACATAATCAGTTCATGAATAAACAGAAGAGCTCGTTGAGTGACAAAGCATTTTTAATCATGATTGGTCCCAAGGATAAGTCAATAAAAATTTTTAATCTCGACCTCCTCGGAAGCGGTGCTACGGAAGACACATTAAGCCTTAGTTCTAATTGTTAAGGCAGCCTTTTTTACCCACTAAACCGCATTGGGCCAGGACGGGCATTTATAGTCTATTAACGCACGCCTTTTGTCCGGTCCAAATTAGCATCATTCAGATGTGTCATGGATATAGATAACGGAGAAATATGGATAGTAATTAATATGTATATGAATATCAGAAATATACTACATGAAAATACAAACAGCCATGACTCGCGAGCAATCATTCGTACATATTATACATATAATACATCTGTCTCTAACGGGATTCGAGCCCGGAACCTCTGGATAAATAGACAGGGGTACTGACCGCTCGACCAAACGGCCGTGTATGAGTGTTTGAAGTTAACGAACTTGCGTCAAATGTCAGTTTAAGAGAAGCATGTCCCTGCGTTAAATGACTTAAGTGCAAGCAAATGTCATTTATTTTATAGTTTTCATTTCTTTTACACTTTTTACTTGCGTATTGATAGAAAAAGATAAATTATTTACTAAGTAACTGAGCCACATTGAGATTTATTGAGTGTAACCAACCATTTCATGAAACAATAGAAAGAAATTTATGTAACAAATATTTGAAAAGTTCCGGAATGCAAAGAAGTATTTCGTTTCTATTTGTTGAGAAATTATTACCGTTTCAATTACGTAGTAAACAAATTATCTTCTGTATTCTTTTATCGTAACGTTTGACTGTTATTCTTTGCGAGCGGAAAATATTCATGGTGAATATCGATGCAAATATTAAAGTTAAATGGTTTGCTTTTTCTTACACACAAATATTATTAGCATTTTATACACAATAGTAAGATATTCAATACAATTTTTGCGACGGTTTTATTTAATTTTAAACTCGATCGTACCGAACGTTGTGATATTCCCGGGAACCTCGGAACAAATAAAAGTAATTGAATCTAGATTATATACGATTATATATATATAATAATAATTTTTTAGAGTATTTTAGAAAATTGGAGATTTTTAAAAATTCTTTTTCAATATTCTGAGAAACCTAACAAATTGGAGCAAGTTCTCAATAAATCTATAGAGTATGTTTGTTCGTTTCGTTGAAAGTGCTTATCTGAGTAACTACTGATTGATATTAAAATATTCTTGTTGTTTTCGATAGTCCATTTATAGAGGGAGGCTGTAGGCTATATAACATCACGCTACGACAAATACAAACTGAGCATCAATGAATATTGATGGCAAAAACATGCTCTGCTAGAGCGGTTAAAGTTACGCAAAAATGATTTCGTTCGGAATTATTATTTAAAGGTTCAAAAAAAGTACAGTATATATCTATCTTTTAAGTTTGATTCACTACACATTTCCATTTGTAACATATTTCATTAAATATGTTTAAAAATCTTGTAAACACGATATTATTCCATTCTCAATTAAAATCATATTAACCTACTCAACTACGTACGAAATGTTAATATTTTCTGACATCTACGCGCGCGTATAGCTAGTCATAAATAAAATTGGTTAGGTTAGAACCAGTGAAATAAAAAATACGCGAGTTTTACAATGCTTGAGTACTTATCTTATCTTATCTTAGGGCCATGACTGATGTCACAGAGCATTTTCAACAATGCGGGATCTTTTGTGCCACCCCATACTTTTACATTTCCCGCGTTGAAAACATACGAAGATATGTTATAAAATGGGACGCGAACCCGTGACTTTAGGATCTGGATTTTATCTACAAATCTAACGAGGACTTGCAAGTACCGAATACTGTGTGAATTTTTTCTTGTCTTTCTATTTTTGACCGACTTCAAAAAAGATGAAGTTCTATATTTTACTGTATTAGTATAAGTTTGAAAAAAATGAAAATTAGTTTAATTTATGAAGTCTCCAAGAAGAATCCAATTTAAAATTATTTTCTGGAGTTAATACTAAGTTGTTACAAGAAGCAATAGAAAGTGACGTACCGATCAAAAAATGATTTAAATTGGATAACTTCGCAAGTTGAACTATTTATGCCGCGTGTTTTTAGTTTTATGTAAAACGTTTTTTTTAAATATGCTGAAAGACTTGAGAACAAATCAACAGAGTACATTAAAACGACAGTCTCAATCAAAATAATAATTAATTTAATAATACAACCCGTAGGTAGCATAGTCATAGTTGTGCTTTGTTATTTTAGAAAATTAAAAAAGTAAATTTTTAAGATACATGAAGTTAATAACAAGTTTAAGTTTTATAATGAGTTACTGATTCAAATGTTTTGATACGTTGCCATTTGCACACAGAATTCATTAAAAACGGGATTCGTGAAAAAAAAAAGAATTTTCCTTGACAAAATCTATGATAAAAAAAGGTTCGTTTAAAATGAAATTACTGTATAATGGCTGTTAGAAGAATAAATTTCATGTCTGTGTTATGGCCGGGATACGTTGTAACTCTCCTTATTCGGGAAAACGAGCTTATAATAATGTTATTTCATAAGAAAAACGACTGAAGCACAGTGGGCTTCTCCACCTTAACCTAGGGAAGAATTCAATGTATTAAAAGTATGAATTGTATAATAATTTGTATTATATGTTAAAATTACCTTAGTTACCTTAAAACGGAAACAGTAGATTATTTGTATATTTCCATTAGATTGTGATCCACTTCTTTGACGAATAATTATTCGATTTCTTTTAAAAAATTGCAACTCTGACGCGCTCCTGATTAGCTATTTGGTAGTATTACCCACCAATCATAATGAGGGGCGCTACTAGCAACAAAATGGCGTAGAAAAACCTAGAAGGTGGCAACGGCGGACTAACCGGTCATTATCGTTTCGTTTCTTGTAGCAGAAGCTTGTCTATGAAATTACTGTGCGTCCGTATAATCATTATTGTGCCATTAATATTATCCTTTAAAGACAATAAATCCATTTAAAAATTACTGTGACAATAAATAAAAATCTCACAAATTTTAAGTCGTGCTGATTTGGCAGAAAATGAGTTAATGGTGGTGTACTAAATATTGAATTGAACCAAGATTGGGGGAAAACAAAAAAAAAATGTTTTTTTTTGACTGTCTGTACGCGATAATCTGAAAACATTACGTTCATCGAAATCGGATGTCAGGAAAATAGCGATCTTCATTTTATAGCTACGATTAGTAGGCTGTGAGAACTAAAAAAGTAAGAGTTTACTAAAAATCGACTTTTTTAAATCTGTTCAAGATAACTTTTACAAATCAATAGTATATTATTTAAATTGAGCCACTTTTGTAGATAGGCTAAGTGTATAATGTCTTTCCGAACGCTGCCCAGCTGATTTGAATTCGGCGATTGACCTCTTTCTGAAAGTTGAACTATTAGCCCCTTGTAAAATACTCGTTCACAACTTTAAACCAAACTCTAAACTGGAGTTTACTGCCTTCACCGGCATGTCAATCCATTTTAAGAAACTCTACAGAGGTCACTGCGTTCCAGGCCTTCCAGGGTCTCAGCTATGACGAGGATGTCATCAGTAAAACGAAGATGTATTATGTACTTTAATATTGATATAATAATAGTACATGACACTTTCTGGAAGTTACACTATTTGTCCCAGGTAAACATACTTTTCAACAATCACATGTATTCACGACCAACTACTTTCATACCACATATTTTACACCACGTTGTTGTTAGTTATATTTGTTATGCCATGTTTGTAAATAGAAAAAAAAATAACATAAAGAAAATATATGTCAGTATAACAGAAGTGCAATTATTATTAACTACATTAGTGAAGACATGGAATTTGACAAAATTATCGTCTCTCCCATGTTTATTTTAAGACCCACTCGTTGGGAAAATCTACTGAAGTCGTCGAGTATTGTGCCAAGGGCTTCCAGTCTCAGTTATTATAACTATATCCTCTGCGAAACGAAGGTGAGACATGCACTCCAATATAATATAAATATTATCGCAGTTTCTCCCATAAACAACTTTTTAAACTTAGCCCTACCTTTCCCTTTCAAGTCAGGAGTACGATTGCCGTCAACATAGTCATCACCTCACTATCTCCATCCATCATAATATCACAGTAAAATGACTTATATCTTTGCGCATAACCAGATCTTGGAACTCTATACTGGGGCGCTTATATCCTTTTAATTAACATGAAATCAAAAGAGGTTTGATTAGGCACTTTTTGAGCTGACAAGGTGAAGGTTTTTATACCTTAGTTATCTTCGCATATGGAATCCTCTTAATACTTACTATATAAGCGATTTGGAGTTTATAAGTGGTAATACTCTTTAACATTATTTTAGGGTAGTACATTTCAGCTATTTTCACACATGAAGTCTTCATACTCGTGTCAATCGGGCGGTGTCGAGTATATTTCTGTTTTAAAATGTTATATTCACTAGGTAAAGCAAATAAGAAAGGCTAATTTTATTTATTATTCGTTTACGGGTAGCTATAATCTGTTCAATACATCACACATCAATTACAAATCGATCGAGATAATTGCCATTTAAAAAACATAGAGTGATACTTAGACCGTGAGAACTATTCCAAGTAGTCAATACATTTTGATAACAGCTGTAGGTTTCGAATCAAATTATTGTAATTCAAATAAAGACTGAATTAATAGATTAATTATTGTACAAATAACATGACAATGGTTGAACATAGAACTGTCCTTAAAATGTGACACTGGAATCACTCCCTTCGTTTTCATAGAACTTTTCTATTTTTATTGCTGTATTTAAGCAATCGAATAAAATATAAAATCCATAAAGGTTATACATTAAGGCCGCTGTTTTCCCTATTAGATAAATGAATAAGTATTCATGGATGGCACAATTCACCTAATCATACAGGTCAGGACTTAAAAAAGCAAATGATTCAAAAATCTCGCGCTCTGTTTCTGTTGCTGATAGTTGTAGGGTTTACATTTGGAAATATTTATAACTATCAAGGATACGTATCCAAAGTTTAGGGGTTATTAGCATGGCGTCAAAATTTTTTCCAGATGTACATACAGCTCAAATTACTGAGTTATCAAGAGAAGAAGCAAAATCAAGATTAAAGTCCAATTTATTTATCAAATTCACAACCTCATTAAACGTCATTATACGAGCGGGAAATAGAAGAATCACCGTGAATAAACCATCTTATATTTCATTAATTACAGTTAATATATATACAGTATATTAATAAAGTAAGCAAAATACGACTTCCAAGTTCTTTGTATCAGGCAGACGAAATTATAAGAGGAAAAGATGAAAGTAATTATAGGACAAGTACATTTAACAAGTTTTTTAGTGTTGTCTAACCTTTGTATATATAAGTTCCAGGAAAATATAAACACAGTTAGTGTGAAAATCTTAATTCCTGAATATAATGCTTAAAATTTAACACCTATTTTCAGTAGATAGAACAGAATATATTGATATTGTGTACAATATCGATTTATTCTGTTACTGTGGATGTACCACCAACTCATACAACAGTTAACAAATTTGGACAAAGGGCGACCTTATCGCTAAAAGCGATTTATACCACATAACCTTAGAATGGACAGGATTAAAAATAAAGTACTCGAGGTACGTATAACAAATACATACATGATAAATAATATGACATAGAAATACTAAATATATACATGCATAGGTACTTACTTAATATAGATAGCATGTATACACTACATAGTTCATAATTATATAAACATATATCTACTAAAATACATATAATTACAGACTACTAAAGAGATACTACGTAGATTATAATCTATATTTCTAAATTATCAACTGTCCAAAAAATAACAAAACCGTATTGCCATTTCACTCTAAATCAACGCTAATCATACATAATTACACGAGACAGTACCTTATTTTCTTACTAAGGAGTACTCCAAACTTTGTAAATAATAAACAACTGTAACACTTAACCATAGAATTAGAATTTGTCTCCTTTAACGAAGACTTAGACAGCCAATTAAGCGGGGATTCCCTAAACACAATCCAGCGATACGACGGTGTTTACTCTCTAAAACTCCGGCTTTATTTAATACTGTATAACAGTTTTAAAATTCAATAGCAACAAATAGCACAGAAGTAAATGATGTGTGATAGATGATGTCATGATGATAATGATATGTGTCATAAATATTCTATTACAATTTTCCTAGGCCTGTTAGTAATCCTCTTAATAGTCTATCACAGCTAGCTCCAAATTACGGCCCGCAGGCCGTATTTTAGTTTGTAATTTTGTCCATTAATAATTGAAATGCAAAAAAAGCGTAAGTTTTCTTAGGTCGCGCACTCTGCGACTATTCTAGTCTAGAAATATAGTTAAGGGCAGAAAAATTAAAACTGGTTTGGCCCTTGGAACAAACTGAAAAATCATTATGGCCCGAAGGCTTCAAAGTTTGGAGACCTATGCTCTATCAGATGTATTTACTTAAATATAACTAGATAAAGTAAGGAGAATGACGCAATATTCTCTCATAAACATGGGTTTATCAAGCATCAATATTTTTTGTATTGTTTTAATAAAATTTTAGTCAATACAAAGGTTACGTACACTTCTTTATACCAACTCTATCTAGGGAGCCGCCTCTTAAGGACTAAAATATCTTAATTACGTGACATTAATAATTAATGTATTGACGAACATAGTAAGAATATAAGAAGGAAAGTAGATACATTTCACTGTTAGAACCAAGATTTGTAGATATGTCAGAAAGGCTAATAAATACATAAAAGCACATTATTTCTCTTTACAGAGAATCGATAAAGATAAAAGTGTATGTATGTATTTGTATATATATATATATATATATATATATATAAATGTGTTTAATTATATTAGAATTGGTCACGCCCCTGTACCTTTCGTTGTCATTTTTCCCATATATGGGGCTGCTGGAAGAGATTTCTTACAGAAATAAGTAGTACCTTTAAACAATTGTCTGTTATTTTGTTGATTCATTTATTTAATTGTCTTTGTGTGTACATAAATATTTAAAATAAATAAAAATACTTCCAAATTATTTCAAGGTTACATTACCAATAATATAATAATAATATATATGATATGTCATATATATATGTCACATCCATACGTGACGCGGCGTAAGAAAATTATCAATTTTCTAACGTTTGTTTGATTGTACTGACATTTAAAAATATGACTGAGTGAATTAGACCCATAGAATAAGATTCAACTTTGATTTTCTTGCATCGTCCTAAATCGGTCAGTTTAACGCGTCCTTGCAAACAGTAGACGGAGACTATTTTGCAATTCAAACATTTTAGACAAGTATACTTTGAGTGTATGTCAAGCTTGTCTCAGTGTTGTATTAGTTTGGTGACGTGTTGTTTTCAAATACTCCTATATTTTATAAACATCAAAGCATGTAATGGTAATTTTTCCCCAATCTGGTGGAGATTTTTTTTATAAATCACACTATTTCATAGCCAGTTAAATGATTGTTATTTATCCATTTATGCCATAAATAAATAATGTATTTCGTTCATGGATATATATATATATATATATATATATATATATATATATATATATATATATATATGATACGACGATGCATTTATGCCATAAATAAATAATGTATTTCGTTCATGGATATATATATATATATATATATATATATATATATATATATATATATATAATATTTATTCCTATGAATAACTGTTTGCAACAATTTGTTTGAGTCGTAGTCGAAATTCTTTTGAGTTCAGACCATGGATTTTACGCATTAACATACAAGGTAACATTATTTTTAATTATATTATTATAATTTGTGTTGAACAATTTATTTATAGATTTTAATTTAAGAACCTATCCTGTGATTTGCAATTTCGCTGATTTTTTAAACGTGTTTCTCACCCTTTTCTTTAATATTATACCACATCTCTATTAGGCTTACAAAATTGGGTATGATCAACAAAATTAAATATTAAAAATGTTATCATTACAAAAGCATTAGATTGCCCCTACTAGTTGCAATCACAGCATGTACCATTCCTTACCAGCACACGTATTCCCTCCTTCTTATAACATGGGTTCCTTTAAAAGAGGCGTGAAAAGCACTTTTTGGGCCGGCAAGGTGAGGGTGGCTAGGGCAGTATGTCGCATGCTTCACTAGCTATCTTCACATATGGACTCCTCTACTGCTTATCATCAGGTGGTATCGAGTTATTTGTTATATTTATATAATGTTAAAAACAATTACAATTTTCGGACCACCTTAGTCCAAATTAATATACTAAAGCATAAATCGCTTGCTTTTTATAATTAAAAGTTTCTCAAATTTAGTTACTGAATCTGTGCAGAAATAGCCATTCTAGCACAACGATTGGTTGATGCCAGAGAACCGTTAAAGAAACCAAATTCAAATCGCACTGTTGTTGTAAACTCAACACATACGATACAATGAAGAGGATGACAAAGACGAGACCTACGTAAGTACAAACGTGTAAAACATTTGTTCATGACAGTTCTTTAAGAAGGTTATGTATGTGAGTGTACTAATTTATATTTAAATACTTGTATAATTTTTTTTAATTTCTTTTACATTAGACCTTCTTACTATTTACGACAAATTTCAGAATTTTATAGAATAGCCCTACATTATATTGTTTCAACCAATGTCACAGTTGATTTTAATTTCATCACCGAATGCTCTGAAGCATGCCCAGCAATTGGTAAACGAAAATAGAAACCACAAAAATATTATTCGATTTTCTTTGTTTATTTTTTGGTGTGTTTGGCCCATAACACCTTCTGCCACGACCACCGACATAATACCCTTATACTTAAGCAAAGGATTTAGCAGCTATCTCACTGTCATTTGTTTAGAGTGATTAATTGTCTTCATTATGGATCAATTCAAGTTAATGTATTCGAAAAAGTTCTTTCACCGCCTCTTAAGATATCAAAAGAAGAGGACGTAAAAGAGTATTTGCATAAAAATTAGAGCTAACAGCAAATTTAATCATTATTTTTCTAATAAATGGTGCCGTTGGCCTTGGTAAGGAACTAAAGATACATTATATTTGTGTAATTAAAACATGAAAATTTGATAACGGTCGAGGTTATTACATATTTTATTTCCTAATATAAATGGCGTGTTGAAAAAAGGACAACACTAGAAATTCGGTATGAAAGAAAGAGACAACTGGACATCTCTCGGTGTACGTGTAATTTAACGCCAGTCCATTGGCTGGATCTCAGATACATTACCATTCGATTTTGAAGATAAAATAATTACATGTTTTGAGGCGTGAGTGCCATTTAAATCGTTGTTTAAATTAAGCCTAATAGAATTTTAATTATAAAATTTTATTAATGTCTATATGGCTATTGATATAACAAAACGTGGTAATATATTCATTTAGCAAAAACAAAAAAAAATTTAAAGCATATTTGAAGCTTTCTCTATGACTATATTAAACAAAGAAATATAATTATTTTCGATCCAGTTTTACCAATTTCATATATATCTTGACTCACCGACTTAATTAATCAAGAGAAGAGAACAACTTAAATACTTCTAAGAATAAGTATTTTCAATAAACCGGCACTACTCCAGCAGTAATTAAACATGAAAAGGTTAGACACTTAATTAAAACAAACCGTTCGTATCGGTGAAATACGGGCGCTCTGTCAACACTGTACGTCGCTTTTTTACGATACTAGAAACATGATTGAACAAAAATTTACTGAAAAAAAATTGCAATGTCTATTTGATTGGGAAATTGATAAAATGTTTGCGTTTTACAAAAAGACCCTTAAAACACAAATTAGGGTATTTGGAAAATTGGCAATCAAGTTTGAGAGGCTGTATCTACAATAAATGGAGCTGTTATTGAATACATTATAATAACTTTCGTCTTTTTTTACTGTTTAAACAATTCGAAGGAACTCTATTTAAGCGAAATTAATTCTAAAATAAAGCACACAACAAATATCTCCATAAACCTTTTTTCTTTTAAAAAGAAATTACTTACCTAACCCTCATAAATTCTTCGACTTTATACTACTCTTTGCTGGGAAATCCCCGTCCACCACATATTACTTACCTGCAAAGAAAACATATCTTTTAATATCAGATCCCATTTAATATAGGCACGGATGTGTGGTGCTACAAAGAAAATAACATGTCTTCATAACTTCTGTTAGAAATGGTGCAACGCTTTTGTAATAGAAATGTGAAAACAAATGTACCCGCAGCTTATTCCAATGCAACTAATACCAGACCAAGGTACGCTAGTATTGGCTTTTCGCAGAGAGTTAACTTCGCAAAATGGCTACCGATCAAAAAATTTCTCTTCTCACAATTGTTCTTTTGCAAAGTCCCATCCAAGATCGCATCTAAGATAACTTACACAGAATGAATCTGTCACAAAATGTCGAGAAATTAACTTAGAAGAAAAAATGGTGTGTCATTTGTTTCAAATTGTCAAGTCTTGCTTTGTGTTTTTAGATTAGACGTTTTCACTTAAGAGCAAAACCGGCCATCAAACGTGACAGCTTAAGAATGAAACTCCCTTTTATTCTGTGTAAAATTGTAAAAATTAAGAAACAATTAATCTGGCTCAATAACAAAAGATTGAGAACAAATAATTTAAAACAATAGTACGATCTCCCGAAATAAAACTTCTTTCTTGCGGACAGGGAACTTGGCAGAAACTCGGAACTGAACTTCGCTTCCTTCCCACAAGTTTGCGTTGAGTGACGGCTTCCGTAGAGATCACAATTTTCTCAAATAAAAGTTGAATCACGCGAACGATTTCCAACAAATCAACAAATGTATGATTCGGCATTTTTGTTCGCAATTAAAATTTAAGACTTGGTTGAGAGTTTAGAGTTTATCTTCAAACTTATTGCTGTATTGCAAACAATGTGTTTGAAAGAGCTAATCTCTCGACCTTATTAAATAAAAAAATGCCCTGAGTTATGAAACAGAAAACAATAATATGATTGCTCGAAAGTCCTTCTATAATTTATAATTGGCATCGCGTTAGACGTATTTACCCTAACAATAAACGTATCGATAAGCAATTCAAGCATCTTTCCTATGATTTCCTTGGTCCTCGCAATTCCTTTGTAAATAAATAAATAAAACAATGGAAAGTAAAATAATGTTACGTTCTTTTTTGTAATACGTAGACTTTTTCTCAACAAAATGTTGGCAAAGTTGTTTGTTCTTACTTTGTAAATTACTTCAGCTAAAGAGTGTTATTTATATAATTGGGTATCAAAGATCGAGACAGACAGACGTCTAATATAACGCCAAATAATAAAAAGTCTTTTATCAATAGTGAAAATCGGTTGACAACTGTCTTGGATTGTCTTGTATTCTTAAATTCCCCTGAGTCATGGGGGACCACTAATTCAATCGGTATCCAACTTTGAGAGATTTGATTTTCAAATGAATTTAGAGTGACGGGAATTGTTTAGGGACAGTAAAAAGAGTTTCGTTTAAGCTAATATGGCCTGAATATCAAAGAGATAGAAGCTGTTTTAAATTGGATGCATAAAAAAAATAGAATTGAAAAGAAAATAATATTTTTTTAAATCAGTAGCGCCATAAGGAAAATAAAATATTGCGAGTGGAGATAAATTATGCTCTTTATAATGGAAGTGTCTTGAAGGCTCTGTACTTGAGAGATGGTCACCATAGATCACCGGAGTGTCGCAGTTCTCACGGACTAATGGAATCTGCACACAATAGAGTACTACTTATTTACGGACAGATATATATTGCAGGAAAATTGTTATATCAATATAGGTAATGCAAATCATTCTTGAAGTTTAAAGAAGATTATTAGCCAATTTTTCACGAGAATCTATTCAAACATAAAGATTATCCATTATTAATTTTATTTCATTCGAAACTCTTCTAGAAGTTGCTTTGGTGTCAGTAAACTCAAAATTCATTTCCATCTTATCTTAGTATATAAAATATTGATATTACCATGACATTTGCCATCCAGATTAATTTAGTAAACGGATGGAATGCTCTTGCAGTTGCAGTTTCACTACAAGAACTATTCAATAAATTGCTAGATACGACATTTGTATTGAACGGACGGTGTAAAATGACATGATTTCTTGGAGAAGGATGCACGATAAAATGTGGAGGTTGTTGACAAGGTTGAAGGTGGTCAGGGCAGTGTATCAGATGTTACACAAGCTATCTTCGCATATGGAGTCCTACTACTGCTTACACAGTTTGTGTGTTTTTATATAAGAGAAATTTTACTAATACTATAACTGCATTCCTAGAAAATAAATAGAATTAAAATGAATAAATGATATTGGTTAAGCCGAAGTTATAATGTCAAGAAATCAGGATATGATCAAGATAAGATACTGTAATCTCCAATTGAATGTGGCCGTGTTAGGGACGTCCGCTCAATAAAAAACCTCTCCCATCCAATATCATTAAGGCCTATCGGGGAAAAACTGTTCTCTTAGTTTAGCTGTTTTTCTTTATTACTGTAGTATTTTATCAATTGGTTTTGTGTGATAGAGAGTACGTATCGATTATTAAAGGAGGTTGAACGTGGAAGAGCGAAAAACTTCGATTCAGTTTATTAAAACTAACAAGAACAGATAATGTTAACAATTATGATACATATGTATTTTATATTAGATCTGGACAAGGGTCTTTTAAAATAGAAGACTTTAATATAACACCAACTCCTGGCCAATAAACAAAGGTAAATAAAAACTATTTAAGATTGTCATTGTCTAAAAAACTAAGTCAATGTGTGCATTTTTTAAAATTTAAGAATCTATGGATGTTGCAAAAAAGTATAGAATTTAAGCATTTTTTTTTCTTTTTTTTTATATAAAAAGCACAGCAAAAGCTCGACTCCGCCTGGTGGTAAGCAGTATTAAAAGTCTAAATGTGAAGATAGCTAGCCTTAGTAGTGACTTTTCACGCCTCTTTGAAGGAACCCGTGTTTTATGAAGAAGGGAATGCGTGTACCGGTATGGAATTTCGAGTTCTTGCTGTGCGACAATGAAAGGAGGCTATGCTTTGCGTGTTGCATTTGTAACGTTTCAAGAACTTAAAATACTGATTGTACATTTTAATTGCAACTTTATATGGTGATTAAATAAATATAAATATGAAAATCAAAATGTCTTTAAGAACCGTGTTGCCACTTAACCCTTTTTCGAAGCAAGGCATATGTTTTGAGAAGACAAATACTGTAACATACCGTAAAATGTATAAAACGTTACAGTAAGACAAAACTCACTCCTCTATTACTACGCCTATTAAGGAGTTACCTGTGGATATAAAAAAGAATAACCTGTCCACATTATAAAATGTTAAGTCCTATATGGTGCTACCAGTACTATAATTTCACTAACCTATAATAAATTGTCTTCAATTCACTAAATTATATCCTGCCTGAACGTATTAAAGCAGCCGTCACGTCCCAACTACGTCTCCGCTCTCACATAATTCTTGTGTTCTCTCTCTTCTGAACTTTTTACGGCGCATTTATTGCTTCAGAATATATTAGAGTGAGTACTGTTGCGTGTCATTTCGCATGGACGACACAGTTTAGGAGCTTAGATACATCATAAATATCCAATGAATGTAAGTAGCGAATTAACAGTCGCAAAGGCGTTTTTTATGGAGACATTGGGAGAGAGAATTGAGACTAAATATCGACTTGGCATCGTGCTAAACACACTAGATACATCCATTTAATTACATTTAAAACTACTGAACGATAAGAACACCATAATCTAGATTTCAGATTCTTTAGAATAAAGCAGGCACTATGAAATTTTCAGATTTTTTTTTAGTTTATTTTCATCATAAAGATATAGGAAAATTTTACAATAATTAATAATAACTATTAAATTATTATATAGGAAAATTTACGAAGTTGATGTAGTTATAACAAATTGAAAGTTTTTCTCCAAAGAAACCAAAGAACTTAACAGTTGAACACATTTTTACTTAGCTAAATTTGGTTACGCTTATTAGAATAAGTTAAACGTCCTTAACGTTTTACGTCCTTTGTAGACAAAGGAAGCTGTTATAGTTGATATTGTTTAAAAATCAATTTCAACTCTTCCCAATCCCTTGACGACTCGAGGGACGGGAGAATACCCCTCGACAGAGGAGGCCAGACGGCCGGAGAGAGGTATCGGCGGACAATTCTGGCGTTATCGAGCAAGACTGCCCGCTGGAGCCCCACATATTATTTATTATTATTGTGGTCCACTAGTGGCGATTGCACCATTTCCATTGCCACTTGCTAGGGGACATGTGCAGCCGTTACCAAGCTCAAATCCTGGGGCTATTACATTCACGTCGGAGTCCTCAACTAACACGTGCAGCTTGCGGCGTGCTTGGAATGATTCAGCCTCGTATGGAGGAACATACCTTGGTCACGTAGAATTAAGTTTTGCTTAGTTTCAGACACGCGGCTCTCAACACCCCCCGGGAGAGCGGCAAGAAATGGCTCTTGTGAATGGCTGGTCTGTAAGACCGACGGTGCATTGTAGATCTCAATAACGGACATGTTCAGACGGTACACAGAAAAACCGCAAAGGCGGTCACAGGTGGCAGCCCGAGTTTAGTAGTTAAAAGCCTTTACCGTGAGTCCCAAATACCTCACAGTGAGTACCGTACTGCAGTGGCGTTGTATTAATGTATCCCCCTATAAGGGAAGGGATCAGCGCCGAAGGGGAAAGAGCCCTATGCAAGTACCCTCGCGATTTCCCGTGATTCGGTCCGTATGCCGCAAGGTAGGCAGGACCATGGGTTGGCGGAGAAATGTATCCCCCTAAAAATAATAATAAATAATGTAATAATTATATGTTATTGTGTGTGTAATTATATTGCATGATATTGAAATTCTGAGTTACAAAACAAGCCTAGAGGAATTAGAACCATAAGTATTTGCGTCGAAATGTGTCTAACCTCAAGAAAAGCCCCAGACATTGAACCACTAAGCGAACCGTTATGAAAAAATATTTTAAGCCGTTATCGTTATTATCCGGAGGAAAAATATTATCTTTTATCCGAACCATCCTTCAGTATCACCTCTTTACATTCCATCGTGACATTTAAGAAATATGCAATAAACACAATATATATTATAACTATTAAGGAATGTTCCTGAAAAACTAATTAAAATTCATATAATTTATTACTGTTTCGATAGCATATTAAAACAGAATAAAACGTAATTTTTACTTCACAGCGATCTATTCACAATAAGGTTAAGATTAAGATCAAAGGGCAGCTGTACAAAATTAAGTGGTGAAGGCACCGTGATAAGTCTCGGCCGGGTTGTTTGTGTAGATTTGTTATCTATCAAATTCAAGTACGTACGCAATTACAGTCTGCGCGTGGGCACTGAGTAATAGGGGTTGAAAAATCAAACTGGTGGGCGTACTCCGCATCTGACATTCGCTTCATATTCTCTTCACAATTCCAAACAATCCCTAGATAATTAGCATTTTGAATGCATATATTTGAATTGGACCATTATACAAATTTAAACACTTAACTTAAACCTACCTTTTGAAATCTACCTTTCTCCTGTATATCCTAAAATTTTGTTGTGCCCGACAGGGTCTATAGTGTCATTAATAGTCTTAAGATTCATATTATGTAACTATGGAACGCAAAATAACTAATTGAATTGAATTGAATTCACTCCTAGTCGTCCTACAGGTAAGAACTGAAGATATATGAACGAAGCAATAATCAGGTGCTTCGTACACCCATCTCGGAGCGATTGTACTATGTATACATTCCATCTAGGCTATATAGATGTTGTACACCATACATTTTAGTTAGATATAATAAAAAAGATGCTATACTGCTTCTTAGTTCTTTTTAGCCCACAATAGACAGAGAGACACTGCTACATACTCTAAGACGATCACTTCAGCGAGTCTGAGAACGTCCAACACGGCGTTTGCCAAACACCAAATATTTTCGTAATACTTTTCTTATATGCTGAGAGCATCGAGTATATTCTCTAATTAGCCTTTAGTAGGTAGGTTGAGTACAAGGGTAGTTTGTGCGAACGTTAGTACTATGATCTTAAATCAAGTCATACGAATCATTAATATGTTCCTATTTGAGTCATTGTATCGTTTGTACTTTTTGATATTTAGTTTCCGTTTCTTTATCCTGGCGACTTGGTGTCAAAAGCATAAGCAACTAGAATTAGTTTGAACAACAAAAATAAATATACACAAGAATTAAAATATGACACCGCCATAAAAGCAGGGAGTTATTGACACAAAACTGGTTGGTTGGAGAAAGCTGTTTTAGAATAACCAACTCGAGATTACTTTTGCTCGACTCATTTGAGATTCACAATGGAAAAATTTACTTTGTCTCCATAATCGAAACCAGAACCACTCAAACGTTTACATCAGCGAACACCTTGCGATACTAATCGACATTTTTGTTTTGAAACCATCAAAGATACAGTCCCAACACTGCTTTTTTTCCAACATACTGCAGTAGTATTGTATACTACATAAAATAAATGACTGCTTTACTTTCAAAGACTTTCCAATTGCGTTATTGGAAAACTCAATGAACTACAAGATTTCTGAGTATAATTTAGTTTTCCAATTCAATTATCAATGTCAGCGAGACGGCGCTACTGGAACGGACTCAGAGACTGGAAATAATTTTTAATAAGATACTAGTACTATTTTGTCATCAATCTTATAGAAATGATGATGATGAGTGTTTCATCATCCTCATAAGATTTCATTGTATTCAATCCTAATAAATATAGACATGGTCAAACTTCATCCGATTCGCCAAATGTTATTCGCTGTTTCTCTTTGTTTAGTTTTTAAATATCTAAATAGGAAGTTTAGATGGTATCTTTAAACCAATACTTCTTCTTCGACACAAAAATGTTAAAAGGACACGGAGATTTAATACAAACGTAAAAATTTATTCAATGACAGTAATGTCATGCTAATCAGCTTTTTCAGTCGATCTTAGCCGTGGAAAGGTACTGCATAACTGTTAAGTATGGTATGTGGTATTAAAACTTAAAAATACAAAAGCAGCATCAGGTTTAGAGAAATGGAAACGGAATATTGGTTCCAGAATATCATTAGCAAACAGTATTTCTTTGTTCTGTTGAAAATTTAACTTTCTCATATAATTTTTTTATTATTTCTTAATTTTTATGTAAGGTTAATATATATGTGTTTGTGAGTGTAGTATTTTTACGGTTTAGTTGAAAGTATAAACCAGCCATTATCGTTTAAATAAATGCTCGTATTTGGCTTCAACAATCGAATTTTGTGTTGAGTGAATATAAACATAATAATTAGAATTCTACTCAAATCCAGTTAAAAGAATACCATATTATGTATAAAAGTGGATCAAATAGGTATTAGTGAGTAGGTATGGGTACTTTTGTATTTCATTTGTTTAACGAAAATCATCTATTTTATCATCTATTTTTTCATTTACTTAGAATTTAAAAGGACATACGCATACAACGGAAACATTATTATAAGTGTTACTATCTGCCTACCATTCTTTATTGAATTTTCCATAAGTAGGACTATAGGAAAAAATTTGTATTAAGAATAAATTGATATATAATGATATACAGAATATTTTGTAGTTAAAAGAATCGAATCAACCATAAAAGGAAAGAACGTATAAGGTTCATGTGGGTCGTACATAATGTTCGGATTTACATGTGAATCTAAACGCTCGCTTTGGCACGGGATGCGCCGAACGATTGAATGTAAAGAAATTCCATCAGATAAAGAAATGCGTATACATGGAATAGGAATGGGGTTAAAACAAGAATTTCATAAAACTGCTTTTAAATATATTACTTATTGTGCAAGGAAAATGTGTAAATAAAATATAAGCAGTGGCTATTACTTTTTATTTATTTCTTTAATAATTTATGTACACACAAAGATAATTAAAATTGTTTTATTAATAAGCCGTACATTTTTCTTAAAATATTATTAAATAATAAGATCATAATAATGGATAACAAACATATGAGAAGTTTGGGTTAGCGTGGTGGGACAATGCGGCTTAGTGGGCAAAAGCGGTAGAAAAATGAATATTTTTAGAAAATTTAGAGATCTATTGTATACAGGGGTAGTGTAAGTTTCAACCAAAGGTGTGAGAAAGTGATATCGCATGGGTACTGTCGACCGCACATTAAATTAAACGGTTTAAGATGAAACGGTTTCTTATATGTTTATTATTTACGATTTAATTACTATCTTTCCGTTAAAAATCACAAACTTACCATACTTTAGATAGGCAATAGGTTGAGGAGGTATTATGAACTCTTATTACGATAGTTATTGGACTCTTTTTCTTTTCTCATCAACTCTATGGCCTTGTTAATAATGTTCATCGAAATTAAAAGAGGTTGTAAACTGAAAGGATATACAAGTTGATACCACCAATAGATTCTGAAGTACACATTCCAAATCTAAATTTAAATTAAGTGCGTTTAGTTTTCTCAATATAATTGAAAAAAGGATAACCGCCATATCACGTGAAATTTAGACAGATAAAGTTGCCACATTTCGTCAAATAACGTTACTGTTCATCTGTCGTTTTTGGTTAGACTTTTTTATTTTAGTCCGTGCACAAAAGAATCGGGGCCCTTGTGTAACTATATCGCAATTTCCATCTCCAACATTTCAAAGATAGCAACGCAGTAGGCGTCAAATTAAGATAACCGTGTCGCGCCTGAAGAAAATTAATATTTACCAGTGAATTTGTGCCTTTACGAGTCTGTTTAGCGACAGCGAAGTACGGCACACCTGTTTTCACGATCAAAGGGTTGGTCCCGTTGAACCGTAACAGGAATTTCAATCCGACCGATGACGATCACTTTTGTCATCGTTTCAGTCGGAGATATGTTATAATGAAAACATGGGGGCATTTATTTCATTCAAACATAGTCCCCTGTTTCCTCAAAGGATAAATATGCAGGCGGAATCAGGGGTCTACGTTTGTATGGACTGCAACTGGAGCAAAAATTGTTTTTTCAAAATTCTAACACTAAACACTACTGATATGTTTCCCTCTTTTAGGGTTCCGTACACGAAGGCAGCCTTGTTGCTGTTACTGACTAGTCCGTCTATCCATCTGTCATCTGTGACTTAAGGTTTGCAGTCAAACAGTTAGTGCTACATTTTTAAAATTTTCACAGTATACGCATGTTATTGACCCAAAGCCACACAAATTGTCAAAAAACTTACTTAATTTTTTTTAAGGAGGCATTCTTTTACAGCTGAAGGGGGCGTGAAAAAAATTTCAGCCTACCCCATTGACGTAGACATGATTTTATACAGCTCGTTGAGTACATAATTACTGTATTTTTGATTTTTAAAGATATTGAAAAATAAAAGCAAGATAAGTCACCAAAGTCAGTATATTTACAATGTTTTGTTCCGAAGCATTTTTAACTTCCTATAGACATACAAATTTGGTTGTAATGTTTATTATACCTATAGTTTACTAACTATTACCAATATTTTGATACATCTTATTTATTCTATGAAATTATAGTTTTCCCTAATGTACCTACGTTTGTACGGAACCCTCGGTGGGCGAGTCCAACTCGCACTTATCCGACTTTTTCATTAGTTCATTATTAAATTAAATATGAATGGTCAAAAATCTAAAAAATATGCTATCTTTTCTGATTTGATTAGAAATTCATCTAAAAAATTGGTCGAGGTAATTTAAACTATTGTAATCGTGCCAGTTCTAGAAGAGGAAACATCTGTTTCCTCTTCTAGAACTACAAAACATTGATAATGCGTACGTACTTTTCGTAGGTACCCCCGTGAAGGGCAATGGAGTTACCGGGGAGTTTTAGTGGGTATTTTCAGTGCCGCTATATAGAGGTACTGAGTGAGCCCCACACACGCCCATCGCTAAGCCAGTGGCGGGTAGGTCCGTAAATGGATTCCTCCTCGAAAAAAAAAAGGTAGTTTAGATTAATATTTGTGTCAACTGCCTTTATTCGTCAAACACAAATATAAACCTAAACTACAAATATTTTTGAGCAGTATAATTACCCCAAAAGAGAAGTGAATGACTGGCGACGTCTAAGTACTCAGGAAAAGAAAGTAGGATGTCGGTGACAACCCGCAGCTTTATGTACTGTTTTAGGATGTATACTCTATGGCCCAATTTGCAGAAATACTTCAGCAGTAGAATCGAAAAGGGATAAACTCGAGGTTCGTATTAAAGATTTAAGGCAGCGGTATTTGAATAAATATTAATACAATTGATACGTCATCATCATATCAATCGTTATCTAACGACGAATCCTACCTATGGTCTAAATCGTCGTTTATCGTTGATTCATCGATTTCTATTTCAGTTCTGCGCATTTCACAGCCAGTAGCTACCGTTCGAGGTATTAACTGCCCCTACGGCCATCGGTCGTATCAACCCAAGATAATATTTTAAATGTGTGTGTTAGTGAGGACGTACAGAACCGAAATGTGGCTGTTTGCAATGTTCCTTATAAAAGGCTCAGTCATCCAAAGGGCAATGGAGAGGATTTTGCTTGGAGGAGAAATGACGACCCGCAAGATTTGAGAGTTATTGCAATTTTAAAAGAATGGTATAAAGTTTAGGTAGAGTAGTGTATATAGTCGGTGTCATATATTTATTTTTTAGTTATTCTTAAATTAAATTAGACAGGCTCGTTGGCGTGGTGGCTCGAAAACTCTGGTTCTGATAACGAAAAAAGACACTTTTGCTATGGTCAATATCGATGGATCACTCATATTTGTTATCTTGATCTCATCCATGTTTCGGGATGCACGCAAAGCCGTTGATACCGTTTGTACTACCTCTTTCTCGTATCATCCAGCATTTGACCAGCGTGGTATAGTTATGGCCCAAATTCGTCATTTGTTTCTCCAATATCCAGTGTAATTCAACAGCGGGACGTAAAAAGACTATTAACGACGACGATTATCTAAAAACAAAAAATCCATTCCAATGAACACGTCTTAAGATCTTGATCCCCATTTGTTGTGATAAGTTAAACGCACTCTTTTGACAGCCAGATAAACATATCTCACCTGTGAACGGTGGATCAATGGATTGTGATCTAAAATCCATTTACGGTAAATCGGAACGCGTCCGAAATCGAGAGATCGTTTTCCGGGGCCGATTTATTTGTTACACTTCTTATCATAGTGTAGTAGGGTTGCCATCTGTTTTATTAAAATGTATAATTTTTTACATTCATAACTTTAAGTCGAAAGTAAAACTAAATACCATATTCAAGCTTCCATCTCCACCTCTCAATACCCAAAAATCACCAATATCAAACTTAACAAAATAGACGCAATCTCCGTACTACCAATTAAACAATCAAAGCCTTATTACAAAGATAATTGGTATAAAATTTTTCTTTCAACCCAACTCTATAGGGAAAATATACTCGTGGCAAATTTATTTCAATAAACCCTTCGAAATGAATTATAAATTACCCACACAAAGGACCGAAATAATAATAACGAAGGACGGTTAAGAATTAGCCGCTTTTGTTTGTAGAGTACGAGGAGACAATAGGGACAAAAATAATAATTTGAGTTAATTTTATAGTTAATAATCAATTTTAGATTATGAGTATCGCTTCTTAACGTTTGCTTTATATAAATTAATTATTTAAAAATTACGACTTATAGTATTTATTTACTTATTTACTAGTTGACCAGGTGAACCATGTTTAACCTACAAACTACTAATAACGCCATCTATTAAAAGAAACCCGTACTAGATATGGAAGAAATGACAGTTTTAATGTTTAGCATGTCAGATCACGACTTTCCACACTAAATAACAAATTTTCAGTTATATATTTTTAAGATATTTAGGATCTTCCCAGTTATTTTTATTTTAAGTGAATTGAACCAAATAAAACACAATAAACATTACTCAAATAGATCAAGTTGATTTTACTTTTAGCGAGATTAACGAATATCAATTCAATTTTATATAAGACATTATGTATTTGAGAAACAAACAATATTTATGTACAATTTCAGATAGAAATAATATAATAGATAGTAATTAATTTATCAATTAGGTTTCCACTAATAAAATTCTAAACATGACAAAATAAAATCATAATCATATCTACATGGCTTCCTTTAAAAGAGGCGTGAAAAAGCACTTTTTGAGCTGACAAGGTGAGGGTAGGGCAGTATGCCGCATGCTGCACTAGCTATCTTCACATATGAACTACTCTACTGATTATCGTCAGATGGTGTCGATTGATTTGCTGAGCTTTTTATATATAAAAAAAATATCTTTTATCGTTTTTCCATAAAATTTCAAGTGTACTCCGTCGTACACAATTTATGTACGCACAAGGTTTATATTTGCTACCTACAGATGAACGTTTTCCTCACGTAAAATCGTGGATTAGCGATATTAATAAAAATCAATTCACAATACCTTGATAATAGAGTCGCAAACACAACAAATGTTCAATGACATATTTCAGTCAAGAATTGTTGACTTCGTGTTGACGGTGACGCGGCCCGCGTCGGAAAGATTTAAGTGACATGCTAATCCCCCAAACCAAACTATGTCATTTATTATTTAAAAACTTCTCATGTTCACCTCAAGGATTAGGAAGACCTGTGATCAGCAGTGGAACTGCTGTGGATAATAATGGAGTATATTCTAAAAAAAACTATTCTTCGTCCTGGTATTACTTACATTCCGTTAATTGGTTCTGTAGCTGATATTGCAGGTCTACTGCCATTTCAGCATGCCACACTAATTTTATTTTATTTATTTATTTACATAAGACACACCAACAGCATACACATTAATCTATACAAAAACAAAAATATATATAAAAATGTTCTGATGTGTACACCTATTACAGGCGTGTACAACGTTCTTTACATATTCATCATCGCCAAATATTTACTAAAGAATAAAAAACATACTTTGGTACAGACGTCTGGTACTGCTTAAAAATGATTCAGAGAAGACTGAACTCTTATTTATTTTAAAATGGACATGTGAATAGGATATGAATATGATACACACTGATAGAATTCCCCTCATCAGACCTGGTTCGTTTACACTCTTAATACTGATATATTGGGGTAAGTTACAACGTTTTTAAATGAACTAGTAATTAAGTTAGTATCAAAGCAAACATAGCTATACTTCTAGTAAATTTGGGATTTTCATTTATTATTAGAAATGATATCATAAGAACAAGCCTAATTCCCAGTTTTATTTCCTTTGCCCACTTTTAATTCCCAAAAAAAAGTATTGAACATTTTATTGTTATTTATAAATATGATAATCTCAATCATTTACAAATTCGTACTTATATCCTTTTGGTCGACATATAGAATACCAAATAACTTGACTAAAGCCATGTGTTGGTGACTGACGTTTTGCCGACAAATACTGGACCATGTTGTATTGTTAACACAATAGTCGCTCTTGAAGAAGGCTCGAGTTACATACATGTGACAAAAGACGGGAGATTTTCCGATGAAACTGAGAATCTAACTTGACGTCAAATGCAACAAAGTCTTTGAATTATTTAATACATAAAGCGTACACAAAGCATTTGACGTTAAATACTAATGTACAAAACATAACAAAAAGTGGTTTTCGAATAAATATTATTTCGTGCCACTTTATATCCACCTTATAAACAACTTTATATCTTGATTTTCTTACGTATTTAAAATAAAAAAATGTCTAGAATGTGGTTGTTCGTGAAACATATAAAATTCTTTTTGTGTAATTTTAGGCTTAAAAATAAAGGTAGTATTTATTTTTGTAATGTTAACACTAACACGATTCTCATTACAGTTGCTAATAATACTTTATTATGTGCAATCGTGATGAGGTATGAGATAATGGGCAATTAATATGACGCGATTCGAAACGAGCTATATCGCATTGATAATGTTGACCTCGTATCAAAAGTAATGGTTTATGATTTATTTATAGCTAATATGTTATACTATTTGAAGTTATCAAGTATTGTAACAAGTTGACGTAGAAATAAATGGATAATGGAGATTTAAATAAGTGATTTTTAATTGAATGTGGCTTAAGGTTGCCATTACATGCGCTGTCGACGGTATCAATGCAATATCGCTCGTTCTGAATTGCTTCAAAAGAAAATACAATAGATTGGGGGAAAATATTCAAAACACAAAAGTTCCTGATAGGGTGGGATCGAAGTGAACATGTTCTTGGTCCTATAAGATTATGGTTGAGAGGAACACCATCTATCTCTACACGGCAATTGCTGCAACCCATCTGATTCCATTCCATTGATCCCATTGATGAAAAAATGTATAACCCAAACCAATATATCTAGCGTATTAAATTTAAGTTCACAGTCATAAAAACTAAACCCTATCCATCAAGTGCCAACTACCAACTGGTGACAATCGATCAAACCTTGTTTGATATCGAAAGCGACATTTTAGTGTTTGATCTACAGAACAGGCACTACAAATACAACCTCTATTACGAAAATATAAGGCTGTAGAAAAGGCACTTGACAAATTAAGTTTGCTTTTTCCATTTTGTGAATTAAAACTCTATGGTGTGCGCATAACGATGATATAAATACTAACATTATTCTTGACGTTTTGTCTATTCAATAGACAATATTGTATTTGGCCGTACCTTAGGAGAATTAATATTGAATAAATGTTTTCTGTAACGCATTTTAATGTATTACTGGGTTTCCAAAATGATTTGAGGACGGTGAAAATAATCCAATATATTTGAGTTCTTTTATATATTGTAATAGAAATGTTTAAATAGTGCAACATTGAAGAGGTGTTGAATGATTTTTTTATCGCAATAAAAGGAGTCCTTATACGAAATTACTCAGTTAAGCATGAACATATTGCTCTAGACGCCTCCCCTTGGTCGTTCCTTTTCACGCTTGAAGCTGAAGGAGCCTATATTATATAAAGGATGGAATACTCGCACCAGTAAAAAATTGTACAAGCTTGATTAGCGACAAAGGAACAAGTCTATATACCTATTTGTGATGTTAAGTTTGAGAAGGGAAATCTTAGTATGACCCACTAATTTTTATGTCGACCATATCCTAATGCGTGTTGTGTTAGGTAAGAGAGGCAAATCGAAACTCGGAATTTCTCAAAGCTGGCATCAACGTGTACAACTTCTAATTTTAATGATATAGACAAATCTAAAATCTAGAATCATATCACCTTTCAAATATTTTTTTCTGTCATTCTACAGTTTAAAATCTTATTTACTTACACAATACCAATTGTTTATACTACACGACATCGAAACGACCGCCCGATTACATCAAAGCCAATGTAGAAATCTAATCTACCTCCCCAGGAGCTGTAATACGCAAGTTTTCACACATGTAGTAATGGGAAAAGCGTGTAAGCGACTCAGCTTGAAATTGAAACGCTTCGTCTTAACATAAACAAATTGTTTGAGATCTGACGATTTTGTATTGAGCTTTTATTTGATGTAGACGCCTCGAGATAAATATGGTTCGTGGGATACGTAAGCTATTTATCAAGTTTGACTTAAATTTGATAAATTATGAGAAACGATGTACTTCGATTTCTCTAGGTATATCCTATGTGATATAAATCAGCTCGCAGGGACGTCTATGTAAGTTAGACCAAATAAGAACGGAAAGAGTCCTTTCTTATTTTGGTCGTATATTAGTTCACTGTCGTTCGGTGTTAAGCGAAATGCAGCCAGTGTAAAAACATGTCAGTACAAAACCATGATAAGTAGTGTTTATCGTGAAATAATCCTCTGTATTTGGCGTGAAAATAAAGGATAGAATAAAAAGTTTGCCAGTGTTATCACAGGCGTCTCCAATTTTGAGCATTTTTTTTATTGGTATTATAAGTCAAATCAGGGCAACCATTTTTGCGTTGTTTTATCCTAAAGTCTTATTTAAATTTGTGTGGATGATGTGTGAAGTAACTAATGATGGAAACTAAAAATTATGTTTATTTAAGATTAATACGTTATGTATTCAATGAATCTTAAGTGAGTTAACATGATTGAGAGGCTTTACAACATGAAATAAAGAAGCTGTATAATTAAGCAAGGTATTAACTTTCGCTGCATTTCACACTTCTGCCTTTAAAACTCTGCTCAGCTAGCGCAATAATGACAATGTTTTCTAATCGTAATCCTTGTCGTACTGATTCGCTAGATCTATAAAACTATATTTCAGTTGTTTTAATGTCAGTATTTCTTTTGATGTACACTAAAAAAAATATTGAAAATCGACGTAATGTTCGAATGTCAAGGGTTGCATCGACGTGATACGTAAATCTCATATTAGAACTAAAGCTGATTTTTTTAACACTAGATATACCAGCGATTTGAATATATGTCAACAACAAAGATTATATTTGTTACTAATGTATATAAAATAATATTAAGTTTATAAAACGTACTCTCTAATTATAGCTACAAAAGTCATAACATCATTTCTGAAAAAAAAATGTGTAATATAGTTGGAATTTTGAATTGAAATTGCACGACCAGTCTAAATGACTGGTCTGGTAAATCTAGTGTTAAAACAAAAGATATTAACCGTGCAATCTTCAACAGGTTGATAGTGGTAGATACTTGTATCTACGGTACCAAATATTGACACATGTTCATACAAAAATTCAAGAACTGATAAGTAATTTTCACTAGAATTTCTCCGTACAGTATTCGAAATATATATCATCAACAAATGGCCTGGAACGTTGTACCAACATTTCATCATCTCGCTAATACCCCCTTCACGAAATAGTTCACATTGCAAACTGGATTAAATCTCCGTAGGTCATGTGGGTAAGCTTAGGGAGAAAATATATCTTGTATATGAAATATTAAGGGTTATTTTAGGGTGAAAAGGATAAACATCTTGCCCCGCTATTCGAGGTCCCTTGAATAACTTACACCTCATAAAACTGCCTGAAATGTTTGCGCCGAAATACCTTTTGTTGGGAGTATTCCCGTAAAAGTCATCGATACACACTTTGGTGGGGAATTTAATGCTGGCTGTTAACTTGTTGAACACACTATTACTCTCCTGAGAATGTTACATTTTTCGCTAGATCAATCCATTTTTTGAAAAATGTGTCTTTAAAAACTTCATTTAGCTTACATAGACATCAAAAATGTTGCCTAATCTATAAATTTCTTAACATTTTATTAAATAAAATATCTTATGTATCTTTTATAAATGGAGTCACGATAAAGCCACTATTCGGACTGACTATTAAAGATCAACATCTTTTGTGCCTTCATAGCTGTTAATTCTTCATATATCTTGAACATAGTCATTGTTAGCAACTGGCTGGTTCAGACGTTGTGAACAGATTTATTTATATATTTTATATGATTTATTTGCATTTATTACAATTTATCAATATAAGTAAGTATTTTCATTACATAAATACAGTACACTCTTCGTTCGCTAACAATCATGTTCAAGATATAGGAAGAATTAACGGCACTCCAGCTTCGGATAAAATGATTCCAAGAGACTCATTCTGGTTCATGCCAGGGCAGCACATCGGCGTACGTAACACAAGCCTTAATAATTCCTGGCCTTACGAAGTTAAGTTATGTATGTTTGAATACCTAATTGATAATTATTTACACTTGAATAATATTTTTTATCCTCCAACGCGTTAAAATAAGTTAATTTAAAAACAAGTAATAAGTTAATTTAATAAGTTTTTAATATATATTAATTTTTATGTCTTTAATTATATAAGTATTGGTATATGCCCCTCTACCTTTCGTTGTCACTTGTCCCATATGTATGCTGGAAGAGATTTAAACAATTATCTGTTATTCTGTTGTGTCCTTTTAATTATCTTAATTTATGAACACTTCATTGCTAAATAAATAAATAATTTGAATATACAATTCTTAACATTTTATTACAAACATTTTTTAAAGACAAAATCTATCCCCATTAGTACTTACACACGTAATAAATAATAGGAATAATTAATAGTTATATAACGAAAGAGAATTACAAAACCTTGAGACGGGTGCTAAGCTTACTTACCTCGAGTCGTATTAGCAGCCCCTTTAGGGACATTAACGATAATCCGACAGAAGTAGATAAACACCAATACAAACCTGAACTAGTACTCAGAAACATTATCCTATAATTGGGTAGAGATTTTTGCTACGTCTTTCTGTTAATCTATACGACGGACAGTAAAAGGTATCTCGAAAAGAAACAAACGAGACAATGTTGGTAAATTCTAGAGCTAAAATCGATAACGATCAATGCCGAAAAGGAAAACGAATGTATAAAATGATTGTTTTAGTTGATGATTTTAGTTGATTAACCAGGCTGAATATAAACTAAATTCCAAAAATAGTATACAGTTAATTGATTCGAATTTAAAAAGGTATTGATAGAATTTCTCTTCTGAAGAGACAGTTCAAGAACCACAATATAGTAACGTAGATATTACCAATACCATCCATCCACATAAATAAGAGAAAGAAAGAAGACATACTCTAAAGTTGCTTTTATAGACATACATTTTATTACACTGTTTTTTTAAAACTATTTTTGGGGTAACCCTTTGTCTTTATCTCAGCCGATCGTAAGTGAAGATAAGGCCGAGGTAGGAAGCGAACTACACCAGGATTCCTCAGCCCAATTCCTTCAGGAATTGATCAGCTCAATAATTAAGAATAAATTTACTCTTACCAAAGTTCTAAGGAGTAATTTGTGGGAGCAAAGTTGATAAAACGAGAATTTACCTCTTCAATTCTTTCAAAACTTTTAACGGATATACTTAGTTTGGACTCGACAAAATTTATTACATGAAAAGTTTTAATAGGATTATTATTTTATTACAAGAATATACGGTCGTATGTATATAAATAATATAGTACGTCCTGAAATTCTTAGTAAACCAAGAATTATCAGGACGTGACAATTGTTACCGTTCTTAACAAAGCAAAAACTAGTTTATATAGACATAAAGACATATTATATGAATACTCAGAACACGTACTGTAATTCGAAACCTTCGTAGAAAGGTAACAATGGGTATATAATACCGAAAATCTTCCAAACATATCAATGGTTTTAAGATTTTCTCGATAGAATACCATTTAAAGAAAAAACATTTTATTTATACAAAAGACATGAAAACTATTTTAGAAGTACGGAAAAGGAATAAAGCCTTACATTTCTTAGTTTATAAAAAGTTTAATGTTCTAAAACTTATTCAGTAAATTATTCTGAGCCAAATTTTCATGATATCATTGTTACTTGCTTGCTTCAAGGGTTCGACAAATATTACATCTTTTTAATTTGCTCTTAAACGATCATTTAACGCTAAAACTGCCATCCAAATCAACTTATTTTTATAGATAATAAATAAAAATAAAAAATAACATTAATAACATACTATAGAAATGTAAAATTACGCTCAATCTTATTAAGGTCAATCATTGAATAAATTCAATGCTGAAGCAAACATTATTCATCCTAATATTTATTAAACTGTAACTGACGATTTGTTGTTGTTTATCGTTAAGTTCTTAATTTGTTTTTAAAATAATTGAAGTGATTCAACTTAGAGAGGGAAAATTAAACATTACTATAACTTATAATATCATTCGACTTTTATTTTTCTTTGTTATCAATAAAGAACTCAATTTAATCGTTCTAGTTCAACTTGGAGCAGAGTCACGATATCCAAATCTATTTGATCAGCTGGAGTGGGAACATGAAATCCACTTAGCTATAAATACAATTTCTGACATATTCACTGGACTGTATACAAAAGATTTGAGTATGTAACAAATTAGTAAATTGCATGTCCATTGTTGTATACACATATTTGAGCGAACCTTACTGTCTGTTTTGACATGACAGACAATATGAACTACGGAAATGCCTTTATGGTGGCTTAGCTTTGAAGATTTGAGATGTAACCTTAAGTACTTCATTGTACCATTGGTGTTTTTAATTTCAAAACCCGTTTAATATTTTAATTGAAATATTGCTTTCCCAAGATATAATGTAATATCTTGTAGCAAAGGACTCCCTAATTATTTAGCACTTATTTTCGTGGTATAAATTGATTGACTTTACTAACTGTAAGCAAAATAAAGTTAAATATAAGCTCAAAAGGTCTACACCTATGTTATTCCAAAGATCCTTCCGCAAAAGGTTTTGTGATATGGCAAGTTCGCGGGACTTGCAAACTCTACAGAGAAAACAAATATTTTAATCTGCAGACAAATGGGGTCTTTGCGAAAGATATCGGAAAGTCTGAACGTTATCGTTCAACCGATCGCACAACATTACATATTTCCTGGTTTAAATGGTGAGGATACTTTTTATTTACGAAATAATCTAAAATCAATCAACTATTACGAAGATTTCGTTTCGAAATAAGCAGATATTTTGTGCTCACTTTCCATCCTATAAATTACATGTTTTTTTACCATTCATGCTATAATTAAATATTAAATAAGTTTTTTTATTAACTAGAATCGATTTCAAATAGATTTCAAAAGCTCTAAATAATTTTCACTTTACTTACGGTGTAGGTACAATAAAGCGTATTATATCTAGATAGAGAAGTGATAGTCGCCTTCGTTATACATATTAACAATCATTATCGCTTTGTGGTTATTTTTCCAAATTTATTAATTTTTTACTTTAAAGTGTCAATAATATCTGCGTCATCGGTGTACATTTCATATATGTTCCGGATTGAGAACCTCCTCCTCTTTGAAGTCAGTTAAAAAACTATTTAAATCTATATCGAATAACTCAATCCGTTTTCCATAAATGAAATTGTTTAAAAAAAATATCGCTACCGTATGTATTTTAATATTAAAAGTCACTGTACCTAATATTGTACTTAATGCTACTTCAACACCGAAAGATCCCTGCAACATACATCTCTGAAAAAGACGAGAGGTACAAAAGACATCTAATAAAATATTAAGTGGTAAGACTCAATACTCTTTAGTCCTCTTCGTTCTTTTTTATGGATAGTAACTACGGGGCGTATAGAATTAAATAGACAGAGAGAAAAATATTTTGTCTGCTTTCCATTAAACGATTTTCTAATCTATTTAAAAAAATCAATGTTATTGGACGATCATATAAATATTTGCTCATGTACTCGTGTATTATTTTGCGAAGCTACGACGTGTTAATTAATGATTGAGAAATATTTAGAAAAATATAAAAAAAATTACCGCTGCCGGGATTTTGCGGGCACATCGCGAGATAAACATTATTTATAAAGTAAGCACTTGATAGATAGAATATTCTTTATTGAAACCAACTGATCTAGTGAATTTGTCTTCGAGAAGAAGAAGACCCATAGCTGAAGGTTTTTGTCAAGTTTAAAGCCAGCATCAATAAAAGCTTGTGTGAAAATTAGATAAGGGATAAACATATTTAATGTATTAAGAAATAGGATCATTATTGCACATCACGATCGCCATTTCACTTACTAAGAGTAAGTAAAAGATACGATACGAAAAGTGGTAGGTATTTATTATTTAAGCGTACGCCGGAGTTGTAGGGTTGCCACAGTTGACCTATTTTCCATGTCAGCATACTATTGACCTGTTTTATGGGACTGTTTCCTATAAAGATTGGGGAAACAATATAATCCCATTTGGACCTTACGACCTCTCCGACAGATTTTTTTCGGATAAGTCGAAACGTCTTAAGCAGAATTTGACTCATTTTAGAACATACTTCCAAGAGCACAAGAGAGAGCTCCAGTACTTTAAGATAATAAAAGTAACACTTTTACAAGTTATAAAAATTTTATAGACTTTCTTGATTTGGTATTTTATTGCATTATGAAGCATTTAAAAGGATTTTCACATTTGACTCCAACTCACACATTTTTGGATAAGTTTTAGTTACATATTAAGTAGAAACAATGTACCCAAATATCATAAAGTCACAATAGTTTTTTAAGAAGAAGCAGTGTTTCCTGACATTGGCTGCATACAGCTTCAAAAGATACCACCGGTCATTAGTTATTAACTTTTTGAACTAATAAAAACTTGTATTGGACCTCTTTTAAGTCAGCGTTGCATATGAAACAGATGACGGTTGACGTCATCTGTTTAATTTTTATTTCGTGTTACTGTTGTTTTCATTTCACAGGTGAGACCTTTCGAAATTTTTTGATGAGTGGCGGTTGAGTGTCATGATTTGAGTAAACATATAAACCTCTCTAAACGACATAATGGGGTTATAAAAAAATTGTTTTATTTCATAATATATTTTGTTAGTAAAAGAAAAATAACTTAAAATCTATTCTAAGTGGATCAATTACTTCGACAACTTAATGGACTAGTAAAATTCTTTAAAAAATTTAAAAAACATCTCATATTAATAGATTTTTACTGTCTGTGATAACTTTTTCTAACTGCCAGCGACTGGCAGTCTTCCACTAATATTTTTACATGAGTATAAAACATATTAGCTATAATAACAATTTATGATGTCATCGTAGACGTGAGACATTTATGGTGTCAAACTAGTGTGTTGATCTATTGTATGTTAAATTTATTTATATTTGGTTTTACTTTCGTTGCGTTCACAATACAGTAGCTATAATTTTGATACGGGTCAAAGGACCAGACACCTTAAAAATCTCACGTCTACGATGACACTTTATTTATATGAAAAGGTCGTGGATGCCAAACATTAATAAAGTAAAGGGAGGAAATAAGTGTGCTAATTTTAAAGCGCTTCCCTCTTAGATCAATTTGATCAATTTCTAACTTAGATTTTCGAATCAACATCCCCTATAACATTCATTAAAATCATTGGATTCAATTTATTAATTCCATTCTTTCCTTTCAGTCAATCGTCGTAATTTTACCATTGCTTAATTTTTGCAATTGAAACGTTGACGCTGTGCTACCAGCCCTACCCAACAGATACAGCAAACTTCAGTTATTATTCACCAAGGCCAGCGGGATGCGGCTCACGTGAAATAATAATATCTCGTGTCCCTACTCGATCACTTTATTTTCACTGCGGCCTTTCAAAATATTTGGTCGCGCCGGTGAAAAATACCATTTACGGTTCCTGGAATGAAGATTTTTTATAAAACCGGTCTTTTAACCCGAAGCTATCGCAAGCAGCAATACTTTTTTGTTTATTTTTCATAATCGTACATTTACGAGCCAGTGTTCTTAAATATAAAATATTAATAATAAACCTATACTCTATTCACTTTTTTATTCTAAATAAAATAGCCAATTATAGGCGATCATATGCCACTTTTTATAATAAGTATAATACACACTACAGACTTTACTCTGCATGTATGAGTTTAAGTTATACTTACACTTACACCTTCCATCTAAAGTTTTCTTTCGTTGTTACTGTGCGTCGACTTACCTGGAAAAAGTTTTATTATTAAAAAAAGTTTTATTATTAAAAAAAAGTTTTAGTTTTATTAAAATTAACAAAGTGAAGTAGAAAAGATTACAATTTTACGATGAGACGAGATTTGACGGTTTAATTCAAACGACATTGGAACTATATTTTCGACATAATAAAAGTAATATAAAAAAAAAGTTGAAACGTAACGCAAAAAAAAATATTACCAGTAAATGTAAGTAATTCTTTCTAGTCTCGACAAACGACTTACTATCAATTCTATCTAACAAATACAGAAACAGTCAACATAAACCTGAATCTGTCTAATTCACTGTCTCTGTCTGTTCTATTCATTTAGCGGGAAAGTAAAAGGGAGAAGTAGTTTCGCTGGCAGTAAATTTTAGGACGTTACGATCACGAGGGTCATTTCGTTTGATCAGAAGAACAAATGCTATAGTATTACTCAATTTGAAGCTTTATGTACACTGAGATATAACACATTATTTTATGAAACAGTTGGCAAGAATCAGCACACGTAGCTTGACTTCATCAGACTCTTTGAGGAAGAAGTCCTGGACAGTAGAGTGCTGCCTACAGATAACCAAGAAATATGAATCAAAATATAATATAATTCGAAGATAAGATAGGACGATAATTTATTTGTGTAACTTGTGTTGTACCAAGATTTTTAAATTTATAAATGGACAAAATCATGGCGCGCCAACTCGATTATTACTTCTCGACTCAATGATCGATGTACAAATATAATATTCCTCCAATTATTGACAATTAATATTACAATTTTCAGAATAAATTAACAGTACCGATATCACTTTTAGCGATAAGGTTGCCCTTTGTATAAATTAGTTAACGATATATTTATTAAAAGATCTATTCTATTCTACAATATAATATAGTTATTTACTATTTTTGTTCTGTCATTATTACATGTCAATTAAAGAAAATAAAATTATTAATAAGTTTTATTTATAATTACTCTTTTAATCAATCAGGCATAGTGTAATAAAATTTCTTAGTCATGTCATTTTAAAATTCACTGCCTTAATAAAAGCAAGAAGTTTATTCCATGTTTTAGACGCCGAAATATTGGAGGAAAATTTTAATGTTTAGGCGTTACTTTACAAAAATAACAGATTATTAATCGAAACAATGTACGTCTTAAATTGAATAATTTATAGTATACTATCAAACAATAAATTTATATGTAGCCATCATGCTCTCCACTGAGGTTCTATATTGAATTGCTCGGGGATTTTATGGTAAAGACCCGGGTTTCCAGTGGGCTTCCATCGACAAGAATATTTGTTTCTTACGATCACCGTTCCAAAATTAAATTCTACCGATTGGCGCGCACCTCGGCCCATGCATTCTAGCCGTCACGTCACAGCAATATTTATTTGTTCAATTCTTATTTTCGTATCCACGACCGCTCGCAGTAGATTTATTGGTCTTACGTAACCAGACTAAAAGACCTTCATCTACAGCGTTCCACGTGTTGATTTTTATTAGAAAAAATTAACGGGAACAGCTCTCGGTACACTGGTAATGCACGGTCATTTGCGACAATATTCTTCAAGACACTTTTATTACTCTCAAGGAAAATTAATTATGACAAGTACGATGAATGAGATTTGTTGAGAAACAGTTGTCAAGGATATCGCATATGCAATTTCGATTATATTTCAATATATTTACTCTCAAGAGTTTAAAACAATCATGAGAATGTTAAAAGCAACAATACAGCAGGTATGATAAATATGACATATGAAATATTTTTGTAAAAGCTCAAAATATATTAGCGTACGACACTATCCGGACCTACTGTTAAATATTAATAGTAACACGTAAAATACTACCCTATGTTACATCGTTTAATTGTTTTATAAATAAAAAAGATAAAATGACCCAATTCTAATTAAAACAATTGTTTAATAACAAATTTAGGTTGTTTGTAAAAAAAGGTCTTATCAGTATCTTATTTTCCAGTTAAAAAACACACCGTTCCCTGAAATCCCGAAAAGCCTCTGAAGATATATGCCATATGCCCAGGTACGAACAGGTGATCATCCATCAGAGTTCTTATCCCGGGATAAACTGGGTCATCAGGAAGATAAACCGCTTTCAGATAACGGAGCTGATAACAGCTTTGATACTGCCAAGTGATCGACTTTAAGTAGTGTGAATGGAAATCAAGTAGCATTTTTACCTAATTAATTTTGAACTGCCCTTTATTAGTTTTATATTGGCTTTACGTACTCCAAACGTATTTTTCTGGTTAATGTGGATTTGAAGATAACTTTGGTACAATCAATACTTTCTAGTGAGTGAGTGAGACATCTCATGTGGTTTTTAATCTGATGTGATTATTGATACATGAAATGTTATTATTACTATACTTTACTGACTATTTGACAGCACGCTGGCCGAGTCAATCCCCCGTCGATACCCTTAGCTACAGGCGAATCGGGCAATCCTGGGTTTAAGTCCCAGCCATTCGGGGCAGTTATTGGTGTAATAAACACGAATATTTGTTCCCTGGTAGATCTTTTTTTCTATTTTTAAAATATTTATTCTTCCGTTATCAAGAATCAATAAAACATCTGAAAGATACTTTATTTGGGCTTGATAAAATTACAACCAGTAATTTTTCTTAAATCAATTTTCAATTGTGAAAGCGTGTGAGTAACTCCTCTATAAGTTTTTTCATTACTATTGTACCACTTCTACGACTATGTATGTATGCCTAATGCCTAAGCGAGTTACTTATTACAAAAATATCTTCCTCTGGAAATACTTTTTCGTTACTCAAAATTAGTCTTTTTCCTTTTTGGATAATATTTGTCCTAGGCCTAGGTAATTAAAGGCAAAAATAACAAACTAAGGTTGTTAAATAAACACTATATCTTGTTAAAAAAACACTCGCAGGACTAAGAATATTTTAATTACTTTATCAGTGTGCACACACCGTGATACGAACGTGAATTTATTTATTACTTGATGTTACTTGTTAATGCAGCACAGGTTATTCAGTTTCGTTATTTGAATAAGATTAATATTTACAATGACGTTACAACTGATTACAAAATCAAAATGTGAAATGTAGTCATAAGACTATGGTTGTTTTTGGCGAGAAAATCAAACAATGAAGAGGCCGATAAGATAAACACAACACACATGGGTGTAACAAATGCGAGTAACAATTACTAAATATCAACAGCTTAACGTCCTTTCAGAAGCAAGGAGGAGCTGAAAAGAGCAAATTTCGATCGACCCATCCACGGTTCCATGGCGAAAGTTACTTTGTTTCTAAAACCTAAACCGGAGGCATTCGAAAACTACGCCAACGAGCTCTTCCATCGACTACCTCGTACCAAATAGATAAATTAAATCGGAAAGTAAAAAACCATGGAACTTTTACAATATTGAAAATTACGCTCTAAAGTCTAAAGCCTAAGCACTGCCAAACCTCGCCATTAGATTTACGAACATAATTACACCCCGGACAGTTTCTTTCTGTTTAATGGAATACCTGTAAACTATTTTCGAAAACAGTAAATATTTAGAATGCCAAATAATTTCCGACGTTAGTGTACAGGAAACTATTGAAAAGATTAATAGTGAATGAAAAGAAGACTCAATGATAATCATAAATTTTTCACATGAATATAATTACCGATAAACAAAAACCGTATGAGAAAATTAAATATCAAATGAAATTAGAGTTGGCACAGCTCCAAATAATCTCCATATTAAATTTCCTCCAGTATGCATGTTAACCATTTTCCCAGAAAGGGTAAATAAAACTTTATAGGCTTGAACTATATGTGGATAAGAACGGGAAGGGAGCCTTCTTACATGCAGATTTATTTCATGTATATGGTAAATATTGCCAAGAAAATGTTTGATGCTAAGTTATTTACAAAGCATAATAATAGGAATAATATAAATATTACGGTTTTTCGATTTTATTAACACTGCCGTGCGTTCAAGATTCCTTCTGTGAATTCTGAAATTTAAAGATCACCTATTTGAAATTAATAGGAACCAACTGGACTTAAAGTAACGAAAAATATATGATCATATTTGCTCTGGCATTTCGCCAAAAAATATATGAAACCAATGCCAATTTCAAACACGGGATTGTGTACTCAAGCACGTAACTAAGATAACACCTGGAAGTTATCTATTGTCCTCTTTGATTTCGTTTAGCTGTTATTTTTTTTAATTTTAAAGTTTTTGAACGTAGTCAAAAAGATAGATGTTTTGGATAATTGTAATATTGTTATACAAATCCAATGTCATTTAACCCAGCCGTAAATTTTTTTGTATCGAGTACTTTAATGTTATCTTTAGAATACGAAAAAAATTAAGCTATAGTATCAATTGGATGGTAATATTATCCACGAAACCGATAACCGCTGGTGAAAGCTAGTACTGAAATGAAGACCGTGGCTCTGGTAATATAGCGTTTTCAGGCTTGAGTGACAATTTCCTTATCATTATGAGGGGATTGTGACTCTATCAAGCCTCATAGTGGCAGAAATTAGCGAGTCTAGCCAGGAATCGGGCTAAGTGGAAGTCAAAACGGGGAAACTATAACCAGCATTATAGTATAAGCCAAATGGAGTACAAGTGGGGAGGGTTGATCTTTTTCATCTTTTGCTTCTTCTCTAAAAGTAAAGTATTCGTCGAAGAGGTGGTAGAGTTTTATTCTGATGATTGGTCCAATTAAACAAAGCTTGTTTAGCTTTTTGATTTTGATATTTGTCCAGCATTGTATAATAGTGACCTCATGATGATAAACTTATGAATGATGAAGAATCTGGATTTGAATCGGGCACCTCTGTTAAGTCGCTTGTGGCCTGTTTCGTGACTTGTATCGTGCATCTAATACAGTTTTGACAGTTACTCGGTTACTTGTGAAAAGTAGCTAGTTGACGGAAATATAACTGACTTCGAAGCACGCGATAGTAATTGAGCCATACTAAACTACGGTTCTATGATTATGACTATTTTAACACAAGTATTTCCTTACTTTAGAGTAGGTGTAGTAACGGTTAAATGTTAGCCTATATACGCTGGAAAAAATATGTTTGTTACGTTACGGTGTGGGAGAGGGTGAAGTACTAAGGAAGCGATTGACGTCACTATATATTTATTTGTAAACTAAAGTAAATCTTACATAACTGAACCATATAAAAGTGATCACTGGATGGAAACTAAATATAAAAATTGTAATGGAATATTTACAAAAGCGCCTTGAATACAATAAGAATTGTTTATAAATTCTGTATATTAATTTATATAAATATAATATGAACTTCATTTAATATGATAAAATGGCGTCGAAAACTGGTGACAAGGAGAAAAGGAGAGATGAAACCGAAACAATAAAAAATGTTTTAAAATATTGCCAATACTAAAATAAAGAATTTACTTTAACATCGCGGTGATATAGCACCACGTAACAGGTAAATAGCAATTAATTATTTGGTTACTGCTAACATAAACGGTGACTACTGAATTAAGTTATAAGTAACAAGTAGTACAGTTCACACTAACCAATAGCAGCTATTAACACGAACTCAATTAGCTTTATTTGTAAAACAAGAGGCACTTGTTGGCGTAGTGGTTCCGGCGCTTTGGTTTCGATAACGAAAACAAAGCAATTCACGACATGGTTGGTCCCTGGATGGGTCAATCAAATTTGGGCCAACATGGTGGTATTATAGGAAGGCCTGTTTCAAGCAGTGGGACGAACATAGGTTGTAGATGACTGTCAAAACAAATGTTACGTTTTAAACTAATCATTCTAACAAAAAAAATAATTATCCTTTTGTTTTAAATGTAATTAAATGTAAAAAAAAACTGCTTATGATGATATGCTTCGTCAAAATATAAAAGAAGAACATTTTTATTGCTATATAGATTAAAATCTCATTATCAGTCCAACTTTTACCATTTACTATCCACAATAAACTTCTTCCAGAACTCATACATACAGCTGGTACGTGTTTAGCACTGGGAGCGACCTAGTGAATTGCTTCGGCAGAACCCAAATCCCCCGTGAAGGGCAATGTTGTTACCGCGAATTTTAAATGGGTATTCGCAGTCTCCCTTTCAAGAGGCACTGAGTGAGCCCTACACCCGCCCTCCACTCGCCCAGTGTTACTTATTCCAGCTTTGTTACAAAAGCCTTTTAATAACATATCCAACAAAGAAAATGTATGGGCTAAATCTGACTTCTGGCAAACATATCGAGCACCGACAAAAGTAGCAACTGGCAGTAAGCCAGATAATCTCAATTAAGTTGAGCATCCAGTGGTAACTTAACAATGTGTCGCAAAAGCCTACATTAGGCCCACAAAAGATGAAAGGACGACCACATAGTGGCGACAGCTTTATGAACGATGATAACGAACGACCGGTAAATGGTAAAACAAGAAACAAATACGAGGGTGGAATGATCAAACAACGATCTTACTAATGACTTGTAGTATAGTGGGTAAGTTATACGATTTAAATTCAATATTTATTTGGTGAAGGATTGAAATAATGTTTATAACAGATTCGATAACGAAAAAATTAATAAGGAGTCCTTCTTAAATGATAGACATCTACTGCAGCGGGCTTTGTTAAAAATTTTAAAGGAGAACATGTGCGGCATACATTATATTTGCGTAGCTTCATCGTTTACGCAGCACGCCCAACAAAAACTCCGAAAACTAAGTTCCGTTTTTCCATCATTAATATTCAGCACCTATTGGCCATAGCATGTTGTTATATGTCCTATACCCTTCTTAATAAATGGACTATCCACAAAAATAATTTTTCAATTTGAATCAGTAGTTACTTAGATTAGCGCGTGCAACCAAATAAACTCTTTGGGTTCATGATATTAAGGTATAGAATTGTCATGAAAGCGCAACCACGATAAAAAAGTATCGATACGATTGAAACTTATACTAGGGGAACAGAACAACCACCAGTAGTACTAGACAAACTCACAAATATAGGTATCATAACATTGACACTGTCAAAACTAACAAGAATGTCCCGGTCGTTAAAACTTTCTTCCAAACTAGTTTCGATATTAACTGTCAGTTGTACCTTAGAATGTTTGAAGATATTGAATTTTGATTTAATCCAGATCAACCCAACGACGATTCATGACCTTTTGAACGGATATATTGTCACAGAGAAGATTGACTTTAATTAAATTCAACTTTTCCTTTCAATCTTTCCATTTGACAAAAAAGATCTGTGACATTAAGTAAAGAAGTTTCTTTCGGAATCTAAGTTGCTATGTCATTAATCTACATAAATTGATGAAGTTGAGAGTGGTGGAAAAGAGATGTAGACACTTATTATATTTAAAATTAGTGACTGTAATCCGGAACGAAGCTCATAT